>OY776111.1:374555963-375956463 GCA_963675035.1 Allygus modestus | reverse complement strand
GTCCGATATGTTGTGTGGGCACTGAAGACATCATCAAACGGGAGGGGAGTGACAAATCCGTAAGACAGCCTTCGATTACTTCAGTGCTTACCCGTTTAAAGGTAGCGCTGTATCAGTGGGGTTGGGTGATGGGGGTTTTTGGTTGGGGTCAGTCCTCTCTAGGATTGTCGTACAGACATTATGCTGTTCACGTGACGGATATTTTCTCTCATTACTTGATGTTCCTGGTCGTGGGGATGGGAAATGGTAGTTGTGTATGTTGTCGTTGTTCGGGGGATTCCTGTCATGTTGTTGAGGTCGATAGTAGTGACTGTTGTTGTTGTTGTAGTTGTTGTTGTTTCTGTAACCGTTGTTGTAGGGGTGATACTGTGCACGGTTATCTCTAGGCTGGTAGGAGTGTGGGTTTATGTTGTGGTTTCGGTACTGGTTACCATGTTGATGTCCGTTGTTGTATTGGAAGTTGTTGTTGTTATTTGGTCTCTTGTCGTTCTGATTGTTTTGGTAATTCGTTTGACGTTGATTTTGGGGTGAAGTCGGTCGGTTGTTATGTGCTGAATAGTTGTGTCTGTCTCTCTTCTGTGCGTCCTTTAGGTCCTCTCTTTGTAGTAGTGACTCGAATTCATGAATAGTATTAGCGTTTTGGACTCTTCTTGCGTCTTGTACTATTTCACTGAAGTGTTCAGCGAGACAGGATACAATTTCATCGTCGCTTAATGGTGGTGTTAAAGATCTCAGTGTGATGACACGTTCTATAAAGTATTCGGAGCATGACAGTTTACCATTCGTCCGGAATTTTTCTACCTCCAATTTTTGTCGTATTCCTCTCTGAACTGAACGATTCCAAAACTTAGCCAAAAATGCATTTTCAAACTCATTCCAATCTTTGATATCGTCTTTTATCAAAGAGAACCAACGCGACGCATGACCTTCGAAGCTGGCTTCGATTGTGTCAATCAGATTTTCTCTCAGATCAGTACAATTGTTTCTGTGACTATTCCGTTCGTAGTATTTTTTTAATTTAATCAAGTATTCTTGAGGATTGTATGCGCGTCCATAAAATTTGGGTATGGTTTGGTCGACAGCATTGCCATTGTTTCCGCAAACAACATTTATGGTTGAAGGGACGATAGTTGACTTCTGTACGATTTCGTTTTTCAGGAGTTTAATTTCCGTGTTTACAATTTCGTTTAGTTGGCTAAATTCGTTTTTGGTCTGCTCGATTTTGATTTGATTTTGTTGAATTAGTGGTAAAAACACGTCTTGAGTGGTTTTGATGTGACGGTCAATGGTGTCGTCTATTCGTTGTAATGTTTCATCTTTAAGTTCTCTGATCTGATTGTTTACGTCACCTACGTCTTCGTTCATTTTAGTGATTAGTTCAGTACGGATTTGATTGTTAGTAGAATAGATTAGATTGTTAGTCTCGTTTCTTTGTCGTTCAAATTCGATTTCGAAATGTTCTTTTAAATCAGACGTTTGTTTGGTGATCTCAGCGGATAATTTGGTTTCAATTTCTTCGATTCTAATGGATTGTTCACTCTGTCTTTGTCGGATTTGGTTTATTTCGTCTTGAAATTTAACTTGAGCGCGGCCTAGATTATGTAATTCAGCATGAACAGCATTAAATTTCGTGTCAAGTTTAGCGTCAGCAGCGTTTAGTTTAGCATCAGCGGCGTTTAGTTTATCGTCAACGGCGTTTAGTTTAGCATCAGCGGCGTTTAGTTTAGTGTCTATTTTGGTTTGGACTGTGTTTAGTTTAGTGTCTAATTCGGATTTTATTTCAGTTTGGACTGTGCTTAGCTTAATGTCTAACTTAATGTCTAATTGTTGAAACATAATACTGATTTGGGACAACATGTCAGCGGGATTTATATTAGTTGTCGACTGCGGACTGAGTGGGTTTAGTGTAGTCGCAAGCGGTATATTCTGGGACTGTAGTGATGACATAGAGAGGTGGGGAGGGGTGGTTGCCAGGGAAACGGTGGTCGTCATGGAAACCGCGGGAGTGGGGGTTTCACCGGTTGTGCCAGGTGTCATGGCGTTCGTGGCAGGACTATCGTGTAAAGCGTCTGTACTGTTTACATCGTCTGCGTCATTACTCAAGTCGAAACCAAGGAATGGCGTGTTTGTGTCGTCGTTGAAGTTAAATTGCGTGGGAATGTTTACTGTAGTAGTGTGTTCTTCGTGTAATGTCGTAATGTCAGAAGCAGTAAGTGTTTCGGACGTCTGTGATTCCGTAGATTTGTTACTTGGGGAACTCATAGTTGTTGTTGTTGGTGACTCGATTAAACGACGGGGTGGGTTGATATTAGGTCTTAAGTTATAATGTTTGGGCATAATCTTACTTCACTATAAAGTTTGTCAATTGTAGTGGGGGGAAATGGAGTATGGGAACAAATCTTATCTTTACAATAATTCTTAGTAGCCTACTTGATTTTTCCTTATTCTAAACAAATATGCCTACTTAAATTAACTGCTTCAAATTTAAGAACAGACACTCATTCGAGCCTTACGTTGGAAGCGCCAATTGCAAAACACACGCCTTGTTTGCTTAATATAAGTGTGAACATATGTATAAACGATAGATAGATAGAGAGATATTTATTTGTTTACCTTTTTTACTTTGACTTTCCTATTTTACTGCATTTTATTTCAGTTCCAGGTTTCGCTACATAGATAACCTAACAGCTGTTCTTGGCTTAATTAATTCTTCCATTTCGTGATCATGACAATAATTAATGGCTGTTTATACTACAAATAATAAAACTGGTTTACAATACAATGAATGGATTTATTAATGAAGTTGACATTTCAGGTTACAAAATAGGGATTCACAAATTATGGCTCATAAATATAGAGGATTAACTTTATTATAAGATAATTATCATTTGATACATAAAGTGCTCAGGGTTTACACAATGTTTATAGGATCTGCAGGGGGGGAACTCGTGCGGCAAGAATGACTGTCTGTTCTTGTCTTAGTAAAATATCTTTTATTTTAATTGAATGTTTAGTTATGATATGAATTTTGACACATTGTAAGTTTTGCCAATGAGGATCTCAGAAATCAAAAGTTTGTAATACACTGTTATTGGCTTCTTTCAGTCTTGAGGAAATAAATAGGCTAGGCCTTGAAACTTTAGTCTGTTGAAAAATTAATTAATAAAAAGTATAAGTCCAGAGAATTAATCTTGAGGTTGATGTGTTTAGTTTACTTTAAAGTATTCCAAAATGCTAGAAATGATGTTAGACTTGAAAATTGGACATCAATTATATGTTGCTGCAATCTACAAGAAAAGTTGGAAGGGTCTCACCATAGTTTTATATTGTTCATCACTGGCATTTCTTCTTGGCCTTGCAAAATGGGATGAAACTTTGCCAGTGACTCTTCTTACATAATAAAAGAGTGGATGGTGTATTCCACTACACTTTTTATAGGGAAAAATGTTAATTTTGGGTAGATACCCACAAAAAGCTAACACTTGGCCATTATACTTTTGGAAACTCTCTTCTTTTTTAAATTGTACCACATGGTTCTCAATAATGTTAGTCACTGCCATATGTTCCTGAAGTTCTTGTAGACACTGTCACTTGTTTTAAACACTTGTACTATATCAAATTAAATTTGGAATGAGATCAATTTTGAAAAATAAATAAAATTAAATAATTTGAAGCAGTTTACATGAATGAATTAGTGAGCCTTCTTATTACCTAGATAGGCCTATTATACATTAATGTGGGGTTTATTTATTATATGGTAAACTTAAATATATCAAATCTATGAAATGTTGCAGGAGAACTTGACAATTATTTATTTTTCCCTGTCTTGGTTTAGGCCAAAGGCCCACTCTTCACTGACAGATATTTTACTTATTCTCAGATTAAATATTGTCAGAATGCATGGCATGACAGAATACAGAGAAATTAAAATAACCAACGATATATATGTTGAGACACTGTTTTAATAAACAAGGGTCAAAGGCGTTACACGTAATTAATTTATGGTCACCAAAAGAATATTTGTACAAGGAAAAGATAGTTGTGTTGACTTCCAGGAATTTGGAAGGTATTTGCTCACTTACGGACTAGCCGCTCTCTCTGCTCTCTCTCTCTCTCTCCGTTTCCCCTCAGTCAGCTCCTTTGGTTATCAATTCGCGAATAGAGCTGTAAATAAATCTCTTACCTGGAATTTCATCGGAGAGTTTGTAAAAAAATATCTTTAAGAATTGTTTTTATATTATTGACTTGCTTCTCTCTTTCTTTGTTTTTCCTGTCAACAAATCTCTCACCGATACTGTTTTTTCTGTACACCGAAACATATTTTTATATCTCAAATTAACTTTCCCGGTAACAATACCGACATTCGAGTCAGATAGAATTTTCACGGTTTTACAGTGAAATTCACGGCTTTTTCACTGTTTTTTCACGGTGTGCCAAATTCACGGCTAATTCACGGTTTCACGGTTTTCACGGTTTCACGGTTTTCACGGTTGGGTGGCCACCCTGAATATTTCAATATTAGTTTTTCTTGTAATTCCTCTTGTCTTTCCCCATACCCACCCCAAACTCCGACCCTGAGTGAGCCGAGGCAGATTATAAAATATTGTGATTACAAGAACTTTAGCACTTAACACTCTTAAAATTGATAGCTAAACCCATGTTATAAGGAAACTACCATTAAATTATTGTAGTATTTTCTCAATTGTAGTATTTTATTGAATGTGAAAAATGGATCTCTGTTGGGAAATGGCGAAGTGCCGCCATGCATACTCTTTTCCCAAACAAAATATTGTGGTAAACTGTCAATTTTTTGCACTGAAATTGTATTGATTTTGATGTAATAAACTACATCATTATTTATTAATAGTGTTAAATTTTTAATCCCAGAATAAAACATTCAAATAGACCATCACTGTCTCTTTTTCAATGTGTATATGTGATTGTAGGTGCATGTGCATCCTACAGCAAAGGAGGTGTATGCTGTGTACACTCTGGAAGAGTCTCGCATGGAGCTCGTGATTGAGCTAGCACACAACCACCCCCTGGGACTGGTGAAGGTCCGGAGTGGTCAGCGGATGGTCTCCACGGCCCAGACCAGACAGTGGCTGCTGCAGATCACTATACTGCTGACACATCAGGTGAGTAGAGGTGTGCCTGGAAGAGTCTCGCATGGAGCTCGTGATTGAGCTAGCACACAACCACCCCCTGGGACTGGTGAAGGTCCGGAGTGGTCAGCGGATGGTCTCCACGGCCCAGACCAGACAGTGGCTGCTGCAGATCACTATACTGCTGACACATCAGGTGAGTAGAGGTGTGCCTGGAAGAGTCTCGCATGGAGCTCGTGATTGAGCTAGCACACAACCACCCCCTGGGACTGGTGAAGGTCTGGAGTGGTCAGCGGATGGTCTCCACGGCCCAGACCAGACAGTGGCTGCTGCAGATCACTATACTACATCAGGTGAGTAGAGGTGTGGCTGGAAGAGTCTCGCATGGAGCTCGTGATTGAGCTAGCACACAACCACCCCCTGGGACTGGTGAAGGTCCGGAGTGGTCAGCTGGTGAAGGTCCGGAGTGGTCAGCGGATGGTCTCCACGGCCCAGACCAGACAGTGGCTGCTGCAGATCACTATACTGCTGACACATCAGGTGAGTTGAGGTGTGCCTGGAAGAGTCTCGCATGGAGCTCGTGATTGAGCTAGCACACAACCACCCCCTGGGACTGGTGAAGGTCCGGAGTGGTCAGCGGATGGTCTCCATGGCCCAGACCAGACAGTGGCTGCTGCAGATCACTATACTGCTGACACATCAGGTGAGTAGAGGTGTGCCTGGAAGAGTCTCGCATGGAGCTCGTGATTGAGCTAGCACACAACCACCCCCTGGGACTGGTGAAGGTCTGGAGTGGTCAGCGGATGGTCTCCACGGCCCAGATCAGACAGTGGCTGCTGCAGATCACTATACTGCTGACACATCAGGTGAGTAGAGGTGTGGCTGGAAGAGTCTCGCATGGAGCTCGTGATTGAGCTAGCACACAACCACCCCCTGGGACTGGTGAAGGTCCGGAGTGGTCAGCGGATGGTCTCCACGGCCCAGACCAGACAGTGGCTGCTGCAGATCACTATACTGCTGACACATCAGGTGAGTAGAGGTGTGGCTGGAAGAGTCTCGCATGGAGCTCGTGATTGAGCTAGCACACAACCACCCCCTGGGACTGGTGAAGGTCCAGAGTGGTCAGCTGGTGAAGGTCCGGAGTGGTCAGCGGATGGTCTCCACGGCCCAGACCAGACAGTGGCTGCTGCAGATCACTATACTGCTGACACATCAGGTGAGTAGAGGTGTGCCTGGAAGAGTCTGTCATGGAGCTCGTGATTTAGCTAGCACACAACCACACCCTGGGACTGGTGAAGGTCCGGAGTGGTCAGCGGATGGTCTCCACGGCCCAGACCAGACAGTGGCTGCTCCAGATCACTATACTGCTGACACATCAGGTGAGTAGAGGTGTGGCTGGAAGAGTCTCGCATGGAGCTCGTGATTGAGCTAGCACACAACCACCCCCTGGGACTGGTGAAGGTCCGGAGTGGTCAGGGGATGGTCTCCACGGCCAAGACCAGACAGTGGCTGCTGCAGATCACTATACTGCTGACACATCAGGTGAGTAGAGGTGTGCCTGAAAGAGTCTCGCATGGAGCTCGTGATTGAGCTAGCACACAACCACCCCCTGGGACTGGTGAAGGTCCGGAGTGGTCAGCGGATGGTCTCCACGGCCCAGACCAGACAGTGGCTGCTGCAGATCACTATACTGCTGACACATCAGGTGACTAGAGGTGTGCGGGTATCCGAAAATTCGGATTGGTTTCGGATATCTGAATTAGTTGTGAAGCTTTGATCGAAAACCGATATGGTCTAGGATAAATATGACTTTTTCGGATGGACTAATTTTAGACATGGCTCACCCTTTCTGAAAAGTCATGGAGAGTCAGAGAAAGCCAGGGAAAAAGTTGGAAAATGCCAAGAATCAGAGAAAATGCTTGATATTTTATACGAGTCAGGGAAAGTTTTCAATTTAATCGTAAATGCAAAGCAATTCTGTGCAAAAATCTAAGCTTATTAGATGTTTGTTAAATCAATTTTAATGGTGCAATGAGTAGGAAGTGACTGGAAAGGCAAAAAATGTATTGGAAACAACAAACTGTAAACATACAAAAACATAACTGGAAAGCGTTGGACGGCCATGGGGAAGGTGGAGGCCATACAAAAATAATATTTTAAAATATTACCTATTATAAATACAGTATACATTCCGAGTCGAGAGTCAAGCTTAAAGGAACCATTTTGGTCAGGGAAAGTAATTAACCAAGTATAAGTGTTTAAGAGAATAAGCCAGAAAAGAAAATTGTATTTGTTGATTCTTTACTGAAATGTTTTTAACCATAACCAGAGAGTTCAAGATAACACAACGTGAAACGCTTTGGCATTGTGGGGATCGTATTCCCTCTCTATCCCTTTATCTGATATGAAACATCCCTCATTCACCATACATTCGTAGTGGTGAATATTAATATAACCACTTCAGATTACGCGGAGTCTCGGATAACGGGCTCGGTTAATCAATTGTGTACTGTCCTCATTTTACTATAAAAATATATTTTAGTGCCTAAAATACTAACTTTCATTGATCACTGACACCTTTACTAATCTTATCACTCCAGTATTGGCATGCAGAGGTGCATAACTCATAGAGCTAGGTACATTTTAATCCAAAGCCCTAGTAAAATATACTTGCAATCTTGAATTTTTATGATTAAAATTTTATAATTTAGTTTTGGATTGAGCTTTTTGCCAATTTAGGAGGAAAACACGGATAGGACAAGCTGGCTTACCTTGGAAAGTACAGGCATCCTAATGCCTGTCCACTAGCAAGGTGTTTTACTCAATTGACAAGTTTTTAAACTGTGATGATTTTGCTTGTTTTTAACTTATTATCACTTAAAATGTAATGTCTCTGTTAGAATTTCTTATTTTTATGTTGTTTGTTATTTTTATATATGTTAAATGCTTTCCTATACTGTGTCTATTTATTGATATTGTTTATAAGCTTGTCACAAATCTACCTTATACTTGCAACTTGCTTGTCTTATTGAAGTGAATAAATTGCATGATTTACATTATGCATTAATTTGGAATATAGATATAGCAAGAATAAATTTGGCTTGATCACAATTACATATTTGCATAATTAGTATGGCATGTTATATTTAGCTTGAATTCAGATATTGTAATATTGTATTTTGCATGTGATATTATATGTTATTGAAGAATGGTATGTGCATGTCTCTTGTATTTCTTGTGACGTCTATCTCAATTGATTAATGGCAATAAAGCATCATTATCATTATCACTAACATAATAAAAACACATAAACGTGTCCTTAGTTGTTGTGTGTTTTTATGATGTTAGTGTGCTATCTTTAGGATGCCTGTACTTTCCAAGATAAAGCCTGCTTGTCTTATCCATACTTTCTTGCTAATTTTAAAGTTTAGATTGTTAAAGTTGCTTATGTTAGTTTCTCTATGAATAATACATTCCCTGTAAAATTGTTGTCAGTATTTATAGATGCTATAATAAACTATTATTATTTTGTAGAATGGATCAATCTGGGACGCTTTAGAGTTGTGGAAGAACAGCTTGGACAAGAGGTTCGAGGGAGTGGAGGAGTGCTACATATGTTTCGCCATCTTGCACAGTGTCAGCCACCAGCTGCCCAAGCTGTCGTGCCAGACCTGCCGCAAGAAGTTCCACTCTCACTGCCTCGTGAGTATCGAATGGGGGAACTAGAAACTATCTACATCAAATTAATAATAAACCATTACCTATCACATATTAAATGGTTTAGCTGAATTTTCTTGGCGGTGTCCTATGTGAACAAATTAAGCGAATGTAGGGGAGGGAAAGGCAGCCCCCCCAGCTTGTTTACTAGGAGCCTTGAAAGGGGTGACAAGAAGCGTTGCCTCCTCCCCTGTTTTCACACAACTGTTGATGGGGAATGTAGTGATGTTATTTTTTAACAATAGTGGTCATCTTTAATCAAGGTTGACACCGACCGGGAAAACCTGGAAAACCGGGAATCATGCGTGAACTTTGGTGACCGGGAAAAAATGTGTGGATTATGCGGAAACTTTCGGCCAAACTGGGAATTTCAGGTCGCGATCATCGGTGACTACGTAACGCCTATTAAAAAGTTGGAATAGTTAGCGATGCGTTCTCGATTGCCGGCGACGTTATCTATGCGTTCTTGACTGTCGGCGATGTTAGCAATGTGCTCTCAATTGCCGGAAAAATTAACAGTGCGTCCTCGATTGCCGGCGACGTTGGCAATGTGTTCTCGATTTCTGGCGACGTTAGCGATTCGTTCTCGATCGCCGGTAGCGTTGGCAACGTGGTCTCGATTGCCGGCGGCAACGTTAGCGATGCGTTTTTGACTGTTGGCAATGTTAGCAATGCGTTCTCAATTGCCGGCGACGTTAGCGATGCGTTCTCGATTTCTGGTGACATTGGCAAAGTGTTCTGGATTTCTGGTGTTATATCTATACGTTCTCAATTGCCAATACCGTTAGCAATTCGTTCTCGATCGCCGGTGACGTTGGCGATGTGTTCTAGATTACCGGCAATGTTAGCGAAGCGTTATCGATTCCCGCTGACATTAACTATGCGTTCTCGATTCCTGCTGACGTTGGATATGCGTTCTCGATTACCGGCGACGTTAGCGATGCGTTCTTGACTGTCGGCGATGTTAGCAATGTGTTCTCAATTGCCGGCAAAATTAACGGTGCGTCCTCGATTGCCGGCGACGTTGGCGATGTGTTCTCGATTTCTGGCGACGTTAGCAATTCGTTCTCGATCGCCGGTAGCGTTGGCAACGTGGTCTCGATTGCCGGCGGCGATATTAGCGATGCGTTTTTGACTGTTGGCGATGTTAGCAATGCGTTCTCAATTGCCGGCAACGTTAGCGATGCGTTCTCGATTTCTGGTGACATTGGCAAAGTGTTCTGGATTTCTGGTGTTATATCTATACGTTCTCAATTGCCAACACCGTTAGCAATTCGTTCTCGATCGCCGGTGACGTCAGCGATGTGTTCTAGATTACCGGCGATGGTGAATACAAATACAAATCAATCCACAAGAGTGAACAAAATAGACAGACAGTATCATATGATATATTTATTGCAGATGTTTTTAATTTTAACATAACATGTAAATAAACAAATACAATTTTGTGTTGGTCATACCAATCATGTCTTAATTTTATTTCTTTTAGAATTATATATTTTAATTATTCAACTTCACGCATCATCCAGGCGATGTTAGCGAAGCGTTATCGATTCCCACTGACGTTAACCATGCGTTCTCGATTCCTGCTGACGTTGGATTTGCGTTCTCGATTACCGGCGACGTTAGCGATGCGGTACTATTCCCGGTGACGATAGCGATGCGTTGTCGATAAACGGCAGCATCAGAGCAGTAATAGAGAGTATTGGCGTCACTAGCAAGGTTGAAGTGATCGTCGGCGTCTACGCGACGCATTCTTGATCGCCGTTGGCACTAGTGAAGTGAGTGTGAGAGCTATCGTTAAGGAAATTTTACGAAATGCAGATGCGATTTTTGGCGAATTCTTTTTTATCAAGATACTAGGCAGCACTATGCAGTTTTTGACACTAATATTACTTTGTATTTTGTTATAACCATTGGGGGATAGGAGAGGTTCATTTGTAATTTTTTGTAGTCTGGTCATAATTATTACTAATTGTACAAATGGGACTCAGTTTCTAATATATATAGCCTTTTGGTATCGCTGGATAAAATGTTTAAGCATAATTGCCCACATGTTTATTGCATTGTAGCTGGAAAGCCCACAGTGGTTAGGGCGGTCGCCTCATAATCTGATTTTTTTTGTCAGATTGATACCCAGCAAAAATATTGAAAATATTTGAAATGTTCAAAACTAGATCCAGCTGCCATACTATAATGCTTACTAAGGAAATTCTTATTAGACAACAACAAGACCAGGGTTTTGACCCATTCCCTATCAAGAACATTGAAAAATGCCATTGTCATAACTCATAGAAAAACCAAATTAACCCATTGGCGTAGACATACGAGCTGGTCTCGTTCCTTACTTGTAATTTTATTAACCTGTGAATTGGAGTATAAAATTGGTGTTTTTAAATGGATTAATGGTGTATTATAATTATAATTAAAATATTGGTTTTTTTCAGTTTAGAAAGTCGCATTGGCACACACACAGTAGACATAAGTAAAAATTAGCAAAATCAGTGTTGACCATGTGCAAGTCTCAAAGAATTAACCGATCCCGTCAACTTCCAAGCAAGCCTGCCACCGTTTATTTTACTTGGGCCCTCCCACCAACGTTGCCACAGACCGGTTAACTCATTGAGAGTTGCACAACTGGTCAGTTTTGGTCGTGTGCGGGAATCGAACCCACGAACATCGTATCACCACCTGGCCAAGGTGTTTCCACGACGTAGCCAACTCAGCTAACACGACCAAAGTCCTGGCGGCGATATTAAGGTTTTTCACTCAGTCCGCGCCCCTAGCGGATAGAACCGTAGACGCCCGCGGTTATTAGTTACATATTTTGCTACTAGAGCGTAGCACCAATCAATTCCCGTTATAGGCTACTGCAAATAGAATAAAATTACTACCTCAATGGGTTAAACCGATTTATACTCTCTTTTCTTAGTCTTTTAAAAGATTGCCAGAGTTAAAAGGAATCTTATATAATTGGGTGTATCTGTTCGAAATAACCCCCCTCATTAGATAAAATATTGTAGAGAGAAAAATCATGTTGATTG
This sequence comes from Allygus modestus, assembly GCA_963675035.1. Taxonomy (NCBI): domain Eukaryota; kingdom Metazoa; phylum Arthropoda; class Insecta; order Hemiptera; family Cicadellidae; genus Allygus; species Allygus modestus. Next base: position 375,944,597 of record OY776111.1, on the reverse strand, counting down.
ATTTAAATATTTGGCCCAGCATACAATCACATTTTTGAAGGATAGCATAACAAAATTATGATATATAGCACAAAAATTAAAAAATACTATATTACAAGTTTTTTTGTGAAATAACACTTTCCTTTAGATTGCAAGTCGTTATATGTAGGCCTACCACTTAAACAAAAATAAAAATTCCGCATGAGTGTACCTGGAATTTTGAGATTTTTACCTGGAAAGCTGGAATTTTGCATGAATTTTGAAATGCAATTTTGGTGGCAACCCTGTTAATGCAACTTGAATTATTCCATATAACGATGGAATACGTAAGACGGTTTGTATCTCTCTCCCTTTCTCTCTCTCGCACAAATTTATCTTTTAGGTGGTTGAAGTTTAATTTATTATCTTTCAATAACAGTTACAGAGTAGGTTTGGGAATAAAGATCTTACTGTTGGCGAGAGTAAAGAAGACCCCTCGTCGGCGTTCCATGTTTATAGTTATATGGTTCTTGTGTGTCAAAACGCAATACAGTTACAGCAGTTGTTACGGTATCATGGTGTTAGCTGGCACTTACCAAGTGGTAACAATGAATGCCCATAAAGTGCTAGTGTAGTGAACATATGATAACGCCTGCAGTTTTTGTGGAGGCCAGATTCCAGGGGTCTTTTTTCCTCTCGCCGACAGTACAAAGCTCTCAAAACAAACGTAATGATGTCAAATTAACAGCTGTAATGAAACAAGGAGATTGAAAAAAAAACACATTGCTTTAGCATAGTGACAAGTATGCAAGGACTGTGATTGGTTGATTTCGCCTCTGAGTAATGTTTGAGAAGGGGAAGCTGACCCGATCACCAATACCTCCATCTCTTTCCCACAATTATCTTAAAAAGGACTCTAGATAATTCATCTCACAATAATTCATCAATATAACTGGTTTAAAGTGGTTTCTTGTAGGAAAAACCAATTATTTCATATTCACAAATTTAATATTTCAAAATGGTTTATATACACATGGAATCATAAATTGTTCCTGAACTCTGAGAATATTTTTAGGTATTATTCCTCAGTCAAAGACGAATCAAAATATCATATTTAAAATTGTTTTGAAAATAGTTATCCTTAGTTATTCATACAGCCGTCATTTTGTTTTTCTACTTCAATCTTTAGCCAATTTGGAGAATGGAATGTGCAGCTAGTTGTAAATCGATATGGAGTATTATAGTACAAAGAACTAATTAAATTACACTAAAAAATATCAACTGTTTTTCAAAATGGCAGCTATTTATAATGTTTTAAACTAAACTACTTTAAAAGGGCAAAATGTAGGCCTAATAAAAATATAAAATTTACTATAAATTTTATGAAATTGTATTACAAATTCAACATTACTACATTCAAGAAAATTGGACAACAAATAACTGAGATGTAATGATTTATGTACCAAAGGGCATTAATACCATTATCTCCTGGGAAGCAGTGTGCATAAATCACAATATCTTGGTTATTTGTTGTCCGATTTTCTTAAATCTAATACTGTTGGATTGTAATTAAATTTCATGAAACTTGAGTAACATGCACATTTTGTTATTTTGACGTTTTCAAGTATACAGTATTTTATGATATGTATTTTCTTTCACAAAGTAACTAGGGGTGTTCAAATATAAACAATTTGAGTATTATGACCAAGTTTTTATTTTTCAAGTATTACCTCACCTTCGCTCAGAGTTTTTAACAAATTTCAGAGTTGAGTGATTCATAAATCTTGTTAATTGTAAATTTGTTTTTTTTCCTCCAAGAGAGATCCATAATGGATATACTAGAAACACCAAATATTGCAAGAATGAAATATTGTGAATTGGAGTATAAAATTGGTGTTTTTAAATGGATTAATGGTGTATTTTAATTAAAATATTTTTTTTTTTCAGTTTAGAAAGTCGCATTGGCACACACACAGTAGACATAAGTAAAAATTAGCAAAATCAGTGTTGACCATGTGCAAGTCTCAAAGAATTAACCGATCCCGTCAACTTCCAAGCAAGCCTGCCACCGTTTATTTTACTTGGGCCCTCCCACCAACGTTGCCACAGACCGGTTAACTCATTGAGAGTTGCACAACTGGTCAGTTCAAATAAGTAAAAAAAATAGCATCCTTTAGACCACTTAAACCGTAGGTGTTTCCACGACGTAGCCAACTCAGCTAACACGACCAAAGTCCTGGCGGCGATATTAAGGTTTTTCACTCAGTCCGCGCCCCTAGCGGATAGAACCGTAGACCGTAGACATTGAAAAATGCCATACCACTAATATGAAACTTGAAAAACTAGCACAGTAATTAATATTATCTTCATAAATAAGGGTTATATGATCATTACTATTTTGTAATTTTATCTGCAGTGCTTGTTTTCCATCACTGGATTGTATATAAATATATAAATATATATATATATTTTTTTTAACAACTCGCTTGTATACAAAATTGACCAAAATGAAGCAACACAATGAAAGAAAGTAATTACAAAAAGTATTGAATCAAAACTATTTCCAATTTAATAATAAGTATTACAAACAAAACGATGGGCTTGCGATGGGTTCACCATTATCCGCCATCCTTAGTGAAGTTTTCCTCCAAAATATTGAAAGTAAAATCTTACCAACACTTTTAGAAAAATTTAATGTTAAACACTGGTACCGTTACGTCGATGATTGCCTTTGCATACTTGAAACGAAGGATACCACAACAATCGCCAACGCCTTGGACTTGTTAAATAGCCGATAATTTGATTCTCCTTACAGTAATGTTACCTTATTGTATTATAAGGTAAAATAATCAAAATATTACCCATATAAAAAGTATTTGTTAATCACTACTATTATATACCTTATAAATCCATAATAACCATTCAAGAAGTATGTCTTTGATTAATTTTATAATTTTATTTCTGTTTCAGTACAAGTGGTTCACAACCAGCAACAAATCTACTTGCCCAATCTGCAGAAACTTGTTCTAAATGCAGTGACCTAAAAATTACTGTTATTTTGTTAAGCTGATAAATTTGTTCATAGGCTAAATAAATGTATATTATGTTAGAAACGTTTTCTCTCATTGCTCCTGATAAAATCCATGGATGAATATCTACTGATACCAGTAACTTTAACATGTTCTACCTACCGAAAGGAACAGATAAGTTCCTTATAATCCTTGCCCAATTCTTATCCATTTGGCTGTAACCGTTCAATTGTAATTTTATCTGCAGTGCTTGTTTTCCATCACTGGATTGTATATAAATATATAAATATATATATATATTTTTTTTAACAACTCGCTGACCTATACAACTTTAGGTGTCACCATTATACAGAAGATTATATTTGCTTTAAGATCATCTCTATTTATCTAAGGCAAAATATAGAAAACTAGTAACCTGCCACAACTACGCCCGCAATTGCAGTATATAATATTTTTGTAAACATCAATTTATTCCATCAGTAGAATTGATTATTAGGATAATTTGTTTGTTATACAATAATCAGTTTCATTCTTTAATTATGGTGTTAATCTATCCTCCTACTAACGTTTAGCTCAGTTTGTCCAGTAAATATGTACTAACATTGATTGTATTAAGATCATTGACAGGGGGAATTATTGTGGCTAATAGGGGCAGAGCTCAAAAGAATTCTCGCAATAGGAGAAGGCCTATGTAAAATTGTAGTGTACCGGCACTCTTAAGATTGTCTCACGAAGTTTCAGCTTCATTTGTCAATTAGTTGGTGCATGATAGTCAACATTTAGAGGCGATTTGGTCAGAGCCCCAATGGGTTTTCGGAACAGGAGTAGGCATGTGTTTGATTATTCTGTAACTGTATAACCTATTTCCTGACACAGTTTTACTTATTCGGTCCAGTTAGTCTGTGACATTAGGTGGCGCTAAAGAACTTATAATGACAATATGTGGCCCGTGAGAATAACTGACACACAGACAAAAATTGATTACTACGAAGGAAAAAGAAACTTTCCATCCATGAGTAGTTAATTTGACACAAACTAAATTCAGCATGGATGAAATGAACCTTCTAAATAAAGGATTTAAATATGACTTACCACAGGGATTAGGCAAAAAAACAATAGATAATGCCATTGTCGAAACAGAACTCGCCATAAATAAATTACCAGAGAATACACAGGAAATCGCAAGAAACAAAGCAGTATACAGTTTAAATAATTTACTACAAAAAAGAAAATTAGATAATCAACTCCTCGTGAACTGTTAATTTCAAAACACATCAAGCATAAGTTAAGAGATAATAATTTGATAGCTACAAAAGAGGATAAAGGGAATACAATAGTTATCATGAAACATGACGACTAAATTGAAAAAAAAAACACTTGATTTTATCAATAACAATAAATGTACAGGTTTGAGAAAAGATCCGACTCCAACATATCAGAATGAAATTAAAAACATGAGGAAATTTGCTACACTAGTTTTCAAGGACTCATATTTAAAACTAACTAATATGAACCCAAAAGCACCAAAAATGAAAAGTTTGCCGAAAATACACAAAGAAAACATTCCTATAAGACCTCTAGTCAATTATATGAACGCTCCTGGTTACAAAATTGCAAAGTACATGTACACGTCATCTCACTACCAATCTAGAGTTACCTAACAAATTTAACGTTAAAAACAGCAAAGAATTAGCCCAACTCCTCAAAAGATACAGAAATTACAGATGATACTAAACTAGGTCTCTTTTGAAATTACCAATACATATATATACCAATGTACCTATACAAGAAACCATAGAAATAATTGAAAACCAATTGAAAAACAAAATTGACCAAAATGAAGCAACACAATGAAAGAAAGTAATTACAAAAAGTATTGAATCAAAACTATTTCCAATTTAATAATAAGTATTACAAACAAAACGATAGGCTTGCGATGGGTTCACCATTATCCGCCATCCTTAGTGAAGTTTTCCTCCAAAATATTGAAAGTAAAATCTTACCAACACTTTTAGAAAAATTTAATGTTAAACACTGGTACCGTTACGTCGATGATTGCCTTTGCATACTTGAAACGAAGGATACCACAACAATCGCCAACGCCTTGTACTTGTTAAATAGCCAACATCCGAACCTTCAATTTAGAATTGAAATAGAAAACAACAAAATGTTAAACTACCTCGATATAATGTTAATAAAACGTAAACCTCACATACAATTTGAAATATTTAGAAAGAAGACCGCTTCCGGCGTATTCATCAACAAAAACTCAAACCAAACTCATCAACACAAATTGGCCGCATTTAAAACTATGATTGACAGGATATACCTCGTAGCCCTGAAGGACGAAAGAAATAAATAAGTACGATTTTCACAATCGCTGAAAACAATGAATTTAATAAAAAATACATTGCACGCCTTACGCCTTATGAATAAGAAATCAACAAAGATCGCCTTAAAGAAGAAAAACAACATACACAAAATTGGATAACTTTCACATTTTTCGGGAAATAGACATAAAATAGCAAAAATGTTTAAGAAATATAACGTAAATGTAGCTTTTAGAACAAATAATAGTTGAAAAAGAATCTATATATACCAACTGAATCAAATGACAAATTCTCAAACAGTGGTGTGTACAAACTAAAATGTGCTTCTTGTGACAATTCTTATATCGGCCAAACAGGTAGAAATTTTCGCAGCAGGTACAGAGAACACATCAATTCTATTAAACACAGGGAACCAAAACCCCACTATTCTCTTTACATTTTAAATGAAAACCATTAATTTGGAAGTATAGATAAAACTATGGAAATATTAAACAAAGAAAATAAAAGCAAAAAACTGGACCATTTGGAAAGTACATATACAGACAAAACAACACAGGACATATACAGGGAAAACAAAAATGGTAAGATTAATTAATCAACAACTGGAAGTCCTTGGAATAAAACATTTAAAGCACTGGATGGATACATTTAAAAATACCACTTTAAAAACAGTGCATGGACGAGCAAACCTAGTAAGAATCTAGAACAGAAGTATTTCCAGAACATTAGAGCCACGGCAACCGCCAGAAACAAACAAGTCCCTAATTCCAGGATTCCCATTGATGCCCCGTGCCAAACCCCATTCGGTACACCACTACCTTCCCCCAGAAGTTTCCAGACATTATACAATAAACTGAATCACCTATATATACCCCAAAACCACACCAGTACCCAGTCAGCTGAAGATGTCGACATGGTGAAAGCATGCTCCTGCGACCATCAGTGTCCGTGAGTGCAGTTCAACGGAAGACGACGTTAGTGAAGTCATCGACTCTACTGCACGGCCCAACACAACAATGCACATTTAAATGTAAAAATAGATAAGCCATTTGTTGCCAAATCATATCCAGTATCTTTTTAAAAGAGACTGCAGTACAAGATGAGCTTGATAGACTGGAGAGAAAAGGAATAATTGAGAGGAGCGATTCTCCTTACAGTAATGCTTTAGTGTGTGTCATAAAGAAAGATAATTCCATTAGACTATGTTTAGATGGTAGGAACATTAATCAGTGCATAATACCAGATAGGGAAACTATAATTCAAATAGATGAAATATTACAAAAATTCATGGGCGTTAAGTACAAGACAAACTTAGATTTGACACGGATTTTTTCAAATTAACTTAAATCAGGAATCAAGAAAATTTGTTTAATTTATTTGTAATGGGATAAACTACTCTTTTGTGAGACTTCCATTTGGTTTAAATGTCAGTAGTGCTATTTTCATTAAAGCAATGAATAACATTTTAGGAGTGGAGTTTTCAGACTTTACTACTATGTATGTGGATGATATTTTAATTACATCTAAAACTTATGCGGAACATGTAGAGCAAATAGACAGGCTATTAACAACATTGAAAGAGAACAATATAACATTGAAATTAAAGAATACTTGAGTTTTTAAAGAATTGGGGGGTTTTGTACCCCAAAAATATGTTTTTTGGGTTTTTTACATGTAATTTTAATTTAAATACAATTTTAATTTATACCATTGAATTCAGCTTAAAAAAAACAAACAATTTGGTATATTTATCATTGCTCTACGTCAATTGGTTACCGAGATATTGAAAGTGCTAAACACAGTACGTTGTCTAATGTTATTCTTATGGAGAAAAAGAAAAATTGTATATCTCGCTTATTTATGAACATAAACTGGCGAAATTTGGTATATGGATTGATCTGGTTGTGGTTTATTGTTGTTTGCACAAAAAAAATTTTTCGCCTATGGTTCCTGTAGCAGCAAACCTAGGTACTCGGTCCCCATGTTATTCTTATGGAAAATACTTAAAATGTTATATATCGCTTATTTATGAATATATATGGATGAAACTTGGTATGTGACTTCACTAAGTTGAGTTCTATTGATATTTGCATAAAAACCCATTATTTTGTATGCCTTGTTGCAGCAAACCTGCGTACTCATCCCCAATGTTATTCTTATGGAGAATAATTAATATTTTAAATATCGCTTGTTTGTGAATACATTTCTTATGAATCCTGTTAAGTGTTTTAATGCGTTGTGTTGTATATTCATTGGAAATTCGCTGAGTATGCAGGTTTGCTGCGACGGGGGTATTTTCTTTTATTTGGTAAAAGGAAGAGATTATTGTCACTGCGGTTGTAGGTTAGGTTTCATTATAACGGATAGACCTTATACCAAAATGTTACCATAGTGGATAGGTGCCATATACATATAACGTAACACTTTTTTAATTTCAGACTCTCCCCTCACCCATGTAACGCATCATAACGCTTGACCATACCCCCCCTCCCCCAATGTGTTACGTAACTCAATAGCAGTAAGCTTTAAAACAGCTAAACCTTTTAAACATAATTTTATTAGCAATTTAGAATATGGATTTCTATAAATCATTTTTGAATAAGCAAAATGTTTACGAACAAATATGACTGTAACCTACTTATCAGCTAAATCAGAATACTGTAAATTTAATTTACAACTAATACAAATCCTAAACAACTTAAAATACCCCTGTAGCAGCAAAACTGCGTACTCAGCGAATTTCCAGTAGATATATAAATGTATTAATACTACATAAACCACTTAACAAGTTTCATAAAAATATATTCACAAATAAGCGATATAAATTTTAATTATTCTCCATAAGAATAACATTGGGACTGAGTACGCAGGTTTGCTGCAACAAGGAACACAAAAAATGGGTTTTTATGCTAATATCCAATATAACTCAACTAGGTGAAGTCATATACCAGATTTTATTAATTTATGTTCATAATTAAGGGAGACATAGCATTTAATTATTATCCATAAGAATAACATGGGGCTGAGTACGCAGGTTTGCTGCTACGGGTGACTTTGGCAAAAAATAATTTATTTGAGCAAATATCAATAGACCACAACCAGATGAAGCCATATACCAAGTTTCGCCAGTATACGTTCATAAATAAGCGAGATATAAAATTTTTCTTTTCCTCCATAAGAATAACATTAGACAACGTACTGTGTTTAGCACTTTCAATATCTCGGTAACAAACTGACGTAGAGAAATGATGAAAATATCAAATTGTGTGTTTTTTTAAGCTGAATCCAATGATGAAAACTAAAATTAGATTTTTTCAAAAATTACATGTAAAAAATTCAAAAAACCCATTTTTGGGGTACAAAACCCCCCAAAATACCCCTTCCGACGGAGCGATCTGGCTGGTTTTCGAACTTAAAGTCATAAATGTTGCTTTATACGTTTATACCAAATTTCATCAAAATCGGATCATTTTTACGAGAGTTATCGTGCTCACGGACACATAGATATATATATATACAGTTTCGAACGAATGGTGTTTTTGGGGTCTGGGGACCTTAAAACGAAAAGTTATCATGGTCCCGGGCCTAGGTCTTACCATGCCGACTACGGTAATAGCTTCTTCCCTATAGGGGAAATTCGCTAAAACTAAAAATGTGGGTGGCAGTGCGCAATACTATATCAAGTCATGATTTTACACTCTAAAACAACAAAAAACATAGGTGTAAAGCAACTTACTCAAAACACATTATGTATTTATTTTTAATTTTACTGTTATTAAAATAATATGACGGAACTAACTGTAACCTTGATTTAGATATCAGTTTAATTATTTTTTAATTGTGAAAGATTTATAACATTATCTATAGATACGGGAGTGCACTAGCTCTTAGGGGCCATGCATAAATTACATCACGCTATATTCAGCCCTTTTTGACCCCCTCTCCCCCCTTGTCACTCTCTGTCATGCTACTCATTATTCCCCCCTCCCCTCTGTTATGACACACTTTTTAATTACTAAGTATTGGATTGTGGCATAAGGTATTTTGTCAGTTAACTCCATTAATCAGAACGCGTCACGCAGTCCTTAACCCCCCCCCTCCCCTGTGCCACGGTCTGTCATGATATCCTGCACCTTGGATCCTCCCCCTGGGTAGGCGTGACATAATACATGCTCGTCCCCTTAGGGTTAATATGTGTGAGTTACGTAGTGTTGATCCAAACCCCCGCCTCCCCCATATAACGCTACGCCATACCCCCTCCCCCCTTAAGTGCGTTACGTAATATGTGGATGGCCCCTAAGCATGTTTTTAAATGTAAACATAATTAACATAAAACGAGTAAGTCTGTAATTTAAATACCGGTACCGGTATACATATTAAATCCTTTAAACAAATTAAATCCTGGAAAATGATACATTTCATTGAAACATACCCGGTAGCCTATTTTATTAATAGTTCTAATTCTCTGAAAAAACATCTAACAACCTTAAAATAAATAATTATACAATTATTTTATTTAGGCTATTTTTTATGGATTCCCAAAATAATGTCTTTTATGCCACCTCCACACTATCGCTAAGTCTAGGCGAGCTAAGACGAACTCGAGTCTGTGCATGTCGAGTCGATAATGTGTATTGTTACTACAATAGTAACAGCAGAGTGGAAGTAATATTTTTCTGAAAATACCTTCTTAAAAAAATACAAAAATTTTCCCGAAAGCGATTTTTGAAGTTCTGGATAAGATCAGACATCCAGTAAATTTAGTCCCTACAACCTAACCAGAGCCGCAGTTCAGAAAATGTAAAGTTTTTAAAATAACACGCTTATAAGGGGCCTACTATTGATACGTAGGGCCTAATTAATCATAGTATCAACTATTGAACCAAAGTTGTTGTACATAACAGACAATTTGGTAATGCATGTGAAATTGACAGAATGATCAACAAAGAAAACAAAACTTGTGTTTTATTACATTGTAACCTATATCTAAGAGTAGAATGAATTATTTGTTAAGAAAAAGGTTTGTAAACACTAACCCTATACTCTAAATAACTAAGGTTTGTTTGGTTGGTTGGTTGGTTGCTTGCTTGCAATTCTGATATCAAAAACGGCTCCAAAGATTTTCTTCTAAAAATAAATAATATCTGGGATAAAAATACGATACAGACAGGTATCCCCAGGAAAAATCTTATAATAAAAATTTAACAAAAATTAAAGTTAAACAAATTAAAATTGGGCTTATAGAGTTTTAAATCAAAACAAAAGAATAATAACAGCAGTTTATAATCAAAGAGTAAACGTTCAAAGTAATATTCATGTTGTGGTTGTTTGAGTAGTACCCGGAGGACAAGCTTTGCTCGGGGAAGGTCTGTCAGTTAGTTTAGATGACGAGTAATATTTCATCACATCCCGCAACTGATGAGTAGGTTTTCTGAGCTCATTTGCCTCTTTTCTGGAGATGTTTAAGGTCCATCCAGTTGTTATTATAGCTCAATGTCGCTTTGATTAATTTTGATACGACATGACCTTTCTAATTTAATCTTCATTATACGATTTTAGTGGGTTTTAGTCACAGCTCTCAGGAAATCACATGTATGTTAATAGGGGCCTACATAAACTGCAATAGTTCACTTATTGATTATAAACAGCTGTTATGATTATTCTGTTTTGATTTAAAACTCTATAAACCCAATTTTATTATTTTTTTCAAATTAGTTTTTCTACATAATTGGAATTTTCCTGGGGATTAGACCTGTCCGAACCTATTTTTAACCCAGAAATTAGTTAATTACAACTTTTGAAAGAAATCATTGGAGCCGTTTTTGAGATCAGAGTTGCAAATCAGCAAGCAAGCAAACAAACATTACTCTACTAATATTAGATTAAAGGATAGGATAGGATTAACATGTTGTTTCCTAAAAGAACAGTAACGAAACCCAGCGAGCAGTGAAAACCACTGAATGAAGATAACATACAGTGTGGTTATATATCCAAAATGTATCAAAGGGACATTGAGCTGTAATAACAACTGGAGTGAACTTATAGAAATATTTTTAAAGGGGCAAATGACCCAAGGAAACACTGTGGATACACTTTCATAAGCGAAATTATATATTTTTTTAACTATTGAAATTGTTTGATATTAAAATTATTATATGATAAACTTAGGTTGATTGTAAATTATTTGAGCATCTGTATGTTAGTTATTACGTTCTTTCTCCAGTTAAACTAAAACTAAAAATGAAACATTACCGGTACCTATATACAGGGTGTCCAAAAAAATTTTCAGGCCTTTAGGATATGATTCCTCATACATAAAGAAAGAAAAAAGTTCATATCTAAGTTTTAGGTAGGCCTACGTCCTAAAACGCTTTTAGCGAATTTCCCCTATAGGGAATAAGCTATTACCGTAGGTCTCATGGTAACATGGCCCGAGACCATGACACATTTTTTTTAGGTCCCCAGATGACTAAAACACTATTCGTTCAAATTTATTTCGGATGGAGCGATCTGGCTGGTTTTCGAACTTAGCCATAAATGTTGCTTTACACGTTTATACCAAATTTCATCAAAATCGGATCATTTTTACGAGAGTTATCGTGCTCACGGACACACACACACACACACATATATATATATATATATATATATATATATATATACAGTTCCCATTAAATGGTTTTTGGGGTCTGGGGACCTCAAAACGAAAAGTTATCATGGTCCCGGGCCTAGGTCTTACCATGCCGACTATGGTAATAGCTTCTTCCCTATATGGGAAATTCACTAAAACTAGAAGTAGCCACATGTTTATGAAAATAAGATTATTCAATAGATTGCCATGAAAAGCTTGGTATGTTACATTGAATAGATTTAAATCTGTTTTGGAAAAATGGTTGCATAAGAAAGCATTTTATACCAATGAGTACTTAGCCTGTGATATTAGTTGTTTAAAGATTTTAGCCTTGTTTTTGTTGTTATTGTTAGGATATTTGTTATAAACTTTTAATATAAACTTTGTTTATTGTAAATCTTTTAATATACTTATCGTTTATTGTTGTTTTATTATTATTTTTTATTAGTATACGTTTGCCTAAGGTGTTATTCTAGAGTTTTGTTATATAAAACTGACTTCCTCAATTGCATGTTTGCTTAAAGAAAATAAAACTCTGTAGATTCCTTAAAAGAAACATTTTAATTTGTCTTTGACTGAGCAGGCGTTTTCTGATTTGAGGCCCTAGGAAATAATAATGACCTCGTGGTGACAGGGTGAGGCCCAGAGTGTTTGCGATTATTTCCAATTATTGTAGATTTATTTGAATAAGTTTTTATTACTGCATTACAGTTCCTCCCAAGACATCGCCATGTTATTTCACCACTTTTAGCCACATAATTCTGCCTGTTTTTGTGATTATTGAATATAATAGTTGGTTTCCCACTTCTGGTTTGCTCAATTTGAAATTCCATGTTATAAGTTGAGATAAGGTTCAATAAAAATAAAATACCAATGCTTATTTTTAAAAAATAATCAGTTTCTCTAATTAAATTTAAAACTAAATTATTCTTCAATCAGTTTATAAAACAAACTGTACAAAAATATATAAATTAATGCAACTCAGTAACTTATTAATAATTTAAAAGCACATATTAAGCAAAATATTTACAGTTCAGATTTTTTATGAGTGTCACTGAGATTTGTAAACAGCAAGATTATCTGGATCGCCGATAGTTAGTTATCAGCAGCTGGATAAAGGTCAACTCGCTCGCTTACTGGAGCCTTATCACCAGTCCCATGAAACCAATTATCATAGGAAAATCTTGAAATATTATTTAAAACTAAAATAATTTTAACTTAGAACTTCAAACCAAAACACTGATTTTATAATTTTGCAAACAAATATTTACTCAATATTTAGGTATGAAAAACAGACCATCGAGTGACAAATACACTTTTCTTTATTAACTTGAAAAACAAGCCTAGATAAACTATGTTTGATGGCTGTGTTGTTAAAGGACCGCCTATAAATTATGCCATCTAAAAACGTTGAATATGTGTCATGATAAAAATGACAATGTAATGATATGAAACAAGTGATCTTATAAGAGACTTTGTAACATTTTAAGAAAGTTTTGTATATAGCCTACTTAGAAAACTTAAGGGCAGTAAATGAAGGATAAACTATGAAATATTTTTTATTACCAAAGAAAATAATATCCGAGTTTAGATGACTAAAAATATACATAAATATAAATGGTAATATTACAAGGTGATTGTATAATGGCAATATCTACTTGACATGATCTATTTGGCAGTCCCTAGGCAGTCTTGGCAGTGGCAGCGGCAGCCTCCTCCCGCCGCGCATTCTCGTTGTACTCCTTGTGCCAATCCAGATTTCGCTTCTCCACCGAGTCACCAGACTCCGCAGCCCTCTTCCCACTCCAGACCGCGAGGACACAGCCAATCACAGAAGCGACTATCATGTAGTTGGCCACCTTGACACGCACCCTGTTGCGTTCCTTGTCCACTGTACCGAACCTGAAACAAAGACATTAGCATTTAAGAGCAACAAAGGTGTTCAATAGTCTTAGGGTTTGTAATTACAGGCACAATGATGTACAATACCATCACTTATAATTAATTACTTACTAATGGACAAAAAAGTATAGCAATTAAAGAACCTGGCAAGTATTGTTACGGTATCATGGCGTCAGCAGGCACTTATCAAATGGTAAAAATTAATCCTGCATATCTCGGAAATTCATGCCAAGATATTTTTAAGAAATTCCAGATTTTGACTTTATATGACCAGAACATCTTTGAAATAGCTTTTAGCGAATTTCCCCTATAGGGAAGTTAGCGAATTTCCCCTATAGGGAAGAAGCTATTACCGTAGGTCTCATGGTAAGATTTAAGCCCGAGACCATGACAAATTTTTTTTTTTAGGTCCCCAGATGACTAAAACACTATTCGTTCAAATTTATATATATGTATATATATATATATGTGTGTCCGTGAATGCGATAACTTGAGTAAAAAACGTCCGATTTCAATGAAATTTGGCTCAAATGTGTAAAGTGACATTCATGACTTTAAGTTCGAAAACCAGAAAAATCGGGCCATGGGAAGGGGGGTTTATGGGGGTTTTAAATTTTCCAAAAATCAGTTTTTTGCATTTTTTACCCTAAAATTTTTAAAACACTTAATTTTGGTTTAAACCATGTTATAGAGCTTAAAAAGACAAATAATATGGTATTTTGAATTATTAAGCTAGGTTAAGTGGTTGCGGAGAAAATCCAAAAAAACCTGCTCATAAAATCTCCTATGTTAATCTTATGGGAAAAAGGTTTTTGGCTTTTCCTAAGTTAATTTTGATGTAAACTTCACATTTGCTTTTACCAATCAATTCAGCTCCACAAAACAATCATTTTGGTGTTTTAATTGTGATTCTACGTCCAACCGTTGCAGAGATATTCAAAGTGCTAAACACAGTACGTTGTCTAATGTTATCCTTATGGAGAATAAATCAAATTTGATATCTCCATTATTAATGAATGTATATTGATGAAACTTGGCACGTGGGGTCACGTAGTACTGGTATATTGATATTTGCACAAAAAATTGATTTTTTGTTGATTATCCCCGTAGCAGCGAACCTGCGTACTCAGCCCCCATGTTATTCTTATGGAGAATAAGTAAAGTGTAATGACTCCCTTAATTATTAACATAAATTAATACAACTTGGTATGTGGCTTCACCTTGTTGAGTTATATTGATATTTGCATAAAAACCCATTTTTTTAGTTCCTTGTTGCAGCAAACCTGCTTTCTCATCTCCCATGTTATTCTTATGGAGAATAATTAAAATGTTATATAGTGCTTACTTATGATTGAATATTGATTAAACTTGGTATGTGGCTTCACCTAGTTAAATTATATTTATATTTACATAAAAACCAATTGTTTGTGTTCCTTGTTTCAGCAAACCTATGTACTCATCACCAATGCTATTCTTATGGAGAATAATTAAAATTGTATATATCGCTTATATATGAATATATTTTTATGAAACTTGGTATGCGGCTTTATATGGCATTAAGACATATATTATGCATTGGAAATTCGCTGAGTACGCAGGTTTGCTGCGACGGGGGTATTTTAATATATAACAACTTGTCCAATTTCAGGGAAAGCCAAACCAGATCATGTATATGACACTAGATTTAAGAATAGTACTAGGCCTGTTACCCATAGATTAACATTACACAAAACTTTACCTCAATATATTGGGTCAAAAATATTTAATAAAATAGCTACCTAAAGAATTAAAAACTATTTCTATGCCATTTAAATTTAGGAAAAACTTAAAAGAATGGTTGTCAACAATGACATTTTACTCCTTAAATGAATATTTTAATAGAAATGGACAGTAGTTGATTTGTTAACAACAATATTTATTTAATTTGTTTAGATATTAACTAGTTTTAAGTATTGTTCATATTGACGAACGTCCTGTCCAAGTGTGATGTAATAACATTTTCCAAATAAATAAATAATTTCTTTGAAAGTTGTTCTAATACGCTGGGCAGATTGCCAGGACTAAACAATCAAATAAGTTTCTTTAATAAAAATATTTTTTCTTTAATGAGAAAATAGTAACTAGAGCATCTCATGCAACTTTTCTCCCAGTTAATGAGATACCCTGACACTTGTACACAAGACGCTTCGCACTTCAACAGATGTGGAAAATTTGAAGTAGCAAAACTAATAAAGGAAAAATGTCAGGTCAAGGCAAATCCAAAAATGCTTGTCATCCAGCAAATTTCCTCAGCAGTAAATTTCCAGTTTGCATTATAAGATGATCTTGTTCCTATTGAAGTTATAGAGGCACACATGGGAGATGTCATAGACAAATTCAAAACTGAACCTACATCAGCTTTTGCTCGTTGTCTTTCCAAGGATTTCTAGGGGTTTCCATCACATTCCGTAGAAAATTTGGAAGGCCACAACCATCAGATTGTTTAAGTCGAAACCTTACTTGCCAGAAAACAGAAAATGGTACAGTGGGCTACTTATCAAAGATAAGTACTTAAACAAATCTACAGGAGAGGATTATAATGCCGCTTTCAAGAATCTCACACAAGACTTTAAATAAAAAAATCTGAAGATTTTGTTTTGCTCACCAATGGGTTGTGTGAGGGATGAAATAAGCCTCGACCAATTTGCCCTCAATATTGCAATATTTCATCACAACACTGGTGCTCAGATCCTGAATTGTAATTCATAATGAGCAAGCCCAAAGAAAACTACGAAATGGCCTTTCCTATGTGGACTTCATGCAAACGCTGAGGAAAGAAATCAAGACGTGTCAAGAGGGTTTTGGTATAGCGGTGGTGTCCCAGAGTCAACTAGACGAGGAGAGGGTTTCAGTAGCTGCACCAGTGACCATCCCTGGCGACTAGAGCTACTCAGAAGCAGTGTCATGTGGAGTGTCCAGTGAAGGTGCCAGCTCAAATATGTCTTTCAATGCCTTAAGTGAAACAAGTGATTCAAGAAATAAATTTGTTAATTCTAATGTCTCTACAGATGACCCTCTATCACTCCCTACTAGTCCCCACACAGCAAATATCAGCCCAACAAATATTCACTCTACTCTACAGCCTACTTTAAATTCCAATCCTCTTCAACTAATACCACCCCAGTGATTTTGAATCTTCATCCTAAACCTACCTTAAATCCCAAACCCTCTGTCAACCATAGAAATAAGTTGACTATTTGTAGTAGAAGTAATAAGTCGGAATCAAAAATATATATTTTACATCAAAATATTCAACAACTTCCATCACGCATTCATATGCTAAATATTTTACTTGATGATGTGCAGCGAGAAATAATAGCACTTAATGAACATAAAATGTCAAATGAAGAATTGTGTTGGTTAAATTTGCCTGGTTATAAAATTGTATCTCTCTATGCACCAAGTGTAAGTGGTGGTGGAGGTGTGTTTATCTTAATACAAAAATTATATAAAAAGGCAAAGCCATATAAATGCCTGCAATCAAGTCACTCTTAACAGAAAAGGAGTTTGAGTGCTGTTTATGTGAAATTTGTATTAGTCGGTATTTTTAATTTGTTGTGATATATGTTTATTGATCCCCCAAGCACTCAAACCTGACACAGTTTTTGACAAATTTAGAAGTACTATTGGAGATAGTTTGTAAAAAATACAACAACATAATTATCACAGGTCATTTTAACATCAATGTTTTGAAAAAGAACAATGTTTATGACAGATTTATTAATATTTTAACTATATTTAATATGAAATACTTGGTGGACTTCCCAACCAGAGTTACTGAAAGTACAGAGTCTGTAATTGAAAACTTTCTAGTTCACAAAGAATTAAAAAAAATAACAGTAACAGGTATCATTACTCATATTTCTGATCGTGATGCCCAGATCATGGAAATATTGAATACTGATTTTAATAGAAGATCCGCATTAGAAAGCAGCTAAGAAAATTCGATGAAATTAACTTGGAAAACCTTTTTTTGATATTTGGCTTCAGAACCCTGGCTGGGGGTTTACCAAGCAGAAACTGACTGCAAATTTGACACTTTTTATACCAATTTTATTTTACTTTGATGTAAATTTTCCAAAAACTTATGTAGCAGAAAAATAATTTTAAAGAAAACAAGTTCGCACGCAGCACGCTGACGTGAGAGAAGTGAATTTCCACAAAAAACTTTTAAAACTCAAAATCTGTGTAAAAACATACATGTATTCCAATTTTTATTGAAATCTAAAAACATTGATTTTTGGCTGTTCTGATGCTCCTGGTTTCATTTACCTGCAAAGCTGGAAAGATATGCAATTTTGCGCATTATAATGTTAGGAGAAGGTCCAGTCAGGCTTGAAAGTAGGCGCAAGTTGCTGGGAATGATAAAAGTACTCTAACAAAGGAATAACAGGCTTTTCTAGTGTAAAACCATAGATTAAGCATACTCCTTAGTAGATCACCCATCTTAATGCGACAAGCGTACACGGTCTGCTTGTACGTCCAAGGCGATGGCAGAGCTAGTTCGGATCGTCTACGTCACCGCGCTGCTGTCGCTATCCTTCCCCTCCCTCCCTTCGACCACTCGCCCATCCCATCAGCCCCTCCGCTGCCCCCTCATGATCCCCCATCTCCCAGCTCCCAACACACACACTGTGCTGGCTGACGGGCTGCCTCGCTGGCTGAGGGCACCGAAGACCACAACACAACGTTTTGTCACCGCCACCGGCCGTGGCGCGACGCCTCGCCGAGCTGGTCTACGGTCTGAAGCTGACAGATGCATGCGTCTTTCGATCATAACAGTTCTATAGGAATTTCATGATTCATTCTCAATACCACATTATGTTCATAATTAACAGGTGAAGACTATGAAAAATATGTTTGAAAAAGCAATATATATAAGATTTATGTTTAATTATTTAGTTTTCCCAATAAATTTAGGTTAATGACTTTTATTTAGTTTTATTTTTATTTTTTCTGAACCATAAATTTATAAATAATTATTTACAAATAATTTTACTGTTCTTTATTTTTGTCCGTATAGTTCATGCAGGTAAAAATGAATTGTAACCGTCTCTATGACATTAAGGATACTCAAACTACAGTACGATTATTGATTCGAAATTTAAAAAATACAAAAATTAAAACTAATTTTTGTAACATAACAATTGATATGTATTAACGTATTCACATATTTAAGGGGTTATCTTTATTAGCACTTTTAAGCGTAGCCCTACTGGTAATCCTGAGTCAAAAATGATAAACTTTAAAATCACAACAACTTCTTTATTTATAGGCTGATTTTATTAAACAAGATGTAGTTGGATTTGTATTAAGAAGTACTTGACGATTAACATAAGGATTTGTATTATGTATTGTGTAGGTTGATTTTTTAAGGTATGGTATTTTTAAAGCCCATTTTGTTTTGCGTCCAATAAAACCCTTTACATTAAAATTAGACAAATTAGACTAGACCGCATGAAAATTGTCCGATGGTTGATTGCCCGTATGATTCCCCCCTCACCCCCTTTCGTCCAACACTGTTGCCATACGAATTTCATAAACAGTGATTCCGTCTGCTTGTTTTTTTTATGTTGTGTACGATAGGAATGGATTTCAAAACAGACGACAGATATACTTTACCATATGTTTCATTAGACCAGAGCGATTTGGCAACACTTTATTAACTTCCTCTAGTAGGCCTAAGGTTATAATTTACGGTCAAAGTACGACAACAGTGAGCAAATAATGGTGTACAGTTCTAATTCACAGGTAAACCTATATTCTCGTACTTAATTTAGTTTCTCCCTTAATTATTGGGTTATCTTTACTTTTATAAAGGCATAATGCAATTTGCCTGTACTTCAATTTCCCCGTTGTTAGCTGCAAAAGTTTTCTATCAACGAACTGTTGATGAACCAGGGTTTTCTACCTTCGTTGCGTAGGTCTTCTGGTTTGCCGGTATTCATATACCAATGTTGGTATCTATCTGGAACCTACATTAAACTGACATTTTTGTATTTTGAAGTTGTGTTGTTCTTCAGGGTGTCGCGAACGATGAAAATGTTCAGGTGGGAAAGCGGAACGATTTTTTAAACTCGCTATGAAAACTTTCACAGGCGTTTGTGGTCCGCTTAAGGTCCGACGAGTTTAGAACCCAAATGATCATTAGAATCCGTAGAGCGTTTATTATTTCTTTACATTCCAACTTCCGCCCAATTACCCGGGCTACATGGCTACCTGTAGTAGTGTTGGCGCTTTCCCGGTATACCCACAAAATCAATATGATGTCTATAGGAGTACAAATTTGTTGCGATTCAAACCATGCTTTGAAATATATTGATGAGTAAATTACGTTCCAATACAGTAGACTCCCTCTAGTCCGGCCACTTCGGGACCGGGCCCTCGGCCGGATTACAAAATTAGCCGAACCAGCTGGCGTTTGTTGTAAATGTAAAATACCGTTCTATAATATAAACATACCAGCTCATAAAAACTTTACTTTTAAGATCGTATAAACAATTGAAAAATACCCCTGTCGCAGCAGGTGCGGATCCATGGGGGGAAATGAGGCAAATCCCCCTCCCCCTCCCCCCAAGGCAAAAGGTTGGAGTTGCGTGCGAACTCTCGCACCAGCACTACGTCTGCCCTGCATGCGTCATCAGTCAGACTTAAATGCCTTTAAAACTGTACTACAGGGTGCCCACAGACTGTGATTTCCAGGAAAATCGGATAGTTATTCGGAATATCTTTTGCTAGGAAAATGCGAGGAATATACGGGAATTTCGGCGAAAATCGTCGGCCGATCTCGTTAATGCGGCTCGGTTGTCGTTTCCAGCCAGTAAAACAAATTTTGATTGTTATTTTTAGCCAATAAGAAACGTTGCTGTTCGTCATTTTCAGGTCATTAAATGCAACTAAATCCCTGTTTTGACCCAACTCAACTGACGTGACGCGGAAAAATAGGCGTTCATTAGCGATAGAACAGGGGTGAATCGCCGGTTGTATTCGTAAAAGTATGTTCCGGTTGTCGTTCGGGCCTTTAAAACTTGACACGGCTTTATTTTTTGCTGAGAAAATGTGCTTCAATTGCCAATTTTGTATGATTAATCCAATCACGGTTAGATTGCGATTTTAGGCATAGGCTATATTGAGGCTCAGTCGTCATTTTCGGCCAATAAAACACACGTTGCGGTCATCGATTTCCGACTTTAAAATGCGAGGAACGGTTGTTTTCGGCGAATAGA
Organism: Allygus modestus; assembly: GCA_963675035.1. Taxonomy (NCBI): domain Eukaryota; kingdom Metazoa; phylum Arthropoda; class Insecta; order Hemiptera; family Cicadellidae; genus Allygus; species Allygus modestus. The sequence continues at coordinate 375,923,482 of OY776111.1, read as the reverse complement.
AAGCTGTGCAGTTGCCTATTTTGTTTTATGAAATTTATGTTTTAGTTAGTAAACCTTGTCTTGTAAAACGTAGTCTGGCAGCCTTTATTGCCCGGTAAAATGCAGCCTTAAATTTTATTAGATTTATAGTCGGTGTTTTTGTCCTAAAAAACGCAGTATGGGTTTTTAGGTCAATTGCCTTTTTCGGACGAGGTTATATTGCTATTTACATGAAAATATGCGGCTCGCTTGCCGCTTTAGGTCAATAAAATACAGTCCAGTCTATTATACCTAAAAATTCAGTCTTTTTGACCACCAAATCGAGGCAAAATTTACAATTTTACTGATAAAACAGGCCCAAATCTATAATTTTGCCAGATAAAACGCATTTCGGACGTCGTTTTTAGTATATAAAAAATGATCCAGCTTTATTTATTGCCAAGAAAATGCGGACCGATTGCCGTTTTTTAGCGATTAAGCACATTTCCGGCATAAAATATGATTTTTACTCAATTTTCGGCCAGTAAAAAACTTTGCGGTCGTAGTTTTTAGCTAGTAAAATTCTGTAAAATTGCCGGTAAAATTACTGATTTTGGCTGATAACTCACGTCCGATAGGTAAATTTGCCTAAAACACAGTTTGTCCGTTTTCAGGCTAAAAATGTGGCCCGATTGACGTTTAAGACGGCAAAATGAGAATATATTGGTATTTTAGGCCGATATATGTATCTCAGGTGCCTTTTAAATCGTTTAAAATCGCCATATCTCGGCCGATAAAATTAGTTTCGATCTTAGTTTTGGTAAAATCTTTGTTTTCGACGATAACATACTTTGACACCTCCCCGCTGGCGTGTTGGCCTTTAAAATTCGGGTTAGGTATAAACTATTGCGGTTTTATTTGCTGATAAAACTTCGTTTACTTGTCGTGTTCGGTCTAAAAATTACGGCGACCATGAATTGCGGTCAAGTTGCTATTTTTAATCCGAAAAAAACTGCTGATTTTGACCAATGAATTCAATACAGTCATAGTCCGGCACTATTCTCGAATACGGATTTTTGAGTATCCATGAGGATTTCATCTTCGGCCGATTTAATCAAAAGGAACAAAAAATAAATTTTGAAAAAGTATTAAATGGGATTTTAATGTGGAAATATTGGTTGTGAATATCTAAATCATAGGTAATGAAATATCGGTTTAACATATCATATACACTTTTTACACTAAGTTGTAATTACAACAGTAAGACCATTTTCGCGAGGGAATCTAAAACATTTATCAAGGGAGAAGCCGCTATCATTTGACAAAAGGAAGGCACTGGGGCTGGCGGCTGGTGGACGCCCTGCGAGAAATCCACGGCGTGAGCCAAGGCACTACGCCAGTGTCGTCGGCGGCGCCGTTCTCTCTCACTCCCTCTCTATTTCTCTCTCTCTCGCACAAGTACTCCAGCTCTCTCTCGCACACAGATGCCGTTTCCCCTCCTAGCCCGCGACTCGTTGTTTCCTCACATGGCCACAAGATGTGCCACTGCACCGTTGCCTTCAGCACTGATTCTATGCTAGTACTATAAAATCCCACAAGAGCGCGCCACTGTTCACCCGTATTCCTCTGGTCGCATGTCGATGGAAAATCTACTAAGGGGTATGCTTAATCTATAGTAAAACCCCCATAAGACAACGTACTGTGTTTTGTCAAAACACTCTTTCTTTAATAACTTGGTAAATATTTATGCTAGAATGACGAGAGAGGCTTAAAACTTTCTCCTCACTAAGTTCCATCTTTTTTCATGCATTACTTTTACATCTGGGGCTTTTTTAACCCTTTTTGGGCCCAAAAACTCAAAATTTGAAAGATTACCCCAAAAAAACCCAAAAAAGGGGTTTAGAGTTTTCCGATTGTTTTGCCCAACGAACTTGTCCAACTGATTATAGAAAGGAACGTCCCTACCAAATTTGAAGTAAATCGGACAAAAAATGTGACCGCTAGAGTGCCTGCACATATATATATATATATAAAATTTTGAACGAACCCCCAAAACGTGTTCAGGGGGTCACGTTAGGAACTTCTATGGTGGTCTCGGGCTTAAGTTTCACCGTGCGGGTCATGCTAATAATTCACTTTCCATAGGAAATTCACTAAAAAGGAAACATAAAAGACGTGACCTGCTACAAGCCTGTCTCTCTTCTACCTGTGGTCTCAAATACATTTGTAAAAGTAGTTTATGAACAATTTTAGCGAATTTCCCCTATAGGGAAGAAGCTATTACTGTAGTCGGCATGGTTAGACCTAGGCCCAGGACCATGATAACTTTTCGTTTTGAGGTCCCCAGAACCCAAAAACACCATTCGTTCGAAACTGTATATATTAGCGAATTTCCCCTATAGGGAAGAAGCTATTACCGTAGGTCTAATGGTAAGACTTAAGCCCGAGACTATGACAAATTTTTTTTTGAGGTCCCCAGATGACTAAAACACTATTCATTAAAATTCATATAAATGTATATATCTATATATGTGTCCGTGAATGCGATAACTTGAGTAAAAAACATCCGATGGTACTTTGGTATTATACGGATGCCACTATTTTTGGAGGTTAATTTTTACCGGATACAAAGGATAACTACATAATTCGAAAAAAACGTACTTTTATTGACCTACTGTAAAAACTTTACATCATTCTGATGAGCGGTCTTTGTGTTGTGCCTCCCAAAAGGCAGCGATGTCCGCTAGGATCGTGTTGAATGCGTCGCCGCCGCTAGCAGCCACACCCGATCGCCACTTGTACTCCGCAAAATATACAGCGCGCTGCGGCAGTTATGTTAGGATGGGTTATCATAAAAATACGTACGGTTTCCTATTCATTTCGAGGTAAATCCCACACCAAATGAATGTCACTCATTATGAAAACAAATGTAACGTAGTGCACGGCAATAAATCACTCATGACACTGACCCAGATACAGGCGGTGACAGGTGATGAGCGCGCTCCGGTCAACGACCTGACCTTGGCCTATTTGGAGGGGGTTTGGAGGCCGGAAGTATGACTCATCAGGTATCATTCGATTTGTAGCGAAACAAGGAAAGTCCTACAATCATTTTTATGATAACCCATCCTAGCATAACTGCCGCAGCACGCTGTATAAGGGTGGCATCCGTATAATACCAAAGTACCCATCCGATTTCGATGAAATTTGGCTCAAATGTGTAAAGTGACATTTGTGACTTAAAGTTCGAAAACCAGAAAAATCGGACTATGGGAAGGGGGGTTTACGGGGGTTTTAAATTTTCCAAAAATCAGTTTTTTCCATTTTCACCCTAAAATTTTTAAAAAACTTAATTTTGGTTTGGACCATGTTATAGAGCTTAAAAAACAAATAATATAGTATTTTGAATTATTAACCTAGGTTAAGTGGTTGCGGAGAAAATAAAAAAAACCTGCTCATAAAATCTCCCATGTTAATCTTATGGGAAAAAGGTTTTTGTCTTTTCCTAAGTTAATTTTAATGTAAACTTCACATTTGCTTTTACCAATCAACTCAGCTCCACAAAACAATCATTTTTGTGTTTAAATTTTGATTCTACGCCCAACCGTTGCAGAGACATTCAAAGTGCTAAACACAGTACGTTGTCCAATGTTATCCTTATGGAGAATAAATAAAATGTGATATCTCCATTATTAATGAATGTATATTGATTAAACTTGGCATGTGGCGTCACGTAGTGCTGGTATATTGATATTTGCACAAAACATTTTTTTTTTGTTGATTATCCCCGTAGCAGCAGCTGTGTACTCAGCCCCCATGTTATTCTTATAGAGAATAAGTAAAATGTAATGACTCCCTTAATTATGAACATAAATTAATAAAACTTGGTATGTAGCTTCACTTGGTTGAGTTATATTGATAATTGCATAAAAATCCATCCAATTGTGAATCCATACATTTTATTCGCTTATATGTGAATATATTTTTATGAAACTTGGTATGTGGCTTTATATGGTATTAAGACATATATTATGCATTGGAAATTCGCTGAGTACGCAGGTTTGCTGTGACGGGGGTATATATATATATATATATATATATTTGTGTCCGTGAGCACGATAACTCTCGTAAAAATGATCCGATTTTGATGAAACTTGGTATAAACGTGTAAAGAAACATTTATGACTTTAAGTTCGAAAACCAGCCATGTTGCTCTATCCAAAGGGGTATTTTGGGGGGGTTTCGTACCCCAAAAATGGGTTTTTTGAACTTTTTACATACAATTTTGTTTTCACCATTGGATTCAGATTAAAAAAAACACACAATTTGGTATTTTGATCATTCCTCGACGTCAATTGGTTATCGAGATATTGAAAGTGCTAAACACAGTACGTTGTCTAATGTTATTCTTATGGAGGAAAAGAAAATTTTTATATCTCTCTTATTTATGAACGGATACTGAAGAAACTTGGTATGCAGCTTCATATCGTTGTGGTCTATTGATATTTGCTCAAAAAAATATTTTTTGCCAAAGGCTCCCTTAGCAGCAAACCTGCGTACTCAGCTCCCATGTTATTCTTATAGAGAATAAATAAATGGTCTGTCTCCTTAATTATGAACATAAACGAATAAAAACAGGTATACGACTTCACCTAGTTGAGTTAAATTGATATTAGCATAAAAACCCATTTTTTGTGTTCCTTGTTGCAGCAAACCTGCGTAATAAGCCCCAATGATATTCTTATGGAGAATAATTAAAATTGTATATATCGCTTATTTGTGAATATATTTTTATGAAACTTGGTAAGTGGCTTTATATAGTATTAAGACATTTATATATCCATTGGAAAGTCGCTGAGTATGCAGGTTTGCTGCGACGGGGGTATTTTTCTTATCTTGAAACCAACCAATTATTTGATCTTCAACAGCATGGTTTTAGGTTAAATAGATGTACAATTACTGCTGGTGTAGAATTTATTAAATCCATACTACAGACCATAGACAAAGGAGATAAGGTAGTTGCAATCTTTTTAAAAGACTTGTCTCGGGCATTTGCTAGTGTAGCACATAACAAATTAGCTGATATACTTTACTCTCTGGGAGTAAAAGGTGTGGAACTTGCATAGTTCAAGTCATACCTGGAAGGAATAAAACAATTTGTAGAAGTAGATTGGTATATGGAAAGTGCAAACTCAAACGTAACATACAAGGAAACATTTAGGTCTCAACCATTGTCAGTGCGCCAAGGGGTTCCCCAAGGGGCCTTTTTGGGCCCATTGTTGTTTTTGTGTTATTTAAAAGGGTTACCCGGAGTAGTATGGGGGAACAACCACTCTATGCATATGACACAAATATTTTTACTTCTGGTTAACCCATTGAGGTAGTAATTTTATTCTATTTGCAGTAGCCTATAACGGGAATTGATTGGTGCTGCACTCTAGTAGCAAAATATGTAACTAATGACCGCAAGCGTCTACGGTTCTATCCGCTAGGGGCGCGGACTGACTGAAAAACCTTAATATCGCCGCCAGGCCTTTGGTCGTGTTTTATCTGAGTTGGCTAAGTCGTGGAAACACCTTGGCCAGGTGGTGATACGATGTTCGTGGGTTCGATTCCCGCACACGACCAAAACTGACCAGTTGTGCAACTCTCAGTGAGTTAACCGGTCTGTGGCAACGTTGGTGGGAGGGCCCAAGTAAAACAAACGGTGGCAGGCTTGCTTGGAAGTTGACGGGATCGGTTAATTCTTTGAGACTTGCATATGGTCAACACTGATTTTGCTAATTTTTACTTATGTCTACTGTGTGTGTGCCAATGTGACTCTCTAAACTGAAAGAAAACAGTATTTTAATTAAAATACGCCATTAATCAATTTAAAAACACCAATTTTATACTCCAATTCACAGGTTAATAAAATTACAAGTAAGGAACGAGACCAGCTCGTATGTCTACGCCAATGGGTTAAACACAAAATAGTATTGAATCTGCATCTCACATTGGGCTGTCAATGATAAAAGAATTTTTAAATAACAAGATTTTATTATTACTAATAATAACGCTTTTGGCAGTTTCATTCTTACTTCTGGTTTTTATTTTCGCCTAAACGTTTTGATGCCACTTTGGACATCTTCATCGGTAGGAAGGTTATATAAACAAAACAAAAATTAAAAACAAACAATGAATCATATGACAACTTACTACTACATCTAATTTAAGTACATTAGCCAAACATTTAAAAATATATAAATATGGTGATCCGTGGGGTGTAGGTCTTAGAATTATACTCAACCTAAAGAATTCTAACTCGGTCAAATATATTTTTCCAAAATGTAGTATTTTAACCGTATACAGTCTGTATATATTTGAAACAATAAAGTGTGTATTTATTTACCAATAGTAATCCAACTTTGGAAAATAAAAGACACCAGTATAACACAAGAAATAATCGGTACGTTGAGACACAGGTTAACTTTGTTTGATAAATGCACTGAATATATTGGAAGAAAATATATTGACTGTTTGCCTGGTCATATTAAATTGGAAAAAACAGAAATAAATTGTTGAAATTAACAAAAACCTATCTGTCTGATTCAAAATTCTATTCCATTGTTTCATGGAAAAAAAAACAGGCAAATCCGGAAAATCACTGAAATGTAATGAGTAATTGTAATGTAAGCTATACCAGGATTTATTCTTTAACTTTATGACATGTAATGTAAATTGTATTTATTTAGATTAATTAACATGACCCGATTCTTTATATGCCAATACAAGTTTTGAATAAAGATGATTTTGATGTGATTTGATTTTTTTGTATTCATTCATTTTAGAAATATAAATTGAACACAGATACAATTTAAAGCTACAAAAGCTAAACATGGCTTGTCTGTAGCACATATTTCACCGAAACACTAAAGTACAAATCGTTTTTGAGTCAGTTAGTCTATCATTGACTTATTTCCACGTCCTTGATTGTAGTTGTAGATGAAATAATATGGATTTTATGCCATAACACAATACTAGGTGTACGCTCATTCTTCACGTAAGAAAATGAACGAAGATTTAATTTTTAAAGATATATTTGAACAGACATTTTACGTATTTAGCTTTGTTAAAATATACCTTTTTTAGCCAAACACTTTTACAATTATAATTATTTAATAAAACTCTTTCTATATTAAAATTAACACTATTAACATTAAATAAAAATGTGACAGATAAACAAAACAAACAAAAAACTACCCTGCTAAAAGTAAACAATGATAGATAACAACTAACAATAGTTAAACTTATATTTATATTTCAACAATACAACAAGTTTAGTAGAGCAACACAAATCAACAAACAATTTTCAATTCAACATCAGGTACCAATTGTTTAACATTTGCTTCAAAACTCTGAAATTGTTAATATTTCTAAGTTGTACAGGTAAGCTATTTAACAATGAGGAACCAAATACTGCCTTGTTCTTTTTGAATATTTGTTTGTTATTCTAGGTACTATAAAAAAAGTTTGTCTTGAGTTATAATTACGTGCATTGATCGTTTTAAATTTATCTGAGTAATAGTAATCTAATAAAATTAAAAGTCTAAACAAATCCTCAACTGGCAGAACATTAATCAATTGAAAACCTAACGAGGGGAAGGGGGGCTGCCACCAGAGCAGCAGAATCAAGCTCCATCATATCCATCGTTATCCATCGTTCCGATAATTCTATTTTGCACAGTTTGTAGTTGCATAATGGCCATGTTCGATGCTGATCCCCATGACCTCACACCATACCTGAGTAATGATTCACATACTCCTGAGTATATCAATTTCATTGTGGTCAATGGCAGGTATTCTCTCAGGTGATAAAACTGAAATAAACAGACTCGTAATTTATCGGTTATTTGTTTTATGAGAAAGTTCCATTTCATGTTATGATCCATTATGACATCCAGATATTTATAGCTTGAAAAATATTCCACAGTTTCACAACAGCACATATTGTTTTCATAAAACTTGTTATGCAGACAATCAAGTGAATGATGTTTTATTCCAAGCTCTCTATACATTGATATGATGGTGAATGAATGTGCATTATTTTCGATTTTTCTCCATCTATGGTCAGCCCGTTATCATGACATCACATCGTCAGGTTCAAAAAATCCTCATCAATCTTATCTCTAGCCTCCTCTATGCGTTTAGCCGATATAACTAGGGCTAATCATCTGCATACATAAACATTTTACAGGAGTTCATAACTTCAGGAAGCCCATTTCATTAAGTATATTAAAGGACCAAGTATACTTCCTTGTGGCACGCCGTATTTCAGTATTTTTTCTTCGCTAATTTAATTTTGTATTCTTATTTCAATTTTTCGATTTCACTGATAATCTAGAAACCAGTCTTTAAGCAGACCTCTTATTCCAGATTTTTTTAGGCCACTGTAACTCTACTGTGCTCTAGACCAGCGGTTCCCAAATGGCGGTACGTGTACCACTGGTGGTACGCAGGGACGTCTAGGGTGGTACGCGTTCAAGTATACAAAGCTTCTACCGATATAAATACAATAAAATTATTCTTTCGTTTTATAAAAATTAGTTTTTAGACTAAGATTATCAATATTCAAAAAAACTATAATTAATATTATTTTATTATGTTTAAGAAATCACATTTTCAGCAGGAATTTTGGATTGGACAGTACACTCCCCGCGCCATCCCTCATGTCAGCCGTCTCCGTCTCGAGTCTCGGCGGATGTTACTCATGTCTCGACGTTCCTCCCTCCCTCCCTCTATCTCTCTCTTTGTTTTGATGTTTTGAGGTTATTTACGTCGTTTTGACACTGGCGATATCAGTTCGAGTTTGCGCATTGAACTGAACGGAACGTGCGTGTTGTTTCTCCATTGCTACTAAAGTAATAGTTTTAATAACTTGTTTGTGAGTCTTGTTATGTTCCGTATTGTTGTTTTACGTTACTATGAAGCGATTTTTAAGCCAAGAGTCTTCTTCTACCTCTAAGGATGCGATTAAAAAACCTAAACCTCAACCGAACCGCAAGTACGATGAAACTTATTTACAATTTGGATTTATAATTAAGCCTGGTACAGAGAACAGCGATAACCCAATCCCGCAATGCATTATATGTCTAGAAACCCTTTCAAACCAAAGCATGAAGCCTTCTTTATTAAAACGCCATCAAAGTACTAAGCACAGGTAAACCTATTGAGTTTTTTCAAAGAAAATCTGCGATTTGTAAGAAAGGGTCCTACATGCATGACAAACTTTGTTAACACTGATACCAATTTGATAAAAGCTTCATATTTAGCCAGTTTTAGAATTGCAAAAGAAGGAAAACCTCACACAATTGGCGAGACCCTCTTATTACCGGCTGCTAGGGATATGGTCCAAGCAGTTTTGGGAGAAAAATCTGCCAAAGAAATACAAAAAGTTCCGTTATCTAATAATACCGTAAAAAGGCGAATCGATGACATGTCTTCAAACATTGAAGAAACGTTGGCATTACAGCTGCAAGAGTGCACGTATTTTGCTTTACAAATAGATGAGAGTACAGATGTGACAAATATGGCACAGTTGCTCGTTTTCGTGCGTTATGATTATCATGAGGAGATCGAAGAAGAGTTTCTATTTTGCAAACCCCTTGAGTCAAATACTAAAGCTGAAAACATTTTCAGCGTTATTGACAATTATTTGTCAAAGATAGGTGTTCCTTGGAAAAAGTGTGTTGGTATTTGTACAGACGGGGCAAAAGCAATGTATGGCCACTTAACAGGACTAGCAGCAAAAGTGAAGAAAGTTGCACCTGAATGTAAAAGCACGCATTGTGTCATACACAGAGAGGCATTGGCTTCTAAAGACATGCCTGAAAGTCTTCATAATGTCTTGAAAGACGCTGTGAAGGTTATAAACTTTATTAAGGCAAGGGCTCTTATCTCAAGGATATTCACGTTGTTGTGTGAAGATATGGGAGGCAAATTTAAAACTTTGCTTCTCCACACTGAAGTTAGATGGCTGTCTCGAGGCAAGATATTAACTCGAATATTTGAACTAAGGTCAGAGGTTTTTATGTTTCTCAGTGAAAAAAAACTACATGAAGAATTTTTTCAGTGACGATAAATGGTTATCGAGATTGGCCTATTTAGCTGATATCTTTGATAGGCTTAACATTTTGAACATGGGCCTACAAGGACCAAGTACAACAGCTTTCTCAGCAAATGACAAGATATTATCTTTTAAAAGGAAATTGACTCTTTTTAGTTCCCAAGCTGTGAACAACGACATTTCTTCATTTCCTACTCTTGCATCATTTTTGGAAGACAACGAACTAACCCCGATGGAAGATTTAGTTCCTGATATCATTGAACATTTGGAGCTGCTTAAAAACAGTTTTGAGAAGTACTTCCCTGATGATTTTACAAAATATGGCTGGATAAGAAATCCCTTCTCTGAAAAGGTAGCACAAGCACAAGAGGTAACTGCAAAAGAAGCTTTTATCGAAATGACAAGTGACAGCTCAATGAAGGATGCTTTCAAAAATAAACCTTTGCATTCTTTCTGGATGGGAACAAAATCAGAATACCCCTCTCTTTTCCAACAAGCAGTACGATTTCTCATACCGTTTGTAACTACTTACATGTGCGAAAGTGGGTTTTCTGAGTTATTATATACTAAAAATAAATATAGAAACAGACTTAGTGTCGAAGAAGATTTACGAGTTAAGTTGAGCACAATCCAGCCAGACTTTGAAGCTCTGATTAAAAATAAACAACAACATGTTTTCAACTGAAAAACTGCCGTCTTTAAACTAATATTAATTTACTGATTTATTAGTTTGGACTTTAGTTTTACGTTTTATTTGTCAAATTTGGAGTCAATACTGTTTTTTTTTTATAATTCTGGAAACAAATGTTTTTGCTTTATTTTTAATTATACTATTTTTTGTTTTATTTTTAATTATACAATCTAACTAACATTGGTTTGCGTTATGTGTTTAATTGTTTGAAATAAGCATACGGTACTTGATGTAAATTTGTATTTTTTATAAACACCACCTTATTTAGTAATTGAGGTAGTGGTACTCCAAAAATTTAAAAAATATCAAGTGGTACGCGCAGACAAAAAGTCTGGGAACCCCTGCTCTAGAGTATCAAAAGCTTTACTAAAGTCAATGAAAATTACTAAAACTTACTTTCCTAAACCCAATTGATTGTTAAAATAGTCGGAAAAATCCAACAAAAGCTCATTCGTTGCCTTTTTTCTCTGATATGCATATTGACTTTCCTTTATCACTTTATTATTCTCTAAATGTTTTATTAAATAGTTTGCTATGTATCTTTCCATAATCTTGCTAAGGGAGAGGAGGATCAATATCGGGCTATAATGAAAATAGTCATCGTGCCTACCAGACATATACCTTACTGGCCTTAGTACTCCAGTTCTGAGCATGTCTGGAACAATTGACATTTTCATTGAAATGTTGATTAATGAAACAATTGAATCCACCAAAACATTTGCATTATTTTTAATATCTACCATTCTGATATCAGCACAGCTAGGTTCCTTTTTTACCATACTCTGTAGCAAGTTTATAAGTTCTTCTCTTTTTATCTTTGGTACGTTTTTGATTGTTTCACTTACATCTTCATTTACAACTAAAGCCTAGAGCGCACTAGGGCGGCACGGCACGGACGGACGGCAGTCACGGCAATTTCTAAAAGTAAATAGCATTGAATGTAATTTGAGTACGCCCACTACGGCGGGACGGCCGGCAACGGAGGACCGGCACCTTCCGCCGTTTGTTAAAAAGTCCGGGAGATCGAACTTCAGGACATTTCCAAGCTGCCGTACCGGCCGTACTGATGATCCGCGCACCAACCGGGCGGACGGTACGGGACTTTTGCCGTTCTCCACTGATCGCAATGCAGTTATCAACAAGTCTAAGTTGCAGATGGATGAGTCTAAGTTGGTTGTGCTTGTGGACAAATACCCAGAACTATACTTCATGCGACATCCGGAATATTTTAATAACATCAGGTGTGAAAATATAAGGGAAAAGAGATCGGTACTAATATGAAAATCGTTGCTTTCTCCTTCTAGTCTCTTCATCTTCTTCTGCCAAAATTAAAGTAACTACAACCACTTCCTCATCTGTATCCATAATGTGTACTCTCAGAGTATAGATCGCAGACTGTCCTTAAATTGCGGATGTGCGGTTGTCCCGTCCGTCCGTGGCTAGTGCGCGCACCCCCCATTAAAAATGCCGGCTGTGCCGTGCCACCCTAGTGTGCGCTAGGCTTAAAAAGGTATCTTCCACTCCTTGAAAGTTGTTCTACTGTTTACTCTCCATTCCAGGCCAGCAGTAATAATTCTTGGTAATTTTTTACAAAGTGGAAATCACAAACTTCTATTAAATACAATGAGTGGTAAAACAGACTTAAACGGGAAATGATACATTGCCCAACATGACAAACACCATTAAATATTAATTTAGATAATTAATTAATTAGTATAAGTAATTAATTTTAGTATTAGTTTAGGCCTAATACTTTTTACACTATGCAAATACTTTTTTGAACAAATTTAGTTAAAAAGAATACCCATGGTTGACTGGTTTTAATATTTTTCTGCTCAATGTACAAATAATATTCAAAGTGATACCATACTATTTAAAATATTACTCACGGCAAATAGTCTGGAATATCTTTCTTGGACTTGAAACGGCCAGAAAATACCAAGAGTGTTTTGTTCCAGTCTGATACTTTTACCATATTTCTCACTGAAAACAAATAAAAACTACATTGCATATTTTATCTAGCATTAAATGATAGAAGTAACAGAAATAGGTAAAATTTTTGTTTATTAGATTACTGAACCTAATTATGAACTATGTGTTTTACCATTTAATATTTTATAAAATCTACACTTCACCTCATAAAAACTTAATTACAAAATTAAAGGTTAATAAACGCACACACCAGAGATGCTGTCTTCCCCGCCTGGTGAGATGTAGCGATGGCCACTAGCCCACTCAGGCATTTAGTAAGGAGACTTCAGTGTAAAGAAGTGCACCGGGCCCACACAAATTTGTACGATATCTTTAAAATACTTAACAATTAGTTTTGATTTGATTCAAGGATTTAGGTTCTGTTGCCATTGATTGATAAAATATATAAAATTTGTTGTTAGATCTGGCATTTTCCCCTGTGAAATTTAATTAGGCTTGCAATATGTTGGTTCAATACGATTGTTTGTATCATATGTTAGTACACATATGGTATCGGCAAGAGTGAATTGAAATGGGGATATTATAACTGTTTAGTAAATATTACAATAATGACACAGTATCTGCAGAGGATTATAAACTGGGCCTACAGTATAAAACAAATCATCAAACTGGGCCTAGTTTGCCTGGGAAATGACTTGAGAGTGTATAGGACGTGTTCATACATACATACATACATACATATCCCATGTAGTCCTGAGTGACTGCTTGACGTTCAGCATAGGACCGGTCAAAGTACAAAAATGGTTCTGTTCCTCGAATGGAGGTCGTCGTCGGAGATAACTTTAGGATATAAGGCCTAGCCTAGGATTTACGGAAATAGGCGCTCTTGATGGAGAATGTTAAACAGAGATATGGAGTAGTTAGTATGAAGGTTTGTTAATTTTTCTTATATGTGATTTGGCAATGGAAAGAAATGGAATTCAAAGACATAGAAGGTCCAGGGAGGATCCCTTCCGGAAGACAAGAAAACGGATGCTAATCAGTAAAGAATTCCTACAAAGTGTAAAAACACTTGTGAATCAGATAAATTTTCAAAGTTTTCTGAAACAGAGGAAAATAATTTATTTCTTTGATTCCAGGAGGCAAGTGCTAGAAAAATTTGGCTACCTGGTAACTAGGGTTTTTCTCAAAGAGGGTTAGGTTGTGTTGAGTCGATGTATGAGCATCCCGAAATCTAGTGTTATGGTCATGTGACACCTGAAATGTCAACTGATTAGTGGATCTTGAAAGCAAGATGATTTCGAAGATAAATAGGCCGGGCACGGTGAGAATTCCAAGGTGCCGAAAAGCCTCAAAGCAATGATCCCGATCCTTTAGGCCCGCAATGTACCTCACAGCACGCTTTTTCAACTTGCAAATCCTATCCAGGTTCTGCTTGCTTGAAGCACCCCACAGAACAATTGAATAGGTGACATGGGACTCAAAAAGACTGACGTAAACTACCTTTGAGAGATTCCTGTTTCTATAATTAGAAATTGTTTTCAGAACAAAAAGACCCTTGGATAGATTGGATGACAATTGGTCAATATAGGAATTCCAATCAAAACTGCTGTCCAAGACAACACCAAGAAACTTTGAATTTTGAACCTCATCAAGCTCAATGTCATCAATGGACAAATTAATGTGTTTATGTTGACTAGCCTGAATTTGCATTAATTTTTTTTTGGAAGGATTTAGGACCAGCCATAGAACTCTATTAATACACCTGGAACGCTCGGGCTGTATCAAGAAATCGGTCTTTACCCCCACCCCTTCTTAGGCACTCACGGCCGCTCAGTGGATTTCAGCATTGTGCGCCCTATCGTTTACACGCTTTTGCGCCTCGCCATATTCATGTAATTACAATAAAGTGTATATATTATTGATCTGCATGAACTGCAGAATCTAACGGTATAAACTTCTTGTAGTTTGGTAATTTAATTTATTTGTAGTAATGAAAACTATTTAGTGTTTTAAAAGTGTGACACGAAAAAGTCTGTAAGCGTAAACTTTTTTTGTTTTGGGGTTGAAAAGAAAATTCCAGCGGAAAAGTTGTAGATAATTAGTTGATCCACAATTTTTATCCCAAACTGTTTTTCATAAGTTGATTTATTTGTTCTGAAAAGAAGGTATTAACGTTTCCCGCGCTCAAACCGATTCGCGCCGCACTCATTCCAGCTAACTGACGCGACACTTTGCTATACAACACGAATTTGATTGTATTAACAAGCTGAACTATGACTTATTATTTTACAGGCAGTAAGTGCTATGGTAGCCACTCTTGTTTTTATTTTGGAAATAGATATTTGTTTCATTACCGCTGTTTTGTATTAAATAAACTGAATCACAAGTGGAACCAACATATACGGTAGCATGTAAAATGACACAGGGAACAGGTTAACATTCAAAATTAATTTGAAACCCAATTTTAAACGATATTTTATTACAATATAAGACTATACAGTTGCTCTTAGAGATCTTAGTGTGATTAAATAAAATTAACTTGTTCAGTTTCTGCCTTAGGCCCATTGATGCTTTATTTTCTTCCATGGATCGAGTCCGAGCTAAATCATGGCATCGTACTTTGAAAAACAAATAGCAAATCTTTTTTACAAGCTGTAACTCATGCCGATCATCGTCAGGGGAGGTGATCGGATAGGAACAAAAAATGTTGCCACCAAAGTAATTTATTGCACTGTTTACAAATGCATGAATTCCGCAAGATTTACTTACATTGGAAATAACACTTTAAAATTAAGTGATGATATTTTTAATATGTAAGTCTACGAACTGAAAATAATATAAGTTAGTTGTAAAATAGTTGACTTAACCCCGCTCCCTTTCTTCGCACGATTGCTGCAGTTGAATGCTACACAGCTTGTTGGCATGATGAAATAACAGCATCACTTATAAATACATAGTCGTCAACCACCTTCTAGAGTTTGAGACATACTGAGATATAAGCAAAAAATATTCCTCAACTTAAAAACATGGGAACGGATATCATGGAATAAAGGATGTTTCCGGCGCGGGACAGCGACACGACGCGACGGTGCGCGGCGGCGGTGGCGATGTTGAAAGCGCGCGTTTAGCCTTTAAATGTAAGAAAACTACAGACTGTATAAACAAACGTTGTTATTCAACTCATTTTCAACATTTTTCTCCCTTGAAGTTTGTTTCTACCCCAAAAATAAAAAAAGTTTACGCTTACTAACTTTTTTATGTTCCAATTTGTTTAGCTAATTATATTTTGTATTTTTATAATTCTGTTAACTGACTTATCTGTAAGTTGTTTACCCCGTTAGAATCCTCAGCTCTTCCAGATAATAAATATATAAGTTTTATTAGAATCGGATGATCCCTGTGCGATGGAGGAGCGTGTTAATGAGTGCGCGCATTAAAATATTTGCCGGCAGAAATCGCTCAGTTGACGAAGTTGCCTAAGAAGTGGAGGGGGAAGGACCGTTTTTCGCATCAAAAACTCCACTGCGCTAGCATTCCAGGTGTATTAATAGAGTTCTATGGGACCAGCCTATTGTCATTGAAGAATTGTTTGGAAGGGCTAGTCAGGCCCATAGACCCATAGAAAGGAGACGGCAGGTAAGGATAGATCCGGGGGGCCCGGCCGGGGAAAAATAGTGAAAAATGTATGGGTATTATTGTTTATAAATTTGATCAAAATAAGAAAGCTAAAAAATAACATGTTCATAACTCAAGAACATGTATATGGGGGCCATAGGCGTGCGCAGAGTCCGGTTGGCGTGGGTATGCCGACACCGAAAGATGCACCACCCCCAATCTTGCTGCTCTAAGAACCTATTTGTCTGCCAAATAATTGAATACCCTATGTTAATTATTGTATGTAATCTATTAGTTTTCTCCTCCTTGACACAAATATGTGCTAATCTTATTCGATGCAATAAATATTGTATCTGCATAGGTACCTATACTTAGTTTACAAAATGTCATAATGTTACTGGTTTTATATTATCTTCCAAAAAAATCCAGATTATGCTCAGGTCAGGCGGCTGCGCGTCACTCCGATTTCTCAGTACAAGAGTGTATCTTAAAAGGTTTAAAAAAATATAACAATTAGCAATCAACTGAAACAGGTAATAACTGTGTTACAATAATACTCAAAGTCCCAGTATTACTTACTATTTAAACAAAAACTTGCGTATTATTTTGTAGAGTAGCCTACTTATTTCTTATATTAAACTTCATTTTTTGAAAATATGGAACCTCTATTAACCGTCACCTTTGGAACCGGGACTGTGACGGGATAACTGAATAGACGGATAATAGAAACATCATATTATAAACGTGTTCAGTAACTAAATTTTAAAATGTTTGGCAGAGAAATGAAAATAAACTGTGTACAAAAGGATAATACTTCCCACTACATACATATTTATGTTGTTTTAAATAATATAATAGCTCATACAGACGCTCAGACTAAGCCGTATGACGCAAATCCTGAGCCTAATAAATAGTAATATTCTCATTGACGGATAACAGAGAGTGACGGTTTAAAGAGTGACAGTTGATCAAGTTTTTACTGTACCTTAACACATTTTAAATATTCTCCATAAGAATAACATGGGGACCAAGTACGACCCATGTCTAAGCTTGAAATGCACTTAACTTACCTAGTTCTTCAGGAGACATTGATGCAACCTTCTCTTCCACTGTCTGCTTTTTATCAGCTATATTTTTGGAACAATAATGCCGTAAAGCCCTATTAATTCTCAAACAATTTTGTTTTAGAATCATTTTACGATATCTTCTAACTTTAAAAACCTTTTGAACAGGTCACCCACAACATATGAACACTCCAACACTCTAACCTAACACTGACAGCTGACTGATTGGAGAAAACTCAAAATTGCCAACATACTTTTCACAAGGCCATCAATACATAAAAACGTTCTGATAACAAAACAAATATCGGTTACAATGAAAATTACACTTCTTACATCTTCTTTAGACGATTAGACTGCCTCACATACGGACGAGGAATGGTCACCACCCAGCAAACCCAACTGGTCTTATGTCTTATTGGGTCAATTTATTTATGTACTTTCCCCCTCTACTTGCTTTATATGCTGCTGTCCTCGTCCTCCGTCGTCGTGTGCGTTGTATAGTGTTGGTGTTGGCAAACGTTTTGTTTTAAGCAATAACGGAATACTGTAATTGTCAGCTGCTTTGAAAGAAAGCAATGTTTACAATATTTGACATCTTGAGCTTATCGAGGAAGCGACTTTAAATATAGTAAAACTATTTTATAAGAACGACCTTATTCAATCGTTTGTTTTTATTATTAATTATGACATGCAACTTGTCACGTACGCTCTTGGTAGCAAAGAATAATCTGTGCGTAAAAGCACGTACTTCTCTGGCCCTTGTGTTGGCTGGAGCATGATACTCCTATTACTCCTTACTTATGAACTGTAACTCCTATCATCGGAGTGGAGTATAGGTTTAGGTTAAGTTAGATAAACAAACAATAACGAACAGCTGATGCTGCTACTATTGAGCGAGGCGGGAAGGCAAAGTTATTGATTGTTTATGTACTGTTTCTATGAGTCACTTGCGGCGTTTTTATTACGATAACGATATACTAAGTGCAGTTTTTCTGAAATGCACCTTTAATTCTCACAATGACGTAGTTTTCTAACATGAATTGTAAAGATTGTTGTTTACCTGCAATTGGTTCTGGCTCTGTAGGGTTTTTTAGAAGATACTCTTCCAGAAGAAAAAACAGGTAACCTCTCAGCCAATTCAAAACAATAGTTAACAAATTCGGTCATAGGCTCATAGGGGTGTTAGTTAACCAGCTTTTTTATTTCGTATAATTTAGGTAACCACCCAATTCTCCCTGCTGCAAATAAATAAAATATATATTTAACTTGCCAGCTCCTAGGACAAAAGTTTATAAAGGAAATAAGTTATTTTGAAACACCCTTAGGTGTAAATTAATTTAACCTGGTAAAATATTTACCTAAAAAGTAAGTTAAAAAATTAGGTCTAGGTGTGTGATGTATAGCGTACTATCAATAACAATTGTAAATGTAGTTAAAAGTTAATTTAAACAATATAAAGCTGGGGGTTTATTTTTGATTTACAAGGTTTATATTTATGAGTGTAAATATAGTTATAGGCTTAAGTTCTTTTAAACAATCATAAAGCTGGGGGTTTATTTTTGAGATCAGGCTGAACTTGACAATAATTGTTTCATTCATCCAAGAATTAAAAGACATAAATAAAAGACTTGCTATCAGCAAGGTTTAAATTAACAAGTGAATAGCACTGAGAAAAATTCCCAGCAAACTTCTATGGATTTTGATCACAAAAAGATCTCAGCAAGACACATGTAATTCTCTAGGTATTTCCGGATTTGCTCAAAAAGGGGTACTGCGTACTCAATAATCATACTCAATAATCGTAAGCGTAATTTCAGTATTTTGATTAGAGGGATAGCCGTGATCATGATTATTGTGACATTTCATATTGGCCTATTATAATAATATGTTCTCAAAATTATTGGGGGGGGGGAGGCAACTGCCACCCCTAAATTATGCCTATGCAAATAATTCTACCATAGCCTAAATGTTAACAAAATTACTTTCAGACATTTTTGTAAGGTAAAGTTAGTTTTACTGAGAAATTGTCATCTTGTAACTTAACTCAATATTTTTTGAACAATTATCCTATGGTATCATTAAATTTCAAAATGAACCAATCAATAGATATATTTATCATAAAAAAATACATTAACTAGTGCAGTAATTAACCATTTACTCATAGGTTTGTGTACTGTTCTGAATATAGTTTAAAATACACATAAAAACTAGGCTACATTAAGTTAATCAAATTAAATCAGAAATCAGGAATGTTCTTGAGAGCCCCAGCCTGTTTCTTAAAAAGAACCAGGACTATATACCACGCCTTAACTTACAGCATCAGAACAATTTACTTAGCCCTTAGCAAAATATACTAGGGCTAATATACAGGTCTAACATTACATGTTGATAGTAGGCAACAATATATAAGTTATTATAACAATAACAAGTAGGTACCGTGAGTTAAGTAGGTAACATCCTATATTTTAAAGAAAATAGAACAACGTATTAAGTCAATACAACTTTTAAAAGTGGGCTAACACAAAATAGAACTATCACGTGCAAAAATCGGTTCGGGAGGATAGTTTGCAAATTTGGTTATAGGCTATACCAATTTTATAATCTAGTAATCAGAAATCAGAATTTTTTATTGCCTTTATCAAGTCTTACTTTGAAATATTATCAAAATTTTAAATGAAAACAAACTTAATTTAGCAACAAAAAAAGACATCCAGCTTTTAATGTTAATAGTATTATTTTTAATTTGCTTACTCAGGATTCCCCTAAACTTGATCTTTTATTTTCTTCAAAACATTTGTAAATGTAAAGGATGTGACATTGATAGTTTCCCTGGTGTAACTCCCATACACTACACGATTGCCGCTGGTTCAATGACCCTTGATTGAATGGAAGCTACTCAAAACACCTAATTTAAACATGAAAGATATATAAACTTGTTAAAACTAAATCTATAGTCAATTGCTAAAACTGAATAAAGTTTTAATGATTTATTTAGAAACTTTAGAGGAATTTTTACTCTAAAAATGTATTCTTAAACTGAGTCTTGCTCCGTATAAATATCAAGCTACCTATATAATTTGTAGCTACTCTTCATCAATAAATCATTAGGTAGGCATATGTAAGTTAGACTAACTTATAATACATTGTATATATTCATCTTTTAGCGAATTTCCCCTATAGGGAAGAAGCTATTACCGTAGTCGGCATGGTAAGACCTAGGCCCGGGACCATGATAACTTTTCGCTTTGAGGTCCCCAGACCCCAAAAACACCATTCGTTCGAAACTGTATGTATATATATGTGTCCGTGAGCACGATAACTCTCGTAAAAATTATCCGATTTTTATGAAACTTGGTATAAACGTGTAAAGCAACATTTATGGCTTTAAGTTCAAAATCCAGCCAGATCGCTTTATCCAAAAGGGTATTTTTGGGGGGTTTTGTACCCCAAAAATGGGTTTTTTGAATTTTTTACATATAATTTTGGAAAAAGTCAAATTTTAGTTTTTACCATTGTATTCAGCTTAAAAAACACACAATTTGGTATCTTGATAATTCCTCTACGACAATTGGTTACCAAGATATTGAAAGTGCCAAACACAGTACGTTGTCTAATGTTATTCTTATGCAGTACCGGCTCTAGGGCAGTGCGAGCCGTGCTCCAGCACGGGGCGCGGCGCTCATAACGGGTCATGGGATCGGTGGCGTACCGTCGTAGTTGGGGGCCTGGGGCGGCGGATGTATTTGTAGGGGCCTATATATACATTAGGAGTTGAAGAGGAAGGCCTAATCATATATAATACGATGTATTAGGGGCGTGCGAGTACTCAGAATATCGGTATTTAAATAGTCAAATGAACTCAAAGTTTTGAAAAATACTCCAAAGTTCGAGCGAGTATTTCCCGTCAATCTTTTGACGATCGTGACCTGCCAAATCACGTAGTAAACGGCCGTCAAAGACGATCGGACCAGGTAGAATCGGCCGAAAATTACGAGACATAACATTATGTATTACACATGAATCGGACATAAAAAACAACCTAACTGTGTAAATGGCGTTTTATCGGCCGTAATTGAAGATGTTGCAGATTATATAATCTGGAATTAACGTCCTTGCCGCGTAATATCGGCTATAAATGTCGATGGAAAACAAAATACTGTCCAAAAATGACGAATTTACTATGTAATAACAGCCGAAAATACGACAGTAGATCGGTAGCGATTCTCCGGAGATCGGCGGGAAATACTCGCTCAGACTTTCGAACATTTTTCAAAATTTTGAGGCCTATGACAAAGCGGGGCCTGGGACGGACCGTGCCCCACACCTCCCCGTCGGTACGCCACCTGGTGCGGGGTGGGCGGCATTGGCCATAGCGCTAACATAAAGTATTTTGTAAATATATAAAAACCAAACTGATGTTGTAAATTGTTGTATATTAGTATTATAAGTTGTTGAAAAGCAATACTTGATGGAAAGTTGTGAGTATTCACCATGTTTTGTACCTTCATAATACTTAAACATTAAATTTACATATCAGATAATACTTCTGCTCCCCTCTATTCCAAAACGAGCAGTTTTTTTGACCTCTATCGGTTTGTGACAACTTCAGGGCATTCTGATTGGCATTGAGAGTTTGAATAAAACAAGAAATTTGCAATGTTAAAATATAAAGTAACACAATGCAACTAATTGTTTTAATCCGCCCACGTCGATTGTTTTAAACTAATTTCTATAGATGAGGAAATATATGGTTTGGAGACTGGAGAGTATTGAATAGGGATTTGATCTATTTGAGTTTAGTATTATATGAAATAAGGGGGCAATATATGATGCACCCTCTTCAAATTTTGGCGCCCCCTTGCGTCGTTACTTGTAACGTCCACTTGTTTAGCTTACTTTGAAAATTATAGTTTATCGTTCCGTCTGTTTAGTAACCATTTCAACTAAGTTGTTATTTATCAACTGAGACATTTCGGAGAATTGGAGATGGAGTGGGAAATGTTAAGAATTGAACATATACTTCTCCTCACTACAGATTAAGATTATTTGAGCTCTGGTCGTGGTTAATTGACTAATCATCTGTATTTCTTAACAAATTGGCAATACTTTAAATAAGTTGCGACAGTATATCACAATATATAGTAATAACGAAAAAAACATGTTTGCACCCAACTTGAGTTTTTAGAGTCATTGGTATTATTTTAATTGATCCAAACACTTTTAGAAGATAAGATTCAATATATCACAGAGTAAAAAAAATTAAAATAAGCTTTATAGCTACACAAAACCTTAAAGATTAAATACTTGAAGATAGAGTCCGTATAACTGAAAAACGTGTTATACATTAGAATCAATAAACAAATATTATATTCAGAAAACATTAGTTTTTAGCGAATTTCCCCTATAGGGAAGAAGCTATTACTGTAGTCGGCATGGTAAGACCTAGGCCCGGGACCATGGTAACTTTTCGTTTTGAGGTCCCCAGACCCCAAAAACACCATTCGTTCGAAACTGTATATATATATATATGTCTATATATATATATAATCTATCTATATATATATATATATATATATATATATATATATATATATATATATATATATATATGTGTCCGTGGGTGCGATAACTCTCGTAAAAAAGGTCCGATTTTGATGAAATTTGGTACAAACGTGTAAAACAGCATTTATGACTTTAAGTTCGAAAACCAGATGGATCGAGCTATCTGAAGGGGCATTTTGGGGGGGTTTTGTACCCCAAAAATGGGTTTTTTGAGTTTTTTACATACAGTTTTTGAAAAAATGAAATTTTATTTTTTCCCGTTGGAATCAGCTTAAAAAGACGCACAATTTGATGTTTTAATCATTGCTCTACGTCAATTGGTTACTGAGATATTGAAAGTGCTAAACACAGTACGTTGTCCAATGTTATTCTTATGGAGGATAAGACAAATTGTATATCTCGCTTATTTATCAATTTATCCTGACGAAACTTGGTATATTGCTTCATTTCATTGTGGTCTATTGATATTTGCACAAAAACCCATTTTTTGGCTGATAGTTCCCGTAGCAGCAAACCTGCATACTCAGCCCCATGTTATTCTTATGGAGAATAATTAACGTGTTATCTCCTTTAATTATGAACATAAATTAATAGAACTTAGTATGTGGCTTTACCTAGTTGAGTTATATTGATATTTGTACAAAAGCCCATTCTTAGTGTTCCTTATTTCAGCAAACCTGCATACTCAGCCGCTATGTTATTCTTATGGAGAATAATTAAAATGTCATAAATCGTTTATTTATGAATGTATATTGATGAAACTTGGTATGTGGCTTTATGTGGTATTAATATAAATTAATATGCATTGGAAATTCGCTGAGTATGCAGGTTTGCTGCTACGGGGGTATTTTCAAAAAAGAAAATAACTCTAAACAAACTTTGCTGTATCCATCTCAAACTTCAGCCTCACAGATTCCAGGAACCGTCAGAATCGCGGTCGGTTTTGATCAGCGTTTTGATTATTGTTTTGGTTACCCTGGACGAAATCTTTCCCATGCTCAGAACAGATGTACTGTGATCAGTATGCACTTTAGCGTTCCTACTCAGTTTTAAGGGTTTGTT
This sequence comes from Allygus modestus, assembly GCA_963675035.1. Taxonomy (NCBI): domain Eukaryota; kingdom Metazoa; phylum Arthropoda; class Insecta; order Hemiptera; family Cicadellidae; genus Allygus; species Allygus modestus. The sequence goes on along the minus strand of OY776111.1, from coordinate 375,899,490 downwards.
TTAATTATTATTTTTCATAAAGAAACCCATAATTGTTTTATGATACACAGTTTATTGTGATATGTTGACTACAAGTGTGCAAATTTGTTGTTTTAATTAAAAATTTAGATTTTTGAATTATTTGAGGTTTTAGATTTTTTTATGGCAAAAAGTTTAGTGGCGCGGAAGATTGGAAACGGGATACATTTCCAGGACGATAATATATGAAATCAAGATTTTGACCTACCCGAGTCTCTTATCTGAATGTGTTCCATAGCTTGTCAATTCAGGTGATCATAATAGCACGGAACCAGAAACATCGCGAACGCAACAACAAGCGAGGGAGCGAGTCGCGCAAGTGACAGTCTGTCTCAGAACTATTGGGTAGGGAGGTTATGGTTGATGGTGGGGGGCGGGGGGCGGAAAATTTGGTCTTTGCACGGGCGCTGAAAAACTGACGGGCCGCCCCTGTTCTTATGGAGGAAAAGACAAATTTTATATCTCGCTTATTTATGAACGTACACTGATGAAACTTGGTATACGGCTTCATCTAGTTGTGGTGCTTTGGTATTTGCTAAAAAAAAATTTGTTGTCAAAAGCTCTTGTAGCAGCAAACCTGCGTACTCAGCCCTATGTTATTCTTATGGATAATAATTAAATGCTATGTCTCCCTTAATTATGAACATAAATTAATAAAAACTGGTATATGACTTCACCTAGTTGAGTTATATTGATATTAGCATAAAAATCCATTTTTTGTCTTCCTTGATGCAGCAAACCTGCGTACTCAGCCCCAATGTTATTCTTATGGGGAATAATTAAAATTGTATTTATTGTTTTTTTATACTTTATAGTCATAAATCCTATTTCTATTTTGCACATGTAATACAATAACTTAAATAGCGTCACAGATATTGACATTACAAAATACCTCGTCACAGCAAACCTGCATACTCATCAGCGAATTTCCAATGCATTTATGTGTTCGTCACTCATGTCAAATACTCATTCATTTTCAAGATGAGCTCGTACACTCTGCTCACTCGCCTATCGAAAATACCCCGTCACAGCAAACCTGCATGCTCAGCGAATTTCCAATGCATATACAGCCACTTGATAAATTTAAAAGATACATATATTCATGAATGAGCCCTATATACAATTTTAATTTTTCTCCATAAGAATAACATGGGGATTGAGTACTCAGGTTTGCTGCAGCAAGGAACAGAAAATATTAGTTTTTAATGCAAATATGAACAGACCATAACAAGGTGAAGCCACAAACCCAGTTTCATCCGTATCCATTTATAAATAAGCAATTTATACAATTTTAATTATTCTCCATAAGAATAACATTGGGGCTGAGTACACAGGTTTGCTGAAACAAGGAACACAAATTTTGGCTTTTTATACAAATATTAATGTAACTCAACCAGGTGAGTATAACATACCAAGTTATATTAATTTATGTTCATAATTAAGTGAGGCATGACATTTTTCTTATTCTCCATAAGAATAACTTGGACGCTGAATATGCAGGTTTGCTGCTATGGGAACCATCGGCAAATAATAGTTTTTTTGGACAATTATCAATAGACCACAATAAATTGAAGCCATATTCCAAGTTTCGTCCAGATATATTCATAAATAAACGAGTTATAAAATTTGTCTTATTCTCCATAAGAATAACATTGAACAATGTACTGTGTTTAGCACTTTAAATATCTCTGTAACCAATTTACGTAGAGAAATGATAAAAACACCCAATTGTTTGATTTTCCAAGCCAAATTCAATGATGAAAAGAAAAATTAGATTTCTTAAAATATTGTATGTAAAAACCTCAAAAAACCTATATTTAGGTTACAAAACCTCCCTAAAATACCCCTTCGGATAAAGCGATCTGTCTGGTTTTCGAACTTAGTCATAAATGTTGCTTTACACGTTTGTACCAAATTTCATAAAAATCAGACAATTTTTACGAAAGTTATCGTGCCTACGGATATATACATGTATACAGTATTGAACGAATGGTGTTTTTGGCATCATGGTCCCGGGCCTAGGTCTTTTCAAGCCGACTACGGTAATAGCTTCTTCCCTATAGGGGAAATTCGCTAAAAGAGTTTGAGTTGCCATTCAAGTAGTTTTTTTATTTCCATAATGAGAGTTGCCATTCAAGTAGTTTTTTTATTACCATAATGAACATATGAATATGCCTTTCAAGTATGTTTACAGCAGATTGGTGTAACTAACTGAACTTTGCTCAAATCAGTGGGAACTTTATGGCCAGTGGGTCCGTAGGTCGGATTAAAAATCCAGTGGGATAGAGCCTGTAGGTCGGATTAAAAATGTTCTTTTATAAGAACCTTGACATTGACCTTGACCTTGACATTAATGAACACAACAAAAAAGGAATTATTCAATTTGCTGCACTCATTCTTAAGTGATGGTGAATAGGGAAATAGGGATTCACTAATTTTTAATAGATGATCTTGCAATTGCCTTATTTTTATCCCAGAAGTTAGTTATTTCCAACATTTGAAGTAAATCGTTGAAGCGGTTGTTAAGATCAGAGTTGCAAGCAAGGAAGCAAACTTTATTCATAATAGAGTACAAGATTTGACAAATTATGTATTGAAATAACTAAATTATGAGATAAACATTATATTATTTACTGAGAAAGTAACAAACAAGTATAACCAACATTTCATAAAATAAAATTAATGATTCCTAAAAAGGTTAGCATACTGGATGAATCTATATTTATAAAAAAGGATGTTGATTTGTTTGTTTGTATATATATTTGAAGTTTATGGACTCGGACACCGTTGGACCGTTTGCCATGAAACTTGGTATATATATGTAAAATCACGGAGAAGGTTTTTAAGCCATCTATTTCGTCTTAACTCGATTGGGTTCCTCCCAAGAGGCCCAAAAGGGTCCCATATAATCCTTATGGAAATATATTGTTGTTTACATAAAAGCTAATGCCATGTTTACTTGAACAGGTGATCTTGGTGATATTGGTTTTAGTTGGTAATAGTCAAAGGCATGACAACTTCTGCCAGGTAACAGCTAGTAATTTATAAAGTTGCATTTACCTGCAATCCAAATCCCTGCAGTTTGAATACAAGTAATATAGTTCCAAGAAATTGCATTTAAAGCTGTTGCAATTTGCATTGCAGGTGCAACTGCAACAACAGTTATTCATTGAAACCTATAAAATAAAAAATCTTATGGACAGTATGTATACAGTACTAAATTTTAAGTTTGAGTTCGCAAAAGATCAATAGTTTATTTCTGTTTTTCCCAACTTACGAGCCTCTTACCCTACTTACACTTATACTCTCTCTGTATAGTAATCGTTATCTAATTAACAAATTATTTGTGTATTAAATTGGTTATTTATGAATGTAACCTTTGAATGGAAAAACAAAAAACCAGTGGACTGCTCTTGGTGGAGTGGCTTGACGGTTGCCCATGCTGACCACTGCAGTTACCCAGGCGGTAACCAGTGGCAGCCACTGGTGCCCGGACACCAGTGGCTTAGTGTGAAAGGGGCCTTGAGCCCCATAGTTGGTGACACCGAACTTTCCCTGAAATGCAGGGTGGTGAGATTTTGTTATAGAAAAGCACTTTTAACCACCAAATTTTAATCAAAATCGTCAAAGCAAATTTTGAGGATTGTGTATTTTTCATGCTTTTTGCAGTTTGTTGTGGTTAATTAATACTGTTCACCTTCAGAAATAATCAAAAATGAAAAAGACTAATGCAGATACTGTTGGTTAGTACCTACAAACAAAATTGTATCAAATTGGGACCATTGTGGTTTCTTGGTCTGTTCATCCATAAAGAAAGGCAGACAGACAGACATCACTCTAAAAACTTTTTTTGTTTGGGGAGCAACAAAAATTGTCTTTTCCATATACATACTACGTACCCTTGGTAGAGGCGGAGAAAGTAAAAGTATATCAGATTTTAGAGTAGGCCTTTGCCTAATTATTCAGTTTTGCTCTTCTGTCTACTCTTTATTGATGAGGGAACAAAGTGGAGGAATCTATGTATTAGCAGAGACAATGATTTGTCAGTGTGTGTAATGCAATAACATAAGTACCCCGAACGCAGCAAATCTGCGTACTCTACGAATTTCCGATGCACATTTTTGTCGTAATACTACATAAAGCCGCTTACCAAGTTTCATATAAATATACTAGGAGTACGCTCAAATATTCACGTAATGGGATGACCGAACTCAGAAATGGTAGATGAAAGTTATGCTGTTACATAAGTTCTAACCAAAATTTGATCACAAAGTATTAAGTAATAGTCCTGGGGACTCTGTAGGAAAATATCTACTTTTCTTTTAGTTAATTTTAGGTTATAGGATAAATCGTTCTTAATTACATTAAATTATATTAGAGGTGCAAATTCTTCAACAAAATATAACACAGTAAGTTGCCTTCCAAGTTTGATCAATATTCATTCATGAATAAGCGATATATAACGTTTGAATCATTCTCCATAAGAATAACATGGGGGCTGAATAATCAGGTTTGCTGCAAAAGGAACGCAAAATATTGGTTTTCATTCAAATATAAATATAACTCAACTAGGTGAAGCCATATACCAAGTTTCATTAATATTTGTTCATTAATAAGCGAGATATAAAATTTTAATAAAACATTTTAAAACATTTTTTTTTATAAAACATTGGACAACGTTCTTTGTTTAGCACTTTTAATATCTCGGTAACCAATTGACGTAGAGTGATGATCAAAATACCAAATTTTTTTTAACTAAATTTAATGGTCCAAACAAAACGGTTGGGTTTGGTTCTCAAACTCATGAAAATAGATCCTGCCTTCCACGTTTGTACCAAATTTCATCAAGATCAGACCATTTTTACGAAAGTTATCGTGCCTACGGACGGACATATAAATATATATATATATATATATACATATATATGAATTTGAACGAATGGTGTTTTTGGCATCTGGGGGCCTCAAAACGAACGAATGGTCTTGAACTTAAGTCTTACCATGAGACCTACGGTAATAGCTTCTTCCCTATAGGGTAAAATCACTAAAATGGCTGCACGGATAGTTTTAAAATTTTACACAACTGTTTTCCAGTACACTCTATGCTACCAGTTCAAAAGTGGATCACATTCGTTTAACCCGTTTTTAATAATTAACATTTAAAAGTTATAAAATTTCCATAAAGTAAAATTCCCATTGGATAAAAATTACAGTTAGTAAAGTGCTAGATACTAAAATAATATTTTGTGATGACAAAAAAACTACTTACAAATTATCCTATTGATATGTTTTATGTTTAAATTAATAAATTACTGTCCGTTTAACATGTGTTCATACAATCTATCAAAGGTTTTTGACATTTTTAGATTTAAAAACGAATAACAGTGTTTTTTGTTTATTAGTAAAGACAATGTTTTTTTCTGTAATGTGAGGAAGTTATTAGTTTTTCCGCTGAATTGCAGCATCCTATTATTTTATATTTTCTTCTACCAACTGTGTTATTTTGCCAGTTTATGATATATACCCCTGTCGTAGCAAACCTGTATACTCAGTGAGTTTACAGTTGAAAACTATATATATATATATATATATATATATATATATATATATATATATATATATATATGTATATATATATACACCTAACTACCCAAGCAACATACTACGTTAGTTTTGGTTAAAACTTTCACACCTTTGATGTAATAAGGTGGTTTTGAACTTCTCTTATTATATTCTTTAATAATAGTGTTTAGGGTGGTAGGACAATTTATTGAATGAGTGAATCGTAACCCTAGATTGATTTAGAAAGTTCAGTGACCGTAATTGTACGTGTATGTGCATTTGAAAAACGAAAAAAGGGTAAAATATTTTGTAATCTAAGGATATGTTTATGATATCTAAGGGGTGTTTTAATGAAATATTTTCTAGCCTCATTGAATCGGTAACCATGCCATAATATATTTTATATCATAGTACCTGGAGCTGAAGTCTGGAGGGCCAAGATTTGCTTGGGGAAGGAAAGTCAGTTTGTTTATATGACTTGGAGTAATTTTTCATCAAGTTCCCATACTGACAATCAGATTTGCTTAGCTCATTTGTCTCTTTTCTGCATGTTTAAGGTCACTCCAATTGTTAGTAGAGCTCAATGTCCCTTTAATTAATTTTGGATATGACCTGACCATCTTTATCTTAATAGGCAAGCACAAAACTGTCCCTCCTTTTTTCTCAGCTTGTGTGCATCGTAGGAGAAATTCATGCATACCGTTACAAAGGTAGTGTCCTGTAGCTGAGCAGCAGGAACCCATTATAATTGACATCAACCCTCAGGGCTGCGCCCCACAAGCTTTCAAAGTTTCAATATTAATCTTATAGAAGAAAAGTAATTGACTGAATTGTATTTTTGACAGCTGTTGATATAAAATACCCCCTCCCCTCATAGCAGACCTGCGTACTCAGCGAATTTCCAATGCATAATATGTCTTAATACCACATAAAGCCACATACCAAGTTTCATAAAAATATATTCACAAATAAGCGATGTATACAATTTGAATTATTCTCTATAAGAATAACATTGGGGATGAGTACGCAGGTTTGTTGCAACAAGGAACAAAAAATATGGGTTTTCATGTAAATATCACTATTACCTTTTACTCAACTAGGTGAAGCCACATACCCTGTTTCATTAATATACATTCATAAATAAGCGATATAAACCATTTTGATTATTCTCTATAAGAATAACATGGGGGATGAGTACACAGGTTTGCTGAAACAAGGAACACAAAAAAATAGGTTTTTATGCAAATATCAATATAACTCAACAAGGTGAAGCCACATATCAAGTTTTTATTAATTTATGTTCACAATTAAGGGAGACATTACATTTTACTTATTCTCCATAAGAATGACACGGGGGCTGAGTACGCAGTTTGCTGCTATGGGAATTATCGGTAAAAATTACTTTTTTTGTGCAAATAACAATAGACCACTACCAGATGAAGCCGTATACCAAGTTTAGTTTGTATACATTCATAAATAATCAAGATATAATTTTTTCTTATTCTCCATAAGAATAGCATTGGGTAACGTACTGTGTTTAGCACTTTCAATATCTCTGTAACCAATTGACGTAGAAAAATGATAAAACACCAAATTGTTTATTTTTTAAAGCTTAATCCAATGGGAAAACTAAAATTTTACTTTTTAAAATATTGCATATAAAAACTTCAAAAATCCCAATTTTTGGGTACAAACCCCCCCCCCAAAATACCACTTTGGATGTGTCGATCTGACTGGTTTTCGAACTTAAAGTCATAAATATTGCTTTACAAGTTTGTACTAAATTTTATCAAAATCGGATCTTTTTTACGAGAGTTATAGCACCCACGGACACACACACATATATATATACAGTTTCAAACGAATGGTGTTTTTGGGGTCTGGGGACCTCAAAACGAAAAGTTATCATGGTCCCGGGTCTAGGTCTTACCATGCCGACTATGGTAATAGCTTCTTCCCTATAGGTGAAAATCCCTAAAATGCTAGCAAAACAGCAAGAGATGTTTCAGACATAATGTAAATAAAATTCTACTGACTAATGTAATGATAATACCTTTCTATTATCCTTTTTAAACTCTACATTAAACAAATAAACCTAGGTTTGAGGGAGAGAGGGTGATGGAGGGGTGGAGAGAGAAAGAGATGGTTATTTGTCAAGTTCAGCATAAGTATTCTGGTTCAAATGCAAATTATCACGCAGGATGTGGCAACACACATGCAAACATCCATTATGTGCCATTTTTGGTTTACATAGAATTATTTTTAATTGAATTTCGACCTCTGGCGAACGCTAGTTGTAATGTAAACTTCATTCAATGATTTAACACGTTCGCTGCTAAAGATTGTATAAATATTTTATATATATATATGACCAATGCTGAAATTTTCAACTGTATATGAAGATTATATATGTATATATTTAAGTTCTATTTAACATTAAAAACAAGAAAATCAACATATAAACATGATTAAAAAAAATAATAATAATGATGCACTTGTGCGTCATTAGCACATGCCATCAAATACTTGGGTATATGCGGATGACGCACATGCGCGTTTCCTATCTTTGTGACTCCACTAGGTAAATAATACATCTTATTAGGCAATAAAATTAATACAAATATTTTATTAATCATTTTGAAATACAAATGGTGTTCTAAAGTGTTTATAAAATGTATGAGACTACATAATATATAAAATGTATTAAGAATATAAGAGTACAATAAAGGAATAACAATGCAACTGAAATGTTACAAACATGTATGAGGTCATGGACTTATTTCGATTGGTACTGTTTGAAACATTCCCCAAGACATAAGGCGGGTTTCTCGGGACATCCGTCACATTTGTAAATAGAACCCGGTAAGGGGTCATCAGGATCCGAAACATCACTCATCTTTACACGTGAGACACTGACAGAAAGACGAAACGGGAAACTGACTATGTCAAATAAGCGCTAAACTAATGAAAATCAAAGTACTACGGTTTTCAAATCAACATTTAGCGTGAAAAAATGTAAAAACGGCGGGAAATAGTGGCGCGAAAAGAATTGGCGCGGAACGCGCATAGGCAGATGACGCACAAGCGCGTCATTCGCAGCGAACATGTTAAGTTTATTTTAGTCTCTGCTCTCAGGAAACCACATGTTATTTATAAACAACATGAGTATTACTATGACAGCAGGTAATAAACCAAGACAGTTCAGTGGTTGATTATAAACAGCTGTTACAATTATTTTGTTTTGATTTTAAACTCCTAAGCCCGATGTTAATTTTTTTAACTTTTAATTTTTTTTTACATTATATGATTTTTCTTGGGGATGAGACCTGTCTACAACTTATTTTCATCCCAGGAATTAGTTATTTGCAATATTTTAAAGAAATCGTTGTAGCCGTTTTTGAGATCAGAGTTGCAAGCAAACAAACCTTACTCATATTACAGTATAGGATAAACATTCATACTTTAATAATAACATTTATTGTTGTGTTACAAAAACAATATTTATCCTAAGACTGAAAATTGACCAAATCAAAAATACCTAAACAGCTCACTGGATCAAGACTATTTGTTTGATACTTGTTGCAGATAAATTTTGATTGAGACTTGCGTTACATATTATCATTTACTTTCATCTACATTTTCTGAGTTCGTTCATCCAGTTACGGGAATATTTGAGCGAACTAAAGGGCACAACCTGTCATTGAGTATAGGATGAGCTCATACATAACTAACCCTAATATAAAAATACTTGCCCTAATTGATAATAAACACACAATAAAAGCTGGCACATTAAAGACTTAACATTTCTTGGGAACGTTTGTGTTGTACACTAAGAAAGGGTTTTCTTCTCAGACTTTAGGGCGCCACCCCACAAGTCGTCTATAGTTCCAATGTTATTCTTCTGAAGGAAATGTTTTTAATGAGTATGAGGCAGCAGCAAAATATTATCAGCTAACACCTGATCTAAATTGTAAACTTTAATTTTTTACTTAAGCAGTTGTTCCTTCCTATTTGAAGTAGTTTTGACAGAATACAACATTAGCAGGAGCACACAAAAGAAAATTTACATTTCATTCTGTTAAAAATTAAATTATACTTTACACGTGCGAACCAGTGACGGGGTTGCTAGTGAAATATAATTAGTGTATAGTTAACGTCTTAAGAAAGAGTAAGTTATGTAAAGTGGAATAGAGCTTTGCTTGTAGGAAGAGAGTTATTAGTAAACAATATTAAAATTAAATCCCGATCCTCGTTTGTTCCTTTGTTCTCATATTCGTTTACGGTTTGCCACAATTTTTATTTGTTTACTTTATTGATGACAATTTTATTTCGATAGACATTTTACTCCATAGTGGGTGGAATTCGCTACACTTATTACGTTTTCTTTCTAAGAAAAATGAATTGGCTTTACTTACTTGTAAATTTTACAATGTGATGGCTAGATTTATTTACTAATCATCTATTATATTAATAGTAGCGAGTTAAAAAAACAAATTGGCCTTTTAGTTTGTAGAAATGACAAATCTCATAGATCTGTGTTATAAGAAGAAGGATGATTATAATAAAAAGATGAAGCTATGTTAGCATTTTTCAAAAAGAAAAACATAATGTTGAAAGTGTTATAAAGACAGGCTAATATAGATCTACTCGTATTTCTGTTGTTGCTGTGATGGCTTCAATATTTATAACATTGAATAGATTACGCAGGTTTTCTGAACGAGTTTGACCAAAAATGGGGGTTTCATGCAGTTAGACCATAACCACATACAATGTTTCATAAAAATATGTTCAGAAATAAGGATGATGTAGAATTTCATTTATTCCCCATAAGAATAACATGGGATAACACAATATTTATATGTTTATGTTTATGTAGGATTGTGTATGCAGGTTTGCTGTAGTTGTGGCGGGGGGGGGGGGGTATTTTATGCAGATATATTAATAGATCACAACCAGATAAAAGCACATACCAAGTTGATGTACCAATGATAATTAAGCAAGATGTAAAGTTTTACTTATTTCCCACAAAGCCACGTTTACATTTGAGTTAGCAACATGTGTTTCTAACATTTGTCCTAGAACATAACATCCTAGAGAACACCTCTGAAGTTCTTGGTAACAATTCATGTTATCATCAAAAATACCGTGTTAGCAACACAAATTTTGCTATCCAGCAAGACTCGGTAAAAACTGGTAACATTCTTTGATCTTTTCAAATTTTGATAACATTTGTTAGCAACAAATTTTACTTAGCGTTTTGGATATTAGCAACTTTCACCCCCTCTCTTACACCGCCACAGGTCCTGTCAGTTCAGACAAGCTAGTCAAGTTGTCAGGTGAGGCTTGTGTACTTATTCCTTTGTTATTTTGTCTTTGGTATAGGCCCCTACTGCTTTTGTGTTTTTCACACTTCGGTAATGGAGGAGGAGTTAAGTGAAACAGAGTGGAATAAGGAGACAGTGATCAAACTGATCGACCAGTACGGAGAAAATCATGTGTTGTGGGACCAAACTTGTGCGGGATTCAAAGATTGGGACGCTAAAAACGAGTTCTCACGCAGCACGCAGACGTGAGGGAAGTGAATTTCAAAATTAAAATCTTTAAAAATCTAATGAAGGGGTTAAAACAATACTGGTAACATTTTTTTTATTCAAAAATGTTATTTTTTGGCTGTTCTGATGCTCCTGGTTATACTTAAATTCACTATTAGGATGGCATTGTTGTACATTATAAGGTTAGGAGGAGGTATAGTCAGTATAACAAGTTGGTATTGGGGTGATAAAACTACTTCAAGATATGAAAACAGCCTTTTCCAGGGAAAAATCCCTACATGACAACGCACTGTGTTAAGACAATTAACATTTTCTTTAATAACTCGGTAAATATTTGTGCTAGAATGATGAGAGGGGGCTTTAAACTTTCCCCTCACTAATCTCTATCTTCTTGCATGCAATCTATAATTTTACATTCGGGCTTTTCTGACCCTTTTTGGGCCCAAAAACTCAAAATTTGAACAATTAAAATCTCCAAAAAAGTGGGTTAGAGTTGTCTGATTGTTTTGCCCAACGAACTTGTCCAACTGTTTACAGAAGACAAGGTTTTTAACAAATTTCAAGTAAATCGCATAAAAATTGCGACCGCTAGAGTGCGAACACACATATAATAATAACCTAACAACCTGCCATTATACAAAATCATCATATGATTCATATCACATGTGAAAATCTGTACTCTTGTTGATAAGGATTAGTTTTAAAATAAGGTTAGGTATTATAACTAACACCGTTGACATGGTATAAGAGCCGAAACACATGTAAGTGTAATTAAAATTGTTTTACCAGGGTACTCCACTTTATTTACTTTTTGTTTATATATATATATATATATATATACACCGTACATACATATATATATATATATATATATAAAGTTGTTAGAGACTCCCCAAAATGTGTTCAGGGGATCACGTTAGGAACTTCTGTGGTGGTCACGGGCTTAAGTTTCACCGTGCGGGTTATGCTAATAATTCACTTTTCCATAGGAAATTCACTAATAATGCGTGAGCTGAAATTTCCCTTGCGATGAAAATAACAAAAGCCGAGGTACAAACCAAAATTAAAACTTGGACAGTTCCAAAGGGAATGTAAGAAGTTGAAGTGGATCTGGAGCAGATTCTGTCAGTTAAAGAAGCACCCACTTTTGATACAAACAACTTTTGATGATTTCAAAATCTTAAACAAGAACTTAAATTGTATACAAGTCTCCGGTTGCTAAAAACGCAATGTCACTGCAAGCTTTTCCTTTACAGGAATTGATTTTCTATAATTATTGTCTTGTTTAGCGATATTGTCTCCTAATGTTAGCATATAATTGCCACTAAACCTTTCTCTTGCCTTCAGAGAAGGTTTCATCCAAAATCTCTTAGGTCTCCTCTGTTTTGCTGTAACAACACAGACAGCTGCAGCGAAAACCACATCCTCGAGCCAATATGGCCGGGAAAACGAATACGTGGCAAAATGTTGAATGGTAACATTTTAAAGTCTCAAAACGAAATGTTACTAACATTTTTGTTAATAACTTTGGTTATTAACTTTTGTTAACAAGACAGTTAGTAATATTTGTTGGTAACTACGGTGTAAACTCGCCTTAAGAATAACATTGGGCAACATACTGTGTTTAGCACTTGCAATATCTCAGTAATTAATTGACTTAGAGCAACGATCAAAACACCTCCAATGGCGTAAACTAAAATGTGATTCCCCAAAAAATTATATATACAAATAAAAATAAAAACAATATTGGCCCCCCCACCAAAACCCTAAATTGGATGGTGCCATCTGTATGGTTTTAAAAGACAATTCAAATAAATTATATTTTAGACATCTGTACCCAATTTCATTAAGATTGGACCTTTTTAGCGAATTTCCCGTATAGGGAAGAAGCTATTACCGTAGTCGGCATGGTAAGATCTAGGCTCGGGACCATGATAACTTTTCGTTTTGTGGTCCCCAGACCCCAAAAACACTATTCGTTCGAAACTGTATATATATATATATATATATATATATATATATACACATATGTCCTTGGGTGTGATAACTCTCGTAAAAAAGGTCCGATTTTGATAAAATTTAGTGCAAACATGTAAAGCAAGATTTATGACTTTAAGTTTGAAAACCAACCAGATCGCTCCATCCGAAGGGGCGTTTTGGGGGGTTTTGTACCCCAAAAATGGATTTTTTGAACTTTTTACACATAGTTTTTGAAATAGTCAAATATTAGTTTTCACCATTGGATTCAGCCTAAAAAACACACAATTTGGTATTTTGATCATTACTCTACGTCAATTGCTTACCGAGATATCGAAAGTGCTAAATACAGTACGTTGTCTAATGTTATTCTTTTGGAGGAAAAGACAAATTTTATATCTCGCTTATTTATGAACTTATACTGACGAAACTTGGTATACGGCTTCATCTGGTTGTGGTCTATTGATATTTGCTCAAAAAAGCAATTTTTTACCAAAGGCTCCCGTAGCAGCAAACCTGTGTACTCACCCCCATGTTATTATTATGGAGAATAATTAAATGCTATGTCTCTCTTAATTATGAACATAAATGAATAAAAACTGGTATACGACTTCACCTAGTTAAGTTCTATTGATATTAGCGTAAAAACCCATTTATTGTGTTCCTTGTTGCAGGAAACCTGCGTACTCAGCCCCAATGCTATTCTTATGGAGAATAATTAAAATTGCATATATCGCTTAGTTGTGAATATATTTTTATGAAACTTGGTAAGTGGCTTGATGTAGTATTAAGACGTTTATATCTCCATTGGAAATTCGCTGAGTATGCAAGTTTGCTGCGACGGGGGTATTTACGGTAGTTATCGTTGACGGATAAATATATACATATATATAATTATTTGAGCAAATGGTGTTTTTTGAACTGGGGGTTTCAAAACAAAAAGTAATCCTGGACTTAGGTTTAAGTCTTACCAAGCCTCCTACTGTATTAGCTTCTTCCCTATAGGGAAATTCACTAAAATTGGTTCATTAGTCTCTTAGATCTCACTTTTTATTCAAATCTTGCTTGTGTATAAATATATGAGGACTAGGATTATATTAATCTAACTTATTTGTGTTACAGAAAAATTGTGTTGATGTTGGTGGGATTGGACAATGCAGGAAAATCATCAACTGCAAAAACATTAGCTGGAGGTAAGTTTACGCCAGCTGTTTATACAATTTTGTTTTTTTCAAGATCAACAGGTATGTGCATTACTGTCAAATATTATCCTCATAATGTTAATCACAACCCTGTATTTTTAGCAAGTATATACTTTATTTATCAGTCAACCTTTGTATTTCAGGCCAAGATTTGAGAGTAATGAATGAATATATTATTACAGAGATAAAGCACAAGTAAATAATTTATAAATGAATAGATTTTGAATAAAATAAATTAGCTGGGTAGTGTAGTGGTTATAAAGCTTCCTACATAATCTGAGGTTTGCTTGACCGATCCTGAAAATAAATTATAATGTTCAAAATTGGAATAGAGTTTAATAATACCCCCGTAGCAGCAAACCTGTGTACTCAGCGAATTTCCAATGCATATATATGTATATTAATACCACATAAAGCCACATACCGAGTTTCATCAGTATACATTTATAAATAAACGATTTATGACATTTTAATTATTCTCCATAAGAATAACATGGCAGCTGAGTATGCAGGTTTGCTGAAGCAAGGAATAAAAAAATGGGTTTTTATACAAATATCAATATAACTCATGTAGGTAAAGCCACATACCAAATTTCATTAATTTATTTTCATAATGAAGGCAGATAACACGTTACTTATTCTCCATAAGAATAACATGGGGCTGAGTACGCAGGTTTGCTGCTACAGGAGCCTTCGGTAAAAATTGTCTTTTTGAGCAAATATCAATGGTCCACAACCATATGAAGCCGTATACCAAGTTTCGTCAGTATACGTTCATAAATAAGCGAGATATAAAATTTTTATTTTTCTCCATAAGAATAACATTAGACAACGTACTGTGTTTAGCACTTTCAATATCTCGGTAACCAATTGACGTAGAGAAATGATCAAAATACCAAATTGTGTGTTTTTTTAAGCTGAATCCAATGAGAAAAAATAAAATTTGACTATTTCCAAAATGACATATAAAAAATTCGAAAAACCCATGTTTTGGGTACAAAACCCCCCCAAAATACCCCTTCGGATAAAGCGATCTGGCTGGTTTTCGAACTTAAAGTCATAAATGTTGCTTTACACGTTCATACCAAATTTCATCAAAATCGGATAATTTTTACGAGAGTTATCGTGCTCACGGACACATATATATATATATATATATACAGTTTCAAACGAATGGTGTTTTTGGGGTCTGGGGACCTCAAAACGAAAAGTTATCATGGTCCCGGGCCTAGGTCTTACCATGCCGACTACGGTAATAGCTTCTTCCCTATAAGGGAAATTCGCTAAAACTGGAATGCTCAGCTACCTTTGGTTATTGGGCTATTGAACAATGTGGCTAAAGAATAATTTGGTCTTAGTGTGTAATAATTCTACTCATTCTACACTCAGAATAATTCCTTCATATTAGCCTTAATATAGCCTACAGGTAATAAATAAGTTTGTGTTGGTGTCTTCCATAATGGTTAAGTTAAATCTGTCTGTGTTATTATTGCTAATTTTGTTCATGAAATGGATTTTATTTTTCTACGGGATGTAAGTAAAGACATCTTATCCACTCTTAAAAATACATCACATGTAGTTTTAACATGTACCATACTTGTCAAAAAGTTGTTTATTTTTATTGAATTACTCAACTGTTAGCCCAAACTGTTGTTATTTTGATTGTGTACGGATATGCTTGGTTCTTTCTCAGATATATATAAGTAGATTTAAATGAGCGTTATCACGTCCAAATGTCGGAGGACGAGGTCGGAGGCTGAGTCACGTGACTGGATTAAATTCTTAGGAATCCCCAAACTCCCTCCACGAGCGTTTTTCACCCTCTAAACCTCCATTTCCATGACTGTTTTAGCAATAAAAACTTTAATTTTGAAAAAAATAAAATGCAAAAGCAATATTTAAGTAAAAATTCTGTTTAAAATACAATTGTTGTGGTAAGATTCAATAAACAACAGACACCATTTCGATTTAGAGTCTATTATCATTGCGTCAAGCTTCGCCTATGTGAAAGATTACTTTTTCATCTCATGATTTTAATTGGGTTATAAAGACGCCATTCCCGTTTAGCTTTTGTTATCTTACACCAAATCTCCACCTATGAGAAAGATAACTGGTTTATCCCTTGTTTATTATTGGGTTCTAAGAACAACTGACTCCTCCCTTCATCAGTGATGTTAATGAAGATTTATTCCCGTCAAATGCTATTTGGTGTATTTTATTGCAACTGTTAGCAGTCAAACAACGTACTGTGTCGATAATTTACATTTTTCTACAAATAAATAAATTGTATTAATGATTTTTAACATTTTTTGTTTGTAAGTATGAGTATGAGTATGAGTTTGAGTATGAGTTTTGCTAGTATAGATGATTTATAACTGGGATATCATAAATTTATCAGTTTAGCATTGAATAAGAATTTTACTAAAATGTATTAAAATTGTGAACAAAATAAAATTCATAGCCCAGCGATTTACCAGGTCTGAAAATACCCCCCGTCGCAGCAAACCTGCGTACTCAGCGAATTTCCAATGCATTGATATGTTTCTCACTAGTACATAAAGCCACTCACCAAGTTTGACAAAAATACATTCATAAATAAGTGATTTATTACATTTTATTTATTCCCCATAAGAATAACATTAGGACTGAGTACGCAGGTTTGCTGCAACGAGGAAGATAAGAAATGAGTTTTTATGCAATTATCAATATAACTGAACCAGGTGAAGCTACTTACCATGTTTTATTAATTTATGTTCATAATTAAGGGAGATATAAAACTTTACTTATTCTCCATAAGAATAACATTAGGGCTGAGTATGCAGGTTAGCTGCTACGGGGACAGTCAACAAAACATTTATTTTTTGTGCAATTATCAATATACCAGTACAACATGAAGCCACATACCAAATTTCATCAATATACATTCATAAATAATCAAGATATCAAATTTTATTTATTCTCCATAAGGATAACATTGGACAACGTACTGTGTTTAGCACTTTGAATATCTCTGCAACGGTTTGACGTAGAATCACAATTTAAACACCAAAATGATTGTTTTGTGGAGCTGAAGTGATTGGTAAAAGAAAGTGTGAAGTTTAAAGTAAAATTAACTGAGGAAAAGCCAAAAACCTTTTTCCCATAAGATTAACATGGGAGATTTTATGAGCATGTTTTTTGGATTTTTTCCGCAACCACTTAACCTAGGTTAATAATTCAAAATACCATATTATTTGTTTTTTTAAGCTCTATAACATGGTCTAAACCTAAATTAAGTGTTTTAAAAATTTTAGGGTAAAAAATGCAAAAAACTGATTTTTGGAAAATTTAAAACCCCCATAAACTCCCCTTCCCATAGTCCGATTTTTCTGGTTTTCGAACTTAAAAGTCATAAATGTCAGTTTACACATTTGAGCCAAATTTCATCGAAATCGGACGTTTTTTACTCAAGTTATCGCATTCACGGACACATATATAGATATATATATATATATATATAAATTTGAACGAATAGTGTTTTGGACATCTGGGGACCTCAAAACAAAAAGTTATCATGGTCTCGGGCTTAAGTCTTACCATGAGACCTACGGTAATAGCTTCTTCCCTATAGGGGAAATTCGCTAAAAACAGAAATGTATGTTTAAAAAAGGTATTATTCAATTTCTTTCATTACCACTCTTCAGCAATTGAAACTTAATATATTCACATTTTACATGATCAAGATGACTGTGTATGAGGTATGCTGTTTCGCTTTTCGTTATTACAGTAAAAACACAACTTGCGATATTCCGAACAATCGATCACTTTGACTTTGCTTTCCCAATCATATACATAACGTCCTAATCTATTGACGCATACACAGGGTATGCATACAAAGGAATTAGTATCAGGTTTAAGGTATAATGTATACAGGTCTATATACTTCATATTTACACTATCGTTGTTAGTCGCCATATTTTATTTCAGCTATATAGACAAATTTTCTTTGAGCTCAATAAAAAATATAAACTCCATACACAAACTGTATTATTTACTATGAACCACACAGTTCGGATAAGGAAATGTAATAAATCCAAACCGATGTTTGTAGAAAAAAATTAAAATGTAATCTAACTTAATTCATTCTCTCTAACAAGTTTTAAATAAGCAATATAATCAGGTAAAGCGTTCTGTAATGGCCTATAGTCTTCAACTGTTAAAAATATATTTATTTCTCTTATGCTTTGCAATCCACTCTTCAGCGGAATGTAGTTCAAGATGTGCGGCTTTTCATATATTCTATCTTTATGTTCTGTAGGATTCAAGTGATACAACAACAAACTGTTTTCATGCTTATGCCAGTGGACACTGTGGTTGATGTATGAATGTTCCACTAAATTACAGTGAACCTCCAACATTTTAAATGGTCTTATTTGCAATACATTATCAACATTTTAAATAGAAACTATATTGTCCGCTGCGAACTTGTTTTCATATATGATTTCATCATTCTTCAATTCGTTAAACCCGAGAACCGTCGCACCGTTGTTGATATGACACTTTTTCGGCGAATCGATACATATTTTACTGTTTAAATGCTGATATATCCTAAACTTTTCTATTTCATCCTTTGGTACTATTTTATCTTTCAATAACCACTTCCTAACTGTCTTTTCAATATGATTCAAAACCCAGAACCCTGGAGGAAGTATACAAGTCGGATATTTCGCAGGTTCATAGAACGATATCGCTGCAGGTTCATGCAAGTTATAAAAATAATTGTCACAATATAATCCTGTTAGCGCAAGGTAATATCACCACACCTTCCTTCAAATGTATTGGGTTATGCAATTTCAACTGTAAAAGTGGGTTTTGACCTGATAATCTAAAAGTACCATCGCTATATATATGCAAATAAAAATTAAAAATACAATTAATTATTCGACTTAACAAAAAAAAAAATAAAATTCAACTAAACCAAGAAAACCATGTGTATTTATTTTCTCGTAGTGCACACTCAATTTAATTATATTCTTGTCTGTTAGAAAAACATCGTAAAACTTCTAAACAAAAATGTCTGCATATAGGGGGTTCATCATGCTGTATCATCTTGTATAATTATACAATATACTTTTATCCATCGTGGAATACTTTTCCAATTCCAAAGGCAGCGGCGCATCTCCATATGAATCAAAATAAATAACACGTTTACCGCTTTTCATATAACAAGACCAGTGCGTACCATCAGACCGTATATCGCCTACATTTATGATTCCGCATTCGTTTTTATACGGTTTATCGGGTAAGGCCTGTCTCATGAAAACACCGTGAAAGTTATTCAACTTGAGTTTATCAGCCCACAACTCCAGGTCTTTCATTGTCAGTGGCGCTAATTTTTGTTAACAATCGTAACATCGTTTAAAGCTCTGTTTGGTTTGCTATTTATTCGTCTTCTGAGTCCAGCACCGCTCGCGTCTTGTTCTATGATGGTATCTAGTTCTTCATCAATTAATTTCTTAAGCCACGGCACAAATTTATTTTTCAATATGGGTGCGACGTTACCCTTAATCAATGGCGATGCGATCTTCTTGAAATATGGAATATGATATTCAGCCATTTCTAGAACTTCTTTTAATAAACCCCCACCAATCATTTCCTTCAACTGAGAGTGATCTAGAATTAATCTCAGTCCTTTATTATGTTTTATCGCTCTCTCTACTTGTTTGTTCTGATCACTGTCGAGCAACACTTCAACATTACCGTTTTTTAACTGATCTCTGTTTAATGTTAAAATAGCAATTTTCGGTTTTCTATGAGCGATTCTCAATTCATTCAGTTGCTTCTTTGTAAAGTTTATTTTTCGCTTATGTTGAGCCATTATTACCACACTATATTACAATTCCCAAAATTTCAAGTTATACAACTTGTACGTTTTCCTTTATGAATTTGAATTTTTCCTTTGAAGGCTAACATCAGTTTTGTTATATAAGAAATGGATTTATACTGTAGAACATGTAAATCAAATACAGTGTCTGAAAACAAAAAGACTGCAAAAACTAAAAATAAAAGATGGTTAGCCACTCCGAATTGCACAGTCTGCGGTGGTGTGAAAAATTAATTTATTAAAGATCCACCTGAGGTTTTAGAGGCAAAGGAACTGCACAAACCAGTCGTTAAAAAGTTTATAAAGCTTAGGATAGTCACTAAGGGTATTGATGATTTATGGGCTGGAGATCTACTCATAATGAAACAGTACGCTAGAGAAAACAAGTGGTACAAATACATTTTAAATGTTATAGATACATTCTGCAGATTCGTTTGGTCTGAACTTTTAAAGAAAAAGGACGGTATTGATGCGACACAGCTTTTAAAATAATAATTAAAAGAGCAAAGAAAGACGGTCACCCTACACCCAAGCTATTACACACTGATAAAGGTACAGAGTTTAAAAATAAACCGCTCAACGATATGTTAAAGCAATACAACATTAAACTAAACCACACGGAAAGCGAGAAAAAATCTGCGATAATTGAAAGATACCATAGAACTCTGAATGAGAAATTGAAGGTGAAATTCCAAGTTCAAAACTCACACAAGTGGTACAATATATTGCAAGAACTCACAGACAAGTACAACAGACACAATTACCGCCACACTATAAAGATGAGATCCGCTGAGGTCAACCAAGATAATGAGGCGGATTTATTGAAAATGTATAATGAACGCGAAAATAAGATTCCTCGTACAAAGGCAAAGTTTGAAATTGGAGACAGAGTTCGCATTACAGCTAAAAAAGACGTGTTTGCAAATAAGTATAAACAGAACTGGACTTCGGAGATTTTTAAAATTTCACAGGTATTGAACACCAGACCTATTACATATAAAATTGCGGATCAAAATGGCGAAGAAATAAATGATGGGGTTTATAAATACCCCCAAAAATGGGTTTTTCGGGGTTTCCACATGTAATTTTTATTAAAATCAAATTTTAATTTTCACCATTGAATTCAGCATAAAAAAACAAACAATTTGGTATCTTGATCATTGCTCTACATCAATTGGTTACTGAGATATTGAAAGTGTTAAACACAGTACGTTGTCTAATGTTATTCTTAAGGAGAAAAAGAAAAATTGTATATCTCGCTTATTTATGAACATAAACTGACGAAATTTGGTATATAGCTTCATCTGGTTGTGGTTTATTGTTGTTTGCACAAAAAAAAAATTTTCACCTATGGTTCCCGTAGCAGCAAACCTAGGTACTCGGTCCCCATGTTACTCTTATGGAAAATAATTAAAGTGTTATATATCGCTTATTTATGAATGTATATGGATGAAACTTGGTATGTGACTTCACTTAGCTGAGTTCCTTTGATATTTTGCATAAAACCCCATTATTTTGTGTTCCTTTTTTGAGTTGCAGCAAACCTGCATACTCAGCAAATTTCCAATGAATTATAACATAACACATTAAGCCACTTAACAGGATTCATAAGAAATATATTCACAAACAAGCGATATTTAAAATATTAATTATTCTCTATAAGAATAACATTAAGGATGAGTACACAGGTTTGCTGCAACAAGGAACACAAAATAATGGGGTTTTATGCAAAATATCAAAGGAACTCAGCTAAGTGAAGTCACATACCAAGTTTCATCCATATACATTCATAAATAAGCGATATATAACACTTTAATTATTTTCCATAAGAGTAACATGGGGACCGAGTACCTAGGTTTGCTGCTACGGGAACCATAGGTGAAAATTTTTTTTTGTGCAAACAACAATAAACCACAACTAGATGAAGCTATATACCAAATTTCGTCAGTTTATGTTCATAAATAAGCGAGATATACAATTTTTCTTTTTCTCCTTAAGAATAACATTAGACAACGTACTGTGTTTAACACTTTCAATATCTCAGTAACCAATTGATGTAGAGCAATGATCAAGATACCAAATTGTTTGTTTTTTTATGCTGAATTCAATGGTGAAAATTAAAATTTGATTTAATAAAAATTACATGTGGAAACCCCGAAAAACCCATTTTTGGGGTACAAAACCCCGCCAAAACCCCCCTTCGGATGGTGTGATTCATCTGGTTTTCGAACTCGTTCAAATAAATGGTACTTTACACGTTTGTACCAAATTTCATTAAGATCGGACCTTTTTTACGAGAGTTATCGTGCTTACGGACACACATATATATATATATATATTTCCAATTTCCAATGAATATATATATATATCTTAATATTACATTAAGCCTCTTACCAGAATTCATAAGAAATATATTCATAAATAAGCGATATTTAAAATATTCATTATTCTCCATACGAATAACATTAGGGATGAGTACGCAGGTTTGCTGTAAAAAGGAACAAAAAATAATGGATTTTTATACATATATCAATAGAACTCATCTAAGTCAAGTCACATACCAAGTTTCATCCATATGCATTCATAAATAAGTGATATATAACATTTTTATTATTCTCCATAAGAATAACATGGGGACCGAGTACCTAGGTTTGCTGCTTCGGGAACCATAGGCGAAAAATTGTTTTTTTATTCAAACATCAACAAACCACAACCAGATGAAGCCATATACCAAGTTTCGTCAATTTATGTTCATAAATAACCGAGATATAAAATTTGTCTTTTAGCGAATTTCCCCTATAGGGAAGAAGCTATTACCGTAGGTCTCATGGTAAGACTTAAGCCCGAGACCATGATAACTTTTCATTTTGAGGTCCCCAGATGCTAAAACCACCATTCGTTCAAATTTTTATATATGTATATATATATATATATATATATATATATATTTATATTTATATATATATATTTATATATATATGTGTCCGTAAGCACGATAACTCTCGTAAAAAAGGTCCGATCTTAATGAAATTTGGTACAAATGTGTAAAGTACCATTTATTTGAACGAGTTCGAAAACCAGATGAATCGCACCATCCGAAGGGGGGTTTTTGGGGGGTTTTGTACCCCAAAAATGTGTTTTTTGGGGTTTTCACATGTAATTTTAATTTAAATCAAATTTTAATTTATACCATTAAATTCAGCTTAAAAAAACAAACAATTTGGTATTTTGATCATTGCTCTACGTCAATTGGTTACCGAGATATTGAAAGTGCTAAATACAGTACGTTGTCTAATGTTATTCTTATGGAGAAAAAGAAAAATTGTATATCTCGCTTATTTATGAACGTAAACTGGCAAAATTTGGTATATGGCTTTATTTGGTTGTGGTCTATTGATATTTGCACAAAAATCCATTTTTTGCCCGATAGTTCCCGTAGCAGCAAACCTGCATACTCAGCCCCATGTTATTCTTATGGAGAATAATTAACGTGTTATCTCCTTTAATTATGAACATAAATTAATAGAACTTGGTATGTGGCTTTACCTAGTTGAGTTATAATGATATTTGTATAAAAGCCCATTTTTAGTGTTCCTTATTTCAGCAAACCTGCATACTCAGCCGCCATGTTATTCTTATGGAGAATAATTAAAATGTCATAAATCGTTTATTTATGAATGTATATTGATGAAACTTGGTATGTGGCTTTATGTGGTATTAAGATAAATTAATATGCATTGGAAATTCGCTGAGTATGCAGGTTTGCTGCTACGGGGGTATTTCTCCATAAGAATAACATTGGACAACGTACTGTGTTTAGCACTTGTAATATCTCAGTAACCAATTGACGTAGAGCAATGATCAAAATATCAAATTGTTTGTTTTTTTAAGCTGAATTCAATGGTGAAAATTAAAATTAGGTTTAAATAAAAATTACATGTGAAAACCCCAAAAAACCCATTTTTGGGGTACAAAACCCCCCAAAAACCCTCCTTCGGATGGTGCGATTTGTCTGGTTTTCGAACTTGTTCAAATAAATGGTACTTTACATATTTGTACCAAATTTTATTAAGATCGGACTTTTTTTATCAGAGTTATCGTGCTTACGGACACATATATATATATATAAATATATATATATATATACATATATAAAAATTTGAATGAATGGTGTTTTTGGCATCTGGGGACCTCAAAATGAAAAGTTACCATGGTCTCGGGCTTAAGTCTTACCATGAGACCTACGGTAATAGCTTCTTCCCTATCGGGGAAATTCGCTAAAATTTGAACGAATGGTGTTTTTGGCATCTGGGGACCTCAAAATGAAAAGTTACCATGGTCTCGGGCTTAAGTCTTACCATGAGACCTACGGTAATAGCTTCTTCCCTATAGGGGAAATTCGCTAAAATTTGAACGAATGGTGTTTTTGGCATCTGGGGACCTCAAAATGAAAAGTTACCATGGTCTCGGGCTTAAGTCTTACCATGAGACCTACGGTAATAGCTTCTTCCCTATAGGGGAAATTCGCTAATTCTTCCCTATAGGGGAAATTCGCTAAAATTTGAACGAATGGTGTTTTTGGCATCTGGGGACCTCAAAATGAAAAGTTACCATGGTCTCGGGCTTAAGTCTTACCATGAGACCTACGGTAATAGGTTCTTCCCTATAGGGGAAATTCGCTAAAATTTGAACGAATGGTGTTTTTGGCATCTGGGGACCTCAAAATGAAAAGTTACCATGGTCTCGGGCTTAAGTCTTACCATGAGACCTACGGTAATAGCTTCTTCCCTATAGGGGAAATTCGCTAAAATTTGAACGAATGGTGTTTTTGGCATCTGGGGACCTCAAAATGAAAAGTTACCATGGTCTCGGGCTTAAGTCTTACCATGAGACCTACGGTAATAGCTTCTTCCCTATAGGGGAAATTCGCTAAAAGGAACTGCACAAGACTGATTTAAAAAAAACTACAATCTGAATATATTTGTTTATTCACATATAGTATAATGTTTTGGTTCACCTTAGATAAGATAAACTGTTTCGGTTCACCTTAAATGAAGTATACTGTTTCGGTTCACCTTACATGAAGTATACTGTTTCGGTTCACCTTACATGAAGTATACTGTTTTTAATGTGGCAAAAGGTATGCTGTTTTAATACACCATAAGGTATACGGTCTTAGTGTATATTTCTAAAAGTAATATTTGTTTAGATGATTAATAAAAAAAAAAACACAACTAAAAACAATGAATGTTATGTATAGGGGTCTCAATCCCGGACCTAAATTTCAATCCCGGGATTTCGGGATTGACAAAAGCCGATCCCGGGATCCCGGGACCAGTCCCGGGATTCCCGTTTTATACATATTTAGAATATATTGTTGTGTGATGACAACGCTAATAGAATTTTTTATTAAAATTTTAAACTAACTATAATTTTATCTTACAAACTCGTCAAATCTGGGTAGCTTGATGTATTTTAGGCTGTTGTCTTGAAGGCTGCAGCTATCAGATATTGACGGTTTTGCCGAATACCATATCGGCAGTGCACTTTTGACTGTACCTCACACGCCTCCAATTCTGGGGAAGATAAGACATCATTCTGCTCCTTTTGTATTTAGTTCCTTAGATAAACTATTTATTTTAGCCCAAATAAAGAGAGATAAAAAACCTCAGATGATTTTGGCTTTATATTATTATAATTAGTTTATCGTTTTCACCAATGCTATAAAAATAGTGTTTGCTTGAAAGTTAAAATAATACTGAACAACAGGTGAAAAATAACTGAAAAATCATAATTTTTTTCAAATTATTTAATACAATTAATTAAATAACAATTAAAAACCCCCATTAAACATATTTTTTAACAATATAATATATTGTTTAATAAAAAACCCTCTACCAAATTCAGTATTTTAAGATTGATTAAGAGTAATTTAACATTTAATTATGATCATTACAACTTAATTACAAAAAAACTTAACAAAATTTAAAGTATTACCTACGTCACGTCTGAATACAATCAAATCGTACGTATTGTTAACATATTACATAGTGATATCGTAAAAAAATCATAATATAATAATGACTTTAAAATGTTTGTTTACAATAATGGAGAATTAAGTCCATAATACAAGTATTAAATATAAATTCAGTAAGATAAAAAATATCAAAATAAAGTCACCTGTGCCTGTGTCGTGTGGCCGTGGGATACCTCGATTCGTGGGAATTAACTGCAACAGAAGTTCGGAGCGATAAGGAAACTATTCAGTGCTGTCTCACTGCTGTCCCATTATATTCCAGGAATAGGTTGTCATTGTTGAATTGAATTTTGGTTTAGGACAAAGTCAACTTTGGGAAAGGTAAATAACAGTCTTAAGGGACGTGAATTAAAAAAATAAACAACTTTGCTATTAATTATTAATATTGAAATATTAATTACCTAAAACATTTTTATGTTTATATGTTTGTTAAGACGACTTTTTCAGTAGTTAAAACATTCAAATCACTCAAAAATGGTGAAACAATTATTTGTTTGCAATCCCGTTAATACCGGGATTGAGAGGCTCTAATCCCGGGATTATCAGGTACCCAAAAGCGACCGGGATCCCGGGATCACGAATCCCGGGATTGAGAACCCTAGTTATGTAGTGTCACGATGGCTAGTAGTGACGTTAACAGTGAAAGGTTTGTTTTCAATGATCAAGAAATCTTAATTATATTTGACAAAGACCAAAATCCTTAGTTTAGAGGAAATGATGTTGCGAAAATATTAGGATATAAACACCCTACGAAAGCGATATCTGAACATATTGTGAAGTCGAACAAAAAAACATATGACAAAATAAAAAACCCATCTTTGAAGTTACATCCACATTCTGTTTTTATAAATGAACTAGGTCTTTACTCTTTAATAATGAAGTCAAAAATGAGTGTTGCGGTAGAATTTCAAAAATGGATCTTTCATTACGTTTTTCCAACCATCAGAAATAAATTAAATATTGAAAATAAACTGTTCAGGAGATTGATAAGTAATAACGAACTCCAACAGGTGTTCTTTGTACTCGAAAGTCAGGATAATGAAGAAAATCAGGAAGACCATCGTAAAAAGTATATAAATGTATTGATACATAAAAATGATATTTCTTTCGGCTAAGCATAAAGCGATTGAAGCGGATTTTTATAATTGTTATGAAGTTGAATACACCATAGACAACGAAGGTGCGAAGGAAAAGATCTTAAAAATAATGAACCGAGACGGTGTTGACCATAAATACAACCGCAAAACTTGTTGTATAACAGTTGATGTTGACTTCGATTTTATTTATCTTGTGAAAAAAAAGTAATGGAACAAGAGATCTTATGGTAAATAAATTAAATCAATTAAACTATACGATTATATATTTTGTATTAAACAAAGGGTATTTTATATATTAAAAGTTTAAACTATGAAACCTTATTATTTGATATAGTTTAGTCATGGATATTATTTCCTATCACCAGGAAAAGTTTGAGAATAACCTGTTACCCCAACCTTTACGCTGTCTCATGGTAAGGTCTTCGGGAAGCGGTAAGACGAATTTACTGTTGAATTTAATTTACAATCAAAACGGAATTTTATTTCAAAATCTATATGTATTTAGTAGATCGATTGAATAACCGGCATACGTGGAATTACGAAAAAAGTACACAGATACTGAGAAAAAGTTGAACAATTATATTGCGTACTTTTTCATCAAACTGTGAGGATTTACCACATTTGGAAGAGTGTAGGAAAAACTCCCTTGTGTTCGATGATTGTCTGATGGAAAAACAAGATGTGATAAAAACTACTTCATCAGAGGCAGACATGAGAAACTATCGTGTGTCTACCTTAGTCAAAGCTACGGTAAACTAATAAACTAATACAAATAATACGTAATAACGTGAATTTATTATGCGTCTTCAAACAGAATAAACACTATACGAAGCGCATTTATGATGGTTTCGTGGGTTCCGATATGACGTTTGACGATTTTGAAAAAATGTGTAAAAGGGCAGGTTTGCTGCTACGGGAGCCTTTGGCAAAAAATTGTTTTTTTTTTTGCAAATATCAATAGACCACAACCAGATGAAGCCGTATACCAAGTTTCGTCAGTATACGTTCATAAATAAGCGAGATATAAAATTTGTCTTTTCCTCCATAAGAATAACATTAGACAACATACTGTGTTTAGCACATTCAATATCTCGGTAACCAATTGACGTAGAGGAATTATCAAAATACCAAATTGCCAAATTGCAAAATTGCAAATTGCTGAATACACATTCAGCGTATTCAGAGTGTTTATCGTGCAGTTCCTTCGGATATTCCAAGTCCACTTCCAGTATATAACCGGTGGGAGACTCGTCGATCTGCGTCACGTCTATATCTGTTGTACACCATTTAAACCCTCCATAAGGCATTACGTTTCCCATTGACCATCCATACAAATTAATCGCGTCAAGATATAATAAATAACTGGTAGGGGAATCGGCGTTATATTCATTTTCCATATACGGATTATTAGCCTTTGCATTTCGGTTACTGCACTGTGAAATCCCACCTCGTATACCCTTGGTAATCATCAAAATCATCTCGTAATCAGTCAACAATTCCAATTTAATGTCTGTATATTTCAACATTGTACTCCAAGTGAGACCAGGAACTGTGAAGTACCAGGCGGGGTCAAGCGAATAAGTCTGAATACAAATTTCTCTAAAACTTTCCATCACATCGGCTAACAACAATACATCTGTCTTGTTATAAAGCAAAGTATATTCTTTCATATCAGCAATGTTAAATGTATTACAAACGTTTAAAGCGTGAGCGTATTCTTCACCTTTGGTTCCACATTTATTCTATTTGTTGTAAAACGCTTCTTTTGGTGGTAGTTGTGTTTCAAGGTATTTTTCATCACTATCCATGAAATCGTAGCAGTACGTAGTCCAATTTATCTACGTTTGTAAACTTTAAAGTGTTTATAAGTTGATCTTTGTTCAAGTTCTTGGCTAACGTGTCAAGTGTAAACTTGAGTGAGTCCAAAAACCTAGCTTTAATTCCGATAGCGAAATCAACAGTGTAAGACATATATCGCTCCTCATTGTTCGGAATAACTTGAATCTTTGTCTCATCATTTAAGCATAGCATTTTTACAAATAAATGTGTATCGAATCCGCTCAAGTTGTATATAGATATTGGAATAAATCTTAGATATTTATAATTAAAATTACACAAATTGTGTGTCATCCGACGGAACTCTCCTGCCAGATGGTCATGATCTTTCACAGGGTTTTTTTCCTTTGAAATTACACGTGGGAGCCCAAAGAAAACTCAGAAAACTAAAATTGGGAGTCAAAATAATACTCCTATAAGAGCATATAAGATCGCACGTACATTACAAGAAATAATTTATTGTTCTAGGAATAAAAACTACTAAAACTGATCATTCTTTAGTGACTGCATTATTAACAAATTAATAAAACAACCCATTGAAAACCAATTTTGTATATAGGAAATAGGAAATAAAATATTATCACCATGTATTGATGAAGCTCGCTCCCATTACTCCAAATATGATTGTTTTGTTTGCACGATAAATTCTGCTCATTTTCACTTAAATTCTGCTCATTTTCACTGTGGAAAAAATAAAATTCAAAACCTCACCTTTTAGAATTGGACTTGCTACTCTGTGCCTACACGGTGAACTTTACAACTTGCTCTGGCAATGCCATCCACATCTTTATCTTCAGTAGTTTTATTGAAATAATCAGTTAACCTACGCTTCATTTGTACTCAAAACGAATTTTAAAACTAAAATACCCCCGTCGCAGCAAACCTGCATACTCAGCGAATTTCCAATGAATTATAACATAACACACTAAGCCACTTAACAGGATTCATAAGAAATATATTCACAAACAAGCGATATTTAAAATATTAATTATTCTCCATAAGAATAACATTGGGGATGAGTACGCAGGTTTGCTGCAACAAGGAACACAAAATAATGGGGTTTTATGCAAAATATCAATAGAACTCAGCTAAGTGAAGTCACATACCAAGTTTCATCCATATACATTCATAAATAAGCGATATATAACACTTTAATTATTTTCCATAAGAGTAACATGGGGACCGAGTACCTAGGTTTGCTGCTACGGGAACCATAGGTGAAAAATTGTTTTTTTGTGCAAACAACAATAAACTACAACCAGATGAAGCTATATACCAAATTTCGTCAGTTTATGTTCATAAATAAGCGAGATATACAATTTTTCTTTTTCTCCATAAGAATAACATTAGACAACGTACTGTGTTTAGCACTTTCAATATCTCAGTAACCAATTGACGTAGAGCAATGATCAAGATACCAAATTGTTTGTTTTTTTATGCTGAATCCAATGGTGAAAATTAAAATTTGATTTTAATAAAAATTACATGTGGAAACCCCAAAAAACCCATTTTTAGGGTACAAAACCCCCCCAAAACCCCCCTTCGGATGGTGCGATTCGTCTGGTTTTCGAACTCGTTCAAATAAATGTTACTTTACACGTTTGTACCAAATTTCATTAAGATCGGACCTTTTTTACGAGAGTTATCGTGCTTACGGACACATATATATATATATATATAAATATATATATATAAATATATATATATAAATAAATATATATATATATATATATATATATATATACATGTATAAAAATTTGAACGAATGGTGTTTTTGGCATCTGGGGACCTCAAAATGAAAAGTTATCATGGTCTCGGGCTTAAGTCTTACCATGAGACCTACGGTAATAGCTTCTTCCCTATATGGGAAATTCGCTAAAAACAAACAAATCATAATAAATATACAGATAAACCTTCTTATAAACACTCTCCCAACGATCTAAACAACAGAACTAATGCTCTCATTTTTAAACCCAGACGTAACGACGATACAACGACCCATCGACACTTTAAAACTACAACCGGTACAACCAAAAATGCACAAATAGGCAATGAATGGGGCAGAGAGATGAGAGATGAGTCATGTGGTCGGGTGGAACGGTCCATTTTGCACCTGAGGGGAGGGAAGTTTAGGGAAAATCCCAGATTATTTAGGGTAGTGCCTAGCGCTGGATAGATTGCAAGGCTGATGCGACGCCACTGCGTTGCGCTCATTCATTGGCATTTGCCGCTTGTCGTTTTTATTTTGCAAGTTAACTTGGAACGGGTTGACATTGTCACTTTAACTTTGGTACTTAAAATGTGCAAATTAAAATTAAAATATAAAAAATACTGTATGTTTCTCTTGCGTAATATTACCTCGAAAAATATCCTTTTTATCCAGTGTAAGTTCGGACCCAATGGGGGGGCTATAGCTCCCTTAGCCCCCCATAGATCCGCCACTGGACGCGGATGTTACGGTAGAATTGAGCCTCGTTCTGGTCTAGCGCTTAAGCACTTAATCGATGTAGGTCCTGGTGTGATTGATTATGACTATACCGGAAATGTTGGGTGTTGCTGTTTAATCTATCAGATGATGATTTTATAGTGAAAAGAGGTGATTGGATCGCTCAAATAATATTATAAGTTTATAAAAACAATGTACTAATTGATGGTGGAAAAGATACGTGGCATACGGAACGTGGAAACAAAGGTGTTGGTTCGTCAGGCATGAAAGGAAAAAATATGAATAAATAAGTCAACTTTAAAAATATATAGTTAATTTTTTACTGTAGAAGAAATCATATGCGGATATGAGTAATGGTTTGGAATATCATAATGGTTTGGAATATCATTGCGGCATTGACCACTGACCGTGAGATAACGACCCAGATGGACAGACTTTCTGAGCCAGCCGATGTTTATTGAATCTTAACACAACAATAATTATATTCAAACAGAATTTTTACTTACATATTGCTTTTGTATTTATTTTTTCCAAATTTAAAGTTTTGATTGTTAAAACAGTCATGAAAATGGAGGTTTACAGGGTGAAAAACACTCGTGGAGGGAGTTTGGGGATTCCTAAGAATTTAATCCAGAATATAATTTGGTCACGTGACTCAGCCTCCGACCTCGTCCTCCGACATTTGGACGTGATAACGCTCATTTACATCTACTTATATACAATGAATGTTTTTTTCTAGTTTTTTAATTCTTTAAGTGATATTGTCAAAGTTCTTGTAGATTTAGAGTCTTGGTTATTAAAAACATTATTTAGAAGTTTATGCCAACTAAATAGTGGGGCCGCTATTACGTAACGTACAACTGTGTTGGTCAATTGTTATCTTGTTTTTGGGTTTGTTTTTTATTTCTTCTCTTAAGTTTTGTTTCTGAATATGTATAAGAGTGAGATTTTTGGTTTTCTAAGTGGTAGCCGGTTACTTTGTGTTTTCAGAGCCAGTAGACTCGGTGGTGCCCACTGTAGGATTCAGTTCTGTGAAGCTGAAGCACAGGGGTTTCTCAGTCATCATTTATGACCTGGGAGGCAGTTCCCAAATCAGGGGCATCTGGCATAGATATTTTGTTGATGTAAGTAGTTATATAGCAAACATTTTTTTCCAGTATATGGTTCACTCTTTCTGGAAAGTCAGGGAAAATGCTTACTATTTTATACAAGTCAGGGAAAAATTTTGATTTTAATCGTACACGTAAAGCCCTATTGTGCGCGAAAATCAAAACCTATTAGAAAAAACGTGTGCATTTAAGTCGTGAGTCAGGGAAAATGAACTATTTTGGTTAGAAAAAGTCAACGTTTTTGTAAGGGAAAGTCAGGGAAATCATTTACCAAATAAAAGTGTAAACCATGCAGTAGTTTTTAAGAAACTGTTAAGAGCCAAAATTTGCTGTCCCCTTTCATCCATCCTGCCAATCCCCAAGGCTCAAATTATTAAATCAGAGTACCCCAAGAAAATCAGAGTCATTGATTGCAAAAGCCTAATTAATGCCTCTCAATGGCCATCATCAACGAGGTTGAATTATTATTTAAGGAAAAGCAAAAAAATCCCGTTTCCAACTTACCACATTCCTACAGCTTCACCACCATAGTTAATATCAGCTTAAATTAAACGATAATAAACATCTGATCTTCTGTATAAACTAAACTAAATTGTAATGGGTATAGTATAGTATAGAGTTAATAGTTATTTTTTTGAGATATATTGATTTTTTTTGCATATTGATCAAAGTTAACGAATCAATGTATAAAAATACTTTTGCCATAAAGGTAATCGGTTTTAGGGTAAGAAATGAAACAAGCAGTAACATTTAAAATTAAAATCTGTATTAACTATTAAAACAATGAACATTTTTTAACTGATATAGAACAAGAACAGAAATGGCATTACAAACTATTGTAAAATTCACGAATGTCATTTAAAAGTGAATCAAATAAATGACATTGTGTCACTGACATGCACACGTGAATTCAGCGAAATATGATCCCAAGTGCTGGCGGGCAGTTCCTCTTTGCTTTTTGTTCCGCCATTTGGATGATCTCCACATTCCCTCCACTAGTTGAGTTTTGGCCCTGTTGGTCTACAAAATTATACCTGTGAATAAAATAATTACTTGTGTTAAAATAAATTAGTCATTATATAGCTTCGATATTTTTTATCGAATATAAAAAAAAATACTGAATAAAACTTTCAATAGAGGTACTCCGTATACTGCTAAGTACCTTGTAATGTTAGTACTGACTGCTAGGCTTGTTAAAAGCTAAAATAAAATTTATACAAAATCAGCTTTTACCCACAGCATCCTGCATTGAGGTGATTCTTCTTAAAAAGTTAGTTAATACACTATAATTGATCATAAGCCCAAAGTGGCCCTCTAAATGGCTCCCTCTAAATCTAAGCCAATTCATTCCCCCAATGGCGTCCCCATACTTGGCAAGAATTTTGACATCATAACAAAGCTTGAAATCGTACGGGAAAGTTTCCCCCGCTGCCCTCATTTCACAGGATATAATGTGTGTCTTGCGTTAGGAGTAGTGTATTGCGGCTTGGTAGAATAAGGTCCACCCTCTTGAGTCTCCGCCTGTTGTTTGACCTGGTACACAGCAGTGGGCTGCACCTCGTATGAATGTCTGATAGTGTCATGAACAGTGTGGGGGACCTGTTGGATAGCTATCACTTAAATTTCAGCCATTTCATCAAATGAAATCCTACAAATTAATAGAATTAACGGCTATCTAACCGTTAGGCTAGCAAGATGCCCAACGGTTAAGTTAAAATGCTAACGGTTAGCGTCTCAGACTTCGTTTCAAGGGGTCATGGGTTCAAATCCCAGGGTGTCCTAAAAAACTTGGAGTTTTGGACCGCTTGCCCTAAAAGCGTTTGTGTGTTCTATAACAAAAACGCTGTTGAGGTTGAAATAAAAAAAAGATTGCAAAAAATTAAACCAAACTTTTGCTCTGGTAGGAAATTTAAAATACCTTATTTTTTAGAAAAAAATTAACAAAACAAAATAGGATTCCATAACCTTGCAAAAACCATATAAACATACAATTAGGCCTACAAAGATTAAATTAAAATAAAATCACTCCTCAGCTCTACTTGGACTGTGCAGCTGTCTGGAATGGGGAAGGAATAATGTAATGCTTCTTTCTATTTATTGTGCTCTAGGCAACACTCGTCCATTTAATCTTGAAACATGGACACACAAACTTTCAGCTTTATAACATAGAATGTCCACTCACTCTCTTTTCTTCTATTATTTATTACCAATCTTCACTCAACACATTAAATAAGTACTAAAACAGCCATTTATGAAATTACTATTTTTAAATAGTCATCTGATCCAATGCAAATGTTATACATCCTCAAATTTTGGAGGCCAATGGAGCGGAGCCCTGAGATAGATTGTAAATCATTTTCTTAGCGAGTGTCTGGAACCTAAGAAGAAGCTATGTTTCATATTTAATTTCAGTCCGTCAGTTCCAGAGATTTTAAGATGAAGTTAAAGAGATTAACACGTTGACTACCGATCTTCACGTATATGTGACGCAATGTTAAAAACAAAACCTTAAAATAGACCAGCGTCACATATACGTGTCGCTCAGGCTGATTCCAGTGGACTGACGACACATATACAGGACGCTCAGGCCATATCCAGTGGACCGACGACACGTATAGGGGACGCAGTAACTGTTCAGTTAAATGACTTGCCACGTCCATACGGTACACTGTATCGATATGAAGCCTTTATATCGGTCTATAGGAATGTGTAACACGTATGCATGTCGCTCGGTCTCGGGGTACGACCCCAATTTTTTTCACAGATTTTCAAAGTTGGCCATTTTGTCTGCCCACATGATGCCTGTAGCGTTTGTTTACTTACTCATTCCTCGTGTTGTTTTTTATTGTGTGACACATCTAAACTATTGTCCTTTACTTTTTAGTGAATTTTTAGTCATCCAAAGTTTGAAAACTCACGTCACGTATGTGAGTCAGTCGGTCTATCGTAAAAAATATCATATATAATTTTACTATACCGACGTCACACATACATGACGCAATGACGCAATAAAAATGCTAAAATAGCACTGAAATAATATTTTATTTATACTTTTATGAGTAAATATAAATATAAAATATAAATATTTTACTTCAAAACATATAAAAATACGGAAAAAAATTTTGGTCTCTGGGTTACAATTGGTCACAATGACTTGGTCTATGGTGAGAGTTTCGTGTATTAGGTTTGGTCTGCTGGGAACTCCCGGCGAACCGAATTCTGGACCGACATTAGCCAATGTGTTAAAAACATAGATTAAAATTCTTGTTTTCACATTTCCTTCCATTACAATCTTTTGATTATAATAATAATAATAAAAATTGATGGAGGAGTTGTCTCAACTCTAGCCGGATAAAACGCCAACTTCTTTTAATATATGCTTTGTAATATTATTGAAGACAACTTTTTAAAATAAGTTGATTTTAAATCAAACCTTTTTAGTTGTTGCGCCACACAGATTTTTAATGTCTACTGCAACCATATTAATGCCACTAAACATAATACCTTAGCCACATGGACAAGCCAAGAAATCGTGAGTAAATTAAGAACAGAGGTAGTTACAGATAGTTAATTTAAATTACCAAAGTAGCCTATATTATTTGTGGATGGTACCGTAATTACAATCAATTCACTAATTTATATGTTTCATTGAAATAGTAATTTGTGTAAGAATAGAAATTACTTCAAAACTACGTAATGAATCTTCAATGTAATGAATATTCAGGTGCATGGAGTAATCTTTGTGGTGGATGCCAGTGACTTGTCCCGGATAGAGGAGAGCCGCAAGGCGCTGCATGAGCTGCTGGCCCACGAAAAACTCGCTGGCAAACCTCTGTTATTGTAAGTATACTGTGTTTTTGGCGATAGTCATGTTGAAAATGTTTAGAATTTTGATAGGCTAATACCAAGTTAAGCAGACACAAAATGAAAAGAAGGTGGAAGGGTTTGAATGATGCAAGCCTTGTAATCTAGGATGTAGTAAAAAGTTAACTTTCATGTTAAGTATACTCCAAAAACATCAGATGTCAGCTGTTAAGAACATCAGTTTGCGATTTCCTACTTTTAGCGAATTTACCCTATAGGGAAGAAGCTATTACCGTAGGTCTCATGGTAAGAATTAAGCCCGAGACCATGATAACTTTTCGTTTTGAGGTCCCCAGATGTCAAAAACACCATTCGTTCAAATTTTTATATATATGTCCGTAAGCACGATAACTCTCGTAAAAAAGGTCCGATCTTATTGAAATTTGGTACAAATGTGTAAAGTACCATTTATTTGAACGAGTTTGAAAACCAGACGAAACACACCATCCAAAGGGGGGTTTTTGGGGGGTTTTGTACCCCAAAAGTTTTCACATGTAATTTTTATTTAAATAAAATTTTAATTTTCACCATTGTATTCAACTTAAAAAAAAACAATATGGTACTTTGACCATTTCTCTACGTCAATTGGTTACTGAGATATTGAAAGTGCTAAACACAGTACGTTGTCTAATGTTATTCTTAAGGAGAAAAGGAACAATTTTGTATCACACTTATTTATGAACATAAACTGATGAAACTTGGTATATGACTGCATCTGGTTGTGGTTTATTGTTGTTTGCACACAAAAATTTTTCGCCTATGGTTCCCGTAGCAGCAAACCTAGGTACTCAGTCCCCATGTTATTCTTATGGAAAATAATTAAAATGTTATATATCGCTTATTTATGAATGTATATGGATGAAACTTGGTATGTGGCTTCACTTAGATGAGTTCTATTGATATTTGCATAAAAATCCATTATTTTGTGTTCCTTGTTGCAGCAAACCTGCGTACTCATCCTTAATATTATTTTTATGGAGAATAATTAATATTTTAAATATCATTTGTTTTTTAAGATATATCTTATGAATCCTGTTAAGTGGCTTAATGTGTTATGTTATATATTTATTGGAAATTTGCTGAGTATGCAGGTTTGCTGCGACGGGGGTATTTAAATCTATTGTCGATGTGATTGAAAGTTGATGTGAGATTTGCAGATCTGAACAGTTGTTTTTTGGAGGTCACAATGAAAATTGGTCTTTAAACTAGACAGTAATTTGTAAATAATGTAAATAAAAAATATGTTTTACAAAAACCGGTATTAACAGTAAATCCCCGCTTAACTGGACCTCCTTAACGGGAACAGTCTAGAATAAATGGGTAATCAATAATAGAGAAGATAAGTCCGGCGTATGACTCACAGCACGCCAAGAGACCGCCCGTCGCGGCAGTCACTGAACTTAACCCTAGGACTGCCCTACGCCTAAAATCAGGCAATATAATATGTGCGCCGGATGAAATATCACCTGAAATTTGGTAATTTTTTTCAACTGTTTATAACGCATTGAAATTGATCCAGAAACGTAATAATATTGATACCATTTAAAAGAGGAGATTCTAAACTTTAATTTTCATATATAAACGAACCTCGTAGCATTAGCGGATCAATATATTTGCTATTATAATTTGAACAAAATTTAGCGCACAAAACATTTTTGACTCGCAATCGGCAAAATCTTGTAAAACACGTGTTAAGAAAAATCGTAGTGTCTGTATTTTGGCCCAAACAGGAAGCGGTTGGTACCATTGGAAATATAATCAGTTGTTCTTTCTTTTCTTTAAGAGAAATTTGGCAAACGACTTCAGAAAGTCTGAGAAATAAGTTTTGAAATCAGCTGTTCATTTGCCCCATTCGCCTAAAATAAGGCGATTTATAAATCACTAATAAATAGATCGTTAACTGATTAGCGTGATGTAAAAATCATACCTTTTTGTAGACAAAAAAATTCTTCCTCTTTATAGCGCTGCCTTCCTCTATGGAACGTCAGGTGACTCATATTAAGTAGCCGGAAGGAAGTACGAGTGTCTATTTGTTCTGCTAGCCAGAGGCAATGTGCGTTTGTTAGTGCGGGTAGGTTATTATATATATATTTTACTATCGAATCTTGGTGTGTTAGTGATAAACAAGTGTACTGTCATGTAGTGTGTGAGTTTGCGACGTATTTTCCCCCTGTAAGAAAATATCCGCAAGAGAGGTTATTTAATTTCGCCGCGGACGGCTCAGCCTGTGATGGCTGGGTTACTCCAGGGTTCCACTGGCACTCAGGGGTGTGCGTACCGGACCTCAACGCTGGCTTGGGCCTGGCTCATACAATCAGACGTGAAACAAGTTCACCACAGAAGTAGCTTCTAATCACAGCCAGACCCGGTGGGGAGAGGGACTTGACGACGAGGGGTTGACATACACTGCCGCTCGGGCCACATCCTCCAGAGCGACCACTCGCACCAACAAAAAAGCCCAGAGTCCCTGCAACACCGTGGGTCACTAAACCTTATCGGTAACAACGCCCACGACTCTTAGTCGAGTAATCGGGGCTGGCTCGGCTGATACCGACAGGATCTCACGTGTACACTACTGGCTACCTGCACAGAATACTTGACACAGTTGTGTAAATTTAATTAAAGTATTCGGGCAGTGCCCAGGCCAATCAGTATGTTGCCAATAAAATTGGGTAATCTCACGCTCAAACTGAAATACCAAGTAGCTGGTCTCAGACTACCAAGCACAGGCACTTGCAAATAAAATACGTCATCTCAATAAACTTTTTAAAATTTAATTAAAATTAAATCACAACACGATGACAACCGTAGAATAATCCAAACTAACTACTTTGGCCGGGCTTATTTCTAGGAATACCACACGTGGTGACAGAGAGTGTCGGTACTTGCTCTGCCCTGTCAGGCCTCAACAGGTTTCTCAAACCATCTCGCCTCGATATATATATATATATATTTCCTACTTCCAAATTAAAATAGTCAATGAGTTTGGGGCTTAGCGAAATATGTCTGAATAAATATACTATTTATTTCAGCCCTGCCTGGACAGTAAACGCCACTCTGACCCAAGCGTGTCTTGACGGATCACGTGGCAGAAATATTCCTCACAATTTTGTAGACTCGAACAGTATATTAATAACGATTATAATACTAATAATACTATTTAGTCGAGACTCACCAAATAGCGGGTCACAACCCAACTCAACGCAGATCTCACTGCACAGGAACTCACGTCACCAACGAACTCGAAACAGTACGAACGAAATTCTCCCGACACGAACGCAGTCGGAGCTCAGGACATACTGCCTCGCCGAAGCGGCTGGATACCCAAGCCGATAAGCGCTGATAAGGCCGGGTCAAATTGCGACCGGCCGCTTGCCGCCGCCACCTGCTACCTGTCGCTTGGCTGCCGCCACGACGACGAAATCAAACATTCTTCCACCCCCCCAACTAAACGACTCGTTACACCCCCCACCAACATCGGGGTGAAAAAAAAGAAAAAAGTCTAATGCTTCCACTCAAAACGAGGGAACTGAAATTGTCCAACGCCCAATGGACAGTTCTCGTCCACGGGCCTCTCCCAAACTCCTTCCACTACTATGCCTCCTGCAGGCTGTCAAAAGAAAGAAATAAAACACCTCCAAAACTAAAACGAGTTCGCACGCAGCACGCTGACGTGAGGGAAGTGAATTTCCACATAAAAAACTATAAACACTCAAAATCAGTTAAAAATATACATTTATTTCAATTTTTATTCAAATCTGAAAATATTGATTTTTTGGCTGTTCTGATGATCCTGGTTCTATTTACCTGCAATGCTGGGAATACAATTTTGTGCATTATAAGGTTTGGAGAAGGTCCAGTCAGGCATTAAAGTAAGCGAGAGGTTGTTGGGGAAGGTAAACGTACACCAACAAATGAATAACAGGCTTTTCTAATGTAAAACCCCCATAAGACAAAGTAATGCGTTTGGTCGATACACATTTTCTTTAATAACTCGGTAAATATTTATGCTAGAATGACGAGAGAGGGTTTAAAACTTTCCCTCTTTAATTTCCATCTTTTTACATCCACTTATTTTACATATAGGGCTTTTATGACCCTTTTTGGGCCCAAAAACTCGAAATTTGAAAGATTAATCCCCAAAAAAGGGGGTTTAGAGTTTTCCGATTGTTTTGCCCATCGAACTTGTCCAACTGATTACAGAAAGGAACGTTCCTACCAAATTTGAAGTAAATCGGACAAAAATTGCGACCGCTAGAGTGCAAACACATATATATATATATATATGTTTATATATAAAACGTGTTCAGGGGGTCACGTTAGGAACTTCTATGGTGGTCCCGGGCTTAAGTTTCACCGTGCGGGTCATGCTAATAGTTCACTTTCCAAAGGAAATTCACTAATAAAACGAAAAAAAGTGAAGACCCTCAGTGGAGCTCCTCGAGGGTACGGAGCTTGGCTGCACGGATCTTGAATGTTGAGCCGTCCTCGCGGGTCACGACCCAGCGTTTGTTTCGGCGGTCCTTCCTCGACCAGCCTTGCGTCTCCAACTCTGCCAAGCGGTCTTGGAGATGCTTCGGGACCTTGAAATGCTTCCGTCCGCTGGCCTTGGTAGTCCGCTTGGAATCACGGAAGTGTGACGTCGGTCGCTCGCTCCGTGGTGCCTTCGCTCGTCCAAGCCGGTGCTCCAGCGCCAGCGTCAAGTTCTCCCTTCGCCCAGAATGTGAAGATGCGTGGAGCCTCTCGCACCGCTGGACGACCAGCTTGTGCCTCAGATCCAGCTGAGGGGGGCGCCAGGACTCCTCTCGGTTCAAATGCCACTCCGCGGTCCGTTCCCTGCCGTCTCTCCCCTCTGCTGCGCCGGGTGGCACTCTTCGAGTCTTCTAGGGCTGGCCGACTATCGGGTGATCTTCGCCCTCTTCCTCTCGGATCTGGTCTCCTCCGACGTTCCTCCCTCTGCTCCGAGACGCGGATATGAAGATCTTGCTTCCTCTTCTCCCCTCAGCGTGCCTCCGGTTTCCTGTGGGGTCGCTGCTGCTTCCACGCAGGTACCACTGCAACCAGACCCTCCGGCGCTGACGGGCCCGGGGTCGGTTCTCCGGCGAACTCCACCTTCAAGTCCCGATCCCGCAGTGTGAGGAAAGCAAGCTCTTCACCAACAGACCCCGCCATCGACTTCGGCCCCTGGATCTGCGGTGCTCCATCGCTGACCAGTTGGTCCAACTCCATGGCAGAGACCTCATCACCCACTCCTCTCGCGCACTCTGCCGCAACCACATCAGAGCACCTACTCGAGAAGGACTCCCCAGCCACCTCCTCAGTGGTATCAACCGCGTCCATCGCGACGCTCCCTGAAGGGTGGGTCGGAGACCGCAGGTCAATGGTCTCGACCGGAGATTGAGGAGGGGCAGGACTTGCGTTCTGGAATCTAGAAAAGTCCTCCCTGTCGAAGCGACCCTTCTTGAGGATTTCGGCAATAGTCGATCGGGCGGTATTTACGTCGACGGGCCGACACACATCCTTATTGCGCGCGAGACGATCCGCAAAGATGCAGACGTACACCCCACAGCTGTCTCCATCGGTTTGTCTTGGACAGTTCCCTGGGATGCCAGACAAATCCCAACCATCCCCGTCAAAAGGGAGGTTCTTGGCTTTGGCATGCAGACGCAAAATAAGAAACTATTCATGTATGTATGTATTACTACAAACGAATAAAGATATTTTGAATTGAATTGAAAAACTCCAAAACATACTCCATCTGCTGGGTTGCAGACGAGTTTCGTTGGCCCAAGGAGTCGTATGCAGCGATCTTCGCCTGTCGCGGCCACACTACGACAAGCGACCAATGTCCACACTGACCAACGTTCGGCAGATGTACTGGGAACAGAAGTAGTTCCTTGCTGAACGGGTCCACATTTCTCACTCTCCACTTGGTCGCCTCGTAACCTCCCCTGACCCAGTCGGACCGGAAGGAGCTGTCGAATGCCCAGACTGAGGGAAGGTTCTCTTAGTAGCAACTCCTCCTTTCGATGAGTCTTAGATACCCATTAATGACAAGCCCGTTGACAAGACAACAGGGTCGAAGGGTTTCGACGTCCTCCGGAAGTAGGAAAATCTCAGGGCGCAACGACATCTTCCCTAGGAGACTAACAACTACCCAACTACACTACCCAAGCTACTCAGACAAAAGCAAAGCAAGTAAGCAGGCAAGCAAGCAGGCAAGCAAGCAGGCGAGTGAGTGCCGGGTGTAGAAAAAGTACCTGCAATCAAAGAATAACCAAAATGACAGTAAGCAGAAGCCATGCACTACAATATGCAACACATGCTACAATCCAACTACCCACCACCAATGCCCAGGAGATCAAGCTTCGGCCCTCCCATGGAAAGGCTTGAGGTCCTTAACAT
Organism: Allygus modestus; assembly: GCA_963675035.1. Taxonomy (NCBI): domain Eukaryota; kingdom Metazoa; phylum Arthropoda; class Insecta; order Hemiptera; family Cicadellidae; genus Allygus; species Allygus modestus. The sequence continues at coordinate 375,856,522 of OY776111.1, read as the reverse complement.
GGACGGTGTGGGTCTCCTTAGATCCTGCATCCTCTACCACGTACATGTTGGTCGCCTTTCGCTTCACTACTGCACAGGGGCCCTGAAACTTAGGTGACAATTTGCCCACTATTGCATCAGCTGCCGAAGACAACACATGTAGCCTCCTCATCACCAGATCGCCAATCTGGTACTGCACCTCTCGACGACGAAGATTGTAGTACCTAGACTGTCGTTCATACGCCTTTCGCAAATTTTGATGGCACCGTTCATACATTCGCTTGAAGGCCAACTCGCCCTCACTGTGCACCCGCTCTACGGTTTCCTGGGAACCACTTCCTCCATCAGGGCCTGGTATAACGTTGCCGGACGATTCTATCAACGATTCTCCTATCGCCCGCGGAAGCCTGAGGTCCCTCCCTAGGCACAGCCTCGCCGGGGAATAACCAGTAGAGTTGTGAAAGGCTGTATTGACAGCGTACTGGAACTCTGAAATGAGTGCATCCCAAGTACGATGGTTGTCTTTAACGAACAATCATCGTCTTGATTACCCGGTTAGGTCGTTACACAGGATTCGACTGAGGACTATAGGGTGCCGTCTGCCGAAATTCAACTCCCCACTCCTCTGTCAGGTCTTTAAACACCTTAGACACGAATTGAGTGCCGTTGTTGGTCATCAAAACCAAAGGAGCGCCATACCGCAGTAGGATAAGCTCCTGGAATGGCACAGACACGGCCTTTGCCGTTGCAGAATGCAGGGGTCTCATTTCAACCCACTTGCTAAACAAGTCTTGGAACACGACAAGGAAACGATAGCCGCTTTTAGAACGAGGAAAGGGACCCATCAAGTCAGCTGAAATTGAGTGCCAAAGCCCTTGAGGGTTTCGGAAATACATTTTCCCGGCGGGTTTCAGCTGAGCCACCTTAAACTCTTGGCACGTTGGGCTGACCTTACGTAGTCTTTCACGTAACGACGCCAACCAGGCCAAAAGTAACTACTAGCAACTGTGGCCAGGGTCTTCTTCACACCCATGTGGCCTGCCATCGGGGAGTCATGATTCTCAACCAGCACCTCCCGCCGCTGCGTCGAAGGAATACACCTCTTCCACGTCATCTCATCATCGCCTCCCCGCGCCCTTCTGTGGAGTTTGTACAATGCGCCGTCCTTGATGCAATAGTTTGGGAAACGCCTGGGATGTACCCGGACCGATTCTACCGTACGGTCGTACCAAGGGTCGTCTTTGGTCGCCTCTCCCTCCGGCTTCAGAACAGCCTCCAGTGGGGTTCCTACCATCACAGCGATATCTGCTGGGGTCTCACACTCCTCATCCCCAACCGGTTGTCGAGAGAGAGCGTCAGCCACCCGATTCAAAGTACCCTTCCTATATCGTATTTCGAAATCGTGTTGCTGTAGTTCCATCACCCAGCGGGCCAACCTGCCCGACGGGTCTTGCAGCTTCATCAACCACCTAAGAGCCACGTGATCTGTTATCGCGGCGAAGCGGTAGCCCTCTACATATGGCCGGAACTTCCGCACAGCCCAGACCAAGGCGAGACACTCTTTCTCTGTCATCGTGTAGTTCCTCCCTGGGTCGGTCAACAAACGGCTTGCATAGGCGATCACGACCTTCCGACCTGCCTGGTCTTGTGTCAAAGAGGCACCCAGGCCATCATTAGAGGCGTCCACCTGCAGAGTGAAAGTAGCTGAGAAATCTGGGCATGCCAAAACCGGCGTTGAACTTAGACGTCGCTTCATTTCTTCGAACGCACTCTCTTGTTCTGGTCCCCAAAGCCACTTTGATCCCTTCTTAAGCAGTTTCGTCAGTGGTCTCACCACCGAGGCAAACCCGTCAACGAATCTGCGGTACCAACTGGCCAGCCCAAGGAAGCTACGGAGATTCTTCACGTTCCGTGGAGTCGGAAATTCTCGGATCGCTCTGACCTTCTCCGGATCGGTTGCAATTCCAGCGTCACTGATGACATGACCCAAGTATTTCAACTGGGTTTTGCAGAAATGGCACTTCTCGGCGTTCAGGCGTAGGCCCGCTTTCCTCAACCTCGCAAAGACGGTCCTCAATAGTTTCAAATGGTCACAAAAGGTTTCCGAAACTAAGACCAAGTCATCAAGGTACGCAAATGCCCGTGGTTCTAAGTCTGGACCAATAACCTTATCAAGAAGACGTTGGAAGGTGGCACCAGCTGAATGTAAACCAAAAGGCATGACCTTGAACTGAAACAAGCCGACCCCGGGAACAGTAAAAGCAGTGATCGGGCGGCTTGACTCGCTAAGTGGGACTTGCCAATAGCCTCGATATAAGTCAAGGGTACTTATATATCGAGCCTGGTGTAACTTTTCCAGAATGGTATTGATCCTAGGAAGGGGGTAGGCATCGGGAACGCTAGCCTCGTTAACCTTCCTCAGGTCTAGACACATTCGGAACTTGCCCGAGTGTTTTCTCACTAGCACAATTGGTGAGCTCCACGGTGATGATGACTGTTCAATGACCCCATCCTTCAGCATGGCCTCTACTTCCTCATTAACCACAGCTTGCATGGCTGGGTTCCTCGAATAATGTCTCTGCTTCACCAGGACTGCTCCCTCTTTCAGACGTATGACGTGTTCTAAGAGGTGGGTCTTCCCTGGCACTTCGTCAAATTTTGACAGTTCGCGATCCAAGAAACTTTTGAGTTCCCGGATCTGTGGCTCCGACAAAGGGGTAAGCGCCTGCTTTCCAGTGGTATCGACACAGGTGGGGTCCGAACCTACGCCTCCAATCTTGCCCAACCCGAGTGGGCCATGGCGAGTGCCATGTCTAAGTCAGAAGTCAAACGGGGACCTTCCACTTCATGGCCTTCGGGGTCTTCGTCACCCACGCTGACAATGTTCGAATAGCCCTCATGGCCAGAACAAACAGCACCCACGCCCATGCGGATCGTCTCTGTCCCAACCGTCACCAGCCCTAACTCTCGGATAGCATCCATGCCGAGTACCATGTCTGTGGTGAGAGTGGGAATATACAAGACATCTCCTGTCCACCATTTTCCGCCGACACCTCCCGTCAACCAAAAAGAAAATTTGGCCCTAGACCTCGAACCATCTGCCATTCTCAAAGGGGTCACCTGTTCAGCAGAGTCTACACCCTGTCTGCGAAGATGATCGGCCACCTTCTGCCCAACCAGGTTGACAACGGACCCTGTATCCAACAACGCCACGAACACGCTGCCCATCAGCTCTACTTCAACAAAGGGCCTAGCGTCCCCGGGTGGTAAGCCTTTGTCAACGCCTCCTACTAGGCTATTTATTTTTCCGAGCCTCTCGGTCCATTCCGCGGAGGTTGTTCGTTGCGGGCCGCCACGCTCAGATGACCTCCTGACGTCGGAGCTGGCCTCTCGTTTCCCGCCCTGCAGCCACACTGGTTTATCATCACCCCGGGTCTACCACACCCAAAACACGTGACAACCCTCGGCTTCTTGCAACCTCTGGCCACCTCCTGCAAAGTGGCCTACCTCCTGGCACCTAAAACAACATTGGGTGCCCCTAGGACTGCCAGACTTGCCATTGGTAGCCACGGACCTTTCTCCGCGGGACCTGCTAGAGTTGGAAACCACGCGAAGCCCAGAACACACAGCAGGAATTTGCCGCTCCTTCTTAGGGGACTCCTGACATATTTCAGGTCGCCTATCGACCACAGCCGCATCGAACTGTCTCTCGCCCCTCCTCTTGTAAGTGTATGCAGTTTCCGGAACCAGCACTACGTTCAGAGGGGGTGGAGGGCGGAAGCTCGACTTCTCACGAAGGTAGGCCTCATAGTCCTCGGCTCTCTCCATCATCTCAGCCAGAGAACTAAAATCTTGACGCCTAACCATCAGTTTGTAATCCGGCCTCATGTTGCTGTAAATCAGGTCCAGTTTTCCTTGCTCAGACAACGTTCTGCTACGACTGATCAAGGTCATGATAGCGATGACAAAATCTCTAAACGCTTCATGTTCCCCCTGGGTCCGCTTTCGGATCTCCTCATCCAAGTTTCTCCTGTAACCTGGCGGGAGAAACTGGGTCTCAAAGTGCCGCCAAAAGCCTCATATGAGTACAAGATATCCTTGTGGTTCCGGTACCAGAGTAGCGTTGAACCGTGTAGCAGCTCTTGCAAGGCCTTCAGCAAGTCCTCTGGCTGCACGGAGTACGAAGTCATTAACTCCTCTAGCCGCTCAAGGAAGGACACCGGATCTCGCCGCCCATCGAATTTAAGTCCCCATTTCCTGACCATATTGCACAATGAGGGACAATCAAGTGGCGGCGCCGCACTCCTAGTGGTCCTCACCTCCTGCCCAAGTTCAAGGGTCATAGGGCGGAGAGGCTTCTCATGACCAACCACAGGTCGCTCTGGTACCCCGGGTCTGTAGGATACCCTACACCTGTAGGGTACCCTACACCTGGGAGCATAGGCCAACGGCTCAGGGAAGTCAGGACTGATCTCGCTGGCTGGAGTACCTCTCGTGTGCTGCACTACGGAAACCAGTGTCTCTCTGAGAGTCCGGGAATCGGCGTTAGGCGAAAGTCCCAGGATCTCCTTAACATGTTCCAGCTCCTTGCTGAGTTCTGAGAGCGCAACCACCCCTTGATCTGCCGCAGATGTGACAATAATCTGTGGTACGGGCGCCGGGTGAGTTGGAAGTCCCAGGCTCACTGATGTAGTCGGCAAGAACGCCGGGGACTTTGCCCCACCCATCCATGATGGCTCTTCAGCACTTGAGACGGCCTGTTTTTTCCAAAACGCCGAAAATCTCTGCCTCAAGTCAGCAGACCTCCCTCTGGTGTCTAAATCATACTGCGCCATGGTCCTTATCAAATCATCTTTCGAGAGGTCATAAATCCAACCTACTCGAGTGTCCCGGGGCCGCGCCCCCAAAGACATGGTAGTAGGAGCGGTATAAGTCAATGAAGTCACCGTGCTTGTCGTAACGACCGAAGAAATTTCTGGCCACACAGGTACAGTTGTCATAACCGTCGGTTCGGGGCCAGCCCCAGAACTAGACATCACTGCCGTCGACATAAGGGGCGTACTCCCCAGTACGGACGTCGTAGTCGTGGTAAGTACCATTTTGTAATAATCCCAAATTAATACAAAGAAATAAAACTCAACATCAATTACCAACGACAAAAAAAATCTTAGTCCCAAACGTGCCAAAAAAATATTAAAACTAATAAATAAATTTCTAAAATCAATTAAATATTTCTTCAACCACTGAAAATAATCAGGGTTCTCAATAAATAACTCTGGAACAGAAGAAATGAAGTTAATTGTACACCAGCTGTCCCCCAACAGCGGGTCTATCACTCAGCCAACAGGTCAGCGCAGGTCCACTGGTCCACAGCACAAGTCCGCAGCACAACTGCCAATTTTCAGTCTCCGGTTCGGGCGCCGTTTTCTTGCGACGTATTTTCCCCCTGTAAGAAAATATCCGCAAGAGAGGTTATTTAATTTCGCTGCGGACGGCTCAGCCTGTGATGGCTGGGTTACTTCAGGGTTCCACTGGCACTAGGGGTGTGCGTACCGGACCTCAACGCTGGCTTGGGCCTGGCTCATACAATCAGACGTGAAACAAGTTCACCACAGAAGTAGCTTCTAATCACAGCCAGACCCGGTGGGGAGAGGGACTTGACGACGAGGGGTTGACATACACTGCCGCTCGGGCCACGTCCTCCAGAGCGACCACTCGCACCAACGAAAAAGTACAGAGTCCCTGCAACACCGTGGGTCACTAAACCTTAATGGTAACAACGCCCACGACTCCTAGTCGAGTAATCGGGGCTGGCTTGGCTGATACCGACAGGATCTCACGTGTACACTACTGGCTACCTGCACAGAATACTTGACACAGTTGTCTAAATTTAATTAAAGTATTCGGGCAGTGCCCAGGCCAATCAGTATGTTGCCAATAAAATTGGGTAATCTCACGCTCAACCTGAAATACCAAGTAGCTGGTCTCAGACTACCAAGCACAGGCACTTGCAAATAAAATACGTCATCTCTATGGGGGTTGGCGGGTTGATGCATACTGCATTTTCCGCATTCCATTTTGGCACTTAAGGATCAGTGTACCGTGACTCTCACACCCGCATGTGGAGACAACGCAGTTACTGGTGTGGTTATGTTGTGTCATTTGCCAAAGTTATAATTTCGTCCAGTAGAAATTCGGAGAACGACTTACACGATGTCTACGAAAAGAAAACGTTTAGTAGTGAACATTAGTGATAAGTTGGAAGCTATCAGACGTATAAAAACACTCGAATTTGATACACTCGCTGATTTGCTACTCATAAAAAGATGGTGAAACAAGGCTGCCTAAACTGGTTTAAAGAGGAAGTGCTGTAAAAGATTGTTTATTACTTCAAGAAATGTCTTTTTTAAATGTACATTTTATAAATTTTTCAAATTTTTTTAACTTACGTTGGGAAAACTTCTACATGTATGCTTATTTTCCCGAAATTACCTTAAAATACTAACAGTTCATTATCTGGAAGAATGGGCTATCCGGAACGGTCTCGTCCCCATTATTTCGGTTAAGCGGGGTTTTACTGTAATAAATAAACTTAACCTAACTATTTCAAAAATCTGCATATATAAATATATATATATATTTATATATAATGTGTATAAAATAAAGTATAAGAACCAATTTTTGCTTTAACACAAAATGAATACACCATAAGTGTCTTCTAGTAAACATAGCGTTGAAGGGAAAGTCACCCCCACCACAATTGTTCCTTACTCACGCCGTTGGACAAAGTGATTTATTTTGTATTTCAAGATTTTGACACAGCTGACTATTTAACACCATTTAATTTCATCATCAGTTTCTCGGTTGGCTGTCTCAATGAACAGTGTAATAACAGTAGAGGGGTGACTTTCTCCGCAACCCCTTGTTTACCAGCTGGCCATTGAGTCACCTTATAGTAGTCACTGCTGATTCAACTAAACCGCTACGGGTCGTGATGGTGTTGCAGGCTGGCCAACAAGCAGGACCGTGAGGGGGCGTTGGACGAGTTAGACATCGTGGAACGCCTCAACGTGGAGACGCTGGTGAACCAGCAGAAGTGCCCCACTCTGGTGGAGACCTGCTCAACCACCGGTGCCCCGCGGGGCAAGAAACCCCAGATCGACCCGGGGATCCTCCGTGGATACAGGTCAGTAATGCAGTAAAGCTTATCTAAATGCGGCGCAATCTAGAGGACAAACAAAATATGCCACCACAACAAACTTGCACCATTTCCATTGCATTTGCATTTACCTTACTACCATACAAAGCCACTTACCAAGTTTCATCAATATATATTCATGAACAAGCGAGTTATACATATTTTAGTTATTATCCATCAAAATAAAATTAGGGCAGAGTACACAGGTTTGATGCAACTGGATGCAGAAAAATGGGTTTAAAAAAATATTTATGAACTACATCCATATGAAACCACGTATCAAGTTTTATAAATATATTCGTAAATAAGTAAGATATAAAATGTTACTTATTGGATAATGTGCTGTGTTTAGCACTTTCGATATTTCGGTAACAAATTAGGGGCAACTGATTTTTTATCATATTAAATACTTTAGTCATTAAATTTGTATTATCATGCACACATACATAAATCATAAAAATGTAGAATGTCATCAATGTACCGCAGTATATAACCTAATAACTAATTACCCTCAGCTCACTAAGTATCATCAGTTGACTCTTGAAATGAGTAGGAAGTCAATACCAGTCTTAAAATTACAAACGTCTTTCATTCACTGAAACCAATGCGTAAATTAAATTTGATCTGATTATGTTAGATGGCTGCTAAGGCGGATAATAAATGACTACGACAAGCTGAATGCGAGAGTGGAGCAGGATGTGGAGGAACAGAGAGTGGCCAATGAGGCGGCCCGCCAGGAGTGGCTGCAGCGGCAGGACACGGACCAGCAGGCCGACTCTCTACCGTCGGACACCGAGGACCACCAGGACCCCTTCAAACCCATCGACATGCTGGTGGTGCACATCAAGAAAAAGGTCAACACAATGCCAGGGCCTTTGGTTAATCAGACAGTGGTGTCTTTCTATTTATGAAATTATTGAACTACTAGATTACTGAAAATACATTTTTGTAAGATTCCAATTGGTTCTTCACAGCCAGGCCAAAATGTGGACACTCGGTGAATCATAATTAATTTAAAACCTCATCACCTGTTCACAATTAGTCTCGGACTTTTCCCGCAGGTTTGCCGCTGTCCCAGCTGTCCTAATGTCGAGCTCTGATTCCAGTTGTTTCTAGGTTAGGCCCAACTTTCGCCAAATCAACAGGATGTACATCAAACGATAATAAAACATATAACTTGGAACACACTTGGAATGTTTTTACCGTGAGAAATTGGCTGCATAGGATGGTTGATATGAGATTCCATAAACAAAACATAGTTTAACAGATAAAGCATGTTTCCTTAGTGAACATGTTTGTAACGGCCACAAAATATACACAATGTAAAATACCGTAACAAAAAAAAAATAAACAACTGGCATGAATCAAAATAACTGATGACTTATGTAAAACTACAAAGATAAGTGTGAAAAGTTATGTTAAAATTGCATTGTTTGGTCCGATCAGACCTGGGACTTTCTTATGATCTAATATTCATAAAATCAGTTTATATTGTAAGTTTAGGCTGTAATTAATTTGAAAAAAATGTATTGCTAAAATTACCACGGACTCACTTTAGCAGTATGGGGGGATTTGTGGTTAGTTTAGCCTTTGCAGCTAATGTGTTAAATAATCAGATATGCCATCTCTGAGTCTTTTCTCTCCTTTAAGCAATCAGTGAATTAAGTAATATATAAATGACAACTAAGCCTACTTTATGTTTACAGTTGGAGCTAAATGGCCACACAGGTGTGTCTGAAGGTAAAGCGAAGGAGGGGATGGCCAACGGCCACGCTGTGGCTGTGAAGGGGATGACCAACGGCCATGCTGCAGCCGTGGAGCCATCCTCCCCCTCCGCATTGCAGGACAGCCCTGACGGCAGCAGCCACACAGTAGAGGGCGAGTACATCCCCCTGCAACCCCCCTCAACTTCGCCACCACTCGCTGAATCTGACATACTGGTCATTAGCGATCCGCAGCCAATAGACATTGTCATGGCTGTTAAAGGTGTGCTATTGGTTGCATTGCAGTGAGGTAGTTTTTATACTATATTTTTAGTTGAAAAATAATTGTGTATTGTAATATGGTTTCAAATTACATTTGACATTTTTCATAAAGACTTTCAAACGTTTTAACACGTTGGGTGCGTCAAACATGTTTAAACATGTTAATTACCATTTGATTCCATGTTAAATAAAAAGATCACTGGTGACCAGCCCGCACCGAAAGTGTTAAAGTTAACTCGACTGGCTTACCTTAACCGTGTGTAGAATATTTTAGAAATGTGACGTATTAAAGGTTTTGGACCATTCTCTTTCATAACTTTTAAAAATGCTACTGCCACATATATACCCAAAAACAAAACAACACCAAGAAAAAAAAAATAGTCCAATATTCATTGGAACCTTTCTCAAGGAATATGAGAAAATAAAATGGTCAGGGATGGAGAAATTTGATAAAAAGCATATATTCTTCTTTGAGAAAATGTATAATAAACCAAAATATTGGAATAAGGTTTCTTAGTATTGTTTCTTTTGTTTCCATAATTAACAACATCGACAATTTTTTTGTTTACTATATGCACCTTCACCTTTATAAGACAGTTGTATCCCTTTTACCTTTACAACCCCAACCCTAGGGGTTTCCTCCAAAAGTAATAATTTTTTCCTCCTGAGATTAAGGCATTATGTTGAAATATTAAAATTATCCCAAGTTGTTGATTTTTGTATGCCCACTGAAAGGGAAGCTTGTTGACTCTCCTTATCACTCCGTCCCCGATTCATGAGTTTGCCCGTGCCTGATCCTATCCTAAAACACTCCATATTTTTTTCTTAAGAAACCTATCGTTTTATCAATATTTACATAGTCATAATTTATTTAATGTACAGAACAATTTGAGTGGAAGATGAATGAACAAACAAAGAAAAAGAAGAAACTGCTGCTTCGTAGGTCGAACCGCACAGCACCTACGTCCGCTAGCTCAGAGCCCGAGGGACGTGGTAAGGAGCTGCCTCCACTCAAGGTGGCCCAGAGTTGCCCCTGGGCGCGGCCCGCCACTGCCAAGTCCCTGCCCTCACAAGGTTAACATAACTAGCTTATCTCTCATTTCTTTAGCTTACAAATAAACATAATACATTTTAAGGTTTACCTTCACACTTTTTTTTAAGGGATCTCACTTTTTCCAAGCGCTGTGAAATATGCTTTAAAAAAATAAATTTCACTAAAGGGCCAATCAGACTTTTACTGTGACAACATCAGTTTGTGTTTCACAAGTAGTCTGGGAGCTTCACAAATACTGAAAACCAAATTTTTACATTGTTGGAAAGCAGTGCCGAATGTTCAGTGAATTTTCAGGTGAATGTTCTGCCGAACATTCAAGCGTTCTCGCGAGTAGTTAGTTTGGGACAAGTTTAAAGATAGGGGTAGTAGTCTCAAAACATTTAGTGAGGTGTGCAACTAACAAATAGTTCACCCATTGCATCAGCTTTCACCCGTGCCATACACCATTTATTTTAAGTGGGTCCTCTTTCTCAACACTGCCAAAGACAAGTGAATTATCCATGAGTTGCTTCTAAAAATCACAGACTGAGATGGGATTTGAACCCTTGATCCAAGTGATACCTCCTGGCTTGGAGTGTAGCTCTCTAGATTGCTAAGCCACTGATCAGACCAGTGTCTTTGTCAAAATAGCCAGTATTTAAAGCCTACACGTTAAGGGTGCGCTCTACCCCAGATTGAATGATTGTTGTTTAGCGCCGCGCCGGCACCACCAACAAGCAGGGCCATGCATATTTACACTTGAAGACCATTTTGTTCTCGATCGCACTGTTATTTTACAGATTTCTACCAAACTATTTACAGTTCCACACTTTTCAGATTCCAATTTAGGTATTGTACAGTTCCTTTTTTCCAAAATAATTGTTCTCCTTACGTTATGATGCTTTAGGAAAACGCTTAATTTGAAAACTACTAATGGCCTACCACTTATTTTGAATTAAAATCACGATTATTAAATCGTATGACACATAGATTAACATTTAGTGAATGAAATAACAACAAAATAATTTTAATTGGTTAACAATTGAGCCTACAATGTGGGAGATGCAAAACCCTTACTTTAGCATGCGGAAGGCAAGTAGGGCGCACCCTTAAGCAAATTGGTTCCGTTTTTGCCCAAAAGGTTTTACCAAATGTTAGATACATCACAGGCACTGTTTGATTGTAAAAAAACGTATAATGCTACTCGCTTCGCTTGCTGGGGGCTCCGCCCCTAGACCCCTGTGGTGGGCTTCGCCTCCAGGTAGCTGTTTGGCCTTAGTATAAAGTGGTGTCATAAAAGTGGCCCATAACCGACACATTACAACTCCTCATACTATGAATTCTTCATACAAATCAGCAGATTTTTAAAATTAGAGGGGGTTAAATATATAAATATTAGGTTTTTTTAGGCTTCGCCCACAGGTCCATAATTGGCCTCAGATTAAAGTGTTTATTTGAGAGAATTGACCCTTGAAGTAACTCTAGAGTAAAAAAGACAAAATTTAAGGAAACAAAATAATTGTAATTTTTTAAGGGTTTATAACTTGTAATGCTGAAATGGCTCGTGTTAAATACATGCCATGGTGAGGGGAAAATGTCTGCCAATCAATAAGGCTCCGGGTATAATTTAAGTTATTGAAATAATAAAATATCTTTGACAGATTTTTGAGTCTAGTCTATAGGAAATTTAAAAGCATGAAAGAAATCTTTGAATATTGTCTACCTAAGGGTAAAGGAGACGAGATTCGACAAAAAGTCATAAGACCAAAGATGCAGATCTTGCAAAATTCGGGTGGTGTGGTGGTGTCCGTTTCTCTATAGGTGCATTCATTCGCCCGCGAGAGCCCAAAAATAATAAATCAAAAATAATAAATCTAAAATAAGCCTTTTTTAAGGAATTTTAAATCAGTACCCAAAGTTGTATAAGATAGTGTAATATGCATTGCACTGCACGAACGTAAAAACATACAAACAATACAATACGACAAACATGAAAAGGCAAATAATTTCGTTGATAGGTTTTAGTTGTTAACAATGCAATTATAACCGCTGTTGCATGGATGGTTACAAAAATTACTAGACCCACCAACCGTTATATTTGTACTAACAGATTTTTAAAGATCAGCAAGTACATATCAAACTTATAATATAGAAAAGAGCATGCTGTAGAATTTATTTATTCCAACATCCAAGTCTTTTGTGAAACATTTTGTTTATTCCAAGGGTTTAAATCATTACAAACAACCAAAAACATAGTAAATGTCGTAGCTATTGTTTATGTGTAGTTAACGTAAACTAAATAAAAAAAGCATAAAATAACCTTGTATTAGAAATTTATATAATAAAACCTGGTTAACCCATTTATGTATTACCTACTTACCGTTACCTGTCATATAAATATGATGTTATGTAACTGATAGAATAAACTAACCTAAACCATCAATATTTCAATAAAACACAGTTTATCTTAGTTATTTTAACCCATTGAGGTAGTAATTTTATTCTATTTGCAGTATCCTATAATGGAAATTGATTGGTGCTGCACTCTAGTAGCAAAATATGTAACTAATGACCGCGGGCGTCTACGGTTCTATCCGCTAGGCGCGCGGACTGACTGAAAAACCTTAATATCGCCGCCAGGCCTTTGGTCGTGTTAGCTGAGATGGCTATGTCGTGGAAACACCTTGGCCAGGTGGTGATACGATGTTCGTGGGTTCGATTCCCGCACACAACCAAAACTGACCATTTGTCCAACTCTCAATGAGTTAACCGGTCTGTGGCAACGTTGGTGGGAGGGCCCAAGTAAAACAAACGGTGGCAGGCTTGCTTGGAAGTTGACGGGATCGGTTGATTCTTTGAGACTAGCTCATGGTCAACACTGATTTTGCTAATTTTTACTTATGTCTACTGTGTGTGTGCCAATGCGACTCTCTAAACTGAAAGAAAACAATATTTTAAACAAAATCTGCCATTAATCCATTTAAAAACACCAATTTTACACTCCAATTATAAAATTACAAGTAAGGAACGAGACCAGCTCGTATGTCTACGCCAATGGGTTAAATTACTACTGCTGGTCTATATACTAAGTGTAAAGTATTACAGTGGAACCTCTCAAATCCGAACCCCGGAAATCCTAAATCCCAGCAAATTCGAACACGTTCTCAGGAAAACAAAAAATAAATAAACTAGGTGGGAAATGAACAAAAAAGATTCAATTTACTACCTGGAAAATGAAAAAAACCAGATTTAATCACACAAATTTATTTTTTAAGGTTATAACACTTTAAGACTTAGTGTTTACATATTTAAAACGTTATAAATTCAGTTAAATATACATCAAATAGGAAAAAAGTACGTCTACTTACGTATTACAAAGGTTATACTGTAATCCAAAACAGTGAGATTACGATTACGATTCACACGAAAAATAACAAAACAAGAATAAACAATCACTCATTTTCACTTGAAGTCAGTTATCTTTAACTGTCGAAGAGAAGAAAATCTTCCCGCGGAGGCAATTCCAAGCCAGCGTCGCATAAACATCACGTCATTCGGAGTGGCAGACGGGTGTTGTTCCACAAAGCGTAGTGCGACGTCAAGAGCAGAAGTAGCTTCTGTGTACGTCACGACGTCCGTAGGAGCTTCCTCTCCCTCACTGTCACTGCCACCTACATCGCCGTCACGCTGTCCCTGGACCATGTTTACTAAATCCTGATCACTATATTCTTCGTTCACATCAGCTGATGTAAGCAACTTTCTCCTTCATTCTCACAGCCTGGGACTTGCTGCACAAGATTATGGAGCTCTTGTTGTGTGACAGGGGTAGGGTCAGGTGTGTCTTCAAACTAGAGATCGGGCCAAAGCTTCTTCCAACTTTTACGCAGAAAATCCTTGCTTGTGTTTTCCCATGATTCAGCTACCCAGTAAATAACGTTTTTAATTGTTATTTTTTTCAAGTTTTCACGAATAGAAAGAGAGTCATTTTCAATTAAAAAGCGAAGGAGCTTCTTCCTGTAGTTAATTTTTACGTGGTTGAGAATCCCTTGGTCAATTGGCTGCAGAAGTGCTGTAACATTCGGAGGCAGGAAAATTGCTTTTATGTCCCCGCACACCAACTGCATGTCGGACGGATGGCAAGAGGCATTGTCGATGAGAAGAAGTGCTCTTTGTGGCAGATCATTTTCTTCATTGAACTTCTTCACTGACGGAACGAATTGCTTATCGAACCACTCCTTGAAAAGAGTACTTGACATCCATGAGTTGTTCTGATTTCTATAAAATACAGGAAGTGAATTCATATTTAAATTCTTCAAAGCCCTAGGTTTGGCAGCTTTTCCTATCACCATCAATGGCAGCTTGTTTGTTCCTGTGACATTACTGCAAGCTAAAACGGTAAGCCGCTGTTTGTTCATTTTGAAGCCTGGTGCAGAGGATTCCTCTTGAGAAGCGAGACTTTTTGTAGGGAGAGCTTTGAAATTTAAGCCTGTCTCGTCTGCATTATAAATTTGACATTACTGCAAGCTAAAACGGTAAGCCGCTGTTTGTTCATTTTGAAGCCTGGTGCAGAGGATTCCTCTTGAGAAGCGAGACTTTTTGTAGGGAGAGCTTTGAAATTTAAGCCTGTCTCGTCTGCATTATAAATTTGCTGAGGCGAATAATTTTGCAATGACACTATTTCAGCAAATTCTGTAATGTAATTTTCAGCTGAAGCTGTGTCAGCTGACAGCTTTTCTCCACAAATCGATAGTTGTCTGATGCCATGCCGTTTTTTCCATCGATCCAACCATCCGTTGCTTGCTGAGAAGGACGAATCATCGTTCATCAATCTTTTCAGATGCAACGCTTTTTCTTGAATCAATGGACCACTAATTGGCACGCCTTTCTGTCGTTCTTGCGAAAACCATAAAAAAAAGCTTCATCGATTTTTTCATTGACAGACACTGCAGCGTGATGGCGTTGTTTTAATGCCTTTTCACTTGTAGTTGCAGAAAACTGTTCGATTTTGGCACGTTTTTTTTTCCAGTCACTTATTGTTGCTTTTCCAACTCCATACTCCGCCGCTAACTTTGTTAGACTTTCGCCGTCGTCTAAACGTTTTAAGGCTTTTAACTTTTGTTCAACAGTACATGAACTATGTTTCCGCTTACTCGACTCAGCCATTACTTTTAAAACGTCAATCAACGAAGTAAAGCACAAAAATCAGTTTATTAGAGTAAATAAATATTAAATTAACCGCACAAACGTTTTAACACTTCACACTTAACTACCGCCTTTTTTTATGTACACATATATTACAAGTACATTTGCCAACGATACACACTATTCAGCAGGTGAACGCTCACTAGATAGACAAAATAAAATAAATACAGTATCTCTTTAGAGGAAGTGGTAGGGGTGGAGTGATATATTTTTAGCACACGCTCGCCTAGTAACAATGACAGTACACCGGACGTACACCTGCGAGTCAAGTTCACTGCCCTTCGTGGTACCACTGGGCCACCCTGTCTAACCTCAGCCGTCGTTTACCGCCAATACAGTGACGAAATATGTACGTAAGATTATTTCCCGGGTAATCCGAACACCCCGAAATCCGAACAGGCTTCAGCCCCAATTAGTTCGGATTTGAGGGGTTCCACTGTATGTACAAAGAATTAGTCCTCTCATTACAATATTAAAGTAGAAAAAAATTTTAAAACTACGAAATAACCGTAGAAGATTCTCCGAATTCGGTCAAAACTTAACCTGAAAATCATGTAGAATATGTGGAAATAAAACATAGAACCAGTAAGTAACCAGTAATTAGAGCGACAAACAATTCAAAACCACAAAGAGACCACCACAAATAGCCAACATTTGAAAAATGTAGCGTTACCTATTCAATGCAGTGGCACAAATTCTACTTTAAACGACTAATAGTAGTAGCTCGAGCTTTACATAAGGCATCTCTTCGTGGTTTTGAATTGATTCTCGTCCTAGTATAGTTCTTAGCAGCATACTATCTGACACACATTATGTGTAAATCGTACTAAGTATTTATCTGCTGTCATACACCCAGTTTTGATGATTTAAATAGCCAACAAAATCCTAATCCTTAAACTTTTACATATTTGTACATTAATTTTGTTGTATGTTTTGCACATAGTGATCAACCGAATGTAAAAAAAACATTCAACATCTCAATCGTGCTATATTTATTTCAGAAGACTTTTAGCATTGTAAAGATGGGCTTATGGGATCAAAACTTACAAACATGAAACAATATTTAACCAATATCAAGCATTTTGTTTAGAGGAGTTGAAACAGTTTAAATTGTTGATTTGACTGTGTTGTTTCGTATGGTACATGTCATCGTATTCACAAATCTGTTACCAAAATATGATACTCCTGGTATATAGTTTAACGATATATGACGTATGTCATTTTTTACGCCACCAGGGACTCTCTAAGTAAAAACACATATAAAACTCACTAAGTAAAATACATAGGCAAATATTAAATTACTATCCTAATTTGACAAAATTTGTATTTAGGGCTTTTTCCACCTGCCATGAGAGCACATCATCCCAAAAGGTCTAAAACAATTTAGAGATTTTAATTATTTCTTGTGGCTTTTTCATAAATAATCTGTTCATGTGACTGCTGTTGGTCCTAGCATGTAGACGTGTAGTTTTTTAAGGAATAGGCCAACCCCTATATTACCAAGTGCTTGTGAATAATGAAAATCGTAAACAAATGTTTAACTATAGTAATATTTTAAATACGATTTGTTAATATTATTAGGGGATAGAACCACCAGTAACAACCTTAAGTTATTGTGGAAATAAAATATTAAAGAAATAAATAACTAGTAAATATATTAAAAAACGTCATACAACTTGAATAAATAAAATACAGAGTTCCTCAAGGATCTATTTAATGAGGTTAATATATTAAAAGTAAAAAAAATTAAAGCTTAGCTTTTTTATAGACGGTTAAATAATACAAATTGGACATATGCATGCTGCATACTACTTATAGGTCTTTGTATTCAGAAATCGGATACGAAATGATGATATTCCAGGTAAAGTTTAAGGCTATATTGTATGTAATTTTTTACGCCGTCAGACACTATGTAAATGCGTGAAATAATTTAAATCCTTACTTTTAACTGTCCTTATTTGACAACATTTGTGTTGTTAAAGGGAAAAACACTATAATAACATAAAATATTATGTTTGTGCTGAATAAAAGTAATCTGTAACAAATATAACCTAATTCAAGTGGGGCTTTTCACACCTATTATGACCAAAAGAACAAAAAATCCACAACAATTTAGACATTTCTTATGGGATTTTAATCAATAAAATTGTTCCTATGACTGCTCTTGGCCCTGACATGCAGACTTATTGTGTGTATAGGTATATGCACCCATATATTATTATAGGCTTGTGAATAATGAAAATAAAATAGAACATATAATTAAATAGAATTAATAATCTTAAAGGATAAAACCACCAGTTGCAACCTTAAGTTAGAACATAGTTTAGCGACTACCAATTCTTTTGAAATGTTTAAAAATAAATAGGTTTAATATTAAAAGAGTTAAAATGTTACTACAGCATAAGCTGCATACTACATTACCTATATTACCGAAAATATTTTGAAATCCAAATAATGCATTTAAATAACGTAGTTTACGTACTCATAGATTTTTATATTTTTGTTATGGTTAATAATTAAACATTTGTTGTTTTTGCAAATTTCCCGATGGTTTATAGTTACAAGCTACACTGTATGTCACGTTCCTAGCTCATCCGTAAGTGGCCAAGGCAAGTGTACAAAATGTCACGTTCCTAGTTAGTTCATCTAGAAGTGGGATAGAATTCGTATACCTGAGTCGGTTACACCATGAGCTCGTATACAACCGGTCGCAATCTACGAGAATATCGTCAATGGCACATACGCACAACCATAGATTAAGTATATCCCTAAGGAGTATGTTTAATTTATGGCACCACTCACCCCCTAGCACAAGCAGAATTCACCATGCACTGTGCATAGTTGTTAAAAGAAGCAAGCTGAGAATAACCCTAGGCCTAGTAAACTGATTCACGGGTAACGCAAGAAAATGTCATGGCTACCAAAAATACGTAAAAACTGGACAATACATCAGAAGGGTTCAAGGGAAATTGAGTGCTGAATAATCAAAGGGTCTGGTTGAAACAACAAGTTTTCTTACCAGCGAGAACCTAAAATTATATGTTTCGATGTTTAGCAATAAGCAATCATGAGTTTATGTAAACATATTTAGTTAAGTTTAAAATTATTAATATTAAAAAAAACATTTGTTGTGACTGCATTGACACATAACGCCAAAAAGGTTACAATTTCGAAATAATGCATGTCGGTAACGTAGTCCACCTAAATAATAGATTTTTAATAACCTTTTTAAAGGTTTAATAATTACAAATTTTGAGTTTTGGCAATTTTTCTGGGGGTTACACGCTACAAGCTACTACCATCATGCCAAATTTCACGTCCCTAGCTCATCTACAAGTAGTCTAGAATTCGTATACCTGAGTTACACATGTGGCTGTATATATATATTAGACTCAAGATATTAATTGTTTTTAATTGTACTGAAAGGGTTAACCGAACATTAGCACATCTTGACTGTAACTTGTGTTGCCATTTAACTTTATGTTGATACAAATGGGTAGTGATGTGGGCCAGGTTAATATCCAGCGGGTAGGTAAATAAAAAATGGGTTTACCCGGGTACTTACCCCAAGCCCCGGGTAAATACCCAAAACATGGGTATTTATGATTTTTATAACATTTAGGGGATTTTTACTAGGTTCATTGAAATTCCAATGCTGTAAGGATTATAAAATGACCATAACAACTGTTTTGCACAGTATAACTTGGTTAACACAAGCATTTAACTTCTGTACAAGATCAAGATACCCAGAACTGGGCATTTATTACTTTAATGGTCTTTTGGAGTGTTTAATAAATTAAAAATTTTGGAGGAAAAGAATTTAAATTACATTAGATTGTGATTTTGTTCTGTATTTATCCATTTATAAAATTACATATTTTTAATTTGTATAATTACATATTTTGTATGTCTCGTATTTAACCAGTTCCTTCATAATTTTTGGCAGTGGAGTTTGGTTTGGAAGCTTGCCAGGGTCTTATTCAAAAATGCCCATGTTATTATTTATTTATTGGTAAAATAATTAATAAATGTAATCAATAAAATATCCCTAAATGTTATAAATTTATGATAATAAGGGTAGTAAGAGTAGATATACATTACATTGGCGTTTTTATGTAAAATATCATAAATACCCAAAATACCCAGGTATTTATGAATTTTGGGTATCTACCCGGGAAAATACTCAGGGTATTTACCCCGAGTTTTACATACTCAGGTATTTACATCACTACAAATGGGTGCGTTTTTCCAGTTCCAAGAAATGAAAAAAAACTTATTATATCCTAGATCCTAGATTGAACCAGTGATCCAAGTGTTTTATAAATCCATACAATAGTGCCAAAATCTTGATGTTTACACACACAAGACCTGCAGCTTATCAAATGAGTCTACATTCTTAGCAGTGTTGGATAATCCACTTTTAAAGACCTAGGTTTTTAACACAATCATGATAATACAAATTGAGAGAAGGCCTAGTACTATTTGGAGAGAAATCTTGTTTATCTTTTATATTTTCATCATTTAATATTGTATGGGTAACAAAGGCTTCAGCATTGTGAGATCAGGAAAAACCTGGTGGTCACACTTCAAAAGTTAATGTTCTTGATCAAAAATAAAAATGAATAGACCATATCTGATCTGCAAGGGACACCTAAAGCAACTCCCAAACTTTTGGCATTACTAATTAATTGTATTCATACTAACACTAACGTAATATCTTGCTGCATGATCCACAGGGTGGGGCCTGACAATGTCACTGGAGGAGGTGCTGCCACCCGCCTTGCCTCAGAAGTCTGTCATGTTGAGTGTGGAGGGGCAGTCCCCGCATCAACAACACGTCAGTAGAACCGCTGCTAGCACACCGAGTGTGGAGGTGCTGTCCCCGCCGAAACAACTCATAAGCAGTGACTCTGACTGCGACGATGTGATCATCTGCTCACTACGCAGCTGATTTTCAGGTGCTTATCAGTGATTTTCATATATTTTTTAAATCTGAATTAACAATCCTTTCAGGGCAAATATTTTTGTGATTTTTTTGAAATCGTTATTAAATACATCAAGTTGTGTCAACAATACATCTTACTTTTCAGATATACTAATTTTTTTACTATAAATGGTATCATTTCACCTGTGTCTGCCAAAGTGTCAAAGGGTAAAAAAAAAACAAAAAAAACTTCTAGTTTGCTCTGTGTTGCATTGAAAATTATGTGTCTATGGGTCGCTTGTTAAAAGATTTTTAAATAGATGCCCTTAAGTAGCCTGCATATTCAATCTCTTGATTTTTCATTGAACCTTATGGGATAACTGTATATATCGACCCAATCAGTCCCAAACCTTATTGTATATACCAAAGAGCTTTGAAGTGACATATTGGTTCTTTATTAAAAAAAATATTTCAAATGGGTGATCAAATCAACCATCCTCATTCAACGTCACAGACTCGTAAATTAAAATTAAATGGCCAACTTAATATGATCCACTTGTTTTTACGCCCGGTATAATGCGGTTCAGGAATTCTTGTTATTGGCGTTTTACAGAAAGTTAGCTGTAAAACTCGCCCTATTTTTATCAAGCTTTTTAAGTCTTTATATAAATTATTTACAAACATTTTAGTATTTATAAAATTTACTGAAAAATTGAAATTTTCAAGCAATCTCTAGTTAGATGATAAGAAATTGTCAACAGGGCTGCAAACCACGGTGTGTAAATTACCTCTCGCGGTATTGCCATCACAAACCATTGTTGTATAAGGGGCCTCAAGTATGGCCTAGTTATACAACAATGGTTTAATTCAATCTTGCTTCAAGCTTGTCGCTTTGAAAGAAGATTTGTTGCATTTGAGCATGTCTCTTAAAGAATCGTATTCACTTGATCTTAAAAATCATCTCAATCGTCTGAAAAACAGTTATAGCCTTAAAATAAGAGAGGCAAAGCTAGACTTTAACTGAAAACTGATTGAGAGAACAGTTAAAATAAGTACAAATCAGCTTGGAACATTATAAAAAAGAACAGTAAATAGCCTGAAAATCACTTAAATCCCAGTATCACACCACATCAATTCAGTGAATCCTTCATAAATTCTGTTAAAGGTATAAAAGAAAACATCACTATGCCTAACCTAACCTCTACTAACTTTCTTAAGAATTGTGATGTTCCCCCATCAGAATTTGTGTCTAAGCTTATAAACTCCAATGACAGCTTATAAAGCTGTCAATAGGCTAAAAAACTCTAATGCTACTGACTGCTATAATACATCAACCAATGTTTTAAAGAATTTAATTCCTGGAATCATACACCCCCTTACAGTAATAACCAATTCCTGTTTAGTTGATGGAGTTTTTCCTGAGGAATTGAAATTACCTCGTGTTTGTCCTATTTACAAAACAGGAGATAGGGACAGACCTGAAAGTTACAGGAAATTTCTATTGTTCCAACGCTATCCAAAGTGATTGAGTTACTTGTGTTTGACCAAATAAACTAATGACTTTTTTGAAATGAAGAATCTGTTTTCTTTAACGCAGTTTGGTTTTCGAAGTGGCAAGTCAACTCTGGATGCCATAGATGCCTTGGTTTGTGTGGTCTTTGAAACTTTTGAGTCAAGGGGCTATGCTTGGGCCACCTTGTGAGATCAAAGCAAGGCCTTTGACTGCGTAGACCACCAAGCTCTTCAATTGAAACTAGAATACTATGGCCTGAGGGGCGCGGCGCTCCGGTTCTTTGGTCATATATTGGAAACCGTAAACAAATAGTCTGTATGGTTGGTGAATCTTCCAATGAAGCTATAGTTGAGTTTGGAGTGCCACAAGGCTCTATATTGGGACTTTTCCTGTTCCTAATCACCATCTGTGACGGCCCAAAAATCCCTAGACTAATAAAAACCATTATTACAACACTGTAATTAAATAATTACAGTTTACTGTTCCTAATAATTATATTTCTACCGTCACTAAAATCTATAATTGGAAGGAGGAACGGTGTTCTTAACATTATTTTCATTATTTTATTTATTATTCCATTTTGAGGAGTTGGCTGGTACTAAATATAAAATCACCCACCGGACGCTAGGATATTACTCCAAGTTAATCTCAACTTAGATGCTCTCAGAGGCCTGGCCAGACATCGGTATCAGCAAAGAATGCACGTCGTCAGCAATTCAACGCTCGACGCCGGCTTAAGAGCACGTTCTCAGTGCCTCTTAGTTTGAATAATCACAGCTTAAATCATTTGGCCACAGCACTAGTCAATGAAGTATTCTGTGAAGTCATGCTCTGAACTGCGTCTGATTGGTCAGCTGGGTTCAGTGTCGGGAAGGAAGACGGAGGCCTCGCCCCAGTCCCCGAGAAATCACGATGTATTTAGGATGTGTTTCATTTGTCTCTCCTTGTTCAATTATTAATTGGCGTTTCCCAAATTTTAACCGTTGTCTTTTAATAACTTAACTTATTTTTAAACTTGTATCTTTGTGAATTAAATTTAGTGCGTTGAATAAAAGTATGTTTATCGTGAAAGTGTCGTCTATTTATTGAGAAATAGTACCCACAAGGTGGCGGCGTTACAACTGGTGTTCAAGTGTACGGTTCAGTTTCTAAAGTACCGAATATAGTTTTCAAGTTTAAATTTCCCACGTTTTTAGTCTCCCAAGGGCCCAAGGTCAACCACTAGAGCCAAGCAGTGAATCAGCCTAGAGCCGAAATGTATTTTTCAGGTAAGTGGAATTTATTCAACTCATAGAATAAAACTAGTATTTTAATTCAGTTTCAAAAATAATAAGCATATTTTTATCATAGTTTTCAATCCAATAAACTTGTTTAAATCACAGTAAAGTAATTTCTATTTTCTAAAAAGAATTATTTTCAGAACATTAATTTTTGCAAAGAGCTCAGAGCCGCCATTTGCAATCTTGGCAAAGCGTCTCTTTTGTGTGGACTAATCCGCCATCTATAATTTGCTTCTGCTTAATTGAAGCATAAATAAGAGGGCTTAGTTGCAACTCAACGTAGAACAGGGAGAGAGTGAATAAAGTAAAATTATACAATTATTTGGGAATTAAATTGAATAAATATTACATTTTAATTAATCCGAATTGTCTGAAGCGGGACTGAGGCAACAATTATCATAACTGGGCTGTGGCGTATAGCCGCGTCGCCGTAATCAAGAAGGTGGCGCTGTTGATTGTCGCCAGAGTGACGCAGTAATGTTTGTTTGTTTGTAACAGATGTTCTACGTTTGATTAATCTAAACATTGTCCTGCACTGGCTGCTGTTAGGAGACGGAATAGTCATTCCTAAAGCAAGTTATATTCTTATCTAATTGTGTAACATTGTCATTGGTAAAGAACGAGTGTTGTAGTATTTATTAATTACAATAACCTTAGAATAAAAGCTTTCCAAATTAACCTAACTCTATTTGCATGTGTGATTAATTCTGGGTTGTAGCTCTAAGTGGTGAATCTATAAAAGCATTGGAATAAATCTGGGCATCATTGGAAATAGGCCAATAATTTAGAATCAAGTGATTGAAAAAAATTATGATTACAAACTAATAAAAATTAATGTTTTGGCACTTATAAACTATTTTGATTTTCCGGCCAATTTCCTTTGTCAGGTCAAAGGATACCAGTGCATTTGATCCACCATAGAAATTAAGTAAATTAGAACTTTGAAATTTTTCGACGAAACAAAACATTAGTAGGGTTGAAAAGAGGGTTCTGTGACATTTTAAAGAAATAAATTGGGACTTAGAGATAATTTACATGGACCATCATAGTAGTGGGAAAATGGGAGTTCAACAATATTTTTTGAAATTTATTGTGTATTTTGAGCTACGGACTTGGCCGGATTTTCAAAATTTCACTGAATACTACAAACGACTTGTGATTTTTTGGAAATTAAATCGGTGATTTTAATTGAATAGTTCATCGTGTTGGGACTTAGAGTAACCGCATTCCGGGGTTTAAGTGTACTTTATTGAACTTTAAGTCGGGACTTGAATTATTTTTGAAATTTTCTTTGAAAACGAACAACGTGTGGACGTAGGCGTGTGAGCCTCTGATGATGTCTTCAGTTAAGTATTGACAATTCTAAATGGGACTGGGCGAATTTGAATTATTTTAGAAGCGCTCATCAGTAGGGGGTAATTGAGGGTTCTACACCGGTGGATCCAGTAATTTGAATGTTGAGAGAATTAATGAGCAGTAACCTTCGTTAACGATTATGAAGGGATAATCAATCAATTATTTAACTTTTTGTTTGCAGTTTTGAAAAAAAGGCTGTTTTGCTCTCCCTCTAAATTATGTGAGACAAAATAGCATAGAGGAGAAAATCAAATCACAGTTTGGTTGCTGCATTGATTTTTGGGGACTGAGCTATACTGTGCTCATTGTTAAGTTCTGGTTCCTGGTTTTGGGCCAACTGAACATGACAGTCAGTAGAGCGGTGGTACTGTTTGTTTGTGGTACCGAACTTTGTATTTTTTTATGTAAGTTAATCAGCAATGTGAAGAGATTTAGTATATCTCTGTGTGTGTGTGAATTTAGTTAATAGCCATTAAAGGAGTAGGTGGAAAAAAGAGTAATTTAAATAGGAACTAATAAAGCTTTGAGTTGAAGCCAGTAAATTATAATGCGCATTAGTGTTCAGTTTTAGGATCTGCAGATAGCTTTAAATACTGTTGCAGATCGGTGTTTCGTAAAATATGATCACGTTTCTTTGTACAGTTTGAAATCGTAAGTTTCAAATTGCCTAGTTTGATAGGTTGAGAAATTTAATTTTTTTAACTGCGGGTACTGTACTGCCGAATGCAGTCCATGTAACTGACATCACTATTGTACGTAGAGCCTTTCATAGCGAGGCTAAGGTAGGGCACTGGATGTGTTCTTGAGTGTTCTTATTTTGTTTGTGTTTTGAAGAGATACCTTGAGAGAATTTAAATCTTTGAGCGGTCAATTGAAGTTCGAATTGTAAGACATCTGTAAAGTATAAAAATAAATTTTGTTTTTATTAATATGTAGTTAGTCATTGTTAACATGCGGGCTGTTCACTTAAGTTGAATGGCAGTGGGTCCACTTGAGGCAATGAAAGTGTGTTAATTTGTTGTGGTTCACAAATAACTGTTCTCTGGTTCCAAAATACTACTTAGGAAATGAAGAGCCTGTAAAATAGCGTTCACAATTTGCATATAACTAACTGGCAAATCTCATATACATTCTAGATATAAATTTTATAGTCGAGTCAAGTACATTCTAAAATATTTTAAATTAAAACAGAAAGATATAGTACATTTTCAGACAGCATGTCAAAACAATGCACCACCAATCCTGAGGGTTGAGATGGTCTGTTCCTTAAATTGTAAGACTGCATCTGTTTTATTATCAGTACTCCGAACATAAACAGAAATTATTTGCTGGTGTATTATTTAAAAATGCCTAATACATGTACCTCCTCATCTGGGACTGAGTATTGTGAAGCCAGAGCTCTCATTTGTGGTGGGATGAATTATATAATGAACCAGAGATTAAGAGTGAATACGATGATTTATGATTTAGTCCATTTACACTTAGTTCGAAATTCACAAAAAGAGTCCAGTTAGCTTCCCTTATATTTTAAATATAAGGCTGGTGAAGTTAGTGATAAGTGATTCTTCGTAGGAAGTTTATTGTTATTAATGGCTTGTGCTCTAACTTGTGATAACTTATGTTCACTGGATAACTTGTTCCATTTGTTATACAGGAAAGTTCTAATTCTAGGCCATTCTTGTGCTGTCCTTGTGGATTGGGAGACCGGCGGGTCTTCCTCGCTGTGGAGTTGCTGAGGGAGTGCATTCGTAACCATTACTGTAATGGATTCTGCTGATGTGGACAAGTGTTATCACTTAAGTATACTGATGTACTAGTATTTTTAAATGTAATTTTAAAATGTGTACTCTGCTCCATGAATATGCTTGCTAACTCATGCTATTTTTGGCCAGACCGTGAAGAGAACGGAAAATCATTAAAAGCAAACGGGAGTGGGGAGTAAATGATGTTTTGCTTGTGCTATGGCAAGCTGTTCCGTAGAAAGCCCAGCTTGTGCAGCGCAATTCGCCTGTACAGCCGGCAAAACGGAGGTTGATGGTGGTGTGTTTACTAAGGGATGGTACGAGTAAACCAGGCGATGGTCTTCTGGGCCTGTTGTTGTAGTCTGTTTGAGTTTTGTTTTGAGGGAAATGCCCCATTGAAATTATGACATTGAATGGGCCTCCCTCCAGAAATACAAAAAAATAAATAAATGTGTTTGTCGTAGCCACTGATAAGTCCAATATTGCCTGCCCATGCAGACGGCAGCAGTATACTCATGTAGGCCGGGTAAATTAGGCCCTGGTTCTTGATTTGTGGTCGATGTTTAACGTGATGTGTTTGAGCTGTAGAGAGGGGTTGTTATTAGTGACGAGTTTAAAATTGCCTGCCCGTGCACATGGCAGCCACACTCATGTCGGACCGGAATGTGAAGTTGTGATTTCTGACTTTTCTAAGTCAAATGCTCTCTGTTGAAGAGACCAAAGTGATCGGTGTGATTCAATCACTGACGGATACCGGGTGCCTGCCCGATTTATTGGCAGCTCCTTGTATTCCAGCGACTGTTGAAAAATGGTTTTTCCCGAGGTTGATGGGTGCATAGTGCTTCAGAGCCCTGGAAGGTAATTCTGAACTGTTATGAGGATGGCGGGGAGAGAAACGTGACCACCATGCAGTTGATTGGAGTTGGAGTGATCTCCGAGGCATATAAATGTGACTTTATTAGTGATGAGTTTAAGGTGCCCGCCCGTATACACGGCAGCAACTCTCATGTCGGTCAGATGAGTTAAGTTGTTCTTGATTTGAAGTCGATGCTCTCTGACGAAGAGACCAAGTTGATGAATATCGATGTGAGTGCCACCTTGAAGGTCCTGCAGGGACTAGATGTCCAGCTTGGCACCTTAAGCTTAAAGGGGTATTCTTTGGAAAGTACTTTCCAGCACCTAAGAGTCCATTATGCTGGTGCCCACATGGTTGAGTAGGTCATGTGGGGCAGCCTTTCTGTTATTGTGGTAATCACAGTTGTCTTTGCAGGTTTAAGATGGAGAGTTTGAGTTGCCGACCTGCTCCGTGTCACCCTGGGAGGCCGTGTACAGCGCCTGCAGGCGCAGAGTCGCCACTTAAGAACCTCGGAGAGATCGTACCCTCTTGTCAAATTGTTAGCAGAACGTGCACCGGAAGCAGAGCACGACAGTTCCACGAGCGCAGCTCATGTCGAGCTGATCTTGCGGTAAAATGTGACAAGAAGTGACTTACCGACCGGGACACTTTCAGTAAGTGAAAAGTATTTGAGGAACATAGACTTTCGACCGCGTTGAGACGTAGTGTACTACGCTGCTGAGGAGTAAGGGTTAACCTGTGTTGTGATGGTACGAGTATCTCTGGACTTGTCACCGTGGGAATGTGATTGCGGAAGGACTGGGGATCCCCCTCCAATTATTGTGTTATTGATTTTTTTCCTTCTTTGTTGTCGATATGTGTTTTAGTGTAATTCCTTTGTTTTGGTAATTGTGTAATAGATGTAGACTGGGAGTGACAAGTTTCGTTTTATTATTCTTTTGCACAATCCAACTAACACCAATAGCATATCCCATGAAGTGAAAAGATTTCACTGGCCAACCTGGTGTCCACAGGAAGGTAACACGCGCACTCCCATCCCCTAATCACCCCCTAACTAGACTGTAGACACCCAGCAGCCAGCCTGAATGAGTTTTAAA
Source organism: Allygus modestus (assembly GCA_963675035.1). Lineage (NCBI taxonomy): Eukaryota > Metazoa > Arthropoda > Insecta > Hemiptera > Cicadellidae > Allygus > Allygus modestus. The sequence goes on along the minus strand of OY776111.1, from coordinate 375,828,357 downwards.
AATTTAAAGTAAAAGCGAAAAATACATATGGTTCATGCATAGTCAGTCGAAAGTACTGCAGAAAGTGCCTTGTTGAGGGATTTTCCGGACCCCATCAGCAAGACAGTGTTGTGTCGCTACCAGGCCTACTGAACGTGAGTTTGTGTAAGAGTTTAGTTGAACAATTCATTGTACCGTATTGATTATTTGATTGTATACGTGGTTTATTATTGGTAATTTTCAAGTGGTTTTGAGGCTTCAGCCGATTGTGGGTGGAGTACCACCGGAACAATCATTGGGTTGGTGAAAAGTTTTTTTTTGTTGGTTCTTGGTGTCAAAATGTTACTTGGGTATTTTGACATGTGTATACGAGTTAGTTAATTAGTGTAGGCACTGTAACTTGGGAAAGGGTGTGTTGGGATAGTAGTAAATTTTCTATTGCAAGTATTTGACCTTACGTCGGAAGATCCGTTACTATCAAAAGGGTGACAGTGAAAATTGGCCCCAAGTGAAAACCCGTGTGGCTTTACCATAGCGGGCAAGTAGCGTTCTAAAATTGCCATAAAAGTGCTGAACTCAATTACCCTCTTGTGAATTTTAAAATATAATAATTCATACCCTGTTCAGTTAATAAGAAAAATTAACCAATTGGTTCTAAATACACATAATTAAATTCAGTGATGTATCTTCTAGAGATGGCTTGGTCGATTTTTTTTGGAGTCGACTGGAATACTCTTGTCATAGAGAGAGGGTAGGTTCATGCCCCTCTAGTAAATACTTTTACTTTACCTTTAGCTGCGTGAAACGGTGAATAAATTCATGAGGAATGTTGCACTTGTAATGTTGTAATGGTTCGTTTAGGTGGGAATGTGTGTTGTGTTGTTGCGTTTAACTTTAGGTAACTCTTGTCCTTGTGAAATGAGATATTTTAGTTTTTTTTAGGTGTTGTTTTGTTCGTTTAACTTTGACTTTTGAGATGTTTTGATTGTGATATTTTTGAGTCATATTTTGGCTCTGTCGAGCCTTTGAAAAGGGTGAGGCACATGCGAACCGGTGACATTCTGAGTTAAAAAAAAACTTACTTTTTTATAGTAATTTTTGCGGAGATAGTTGAGGTTAGCTGTCCGGAGTTAGAAGTTTTTGATCACCGACTAGCCAACGGAAGACAGATGTGTACTCTCCAAACATCGAGAGAAGCTGGACTTGGCAATCTGCTGTTACCTCATACTGGGGACAGCATGGTCTAAGGGTGAGGGGAGTGTGACGGCCCAAAAATCCCTAGACTAATAAAAGCCATTATTACAACACTGCAATTAAATAATTACAGTTTACCGTTCCTAATAATTAAATTTCTACCATCACTAAAATCTGTAATTGGAAGGAGGAACATTATTCTTAATGAAGGAAGGAGTAATTGGTGTTCTTAACATTATTTTCATTATTTCATTTATTATTCCATTTTGAGGAGTTGGCTGGTACTAAATATAAAATCACCTACCAGACGCTAGGATATTACTCCAAGTTAATCTCAACTTAGACGCTCTCAGAGGCCTGGCCAGACATCGGTATCAGCAAAGAATGCACGTCGTCAGCAATTCAACGCTCGACGCCGGCTTAAGAGCGTGTTCTCAGTGCCTCTTAGTTTAAATAATGACAGCTTAAATCGTTTGGCCGCAGCACTAGTTAATGAAGTATTCCGTGACGTCACGCACTGAACTGCGTCTGATTGGTCGGCTGGGTTCAGCGTCGGGAAGGCAGACGGAGGCCTCACCCCAGTCCCTGAGAAAGCCCGTAGTTAGGAAGCGATTCATTTGTCTCTCCCTGTTCAATTATTAATTGGCGTTTCCCAAATTTTAACCGTTGTCGTTTAATAACTTAACTTATTTTTAAACTTGTGTTTTTGTGAATTAAATTTTGTGCGTTGAATAAAAGTATGTTTATCATGAAAGTGTCGTCTATTTATTGAGAAATAGTACCCACGAGGTGGCGGCTTTACACATTAATGATCTACCAAGTAATATATCTAAACCTGTAAAAACTATCTCATATGCCAATGACACAACATTCATTTCTAGAAGTAAAACTTTAAATGAGCTTCAGCAGCTATCATCTGAAGCACTCAAGGATGCGTCCCCGTGGTTTCAGGCCAATAGTCTCTTGCTGAATGGTGACAAAACACAGAATATTTTATTTGGTCTAAGGACTACAAACCAGGTGTTTGATAACACACAACCGAGTGTTAAATTTCTTGGTATGCATATTGATGACCAGCTTAACTGGGACTCCCACATTAGCTATTTGTCAACTAGGTTATCTCGGGTTGTTTACCTTCTAAAACGATTAAAGCTGCTGGTTCATGACAATTATTTAACTACGTCTTACTTTGCCTTCTTTCAAAGTGTTTATCGGTATGGCCTGATTTTCTGGGGAAGTAGTTCAAGAATAAAAGATATTCTGCTTATTCAAAAAAAGTCATGAGAATTATGTGCACTGCTCCCCCTGATGCCCATTGTCAACCTCTTTTTATAAAATTAAAGCTTCAAACAGTTGTCAAGCTTTATATTTAGGATATTATGGTCTATAGTCTGAAAAATCTGTCCTTACAGACTCTATGAAATAACTCCCATAATACTAGGAATAAATCAAATTTTAATAGAACACTTTATAGCCTAAGTAAGACTTTAAAAAGTCATAAAGTTATGTCACAAAAGTTGTTTAACAAATTGAACAAACTTGTTCAACTATATCCAAACAAACATTCATCTTTCTTAAGTAGGTTTTACGATTGGCTGTTAAATAACCCATTTTATTCTGTCTCTGATTTCATGGCAGTTAAGGATATTGTTTTTTAATGTTACATGTTTTCAACCTTCCGTTTTGTCAAAAAAAGTGTTGTTAATTTTGTTTCTATATAGTTTATTTTGTTATGTTAACTGTTTTGTTAATTCTATATAGTCCTTGTTGATGTTTTTTCTTTAAAGTCTATCATACAATTGTAAAATTTTGTTGTCTAAATTATTAGGTATGATTTATCATTTGTTATTCTCACTTTCTCTGGAGGTTTGATTTAGTTAAGTGTTTTAGAGTTCTGTTTATACCAAGAAAAACAATAATAACGATAACATTTGCTCCAGGTTTTTTCTATTGTATACTATGACCGTTTCCAAATAAGCTAGACTTTTAAGACTTTTGCTAATGCATGTATAATGTCAATGACAAATAAACAAATCTTAGTTCAGGACCCTTTGCGGCAACCCCTGAGAAAACTGGTCTGCCTATACCCTACCTTATTGTAGTTGGGAGTGTGCACACAAGTTTATAGTTTTAACTCAATTAAAATTAAAGTTAGAGTAAAAGTTCAGTTTTAGTAAGTTTAAGTTAGTTTATTCCATCATAACATCAATTTATATCATAGCAACCATAAATGTAAACAAGACAACAAGAAATAATAAATTAAAACATATATTCAGCTGTTCAAATATTTGCATTTGGCAAAAATCCCACCAAAGTTGAAATCTGCTGGGCCCATTCTTTAATCCTTCCATCTGCTTCTACAGCTGCTCTTCGTCTCTCTCGTTTTTGTTCAGCTGATTCAGTTTCCTCTTTTGTTTTCGAGTCTGTCAAGTTAACTTCTATTGGATAAAGCAAGTTTATTGGTCTTGTTATGTATGTTCCGCTTCCTAGCTTGACTTTAGCACTTCTTACATTTCCATCTTCACTTGCATTCAGAACATCTATTTTGGCGATTCGCCACCTTCCCCTCAGCAAATTATCGTGAACATGTACAATGTTACCTAATTTAGTATGTTTAAGTATGTTTATCGTGAAAGTGTCGTCTATTTATTGAGAAATAGTACCCACGAGGTGGCGGCTTTACACATCAATAATCTACCAAGTAATATAATATATCTAAACCTGTAAAAACCTTCGACAACATTCGTCCTTGTTTTATCGACGTTTTGGTTCTTTCTCTTAAACTTATAAGAGATAGTCATTCTTCCAAAGTTTCCAGAAGTTGTTCAGATGATTGTTCCCTCGTTTCCACACTTCCAATAAATGAGATGATGTGGAAGGAATGAAGTCTGAGTCTTATTCATTTTCTTTGCGTTCACTTGAGCAGTTCATAGTATAATTTTTACCATGAAAATTTAGAAAGTGACCAGGAGCTATTATGTCGTCATTTAAACATAGATCTTTCAAAGAAACATAAACCAGTGGTCTAGATTTAAGGACAGCCTCTATTTCAATCATTACAGTGTCAAGTTGAGATTTAGTTAAAGACATTGAGCCAATAGTCTTCTTGAGGTATCTCTTGACAAGTGAAATCAACCTCTCATAAAATCCACCCATCTGGGGTGCAAGTTCTGGGATATAAGTAATTTCCATGTTGTGTTTACTTACATAGGGTACATTTAGATTTCTATCCAACATTTCATATAAAAAGGAAGATGCTGCTTTGAACTGAGTTGCATTGTCAAGATAAATTGTCATTGGTGTTCCTCTTCTTCCCACAAATCTTCTGAGACATAGTATAAATTCCTGTGACGTCATGTCATTAGCAACCTCCAAATGATTAGCCCTTGTGACTAGGCCTTGTAACCATAAACCTTTGAAATCTCTTCCCCAGAGTTAGAGAAAGAATTTAAAAAAGTGGGCCAAACTAGTCCAATCCTGTGTAATGAAAATGTAGATTTTCAGTTACTCGTTCTACTGGCAAGGGAGGCATCTGAGGTAGTCTGTATGGCCCTCCTTCATATTTAATGCAGCTCAAACATTTTCATAAAACCTTGTAAACTTCTGCTCTACCATGGATTATCCAGTATTCTTTGCATAGTTCTGAGAGGGTATGTGACGATACTCCTTTATAATCAGGTGAGGAAATGGATCATTCTTTGGTAGAGGTTTAGGGAATTTGCAATTTTCATGAATGTCAGCTTTCAGTATTCTCCCTTTACACCTGATCAGTCCAGTCTTATCGAAGAATAACCCGAGTTGATTCTTAAGTCTTCCTTCTTTCAAGTTTTGCAGTGTTTCATTAAAGTTTTCCTTTGAATGTGTTTTACCCAAGTTAAGCAGGCTTCTTTAAGTTCATCAACTGTTGGATGAATATTTTCTGCTGTTCGGACATGTTTCCTGCATCTGTCTATGAATCTCTTACAATAGACTGTTGTCCATAAAAGTTTCCTTAGTGATGAAAATCGTTCTATTCTAATGCCATATGGTCCCTCCCCACAACTCTTCACGTTGTCAGATTTTGTTGTTAAAATAATTACTTCATCCTTTTCTAGATTTTCTTGTTCTATTTCATTAATTTTTCCCAAATTAGAAGACCAGTTTGGCCACATATCTTCTCTAAAGGACAACCACTGGGGTCCAAACCACCATTCTTTGCAGTTTTTAACTCATGCACTGATTTACCACGAGTTGCCAAATTGGCTGGGTTTTCCTGAGTTGGAACGTATTTAATTGGCTGTTGCTGCTTGCCTTTCTTTCCATTACTCTTCTTTCTACAAATTTAGGAAGTAATCTTGTAGAACAGAGCCAATGCTAAACACATTGAGAATCAGTCCAAAGTCTTTTCCTAACAATTGTAATTCCTATAGAGGTTTCCACAAAGTTTAAGGCTCGTACTCCAATCAAAACACCTAAATGTTCAAGTCCAGGCAAAGTAATATTCTTTTTTGACTTTGGAGTCAGGTGGTGGTTCTTACAGAACATCAAAGTTGTCTTAACAACTCCCATTTTCTCCAATTTAACATATACAGCTCAAGAGTAGACATCTTTTGAGGCATCAGTGAAACAGTGAAGCTCCACAGTATCTGATTTAAGTCCTACATATCTAAGAATGGAAATTTTAGTTATGTCAAATAGGTCAGTTAACACGTTCACTGCGTCACGAGGTTCCAAGGTCTCTTACCTATATTTGGTGCGGTTGCATAATATGATATTCTTCCCTCAGGTATAGTGTCGATATTTCTATGTAAATTGACATAGAGAATATAGAGAAATGAGATATATATTGTCCATAAAGCTTGTTGGTTGCTGGATTGATTGGTAACCATGACAACAAACGAGTTCCATAGATCTCGTAACACACTGAAGAAATAAATGATTACTTTTATACGACATGAGACCCCCAGACCTCGCAACGAAGAGCGCTGCTTGGAGCTCTTGAGTACGTTCCGTTCACAACATTGTGACAAAAGTTGTTTGTTGTTATTGCAATAAACTAAATTGATTCGTGGTGTTTTTTCTCGTAAATGTGCAGTACGAGATCTCGGTGCCTCGAACTATTGTGTCATATTCAAATCCTGAGCAGGCTGTAGGTTGGTAATAATGTGCTAGTTCACAAAATACACCACAGAGTGCTCTGTTTCTATTCATTTCAAAGTTATGATGCGCAAAAGATCGTCTGCGCAACGAGATCTCAAGGTCTCGTATCAGGCAGCCGTAATCACATAAAAATATCCTGCAACGCAGTGAACGTGTGAACATTGTTTTCCACTCCTTACACTTTTGTTCCTCTAGTAATTCATCCCAGTTAAAGTTTTCTTCCCAAGTAGTTTGAGAAAGATTTTTGCTTGTAAAGTTATCGATATTAATCCTAAAGGATCAAAAGCAGATGATATTATGCTAAGAACTTGTCTTTTCGAAATGGGAGCATCTGTGGTGTAGTTTACAGGTTTTATATGAAGGTTATCAAGCTTAGTGTTCCATTTCAAGCCAAGTAAATTTACATTTGTTTCATTTTCAGTTGAAGTTTTCTCTGTTGGTAATTTACCTATCAGAGTTGTTGAGTTTGAGCACCAACATCTAAGGTTCATGTTAATATTAGAAAATATACTAGAAGCAGTCTCATAAAGTGTTACTGCATCTTGTTCTGTGTAGGGGTGTGTGAGTAGTGATTTTTTTAATCGAGTTGAGTAGTGCCAATTATTTTTGAGTTTCGAGTATTTTCGAGCGAGTATTTGCCATCAGTTGGTAGTTTAAAATAGTGTAATGGGATTTGGATACCACCCTAGATTTGATAATCTAAACATGGTTTCTAACTAATAGATGAGTTGCAATACAAAGTTTTGGCCAGTACAATCAAACTGGATTACGTACTGACAAACAAAACACGGTTTGACATTCGTTTCCGGCCGATGAAACAGGGCCCGGTTGTCATTTGGCCAATTTCACCTGGTCCAGACATTGCTTATAATCAATATTAAATGACGACATTAGTCACGGCTGAAATTACGCGGTCCGATCGTCATTTTCGGCTGATTTTACGTGATGCGTTCGCCTTTTGCGGCCGTTACTATGCGTTTTGGCCAGTCGCAATTGTTCGCAGTCATTTTCGGCCGATTTTACGTGATACGATTGCCTTTTGCGGCCGTTACTACACGTTATGGCCGGTCGCAATCGTTCGCAGTCGTCATTTTCCGCCGATTTTACGTGATGTCGCCTTTTGCGGCCGTTCCTAGGCGTTTTGGCCATTCGCAGTCGTTATTTTTGGCCGATTTTACGTGATGTGATTGCCTTTTGCGGCTGTTACTACGTGTTTTGGCCGGTCTCAATCGTTAGCGATCGTCCGAAAATCAGCGGGAAATACTCGCTCGAACTTTCAATTAGTTTGCAAAACTTCGAGACGAGTTCGAGTATTGAAATTCTCGGCCGAAAACTCGAAGTTTCGAGTACTTGCACACCCCTAGTTCTGTGTCACCAAAGTAACCAAATTGTAAACTTAAAATGAGGTTTTTAACTTTTCAGTGAGATGATTGAGCTTAGTTTGTGATAAATGATGAATGATTGTAGACCTAAGGAGAAATGGGCTTGATATCACCCTGAATGGAACCCTACAAAATCTATACTCTTCAATGTTATCATTAGTGGCTGTAGCCAAAAGATCTTTCAGCCATAGAAATCTGGTTACATCTCTATCCAAATTCTGAAGGCCTTCTCGATATCAGCTGTGATTCCTATAGCATTCATTCGGAACCTTAATAGCAAACCACACATATTTTCCAAAATTACAGGGCCGCGATATAGGCAATCATTAAGACTATTGTTACTCCTTTTAGTTTTAGCTGATGTGTTATAAACAATTCTGAGTTTTGTAGTGTTATTTGAAACATTTATTACTGGATGATGAGATATCTAATGAACTATGTTTTCTGATGTTTTACCGTTACTAACATTTACACGTTCAATGATCCCTGCTTGAAGTTGATTTTGGATTACAGAATTTGTATTCAGACAGAATATCTGGTTTGCTCGAAAGTTTCACACAAAGATTTTAATCGTCCAAGAGTTGTAGTTAGTTGGCAAATCTGGGGGATAATCTTTCCAAGGCCATGTTACAGAATGTCTACCATTTTCAAATTTTACTGTTTGTTAAAATTATTTAAGGCAATACCATCATTTTTAACATATGGATCTTCACGTATACCAATCGCTTCCAAAGGCCATAAGTTTTTGAGTTTGTCGTCATTACAAATTTGGGTATCAGGTATTTCAAAGTTTGGCGACTTTAGAAATAAGTTGTTTGGTTTTACAAGAGTTAAGAATGATGAGTCATACGTTAGATACTGAAGATCCCTGCTACTAATTATCTATCCTATTTTAGTGTCAACTTAGTACACCCCCCAATAGAGAAATTAACCCTCCAAGTGTCTTTAATAATGGTCTTATGTTTGCCTATTTTTGGTGATTTTGCAGTCTTTTATTCAAATAAATGTAAAAAACTCAAAAACACTCCAAACTGCATTATTGTATAGTTTTTCTTGTTCAGAAAATCATGGAATTCAATATTATATATATAACATCTCATAAAAATTATAATAACAAAATTATGTGATGTTAACCCTCTAAGTGTCGCATCAAAAAACCTGAAATGTTACGCCATTTTTTAACTTTTGCAGAATTTTATATAAAATGCTATAAAAAAATAAAATTTTGATATATTGGTAAACAAGTATACATTTTCTTAGAGAGCAGAAAATGGGCTATCTTTTAATATAAAATTTGTTGGCCTAAATGTATGGTATAACAGTCCGGCTTGGGTTCAAATCTAGACAACCCCAAAAAAAAAAACTTATTTTTTATGTTACGAGATCCGTAGAATATATTTAGACAGCCACAATCAAAAATCCAAGATATACATTTTGTTCAAAATTTAATAAGGAAAAAGAAAATATACATATATATATATATATATATGTATATTATATATATATATATATATATATATATATATTATATAATACACAACAATGTAACCTCACATTACAGCATTCCTATTGAAAACATAACTAAACAGCTGATTAAAAACGGCTGCAAAAGTATTAGTTCGCAAAAGGGCGAACATTATTAGTTGCCATGAAGCCCAGACGTTGCCGATCACTTTGGTATAATGGATGGTTCGAAACGACTGATTGTCAACGAGATATACGCGCTAAACTAGATGTCTGCAAAGTCGACTGAAATCAGTCGATTAACACTCGAACGTCAAAAAAAGTCGACTGAAATCAGTCGATTGACACTTAGAGGGTTAAAATAGATAAAAGTAAATAATAAAATTTTAAAGTTTGTGCTTCATCAAATTATTAATGGTTCTAGAATATACAATTTTCAAAATAGCCAATTTGTTTTAAATGTTATAAGGAGTGTGACTCTGAATAATGAGTGAGTTACAGATGATACTATTCAAATGTATTTTGATATATTGGGCAGCCAAGTGACAAATGGTGACACTTATTTTTTGAGTCCTGTAGTCAGCCATGCTATTAAAACACTGGAAGATTATGAACACATAATTAATGTGCATGAACTTAAGGACAAAGCATACATTGCTATTCCAGTTAACAATGCGGAGGCTTCTACACAGTTTTCTGGTTCTCATTGGAGCTTAATGTTTTATCAGAAAAAAGGCAATACATTTTATTACTTTGATTCTTAAGGACAACACAATGAAGACTCAGCAAGGATAATATTTTCAAAAATTTCACGACATATTTGTCTAGAATATGCCAACTTTGTAATAATGGACTGCCCCCAGCAAAATAATTCTTATGATTGCGGTATCTACATCATATTAATGACAGATTGGCTGATAAATGGACTCTTACAGAACTACAACATGTCTAAAATAATAAATAATGTTCAAACTTTGCAGATAAAAAAAGGAGATATTATACTGAAGAGAGCGAATCTAGCATACTTATGGCTGAACCGCCAACATCTAAACTTAGAGGTGTCAGTCATTAAGGACCTGATGTTCCACAATCTGGAAAAACCTTGCACAACATTTTCACAGCAAAAAGATTCTTCAACGAATACTGAAAGGATGAGTAATATAGCAGAAAGTTCAGAAATGTCAGTGGGAGGAAATATATCACAGGACTTGTGGAATCAACCTACCCTGCACAGGAAAGTCTCACAGACAGATCTTTGGAAGAAACATTTTGCAGACAACGTCACAACATCGAACAAATTTGGAATTTTAGGCCAGATAACTGATGAAGATGTCCCCTTGAGGCATAATAAAACTATAGTAATAAATAAAAAGTTAAAATATGAGCACAAACTAGCAAACCACTCAGAGGAAAAAGTATTAATTACATCTACTGGTAAAAACATGTCAGTGAATTTATACTCTGACAGCCAGGGAAGAGGGGTAGCACAACTGCTTGATGAAATCAGTGGGGGGAAGTTGAATGTAAATTCACTAGTCATGCCTAATGCAACTACACAACAAGTTTTCAGTCACGTAAAAAAAGGAAAGAGTACTCACTCTATCATAATTGCAGGGACAAATGACATACTGAAGCAGAGAACTGTGGATATTTATAACAATCTTGAAAAACATCTTGACACAATAAGTGAAAGTAACATAGTGTGCATAACAACTATTCCTCCGAGATTTGACATCAGACATGAGGACCCACTGCATGATGATCTGGCCTTGGCAAACAACTATATACGAGAACTGGTGGCCAGAAAGAAAAATGTTTACATTGTCGACTTAGATATTATGCAGAGATTTCACTTCACACGCCAGGGCCTACATTTAAATTTTCGTGGCAAGAAGAAGTTATCATTTATGCTACTTCAGCTGCTGGAGAGTGTCAATCATAGTGATTCAATATCTACTAAGCTTGTATCAAACAGCCAGTTTAACCATAGCTATGCAAATTCTTCTGTGCGTGTCATTGAGGGGGATATGAGAAATGTCATTGAAGAGTTTCAACATGACCCATCAGTTGCCTTTTCCCATTGTGTATCTGCGGATTTTGAGGCAGAGAGGCACATGAGTGCTGGAGTTGCTACTATTTTTAAGCAACAGTTTGGAAGGCCTAAAGCTTCAGATTATGTGAGGGATCACTTAGCTTTCCAACAAATCGATGGAGGCGCTGCTATATGTAGCCTAGTGACAAAGTCAACTTTCAACTCCAAACCATCAAAATATGATTATGATTCAGCGTTTCAGCAGCTCACTGAAGAATTCCATAAAAGGAAATTAAAACACCTTGTTTGCTCTCCGATGGGGTGTGTTCGTGATAATGTTTCACTACAACATTTCACAAAGAACATTAAATATTTCCGCCAACATACCAGAGCATCTGTGACAGTTGTAGTTTACAATGAAAAATCACAAAGACGTCTGAGAAGTGGCTTGAATTATGAAACATTTCTACAAAAACTGAAAGAAATGTTACTTGAAGAATCTGAATTCATTCAAGAACAGCAGTCTAAAAATGAATTTATAACACAAACACAAATTCAAGAACATCGCGAAACTCTGACGGCAGCATCAATGAGAACAGAACAACAGTCGACACGTCAAGCAGATGTTCTCGCACAATGTGAAAGCCTGAACTCTACAACTTTGTCTTCACAGAGCATGGAGTCATTCCCACCACTACCTCCTGTGAGATGCAATAAACTGACTGTAGTCGACAGCTCAATTTCACCACGACAGGGAGTCTTACCGAAGGAAGCTGAGGATCCAGCAACCAACAACAGACACTCGTCTTCGGACTCTTTTGACTCTAATATTGAACTGGAACCATGTAATGAAATGTATGTTTTGCCTTTAAACTCCCTTCAGGATTTTCCTCAGCCTCCAATTTAAATACAGCATCTTGTGTCAAAACTTTAACAAAATCAGCTTTACAATCTTCCAAATATAACCAATTAAAAGTTTTTCATCAAAATATTCAAGATTTAAACAGTCGTAAAGAATCTCTAGAAATAGTCTTAGACGAGATAAAGCCCAATGTTTTAATTTTAACTGAACATAATATGACTGAACCGGAGTTAAATAAATTTCACCTTACTAATTACTCAATCATAAGTCAATATTCTAGAACAACAACTTCTGGGGGAGGTGTTGTGATTCTTGTGGAGGGAGGTTTGAAGGCAAGGCAATTAATCTGTAATGAGGTTGAATTTTTGTGTCAAGATAAGCTCTTTGAGTGTTGTATAGCTAAATTAACAATTAACAACTGGAAAATTATTTTGGCAGGAGTTTATAGAAAGCCACAGCTGCAAAATTGTGAATTTTTGAATAGGCTAAATTTATTATTTGATTTTTTGATAGAAAAGAAGGAATATATAATTGTTGGAGGAGATTTCAATATTAATATACTTAATCCATTTTTACCTGAAGTAGAGATCCTGAAAAACACTCTAAAAAGTCAAGGGATGTATTATCTGGTGGATTTTCCGACGAGAGTGACAGCTACAACATCAACCTGCATCGATAATTTTTTTACCAATATAGACAGATCTGAAATAGGAGTATTTGGGTTGATTACTGCCCTATCGGACCATGATGCACAGGTACTGGAGCTCATGTTGGATAATCCAGTAGATGGTAGAAAAACAAATAATAAGAGTTTATCTTTCAAATGTAGAAACTTTTCAAAAAATAATATGGAAACTTTTGTAAAGTTATTGGAAAATGAAACCTGGTTAAATGTGTTTGATGCAACAGTGGATTTAAAGTATCCAACATTCTGTCAAATCTTTATGTATTATTTTGATCTTTCATTTCCGAATCAAACCAGAAAGAAGTATCAATCAAAAAAACAATGGATTACTGAAGATTTAAAAAAAGAAAAACATGATATAATTAGTCTAAGTAAGATTGCTAGAATCAGTAAAAATAAGGAACTTCACAGAGTTGTAACATTAAGAAATAAGCAATTTAAACTTGATTTGATTAAGCATAAGAAAGAGCATTTTGACAATCAAATTAGGAATTCCACCAATGTTGGGAAGACCACTTGGAATATCATAAATTTGGAAACAGGAAATTCTAAAGTCAGTTTTGTGGACAATATTGTTTTGCAAGAGGGTGATGAGCAAATTTCTGATCCAAATAAAATAAGTAATTTATTTAATTGGCAATTTACTAACACAGTACAAAATCTACTAAAAAATAGTACTAAATCAAATGTTGAACAAAATCAAATGGAGTTTAAAATCAAAGAAAACCAGTTGTTTACGAAAAATTTTATATGCGTTCCTACAGATGAAAAAGAGGTAATGCAAATTGTCCAAAATTTTAAAAATAAATTGTCAAGCGGGTACGATGAAGTTCCAATCAAACTAATAAAATTTTCTATAAAACCACTTCTGAAACCATTAGTTCACTTAATCAATTCATCTTTTGTAACTGGTGTCTTTCCTTCAGAACTGAAAATTTCTAAAGTAGTGCCAGTTTATAAAAAAGGAAGCAAAGTTGAAATAAATAACTATCGGCCAGTATCAGTGCTTCCTTCCATATCAAAAATTTTTGAGAAAGTCATGTTAAATAGGTTGGTAAATTTCTTAGAGGATAACAAACTTTTTGATAAGGAGCAACACGGTTTTAGAAAAGGTAAATCAGTGACCTCTGCTCTGGTTAGCTTTACTGAATCAATAATTGACTCAATAGATCAGGGTGAACGACCCATAGGCATTTTCATGGATCTTTCTAAGGCGTTTGATACCATCTCTCATAGTATTTTACTCCAAAAACTAGAATCAATTGGTATTTCAGGAAGACATTTAAATTGGTTTGATTCTTATCTTTCGAACAGGTTTCAGTATGTGGAAATTCCATTTTTATTAAATAATCAAGTTACTAAGGTCAAATCTGAGAAATTAAAGGTGTTGCAGGGAGTCCTCCAAGGTTCAGTCCTTGGGCCTGTATTGTTTCTTTGCTATATTCAGGGGTTTCCTAAAATCTTGGATAAAATCAAAGGAATTAAAAGTGAGCTCATTCTTTATGCAGACGACGCTAACTTAATTATTTCAACAAAAAATCCAAATGACTTAGAAAAAATAAGCCAAACTCAATTATCAAACATTCAAGAATTTTAAAAAAATAATCATTTGTTTTTGAATTTAAATAAAACCAATTTTGTTGGTTTTGAAACAAAACAAAATAGAAGTATAATTGCGCCTAGTATTGCTATTGAAGATCGCTGCCTGGAAAAAATCAACAATACAAAATTTTTGGGTCTAGAATTAGATAGTAACTTTAGTTGGGATTTACATATTCAAAGTGTGTAAAAAAAAATTCATTCTGGAATCTATATATTAAAAAGAATGTCACAGCTATGCAGCTTATCTGTATTAAAAATGATCTACTATGCTCACATTCACAGTCATATTGCTTATGGTCTTTGTGTGTATGGGGGAACCAATATCTCTAACTTACATAAAATTCTTTTACTTCAAAAACGGGCAATAAGAGTATTGTTAAAACTAAAGTATGATGATCATGTAAGAAACCATTTTAAAAACTTAGAAATACTGACAATCTACGATCAATATATTTTTGATTGCGTTTTGTATTTAAGAAATAATTCCCAAAATAATTCTCTGAAATTCATTCGCATAACACAAGAAATAAAAATGATATCAACATTAAATAAACGGTATCAGGAAACTGACACATACTTTCTCCCTTTTAGCCAAACTTTAATGACAAAAATATTTGTTATTTACTAAATATAGAATATGAAGTATAGATAAATGTACAGAAAATTGTCTAAAATAGTTGTTTTCAGAAATATCCACCCAAATTGATTTTTTGGAGGCACTATAGAGTCCGTTGCTACACACAGTAGTTTTGAGAGGGGAAATGCCCCCTTGCCCCCCCAGGGTTAAATAGCAACACATTTCGAACATCATCTGTTGGTCAATGCTAACTTGACCTGCATATCAAATGAAATTGATCAGTAAATAAGAGAGAAATAGTTATTTTTGTATTCCCCAAAAGAATAACATTGGACAACGTACTGTGTTTACCGCTAAATGAAAATTTCAATTTTCTCCGCAACTAGCAATCATAGAATAGTAATTTAAAATACTAATTTATTTAGTTTTTTGAGCTCTTTTTAATTGTGAATAGTAATCTTTTTTAACATTTATGATTTTTTATGAAAAATCCAAAAAACTGAATTTTTGATGTTTTAAGTCCTGTCATTTCTGAACCCGCATTTTTCCAGAAATGCGGGTGGTGTCATTTTGTTGGAAACCTAAAGTTCTACAAACCACGAAAGTTTAATCAAAATCGTTAGAGCCGTTTTTGAGAAATTTGGATTTTTCATGTTTTTTGGCGGTTTTTGGGGGATAATTACCCTTAAAAATCAAAAATTCAAAAAAATGAAAAAAACGCCTGGAGATATCGTGGATTAGTACCTACACGCCAAATTTCATAAAAATCGGCCCATAGGTTAGGGCTCTAGCTCTGTACACATCCACACAGACACACACACACACACACACACACACGGACACACACACACAGACAGACATCACGTAAAAACTACTTTTTTGGGTTCAGGGAGCACCAAAACGAATATTTCCACTGACAACTCAAATTCGAAAATTTTTACGAAAACAATACTTTCTCCATATACTATGTATAGGGGGAGAAAGTAAAAACACAGACTTTCATTTTTTACTAAAAAAACAACTTATATGGGGGCAAAATTTTGGAATTTTCTGCCTACTGACATAAAAGAGGAACCGGATCATGTAAAGTTTGAAAGGAGGCTAAAAACAATGTTAATCAATGACCCCCATTACTCATTTAATGAGTTTTTAAAAATCTCTTTTTAGCATGTAATGATGTCAATCAAAGAAGTAGGTATTTTGGGTACTGGTATACTTTGTGTATTTTGTATTTAGTATATAAGATATCTGACACTATTTATGTACATGATATGTATTGAGCAAATAAAGAGTTATTTGATTTGATTTGATTTGAAGGATACAAAATATATAAACAAATAATCAGATAAAGCAGTAAATAAAAAAGTTTTAGATAATAATCTGTTGTTGCGTGCTATAGCAAATGAGCAAAATGGCCTTGGCGACATAACAGTTGGAAGGATAATTTACCTCGATATTTCTGCCGCCTATTTCTCCCGGAACATCAACCAACCATTCATCATCACTAAACTTTTCTTCTTTTCAGTATGTCAATACTGTCCATTTTTACAAATAAAAACAACGAAAAACATCACAAAACAACCCCATTCCCGAAGGTTAATGAAGCACAACAAACCTTCTCACTTCAGCTGTCTGCTGAAGTACGATTGGCACGAACGTAAAAAGCGTCTGAAGACAGACATCGGGAGAAAGCTTAGAATCTGCCGTAAACGGCGATACCAATTTCGCCAGAGCCTATTCCGTAAACGCTGTTTGACTGTCGACGCAGCTACAGTAAACACCCCAGCTGATGTGTTTTATGTCGCTATAGCGACACATAATACCTAGAGGGTTAAGTAATTGAATTTGTCAACGTTACTAAGTGAAGGATTATTATGAATTGAAGACTCAAAAGAGTCCCAAAACTCTTGTCACCGCAATATATCTCCATTAAAAGTGGGCAGTACTAATTTTGGAAGCCTTGTTGACTGATTTGGGAGAGAATATGTGGATGTGGTGAAATTGCCTGTTTCTTCATTTGCTTTTGACTTGGTAATCATCAGACTGTTTAATCTCACCTCTAGTTTAGCGATGAGGTGATCCTCATCGTAGTCCATCATCGTACCGATGAAATCGTCCTCTTTGTTGCCTCCTTCTCTGTCTGCGGTTTCCTCATCAGAATTTGGTTCCTACTCCAGTCGTTCTTTGTAAATTACTTCTATTCTCTTCACAAAGCCAGCCAGAGTCTTAATCTTGGTTTTCAGTTTTAGTTCAGAGACCTCATCTTCTTCCAAAAGTTTGTTGGCTTCACAATTGATATCCGTAGTCTATTAAATGAAGATTTGAAGTGATTTTTCCATGTAGTAATCATTTTGTAGTTGTTTTATTTTTCAGTTAAAAATCCAAGTTTAGTCCAGATAATTAATGGATCTATTTCTCTCTGCTACCATGTAGTTGGGAGTGTGCACTTAAGTTTATAGTTTTAACTAAATTAAAAGTAAAGTTAAAGTAAAAGTTCAGTTTTAGTAAGTTTAAGTTAGTTTATTCTATCATAACACCAATTTATATCATAGCAACCATAAATATAAACAAGACAAACATAAATAATAAATTAAAACATATTATCAGCTGCTCAAATATTTGCATTGAGCAACATTTATGCGTGGTTAGTTATTTGTCAAGTAATTTAAATTTTGAACTGTACTAACTACTCTGAAAAAAATTATGCGTGGTTAGTTATTTGTCAAGTAATTTAAATTTTTAACTGTACTAACTACTCTGAAAAAAACTGTCTCACATTGCATAGGCCTATTAAGATTCTCGGTAATCAGTAATCTCAGTAATCAGAAATTGAAAGTAATTCAAAGTCAGATTTGTTTGTGTGACAGAATTGTTCCCTTACTAAGATGGGGTAGTGATATATCACAATATTATAAGAGTAATGTCTTGTTTCAGGTGGCTGCTCTTAACTGCCTACTACGTCAATATGCCTCACTGCACAATCTAGTCAGATCTTGATCTCATCAACATTACCACTGATACCAAGGTTTTTATTTTTGTATATTTTACAAAGTAAACACAGTTTCTTGTTTATGTGTGCTTCATTGCCCTATGCTGTGTTTGAGTTTTAAGTATTTTTTTTTTTAGGGATGAGTCGATACTAAATGTTGATTCTCGATTCCACCGATTCTCGAGTTCGAATCGGTAAATAAATAAATAATAATTTTACTGTCATTAAACTTCACAAAAGCAAAAGACAAAGTATCGAGAATCGTTAGCCCAAAGTGGATTCTGATTCTATCGATTCCAGGCCGTCAGATACAAAATAAAAACATAGCTAATGTAAAAAAATAGAGATATGCAAAACAAACAAAAAAATTAGTGGTTGAAATAAGACTCCATCCGACAACTAACCATTTAGTTATAGGAAAAATTATCAACTCAGGAGTGTTATCTATGGACATAATATAATGAAGGATAAGGAGATAGGGGTGAGAAGAAGAGGGATTAGGTCAGCGACAACAAATCTGACCTTGAAGGTAGCAAAGGTAGAAGGAGGAGCAAAAGAAAGGTTTAGTCTTGCACTATCATTCACTGATAAGAACGACATTATCGACAGTCTGTCCAAAATCTTGAGCTTGAGTGAGACAAGGAATATTATCTTAAAATCACATTCTTTAAACTGCTTTTGTTTTTTCTAAATAATTGTAGTGTGCTAGTGTCAATATTATGAATATTAAACTAAAAAAATTGCATTTCAAAATTAGGTTAAAATTAACAAAAAGAATTGCTTATAAATAATTGTAATTGTATAGGTACATTATTTAAAATAAATTGCAAGTTTTTGGTGATATAATCACATTATGCAAATGATAAAGATAGAACCAAATTAGATTCGTTTGGCTCTAACACACGAACATTCGTTTGTTCACATGTGAACACGTTTGTTTATAAACACAAATACTCTCAGAGGCAATGACAGGTGCCAAGTGGTTTTAGCAATGGGTTTGATTTACTGGAAGTAGCCTATAGATTTGTGTTTTAGTTAGAGTAAGAGGCACGTAAGTTGGCACACGAGTGTACTATTCGGTGAGCACTTTTTCGCCTACGCTGAGATTAGGTTATCGTTTCGATATCGAAAAATTTAACCAACCGGTTGCTTGTTTGTGTTAATGAACTTTCGATTACAATTTTTGTTTTGTGGTGGAAAAGCATAAATGGTGATTCGATTCAAAGTCAGACGGATATAAGTTGAATCAGAAGTTGTGGATGCAATGTTAAATTGGATCTACAAATGAATTTGCGTGAACAAAATAACAAACAACTAGGTTGCAGTTCACGACAAAATTATAGTAACCTAACCTAATCTAATTCCGCAGAGCGCTGTATGGTGACTGTTCGTTGTGCAACTTAATTACAAATAAAGGGATTAGTATAAATAAACAAAAGTAAAATTAAACAGAAATGTCAGACCTAAAAAAGTAAGTAACAAAAGTAAGATTTAACCCCGAACAAATTAAAGTCAACCTTTAAATTAAAATTAAAATTTCAGATTTCAAAAAGTAAACATCAAAAGTAAGATTTGAACACGGGACCGCATAATCGTGGATCTGACATCGTATCCACTGGGCTACCGAAGCCTGACGAATGACCAGAAAGTTAAAATTCATCAGACAGTGAGCAACGATTATAAATTCATTCGATAAAACAAACAAACAATCGGTTGATGAAATTGTTCGATATCGTAACAATCGTAACAAACGATAACCTCATCTCAGCTTAGGCGAAAAAGTGCTCACCGTACTATTCATTCCAACCTGTTTTTGTACGCTAATCAAATCACAAACATGGTTGGACCACATGTGCTGCTTGTTTACAATTTTCTCAAACTGTCAGATGGTGTTTGTTTACAAATAAATTGCAATACAAATTGTTTACCTGCAATAAAATTGCTAAGCTTCAGTGCAAGTAATTGCCTTTAAAACTGTCGCAACTTACATTCAAGGTGCAACTGCAGCAACACAATTAAGAAACAGGTCATTGAAAACACAATTAAGAAACAAAACATATGGAAAATATTTTTAGTGAATTTCCTTTGGAAAGTGAACTATTAGCATGACCCGCACGGTCATATATATGTGTGTATGCACTCTAGCGGTCGCATTTTTTGTCCGATTAACTTCAAATTTGGTAGGGACGTTCCTTTCTGTAATCAGTTGGACAAGTTCGTTGGGCAAAACAATCGGAAAACTCTAAACCCCTTTTTTAGGGATTAATCTTTCAAATTTCGAGTTTTTGGGCCCAAAAAAAGGCCAGAAAAGCCCCAGATGTAAAATTAATGCATGTAAAAAGATGGGAATTAGTGAGGCGAAAGTTTTAATCCCTCTCTCGTCATTCTAGCATAGATATTTACCGAGTTATTAAAGAAAATGTGTTTCGACTAAACACAGTACGTTGTCTTATGGGAGTTTTACACTAGAAAAACCTGTTATTCCTTTATTAGAGTACTTTTATCATTCCCCAGCAACCTCACGCCTACTTTCAAGCCTGTCTGGGCCTTCTCCTAACATTTTAATGCGCAAAATTGGATTCCCAGCTTTGCAGGTAAATGAAACCGGGAGCATCAGAACAGCCAAAAAATCACTGTTTTCAGATTTCATTAAAAATTGGATTACATGTATGTTTTTACACAGATTTTGAGTTTTAAAAGTTTTTTTTGTGGAAATTCACTTCCTTCACGTCAGCGTGCTGTGTGCAAACTCGTTTTAAGATTGAATTTTATGCTTAAGTTCACAAAAAGGTAAAACAACCTTTATTTCTGTTTATTTCTGTTTGTGCCAACTTATGTGCTTATTACTCTATACTTTTCAGTTTTAAACTTGTTATGAAAACTTATAATGCTTAAAATAAATGAGAGTGCATTAGGTTTTTAGCGAATTTCCCCTATAGGGAAGAAGCTATTACCATAGTCGGCATGGTAAGACCTAGCCTGGGACCATGATAATTTTTAATTTTGAGGACCCTAGACCCCAAAAACACATTAGTTCGAAACTGAATATATGTCCGTGAGCACGATAACTCTCGTAAAAATGATCTGATTTTGATGAAATTTGGTATAAACGTGTAAAGCAACATTTATGACTTTAAGTTCGAAAACCAGCCAGATCGCTCTATTCGAAGGAGTATTTTGGGGGGGTTTTGTGCCTCAAATATGGGTTTACTGAATTTTTTATAGGGGTCTGCGGTGCACCGAAAAAACGGTACCGGTACGGTACACAACTAATTACCGCCATCGGTTCGGTACAGAACATAACCCCGGTACAGATTCGGTACGGTACAGTTTACTGCTTCAAACAATAAACAGAGATAAGCTGTCAGATGGTGTTTGCTTACAAATAAATTGCAATACAAATTGTGTACCTGCAATAAAATTGCTAAGCTTCAATGCAAGTAATTGCCTTTAAAACTGTCGCAACTTACATTCAAGGTGCAACTGCAGCAACAGATAGTCATTGAAAACACAATTAAGAAACAAAACATATAGAAAAAATGTTTTTAAGATTGAATTTTATGCTTAAGTTCACAAAAAGGTAATAGTTTGTTTATTTCTGTTTGTGCCAACTTACGTGCCTCTTACTATATATGTTTCAGTTTTAAACTTGTTATGAAAACTTATAATGCTTAAAATAAATGAGAGTGCATTAGTTTTTTAGCGAATTTCCCCTATAGGGAAGAAGCTATTAGCCTACCGTAGTCGGCATGATAAGACCTAGACCTGGGACTATGATAATTTTTCGTTTTGAGGTCCCTAGACCCCAAAAAAACCATTCGTTCAAAACTGTATATATATATGTCCATGAGCACGATAACTGTCGTAAAAATGATCCGATTTTGATGAAATTTGGTATAAACGTGTAAAGCAACATTTATGACTTTAAGTTGGAAAACCAGCCAGATCGCTCTACCCGAAGGGGTATTTTGGGGGGTTTTGTGCCCAAAAAATGGGTTTATTAAATTTTTTATAGGGGTCTGCGGTGCACCAAAAAAACAGTACCGGTACGGTACATAACTAATTACCGTCATCGGTTCGGTACAGATCATAACCCCGGTACAGTTTACTGCTTCAAACAATAAACAGAGATAAGCTGCGGTGCACCGAAAAAACAGTACCGGTACGGTACATAACTAATTACCGTCATCGGTTCGGTACAGATCATAACCCCGGTACAGTTTACTGCTTCAAACAATAAACAGAGATAAGCTAAACAATGTTTAACAAATAAGTGGTTTAAATAAGACCGACTCCTATTTATAACTAGTCATTTCCTTTAAGGAAAACAAGCCCCAAAACTCTAGGAAAAGAGACGTTGACAGGTGTTATTTATTGCTGAACGAGAATGGATTTAAGAAAGGTGGGCAAGGGGCACGGGGAGGGGCTGGGTAGGGTCGGCAAAAAATATGTTCTTGAAGACAAGGAAGGTTTAGACTAGGAAAGCGTGAGGGGTAAGGGGGGAGGGATCCGGTGATTAGCTATAAATCAGTTGTTTGTCAACATCATTCCGAGAGTGAGAAAAGGAATACTATCTTTTAAATCATGCTCTTTCTCCATTAAGATTTTAAATTAAACTGTTTTTATTTATGTATTATTATTATTGTTATTGAAGTATACTAGTGAATTTGTAAATTAGTACATGGGGGGCCGAGCTTTGCTCGGGGGAAGGCCAGTCAGTTTGTTTAGATGACTCGGGGTAATATTTCAACACTTCCCCCTACTGATAATCTGATTTGTATAACTTATTTGCCTCTTTTCTAAATTTTTAAGGTCCCTCCAGTTGTTATTTATAGCTCAATGTCCGTTTGATTTTTTTTACTACTCTATATATGTAATCTTTACTCAAATCTTTTAATCTCTGCTCTCAGGAAACCACATGTTAATAAACATAAACAACATGAGTATTACTCTTGACACTTCCCTGGTTGATTATGAACAGCTGTTACAATTCTTTTGTTTTGATTTGAAACTCCATAAGCCTAATGTTAATTATTTTAACTTTTCATTTTAGTTTTTTTACATTATTTGATTTTTCCTGGGGATGAGGCCTGTCTAGAATTTATTTTTATCCCAGAAATTAGTTATTTCGAACATTTGAAGGAAATCGTTGGAGCCGTTTTTGAGATCAGTGTCGCAAGCAAGCAAACCTTTCTCATATTAGAGTATAGGGTATAAAAAAGGTTTCAAAAATGGTTGAAAACTTATTAAAAATAGCCACTAACTTGATAAATTTCAAAAAATGGTACCATAAATTTGTTATTGTTTTATTGTGCTGTGAAATTTTTACATACATATATCTGTTATATGTTGGATTATATTGTGTGGTTTTAGAAAATTCAACTACAAATTATTATTAACAACAACCTAAATTTATTTTTTATGTAATATTTATCAAATATTTAAATACAAAAATTAATTTCAACCGGTATTTAGGAAAGTGACTTGCTACCAGGAAAGTAGGATTTAGGAAAGTGTTACACAGGATTGCCATCAACCAGGGAAACCGAGAATTATGAGTGAAGTCCAGTGACCGGAAAAAAATGTGAGAAATATTCGGCCGAACCGGGAATTTTAGGTCGTGATCGTCGGCGGCTACATAGTGCGTAGGGGTCTGTGGTTCCAACAATTTCAGGTCGGTACGGTTCGGTATGGTAAAAGATTTTGTACCTCGGTTCTCTGTACAAATTCGGTACTGTACAATGTACCGTCATGTATATTAATTTGTATTTATCATTACAAACGCAATTTTTGCCTAATTTACTTGAAATTTGGTAGGAACCTTCCCTTCTGTAAACAGTTGTATAAGTTGTTGGGAAAAACAATTGGACAACTCTAACCCCCTTTTTTTGGGATTTTTATTTTTCAAATTTTGAGTTTTTGGGCCCAAAAAGGGTCAGAAAAGCCCCGTATGTAAAATTATTGCAACTAGATTATTGTTCGTAAAATGCCAAAAATTGTAAGCCCACCCTCTTCATTCTAGCACAAGTATTTACTGAGTTATTCAAGAAAATGTTAATTGGCTGAACACAGTACGTTGCCTTATGGGGATTTTACACTGGAAAAGGCTGTTTTTCATATCTTTATGTAGTTTTATCACCCCTCAATACTCCTACACCAACTTGTTTTCCAGACTATACATCCTCCTAACCTTATAATATACAACATTGCCATCCTAATAGTCAATTTAAATAAAAAAATAACATTTTTAATTTTCCAAAAAAATGTTACCAGTGTTGTTTTATTAAACCCTTTAATAGATTTTTCAAAGGTTTTAATGTGGAAATTCACTCCCCTCACGTCAGCGTGTTGCGTGCAAACTCGTCTTATTCTTTTAATAGATAGTATTGCCAAAGTTAAATGGAATCTTAATAATATTTTATATAATTGGGTATAATCTGTTGACATAATCCCCCCTCATATAAATTAAAATATTGTAGTGTTTTTATATAGAGAGGAAAATCAAGTACATTAATATAAATTATTAGCCCAGCATATACCGGTATACATATTTTTGGTGGATAGCATAAAAAAATATGGGATACTAGCTATCACCCACGATAAATTAAAACAAATTAAAAATATCCAGCACTATCAAATTTTTGTTTACGTTTTACCACATTATTTTTTAGTAACTGACAAACATCTTAATTACCAGATGTAATTTACTAAATTATATCTTCCCATAAGATTTGCATTGGAACTTAGCAGACCCGTGTGTTGGAGCCCTAAGATTGGATGTGGAGATTATCAGGTCTGTATATTAATGTAATATGTAAGCTATGTTCATGCAAAAGTTTATCTTAATAGGTCCAGTAGCTTTTGCATGATGGAACTCTAAACATCCATCCAATCATATTTACATACATACATCCAAACTTTCACGTTCATGGTATTAGTACGATAAGGTTAATACAATATAATATACTCAATAAAAAGTTATAATCTTTTTGTAAAATAGCACTTTTATTCATATTGTAAGTCCTTTTTGTTGTTGCATATACATAAAAAATGCACATGGAATTTTGAAATTTTAACCTGGAAAACCTGGAATTATGCATGAATGTTGAAATGCAACTTTGGTGGCAACCCTGTTACATTAAAAACAGTATATTTCCCAGTCTTCTTTTATTCATCTTTTATTATTTTATACCTAGGCTACATTGTTTTTTCTTCAAAGAGTGACATGGACATTCCATTTTTAAAATAACTGGACTAGCATTCAATTTTACAATTTATTTTCCACAGGGACAAGACTTTTTCCTATATTTCCTGGGGGAGCGGCTCGCGCGAGTGGTAGCATAGTCGAAGGCTGATTTGGTGGTCCAGCGAGGAACACTCTGTGTGTCTCCTCCACTACCCCTCCTCACTCCCTCTGCGTAGCGACAACTCGCCATACACGCTCGCTCTACCCCTACACACTTCATCCTAGGCCATTCCTCTGGGTCTGAATTTGATCTGTTCTGAAAATTAAATTCCTTCACATAATAATGTGTTGTTGAAACAGTAAATTTGTAGTGCTGTTGGAAATTATAAAACACATCAATACTTTTAAAAGCCGGATTGATCAATATCATGAAATAGCATTTGAAAAAATATACAAAAATATAACTCAGAAATGCGCTATAACAATTTGTCAACACAACTTGGATGCTAATATATTTAGCTTAACTTTAACACTTTAAACACTTTAAGCTCATCGTAGAAGGATTTCTTCAGGTCCTTTCACATGGAAATTATTTGTAACTAGCTGTTATTAGTTTTGACGGGCTTAAATAAACTTCAGAAGTATTGTTCACTGGTTGTAAAATAAATGCAATGGCTTAACAATTTATATTTTTAAAGCTAATTTTGAATTGCATGTAACAATATGGGAATCCCCCGTGCAAAATTTAAAGCTGTTATTGTAATAAAACCCAAACATAATGCATATTAAAAAAACTCATGAATATTGAAAGACCCAATACAACACAAAAGCTGTTTTTTATTGCCAGGAATTATATATGAAATATACGTTTTAACTAGTGATGTGTCAAAACCAAAACTCGAATCTCAAAACCACCAAAACTTTGGAAAAGTTTCGGTTTCGAGATTCGATCGGCGAGTTTCGAGAATCAAAACTCAAAACTGCCGAGATTGTTTGTGTCATTGTTGTTTTTTTAACAGAAATTACGCCCGAGTATTGATTAATAATGTGAAGGCCAAAAGCCTACTGTAATCGGTCGTCTACCTTCACCTTTTGTGGATTTTTTATTTGTGAAAGAACAACTCTAACCAAAGTTTATAATTAAGCTACAAATAATTGGTTCACTAGTAGTTCTGAAACTAATATTTTTCTAGGATGCTTCGAGAATGGCAGTAAGTTAACTGGTTTATTTGGAGTAACTGGATTTATTTTTCATAACCATAACCAGGCAAGTAAATAGGATTTTGGAATTTGACTTTCGAGTTTCGAGATTCGATTTTTTAAGTTTTGGTTTTGGTTTCGAGATTTGAAATTTCTGGTTTTGACCATCACTAGTTTTAACCTAATTGTGTGATCAAAGAATTTAAATGGCTGTCTTTGTCTACCAACATTGACCCCTCCAAGAAGTAGTGTTACATCAGAGATAAGTTGGGCTATTTTTTAAATTTATGCAGCTGGTGTAATCTTGCTTACCTCAAGTATTTTGTCCCGACTTTTATCACAAAATGGTTCATCGATAATGGCTCCTTTCTTGATATAACCTAGCAAATGTGATTTCTCATCATACAAAGGTAGATCTTCACAGAGTGTTCGTGGTCTGCGGTTTTCAGCCACTCTTTTAGAGGCTTTCTCTTTACAAAGACAGTTTTTTACCAAACGACAACATAATTTGCAAATTTCACGCTCAGGGGATTTACTCTTTTTACAGCAAATGCATCTTTCACGTCGTGGACTTTTACTTTGACACTTGCATTTTTCCACTATGCAACAACAAATTTTGCATATTTTGGATTCGTTTTTATTTTGTTCTTCTTTTTTTTCATCAGGAAATTTACATACTTCATAGCAACGGCAAAATTTCTTTAAGTGACAATCTTTGTTTGTGTGATCTGCAGATACTTCATACATTTCAGCACAATTTTTAACACATCTTGAAAAGCTCTTAAAGTCTGTCATTATACATGAAGGTGAGTCCAAAACATGATCACTTTCATTTACTTACATACAATAAACATTAAAAATATAAATAACTACCCCAATTATCATAAATTTGTATACTAAAGAGTAGTATCTAAGCAACATGGCACATCTCTGACAAATAAACATATTTCAAAGTACCCTAATTTATATATGTTTTTATTTAGCAAATTTGTATTTATCTACAAATTATTATTCTTAATAATAATAGGGGTGTTGCCTAGGAAGACCGTACTTGAAACTCAAGCTAATTATTCAAATTCACTTAAAAACCTGTATTATATGTGAGCAACCTGTGTTTGAGCACATAAATCCTGAGTTTCTCCTGATTAAGACTAAAAAATATAATCAAGTACATATCTGTTTCAGTAAACATACCTGAAAAGTATTTTTATATTTCTAATTTGTATTAAGCAGTTGTATATTTTATACTTGGTCAATAAACTGATCGTCTTCAGTTAAAAAACTATCGTCCAATATCTTTAGTTTCAGTACTAACCAAGGTTTTTGAAAAAGTATTCCTTCACCGGCTCATAGCTTTTCTTAATAATTGGAATATATTAGACGGTTCCCAGCATGGATTTCGGCAGGTAAAGTCCACTGAATTGGCTGCATCTGATTTTACTAAATCAGTCTTGAAGGCGTTGGATGGGTCGCAGAAGACGGTGGGAGTTTTCTGCGATCCATCCAAGGCCTTTGACTGCGTCAACCATTTTCTTTTATTAGACAAACTCAGTCATTATGGGATCTGTGGGGTTGCATTTGGTTGGATTAAGTCATTTCCTGAGGGCCGAAAACAAATAGTTAACTTTTCGCAAACTCAAGGTTCATCATCATTTCGTCATGGCTTGATAACAAAGTAGGAGTGCTCCAGGGGTGTATTTTGTCGCCGATTCTGTTTCTTCTGTACATTAACGATTTAAAGTGTAATAATGTACAGTCAAAACTAGTTATGTACGCTGATGATTTATCAGTCTTGGTTAAGGGATAAACCCATCATTCCGTCCTTTTAATCTGGCAACCACAATGGAAGAATACTGCTCACGATTCAAAGCAAATGGTCTTCTGCTTAACTCCCCTAAGACCAGTGCGATAAATTTCCGCATGTCCTCTGGTTCAGACAGAGGTAACGAAATCCCGTCAACTTTCAATTCTAACATTTCAATCTGTCCTGTCACTAAATTTCTAGGGGTTACCATCAATGAAATATTATCATGGACAAGTCATACTCAGCAGTTGTTAAAAAAATTAAGCTCAGCAGCACATGCCATAAACCTTTTGAAAGACTCCTGTAGTCTGGAAGTCCTGCTTGATGTCTACTGAGGTTACTATGAAAGCCTCATTATTTTTAAATCATACACCATTTAATAAATAAAATGGTCTTTTATTTAGAGCATTTTTCATGAACATTACATGGTTTTCAAAACAACTCGAGTCACATAAAATTGTTAACACAAAGCTATTTAGAACAAAAATTATCTAATAATATTATACAAAACACCCTGGTTGTGGTTTTATGACTTAAAACTAACAAAATTGACCTGATCAAAAACAAAATCTTTTAAACCTGTCCACTTAATAACGGACTTTGCAATCTTTTTTTAAAAGTCTTTTGACTGACCAATTCATGGCCGAAACTGGACGACAGAGAGTTATGGAGCTTTGGGCAAAATAAGAAAACCCCTTACGAGCAGACTCACAGCGCACACGAGGCATCTCAAGCATGTTGTCCTGCCTGGTACTCCGGGAACGCATTTCGGAACGGGTCCTGAGCCTCTCTCTCAAATATTTTGGTCTCTCCTCAGTCAGGATTCTACGAACGAGACAAGAAGTGCGGATAAAGCATAAGTCAGCCATCGGCAATAAGCCAAGGGTTTTCTGCTCAAGTGAACTGTGGTCAAATTTCCTCAGTCCACAAACGTACCTGACACACATGTTCTGCACTCTCTGCAACCGGTCCATGTCACCTAGAGATACAACATTGCCATATACCGGAAGACAATACTCGAGTATAGAGAGCACCAAAGCCTGCACAAGCCGAAGCTTAGCAGGTGCGGGGAACAAGTGCCAATGCCTGTACAACATTCTCAAACGGGCCATAGCTCTCTGACATACAATGCTAACATGTCCAGAGAAGGAAAGTCTGGCATCAAACTGAAGTCCAAGAAGTTTGGGAGAGTTAGACTCGTTCAGTAAAACACCACCGAGGTACACGCCAGACAAAGGCGGGGATTGCAGAACCTTGCCAGCCGGAAATGTCAACAAAGAGCACTTGTTCTTGTTCAGTTGAATACCATGGCTTAAAGACCAACCATAAATGGCATCTAGATCAGAATTGAGATTGGAAACAGCCCGGCCAACTTGGTCATTGTCGTACTGAAGAGCCAGCTGGGCATCATCAGCGTATGACTACAACTGGCAATGATGCAAATCCTTCCCCATGGTGGCAGAAAATAAAGTGAACAAAACAGGCCCAAGACAGCAACCCTGTGGCACTCCTAATGATTTTTTCAGAGAGGCAGAAACATAAGAGCCCACTTTGGTCTTTTTGCTCCTCCCATCCAAATAGGAATGAAACCATGAAACTACCCGATGATCAAATCTGTAAAACTTCATCATGGCTAACAGCAAGCTGTGATCAATGGAGTCAAAAGCCTGAGAAAAATCCAGCATTGCAACGGTAGAACACCTTCCAGTGTCTCTAGCTTTAAGGAGATCATCGCAGATTAGCAGCAGAGCTGTTGTGCTGAAAACCAGACTGTGTAGCTGGAATGATTGACTCCAACTCCAAGAATTCCACCACTTGAGAGACTAAAATTGTCTCTAAGACCTTAGAGAGGGCAGGTAACACGGAGATAGGCCGGAGATCAGCCACCGATAAGGGCGTTTTGACCTTAGGAAGAGGGATAACAATCGCTTCCTTCCAAGCATTAGGAAACACTCCAGGTGCCAGCGAAACATTCAACAGGTGTGTGATAGCCCCAACACAGAAAATACCTACCATTTTAATCATGTTGATCGTGATACCATCAGTACCAACTGCGCCCGAAGTTATCTTATTGATGGCAGCCTTTACCTCTCTTTCTGTCACATGGCCAAAGCTAAACATATTTTTGACATTCTCAGAAAAACTCGTAAGATAATTAATAATCAAGACATTCAAATCGGACCTGACAACCAGTACCCATCTTAGAAAAATGTGTGTTAATTTCATCAGGTTTTTGAAGAAATGAAGGAAGCTCATCATCATTTTCATTGGTCGCACCGCTTTTCTTAACTTTAGCCCAGAATTCTTTAGAATTTGTGCATCCTGCCAGTTCATTTTGAAAGTAAATTTGTTTGGCTTTTCTAATCGCACTGTTCAGGGTGTTTCTAGCTTTGCAGTACTGATCCTTGTTGCTGTCACTTTTAGAAGTCGGCAATTTTTGCTTCCAATAATTCTTTTCCTTAGTGAGGTTAATAATGATTTCATTTCTCCAAGGAGCTTTGTTTTTAGTGACTGTTTTTCTTACTAATGGAGCATTCTGATTAAATATTTCCAATACAGCCGAGTTTATAAAGCCTACCATTTCGTTAATATCATTCATATCTTTAACAGTGTTCCACTGGACATAGGCAGCGCACTTAATCATTTCTTCTGTATTAAAATTAGAATAATCTCTGTAAGTTACGTATTTCTCTAGCCTTTTACCTCTTTTGCGATTAATATTTATGTCACAGTAGGTAAGTTTATGATCTGATACTCTAACACCTCGAATATCATATATGGAAGACATGTCAATAACGTCACATTTTATAGAACAGATTTGTTTACTTATTAGAATGTGATTGATGAGCGTAGAAGAGGTTTTTGTGGCTCTTGTGGGCTTATCCACCAACTGGGTCAGCTCAAGGGCATCAATTTGCTTAATTAGAAAGCGAGTATCAGGTTGAGAAGTATCTGAGAGATTTATATTAAGATCACCCATAACAATGGTGTTATCAGCACACTTGGTCATATCATAAAAAGCAGAGAAAAGAAAAGGTTCAAGACAAGTGTAAGGAATATCTTCAGATCTGTACACCATACATGTGCAAAATTTATTTCCTCGAATGCTTACTATGCCACAAATATTCTCGAGGGGAAAGTTCAATTCAATTGTCTTAAGAGTAAAGTGCAGATCATTCTTCACATACAAAGCCACTCCGCCCCCTCTATTACCATTTCTGTCACTTCTAATCAAGAAATATCCAGGCAATTTTACCTCGTCTGAGCTCTTATTCTCTGTAAGCCAAGTTTCTGTCACACCAAATATGTCAAGGTTCAGGTCGAGTACTACAGAAGCCATCTCCTCAAACCCTGTCAACAGCGAGTTCATATTAAGGTGGCCTATCCTGAAGATTGGCCTATCCTTACCTTAAATGCCCGTGTTTTGTAGCCTGAGTGCCAACATCACAATTCTGACTCAGAGTCACTGCCACCCCACCATAAGCTCCCCCACACCAGGAGAGCTCATAGTCACGAGTGTCTCGGGAACAGCCTCACTAACTGTAAGACGCTTAAAGATGTCCAAAAGATTAGTACCAAACACAGAGTTTCGACCCCGATTTAGATGTCTGCCATCCCTAGCAAGATGATACCTATGCACCCACCGTCCGGTATCTACAAAAGTAGCACCAAAATTTCCACACGAGTTCAAGTTGCTCATTAAAAAAAGCGAGTGCAGTGTTGGTGATGTCAGACCTCGGTAACACACCATTCACCAGAACTTCACTGTGAGGAAAAAGCATACGTGTGGTATATAAGAGATCCGCCATACTATGAACAGCCTCGCGTTTGCCATGACCACCGTTATACCCTGGGCCACCCCTGTAGCCAATCGGCAAGTTATTTGTACCAACATGAAAATGGATTATGTGGGGATTAAGTTTTTAAAATTCAATCATTTTTGAAATTAAAGTTATTAAAAATACATCTAAATGAGATGCTTAAAAAGGCCTCCATTTGCCTCTTTGCAAAAGTAAAGACGATTTTCATATGACTTTCTTCCACTTTGAAAGGTCTTTGTTAAAAGATTAAAACGAAGGAAAGTTGGATTTTTCCACTTCGTACCTGATTTCTGGTAAGGAGGAGAAACTTAGCAGAGCAGATAACAAAATTAAGATATTTTTTGATGGCCATTACACTAGATGAAATAAACTTGAGAGGTCTAGTTTACGGTATTAATTTGATTTTTTCCCCATTTCAAAGTTATATGCAATAGGGGTTGCTATTTGAAAAATAAAAACTACCCCTAGTTAGTGGTGGCACAAAAAGAATGCAACCGTTTCATTGAAACTGTTTTGAAACTAAACAGTTTCAGGAAACACCCTGTTGCAAGTAGCTGCACAACTGACTCACAACCCAATGTCAAATAACAACGCTTCGTCGTGACGGCCAACTCCCCGCTGTCGCCGTCTGTTGTGAAAGCAGCACTGTACAGACAGACATATTCTTGACTTATGATAGTGACACTTATCAAAGATTGAAAATTTACAGTCGTTCAAAAATTAAGAGGGGAGGACCTTTATGGGACACCCGGTATACTATTTTTGGAATAAACATTAGTCTTTTTTATTGTTTCTGGTTTGTCATTTATATTTTTTACTCCACTTTTGTAAAAAATTGTGCATTTTT
Source organism: Allygus modestus (assembly GCA_963675035.1). Lineage (NCBI taxonomy): Eukaryota > Metazoa > Arthropoda > Insecta > Hemiptera > Cicadellidae > Allygus > Allygus modestus. Next base: position 375,795,594 of record OY776111.1, on the reverse strand, counting down.
TAACACGTTCACTGCGTCACGAGGTCTCGTACCATAACCTATATTTGGTGCGCTTGCACAATATGATATTCTTCCCTCAGATACAGTGTCGATAATTCTGTGTAAATTGACATAGAGAAATAAGATATCCTATATAATAATAGCATGTAGTGGCGACGTGTAACCACCTATTCTGAGTAAACTACTGAACGTAGAGCGGCCAGGTTGGTGTCAATATATTTCCCTCAGGCCAAGGATGATGAAAAAATACGATATCATAAATTTACTCAGTTATACATTTGCAATCGGCAAAAAACACTGTTTTTTTTGCCTTTTTTCAACACCCCCATGTATAAGAAACGTGTTACCACCTATTCCGAGTAAACTACTGAACGTAGAGAGGCCAGATAGGTGTCAAAAGATTTTCCTTAGGCCCAGGATGATGAAAAAATACGATATCCTACATTTATTTAGTAGTAAGTTTTTAATTGGCAAAAAACGTTTATCATTTTTGGCCATATTTTATTGGCTATCATTTTGTTTTCCATGTGTTACCTACTTTGCATCCAAATTCAATACAACAGCTGAGTAAAGTTAAGGTTGTTTTTGTAAACAAAGCAGACAAATATTCTTAATTGAATTCAGGTTTTTGGATTGAAATTTACAAGCAGTAAGGAACACAAATTCCTTGTTGAATGGGAGAGAGTTTATAATACTGAAAAAAAGTGTCAGAAAAGTTCAATTCAGATTTATGTATTCTATATTTTATATTTATATTTCTGTTTTTTGTTTACTTTTGTTCTTGCTGCGAAATTGAGTTTTATCACTGATAATGGAACCAGAAGCAGATGGTTTTCCTTTGATAAATCCTGGGTTGTACAAAATATGTCAGGAGGATGCCATTCTAGCAGTTCACTGCTGGAATTGTAGTTTTTAAAGTTTTGTGTAAAACTGAATCAATTTTTTTTAAACATCGATGATAGCCATTAAACTCCTTAAAGTGTGATTTGTGCATGAGTATATAAAAAAAACATGACTAAGACACAACCAAAATATTTGTATAACTAACCACTTAAGGTTTGTGAAGGTTAAGAGATTTATATAATCCAGTAAACTCTATTTTAGTTACATACCCTAAGTTTAAAATTCCAATTTAGTTTTTTATCCAAAAATTTAGTTAGAATTTGATTTTATGTGCTGTATTGAATGAAATTGGGTGAAACTGGATGAAACTCTGGTAAGAAATTTAATGCAATAGATAAGAAAACTAAGGACTATTGACCTATCCTATTAGCATTGAATACAATGTGAAATATTTTTCCATAGTTTATAGCTAACTAAAATTTCCTGTGCGCAGCTTGCGCATCCCATTTTGAGAAACGAAAAAAGTAAGTAGTTAAATAGTAAACAAAACAATGACAGTCTGTAGTTATATGTAATCCTTATAACAGCTGTTCATTTAATTTAATTGAATCAAGAAAAAACTCATATGACATAAACTCTCATCAATATGAATAACATGGAGACTTGGAAGTCCCATGGCGCAGAGCTCTCAGGCCTAAATAAAAAATCTAAAGCCAGTTTGCACATCAGCACACTTAGACGCACGTTTTAGTGTATAATATGTGGGGGTGAACCTTAAAACAAAAAAGCCGTATTGTTTACAAAATTTGCATGTAGAGTATTAATAGTTTATTTATTTTTGTTGGTCTGCCTGTAGATAGTTTGTATGTAAGCAGAGGAAATTCAATTAAATGTTGGTAAATATGTAGACTGTATTTTTTATATTTTAGTTATAAAAGCAGTGACAGTAGTAAGGTTAGTTTTTATTACAAATTTTAACCCGATGAATAAACTTTTTAACATTTAATAACATTTAACTGCAGATTATAAGAAACAAAATTTGCCTTGAAGTGACACCAAAATGGATCTGATTCAACATACAAAACTAAACTAACAACGTTTAACCCTTTGAGTGCCAAGCAACGATATATCGTTGTGCACGGAACTTCCGAAAAATGCTTCACAACGATATATCGTCGTCGGTGGTCTTACCGAAAAATACATTGCAACAATATATCGTTGTTATGGACAATTTTTCTTACGTCATTACTTTTTATTATTTCTTCCAGGACACTTCCAGAGTATTTTATAGCTCTATAAATCTAGTAGTTATTTGGTGAAAATCTTATATTTGAACAATGTTTTTTACCTGAAAAAATAAAAAAAATTCCCATATGTATATGTATTCAATTTTTTTTATTTTTTAGATATTATATATGTGCATAATATTACAGCTAAACTTTAAACTTACAAAACAAAAAAGTTTCATAATAATATCGTAACAAATAAAAAAGTTGTTGATTTTGTGTACAAAACCCCTGCAAAATGTTGTTTTGTGTTCGTTGTTATGGAAAATTTGTCTTACGTCACAACTTTTTATTATTTCTTCCAGGATATTTCCAGGATATGTTCAGGTAAACATATGCTCCATAAATATAGTAGGCCTAGTTAGTCTGCTTTATGAAATAATATTGTAATAAAACTTAAACCCTTGAATAAAGTTAGGCTACTGTCTTGTGTACTAATTTGCCGTTTTTATATTTTTTATATTTATGGAAATAACTCGTCCGTCTACAGCCCAAATTTGATGAAACTTTCAGGAAATATTTAGGGAAACATGTGCTCTATAAATCTAGTAGTTATTTGGTGAAAATCTAGAACACTGTTTATTTACCTGAAAAAAAATAAAAATAAATTTCCCACATATTTCTATATGTATTCAAATTTTTATTTTTTAAACCTTATATATGTACATAATATTATAGCTAAACTTTAAACTTACAAAACAAAAAGTTTCATAATAATACCTTACCAAATAAAAAAGTTATTGATTTTTTTGCAAACCCTTGCAAAATGTTGATTTTGTGCCTGGCACTTTTGGGATGTACTCTGTTAAAAACTCTGGCACTCTAGGGATATGACGACCGAAAAACTCTGGCACTCAAAGGGTTAAACTAAACCATTGAAACCCTTTTTTGGGCTATTGTATGCAGGCGTAAAATGACTTTAGCAAAAATACACTTTTTATTTAGACACGTTCTAATGAATATATTAATATGCATTATGATGGGGCTTTATTACAATAACACCTTTAAATTTTGCAAGGCGGATTCCCATTTTATTACATGAAGTTCAAGATTAGCTTTTTAAATATAAATTGTTAAGCCATTAAATTGATTTTATAACTAGTGAACAATACTTCTTTAATTTGTTTTAGCCCGTCATTTTTGACGGGCTAATAATAGCTAATATTATATAAAGATGTGTCCATAAAGCTTGTTGATTGCTGGATCGTTTGGTAACCATGACAACAAACGAGATCTATAGATCTCGTAACGCACTGAAGTAATAAATGATTACTTTTATACGACCCGAGATCCCCGGACCTCGCAACGAAGCTTAGTTGCTCATAGAGCGCCGCTTGGAGCTTTTGAGTACGTTCCATTCACAACATTGCGCCAAAAGTTGTTTGTTGTTATTGCAATAACCTAAATTGATTTGTGGTGTGTTTTTTCTCGTAAATGTCCAGTACGAGATCTCGGTGCCTCGTACTATTGTGCCATATTCAAATCCTGAGCAGGCTGTAGGTTGGCAACAGTGTGCTAGTTCACAAAATGCACCACAGAGTGCTCTGTTTCTATTTGTTTCAATGTTATGCTGTGCTAAAAATCGTCTGCGCAATGAGATCTCAAGGTCTCGTATCGGACAGCCGCAATCACACCAAACTAGAACCTTAGGCCTCGTAACGCACCACTGTAATCACATACAATTTTGCTGTAACACAGTGAACGTGTTAAAAGTTTGCAAAACATAATTTAGGATTTCTATGATTCTAAGTTCCAATATACATAAATTTAGTTATTATGTAAAAATGGAATATAAAACAAAATATAACAAATATATAGAAATCTTTATTAACACACATAGCTCTAGCTCTCTTCATACAATTTCAATGAGATGATCATCGTCTGTCAGCACCTCATTGGAATGTTTTCCTGAAAAAGATAAGAGATAAAAACCAAAATAATTGTCAAAAATCAATAATTATTAATTGTCAAATCCTTATTAAAGAAAATTATATAATAGTATATTTCATCACTTAGCCAAAAGTGAAGTTATTCGATACGAGCTCAAGTTTAACCGAAAAATGTGCGAGGACCGAAAAGCCTCTTTTGGCCCGTGTGATGAACTATATTTTTCGTCATACTGCACAATATATTAATCTAAGTACTTCACAAAACTAAAATGTCACAACTTGTTTACCTTTAAAAGTTACCAAAATGGTATCCATCTTATTCTTGATATTTAAAACAAACAGCTGTTAGAGATGTATTAAACTCTTTGTCTGTTTCGTTTGTGTTAGTGATAGGTTAGACTAACTATAAGGATTGATATATCGAACGCTGTGGACTATCATTAAACTGACAACAATGCAACAATGAATTACAATCGATACAGTAATTGATTACTAGTCTTGATGCAATTGATTACTTACATTCAACATACACAAGTTTGCAGTTTTACGTCATTGATATAAGCAACAAAAACGAACAGCTGATGACCTCGACACCAGCTGATTCTTTTTCACCATAGGGCTAAAAATAACTACTTTAGCCCCCCAACGCATGTATTGAAAACAGCCGTTTTCGAAGCAGTATGACGAAAAAATATTTACATTAGCTTGGCAGCCAACAAATAACCTGTAATTTCTAACAATTTCAAGGAACTTTGTTCAAATTGTACAAAAAGCAAGTTTGCCATAACTTTTGGCTGTGGACTCAAATGGATTGTTCTTGAGTCTGCTAATCAAAAATTGTTAAAGACATTTATTTGTGTTATTTAGAAAGTCAATATTCATCTTAACCCTTCCCAAGCATTGGATGTATATATACGCTAACGGTAATTTTCATTTGCAAGCGTTGGACGAATATACATGAAACTCAATTTGAAACTTGCAAGCGTATGACGAATATATATGCCAGACATTTAAAGTTAATTGATGTATTTTATGGTTGTTTCCGTGTTATTTACAGTTACTTTATGCTATTAGTTTATTTTTTAGTTTATTTTAGTCGTACATTTTTATTTGCTGAGTTGGAAATGCTGTTCTCGCAACAGATGTTATAGACTGGCCGGCTGTGCAATCTGTTTGCTACTGTCTCGTTCGTTGTTGTGTGAAGTACAAGCTAATGATGTTTTGCAAAGTTTTCTACTGTGTCGCGTTTTTTTTTCTTTCAAAATGACATTCATAGTGAGTAATTGTCGTACATACAAGAAGCTAATTTTGCCCATAAAACGTGTAAACAAAGTATTTGTATCATGAAAAAATAATTTATTTGAACCATCAGATATATGTGTACAAAAATTAATATTTCAAAATCTATTTTCTGTCCCTGCCCAAAAGATATATAAGCGTACAGAGTAGGGCTTCGCCCCGCAGTCACCGCTTGGGAAGGGTTAAAATCCAGTGATTTATCAAGAGACAAACTGATCTCACCTCCAGCAGCCACCACGTGACTTCCTACAAGACAGTCCTTGAGATCACATCCGTCCTCTACCACTGCGTCGTCACACAGCACACAGTTGACTATGGCGCATCTGCAACAGCAAACCGTCACATCACACTATTAACAAGACAAATAATGATACTGTATAGAAAGTTGAGGAAACCCAGATGTTAATTGCTGTTTAATGTTCTGCCATAACAAAATGATTAAAAAAGGTTTTGATTTAACCCTAGCAGTGGCCTAATGTTGAAGTGGGAAATGGCCAAGCAGATTTGGCAGACCTTTTTTTTGAAAATTCATATAAATTCAACCGCGGAAGTAGACCTAGCCAACCTCATATTCATTTTGATCGGAAAGAACAGGAGAATCTAGAAATACTAATATAAAAGATCTAGAAAAATAATTTTTGGTTTTTCACTTTAAAGTGAAAAAAAATAAAATAGATTTTTTTTTAATTTCAAAAACAGCCTCGGTAAAATTTTTTAAACAATCCTAATTCCCTACATAGAAATATATAAGATAAATATATAAATATTTAAGTTTTAGGGACGTAATATAATAATAAACGCAAACCCGAAATATGTGTAACCTGTACAGTGTTAGTTTGTGTAGTAAATAAGTCATGTAATATATGTATATAGTAATAATTATATATACATATTTGTAAAGCTAATGAAGTAAGGAGTCCAAAAAAGTCATAAAGTTGATGGTAAAAAATGTTTATCACTTATAAATAAATGTAAATAAAAGAATGTTTTGCTATTTTTGCGTATTTGGAAAAAAAAGATTTCACAGTATTTAGGATATAACTTTTTTGCCAAGCGTTTTACCCCCAAATCAATATAAACATGTAGTACATTTAATTTCCTACATAAAAATATTTAACATGTTATACGTAGAATACAGAGAAATATACATATAAATATATAACTCACCACTAGGCCTCCCAGATAAATAATCCAATTAGCCTACAACGCCTATGACACATCATCGAGAAAGTCGTTGACCTCAATATCACTGCCTATATCACCCTCTAAATCGTCATCAATGTTACTAATACTTTCTTCAAGAGCATCCCGAGTATCACTACAATCCATGAAAAAAAATTCGGCTAAATAAATAACTAAAGCACTCTTACACAACTGACAACGGTCAAACAATAACATAGCGCGCCATTTTGGACTGGGACTGGACATTGCATATTTCAGATGTCATGTCATATTTTCAACAAAAACACAACACATCGAGACAAACATAGGAAGAAAGCCTGAAATCTGCTGATTACAGTGATACCAAAACCAATACAGTTTGGAGCGAGTCAAACAAACTGACTGAGACTTCATAAACAGCTGCGTAGTTGCCAATTAGGCAAAAATGTGACGTAATGAAACAATTCCTTGGTGATGAAGCCAGAATAAAACAGTGCTGCCAACGGCAAAACTAAATTACTCTACATTTCTTCCTCTTCAAAATAACATATTATTTGACTAGTAACTATAACATACACTGCATATAAACGCGATTTTCTGATCCGACCAATTTGGTCCGATTGGCCATTCCACAAAAAAACCAGAAACACCTGTTTTCATAAAATCATACAACCTGTCCAATCAATACCTACATAAAACACTACTCTTTAGCTGTGCATTGGTACCAACCGCATCTTCCTGCGAGAAAAATTACCCGAGCTGGGTAATTTCAAAAATATCATGTTTTGCCATTGTCAGAGCGTCGGCTGCAGCAATTTCACTGCGCCAAAAATTCATTTGATTTCTAATCGTTGTAACAATGTTATACAGCTGCTACAGGATTAATTTATGTAATAAAATGAAAGTTCAGAATGTGATCTTTCGAATGATATATATATTGATCACTTTTGAGTTTATTATTATTGGGTTTTTAACATCACAAAATTTTCAGTCATATCCGACCAATTTGGTTGGTGGCCACTCTAGGCGACATAAAAATTGACCAAATTGGTCGGATGGCCACAGCTAGGGTTAATAGTTTTGCTTTAATTTGTTTTAGCGAATTTCCCCTACAGAGAAGAAGCTATTACCCTCATGGTAAGACTTAAGCCCGAGACCATGATAACTTTTCATTTTGAGGTCCCCAGATGCCAAAAACACCATTCGTTCAAATTTTTATATATGTGTATATATATATTCCGTAAGCACGATAAATCTTGTAAAAAAGGTCCAATCTTAATGAAATTTGGTATAAATGTGTAAAGTACCATTTCTTTGAACGAGTTCGAAAACCAGACGAATCGCACTATCCGAAAAGAGGTTTTTAGGGAATTTTGTACCACAAAAATGGTACAAAATCGAATTTATTTAAATCAAATTTTGATTTTCACCATTGCACTCAGCATAAAAAAAACAAACAATTTGGTATCTTGATCATTGCTCTACATCAATTGGTTACTGAGATATTGAAAGTGCTAAACGCAGTACGTTGTCTAATGTTATTCTTATGGAGAAAAAGAAAAATTTTATATCTCGCTTACTTATGAACATAAACTGACGAAATTTGGTATATGGCTTCATCAGGTTGTTTTTTTTTTTGTTTTTTGCACAAAAAACTTTTTTTTTGCCTTTGATTCCCTTAGCAGCAAACCTCAGTACTCGGTCCCCATGGTATTCTTATGGAAAATAATTAAAATGTTATATCGCTTATTTATGAATGTATATGGATGAAACTTGGTATGTGACTTCACTCAGTTGAGTTCTATTGATATTTGCATAAAAACCCATTATTTTGTCTTCCGTGTTGCAGCAAACCTGCGTACTCATCCCCAATGTTATTCTTATGGAGAATAATTAATATTTTTAATATCGCTTGTTTGTGAATATATTTCATGAATCCTGATAAGTGCTTTAACCCTTTGAGGTCGATTAAATTAAATCACCCAGATACCCTGAGACGGAATTAATTTTGGCCATTTTGTATAGATTTTACTATTGTTACATTTAATTAACTAAATTAATTTAAAAATGCATTTATGAGGGTTTATTTTTAAGGCACATTGATTGCATACTGTATATTGATGAAATAAAAATAAAAATGTAGACCTGTTTTATTTTTTCTTCCATATATTTTTAGTACATATGTACTATATTTATGTGACAGATACGAGAGTAAAAACCCATTTATATTTATTTGTAAGTCAAATGAACACACAAAAAACATTCAAAAATAGCGTCATCACTAATTTTATTAGTCATAATTATAACTAAACAAAAGAGTAAACATAACCAAACACCACAGACAACAATCGGAGCTGGAACTATCAGACGCTTGCAGATGACATAAGACACTGCGAATTGTGAAGTATAGTTCATGGAGTAATAACATTTATTTCAGAACAAAATAATCCATGGAGTAGATAAAATAAACGTTAAAAGTAATAAGGAATGTATAAGAAGCAAATAGACATAAAATCATTACATTATATTTAGTTTTAGCGCACTTCATATGGGCTAAACGTCACGGCGAGTATAGGTCGCCATTCGAGCGTTCGGGAAAATGGCGCGCGGCGACCTATACTCGCCATTCGACTGCAAAGGGTTAATGTGTTATGTTATATGTTCATTGGAAATTCGCTGAGTATGCAGGTTTCCTGCGACGGGGGTATATTTTTCAAAGTGCAATCAAAATTTCTGGCCAAAATTATAAATAAATCAAATATATTTGTTGGTCGATTCTAAACAAAGTGCTGCTGTTTTTGCTCATAATAAAAGTTATATTCTGATTTCTGACTGACAGTACAGGATCTTGCCATCAGTGACCCCAACAACATGCAACACTGTATGGTTTGTGTTCTGCTCTAATGAAACCAGGTTTAGTTGACGTTTTCTGCCAATAATATACGAGTCTTGCAAACGATCCGACTGACACTTATCTCTTATTAACATTGTTTTCTCCTGCAAATCAGCCAGAAAAACTAGTTTGGTTTTCTATTTTAATTCAAATAAACAAATCTCAGACAAAAACTCTGCGGTTTATTTGGAATACAATTTTAAAATCTTGGTCGATTAAACAATTGTGTATTTAATGTGATAAAATTTGCATCATACATGGAGAAGACAAAAATAAAATAAGAGTGACTGAATTTGTTAGAACTTCTCACAATTGTCTGAACTCAAATTTCAATTAATGTCAGTTACTTACATAACTTACAGTACATAACTAGATTACTTACGTACCGTAAGTTAGCTCAAATATAAACTCACCCCTCTCCGACCTTACTGCCAGACATAAGGACACTGTTGAGCACCCTGGTACGAGGCTTGATGCACGTCTGAGGGCCCAGGATGGAGGCTCTGACGCTAGTCCTCTCGGCCACCTCAGCCCTCTCCCCCACCAAACACGAGTCCCGCTCCAGCTGAGAGCTGGCCACCACTGCGGTCGTCGCCACGGCAACCAACTCCGCCTCCCCCGTCACTGCCGCCCACCGGTCCACTATCTGGGGAGACATATCGCATAGTTTTAATAGGCTCATAATAAAATTATCAAGGTTAACGACTACTGAAATTGATCACTTTCCAATCAGAAAAGTCATTGCAACATTATCCAGGTCGATTTGATCTGTCTTTAAATGGTTACCAGTTACCAAGCATGATGGGCTAAACTTAATCTAGACTTCTCTAGACTAATATAATAAATAAATTGCCTTTAACCCCAGATGTAGGAGTAACTGATCCCACACAGCCTTTTGTCCAACATTTCTGACGAATGTCCAGGGCTGTAGAGAACCATGATGGCCCACCTCCCCCAGTGAGGCTCTTCATGAGCCCCTCAATTTTTACTTTCTCCCCCTGTTTATGGAGAAAGTATTGTTTTTGTCAAAAATGTTTAAATTTGAGTTGATATTGAAAACATTTCTTTTGTTGCTCCCTGAACCAAAAAAAATGATTTTTGAGTGATGATGTCTGTCTGTGTGAGTGTGTATGTGTGTCTGTTTGGATGTGTACAGAGCTAGAGATGACACCAGTTGTCCGATTTTTATGAAATTTGGTATGCAGGTACTAATCCATGATATCTCCAGGCGTTTTTTCATTGTTTTAAATTTTTGATTTTTAAGGGTAACTATCCCCCAACAAATCGTTAAAAAACTGCTAATATCCAAATTTTTCAAAAACTGCTCAAACGATTTTGATTATAAACTTTAGTGATTTGTAGAGCTTTAGGTTTCCAAAAAAATGACCCAACCCGCATTCCTGGGAAAATTCGGGTTCAGAAATTACAGGACTTAAAATTTCCAAAATTCAGAGTTTTTTATTTATCTCTTATAAAAACATAAGTGCTAAATATAATTTACTTATCACTATTAAAGAAAGCTCAAAAACAAATAATTTAATATTTTGAATTATTATTCTACGATTACTGGATGCGAAGAACATTTTCATTTAGCGGAAAACACAGAATGTTGTCTAATTTAGATTTGTTATCAAAAGATTTAGAAATTGATTATAATTATGTCAGTAAGGTAGATTTAAATACTAATTTGGGCACTGAGCTGCTTACAAAACCACAGTTTAGATTCAAGCCAATAGATGTACGGCAGGTAGAAAAATAATAGATTTGTTAAAAAGTAAACATTCTAGTGGATACAATGAAATTCCAGTCACAGTTATTAAAGCAGTAAAATCCAGTATTAGTAGAGCTCTTTGCCAATTAATCAACTCTTCATTTGTTACTGGCATTTTTCCAAATAAACTAAAGCATGCAAAAATAATACCTTTTCATTAGTGATGGTCAAAACCAGAAATTTCAAATCTCGAAACCGAAACCAAAACTTAAAATATCGAATCTTGAAACACGAAGGTCAAATTTCAAAATCCTATTTACTTGCCTGGTTTTGGTTATGAAAAATAAATCCAGTTACTCCAAATAAACCAGTTAACTTACTGCCATTCTTGAAGTATGCTAGAAAAATATTAGTTTCAGAACTACTAGTGAACCAATTATTTGTAGCTTAATTATAAACTTTGGTTATAGTTGTTCTTTCACAAATAAAATAAACGGTATCAGGAAACTGACACATACTTTCTCCCTTTTAGCCCAACTTTAATGAATAAATTACTTTTTATTTACTAAATATAGAATACAAAGCATGGTCGAATGTACAGAAAATCTTGTAAACAAGTTGTTTTAAAAAACATCCACCCAAATCCCTGCTTTGGAGGCACTACAGAATCCATTGCTACACTCGTGGTTTTAATAGGGGAAATGCCCCCTATTCCCCCCCAGGGTTATTAAGGGGCAACATATTTCGAATTTCCTCTGTTGTTCAATGCTAACTTGACAAGCATATCAAGTTTGAATGAAATTGATCAGTAAATAAGAGAGAAATAGTAATTTTTTTATTCCCCATGAAAATAACATTGGACAACGTACTGCGTTTACCGCAAAATGAAAATTTCAATTTTCTCCAAAACCAGCATTCGTAGAATAGTAATTCAAAATACTAAATTATTTAGTTTTTTGAGCTCTTTTTAATGGTGAATAGTAATATTTTTTTTATATTTATGTCTTTTAATGAAAAATCCAAACTGAATTTTTGATGTTAAGTCCTGAAATTTCTGAACCCGAATTTTTACAGGAATGCGGGTGGTGCCATTTTGTTGGAAAACTAAAGTTCTACAAACGACTAAAGTTTAATCAAAATCGTTAGAGCCGTTTTTGAGAAATTTGGATTTTTCATGTTTTTTGGCGGTTTTGGGGGGATAATTACCCTTAAAAATCAAAAATTCAAAAAAATGAAAAAAACGCCTCGAGATATTGTGGATTACTACCTACATGCCAAATTTCATAAAAATCGGCCCATTGGTTAAGGCTCTAGCTCTATACACATCCACACAGACACACACACACACACACACACACACACACGGACACACACAGACAGACATCATGTAAAAACCACTTTTTTGGGTTCAGGGAGCACCAAAACGAATATTTCCACTAACAACTCAAATTTGAAAATTTTTACGAAAACAATACTTTCTTCACATACTATGTATAAGGGGAGAAAGTAAAATCAATAATCCACAAAAGGTGAAGGTAGACGACCGATGTCAGTAGGCTTTTGACCTTCACATTATTAATCAACACTCAGGCGTGATTTCTGGTAAAAAAACAATGAAACAAAAAATCTCAGCAGTTTTGAGTTTTGATTCTCGAAACTCGCCGATCGAATCTCGAAACCGAAACTTTTCCAAAGTTTTGGTGGTTTTGAGATTCGAGTTTTGGTTTTGACACATCACTACTTTACATAAGAAAAATGATAAGGACAATGTTACTAACTACCGTCCTATTTCAGTTACCCCTTCCCTATCTACAGCATATGAAAAAGCAGCTTATTTAGAACTATCAGAATTCCTAGAAACTTTTCATTTATTGGATGATAACCAACATGGTTTAAGGCAAGGGAAATCAGTTGTGAGTGCCGCTGTGTCATTTATTGAATCTATAATTTAATCTTTAGAAAAGAGAAAACACACAGATGGCATATTTTTGGACTTTTCTAAGGCTTTTGACAGCGTTAATCATTCTAAATTAATAGAAAAACATAAGGTATTTGCAGTAACCGCAACAGCTCTGAACTGGTTCAGCTCCTATCTCACCAATAGATATCAGTATGTGGAAATTTCTCATTTAACAACGTTTAATAAATAAATAAAAATAGCTTCTGACTATAAGCAGCCTAGATTTGGAGTGCCCCAGGGGTCAATTTTAGGATCTGTGCTCTTTCGTGTTACTTAAAGGTATAGATAATTCACTAGTCGATAATATCAATAGTAAATTCTGTCTTTATGCAGATGATTCTAATTTGTTAATATCTTCAAACTCTCCTGAAGAAACTAAAATCAATGCTTTTGTTGAATTGGAAATTATTGGAGATTACTTATTCAATCACAATTTACTTTTAAATTCCCATAAAAGTAAATTTATGACTTTTAAGACACCGCAAAATAGAGTTCTGAAAGACTTAACAATAATACATGACTCATGTCATATTCAACAGGAAAGTAGTGTGAATTTCTTAGGTTTGAGAATAGATCAGCATTTGAATTGTACAAAAAATTTTAGGAAAAATTAACTCGGGAATTTATGCTTTATCAAAAGTGTCATTTTACTGTGGTTTAAAAACTTTAAAAATATCTATTTTGCCCATGTTTATTCCCACATCTCCTATTGCATCGGCCTGTATGGCTCTACAAAAAATAAAAACATGGATGGTACCTTGAAGCAACAAAAACAAGCCATTCGAATTATGCTTAAATTAAAACATGATGAATCAGTTAAGGAACACTTTAAGAATTTGCAAATATTTATGGTTTATGCACAGTACATCTACGAGTGCATTCTTCTCGCAAAAACAACTAAATTAAAGGTAACACTAAAACCACATATAATACTAGTCAACGATTTGAAATTATACAGCCACATAAGTTAATGTTTTTGAGAAAAACCAACCTATGTAGGACAAAAATTTCTTAAATATGTCCCTAAGGAAAAAAAGGAAAATAATTATAGAAAGTTTTTAAAAATACAAAAATTTTACTAGCTTAAAAATCCACTATATACTCTTGAAGAATTTTCTACCTCCCATGGATAATGGATAATGGATATAACATAAAATGATTTATTGAATCTTTGTCATTTTTAGTATAAAGTCGTTTAAATTATTTTGTTATGTTTTTTTTTTTTCTTTCTGTCTCTCATTTGACACTGTTCATTGTACAAATAAATGCACAGTATTTCCCCTCTTAAAAACACTGTGGTTACAAAGGATTCTGCAGTGCCTCCAAAAATGGGCTTTGGGTGGACATTTATGAAACAAGTATATTAGATTTTCTGTGCATTATTCCATACTTTATATTCTATAGTTAGTAAATAAAACACAATTTAGTCTTTAAAGTTGGGCTAAAAGGCAGAAAGTACGTGTTAGTTTCCTGATACCGTTTATTTTAGTGAATTTCCCCTATAGGGAAGAAGCTATTACCGTAGTCTGCATGGTAAGACCTAGGCCCGGGACCATGATAACTTTTCGTTTTGAGGTCCCCCAGATGCCAAAAACGCCATCCGTTCAAAACTGTATAAATATGGTTAGGGTGCGATAACTCTCGTAAAAATGGTTTGATTTTGATGAAATTTGGTACAAACATGTAAAGCAACATTTATGACTTTAAGTTCGGAAACCAGCCAGATCTCTACATCCCAAGGGGTATTTTGGGGGGGTTTTGTACCCCAAAAATGGGGTTTTTGAGTTTTTTACATATAATATTTTAGTATCGTAAATCAAATTTTACTTTTCACCATTGAATTCAGCTTAAAACAAACAATTTGGTGTTTTGGTCATTGCTCTACGTCAATTGGTTACATAGATTTAAAGTGTTAAACACAGTACGTTGTCCAATGTTATTCTTATGGAAAATAAGAAAAATTGTATATCTCGCTTATTTATCAACTTATCCTGACGAAACTTGTTATATTGCTTCATATTGTTGTGGTCTATTGATATTTGCTCAAAAAACTATCTATTGGTTCATGGTTTCCGTAGCAGCAAACCTGCGTACTTAGCCCCCATGTTATAAAGAATAAGTCAAAGATTATTTCCGTTAATTATGAACATAAATTAATAAAACTTGGTATGTGGTTTTACCTAGTTGAGTTGTATTGATATTTGTATTAAAACCCATTTTTGTCTTCTTTGTTTCAGCAAACCTATATACTCAGCCGCCATATTATTCTTATGGAGAATAATTAAAATGTCATAAATCGTTTATTTATTAATGTATATTGATGAAACTTGGTATGAGGCTTTATGTAGTATTAAGATTAGGGGTGGGCGAGTACTCGAAACTTCGAGTTTTCGGCCGAGTATTTTAATACTCGAACTCGACTCGAAGTTTTAAAAACTTACTCGAAAGTTCGAGCGAGTATTTCCCGCCGATTTTCGGACGATCGCTAACGATTGCGACCGGCCAAAACGCGTAGTAACGGCCGCAAAAGACAATTGCATCACGTAAAATCGGCCGAAAATGACGATCGCGAACGATTGTGACCGGCCAAACGCGTAGTAACGGCCGCCAAAGGCGATCGCATCACATAAAATCGGCCGAAAATGACGACCGCGAACGGATGCGACCGGCCAAAACGCGTAGTAACGGCCGCAAAAGGCGATCGCCTCGCGTAAAATCGGCCGTAAATGACGATCGGACCGCGTGATTTCGGCCGTAACTAACGATTTTGTCATTTAATATTGATTATAAGCAATGTCTGGACCAGGTGAAATTGGCCAAATGACAACCGGGCCCCGTTTCATCGGCCGGAAACGAATGTCAAACAGTGTTTTGTTTGTCAATACATAATTCAGTTTGATTGTACTGGCCAAAACTTTGTACTGATACTCATTTATTAGTTGAAACCATGTTTAGATTATCAAATCTAGGGTGGTATCCAAATCCCATTACACTATTTTTAACTAGCAACTGATGGCAAATACTCGCTCTAAAATACTCAAAACTCAAAAATAATTGGCACTACTCGACTCGATTAAAAAAATCACTACTCGCACACCCCTAATTAAGATACATATATATGCATTGGAAATTCGCTGAGTACGCAGGTTTGCTACTACGGAGGTATTTTGGTAGACTTACGACTTCCCACTCCTCTGCTGGTGCCTTTTAAGAAGGTTCATTCATATATCTACATTTTATTTTACTGAAAATATAGAAGTGACAAAAAGGAATAAATTAATAACCATCTTCAAGAAGCATGTACCATTTCGAAAATAAATGTAAATTTTCTCAATAATTAGTATAAATCATCCCAGATTTACACCCTTACAGATTTTGTTCTGTAAGGGGTGGGAAATTCTCTCTCTCTTTAATTTTACTCTATTCTGTAACATACAAATAAACACTTTCGTATAAGAAAACCATTTGATTCTATTTAACTTACAAGATTGACAATATCAGCTGGTCTAATGTATTTATTACAGATCTTAAATTTACTGAATTCCAGACAAACAATATATTGTTGTAATAGATTTTACTAAAATTCTGAGATACAGCTGAATCATAGAGGCATAAACCCTGAATGCAAGATTGTGGCAAGACTATTTCTTCAACACCTAACTACAGAAAAAGATGCTGTACTTAGTCCCCCAAGCTTGTGAACAAAGAATATTGATTTTTTTATATAAAGTGTTTGTGTAACCCAATGACTCAAGTTCAAAATGTCTCTTCAATAAGTTCTCTGGCAACCTTTTCTCAGTTCCCATTCTTATCTTAATAATCTGAAATCGTTGATACCACAGAATTATAATTCTTCTAAACTTAAGACTCCCTCTGGTTACACTTTCTAGCTACAAATTTAAAGTAAGAATGTTTACGCTTAGGTACGTCTTGCGACAATCCAAGAATTTCACCTCTAACGTCACAAAACAAATGCCCCCACGGTAGTTAACTCTGCAACAGGATAGGTACTACAGTGTCTCAACTGGAGTCGGGCTTTGCGATGAAGGACACAAGATCAAGTAGTCCAAATGTTAGGTTGATCACCTCTCGGTTGATGCGGCAGTACTCCTGCAGCGTGTTGGCTCTAGTGGCAAAGTTGTGCTCCGGCGCGATGTATGCATAGCAGCGTATCAAGTCCCCGTGGTACGCAGGTCTCTGGTCACCTCGGTGGTCCGAGTAGCTCGACATCATATGAACTTTCGCTACCAAGTTCTCCTCTTCCGCCAGGTCTATCAACTCTTAACAATGGAAAGATTTGTGTAACAACAGCTCACATAACATTTATTTACAAATTAAAATCCTATGTGGTTTTTATATTCATATTTTGGGAGGTTTGTCTTATTTTTATTTCTTTTTACTAGGGGTGTGCGAGTAGTGATTTTTTAAATCGAGTCGAGTCGAGTCGTAGTGCCAATTATTTTCGAGTTTCGAGTATTTTCGAGCGAGTATTTGCCATCAATTGGTAGTTTAAAATAGTGTAATGGGATTCGGATAATACCTTGGATTTGATAATCTAAACATGGCTTCTAACTAATACATGAGTAGCAATACAAAGTTTTGGCCAGTACAATCAAACTGGATTACGTATTGACAAACAAAACACAGTTTGACATTCATTTCCGGCCAATGAAACAGGGCCCGGTTGTCATTTGGCCAGTTTCACCTGGTCCAGACATTGCTTATAATCAATATTAAATGACGAAATCGTCATCTTCGGCCAGTTTTACGTGATGCGATCGCCTTTTAAGGCCGTCACTACGCGTTTTGGCCGGTCGCAATCGTTCGCGATCGTCATTCTTGGCCGATTTTACGTCATGCGATTGCCTTTTGCGGCCGTTACTACGCGTTTTGGCTGGTCGCAATCGTTAGCGATCGGCAGGAAATACTCGCTCGAACTTTCGAGTAGTTTTAAAAACTTCGAATCGAGTTTGAGTATTAAAATACTCGGTCGAAAACTCGAAGTTTCGAGTACTCGCACACCCCTACTTTTTACCAAGTTTCCTGCAGGGATTAAGATTTTCTTCAGCATAATCATTATATAGTAGACCCCTCCATGGGACCGAACCCCGGGTTGGATAACTAAAAGGGCGGTTAAAATTAATAACACCAGGGTATTGACGTATTAAACACTAAAAATTCGCTAAAAACGATAAAATTTATACGACAGTTAAAAAATAGGTACTAAAAGTAGGTACTAAGATGCCATACTTGATTAACTACCGAAACATATGATCGACTTGTTGTGACCTGATACAGTATCAATATGGCGGTGGACGATAGTCATTTCCTGGAAAGAGGCCGGTTGAAGCGATGACGGTTAAGAGGTCTACTGTATATATTTCTCAAGGGTGTTTTTTGTTGGTAGGCCATAACTCCTTTAATATTTCATCAAAACTGGGCTATCATTTTAAAGATTACCTTCATCACTAAGTGTGAAAAATAAACAAATAATTCAAACCAATAAAAATGATAATTTAATAGGTGAATCTCACATATTTATTTGTCAACGTACTGATGGAAAATAAATATAACAGACAACTTAAAATAGGTGTTTTAATGTGCAAGCTGTGCATGGCCAGTTCTAGGATTAATGTATTCTAATTGTACCTGTCTTAGGGCACGAGATGACAATAGAAGCTGCTTTCTCCTGGTCTTGTTTAGTCGATGGGGGGTGAGAAAACTGCTTCTTGACTGTATATGGAATCAGCTCGCCTTTCAGAGTGCTCACATTTCTAGTAATCAGAAATAAAATTTGATAATCCCCTTAAATTAACTTAAAAAAATATAAAATAAATAATATAAATAAAATAGAGAGATAATTAATTAGCCTTGGTAACTAACACTGAGAGGAGGA
This sequence comes from Allygus modestus, assembly GCA_963675035.1. Classification (NCBI taxonomy): domain Eukaryota; kingdom Metazoa; phylum Arthropoda; class Insecta; order Hemiptera; family Cicadellidae; genus Allygus; species Allygus modestus. Next base: position 375,776,656 of record OY776111.1, on the reverse strand, counting down.
AGAGGAAACGAGATCAAGGGCAGAGCCTGTTGAATCTCCAGGACCACTCATCCTGGATATAGGCAGACCAAGGAATTACGTAGAAAATAAGATCGTAGTAGAGCAGAGACTAACGATCAGGCAACCTGAGAACCTGTTATTCTTAAGGAGAAAAGTACAATATTATATTTCACTTAATTATAAACATTGATAAAACTTGGTCAGTGCTTTCATATGGTTGAGATTTATATTGATATTTGCATTTAAAAGAAATATGTTTGTCGTCCCTGTGGCAGCAAATCTGCAAACTCCGTTTTAATGTTATTCTTATAGAAAATTCTTATGGAATTTAACAAATTTTTCCGGGTGTCCATTAAGTCGTGGACTGTTTTTTACCTGTAAAGAAATTAAAACCACTACAGCTATTTAATAAAGTGCAACAAATAGAGTTTTATTTACAATATACACAATATCAGTGCACTTTCACATGTGACCCATTGGGAATCCTTAAAATATCTAGCTGAAATTCAATTTTTGCTCAAGCATTCAATTCAATTCAATTAAGATTTCTTTATTCATAATGATACTCTTGTATACATAGAATAGTGTCAACAAAAAGTAGAACTATATACAATAAGTACTACAAAATACAAGTATTAAATATGAGTACTATATGAAAATGTAGGTTAATACTTGGGTGGAAATTGATTTTCGGCTAGATATTGTACGGGCCACCAATGTGTCACACGTGGAAGTGTATTAAAGTTGTATTTATTGTAGGGTGTGCGAATCCTCAAACTTTGAGTTTTCGGCCGAGTATTTCAATACCCGGGCTCGATCCGAAGTTTTGAAAAATACTCTAAAGTTCGTGTGAGTATTTTCTGCCAATTTCCGAATAATCACTAACGATTGCGACCAGCCAAATCGCATACAAACCGCCGCCAAAGGCAATCACATCACATAAAATCGCCTGAAAATGACGACTAAAAACTTGAATTGGCCTTAAAAAACGACCGAACGTATGTAAATGACGACCGGACCGCGTAATTTCGGACGTAATTGTAGACGTGACACACATATAACTCAAAAAGTAATGATCCCATCGTGTAATATCGGCCATAAATGACAATGGAAACATAGTATCGACCAAAAATGATGACTGAATTACGAAATAAAGGCTATAAATGAGGACGGTATACATAATATCGACAAAAATGGCGACCGGGCCTTATATTGCTGATGGCAAGTACTCAAAACTCGAGAATAAATGGCACTACTCAACTCGACTCGACTTGATCCAAAAAATCCCTACTCGCACATAACCCTGATATTGTAAATAAAACTCTATTAAAATAAGGTTACTTTACCTTTGTCTTCAGCTTTCAAACAATCTAAATGGACGACCGCGGTTTCGGAAGTAAAAATACTTCTATCATCAGGTTGAATTAAATTACAAAAGTTCACATTGTTTACATTCATGTCAAAAGTTAAAAAAATGTGAAGACAAATGTGAACTTTTGTAATTGAATTCAACCTGATGATTGAAGTATTTTGACTTCCGAAACCGTGATCGTCCATTTGGATTGTTTTAAAGCTGAAGACGGGGGTAAAGTAATCTTATTTTATTGTTTATCAGCTTTAGAGGCTATTCAACCATGAATAAAACTCTATTTGTTTCACTTTCTTAAAAGTATAAGCTTATACTTGCAGCTCTAGTGGTTTTCATTTTATTACACGTACAAATCAGTCCAGGACTTTATGGACACCCGGTATATCTCGCTTATGTATGACTGAATATTAATAAAACTTAGTATGTTGCTTTATCTGATTGTGGCCCATTGATATTTGCATAAAAACCCCATTTTTGTGGTCTCTGTTGAAGCAAAACTGAAATCTCAGTCATAATGTTATTGTTATGGGGAATAAATAAAATGTCATAAATTTAGCTTATTTATGAATTATGTTTTGATGAAACTTGGAAAATAGCTTCTTGTGGTAGTGAGGTTCATATAAATGCGTTGGAAATTCGCTGAGTAGACAGGAAATTTGCTGAAACAGGGTTATTTGTCTTCATTGTTGCAACTTACATGAGTACTGAGAAATTTAAAACCCTTTTTACTTTATCATCATGTTGGTTCGTGAACTCAAGAAAAATAATATCGTCTTATACCTTCATGTAAAATTCTATAAAAATCGAATGTCTCTTTGAAAAGTTATCGCAAATATTAGAAAATTTGAACAAATGGTGTTTTTTAGTATCTGAGAACTTCAAAACAAAGATTATCATGGTCTCAAGCTTTGGTCACCATACCACCACTAATTTAACTAAACTTTAGGGGAATTGAACAACTGTGGGTAATAACTAATACACTCAAGGTTTTTAACTAACTCATAACTAATACACATATTACATGTAAAAACTTCAAAAAAATTTTTAGGGTCCAAAACCCCCCCAAAATACCACTTCGGATGGGGCGATCTGTCTGGTTTTCGAACTTAAAAGTCATAAATGCTGCTTTACACGTTTCTAAATTTCATCAAAATGGGACCTTTTCTATGAGAGTACGCACGCACGCACGCATGCACGCACACGCACACACACACACACACACACACACACACACACTCACACACTCACACACACACACACACACACACACACACACACACACACACACACACACACACACACACACACACGTGTGTATACAGTTTCAAACGGATGGTGTTTTTGGGGTCAAAACAAAAAGTTATCATGGTCCCGGACCTAGGTCCTACCATGCCGACTACGGTAAAAGCTTCTTTCCTATAGGGGAAATTTGCTAATTCCCTATAGAGGAAATTTGCTAAAAATAATATTGTAATAGATGTTACAAAATTGTAATAAAATTGGTATCAACGTCATAACCGTCTTTCACCAGCGTCAATCAAGCGAGCTCTGTCTGTTTGTCTTCCTATGTGATTCCAAGTAGTTTGCGTAATGTCTACTAGGAGGAAGCACATTCAAAAGCCCCTGATGCCGACCACACTCAATAGATTGTACTGTTTCTTGGTTAACCGATTTTAGCATTGCATTTATCGTCTACTACAGGTGTATAGTCAATGCTACAAAACACAGTTACCATGATAACATAAAAGACTCTTCAGCAGGAAATTGCACCCCCCACTTTCGTATAGTGACGACATAAAACAGCTGTTGGTTTAGAGTCAGTGCTTCATTTGGAATGAAATAACATCAGCAGCCTTGGTGAAATGGCCTAGTGGTTATGATGTTAGTTTGATACGATGGAGGTTCCCAGTTCAAGACTGCACATTGTAGTTATCTTTTTGAAGATGACAAATTGTTAATTAATCATATTTTTTTGTTTATTTTAACCAAAATACCATTTTATTTATTTTTATTAATTTAAATCTACGTATAGTTGATTTTAATAACATCAATTTACATGGGTTTCGGACCGGAATGATTTTGGGCCTAGCTGTAGTTTCCATTTTAAAAAGAGCGTGACTTAAACTGTATTGGTAGATTACTTTTTAAAACTTTAAAAGACGTATGTTCAGTTTGGTTCAAGATAAAACAGTAACTAGACTGGGCACAACATTAGTCCCCTTTCATTTCCCAATTTTTTCCACTTTTATTTTTTATACAAGTTTTCTTTTTGATACTCCATTTTTGCCTTATATACATTGATGTTTTCTACCTCAATTATATACATTGATGTTTTCTACCTCAATTATTTAACTGAGTTTTCTTACTAATTTTCTTATACCACATGTTGAAAATATTTAATTTTCTACGATCTGTTTTTGTTTATTCTACATTCTCACTAGCATCTAGAAAGACACACGAGCCACTGGAAGAGGAGACATTTCCTACGTAAGAGCTGCCAGGTGTAAAACTTTTAAATCACACCAAGTGCTATCCGTGGAAATTTTAAAATCACAGCGCCATCTACTGGTAGATGAATTGTAACTTTTACTTAGTTCGATACGCTATGGTAGTCTAATGCATATGGCACTGGATTCACGATCAATTCCACCCAGGTTCCCAGGTTCAATTCCACCTTTTCATGTTTACCTTTTGAGGTACCAATTTTGGTTATATTTAACACAAACCCATTTTTGTAATATGTTAAAAAAGAAAAGATCCGCCATACAGCGCTCTGTAGAGGTTAGGTTATTTTGATATTTTTTCGTAAATGTAGCGTAATTTTTTAGAATATAAGTAGGTTTCCCCTGTTTACATTTGAAAATACTATATTTCACTGTTTTCTCATAATAAAATTTGTTTTTCATCGGACAAGTTCGGCTTCCTTCGGGTGGCAGAGTCTCCTCTTCCAGTGGCTCGTGTGTTTTTTTAGCTGCTAGTTATATCCTCTCTCAATTATGATTAAAATTACAACTAGGTAATAGTTTTCTTTTTCAAAATCCATTATAATATGGATCACAAATTTTTTTAATGTAATCACCTGAATAACCAAGACAATAATACTACGGAACATAATATTCAAGCATGAAATAAACTATGGATACCCAAACAAAATGATATAGTGGAAAACTATGCGTTCACAATACAAGTTTTATGCTAGAAGATGTAACAGGTTGGTAATTTGAATCTTTCCTTGAACTGTAATTGAAAACAAAAATTCAATGACTTGTTTATTCTTTATTTTTACTGTTTTAACTTTATATATCCACATTATAATCCTACACATATTTATTAGACTTTTAATTTCTCAGAGGTTTTTGTCAGATTCCTAATAAAATTCTGACTAGTCCTTCTTATTTTAGTTGACAATAATTTAAGTACACTTCTCAATTTTCTAGTTTACCCTCTAACGTAGTCAAAACATATGTAAATATTGAGAGTTCTTCGTTCGGGTGTCATCGTCAAAACACGTGAAAGTTCGGTTACAATGGAGTGGGGGGTGCGATTTCCTCTCTATAGAGTCTTGTTGATAACATTACCAAGATAATTGTTTCAAAACCTAGGAAACGGTCTTTGGTTGGGACATAGTTTTCAATTTATTACTGCTCTCAATCATCTCCACGATTTTAAATTGTAGGACCTAATGGACTTTCTGCAGAGTCAGCCTTTGTTAGTGTTTTATAGTTTTTGCGCTCACACCAAATTTAAAAGGAACCCCAAACCGCCAACCACGATCTCACCTGTTGTGCGAGAGGTACTGACAGAGCCACCGCCGCATGACGTAGACATGGGCATCCAGCAGCCGAGAGTAGAGCCGCACATGGCCATGTTTCTTGAGGAGGCGCCGAGACAGTGCCAGGGTCTCCTCGTAATCGCTGGCCGACGCCAAGAACACCAGGCGAGACGTGGTCGAGTCCACAGCCACTAGATCTCGCTCTATGTCAAATGCCATTAGATTTGAATAAGTGAAGATGGTCGGTTACAGAACTGAATGATACTGAACTCTTTCATGAACAAATTTAATACTAGACCATGTTTAAATTTTTTAACTGAATCAAAGCTCTTACTGATAGGTGATTCTGTATCAAATACATTCACAACCTTTGAATGTTTTTTTTCCAAATGTACAACCTATATTAATACTGTTCATTATACTGTATAACCTTAACAGAGCAATTGGGGATTGGAGAAACACACTTATTATCAACAGACTCTTCTATTTGTACTTCTGGATTAGTTGGCCAAGATAAAAAAAAACTCTTTGAAAACGCTTGGCAAAAATGTGTCAGCATTATCCTATAAGATAGCCGGTTACACACAACCAATAAACTCTATACAATCATGACACTGTATAGTATTATAGAAATTGCAGGTGTGCTGTAACTTGCTCTACTATTCTTAATTGTTTCAGGGTGTTCCAATTGGAGCACTAGCATACTGCTCGTCCTGAAAATGACGGTAGGCAGATTGAAATTGCCAATTTGCCTTTCTTTGTACACATGGAACAAATTTATAATCAGTCCGAGTACAGTAAACTTGCTTAGCTTACACTGTTACTAGGCTCTAGATACAAAATAATTTTTATTAATACATATTTTTAGCCTATAGGACTAATATTAACTTTAAACCCTCTTAACTACTGCTAACAAAGTTAAAAATCAGTATCTCATTTTAAAGGCTATTTTTATTTGTTGTAGGGTAATTCATGTAGAGCGCTAGCTTACTACTCGGTCTATAACTAACCTTCAAGTACTTTTCGGACTAGTTTGATTCGCTTATTCTCTCTCCAGTTCAAACAACAACAAAAAATCAAGATGGGTTTCTGTCTACTGGTTATCAAAGAGCTTGAAACTGAAATATTTTTCATTATACTGCTTAAAAAACAGCTGTTTTCAACACATGCATTGATGCTAAAGTTGTTCATTTAGCGAATTTCCCCTGTAGGGAAGAAGCTATTACCGTAGGTCTCATGGTAAGACTTAAGCCCGAGACGTAACTTTTCATTTTGAGGTCCCCAGATGCCAAAAACACCATTCGTTCAAATTTGTATATATGTATATATATATATATAAATATATATATATGTGTGTGTGTGTCCGTAAGCACGATAACTCTCGTAAAAAATATCTGACTTAATTCAATTTGGTACAAATGCGTAAAGTACCATTTACTTGAACGAATTTGAAAACCTGACGAATCACACCATCTGAAGGGGGGTTTTGTACATGTAATTTTTATTTAAATCAAATTTTAATTTTTACCATTGAATTCAGCATAAAAAAACAAACAATTTGGTATTTTGATCATAGCTCTACGTCAACTGGTTACTGAGATATTGAAAGTGCTAACACAGTACTTTGTCTAATGTTATTCTTATGGAGAAAAAGAAAAATTGTATATCCCGCTTATTTATGAACACAAACTGACGAAATTTGGTATGTGGCTTCATCTGGTTGTAGTTTATTGTTGTTTCCACAAAAAAATTTTTTCGCCTATAGTTCCTGTAGCAGCAAACCTAGGTACTTGGTCCCCATGTTATTCTTATGGAAAATAATTAAAATGTTATATATCGCTTATTTATGAATGTATATGGATGAAACTTGGTATGTGACTTCACTAAGATGAGTTCTATTGATATTTGCATAAAAATTCATTCTTTGTGTTCCTTGTTGTAGCAAACCTGCGTACTCATCCCCAATATTATTATTATGGAGAATAATTAATATTTTAAATATAGCTTGTTTGTGAATATATTTCTTATGAATCCTGTTCATTGTTTTAATGTGTTATGTTATATATTCATTGGAAATTCGCTGAGCATGCAGGTTTTGTGACGGGGGTATTTACTCCTAGGATTAACAGCTGATGACCTCGATCTCTCCAAAGCATTTGACTGCGTCGACCCGCTCGTTCTCAGAACAAGGCTTTTGACTGGATTTCATCATAAATCAAAATCAAAATCAAAATAATCTTTATTGCAGCAACTTCTGAGAACTTCAAGAGCATTACAAACATCAATTTGTTTTAAGTAGCCTAACATTAGTTTAAATATCACAGCACTTATGATAGAAACAATAACATATAAATATATACACAACAATTAAAATGACTACAAAAACATACATGAATAGTCCATAACATAATACCTAATTGCAATTGATAAAATAATATTTGATGTAATAATTTTATTATAAATTATAAATTGTGAGCCAAGCCATAAAACTCATTTGTACAATATATAGGATTGTCTAATAAAAACTGTTTCACCTTATTTTCTGAATGACTAGGTTGCAGATCTCTAACTCTTTGAGGTAAAGCATTGTAAAGTTTAACAGACTCATGAATAAAACTTGGTTGTACCCTAGAATAGTTACAACAACTTATAACTAAATTATTCTTACCCCTAGTATTGTAATTATGACAAATTATTTTCAATTACATTTCTATAATTATTAAGAAAATTTAAACAGTGAAAAAAAATCCTGGAAGAGTCATAATTTGAACTTGTTTACAACTTTCTCTGCAGTGCCCTCTAAAAGGAAGGTCACACAGTAATCTTATAGCTTTTTTTAAGCCTAAACAATTTTATACTGTATGTTTTAGATCCCCCATATTATACAGTAGAACTTCGATAACTCGAACCTCGGGGGAACGTGAAAAATTCTAGTTACAAATTCACTAAAATTTTTTTGGAAAAAATTTGAAATATTTTGAAATATCAAGGTTCGACTTATCAAAGTGTTTTTCCACAGACTTTGACTTATTGAGGGTCACGGTAACGCAATAATAGATGGGTCATGGAAGGGTAGAATCCTTACATCATTTCGTGCTTTGTATCATAAATAACTATACCGTATAATAATTATTACAAAAATTAAGAAGGATTTGAACAATTTTGAATGTCTAAAATAAGCCCGGAAATATTTTGTAAAGCTTTTTTGGTTAATGTAGTAATGATATACTTCCTTCAGTGAAAATATTGTAGAGTAGGAAAGTAAACAAAAAGACTCACAGTTCGGTATTTTGGTGTTGTTTTCCCCGTTCGACCACTTCCTGTCTATTTTTAGACGGTTTTTGCTCACTTCTTATCTTCTGCCCAAAACAAATCCCTCCCCCTTACGGTCAGTTCTGACCAACTGTGCATCAATTTAAATTTAGCTGAACATCAAATGTTCTGTAGACTATTAAAATAATTTGCAAAACTAAAAGGGAACAAAACATGATAAAAATTAAAATTGCAGAGCATTGTTGGAATTGGAATTAGGGTGAAGCAGTATGCACGCCACTTATTTTTGTTTAAAAATTGTCGACAGTGTCTACTGGTGTTTCTAAACTTCCCAACGTCACTTTTTCATTTTTCGTGTCAACAGCCTCAAATAACCTTCAACTTTTCCTCATAGGGTAGAGTTTTGCCAACACATTTTGCCAAACTGAAAACACTTAGTAAAAACACAACCTAAAAACTATCCAGAACCTCTAAACTCGTACTAACTGACATCGGACACAAATTTAATCAAATCAAAACCATTTTATTTAAGAAATAGACATAATTTGCAACAACATGAGACTGTTCCTTATTTATGAAATGAAATTCTCACATATATGAAACCCGTGCGTGAGGATGAGTGTATTTGATATGTGTGTTGCTCATCAATGTAAATTTGTCGGTTGTTTGACCGACATCAGGAGCACCCAGAAAGAGATGTAGTGGGGAGGGAGAATTGAAATTCCCAGCTGTGAATAAGTTACTGGAGGTTTGGTGAATGAACAACTTTGATTTATAGAGGTTCTCTAGTCAATACTTCGACTTGTAGAGGTACGGAGATTGTAATTATTCAAGTTATAGAGGTTCTACAGCTAAAACTTTGACTTATAGAGGTGCGGTGACAGGCTAAGTATACTGCACAAATTCGAGTTATCAAGGTGCTTCCTACTAACCCTTCAACTTAAAGAAATAAAATAAAATATTATTAGGTAGGCACGTTCAGGGGGAATGATAAAAATTAGAGTTATCAAGGAATTCGACTTACAGAGGTTCGAGTTATCGAGGTTCCACTGTAGTTCCATAAGCCAAGTGGTTGTGGATGTGTGCAAAATAAACTACTTTAAGACATTCAAACTGACCTCTGTCCTCAATTTCCTTAACATAAATATACCTTTAATTAATTTACCAGCAATTTTATCTATATGGCTTGACCAGTTCAGTTTAGAATCCAAATTAAAACCTAAAAAGTTGCATAGATCCTTACCCCGACAATCAACACTATTATTGTAAGTTATCAATAGAGCCTCTGTTTTATCTAGATTAAGAAGGGACTCCAGTCCTCTGTGTCTATCTGCTTCTCCCCTAAGACCAATGTTAACTTTCAAAGTCCGTCCCCCCTCAACGGGTTATCCAAAATACATTATTTATGGTTAATGTTAAAGATCAATAAACGGTATCAGGAAACTGACACATACTTTCTCCCTTTTAGCCCAACTTTAATGAATAAATTACTTTTTATTTACTAAATATAGAATACAAAACATGGTCGAATGTACAGAAAATCTTGTAAACAAGTTGTTTTAAAAAACATCCACCCAAATCCCTGCTTTGGAGGCCATACAGAATCCATTGCTACACTCGTGGTTTTAAGAGGGGAAATGCCCCCTATTCCCCCCCCGGGTTATTAAGGGGCAACATATTTCGAATTAACTCTGTTGGTCAATGCTAAATTGACAAGCATATCAAGTTTGAATGAAATTGATCAGTAAATAAGACAGAAATAGTAATTTTTGTATTCCCCATAAGAATAACATTGGACAACGTACTGCGTTTACCGCTAAATGAAAATTTCAATTTTCTCCGAAACCAGCAATCGTAGAACAGTAATTCAAAATACTAAATTATTTAGTTTTTAGAACTCTTTTTAATGGTGAATAGTAATATTTTTTAATATTTATGTTTTTTTATGAAAAATCCAAAAAACTGAATTTTGGATGTTTTAAGTCCTGTAATTTCTGAACCCGAATTTTTACAGAAATGCGGGTGGTGTCATTTTGTTGGAGAACTAAAGTTCTACAAACGACTAAAGTTTAATCAAAATCGTTAGAGCCGTTTTTGAGAAATTTGGATTTTTCATGTTTTTTGGCGGTTTTTGGGGGATAATTACCCTTAAAAATCAAAAATTCAAAAAAATGACAAAAACACCTGGAGATATCGTGGATTAGTACCTACATACCAAATTTCATCAAAATCGGTCCATAGGTTAGGGCTCTAGCTCTGTACACATCCACACAGACACACACACACACACACACACACACACACACGGACACACACACACACACACACACACACACACACACACACACACACACACACAGACAGACATCACGTAAAAACCACTTTTTTGGGTTCAGGGAGCACCAAAACGAATATTTCCACTAACAACTCAAATTCGAAAATTCTGACGAAAACAATACTTTCTCCATATACTACGTATAAGGGGGAGAAAGTAAAAATATATCTAGCGATTTCAGTAAGCAGACTTCCGTTATCATAAATAGTTTGCGCATAACAAATTTGTATATATTGAATATTTTGGAATTTTATTGATCGATTATTATTTGCGATATTAAATTCTGCTTACTGATATCCTTAGGTATATATTTGCTCTTTAAAATGAGCTGTAAATAAACTATATCGAATAATCCGTTGAGCAGGGACTGGCTTTGAAAGTTAACATTGGCCTTATGGGCGAAGCAGGTAGATATGCAAAAAGTTTTGTGACTGGAGCGCCCTCTTAAGACACAGCAAGTTTGAATCACACCAGTCTTCAATCACAAGAGTAACATCATCAACAACATTGGGGTTTGAAGAAATCTCTCTAGATACCGTACAAGTACTACTAGATCATCAGCAAAAAGATATCCCTGGGCAGAAGGCCCAACTACATTTGGCAAATCGTTGATGTAGATTATAAACAAGATAGGCCTTGACAGACAGACGCCAAATCACTGAAATTACACATGAATCAAAATTCCAATTAAATCAGTTCTCTAGGTCATAGGGTGGTTACCAGCAGCGTGCCACAGGGCTCCATCCTAGGCCCAGTCCTTTTCCTCATCTATATCAATGACATCGACAATGTAGTCCCGACAAAAAACCTTTACATATACGCAGACGACACCACTCTTTTGACAAAACAAAAAGACATTGACAGACTTGAAATAGACACAACGATCAAAATCAACGAAGTGGCACGATTTTTCTCAACAAACTTTCTTTCACTCAATGCTTCCAAAACGTTACATTTGCATCCAAACCTCTCAACAAAAGAAATCAAAATTCCACAGAACCCCAGAAGTGTTTATAGATGAGTACCAGCTTGAGGGGGCTGACAGTGTTAGCTTTCTGGGAGTCAGACTGGACGGAAACCTAAATTGAGGAGAACAAGTCAAAGCATTGGGATCAAAATTAGCAAGCGGGATTTTTGCAATCCGAAGATTAAATAAATTAGGTAGCATCCCACTCCTCAAAACAGTTTATTTCAGTCTTATCGAATCAAACATCATTCTGTAGTATTGTGGGGAGCAATCAAAAAGCACATCAACAAAATCTTCTCGTGGAAAAAGAAAGCCATTAGAGCTGTGCTGAGACTGCCATCCCGAACAAGCTGCTGAGAGGCCTTCATCGATTTGCAGATAATGACCTTACCCTGCCTTTACATCTTTGAGGCAGTCTCTTACATAAAGCAACAAAATTACACATACAAGAACCAATACATTCGTACAACACTAGATTCAATAGACAGTTTGCCCAACAACACAGATTAAAACTTTTAGAACAGCAACCAAAATACAGTGGCAAAAAACTTTTCCAAGCCCTTCCAGGATATATTATAGACATAAATAAAATAGATAAATTTACATTAGAACTAAAAAAACTCCTTAAATTAAACTGTTTTTATAACCTGGATGGCTACCCTGGCCCCAAAGACCCAGTTCCCACTTAGTACCTATCCAACCCAAAAAAACCTAGTCTAATCTTGCCTTAGTACCTAACTAGCCTAATCTAGCCTTAATACCTACCTAGCCTAAGATATGTGGACCTACCATAGGACATGTGACGCCTTCAAAACCATCTTTCAAGACGGCCTATGAAGAAGAGGATAAGTAAAATAAAAAGTAAAGTATCGTTTTGATGATCATTGGATGACATTTTTCGGTCTAGCTGTTAATACGAATTATTCAACTTGTCAACAATTAAAACTTGTGTAACAGCTGTTTGCTTAGAGTATCAATAGGAGCAATATAGAATCAAACTTTTAATGGTAAAAAAGTAAACAAAATTTAGTTTTTGAAAATGGTTATATTAAACTTGTTTGCAGTATGACGAAAAATATAGTTCATCACTAGGACCAAAAGTGGCTTTTCGGCTCCACCTCGGCCGTTAAACTTGAGCTGGGATCGAAAAGCGTCACTTTTGGTCCTAGTGACCAAATATACTATCTTTCACATTTAATGCATAAATATGTTTTATGGAATTGTACTAGATAAGTGAATTTAATGATTGAAGGGTAGGACTAGGCCTAGTCAAACTTTTAACACGTTAGCTGCCATGTCGGTTATCTCTAACTGGCACGCAATCACGGCATCTAAGCCACAGTCTTACCAACTCCCTCTCTTGTAATTGCCAATTTTCAGCAAGCAGTATTTTTGCTTATATTCATTATATCATATATTCTAAGACTATTTTTACCAATTTACGTTGAGATATTGGCAAATAAATATAAATAAAATGTCGGTCATATCTGGCTGGCACGAGTTTTTTTAAAGTAAAATATCACGTAAAAAAATTAGTGCCGACCACATCTTACCGACACGTGTTTTACTACGGCGTTCGGGTATTTCATCGGTTGACGTTGGTACAACTGATACACGTGCCTGCCAATATCTGCAGCACGAGTTTTACCCCGCCTTTCACATTTTGCAGATGATGGTACCCCTGGCAAACGTTCCCGCCAATTTATTATTTACAGTATTACAGAGTACAAGTGTCCACCACCGTATGCAGTGTAGGCGTGGTGTTCAAGGTGGAAACACGGCTTAGCAATGAGTAATAATTTGGACGATAACGACATACAAAAGTATTTAAATTGCCCGACTTCAAGTGAACCAGACCGTGATGCTAACAATATGAGTGATGATGAAATGGAGGATTTAGGGAATGACAGCAGTGACTATGTCGATGACACGGACGAAGACCCGGACTTTGATCCTAGTGATTTGGAAGAGGAATATACATCTGATGAAGAATTATGTGACAGTATGATGGACACAGATGACAGTCGAGTGTATAGTGAAAATGACTGTCAAGTGCAAAGTGAAAATGATGAGAGTGTAAGTGTTGGAGGGAATAATACAACTGAAGAGGATGTATGGGGTTTTTTTGAGGGAAAGCAGCAATATTTCCCTTTTACTGGGGAGCCTAAGTTTAACATTAACATGGCAAATAATGCTACTCCTTTAGATTACTATAAGGTTTTTTTGACAGATGATGTTATCCAGATGATGGTCCTTGAAACAAACAGAAATGCCAGAAATGTTATAAGTAAAGCCAGATTACGTCGTAGCAGCAGGCTAAGAAAATGGCATGACACAAATGAGGGGGAAATGAAACAGTTTATTGGCCTTTTGATTTGGATGGGTTTGGCGCGCTATCCCCGCATCACAGATTATTGGGCAAAAACCATGTTGTATAAAAACTCTGTTGCTAACCAAGTTATGAGTAGAAACCGCTTTCAACTCATGCTTCGTTTCTGGCATTTCAGTGATAATGCTCTGGTAGAAAGTGATGGGCGTATATCAAAAATATTGCCTCTCATAATGCAGCTGAACGAATCTTTCCTGCGCACAAAATCTCCTGTGCAGGATCTCGTAGTAGACGAGAGCGTGGTTCCCTTTAGAGGCCGGCTGTCCTTCAGACAATATATCCCTAATAAAGCGCACAAATATGGGATCAAAATCTTTAAGCTCTGCGACAAAACAGGATATACACTGAATACAAAGCTTTACATGGGCAAAGGAACAGTTAGAACTGAAAACAATGAGCAGGTTTCTAAAGTTGTAACAATGGAACTGATGAAAAATAACCTTTATAAGGGACATAGCTTGTGTGTAGATAACTACTACACATCAGTTCAACTGGCAAAAGACCTTCTATCTAAGCAAACTCACATTGTGGGTACAGTCAGAGCCAATAGGAAAGGTCTGCGACAGAGGTAATGAAATCTAAATTGAAAAAAGGAGAAATGGTGGCACAGGAAAGTGCAGAAGGTATTGTAGTGAGTAAGTGGAAGGACACGAGGGAAGTTAGAATGTTGTAAACATGGGGTGGATTATGTTGACACTGGAAAAAAAGATAAAAAACAACGGCCAATCCTTAAGCCTGTAGTTGTAGTAGAATACAATAAATGTAAGAGCGGAATTGATGTATCGGACCAAATGTCCTCTTACAGCACAGGAGTTCGTAAATCTAAACGTTGGTACTACAAAGTTGCTGAAGAGCTACTTATAGGAACTGCTGTTGTTAATGCTTGGTTGGCTTATAGCGACACTGTCAAATCCAAACCCACAGCTAGTGGTCGCCAGAAGAAATACTGCATGTCAATTACGACATTTAGAGAACGCCTGGCAATGGGTTTGATGGGCTTGAAAGACGAAGTTGTGCCTCCAGTGAAAACCACGGGCCATCACCTGGCAGTCTCAGACACGTTTACTGGCCATGGGAAAGCAAAGCACAGGGTTAGGAAATATTGTAAGCTGTGCTACAAAAAAACAATGGAAGAGAAGGGTAGGCAACATGCGAAGAATCTCGGAAAAGTAAACACATTCTGTGACCAATGTCCTGAGAAGCCCTACTTGTGCCAGCAGTGTTTTCGAGAAACCCACAAGTAACTTTTGTTAAGTTAACAAGTAGCGACAAGTCAACGTTTTCCTAAAAGACATTATATTTTTCACAACCTTATTTTATAATTTTTTCTCTTTGATAAGACTTTGTATACAACTATTTTTTATTTAGAATTTATTGACAGATTTCTTATATAACAATGGTAACATGTAGTGTGACAATACAATAATTTCTACATTTTATAAAACGTCTTTGGTTTCTTTTTTATCCCCCAACCATTGATTATAAAATAAGAATTGAATTTAGTCCAAAAAACAAGATAATAAATAGTTTTAAGGGTTACGCGTTTGTAAATAAAAGCTGCCGGCCAGATCTGCCCGTCACTATGATGGCTAAATAACGTTGCACAACATTCCACTGTTAGTTCCCTTTGTAACAGATATGAGCGCTGCAGTCGTTCTGTAGTAAGGCAGTATCATTGAGGAACGTAACGAGTTGCCCGGTTCGTCGCTAGGTCGCAGCACTGCGCAGAAAAGACAGAATACAAAATGGCGTCACATTTTCAAGTGCCGGTCATATCTGGCCGGCGCTATACCTGTTAATACACTTACGTGTCGGCCAGATATGACCAACATGGCAATACCACGAAAACCCAAATTGACGTCATTGCAGCTAACGTGTTAAACAGATTTTAACAATGGCTTGAGTAAAAAAAGCATTCCAAAAAAATATATTGGGGTGGAAACTCAAATTTAGCCTATTTGATCTTTTTCTCTAATATGAGTAGCCAGTTATCCCGTTCTGGTAAACAACTGAATAACTATAATATCAAGGAGCATTATCCTTGTGTAACTACAGTGCATTACTACTACTTTACTACTACTGCATTTAACCACTCTTGCACTAACCTGTTTTGTTTTTGGACTTGGGGCCCGGTGTAGGTAAAACGACTTTGGCAGGAGTTGGTTGAAAGAAGAGGCTTGTGAGAGAGGCTTCATGTTGGCGAAACAGATTAATGATAGCTGAGAGATCCACGTCAGTGACTAGATCACAGCTGACAATAACAACATCAGTCTGAAACAGAGGTGAATAATTAATTACAACTTGAATTCTTTGTATTCCACGAAAATAAATATACTTCCTAGATCATAAACATAAACAATCAAAACCCCCATTTGGATTTATTTGCCTCTCACACAAATTCAGAATGTAGGATGGCTAGTTTATTCCGAGAAATATGATTGCACATATTGAATTACTGAATACTCAAACAAAATTACAAATAGCAGAAAATAAGCTCAGTTTCTCTATATATATTTACCTCACAAAAAAGCCCATGGTTTATTTTCTAATTCTACTTTCAAACGTTCTGGGTTCAAATATAAATATACTCTGCTACACCAATTTAAAAGACACTAAAGTTCAAATAAACAAAAGATTTGACTTGAAACTTTCCTATTAGTAGGAACATGTGGTACTTCTAAAAGTCTTACAGATTTTATACAGTTTAGCCGCTTAATGTTTAGCCAATCTTCGAAACAACTAATTCAAATCAAACACAAAAAACACAAACTAACTTTAATAGGCACTTATAGAACCCCGGAAAAATTTTGAAAATGACTTTTTAAATAAGCTAGGCTGTCTCATGCAACAATTTTCTTCAAAAAACAACAAAATAGTTATTCTGGGAGACGCAAATTTTGATATCCGTGAACCAGAAGAGCAGCGAATTAAGAACCTAAAAATGTCCTAGCCGAACATGGCTACTATATACAGAATAATCCAGTAACAAGGCTCACCCCAACTTCATATCAAGCATCGATGGCTGTTCCACAAATATCCCAAGGGAAGAGATACAAGCTATAGCATATAAAAATACATTATCCGATCATCATTATATAATCTGTAATATAAAATGGTATCTCATAAATTCAAGGCCTACACATAAAAATATGAGAAACTTTAAAAAAATATCGAAAAACTGCAATTGCAGCTGAAACAAGAAGACTGGAAAGCTGTATTTAATCCAACTGATGTGGATGATAAATATAATAATTTTTTGCAGATAATGCATACAAACATTGATCAAATAATGCCTAAAGAGCCCAACAAAATATCAACATCAAAAGAAAATAAATTCTGGGATATCAACACATTAGCATTAAAAACAACACTTGAAGAAGCACAAAATAAATAAATGAACACTGGTTCGCTGGAGGATAAACAGAACTTTGTTGAAGCAAAAAGAATCTATGACGTAGATGTGAAAACTAAGGATGCAGTACACATAATAAAACAGGCAGAAAATAAGAACAAAGAACTCTGAAAGAACGTCAACGCGGAGAGAGGAAAGCTAGGGGCTACTAAAGAAAATATTAGCCTGAATAACCACATCGACATACAGTAGAGTCTCGATTAACCGACCTAAACCGGCCGCGGCAAGGTCGGATAAGCGGGAAGGTCGGATAACACGGAAAATAATTAAAACAACGTTATAAATTTTGATTTTTTTTTATTCTAGGTGCGCGGATATTGATCGTTCGATCCTGCACAGGGATCACACAAACAAAAACGGATAAGAGGGTTGGAGTTCCATGATCGGATAACACAAGAAATGGTAAAAAAATACCCCCGTAGCAGCAAACCTGCGTACTCAGCGAATTTCCAATGCATATATATATATCTTAATACCACATACCAAGTTTCATCAATATATAAAACTATTTCATAAATAAACTATTTATGACATTTTTATTATTCTCCATAAGAATAACTTGGTGGCTGAGTAAGCAGGCTTGCTGAAGCAAGGAACACAACAAATGGGGTTTCATACAATCATCAATATAACTCAAGTAGGTAAAGCTACATACCAAATTTTATTAATTTATGTTCATAATTAAGGGAGATAATAGGTTACTTATTCTCCATAAGAATAACATGAGGCTGAGTACGCAGGTTTGCTGCTACGGGAACTATCGGCCAAAAAATCTTTTTTAATGCAAATATTAATAGACCACAACGATATGAAGCAATATACCAAGTTTCATCAGGAAAAGTTGATAAATAAGTGAGATATACAATTTTTCTTATTCTCCATAAGAATAACATTGGACAACGTACTGTGTTTAGCACTTTCAATATCTCTGTAACCACTTGACGTAGAGGAATGATCAAAATACCAAATTGTGTGTTTTTTAAGCTGAATCCAATGGTAAAAACAAATATTTGACTTTTTCAAAAATTATATATAAAAAATTCAAAAAACCAATTTTTGGGGTATAAAACCCCCCAAAATACCCCTTCGGATGGAGCGATATGGCTGGTTTTCGAACTTAGAGTGTTAAATGTTGCTTTACATGTTTATACCAAATTTCATAAAAATCGGATAATTTTTACAAGAGTTATCGTGCTCACGGACAAATAATATATATAGTTTCGAACGAATGGTGTTTTTGGGGTCTGGGGACCTCACAACGAAAAGTTATTATGGTCCCGGGCCTAGGTCTTACCATGCCGACTACGGTAATAGCTTCTTCCCTATAGGGGAAATTCGCTAGAACAATGTTAACATTTTTTATAGGTGCGCGGAAATTGATAGTTTGATCCTGCATGGTATCAGACAATCAATCAATCAATCAATCAATCAATCAATAATACTTTATTCATTAGCACATAAAATGTACAGAATGGTGTCAATACATACATTGTTTAGGTGTATGCTGAAAACAAATAATAGAATACAATAATTCTTAACAAACAATAGTTCAAATTAAATAAAATCATGGTTCTAATTCTAACTCTAAAAATATATTTTTTTCTAACTGCAATTAAGTGGACTAATACAACTTTTATGAACTAGCGATCATTTCCTATGAAAACAAACCATCAAAACAGCATTTTGCAAGCAACAAAGTATTTAGCCAGCTCTCAATGCCAGAACTCAATCGTATCAGAACCACTAATGTATTGACAAAGATGATTGGAAACACTGGTAGTGTCTATCCCTCCATCTTGAAATTCTCCTCTCTCTCTCGCCCGTCGCGACCCTTTCGTCACAGGAGCACGGAGTAGGCCTTTGTGCATGCGCCAAAAATGAACGACTCTTGTTCCTTTGATTCTATTCTATAAGTCAGATTACTGATTCGTGAATGATTTGAGCTTGAACTGGACCCATAATAATGCAACACCAACCAACACTCAACTCAATAGTACCATTCACACACATTTTAATAGAGGTGCACCACGGATGCATACACAAATTTAGGAAGTTATTAAACGAAAGTATAATTATTTTGTTCGTTTAGCCTCATTAGTGAATTTCCTATGGAAAGTGAACTATTAGCATGACCCGCACGGTGAAACTTAAGCCCAGGACGACCATAGAAGTTGCTAACGTGACCCTCTGAACACGTTTTGGGGGGTCGTTCAAAATTTTATATATATACTGTATATACATAGACATATTATATATATATATATATATATATATATATATACATGTGTTTGCACTCTAGCGGTCACATTTTTTATCCAATTTACTTCAAATTTGGTAGGGACATTCCTTTCTGTAATCAGTTGGACAAATTCGTTGGAAAAAACAATCGGAAAACTCTAAACCCCTTTTTTGGGGATTAATCTTTTAAATTTTGAGTTTTTGGGCCCAAAAAGGGTCAGAAATGCCCCGTATGTACATGCATGTAAAAATATGGGAATTAGTGAGGCGAAAGTTTTAAGCCCTCTCTCGTCATTCTAGCATACATATTTACCGAGTTATTAAAGAAAATGTGTTTCGACTAAACACAGTACGTTGCCTTATGGGGGTTTTACACTAGAAGAGCCTGTTATTCCTTTGTTAGAGTACTTTTATCATCCCCAGCAACCTCATGCCTACTTTCAAGCCTGTCTGGACCTTCTCCTAACAATATAATGCGCAAAGTTGTATTCCCAGCCTTGCAGGTAAATGAAACCAGGAGCATCAGAACAGCCAAAAAATCACTGTTTTCATATTTTAATAAAAACTGGAATAAATGTATGTTTTTACACTGATTTTGAGTTTTAAAAGTTTTTAAATGAAAATTCACTTCCCTTACGTCAGCGTTCTGCGTGCGAACTCGTTTTTTATTTAATAGAGAACTTTGATTGATGACTTATTTTAAATTTCTTTGGCAGTAAATAGGCCTGTCTTTCAAAACATGAATGTGTATGGCTATGCCATTTTACTAATAGTTATATTTTGACATTTTGTAATCTGTTGATAAGCAAGAAATATTTATTAGTTGTCAAGTATTGCAACATGACTGGACATTGTAAAATTAAGTGCAGGTGAACGCTCATTCTTCACGTAAGAGGATGAACAAAAATTTGATTTACAAATAATATCCTACAATACATATTTTACTTGCAATATAATCCATGTAAAAGTGATTACAAATGTTAATACATTCATTGCAATTACAATTTGTTATAACATGGTCAGAGTGGCATAAAAGTACCGATAACTCCAATGTTTGATCACAGTTAAAATGTTGTCAACGGTTACAGAGTCATATTCTGTAAGCAATTTCAAAGGACTGCCAAAGAGAATATGTAAAATGAATAAGCGCAAAACCGAACAAAATATTTAAATAATACAAAGAGGTTTGTACCGAATCCCGCTGAAATGGAAACAAAATTTCCTACATTAAACTACTTAGACAAACACTGGCAAAAATGAATTTTGTTATTTATGATGTAACTCATCGTTAGTGAAATAAACCTAATAAAGAACCTAATAATATATGCTCTCCTGATACTTGATAGACAACACCAAAATTTATATAAAGGACCAGAATTTATATTACTAATGATGATACAACGGAGGGTCGTAAAAAGGTGGTTAAAATATTTTCTTAAGTAAAGTTTTGCGAGGAATCCGATGGTTCAATGAGATTTTGAATCGGACATACAGTAAAGGAGTTATATTATTTTACCAATTTCAAAGGGCCACCATACGGAAACAGTGTAAGTGGATAGGCCAGTTAACGAATTTTACCTCAAAATAAAAACAAAGAATTTGTGTGCCAAATTTATAACTGTAATATACTAAAGCGTTCTTGAGTTATGCAACCAAAACATAAACAAATTGGAATGAAATTTGTTGTTGAGTATATGGACTCACTTCGTTCATCCAATTAATTTTAAGGCATAAACTACACAGCAATTATCATACCAGGTTTCACATGACTATAAAACAAGGTTTCGGAACGCTCGTACATCGACACAATACAACCTAACCCTCCTCCTCCCAGGAAATTTGTCACGTGACTGTTTAAATTGCTTTTACAGCTTGTACTCTTTTCACAGATAGGGCAAATAAACTTGTTATTTTCCATCTTTATGCATCTCCGAACTTCAAACAACAATTTTTATTTACCACTTGTTTTGTACTGTACCACTCTTTCTTTGCCTTCTAAGGAAGCGATTAGTGAGTGAGTGAGTAGTTAGAACTTGAACTGAACAAGTCGTTATTTTACTTGTAGAACACAAACAAAAGAACAAAAGCCGTTCATTTCTGGCGCATGCGCATAGGCCTAGTCCTTGTTCCTGCATCGAAAGGGTCGCCTCCCGCCACTCGCCAGTCTGTATTCCACTCACAGTATAGGCACGAAATGGTTGGTAAAATGGTTTTTAGGCTTAACCTTCTCAACATTAAAGAAGAGTTAAGACTTGGGTAAGGACAAGAATGGGAGAAACACGGCTCACAGGTCTTTGCTTGCTTCTCGTTCACAGAGCCCTTGAAGTGAATACAGATCAAATCATTTAAAGATTTACAAAAAAGGGTGCCAGACGACTTGGCTTAGTTTTATAAAGACGTATAGACACAATTTGGCAGTTCTTATAGTTTAACAGTTATTTTACTGTAAGCTATATTAATGAAACTTGTTTCTTTGACAATATTTTTTCTTTTAAGAATGCAGTTTACAATTAAGAACATTATAATATTACAACTTCTTAGTTTTATTTATTGCCTTACTGCTTAGGTCTCATGCAAACTTTATATTAGATTCATATAAATAATAATATGCTATATTTTTTAAATAGTATATTATGATGTTTTATATTTGCTTCATAAAATATAAAATAATTCCCGGGGTAGGCCAATGGGTTTCTCCTTACTTTGGGTTCTGCTCTCAATAAAATTTGAATATCAATTACAGCAGTAATTATTGTATTTTTCAATGAGCTCATTAACACCATCCTTGCGGACTCTTAAGACCGAAAGTAACTTTAACCTTAAGCAATATGGCCCCTCCCGAAAATCAGTCCTGGAACCGCCCTTGATATATATATATATATATATATATATATATATGTGTGTGTCCGTGAGCACGATGTCTCTCGTAAAAATGATACGATTTTGATGAAATTTGGTACAAACGTGTAAAGCAACATTTATGACTTAAAGTTCGATAACCAGCCATATCGCTCTATCCAAAGGGGTATTTTGGGGGGGGTTTTGTACCCAAAAAATGGGTTTTTTGAATTTGTTACATATAATTTTTGAAAAAGTCAAATATTGTTTTTTACAATTGGATTCAGCTTAAAAAAACACACAATTTGGTATTTTGGTCATTCCTCTACGACAACTGGTTACCGAGATATTGAAAGTGCTAAACACAGTACGTTGTCTAATGTTATTCTTATGGAGGAAAGGACAAATTATATATATTGCTTATTTATGAACGTATACTGACGAAACTTGGTATAAGGCTTCATCTAGTTGTGGTCCATTGATATTTGCTCAAAAAAAATTTTTTGCAAAAGGCCCCCATAGCAGCAAACCTGCGTACTCATCCCCCATATTATTCTTATGGAGAATAATTAAATGCTATGTCTCCCTTAATTATGAACATAAATTAATAAAAAATGGTATACAACTTCATCTAGTTGAGTTATATTGATATTACCATAAAAATCCATTTTTTGTGTTCCTTGATGCAGCAAACTTGCGTACTCAGCCCCAATGTTATTCTTATGGGGAATAATTAAAATTGTATATATTGCTTATTTGTGAATATATTTTTATGAAACTTGGTCAGTGGCTTTATGTAGTATTAAGACGTTTATATCTCCATTGGAAATTCGCTGAGTGTGCAGATTTGCTGCGACGGGGGTATTTTTCCTAGGCGCGTGGAAATTGATTGTTCGAGCGTACACGGATGGTCGGATAACACGGAAGGTCGGATAACCAAAGGTCGGATAATCAAGACTCTACTGTAATAACAAACCCGTATCACATAAGTAACATATTTAATAAGCTTTTTCCACAACCAACAATAGAAATATTATAAATAATAAATACATATAATATATAATATATATTATATTATATATATATATATATATATATATATGTATAATAAATAATAGACCTCGTGCGGATCTTCGTGAAGCCTGAGTAGGGGGTGTCAGCAGAAGAGTGGGGGGGATCAGCGTTGGAGGAGAAGTTCACAATACCATGTGTCACAATACTATTCCTGCGGAATACATTTGGCTAGTATTTGGAATGTTTGTTCTTGTACGATCAGCTGTTTTTTCTCTTAAAAAAGTTTATTTGTGTTAGGCCTAATCAATAGGGGCTGCCTCACACTTCTCGCGAATACGCCCGAACATTCGGCCGAACCCCGAATGTTCGGAGTAGTCACGAGAAATGTGGGAGCTGCACAAACCTTTTGGTACCAGTACACTATCGCCAACTGATTCACTTGAATGTCCCGCCGAATGTTCGGAACGAGTCGCAACAATGAGTCTTGCACCAAATCAACCGAATGTGCACAGCGAACTAACCAAGTACACGCTCACCGAGTACCATGCTCCCATGCTCGCCCATTCTTTTCCGTTTGTCTCTTTTGATTCGTGCCAAAAACCCGACAAAAATCGGAGCACGGCGAACACGAATCATGGTGAGGCGAAATATTCCGAACATACATGAGCACTCTGAATACACTATCTCGCTCGCCTTAGTTCGCCTTTGTTGGGCCATAGTGTACTGGTAGCCAGTACACGGGACGGAATGTTCAGTGAACGTTCGGGAGGATGTTCTGCCGAATGTTCAGGCGTGTTCGTAAGATGTGTGGAACAATCATAACCTCAGATCTTTGCACAACAATCACTTAGTAGTTGCAATGTTTTTGGTTTGGCACGTAACAATGATTCTCACAAGCGATTTTTAGTCAACAGACTAAGAACAGATGACAATCACTCACCCCCACCCTAAAAAACCGGTTTAAACCACTTTAACCAATAACACCCAGGCTTCACGAAGATCCGCACGAGGTCAATCTATACTTATTTAATAGGCGAGCACGTTTTTTGTGACAATCACTCCTCCTAAACTACTGAACCGATTTTCATGTTTTTGGTATCATTGGAAAGAGCCTAACGTGAAGTTGTGCAGGAAACTTTTTTTATAGAGAAATAATTTGTGAGTGAGGCCCTGGGGCTCCTTAAAGTTGAGTTTTTTCCCATAAGCTTAACATTGGGAAATAACCGTAAGTTTTAAGCTATCAGCTGGATATAGTAAACACAGTTAATCAGCAGGCCATGTTGGATTTGGAATGGTGACACAATGTTTATAAATGATGATCTCGAGCGAAGCCGCGACAGGTTTACTAGTATATTATTATATTATGAATCAAATGAACATGAAAACCACCTTAACAATAGAACGTTTATATTTAATAAGTTTAATTTTATATCAGAAAATTAACTAAGAAAACTATTTAAGAATATAAATTTTAAAAATCCCGCAGGATTTGATAACATAACGGGAAAAATGGTGAAGAACTGTATGGAAGAAATCTTTCTTAAAACCTGTTCTCCATATAATAAATACACCAATAGCACAAACAAACAAAAATACTACAAAACTTAAAAATAGCTAAGATTTTTCTAAAGCACAAAAAAGGAAATAAACAGAACCCAAATAACTTTATGCCAAATCAAATTTACCCACAGTATCAAAACTTCTGGAACGAACTATATATAACGTACTCATAGCACATTTAGAAACTAACAGCCTAATCACCATCCGACAGCATGGATTCAGATATAGTATTACATGTCATTCATTCATCATTTAGTAATAATTTTCCTATTATGTGTCATTTTATATTTAAGTTTCCTATAAATGTACTAATTAATTAATTTCCCCTAAATGTGTTATTTGTGTTAATTGTCCTATGTCCATGCCTAATAATAATCATCATTATCATCACTCCTCAGAAAACATTCCCCTCTATATATTTAATGTTTATTTATCTATGCAATTGTATAATAATATATATTTCATCAATTTAATCACCAATAATTATTCATAGCCTATCCCCATATAATAGCCTACTCACTTAATTTAATATGTTTGTTAATAATAATATTTTAGATATAAGTTATGTGAGAGGATTGCAATAAAATTAAAATTTAATATAATATACTTTTCAAAAATAGTCCTTAAGGAATCTAAATTACAGTGACCATGTGCTTCTCAACAATGGACCATGCTTCCAGACCTCATCTCTACTAGATCTTTCTTCTTGCTCCAGATGCCATAGTGTTAAGACCTAGAATCTGTGAAGGACACAGTTCCTATTTTAAATTTCCCAGTATGGCCTAAGTTTTGCATTGCTTGGTGCTCATTTTATTAGGGACTTACTGCTCAATTAATACCATCTTTAAATTCACTCCTTTTTATTTGATTTCCCCCAAAAACTGGTATTTGAGCGAAGAACATTTGTAAGCGGATTGGTAAACTCCTTCCATTGTATTCTATTTAGGGACTGGAAAGAATACAGACATTTAAATAGAACAAGCCTAATGTTCTGAAAGTTAAAGTAACCTCAAGAGAGTATTTTTTATATTGAACTATCTTTCCAAATTTAATTTTGAGTATTTTAACCATTCATAAAGTCAGTGAAACCATTGGACTCTCCTTTTGGACAACAACCAAAATTTCCATTGTTGTAATTTTTCAACACATCAGCTTAATTGGACTTAATATTCTTTCAAATATCATCCCAAACGTTATTCAAGTCAGCACGATACTTCCCCCCTGAGAAAAAGAGCCCTCATTTATAAAAAAAAACCCCATTTAGAACCCAAAATATGAACATTTAGTTTTAGGCCTACAAGTTTGTTTGTCATTTATCTTCTAGGCTAGGCCACACATTGTAACTGTTCCCCCTGAGTTGTATATTATTGTAAATCCCTTTAATTGAGAACCTTTTGAAACATAATTGTACTAATAGATAAATAAATATTGTATTGTTCCTCTGTAACTTTGTATTTTATTCAAATAGTTAAAGAAATCTTAGAAATTGTACACCTACCTTTTGTTGACATCCAGAGTAAATACAAAACACATTCTACTCACTACAATAAAGTAAAGGAGACCACAAGTACAAGTATATTTATTATCAAGTCAAAGAAGATCATTTGTGAGCTATATTTAAATAGCCTAGGGAATTTTGTAAGTAATAACACTGATTTTGTAAAGAGAAGCTAGGCTTAGCACATGGCAGCCATTGCCCTCAGATCCCGATAGCATCACTTATTATATCCACTTCCCCTGAGCACATCCGAGCAAACAATTAGTTAAAAGTTACCAATTTAGAATTATAATTAAGTAAAAGTAATTAGAAAATCAAATAAGAATTTGGCGACCAACGTATAGGCTAAACAAATAAGAATTTGGCGACCAACGTATAGGCTAAACAAATAAGAATTTGGCGCCCAACGTACTGGCTTGAATAACAGTTGATAAACATTGCAATCCTCAACTAGAGTAAGCCTAGAATAAGACCATATTTAATATTAAGTTCCCGTAATTGTTTCCCTTCCCACCAATAATAACTGTGTACAAAAGCATTACATATTTAATAATCTCGCATATTATAATAAAACGAACACACGATGGCCGAAAACAAGTACAATCTACGGAAAACACGAAACTACCCCGCAGCAGACGCCGATTCGAGCGACGATGAAACCAGCAGCCGCCATGTTGCGCAGAATGAAAACGAAACTGTCGAGACCAAAGACCGCCAAACCTACACTGACCCCATCAGCCAATCAGAGAACGTCGATTTCGTAACCTCTACGCGAGATTTCTCTCTCAGCCTGCCCTTAGACGCTAACTCTGCTTTCTCAACGCCAGAACGAAATATCGCCAGCCGACCGACCCGAACGCTGACGGACACACCCGAAGGTTCCCGAACTGGATTCATTGATCAGAATGAACGAGGACGTATCGCTAGCTCATTGAACAAGTCGACGCTGATTCATTCATCGCGCCCGCTGACTGATGCACACACAGACGACGCAACTAGCAGATTAAACGTTACAAACCCGACTACACCGACACCTGTAATCGATATAAATATGCTAGTCACCCTTATGACTAATTTGGGAAACAAAATTGAGCAAACCAATACGAAAATTGAACAAACTAGTCTTGATTTAAATAACAAATTTGAACAAACTAGTCTAGATTTAAATAACAAATTTGAACAGACCAACACGAAGATTGAACAGACCAGCGCAAAAATTGAACTAAATAATGCCGAATTAAAATCTGAAATACAAAAAACTAAATCTGGAATCCAGACGATTAATGCAAATTTCCAACAACAAATAAATCAAACCAAGACCGAATTGACCAAAATTATCCACGATAAGACCAATGAAACTCAACAGGAAATCCAAGCCTGTCGAAATGCCTTCGAATCCCAGATACAAGAAACAAGAGAAAACCAAATCAAAATTCGATCAGAAATTAATGCCATCAAAATGACCCAAAATGCCCAATCTGAAGAAACTGCCAAATTAACTGACAAATTAATACTTAGAATTGAAAATTCCCAAACTCAAATGAGGCAATTCGTGCTGGACAGTATCTCACAACAACAAACCGCTGCCGAATTTGAAAATAAACAATATCAGGAAAATATTATATCTACTGTCAAAACTCATCTGGAAGAGCACAAGCAAAATTTTGATCTGAAAATAGAAGAATTAACTGTCAAAACCCAATTGGATAATGAACGGAATTCAAAAGCAAACCTAACGGCACTTAAAAATGAAGCTATCCCCAAAATTACATTGCAAACAAAACTAATTGAGGCACAACAAATTGAAATCCAAACCTTGAATCAAAATTTAAACAAATGTGAAACTGAAGTAACCAATCTGAAGCAAGCAAATCAACTAAACGGAATGGCCGGACAAATCAAAGTAATATGCAGTGGAAGCGAAGCCAATGATCGTCTAATGCCGAAATTTAATGGACGGAACGGCAATCCAAATGAATATTTATATAAATTGAGAAGGTATTACGAACGAGGAATCGAAAGGAATCAATGTTGCGACTCAACTGAGTACCTGAAAGACCTGCTTGAGACATCCTTCGAAGGACCAGCATCACGATGGCTACAGCTGATAAAAAGTGAAATTATTGATTGGGAACATTTTGCCAGAGAATTCGAACTCAAATACTGGAGCCAGGCAGTCCAACGAGGAATTAAAGCAAAAATCGAGTCGGAGAAGTATAGAGCCAACGGAACGTTAAGCCGGACGGAGTACTTGACAGAAAGAGTATTGTTATTACAATCGATGACACCCAGCCTAAGTGAAGAGGAGATAGTGACTCTTATGGCGGAGCGATTTGACGCAATAATCCAAGACAGCATAAGCGTACAGAACATCACTACGATCCGAGCGATGGAAAGACTACTGCAGAAAGAAGACATAAAAGATGGACCTAAGAAAGCCAGGAACCACAACAACCAGCAAAGCAACCGACCAGCCAGTCCAACCACTTCGAACCAACAGAATTACAACGATCGATATGCTAACCAACGGGCCTATCAACCAAAAATGAACAATTACCATAGTTACCAGCAGAATAAATACCCTCCAAACAACTCTTCGTATCGAAATCAACAAAATTACAGGAATAATGGTAACAACAACCAGCAATACCATAGAAGTCATCATGACAACAAGCCGTATCAACGTGAGCAATATCATCCCAGAAACTATGAACAAAACTACAAAAATGATCGTCAACACCCTACCAACGAACAGAATCAACTCTGCGCCATATTTAGACAGAATCCCAATCCACCTAATGCTCCAACTGTATCTCCAATGAGCCCTCATTCAAGTAACAACAATACTGCTAGTCCACGTTCCTCACCGTCTCAAACGAGACAGGGAAACGACTCGGCGCTGTAGACCACGGCCGAGAAAGGGTTATGTTGTCATGCGATCACCCATTAAATACAGCGCCTACTTACACTATCCTCGGTCAAACTATCAATCACTCTATAAATCTTATGCAGTCCAACAACATAATATGTGATAAAAATTTCCTTTTAGAAGATGAGTACGAAAATGATGTCAATTTAAATTATACACAAATTAACTGTCCAGAAATCAATATGACATTAAACAATATCAGCACTAATGCCTTAATTGATTCCGGTTCTTCTGTAACTTGTATAGCCGAAGCTTGGTTCAACGAAAATAAAATGAAACTACAACCATTTGAAGAATTACCAGTGAATAATACCGTTATCAAAACAGCTGTTGGAGAAAAGTCTAAACGTGTTTCCCGCACAATATATGTTCCCACTACCATCGATAAACATACGATGCTAATTGAATATTTGATAGTGCCACATTTAATAAAACCCATAATTCTCGGAGTCGATGTTCTATCTGCCCTCAAAATGGATTTAAATTTCAACACAAACGAAATAAATATGAAAATCAATAATGATAATGTTACAATGAAGTTTAATATGTGTCATCATGAAGGACAGTTATGTCAAATAATAATTAATAATAGCCATAGGCCAAATAATAATATGAATAATAATTTTGATAATATGATGTACGATGAGTACAATGATGATTTAATATATGATAAATATGATAGCACAGCGCACAACTTCAACGAATTACAAACAAATCCAATAAACGACAGCACATTGACACAAGAAGAAATTAATACATCTTTAGCATCAAATGATTATATCAAGAAAGAAGAACAAACAATTTTAAGTCAGTTATTAAATAAGTATAAACATGTTTTCTCCGAACAACCAGGCATATGCAACAAATATTCTCATGAGTTACGAGTAGATAATCCACAACGTTTTAAAAGCACCACTTATCCTGTGCCACAACAATATCAAGATGCAGTACAACAAGAGATCGACAGAATGGAATCCTTAGGTGTAATTGAGAGGAGTAAAAGCACTTTTATCAACCCGATAATTCCAGTCATTAAGAAGACGGGAGAAATACGACTATGCCTTGACGCCCGAAAAGCAAACGAAATTATAATACCTGATTTTGAATGTAACAGAAGTGTAAATGAGATCCTTGGAAAATGCAAAAATGCAAAATTTATAAGTAGTATCGACCTGACCGCATCATATTGGCAAATACCATTAACAGAAAATTCCAAACAATATACGGCATTCCAATTCAGAGGTAAAATATACCAGTACACTGTGACACCATTTGGTATCTCTACATCACAAGCTGCTTTAGTTCGAGCGCTAGACAATGTATTCGATTCTGAAGCTGAGAATTTTACTGCAATCTACGTTGACGACATCTGCATAATTTCACCCGATTTCGAGTCTCACATGAAACATCTAGAGTACATATTCAGCAAATTAGAAGAAGCCAACATGACCATTCGATTTAATAAATCAAAGTTTTGCCAAAATTCTGTACCATTTCTGGGATACACCTTAACTAACGATGGACTCCACATGGACCAGAGCACAGTAGAACCAATACTAAATTTCCCTACACCAAAAAACAGAACTCAACTTAAAGCTTTCCTTGGCAGCATAAATTATTATAACAAATTCATAGATAAATTCTCTGCAACCACACAACCACTAATGCGATTAACTTCAAAGAAGAACAAATTTATCTGGACTAAAGAAGATGATGTCACCTTTAGGAAGATTAAACAACTATTTCTGGAAACCAACGTCTTAAAACACCCAGACCCATCTAAAGAATTCTTCTTACAAACTGACGCTTCTGATTATGCTATAGGCGGACATTTATATCAACTACGAGAAAATGGTGAGAAAGCTGCCATAATGTTTATGTCGAGAACGTTACAACCAGTCGAACAAAGGTACACCACCACTGAAAAGGAACTCCTTGCCATCATTTATTGTCTACAAAAGTCTCGATACATTGTCCTGGGAACAAAACTAACCATCATAACAGATAATCACGCGCTCACTTTCTTAAAAACGTGCCGATTATTGAATAATCGCTTGGCGAGATGGATACTCACCATACAGGAATATAACTTCAAAATTGTCCACTGTAAAGGTACAGATAACATCACTGCAGACACGCTAAGTCGCATCTCCATCGATCAATCCGCTATTTCATACAACAATCCAAGAGAATTAACTATCCATTACATTGAGAATATCCCCGATCAAAATCTGAAGAGCGCATTACGAAACTTACCCCAACTCCAGCGAGAAGACACCAAACTCCAACCCATAATTGAAACATTAGAAAAACAACCAGATTCAGAAGTCGCACAAAAGTTATCATATAATTTCCGCATTCATAACAATACCCTTTATCAAAAATTGAAAAATAAATGGTTAATTGCTGTACCTCATTGCATGAATCAAGACCTCATTTGGGAATGTCACTTATTCTACCTACATTGCGGAGCCAAGAAATGCTTTCAATTATTACAAGAAACCTTCATATTTCGAAACATGAATCGAACCATAAGGAAATATTTATCTACGTGCGATACCTGCCAGAAATGTAAGATCAGCAACCGACCGCTAGTGGCCACAGCGAAAGGAGTGCTATGTACAGGAAAGAATGAACAGCTAGCCGTTGATATCATCGGACCTCTTCCTACCAGTGTGTCAAACGTTAAATATATACTTATTGTCATCGATATCTTCACCAAATTCATCAAGTTATACCATATGCAAAAAGCCACCACTAAAACAATATTAAATAAATTATTCACTCAACACTTCCCAAATTATGGATACCCTAAAAGAATCCAGTCTGATAATGGAACACAATTCAAGAGCGGAGAATACATCCAGAAGATGGAGCAGAATAATATCGAATTAATCTTCAATCCAGTGTACCACCCATGCTACAACCTTGCCGAGAGACCTATTCGAGAAGTCAAGAGATGTCTACGCACCTATTGCTCCCGTCAACACAAGAAGTGGGCGAAATATATTCCTGATATTAATGCATGCCTCAATGAATTATATCATGAATCGACCGGATTCACTCCTAACGAACTACAATTCGGCGTTCGAGACCACCGCTTTTGGGAAAAATACTTGTCTGAAAATCCATTCATAATTGATACTCCAATAGAACAGAAGTTACTCATCGCTAAACGCAGGTTAGATGCCAAACGAATTAAAAGATCAGCAAAGTTAAATCAGAATCGAAAACCACAAACATTAAAGATAAACGATAAAGTGCTAATAAAATCACATCCCCTCTCCCGAGCTATTTATGGAGAAACTGCAAAGCTTTTCGAGGTTTACGAAGGACCATTCGTCATCAAGCAAATATTAGGAAAATCTACTTTTCATGTAACCAGAGAAAACGAAGACATCTTATTTGGACCATATCACATATCTGCATTAAAAAGATACATAGAACCGATAATAGAAGAGGATAATGTAAATAGTGAAGAAGACCCTGACAACATAAACTCCTAAAACAGTGTAAATAGTCCATCATCATCATCATCCATCAAATATAATCATTTTAAATGAGGAGATCGTCATGAACCTTAACCGCGAGTGCGTACCCCTTCCCTATTCCTCAAGTGAACAGTGTGATTATTCCCCAAAACAGAGTTGAATAACAATTTATTTATCAATGCGATGATTATAAACAGTGAATTTTGCCCTTGTAACAAACAGTGTATAAACAAAAGTGTTTTTATGCGAGTGAAGAACTTCATCCCCATGCCAATAAACAATTGTTATATTAAATGTTCCCTTAATCCCAATTTCCCAGTGCGGTCATGAACTATCTTAATCCCTCATCCCACATTTCCCCATTTATGTATTGTTCCTATGTTTATGTAAATTTAGAATAAGAAGTGTATTATCACCAACCAACATCAATCATTTAATGTACCTCATAACTAGCTGTAAATATATTTCATACTAAATAATTCATGTATTCCATTTCATACTTGATCGAAATCTGTCTTTAATTTCATATCATACAGATTTCTGAGGAGATAGTATTACATGTCATTCATTCATCATTTAGTAATAATTTTCCTATTATGTGTCATTTTATATTTAAGTTTCCTATAAATGTACTAATTAATTAATTTCCCCTAAATGTGTTATTTGTGTTAATTGTCCTATGTCCATGCCTAATAATAATCATCATTATCATCACTCCTCAGAAAACATTCCCCTCTATATATTTAATGTTTATTTATCTATGCAATTGTATAATAATATGTATTTCATCAATTTAATCACCAATAATTATTCATAGCCTATCCCCATATAATAGCCTACTCACTTAATTTAATATGTTTGTTAATAATAATATTTTAGATATAAGTTATGTGAGAGGATTGCAATAAAATTAAAATTTAATATAATATACTTTTCAAAAATAGTCCTTAAGGAATCTAAATTACAGTGACCATGTGCTTCTCAACAATGGACCATGCTTCCAGACCTCATCTCTACTAGATCTTTCTTCTTGCTCCAGATGCCATAGTGTTAAGACCTAGAATCTGTGAAGGACACAGTTCCTATTTTAAATTTCCCAGTATGGCCTAAGTTTTGCATTGCTTGGTGCTCATTTTATTAGGGACTTACTGCTCAATTAATACCATCTTTAAATTCACTCCTTTTTATTTGATTTCCCCCAAAAACTGGTATTTGAGCGAAGAACATTTGTAAGCAGATTGGTAAACTCCTTCCATTGTATTCTATTTAGGGACTGGAAAGAATACAGACATTTAAATAGAACAAGCCTAATGTTCTGAAAGTTAAAGTAACCTCAAGAGAGTATTTTTTATATTGAACTATCTTTCCAAATTTAATTTTGAGTATTTTAACCATTCATAAAGTCAGTGAAACCATTGGACTCTCCTTTTGGACAACAACCAAAATTTCCATTGTTGTAATTTTTCAACACATCAGCTTAATTGGACTTAATATTCTTTCAAATATCATCCCAAACGTTATTCAAGTCAGCACGATACTTCCCCCCTGAGAAAAAGAGCCCTCATTTGTAAAAAAAAACCCCATTTAGAACCCAAAATATGAACATTTAGTTTTAGGCCTACAAGTTTGTTTGTCATTTATCTTCTAGGCTAGGCCACACATTGTAACTGTTCCCCCTGAGTTGTATATTATTGTAAATCCCTTTAATTGAGAACCTTTTGAAACATAATTGTACTAATAGATAAATAAATATTGTATTGTTCCTCTGTAACTTTGTATTTTATTCAAATAGTTAAAGAAATCTTAGAAATTGTACACCTACCTTTTGTTGACATCCAGAGTAAATACAAAACACATTCTACTCACTACAATAAAGTAAAGGAGACCACAAGTACAAGTATATTTATTATCAAGTCAAAGAAGATCATTTGTGAGCTATATTTAAATAGCCTAGGGAATTTTGTAAGTAATAACACTGATTTTGTAAAGAGAAGCTAGGCTTAGCACATGGCAGCCATTGCCCTCAGATCCCGATAGCATCACTTATTATATCCACTTCCCCTGAGCACATCCGAGCAAACAATTAGTTAAAAGTTACCAATTTAGAATTATAATTAAGTAAAAGTAATTAGAAAATCAAATAAGAATTTGGCGACCAACGTATAGGCTAAACAAATAAGAATTTGGCGACCAACGTATAGGCTAAACAAATAAGACAGAAAAAACTACAGCACCACCACAGCCATTGCAAATTTATACAGCGACATCAACAACATCTGGGAGGAGAAGAGAAGTGCATCAGGACTTTTCATCGCTCTGCAAAAAGCTTTTGATACCCTTGAATGGGAAACACTCATGCAAAAACTCAAAGAAATGAACATCTGCGGTAGAGCGATTGACTGGATAAAAAATTACCTCACTGACCGATTCCATTTTCAGAAATAGAACATCAACAGAACAACATGATAATAAGTACAAAATCATCACTCAGAAACACATAAAGGAATTCCACAAGGGTCAACCTTAAGCCCCCTATTCTTCACCATCCATATAAATAGCCTACCAGATAAAATAGATCAACAACATAAATGCATATTATTTGGAGACGACACCACCACCATCATTCCAACTCAGCAAAAGCTCAACAACTGCAACATAATAAACTCAGCATTATAAAACGCCACACAGATCTGCATAGACTAAAATTAAGTATAAACAAATCAAAATCAGTTCACATAAACTTCACTCCAAACAACAGACAAAAATCAGAAGCAGACTGGCAAACCTTAAACATTCCAACAACAAACTCAGCAAAGTTACTCGGAATACATATAGATGAAAACTTAAATTGGCAAGACCACACAAACAGCCTCTGTAAAAAACTATCAACAGCTCATTTTGTTTTAAGAAGTATTATTAATATTACAAATGAAGAAACAGCGTTGATAGCATACCACTCTTCTATTCTCCTCCCACCTACGCTACGGAATAGCTGCCTGGGGAGCAGCATCGGCAAATAACTTAGAAAAAGTTCTAATCATCCAGAAGAAAACCGTAAGAACCATACTAAGGCAACCTCTGCAGGAACACTGTAAACCGTTATTCAACTCCAAAATCCTTACCACAACAATATCTAATTGATAGGCCATATTATACAATGAAAGAATTTATTGAGGACCACACTTTCCAACATTTAAGATAGGCCTAGGCCAAGAAAAGAGCTCACTCCGCGAAGACCCCGCCTAAGGGAAGAAATTCTGACGATTCCCCAATCTCCAGATTGTGGCGAAGAAATAAAAATAAATAAAAATGGGTATATAGGTAACATTTAATTTATATTCCAAGTCCTTCCTTAAGGCGGTGCTGTTACAAGTGTTGGAGCATCACGGATATTTTTAGAGTTAATTTGTCTGAGAAGTACCTGTTATAAGAGCAGGTTTTGGAAGTCGCCTGATGGACCTCTGGCTTGAAGAACTAACTCCGTACGTTAACTTACCTTATCATAAGATCCTATAGGTATCAACAAATCTCCCCCCCCCCCACCTTATATACATCCCCCGAGTTTTATTGTGACTAACAAATTCACTGAATATAAGTAAACACAACCTAAATTCTGATGGATGAGTAAGATCCAAAAGAAGGCCTATTTGGTTACTTCTTTGTGAAAGTATTTTAACTTAACAGGGCAGAACACTAATTGGTACTTTGGTATTATACGGATGCCACTATTTTTGGAGGTTAAATTTTTGCCGGATACAAAGGATAACTACATAATTCGAAAAATCGTACTTTTATTGACTTACTGTACAAATTTTACATCATTCTGATGAGCGGTCTTTGTGTTGTGCCTCCCAAAAGGCAGCGATGTCTGCTAGGATCGTGTTGAATGCGTCGCCGCCGCTAGCAGCCAGACCCGATCGCCACAGGTACGCCGCCAAATATACATCGCGCTGTGGCAGTTATGTTAGGATGGGTTATCATAAAAATGCATACGGTTTCCTCTTCATTTCGAGGTAAATCCCACACGAAAAGAACGTCACTCATTATGAAAACAAATGTAACGTAGTGCACGGCAATAAATCACTCATGACACTGACCCAGGACCCAGATTACAGGCGGTGACAGGTGATGCGCGCGCTCCGGTCAACGACCTGACCTTGGCCTATTTGGAGGGTGTTTGGCGGCCGGAAGTATGACTCATCAGGTATCATTCGATTCGTAACAAAACAAGGAAAGTCCTACAATCATTTTTATGATAACCCATCCTAACATAAGTGCCGCAGCGCGCTGCATAAGGGTGGCATCCGTATAATACCAAAGTACCCACTAATTTATTAATACACTGTACCTTTATTTTATTGGTATCTTCCAAATGTCGTAATGTATCTGCAGTGCCCCAGTCTTCCCCACCAGGTATGCCAACTATATCCATATGAATCTTTAATCCTGTACGTTCCAGAGTTACTTGTACTTCATTCTTGATTGATTCAAGAACTACAATAATAACCTCTGAAAAATAATTAAGATACTTCTTGAAAAAACATACCATAGGCCTAATGTAAATTTAGAATTAGGCCTACTCGATAGTATAAAATGAGCAAAATTCAGGAAATTTTCGATTTATATTTATATTTTCAGCTGATACTGTATCTGTATGGTACATAGGCTAGGAAATATTTTCGAATTCACTCAACCACACTTCCCTTCCTCAGAGATTGTTTGTTTTAGCGAATTTCCCCTATAGGGAAGAAGCTATTACCGTAGGTCTCATGGTAAGACTTAAGCCCGAGACCATGATAACTTTTTGTTTTGAGGTCCCCAGATGCCAAAAACACTATTCGTTCAAATTTATATATGTATATATATATCTATATATGTGTCCGTTAACACGATAACTTGAGTAAAAACGGTCCGGTTTTGATGAAATTTGGCTTAAATGTGTAAAATGACATTCATGACTTTAAGTTCGAAAACCAGAAAAATCGGATCATGGGAAGGGGGGTTTATGGGGGTTTTAAATTTTCCAAAAATCAGTTTGTTGCATTTTTCACCCTAAAATGTTTAAATAACTTAATTTTGGTTTTGACCATGTTATAGAGCTTAAAAAAACAAATAATATAGTTTTTTAATTATTAACCTAGGTTGAGTGGTTGCGGAGAAAATCCAAAAAAACCTACTCATAAAATCTCCCATGTTAATCTTATGGGAAAGCGGTTTTTGGGTTTTCCTCAGTTCATTTTAATGTAAACTTCACATTTGCTTTTACCAATCTGTTCAGCTCCACAAAACAATAATGTTGATGTTTAAATTGTTATTCTACGCCCAACCGTTGCAGAGATATTCAAAGTGCTAAACACAGTACGTTGTCCAATGTTATCCTTATGGAGAATAAATAAAATTTGATATCTCGATTATTTATGGATGTATGTTGATGAAACTTGGTACGTGGCTTCATGTAGTATTGGTGTATTGATATTTGCACAAAAAATTGATTTTTTGTTGATTATTCCCGTAGCAGCAAACCTGCGTACTCAGCCCCCATGTTATTCTTATGGAGAATAACTAGAATGTTATATAGCGCTTATTTATGATTGAATATTGATGAAACTTGGTATGTGGCTTCGCCTGGTTAAATTCTATTTATAATTGCATAAAAACAATTGTTTGTGTTCCTTGTTTCAGCAAACCTACGTACTCATTACTAATGTTATTCTAATGGAGAATAACATTATATTATGCATTGGAAATTCGCTGAGTATGCAGGATTGCTGCGACAGGGGTATTTCCCACTAGCATAACATCCCGTAAGGATGTAAATTACTAGTGGTTTTTCATCTTGGCAGCTGACCAAACCCATCACCTCCTCTTACTGCCTTGGTATTTTTGTATTACCTTAAATAAGTTACATTACAAAACTCATGCTTGTTAGCATTATATCGGACCATTCTAGCACTGGCAAAAATAAAATCCTTTGAACTAATTACTTTACCTTAGTTTTGTTTTTATTTGTAACACTGCATCATGTATAAAAAGGCCATATCGTCAGAGGTAATAAGAAAATATAACAAAAGATTTCTCATAATAGTAATAAGTCGAGCCTCCACAGCCAATCAAGAGCTGATCCACTGAAAATGTGCAGGAAAACAAATACCCCCGTCGCAGCAAACCTGCATACTCAGCAAATTTCCAATGCATATATATGTGTGACTCACTACTACATAGAGCTATTTACCAAGTTTCACAAAAAATACATACATAAATAAGTGATATATAGCATTTTATTTATTCTCCATAAGAATAACATTAGGGTTCAGGATGCAGATTTGCTGCAACGAGGAAGATAATATTTTTTAGCAATTATCAATATAACTGAACCAGGTGAAGCTATATACCAAGTTGTATTAATTTAGGTTCATAATTAAGGGAGATATACAACTTTACTTATTCTCTGTATGAATAACATGGGGGCCGAGTATGCAGATTTGCTGCTACGGGGACTATCAACATAAAACTTGTTTTTTGTGCTAATATCAATATACCACAACTAGCTTAAGCCACATACCAAGTTTCATCAATATACATTCATAAATAATCGAGATATAGAATTTTATTTATTCTCCACAAGGATAACATTGGACAACGTACTGTATTTAGCACTTTGAATATCTCTGTAACGGTTGGACGTAGAACAACGATTAAAACACCAACATTTTTGTTTTGTTGAGCTTAACACATTAATAAACAGAAATGTGAAGTTTTTAGTAAAACTATCTGAGAAAATCTAAAAACCTTTTTCCCATAAGATTCATGGGACACTTTTTTTGGATTTTCTCCGCAACCACTTAACCTAGGTTAATGATTCAAAATACTAAATTATTTGTTTTTTTTAAGCTCTATAAAATGGTTATAACTAAAATTGAATGTTTCTAACATTTTGGGGTCAAATTTGCAAAAACCGATTTTTGGATAATTGTAAACGCCCATAAAACCCCCTTCCCATAGTGCGATCGATCTGGTTTTAGAACTTGAAGTCATAAATACTACTCTCCACATTTGTGCCAAATTTCATCAAAATCGGGTGTTTCTTTCAAAAGTTATCACGGTAACGGACACATACATACATATATATATATAAATTTGAACGAATAGTGTTTTTGGCATCTGGGGACCTCAAAACGAAAAGTTATCATGGTCTCAGGCTTAAGTTTTACCATGCCACCTACGGTAATAGCTTCTTCCCTATAGGGGAAATTCGCTAAAACCAACAAAAATAGAGGAAAAGGGGAATTATCAATTAGACCTAATTGTTTAGTATGTGGTTCATAGACTGGTACTCAGCCCCACCATTAAAGGATTGGTTGAAGACATTGGTGTATTGGGTATTTAGTGTATTATATTGTATTGTATTGGTGTATTTTGGGGGGGGTGTTTGTACCCAAAAAAAATTTGTTTGGGGGTTTTCACATGCAGTTTTTATTTACCGTAAGTAAAATTTTAATTTTCACTACTGATTCACCAAAAAAGCAAACAATTTGGTACGTTGAACATTGCTCTACGTCAATTGGTTACTGAGATATTGTAAGTGCTATACAAGTACATTGTCTAATGTTATTCTTATGGAGACAAAGAAAAATATTATATCACACTTATTTATGAACATAAACTGACAAAACTTGGTATACGGCTTCCTCTGGTTATGGTTTATTGTTGTTAGCACAAAAAACAATATTTCGCGTATGGTTCCCGTAGCAGCAAACCTAGGTACTCGGTCCCCATGTTCCTCTATGGAGAATAATTAAAATGTTATAAATCGCTTATTTAAGAATGTATATGGATGAAACTTGGTATGTGACTTCACTTAGATGAGTTCTATTGATATTTACAAAAAAAACATTATTAAATTATGAGTTCCTTGTTCCAGCATACCTGCGTACTCATCCCCAATGTTATTCTTATGAATTCTGGCTGGTTATTCTTAATATATCCTGTGTTATTAAGAGATATATATTTTAATTGGAAATTCGCTGAGTACGCAGGTTTGCTGCGACTGGGGTATTTTGTTTTAAGATTTACCCCCACATATTATACACAAAAACTAGGTGTGCAGATATGCAAACTGGCTTTAGATTTTCAATTTAGGCCGCAGGGCTCTCTCTACTCCATAGGACTTCCAAGCCCCCATGTTATTCATATGGAGGAGAGTTTTATTTAGTCTATGTTGTATGTTTTTTTTAAAATTCAATTCAATTAAATAAGCAGCTGTTGTAAGACTTATATCTAACGACAGACTGTCATTATTTTGTTTACTATTTAACTATTTATTATTTTCGCTTCTCAAAACAGGATGCGCAAGCTGCACATAAGAAATTCCAGTTGTCTTTGTCGGTATAGTACTAACCCCTCCTCCATGTGCAGGTCAGTTCCACTCACATTATTCCAGAGAATAAGTTACTGTATGCTAATAAATTTCCCGACAAATATTCAATTATCTTTGCCAACTGTTGTCTAATAATTATAATGTTTTTATGAACCTTCCCTTTACACTCTTATACACCTGCACAGTTTTATAAGCCTAGGTACCGAAGTTGAAAGCATATTATTCAAAGAATATCATTTAGTAAACTTTAACGCATTGGCACTTACACAAGCTTGTTCCGTTCTTTACTTGTAATTTTTTAACCCTTTGCAGTCCGACGTCCGATATATCGGACATCGCTGTTTATGCTAAAAAGTCCGCGGTCCGATATATCAGATGTTCGTGAAATATGCCAAAAAGTCCAACGTCTGATTTTTCGGACGTCAGTAAAATCGATCATACTGGCTTTATAAATTATACAAACACGCTAATATTTTGGTATATGTGTCAGATATAGTTGTTGAGTATTACTCTAAGCCCTTTTTTATTATGACAAAGCTATTTATTTGTTGCTTGTTATATGTTTCAATATTTTCATATAACATATGTTATATGAACATATGTTCATGTTTCAACAAACATAAATCCTATACTCTAATATGAGTAAGGTTTGCTTGCTTGCTTGCGTGCTTGCTTGCTTGCGACACAGATCTCAAAAACGGCTCCAACGATTTCCTTCAAATGTTCAAAATAACTAATTTCTGGGATAAAAATAAGTTCTAGACAGGCCTCATCCCTAGGAAAAATCAAATAATGTAAAAAAACTAAAATGAAAAGTTAACAAAATTAACATTGGGCTTATGGAGTTTCAAATCAAAACAAAAGTATTGTAACAGCTGTTCATAATTAACCAGGGAACTGTCAAAGTAATACTCATGTTGTTTATGATTATTAACATGTGGTTTCCTGAGAGCAGAGATTAACAGATTTGAGTAAAGATTACATATATAGAGTAGTAAAATAAATCAAAGGGATATTGAGCTATAAATATCAACTGGAGGGACCTTAAAAATGTAGAAAAGAGGCTAATGAATAATACAAATCTGATTATCAGTAGGGGGAAGTGGTGAAATATTACTCCGAGCCATCTAAACAAACTGACTGACCTTCCCCCGAGCAAAGCTCGGCCCCCAGGTACTGTGCATAAAGATGCAAAATCCTGTTTATAAATAGCCTAGTTATTTTTATTGTGTGATCTTATGACATTT
This sequence comes from Allygus modestus, assembly GCA_963675035.1. NCBI lineage: Eukaryota > Metazoa > Arthropoda > Insecta > Hemiptera > Cicadellidae > Allygus > Allygus modestus. Next base: position 375,733,947 of record OY776111.1, on the reverse strand, counting down.
TATCATGTAGTTTTTGTAGAAAGAACAAAGTTTAGTTGATTTGCTTACATGAATAACACAACAAATTGTACTTCATTATTCGGTGCATAAAAAAGGAGTGCTAAGCCTATTAAACTTATTTAAAAAAAAATTGTGTTGACTTTTTAGTAGAAATTAATTTTACACTACTATAGTTTATGTCTTTGAGGAAAACAGTTGAAAAATATTGTGATTTGTGGTATGGTGGTGTATAAATCCTAATTTATCAAGAGTAGCCTACACCATTTTGGCGGATTTCGCCACAATTTACAAATTTGTCTACAACTTCTTTATTTTTCAAGGTAGGTGCATGAAATTTGTTGTGTTTAGTTTAGAAGTAAGTAGGGAACTTGAGAATACCAATAGTATATATGGGCTCAATGGTTTTTTTGGCTATTTGTGTTCAAAATTTGGATTTCGCAAAAAATAAACAAAAATATTTTATAATAAAAAAAGGTAATTTTTTTGTTATAGACTATTATACATATTTGGATGTCAAATTTCATAGGGAATAAAACGAAAAAAGAATTATGGCTCTATCTGTTAAGGCAAACAAGTTACAAACATTTTACTAAATGCTTACAAAATTGATTAAAAAGGCCTGGTATTTTTGGCTAGTACTATAAGTAAAAGGTACCGGCATTTTTGGCTAGGACCAAACAATTTTTGGTGGACTGCAAAGGGTTAAACATATGAATTGGAATAGAAAATTGGTGTTTAAAAGTGATTAACGGCGTATTTTAATTAAAAAATGGCTTTCTTTTAGTTTAACACATTCAGTGCGGTATAGATGATGTAAGGTTGACCTAGGAGCTGAAAATTTGTATTCACTAAAAACATAGATTATACATATAGAATCAATGTTTGAGTGGTAAAAATAAATTTCTGATAGTTTCTAGTTGTGATTATTGTCGATAAATATTTGGAGTTCATGAACTCTACCCGCAGTTTTGGATCGCCGCAATGGTAGTAGCCGCCTGCCGCGATGCAACATGCACCACAATCCCACGCGACTGAAGCACACTATTCACCGGATTGCACTATTATTTCCTTCAAGAAAATGTAACAAACAAAAACCCGAGCACTAATAAGAGCCGGATTGTTGATAAACAACTTGGACGAGCGCGCAGGGGAAGCGTCCCCCCTCCGCACCTTCAAGGAGGTGAAATGAAAACTGACCATATTGTGCACATTGTACGGGAATAGACAAACTCGAGACGAAGTTTCATTCATCCAGCTGCAGTGGCTGACACACAGTATTCCTTTGAAAACAACATTTAGACTTTGGAGCTCATGAACTCCACACGATCGACTGGCAAGGCCAGTTTAGAGTTCATGTACTATACCCACACTCACACTGAATGTGTAAAAGAGTCACATTGGCAAACACACAGTAAGTTAGACATAGGCCTACGTAAAAAGTAGCAAAATTATTTTACACCATATGCAACCCACCAATAATGTCAACTTCAAAGCTAACCTGCCACCGTTTATTTGACTTGGGCCCTCTCTCTGTTACCACAGATCGGTTAACTCAGTAATAGTTTTTCGACTCATGAGTTTTGGTCGTGAGCGGAAATCGAACCTACGAACTTCGTAAGAACACCTAGCCACATGGTGTTTCCACGATCTAGCACACTCGGCTATCACAACTGAACCTATCGGCGTTAGATAGGTTTATAGTCAGTCCGCCCGCCCCTACCGGTTAAATGGGTTGTTACAATATGGCCAATTACAGCCATAATTCAACCGGTGATTTGTTTGAAACCGGGCAGACTTGATTAGATCTTGACAGCACTAATTTTAATTATCAAAACGTAATACCTTGAAATCCAGATCTTTCTAATAAACGAAGGGGAAACCATATCATCGGTAGATTACCAATGGGAAGCAAACATTTGGGCCTTTTTGATGTCAGTTCAGTCATTCTTGACCCCTTTCCACCTGCCATTATAATAGCTTGAAATTCACTTGTGCTCATTTTTGCTTCTACTTGAAATTAAATTGATAGATAAAATAAATGCACAGTGAAACTTAGACAATGCGTAAAGGTAAAATAATATATGTTGAAACAGAACCAGAAACCGAGTTAATCTAATCTAAAAGTCTAAGAGGTTATATATTGAAATTGAAGTTTTGATTTTACGAATTTGGTCGAAAACATAGAGTACTAAACCAGCAGAATACCTGAATTCAAAGATTACTCCTTAAAATTGTGATATTAAACTCTTTTATCTTCCCTCCATGGCTTGAGAAAACTGATACGAAGCAGCACCGGGTTTAGGAGCCGTGGGCCCATAGGCTCCACCAATGCAGTGGTGTGGGCCCTTGTCCACCTAAGGTCTATGCATACTTTATACAGGTTTGCTGAGTCGATTTATTTAAGGTTTTCTACTTAACCGGAAGATACCTCGTAAAAACAGCTGTAAGGTCACGTGATCACCAATCCAATCTGCAGTGTTGCTGGAAACACTATATTTATCGTACGCGTACCATATTTTCTACATAATTGTAATTAAAATTAACATAGTTTAACTGCTTACATTCTATGATCAGCTATTATTTTATGATATTAATATATTGATTTGTTTTATTTATGTTATTATATTAATGGATTAAGGATTTAAATGTTCTTTCTGCATGTCTAGTGGCAATTTAAAAATAGCTCTACCATTATTATACCCTTAAGGATGGCAACACTTCATAGTATGTTGTTGATTTATGCATCATCTGGACGCCCTCGTAAGACATCTTTGCTGCGATTATTACTCTTGACTCTTGACTCTTATGGAAATAATCATACCTTGTCTGAAAGCTCTACGAACCTTGGTTGCCACCCAGTTGTTGGTGGAGTTTTTTTTTTTTCTTGTATCAGGCTTTTCAATATAGTTATGTGTGGTGCGGGCTCCTAGGTGCCAATGTAGCCCAGCTTAAATTCAGTCCTGAGTTTGGTACTAGTATTTATTCATATTGCCTCTAGGATTGAACTTTAACTCGAAATAAAGCAGGTTTACATATACCTTTCCGTCGTCAATCCTTTGGTTTACTAGCAGATGACTAGTTTAGGGACTGCTGTTCCATTATCAAATCTGGTGTCGATAAATTAAAATCTGAACACAGTCACAATATTTACACTAACACAACACAAACGGACAGTACGATTAAACAAACATTTATTTGCTTTGGCCGGCTAAGGACAAATGCAGACAGCGGGACACGAACACGCGGAAGGCTACGACATATAAATATATACATGTCCGTAAGCACGATAACTCTCTTAAAAAAGGTCCGATCTTAATGAAATTTGGTACGAATGTGTAAAGTATCATTTATTTGAACGAGTTCGAAAACCAGACGAATTGCACCATCCGAATTTTTTGGGATTTTGTACCCCAAAAAATATACCCTAAAAATTTGGGGTACAAAAACCCATTACCATTGAATTGTTTACCATTGAATTCAGCATAAAAAACAATTAATTAGGTATTTTTATCATTGCTCTACGTCAATCGGTTACTGAGACATTGAAAGTGCTAAACTCTGTACGTTGTCTAATGTTATTCTTATGGAGAAAATTACAAATTTTACATCTCGCTTATTTATGGACATAAACTGACGAAATTTGGTATATGGCTTCATCTAGTTGTGGTTTATTGTTGTTTGCACAATAAAAAATTTTTTTGTCTCTGGTTCCCGTAGCAGCAAACCTAGGTACTCGGTTCCCATGTTATTCTTTATGGAAAATAATTCAAATGTTATCGCTTATTTATGAATGTATATGGATGAAACTTGGTATGTGACATCACTTAGATGAGTTGTATTGATATTTGCATAAAAACCCACTATTTTGTGCTCCATGTTGCAGCAAACCTGCGTACTCATCCCCAATGTTGTTCTTATGGAGAATAATAATTAATATTTTAAATATCGCTTGTTTGTGGATATATTTCTTATGAATCCTGTTAATTGGCTTTAATGTGTTATGTTATATATTCATTGGAAATTTGCTGAGTATGCAGGTTTGCTGTGAGGGGGGTATTTCGTATGATTTAGGCATGTACTCTTGTTGTGAAATATGATAAATTATGAGCAAGTTTATTAATGTTAAAATAATGAGTAGGTATTTGTTTGAGTCAATTTGCCGATTCGTTCGATTTCAGTGAGTAGTTCTTTGCCTCACTAAAATTTGGAAAGAACAACTCGCAGTTTTGTTCATCAATGTTACCTCCAGTAATTCCGATAGAACTCCTTGGACACAAATGACATGAAGCTGTTAGTTTCATTCGGTTATTCCTTTCGTCATATGGAATGAGGTAAATGGAAAACATTGTTTTTCTTCTTCGTTTTTATTCTATGTCTATGACTGGGCTGGATGGTTACTAAAATGTCAGTGAAGTTACTTTTGTTTATCATTATATATTTGTAATATTTTCTTATATATTTAAAGGTGCTCGATAGTCAGTGTTTTGTTTTAGTGTTGTATTAATTTGAAAATTCGCGTAAGTAAGTATATATTCAAATGAAGCTAATATTAACTAATATCAAACGCTACTAAACACGATTCTTCTCTGTTGCCATCTTGTTCTTAGTTTTTGGACTGTTAAGGCAAATTCAACCCTTGTAAATGTGGTTTCTGGTTATTATATTCAAATGGGCCTGACAAACTTCTAAATTGTAATTTTGAACGATACTACTATGACAGTTAAGTCATGCGTATCAAGCATATAACCTAGACCCAGAAAGCAAGGCAATTTGGGTTGCTGGTGCTTATGATATAGGCTACTTTTCAGCATTTTGCTAAGATATTTGGTCTAGATATGTTTTTAATTCTGGTAGACTTTCATAAGCAAAACGGTATCAAAAACTGAATGAAATTGTTCGATATGGTATAACGATTATTTAGGTTATTCGGTTATGGTTTTGGTTAAGTTATGTTTCAGTTTAGGTGTCTAGAAATTTGTCCAGATATTAAACGTTGATTCCACTATTACCTAATAAAACATTTAATTTTTATATCGTTCCTTTTATGAAAGTCTTCCCTTGAAATCATTCAGCAATCTAACTTATTTATTACCGGTACCCACTTTATTATCAATTTGTATGAGTAGAAGTCCTACATAGTCTATTGACGACTTGAGAGCATCAAATAAGGCTGTGTACATTTTACAATTTTCTATTGACTAAACCCTTGGTAACCTACCGTATATTACTTATAAATTTTTAATAAGGCCCCATGTACATGGACACTGTTGTACTTAAACATGGAGTAGGCCTACAGACCTTTTTTTGCAGTGAGCTGTGGAGGTTAGGCTAGCCTATAGGTAAGCTTACATATACATACATACATATCCCACGTAGTCCTGAGTGACTGCATGACATGCATCATAGAACCGGTCAAAGTTTAAAAATGGTTCTCTTCCTCGAAGGGAGGTTGTCGTCAAGAGATAAACTTAGGATCTAAGGCTAATTGTAGGATATCCGGAAACGGGCTCTTGGTGGAGAATGTTTATAGACAGATGCAAGGAATAGATAGTAAGAGGTTTTTTTATATTTTTATTATAATTTGACATAGGATAAGAAAAAAGGAATTTTAAGACATAGAAGGACCAGGTAGGATACCTCCCAGAAAATCAAGAAAACAGTAGGCCTACCTAAGTAAGCTGATCAGTAAATACTTCTCTAAGGTATACACACATTTCTAAATCAAATAACTTTTCAAAGTTTTCTTATGTAGAGGAAAAAAAAATATTTCTTTGATTTCAAAAGGCAAGTGCCGGAAAAATTTGGCGCCCTGGTTTCTCGAAGAGGGTTAGGTTGTGTTGAGTCAATGTACGAGCATCTCGAAACCTAGATGTGTGTGAAACTGGCAAGGAAATATCCATAACTCCAGAAACAGGGTATTTAAACTGTGACATCACATCTCCTCTATTGTTCAGGGTATTTAAACATTGAGGTCACATTACCAGCTAACAGAAAAACAAGATGGCTGCCGCATCACTATGCAACATAACCTCAAAACCGACCGTTCCCGCCTTTTAGCAGACAACAGATTCCCGACAATATCTAGGCCTAAATCTAATATTATTAGGCCTAATTTGTGAATAAATTATAAAAATCTTATCTATTGTGTTTTATTTAACCATTATATGTATTACAAACATTCCACTTATAAATAAAAATCAACAATGAAAATGTCTACAGACCTGGTACATCTCATCAAAAGCTCATAACTACTAAACCATTAAGAGAAATAAATTTTGTTATGGTATTTAATTCAAGCTAATTAGTCTATTTATGGGCGTATCACTACGTTATACCGTATATAAGTAAATATAATCTCAACTTGGGCGTTATGAAAGGTGTTTTCATCCTCAGACTACGATATGATTTGATGATACCTTTCAGCAATAACTCATTAATCAAAAACGATCTCATATTTTTTTTTAATATTTATTATTTATAAAGTTTAAGTGGTTATCTAACACCCTATTACAGTGTCATACCGTTTCGATCTTCTGAACTTGGTTAAAAAGTCATTGGAAAACTGCCATTTCGAACGTATTTTTAGCCACGAGCAATAACTTATAAATCGAAAACGGTTTATTATATATTTTTTATATTTATTATTTATAAAGTCTATGCGTTTATCTAACGCCCTATTACTATGTCATACCATTTCGGGGTTCTGAACATGTTTAAAATGTGATGTGAAAACTGACATATCGAACTTTGTTAGTCCGACACCTTTCAGCAATAACTCATTAATCAAAAACGATCTCATATTTTTTGTTAATATTTATTATTTATAAAGTTTAAGTGGTTATCTAACACCCTATTACAGTGTCATACCGTTTCGATCTTCTGAACTTGGTTAAAATGTCATTGGAAAACTGCCATTTCGAACGTATTTTTAGTCACGAGCAATAACTTATAAATCGAAAACGGTTTAATATATATTTTTTATATTTATTATTTATAAAGTCTATGCGTTTATCTAACGCCCTATTACTATGTCATACCATTTCGGGGTTCTGAAGATGTTTAAAATGTGATGTGAAAACTGACATATCGAACTTTGTTAGTCCGACACCTTTCAGCAATAACTCATTAATCAAAAACGATCTCATATGTTTTGTTAATATTTATTATTTATAAAGTTTAAGTGGTTATCTAACACCCTATTACAGTGTCATACCGTTTCGATCTTCTGAACTTGGTTAAAATGTCATTGGAAAACTGCCATTTCGAACGTATTTTTAGCCACAAGCAATAACTTATAAATCGAAAACGGTTTATTATATATTTTTTATATTTATTATTTATAAAGTCTATGCGTTTATCTAACGCCCTATTACTATGTCATACCATTTCGGGGTTCTGAACATGTTTAAAATGTGATGTGAAAACTGACATATCGAACTTTGTTATTCCGACACCTTTCAGCAATAACTCATTAATCAAAAACGATCTCATATTTTTTGTTAATATTTATTATTTATAAAATATAAGTGGTTATCTAACACCCTATTACAGTGTCATACCGTTTCGATCTTCTGAACTTGGTTAAAATGTCATTGGAAAACTGCCATTTCGAACTTATTTTTAGTCACGAGCAATAACTTATAAATCGAAAACGGTTTAATATATATTTTTTATATTTATTATTTATAAAGTCTATGCGTTTATCTAACGCCCTATTACTATGTCATACCATTTCGGGGTTCTGAACATGTTTAAAATGTGATGTGAAAACTGACACATCGAACTTTGTTAGTCCGACACCTTTCAGCAATAACTCATTAATCAAAAACGATCTCATATTTTTTTTTTTAATATTTATTATTTATAATGTTTAAGTGGTTATCTAACACCCTATTACAGTGTCATACCGTTTCGATCTTCTGAACTTGGTTAAAATGTCATTGGAAAACTGCCATTTCGAACGTATTTTTAGTCACGAGCAATAACTTATAAATCGAAAACGGTTTAATATATATTTTTTATATTTATTATTTATAAAGTCTATGCGTTTATCTAACGCCCTATTACTATGTCATACCATTTCGGGGTTCTGAACATGTTTAGAATGTGATGTGAAAACTGACATATCGAACTTTGTTAGTCCGACACCTTTCAGCAATAACTCATTAATCAAAAACGATCTCATATTTTTTGTTAATATTTATTATTTATAAAGTTTAAGTGGTTATCTAACACCCTATTACAGTGTCATACCGTTTCGATCTTCTGAACTTGGTTAAAATGTCATTGGAAAACTGCCATTTCGAACGTATTTTTAGTCACGAGCAATAACTTATAAATCGAAAACGGTTTAATATATATTTTTTATATTTATTATTTATAAAGTCTATGCGTTTATCTAACGCCCTATTACTATGTCATACCATTTCGGGGTTCTAAACATGTTTAAAATGTGATGTGAAAACTGACATATCGAACTTTGTTAGTCCGACACCTTTCAGCAATAACTCATTAATCAAAAACGATCTCATATTTTTTGTTAATATTTATTATTTATAAAGTTTAAGTGGTTATCTAACACCCTATTACAGTGTCATACTGTTTCGATCTTCTGAACTTGGTTAAAATGTCATTGGAAAACTGCCATTTCGAACGTATTTTTAGTCACGAGCAATAACTTATAAATCGAAAACGGTTTAATATATATTTTTTATATTTATTATTTATAAAGTCTATGCGTTTATCTAACGCCCTATTACTATGTCATACTATTTCGGGGTTCTGAACATGTTTAGAATGTGATGTGAAAACTGACATATCGAACTTTGTTAGTCCGACACCTTTCAGCAATAACTCATTAATCAAAAACGATCTCATATTTTTTGTTAATATTTATTATTTATAAAGTTTAAGTGGTTATCTAACACCCTATTACAGTGTCATACCGTTTCGATCTTCTGAACTTGGTTAAAATGTCATTGGAAAACTGCCATTTCGAACGTATTTTTAGCCACGAGCAATAACTTATAAATCGAAAACGGTTTATTAAATATTTTTTATATTTATTATTTATAAAGTCTATGCGTTTATCTAACGCCCTATTACTATGTCATACCATTTCGGGGTTCTGAACATGTTTAAAATGTGATGTGAAAACTGACATATCGAACTTTGTTATTCCAACACCTTTCAGCAATAACTCATTAATCAAAAACGATCTCATATTTTTTGTTAATATTTATTATTTATAAAGTTTAAGTGGTTATCTAACACCCTATTACAGTGTCATACCGTTTCGATCTTCTGAACTTGGTTAAAATGTCATTGGAAAACTGCCATTTCGAACATTTTTAGGCACGAGCAATAACTTATAAATCGAAAACGGTTTATTATATATTTTTTATATTTATTATTTATAAAGTCTATGCGTTTATCTAACGCCCTATTACTATGTCATACCATTTCGGGGTTCTGAACATGTTTAAAATGTGATGTGAAAACTGACATATCGAACTTTGTTAGTCCGACACCTTTCAGCAATAACTCATTAATTAAAAACGATCTCTTATTTTTTGTTAATATTTATTATTTATAAAGTTTAAGTGGTTATCTAACACCCTATTACAGTGTCATACCGTTTCGATCTTCTGAACTTGGTTAAAATGTCATTGGAAAACTGCCATTTCGAACGTATTTTTAGTCACGAGCAATAACTTATAAATCGAAAACGGTTTATTATATATTTTTTATATTTATTATTTATAAAGTTTATGCGTTTATCTAACGCCCTATTACTATGTCATACCATTTCGGGGTTCTGAACATGTTTAAAATGTGATGTGAAAACTGACATATCGAACTTTGTTAGTCCGACACCTTTCAGCAATAACTCATTAATAATAAACGATCTCATATTTTTTTTTATATTTATTATTTATAAAGTTTAAGTGGTTATCTAACACCCTATTACAGTGTCATACCGTTTCGATCTTCTGAACTTGGTTAAAATGTCATTGGAAAACTGCCATTTCGAACGTATTTTTAGTCACGAGCAATAACTTATAAATCGAAAACGGTTTAATATATATTTTTTATATTTATTATTTATAAAGTCTATGCGTTTATCTAACGCCCTATTACTATGTCATACCATTTCGGGGTTCTGAACATGTTTAAAATGTGATGTGAAAACTGACATATCGAACTTTGTTATTCCAACACCTTTCAGCAATAACTCATTAATCAAAAACGATCTCATATTTTTTGTTAATATTTATTATTTATAAAGTTTAAGTGGTTATCTAACACCCTATTACAGTGTCATACCGTTTCGATCTTCTGAACTTGGTTAAAATGTCATTGGAAAACTGCCATTTCGAACGTTTTTTAGTCACGAGCAATAACTTATAAATCGAAAACGGTTTTTTATATATTTTTTATATTTATTATTTATAAAGTCTATGCGTTTATCTAACGCCCTATTACTATGTCATACCATTTCGGGGTTCTGAACATGTTTAAAATATGATGTGAAAACTGACATATCGAACTTTGTTAGTCCGACACCTTTCATCAATAACTCATTAATCAAAAACGATCTCATATTTTTTTTTAATATTTATTATTTATAAAGTTTAAGTGGTTATCTAACACCCTATTACAGTGTCATACCGTTTCGATCTTCTGAACTTGGTTAAAATGTCATTGGAAAACTGCCATTTCGAACGTATTTTTAGTCACGAGCAATAACTTATAAATCGAAAACGGTTTAATATATATTTTTTATATTTATTATTTATAAAGTCTATGCGTTTATCTAACGCCCTATTACTATGTCATACCATTTCGGGGTTCTGAACATGTTTAGAATGTGATGTGAAAACTGACATATCGAACTTTGTTAGTCCGACACCTTTCAGCAATAACTCATTAATCAAAAACGATCTCTTATTTTTTTTATTTTTCTGGAAAGAATAATTTAGAATGATCGCCAATATTTTTTAACGATTTCTCAATCATCCAGTGTGACCGACCGATCTTTTGACCTTTGACAAGAGCTAATGTCGCTATATTGTCATGGAAAATAACACAAGTGCCTTCGGTGTCCTGCTTCAGAAGCATATAACTCACAGCTTCTATCAAAGTGCTGTCTAACCAAGTATTTCCTCTTAGACACTCGATATCATCTATGTTTAAACAGCATTTTGAACCAAAAGGGTTAACGATTGAACATACCTCATAATTAACTTTGGGACTTATCTGTGTATAATAATTTGGATCACTAATTAACCCATTTTCCATTTTCAACTTAGTAATCTTGAGCTTATCTTCGTGCTCCATAGTGAAAGGCTCTTTGATATGTTGTTGTAGGTACTGTGATTCAAAATAATTACGTCGGGGCTTTTTAGGTTTGGCCCAAGATTCCTCGATAACATCTACATCCCCTTCAGACAACAGAAGAATTCCAGGTGTATTAATTATTCCTGTTTTATTGTCATTCTTAACAGGTCCTTTTGATTTATCTTTAGTTGTTAGTTTTAGCCTTTTCTTGCCTACTTTGATTTGTTTTTTTCGAGCACAGCAACGTTCCTTAGGAATTTTCATAGTTATTTCCTTGCAACGAGCCTTTACTACACTCCTAACCTTCCGGATGAATCTATTTGGTCTGAGATTTGTTTTTCCATCAAGGATCATGTTTTTAACCTGACCAAACCAATTCTCAACAGGTGCATTACTCATCCTATGTAATGTCATACCATATTTATCGCCTTGCAATAAAATCCCAGACCACATAGGTAGGTAGGGAACATATCTCTTAGCAATAATCTTAGCAACATTTGGGCAATAGTAAGGATTATTCACTTCACCGTCTTTCACTTTTTCTGTGTAACTGTATTCAGAGTCACAGTCCTCGTCACATTCATTGTCACATTGTTCAGTATCAGATTGTACTAAGCCATGTTTTGCAAACAAAGAAATGTTCATTTCACAAATATCCTTAAAGAATGGACTGTTGTTATACAAGGATTTACTGTTGGCATAAGTTAAATATTCTTGAGAAATTTTCTTTTCACTTTCATAATCAGTTTCAAATTCATTAGTATTCAAGTTACATTCCAACTGTAAGTTACCAAGTGCATGTTGCACATCAGCATCGTAATACGGGGTCATCAGGACGGTAAAAGTATACTTAAGTATAGACATTATCCTCACATACGACGTACAGTTTATTATGAAGCATAGTACTTGCAACATTATTTGTTTTAGTGATTTTCGGTCTTTGGTTTGCATTGCAGAAGTAGCAGAATATAAATTGTTGACACAAATTTTTACGAAATGACAACAGCATATATGCACCGTTACTGTTAGGTTTACTAGGCATTGTTTTCCGTTGACAAGGTCATGACAGTGCATCAAATATGTCATTAAATCCATTTTGTTCCACTGTACAATGACAGCGTCAATAATAGCCCAACTGAAGTCTGTAACCATTCTATTGCATAATGACCATTTATTCTCATTTATAAGAAAATCCTTCAGCTTTATTAGCCATGTTCCAATAGACAATACATTATGTTTGCACGTTATGTATTCTGACAAAGGTATGATGTCATGATCCAATTGAAATACCATGCAATAGTAAAACACTCTTTTACCATCACATTGTTCGATTGGGCGTACTACCTTACCAGTTGCATCTAAATGCATAACAAAATCGGTTCTGTTGGACTTTGCCTTATCTTTAGCCAAACATGCAACGTACAATACCTCCTTACTATAAATAATCACCTCAAAAGGGTGACTGACGTGCTGAAGGTATCTATGTTTGGATTTGTCTGTAGATCCCTCATCATAAACAAGTCTGTAAGGCAATCAACGTGCAAATCATCAACTGCCACAGCTTCTGATTTCGCTTTTCTTAATACACTGTAAGATTTAGCTTCTTGTATATTGTTGAGATCTATACCTTCAACATCACATTTTTTCACACTATCTAATCTAACAAGAGTAGCACTTGTTTGGATTAGTTTTTCTTTCAACAAATCCCGCGCTATACCACTTAGTTCTCTTGTCTTTTTTGACGGATGTAGACATTGAGTAACATTTGTGTACACTTGAACCTTAACTGAATTTGAGTCATTTTCTTTAAAACAGTCTAATCGAAAAGTTGTATCACTGTTATGCCAGCAATAACAGTATATTGACATCAATTTTTTGGTCTGCCTTCTAGAATAATATACACTTTTCATTTGCAAAACACACCCTTTGCTAATAAAGAAAAAACAATCCGATATAACTTTGGGATAAATAGATGTTATTAATTTACCTTTATCATTTATTAAGCCTGACCATGTTGACTGTGGGATAGTAAAACGTGTTATGTAGTTATTACAGGAGAAACTTTTTTTTCATTTTTTGAATTATTACATTTTGAAACTATATCAAATTGTATAATAACACCCGGTTGGTCAACGTTTGTTCCAGGTACACATGAAAGTATAGGATGTTTTTTAGGTTGTTCAATTTTGTTAACAACTGCGTGTTTTGGATCATCAGGATCAGAGTCTCCATCGTCTGAAACCACAGTACACTTCAATTGTTTTGTATCAACATTATTGGACGTGTTGATGATATCAACAGTTTCCAGAACAACGTCTTCGGGAAAACTTATCTGTAATTCTGGAGAATGTACTTGCATGTCTACATCATTTGAAAATTCATAATCTGAAGTATGACCTAACTTCTTGCTACACTGAGGTCCACAGTGTATGACACTTGGCCTTGATTCATTAAACAAATGCAATCGGCATTTTTCTGTTTCATTCAAAATTTGTTGGGCATTTCTATAAAAGAAACTATTAACTTGCAAACCAAAGACGGAAAATCACTAAAACAAATAATGTTGCAAGTACTATGCTTCATAATAAACTGTACGTCGTATGTGAGGATAATGTCTATACTTAAGTATACTTTTACCGTCCTGATGACCCCGTATTACGATGCTGATGTGCAACATGCACTTGGTAACTTACAGTTGGAATGTAACTTGAATACTAATGAATTTGAAACTGATTATGAAAGTGAAAAGAAAATTTCTCAAGAATATTTAACTTATGCCAACAGTAAATCCTTGTATAACAACAGTCCATTCTTTAAGGATACTTGTGAAATGAACATTTCTTTGTTTGCAAAACATGGCTTAGTACAATCTGATACTGAACAATGTGACAATGAATGTGACGAGGACTGTGACTCTGAATACAGTTACACAGAAAAAGTGAAAGACGGTGAAGTGAATAATCCTTACTATTGCCCAAATGTTGCTAAGATTATTGCTAAGAGATATGTTCCCTACCTACCTATGTGGTCTGGGATTTTATTGCAAGGCGATAAATATGGTATGACATTACATAGTATGAGTAATGCACCTGTTGAGAATTGGTTTGGTCAGGTTAAAAACATGATCCTTGATGGAAAAACAAATCTCAGACCAAATAGATTCATCCGGAAGGTTAGGAGTGTAGTAAAGGCTCGTTGCAAGGAAAGAACTATGAAAATTCCTAAGGAACGTTGCTGTGCTCGAAAAAAACAAATCAAAGTAGGCAAGAAAAGGCTAAAACTAACAACTAAAGATAAATCAAAAGGACCTGTTAAGAATGACAATAAAACAGGAATAATTAATACACCTGGAATTCTTCTGTTGTCTGAAGGGGATGTAGATGTTATCGAGGAATCTTGGGCCAAACCTAAAAAGCCCCGACGTAATTATTTTGAATCACAGTACCTACAACAACATATCAAAGAGCCTTTCACTATGGAGCACGAAGATAAGCTCAAGATTACTAAGTTGAAAATGGAAAATGGGTTAATTAGTGATCCAAATTATTATACACAGATAAGTCCCAAAGTTAATATGAGGTATGTTCAATCGTTAACCCTTTTGGTTCAAAATGCTGTTTAAACATAGATGATATCGAGTGTCTAAGAGGAAATACTTGGTTAGACAGCACTTTGATAGAAGCTGTGAGTTATATGCTTCTGAAGCAGGACACCGAAGGCACTTGTGTTATTTTCCATGACAATATAGCGACATTAGCTCTTGTCAAAGGTCAAAAGATCGGTCGGTCACACTGGATGATTGAGAAATCGTTAAAAAATATTGGCGATCATTCTAAATTATTCTTTCCAGAAAAATAAAAAAAATAAGAGATCGTTTTTGATTAATGAGTTATTGCTGAAAGGTGTCGGACTAACAAAGTTCGATATGTCAGTTTTCACATCACATTTTAAACATGTTCAGAACCCCGAAATGGTATGACATAGTAATAGGGCGTTAGATAAACGCATAGACTTTATAAATAATAAATATAAAAAAATATATAATAAACCGTTTTCGATTTATAAGTTATTGCTCGTGACTAAAAAACGTTTGAAATGGCAGTTTTCCAATGACATTTTAACCAAGTTCAGAAGATCGAAACGGTATGACACTGTAATAGGGTGTTAGATAACCACTTAAACTTTATAAATAATAAATATTAAAAAAAAATATGAGATCGTTTTTGATTAATGAGTTATTGCTGAAAGGTGTCGGACTAACAAAGTTCGATATGTCAGTTTTCACATCACATTTTAAACATGTTCGGAACCCCGAAATGGTATGACATAGTAATAGGGCGTTAGATAAACGCATAGACTTTATAAATAATAAATATAAAAAATATATATTAAACCGTTTTCGATTTATAAGTTATTGCTCGTGACTAAAAATACGTTCGAAATGGCAGTTTTCCAATGACATTTTAACCAAGTTCAGAAGATCGAAACGGTATGACACTGTAATAGGGTGTTAGATAACCACTTAAACTTTATAAATAATAAATATAAAAAAAAATAAGAGATCGTTTTTGATTAATGAGTTATTGCTGAAAGGTGTCGGACTAACAAAGTTCGATATGTCAGTTTTCACATCACATTTTAAACATGTTCAGAACCCCGAAATGGTATGACATAGTAATAGGGCGTTAGATAAACGCATAGACTTTATAAATAATAAATATAAAAAATATATATTAAACCGTTTTCGATTTATAAGTTATTGCTCGTGACTAAAAATACGTTCGAAATGGCAGTTTTCCAATGACATTTTAACCAAGTTCAGAAGATCGAAACGGTATGACACTGTAATAGGGTGTTAGATAACCACTTAAACTTTATAAATAATAAATATTAAAAAAAAATATGAGATCGTTTTTGATTAATGAGTTATTGCTGAAAGGTGTCGGAATAACAAAGTTCGATATGTCAGTTTTCACATCACATTTTAAACATGTTCAGAACCCCGAAATGGTATGACATAGTAATAGGGCGTTAGATAAACGCATAGACTTTATAAATAATAAATATAAAAAATATATAATAAACCGTTTTCGATTTATAAGTTATTGCTCGTGGCTAAAAATACGTTCGAAATGGCAGTTTTCCAATGACATTTTAACCAAGTTCAGAAGATCGAAACGGTATGACACTGTAATAGGGTGTTAGATAACCACTTAAACTTTATAAATAATAAATATTAAAAAAAAATATGAGATCGTTTTTGATTAATGAGTTATTGCTGAAAGGTATCATCAAATCATATCGTAGTCTGAGGATGAAAACACCTTTCATAACGCCCAAGTTGAGATTATATTTACTTATATACGGTATAACGTAGTGATACGCCCATAAATAGACTAATTAGCTTGAATTAAATACCATAACAAAATGTATTTCTCTTAATGGTTTAGTAGTTATGAGTTTTTGATGAGATGTACCAGGTCTGTAGACATTTTCATTGTTGATTTTTATTTATAAGTGGAATGTTTGTAATACATATAATGGTTAAATAAAACACAATAGGTAAGATTTTTATAATTTATTCACAAATTAGGCCTAATCATATTAGATTTAGGCCTACATATTGTCGGGAATCTGTTGTCTGCTAAAAGGCGGGAACGGTCGGTTTTGAGGTTATGTTGCATAGTGATGCGGCAGCCATCTTGTTTTTCTGTCAGCTGGTAATGTGACGTCAATGTTTAAATACCCTGAACAATAGAGGAGATGTGATGTCACAGTTTAAATACCCTGTTTCTGGAGTTATGGATATTTCCTTGCCAGTTTCACACACATAAACCTAGTGTTAGTCATGTGAAACCTGGTATGACAACTGATTAGAGGATCTTGAAAACAAGGCCCTAATCAACTCGATTGCTCATTTATTAACTAAAGTCATAAAAATGTAAATAATTTATAACAAATTTATTATTTGAATTGGGTATCTAAGAGATATCATCAATTAATTAAACAAGATAGATAATTATCACAAACAAATTTATACGATAATATTGACTGATGCCATAAAACCAATAAGTTAGGTAGGTAATGTAATAAACAACATATCGCCAAAAATATTTTATAGGCATATAATACCAAAGTTAGCATATCAAACACATTCTAATACAAAATTAAGCAAGTGCAATTGCTTTCTTGAGATCCACAGAATATTTGCAGTAACAAACTGCCTACAGCTGACGTTTTTCAAGCAACACAATGGCCGGCCATAAACTTTAATTGGTCGCTGATGCCCGTGTGAATATCTCCCCAATGCGTAGTTCAATGCTTTCCAAAAACGGACAAAAACCTGTTCTCGACGATCCGCGTTAAAAAACACTTGTGTGAAATTGATTTAAGTAGACAAACACCTGATTGCTATGACTACTCTTAGATAAAGCTGCTCCATCACCAGCCAGGCTTGAGGCTATCCCTCTAGAATTTCTCAAACTGTAGCTACGGTTTCCAGCAGTCAAAAAAGACTACCTACTAAGCCTATGAGTAGAGTGATGTAGAAAGACTGATATTAGATAGTTATAAATAGACCCTTTTTTACTTTCCGTGTAGGAAAAGTTTGGCTGTGCTCAATAATGCAGAAATTTTGACCAAGCTCAATTTTTACAATCCATTCATTTTACTCAAAGAATTCATTTATCTTTTTGTTACAGCAATTTGTTTTTTTGAAATTCATTTTTATCTCCCGGCCTTGCTTTGTGGGTTCAAGTTTCGTTCAAGTAATTTTAATAAAGAAAATTTACAACATTAAGTTACTAATACCTTAAGTTGATTTCAAAATATTTTATTTTATATGTTTTTTCAGATTAAAGTTGAAATTCATGGTGGTGCTTGTAAAGAAACAGATAATCATCCAGGAAAGTGGTAGTTCACAGTCGTTCCTATTATTAACAAACATCAGCTACCATTATGAGTTATAACTTCAATGAAAGCCAGGCTTCATTTAAATATTTGGTAAGTTCTAATGTTACAAATATGATAAATACTTTATTTCATAAATATTTGTGTATTCCGGTAATTTTTATGTTATCTCACCACTTTTCACCCTTCCAAGGATTGATTTATTTTGACTGTGGAAAAACGAATGAATATTGTTCCCATCACATTGACGGATCACACGTTAAAATTGAGTACACCATTATAGCTCTAGTAATTGTTCAACTTTTTATTTTTGATATCACAACTATAATTTATATCTTGAAACCTGAGTAAATTGACATGTAAATTCCTACAGTTCATAGTCAAAGAAGGCATTTTTTTTATTTTAACAATTTGTAGGCTATATACGTTTCAGCCAATTTCCCCTATAAGGAAGAAGCTATTACCGTAGTTGGCATGGTAAGACTGGCCCGGGACCATGATAACTCTTTCGTTTTGAGGTCCCCAGATTCCAAAAACACCATTCGTTCAAAACTGTATAACTATATATATATATATAACTATATATATATGTGTGTCCGTGGGTGCGATAACTCTCATAAAAATGGTCTGATTTTTGATGAAATTTGGTACAAACATTTAAAACAACATTTATGACTTTAAGTTCGAAAACCAGCCAGAATACTCAATCCAAAGGGGTATTTTTTGGGGGGGGGGGGTTTGTAACCCAAAAATGTTTTTTTTGAGTTTTTTACATATAATATTTTAGTATATCATATTTTACTTTTCACCCTTGGATTCGGCTTAAAAAGACAAACAATTTGGTGTTTTAGCGAATTTCCCCTGTAGGGAAGAAGCAATTACCGTAGGTGGCATGGTAAGACTTAAGCCCGAGACCATGATAACTTTTCGTTTTGAGGTCCCCAGATGCCAAAAACACTATTTGTTCAAATTTATATATGTATATATATATATATATCTATATATATATATATATATCTATATATCTATATATATATATATATATATATATATATATGTGTGTCCGTTACCGTGATAACTTTTGAAAGAAACACCCGATTTTGATGAAATTTGGTACAAATGTGGAGAGTAGCATTTATGACTTTAAGTTCGAAAACCAGATCGATCACACTATGGGAAGGGCGTTTTATGGGGGTTTACAATTTTCCAAAAATCGGTTTTTTGAAAATTTGACCCCAAAATGTTAAAAACACTCAATTTTGGTTATAGCCATTTTATAGAGCTTAAAAGCAAATAATTTAGTATTTTGAATCATTAACCTAGGTTAAGTGGTTGCGGACAAAATCCAAAAAAACGTGTCCCATGATAATCTTATAGGAAAAAGGCTTTTAGATTTTTCTCAGATAGTTTTACTAAAAACTTCACATTTCTGTTTATTAATGTGTTTAGCTCAACAAAACAAACATTTTGGTGTTTTAATCGTTGTTCTACGTCCAACCGTTGCAGAGATATTCAAAGTGCTAAACACAGTACGTTGTCCAATGTTATCCTTATCGAGAATAAATAAAATTCTATATCTCGATTATTTTTGAATGTATATTGATGAAACTTGGTGTGTGGCTTCAACTAGTTCTGGTATATTGATATTAGTACAACAAACAAGTTTTTTGTTGATAGTCCCCGTAGCAGCAAACCTGCATACTCGGCCCCCATGTTATTCATACAGAGAATAAGTAAAGTTGTATATCTCCCTTAATTATGAACCTAAATTAATACAACTTGGTATATAGCTTCACCTGGTTCAGTTATATTGATAATTGCTAAAAAATATTACTTATCTTCCTCGTTGCAGCAAACCTGCGTCCTCAACCCTAATGTTATTCTTATGGAGAATAAATAAAATGCTATGGTACTTTGGTATTATACGGATGCCACTATTTTTGGAGGTTAAACTTTTACCGGATACAAAGGATAACTACATAATTAGAAAAAACGTACTTTTATTGACTTACTGTACAAATTTTACATCATTCTGATGAGCGGTCTTTGTGTTGTGCCTCCCAAAAGGCAGCGATGTCCGCTAGGATCGTGTTAAATGCGTCGCCGCCGCTAGCAGCCACACCCGATCGCCACATATACTCCGACAAATATACAGCGCGCTGCGGCAGTTATGTTAGGATGGGTTATCATAAAAATACGTACGGTTTCCTCTTCATTTCGAGGTAAATCCCACACCAAAAGAACGTCACTCATTATGAAAACAAATGTAATGTAGTGCACGGCAATAAATCACTCATGACACTGATCCAGATACAGGCGGTGACAGGTGATGCGCGCGCTCCGGTCAACGACCCGACCTTGGCCTATTTGGAGGGGGTTTGGCGGCCGGAAGTATGACTCATCAGGTATCATTCGATTCGTAACGAAACAAGGAAAGTCCTACAATCATTTTTATGATAACCCATCCTAACATAACTGCCGCAGCGCGCTGTATAAGGGTGGCATCCGTATAATACCAAAGTACCAATGCTATATATCACTTATTTATAGATGTATTTTTGTGAAACTTGGTAAGTAGCTCTATGTAATAGTGAGTAACATATATATGCATTGGAAATTCGCTGAATACGCAGGTTTGCTGCGACGGGGGTATTTATCATTTCCCTACGTCTATTGGTTACAGAGATATTGAAAGTGCTAATCACAGTACGTTGTCCAATATTATTCTTTTGGAGAATAAGGAAAATATGTATATCTCACTTATTTATCAACTTATCCTGATGAAACTTGGTATATATATCATTGTTGTCTATTGATATTTGCACAAACAACTTTTTTTGCTGATAGCTCCTGTAGCAGCAAACCTGCGTACTCAACCCCCATGTTATTCTTATGGAGAATAAGAAAAATGTTATCTCCCTTAATTATGAACATACATTAATAAAACTTGGTATGTGGCTTTACCTAGTTGAGTTATTTGATATTTGTAAAAAAACCTATTTTTTTCATGTTCCTTGTTTCAGCAAACCTGCATACTCAGCTTAATTCTTATGGAGAAAAATTAAATTGTCATAAATAGTTAATTTATGAATGTATATTGATGACACTTGGTATGTGGCTTTATGTGGCATTAAGATATACACATTGTAAATTCGCTGAGTACGCAGTTTTGCTACAGGGGTATTTGTTTATGCTACATTTGCATTTGAAATTTGTAAAGGAAATATTAGGAATTAAAGCCGCTGTTAGAATGATTAAGTAAAGTCGTCTAGTTCATTGGACCCTTGTTAGTAAGATTTTCAAGGCGATATCATAGATTAAGAGTGTTTAATCTATGGCGATATCCGCTGACTACAAAACATTAGCGGATATATCTGCTCTTGTAGTATAGAAATAGTTAAACCATACTTGTTTATAGGACGTTCACTCTGATGAAGCTAAAATTGATGTTTAATGTCATAATTTTAGCTGTATACCATCTTATATTTTATTTCTCAAGTCTATTTTTCTGTCACTCCGCGAGATGATCCTTATTCCTTTATCAAATTCCATGATTTACCCCTCATTTTAAAGCTTATCATGCCAGCTATTGTCAAAAATAGACTGACGGTCTAAAAATGTACCGCTTCTCGGAAATTTGAATAATATGAAAGATAAGTAAAGGGAATAGTTTGTTTTGACAGGAGCGAAAATGTAAACAAAACAACATCTGATCAGCTACAAGATTTGGTTCGCAGTGCGGGATTTCGCACGGGTCGGCTAGTCAGACTTCAGTCACAAAGCACTAAGTAATATAATGATTGTAAGAAATTACGATGATTAGATATTGCATTTATTTTTGACATCTTACATCCGGGGACTTTTCCACGATCTGATGACCGGGGAATCATCAGATGTTCTTTCCTTCGGAGGGGCTTTGCAAAGTGAGCTCATAATGTGTTTGTGTTAGGCCTATCTCAGTTATTTTTTACAATTACAGACTGTCTACTAAGCATTCGTATACGCAATCTTCGTTGTTTATCCTACTGTTTTTAAACATTTTTAGTTCTGTGAATGTAGTGAAATGGCTTCGAAACATAAGCATACTTCGGTTACTTTACAAGATAAACTTGAAGTGTTAAAACGCTTAGATAATGGTGAAAGTGCGTCAAAATTGGCCGTTGAGTTTGGAGTGGGAAATTCTATAATCACCGACTGGAAGAAAAACCGGTCAAAAATCGGAACAGTTTTGCATAGCAACAACAAGCAAGTGTACCGAAACTCGTAAAACAGCTAAAAGCACATCACTAGACAAGCTTGACAGCGCTCTATTTGTTTGGTTTTCTCAAGAGAGAGAAAAGGGTATCCCGATTAGTGGGCCCTTGATTAAAGAAAAAGCCTTGCAGTTAAATCAATTAATGAACAGAGACGAGTCATATAAAGCTAGCTCAGGTTGGCTTGATCGTTTTAAGAACCGTCACGGGATACGTCAGTTAGCCATAACTGGGGAGCGGTTGTCATCTAATGAGGCTGCTGCGTCTGAATATTTAAATACATTTGCTGACCTGATCGCTGCTGGAAACTATTCGCCGCAGCAAATATACAATGCTGACGAGACAGGCCTAAACTTTAAGGCATTGCCAAAGAAAAGTCTAGCTGCTCAAGAAGAAAGAAATGCACCCGGTTTGAAAATAAGCAAAGAAAGGTTAATTGTTTTAGCCTGCAGTAATGCTGCAGGAAATCATAAACGGCCCCTCATGGTTATTGGCAAAGCAGCAAAACCAAGGGCATTCAAGAACCTAAACTTAAAAACCCTACCTGTCATCTACAAACACTCCATAAATGCTTGGATAACGTCACAACTTTTTAAGGAATGGTTTCAGACCCAATTTGTCCCCGAAGTCACTCGATTTTGTGAAGAAAATGAGCTACCAATCCCTGCTTTACTTTTCCTCGACAATGCTTCATCACATCCCTCAGAAGACGAATTAGTTAATGGAGAAATAAAGGCTGTTTTCCTACCACCCAACGTGACCCCTTTGATCCAGCCCATGGACCAACACGTACTGCAGCATCTTAAACTCTCGTACAGGAAAAAACTACTGAGACGAATCCTTGAAAACGAAGACGAAACCCTCTCGTTGATTCAAAAGCTCAAAATGATAAACGTTAAAGATGTTATCTATTGGGTAGCAGATTCATGGGAATCTACAAAAGAACACCTGCTGAGAAAATCCTGGAGTAAACTTTGGCCAAGTCTTACTTAACTCACATCAACAAACCAGACGGAAACAATGTTGTACAGCTGCAGCAGATGATCCAAAATATTCCCGGCTGCGAGGACGCAAATGCAAATGATGTGGACGATTGGATGCAAGCTGATGACAACGATCATGAAATTTTTACCGATCAGCAAATCGTAGCTATGGTTTTGAGAGAACCGGACAACATCACGGCCCAAGACGACAGTGAAGGAGAAGCAGACGACGACAGCGAGCAGAGAGTATCCCATTCGGACGCCGCGGCTGCCTTTGATCTAGCGCTACGCTACATAGAACAACAGTCCGCCGCGACCCCAGCCGATACCTTGTTCCTGAGGTGCTGGCGGTATTACGCTTCAAAAGAGAGGTATTCTTCTCTTCGACAAAAAAATGTTACAAACTGTTTTAAACCAATGTAGTTTTGTTCTGTAACACTGTTCTGTTTTGCTAATTACATTATCTAACTTTGAAACGTACTGTAATATTCAGAAATACACTTAATTAATGTTTTTCTTAGTTTTTATTTATTCCTTAATATATCCCGATTTCGGTTTCGGATTAAGCGGATTTTCGGGTCACCGGATTTCGGATTAGCGGGGCTCTACTGTATATATTTCAAATAATGAACATTTTGTTCAAGAAATTATCTGATCAGATCAAAGTAAAAGCATGTCTATAAGAATATCATTTGGACATTGAAGACTCATTAACAACAAACAACTCAAACAACTCAAAACAACTCAACTCAAAACTCAAACAACTGAAAATAGAGTTTTTTTTGACAAGGGCCTCCTTTTTATACAGGTATGGAAGGAATTTTGAAATTTAAATATGCTTAAACCTTTGCTACACGTGACATAACCAATATAAACTTTTTGACTAGCACATTACGTGTTGTCATTACTTACGGGATTTAATAAAAGAGTCTTACAACATTTAAAACTTTAAGTTTTGTAAGATGTCTTTTATTACATCCCGTATAGCCAATATGTATCAGCAAAGATACTCAACATTGGTTCTGGAGCTTTTGCGTTAAAACAGCACATTGATGATGACAGACAGACACCACCTTCGTATTACTACCTATTGTATATATTACCACAGTTGTGTGCTGAATTCTCTGATTAATCCTTAAAAATATCTCAAATAATGATCATCCATTTAAGGATCAAGTTATGATCTAATTCAATAAAAGTAAATCTCATAAGATTAACTTTGGAAAGTAATATATGCTGATGGGGCGAAGCCCTTAAGTTGGTCAAGCGATTTTTGATTGAAAAAGAAACGAGTATACAATCAGATTTATTATATTAGTAAGATATAATTTTAGTGTTCACACTAAAGAGAGAGTCAACTATCCTTCTTTGCGACTGAATTTTTGTATATGCATTTTGAAATTTTTTGTCATAACATAAATGATAAAGTTTTTATGCAAACTAGCTCAAATTCTTCTCTCCAAAAATAAGAAGAAAAACTTATCTAAAAGCTCAAAAGTCGTGGTTTTTTTTTAAACTCGTCTCAAAATTACTATTCGTACACTTCTACTATTTAGTCATCACACTGTTATCAAATGGACAAATAACTAAAGTGCACTAGCCTGTAATTTTTGTATATATAGTTTGTTATTTTCACGCTATAAAACTTTTGATTGCACAATAACTTTAAACCTTCCCACGTTCCCACTGAGCATACAGCCCAGCCAGGTGGGAGGGACAGTTAATCTGCAGCCGCAGTTGTGTGGGAGAGACAGTCAGACAACAGTATCGGTATTGCGGCTCGAATTGCACAATAAACTGCGGCCGTAGTGTCCACACAGGTATCCGGTTCCATCAGTCGTGTAGGAGTGTCCTTGGGCCTGCCCACCACTTCCAATTATCACTGTGTTCGACACCCTTCCGGTGTCCTCTCTTCTCTCCTACTTACGGCCACACACACTCTCCCACCCTGCCTCTGCTGAGGACAAGTCAAACAGAGTGTGCAATCCTCTGCAAATTCTAAATGTTTATTGATAACTTCCCGTCAGATCTGAATAAGATTTAAAATATGAATTTTGAAATGTGGATTTCAAATTATATTGCTCGTATTTGAGCAAATAGTTTCTTTTCGGAACACCCAGCTCTGAATAGGAGTCCACTTATAGAGCTGTAGCATATACAGCCCTATAAGTTTATATTAGTTTACATACTAGGTGTACGCTCATTCTTCCCGTAAGAGGATGAACGAAGACTGAATTTTTAAAGATATGTAGGCAGGTACTGGATTGGTAACACTCTTCTGTTATCCGTTTTAACTCCAAAACAGCAAGAAAAGATAATTAATAAGCCAAACATTTTACTAATGGAATGGTAACACCATTCCCATATCCGTTTTAACTCCACAACGGCAAAAACAGATAATTTAGGACTAATGTAAATAAAAAATACTACTGACTACTGGAGTGGTAACACCCTTCTCATATCCGTTTTAACACGACAGTACCTGGGGGGCCCAGCTTTGCTCGGGGGAGGGCCAGTCAGTCAGTTTAGATGACTTGGAGTAATATTTCATCACTTTCCCCTACTGATAATCAGATTTGTATAACTCATTTGCCTCTTTTCTACATTTTTAAGGTTCCTCCAGTTGTTATTTATAGCTCAATGTCCCTTTCATTTAATTTACTACTTTATATATATAATCTTCACTCAAATCCTTTAATCTCTGTTCTCAGGAAACCACATGTTAATAATCATAAAAAACATGAGTATTACTTTGACAATTCCCTGGTTGATTATGAACAGCTGATAAAATTCTTTTGTGTTGATTTAAAACTCCATAAGCCCAATGTTAATTTTTTAACCTATCATTTTAGTTTTTTTACATTAAATGATATTTCCTGGGAATGAGCCCTGTCTAGAACTTATTTTTATCCCATAAATTAGTTATTTTGAACATTTGAAGGAAATCGTTGGAGCCGTTTTTGAGATCAGTGTCGCAAGCAAGCAAACATACAAGCAAACCTTACTCATATTAGAGTATATGATACCTGGGGGCCGAACTTTGCTCGGGGGAGGGCCAGTCAGTTTGTTTAGATGACTTGGAGCATATTTCACCACTTCCCCCCACTGATAATCAGATTTGTATAACTCATTTGCCTCTTTTCTACATTTTTAAGGTCACTCCAGTTGTTATTTATAGCTCAATATCCCTTTGATTTATTTTACTACTCTATATATGTAATCTTCTCTCAAATCTTTTAATCTCTGCTCTCAGGAAACCACATATTAATAATCATAAACAACATGAGTTCCATGTGGTTCCATAAAATCAGATAATAAATCCTTTGAATGAAGATTACATGTAGAGTGGTCATATCCAGATTGACTCAAAGGTGCATTATAATAACAACTGTTGTGACCTCAAAAATGCTCGTTAGTAGGGTACATAGTGAAAAACAACTCCAAGTCATAAACAAGATTGACCTTTCCCTAGCAAATCCCAGCCCCAGGTAGTACTTAAACTATATGAGTATAACTTTGAGAGTTCGCTGAGAGATTTTGAACAGCTGTTATGACTCTTTTGCTTTTATTTTAATCTCTAAAAGCCCAATGTGATTTTTTCCATTTTCCATAGCGGCTTTTACATTATTTGATTTTTTGGGGGATGGGACATGTCTAGAACTTATTTTTAACCCAGATATCAGGTTTTACAGCACAAGTAGTTGGAAGGACACATTAGTTATTTTTCAAGAAAATCGTTGGAGCCGTTTTTGAGATCAGAGTTGCAAGCAATCAACCAAGCAAGCGAGCAT
Source organism: Allygus modestus (assembly GCA_963675035.1). NCBI lineage: Eukaryota > Metazoa > Arthropoda > Insecta > Hemiptera > Cicadellidae > Allygus > Allygus modestus. The sequence continues at coordinate 375,706,671 of OY776111.1, read as the reverse complement.
GCAAACCTTACTCATATTATAGTGTAGGATAGGATTGAGTCAAAATAATTCAGCATTTGAATTGATTGACTATGACATATTTTTACTCTTAGGCACATAGAATGTACACGAGACAGGGACAATGATTCTGGATTCTAGCATGTTTGAAGTTCTGCATACAGACGGCCAGGGCTGAATTTAGGTCTGTACAGGCTCTGGTCTACACCCTAAATGCAAGTGAGGGCCCTTACCAGCCCGGCCAACTTTCCTGTTTGATTTATATAATATAACCTACGCTTATATCAGGCTCTACAGATGGCGTTGTGCAATTACTTAAATTTCGAATTGCTAAAATCCGTATTTCTGCCTAGTGTATATTAACGTTGTCATGGCAAGATATTATTAAGTGATTTTCATTATCTAAATACATAAAACAAAGTCGGGATTGTATGTTAGTTATTTAGTTTCATCAAACAGCTGTTATAAGGATGATATCTAAACATACTTGAAAAGCATATAAACATATGTTTATTATAGAAATAATAAATCTATTTGAATAGCAACTTATTTTCAATACCGAAGCAAGCTCTATATAAACATAGGCAAGTGAGCGTAGCTAACGAGCTCATCATGAAAAAGAACGAGAATTTTTGACATAAAACAAATTCAGTGACATTAGGACAGAATAATGTCTGTCTGACCAGCTAGTAGTACTCAACCCGAACGCTGACCCGAACTCCCGAACGCTTACCCAAGGATCATCTTTCCTCTATAAATTTAACAAGGCAACTTTTAAAGCCAGCGAGGCGGAGCTCTAAGGTCGGGGTTAAAAGAAAATAACAACAATTTTCTGTATAATTGAAAATTTTCTAAAATTACTAAAAAAGGCGTAAATAATAACATAGAAAATTTTCCTGTGCGGTGGAGGTCTATGGTTGAGTAGGGCGGCGTATCAAACGTGGGGACATCTTTCAGGAGATGCTGCTTTAACAAAATAAATCCAACGAATCATACGTTAAATTTAAAAGTTGGGAGTGATAGTAAAGGCAGAGCCCTGAGGGAAGAACAAAGAGGTATCCATAACATTTTGGTACCCAACAACGTAGTATATAGGTCTGGAGCAGTTTTGAGGAGCCGCTTTCGAAATCTTTGGATTTTTTATTTGGTGGTTTATATTAGGTTTCTAATAAAATATACCACCTGATTTTTTAGAAAAATTTGGGTTCAGAAATTACAGGGCTTAAGAGATCCCAAACTTCAGTTTTTTTACCTTTCTTAGTACCATAAACTTTAAATATTTTTAGCAGGTTTAAACAGTTTTATCTCATTGCCATAAAAAGCTCTAAAAGATTAAAAATTAGTACTCCAATCCACACACGGTTAAATTAGTATTTCGTTAGTAGGCTATTCGGCTAATGGTTGTGGAGAATATTTCAATTTCCATTCAGCAGTAAACTAAGTATATTGTCCAAAGTTATTCTTATAAGAAATAAAAAACATATATCTCTTGTATACTGATTAATTTTATTAAAACTTGGTGGGTTAGCATTGACCAATAGAGAATATTCGTCCTAGGACAACCTTAAAACTGGTCTATACCAGTTTGGATGCTGACATTGGGTACAGCAAATGAAATTGTCATTACATATGAAGTTTTTTGGATGTCCATTTTGACAAACTTCCCTTTCACCTTTGGTCCCTCCACTTGCAGCGGCTCGGGGCGGAAACTCAGGGGTTGGTCCCCAACCTGAGAATGTATGGTCCCTAGCTGTTGTACATGGATACCCCATCCGTTGAGTTGGCCAGTTGGAGGGCAGAGCGGGTCCACATTGAGCCTGATCACAGCTGTCACAAGGCACGGGAGTTGGTACTCTGAAAGGCCAATTTGGCTGCCTGTCCCATCCCACCCTTTCCTTTCCTGCTATATCCTAACCTTCTGGTAACCTGCGCAAAATTCCCGCTTGTGGAAAACGTGCCTATAGCAGCTATGCTGGGGTTTCCTAATCTAGCAACAATGAGTAGAGAATATGCGGAATACGTTTCCGTCTAACCCTGGAGGGTGAGGTGGAGCAATTAACCTCTTAAAACCACTGTGTGTACCTAGCAAATTAGTTTAAACTGATTGCGTTTATTTGGTCACAGGTCCTAGCTCCTGTTCACGCTTTTTTATGACTCGGCCAATGACTAATATATTTTTGACACCGGATGGTTTTCGACGAGTTTTAAATATATAACCTGTGGGAAAAGTTGCCAATTATTATTATTACACCTATTAATTTCCAGCTCCAAAATCAGGGGGTTATACATACAGAAATATACTTGTTTTAAACCCATTTAATGTAAACAAATTCAATGATTTATTTATATAACAGTATCTTATAAAATTCATACCTTAAATTTAAAAATGTTTACATCATTAATATATGTTAGTTTGGATTTAAATACACAAGCTACTGAAATCGCAGCACGAGATATTTAAGAGCAAAATCCAACATCTACATTAATGACAATTTTTCAGGAGGGCAATCTGTCTACATCGTAATTAGTTGAACAATGTAGACGGTTGGGACTAAGGAGTTTTGGACATCTTGATTTTTTTATGAAAATCAATATTAACCACAGAAAATGCAAACAAATATAAACTGTAACCAGACTATTTTACTGACCGGTAGATTACAAAACTTTAATCCCATGTCATTAGGTGACAGTGAGGCTTATTTGGTACATTACATGTAATAAAGATAGTTTGCACGTATGATCGTTTAGTAAGTCTGCCATCAAGTAATTTGTAAGTCCAAACACTTAGCTTTTACATCGAAGTTTTCCAGTAAAAAATAAACTAATAATAAATCTAAATAGATATAGGCTAAGTATTGTTTTAAACACGACAAAACACTATCAATTTACATAACACTCACATTTTAAATTATTTCAAAATAACAAAATGTATGGAACAAAACATAACCTAACTTCATAGTTGAAAACGTGTTTACATTTTTTGTGATTTATAAACAAATATGCAGTGTTTCCACTCTACGGTAAAAATATGCCACGCACTGATACAAAAAATCCCACTTTATCCCAGACTCTCCCTTATAGTATCCCTCGTCATATCCCACACTTTCCCACTGATTTGTTAAACATTGCAACACAATTAATGTTAAATATTATATGATTATTGAATAATGTATTAGTACAATATTTATACCGTTAGATAGAGCTTATTTAGATCTACTAATTACCTATAGGTATTTTACATTTTAGTACCTCAAAGGATTTTGAGCAATGCAACATAGGTTAAATGATACGGTGAATTAACTAAATTAAATAATTTATTTACGTGAGAGGTACTAATATTTTTAATGGTAGTACTAAAGAGTACGAAGTAGGTACTAAATAATGGCAAATAGTTTGCTTGTTAATTCCAACATGGCTCGGCCAGCGAAATTGACATGAATCAGTGTTCGTTCTGTGACGTTTATAAAATCATAATAGGTGCGGACAGCGAGGTTAAAAAATGGGAAACCCCGCAACTGCCAGTACGGCGAGAAAATCCACTAGAAGTGCTATTGCTAAGGTGCTCTGGTCGTAAGTTGTAAGCAAACTAGCAGACGTAATGCCGATTTCAAAAAAATCCCACTTTATCCCACAATCCCATTTTATCCCACAAGCAGTCGAAATATCCCATATAGGGGATAAAAATCCCTCAAGTGAAACACAGATAAATCCCAGCTGACATTTTAAAGACAACCATAGTCAATAGCTTACTACGAAAACCAATTCAACTACTGAATATCAAACATTAAAATTAGTTTTAATAATTATTAATAATCCAAAATAAAATACAAATGCTGTGTTAAAACATCCCTTTGGTATCCCAAATGACTCCTTCAAAATTTCATTAAGAAATGTTTTACAGTTATTTAGTATTTCGATAACACACCCACCCACACACACACACACACCCACACACGGCCACTGAAACTTCTTCATCAATACAGTGATTCACTTCGTTCATCAATTAGTTTATATTGCGATGCCATTCCAGAAGTTAGCTTGAATCAGCCGTTCTTCTTATGTAATGTGTTCTGTTAGTATCAGCTGCTGTTAAATAGCCAACTAAATAGATATCTAATTTTCCATAAGATTAACATGGAACTTTAAAAGCCGGGGGAAGAGCCCTGTTGGTGGACGCCTTCCAAACCCCAAAATACACATCTAGGCGCCAAGGACTTCCAAATAACACATCATGGTTTTAAACGTAATAGTTTCGTCAGTAGCACTTACACAAATATCGTCTTATTTTTAAAATTCTTTTTTGGATTTTATGAAAATCATTGACAATGTTTATCGGAATAAAAATCAAACTATTTTATGGGGAAATCTTTTAACTAGGTGATTTTAACAAACAAATGTACCTGCTCATCAGTGCACTTAACGACTATTCTTAATGATATAGTAATGTAGTCGCTATCTGTCATGATGTGGTCTTTCTAAAAGTCTGTCTCCAAATGGTTTATGTGTCAGTTGGTGGAACTAAATCGAATGTCAAAACTTACTAACGTTTTAATTACATTTTTGTTTGCAAAACAAACTGCCAAACACAAACGCTTGAGTTTAACGATCAGAAGTAACTTAAATGTCCCGTTGCAGCAAACCCAGCGAATTTGCAATGCAAATTTATATACCTTGCCAGCACATAAACCAGTTTATATAGTTCCATCAAAATACATTGATTAACTAGCGAGGTATAAGTTTTAAGAGGATGTTAAACCTCCGCAAAATATCGCGCTAAAACTGGTCCGCGCGGAAGCATATACTGACATTATTTTTCAACATATAACAATCAACTATACACCAAATTAAAGAGAAAGATATTTCTCACTAACATTGCAGGTTTGTAATATATCCTTACTAATATATAACAATGGGATGGTGTGTGTCTGTCTGTCTGCTTTTTGTTCCTCAATAACTCAAAAACTACTGAACTGATTGGCGAGAACATTTACAGGAATTTTCCTTACATACCAAATTAACACATGGGCCTATTTTCGTTTTGAAAAGTCTTCAGGTCTCTGCCCCATGGGACTTCCCATGCTATTCTTATGGACATTCATTTTTGTTTGACCTGATGGAAATACAACCAGCTGATCTTGATTCGTAGTACCATGGGCTAACCACAGAATGCAGCAGACATAACTGCTTAGTTTTTCTACTCTGAATTATTTTCCCGTTGTGAAGCACGGGATTAGCAGCCATAAAAATACATTTATAAAATACATTTTTGGGGTACAAAACCCCCCTTCGGATGGTGCGATTCATCCGGTTTTCGAACTCGTTCAAATAAATGGTACTTTACACATTTGTACCAAATTTCATTAAGATCGGACCTTTTTTACGAGAGTTATCGTGCTTACGGACACACACACACACACACACACACACACACACATATATATATACATATATAAACATTTGAACGAATGGCATTTTTGGCATCTGGGGACCTCAAAATGGAAAGGGCCATGGTCTCGGGCTTAAGTCTCACCATGAGACCTACGGTAATAGCTTCTTCCCTATAGGGGAAATTCGCTAAAATTTGAACGAATGGTGTTTTTGGCGTCTGGGGACCTCAAAACAAAAAGTTATCATGGTCTCGGGCTTAAGTCTTACCATGAGACCCACGGTAATAGCTTCTTCCCTGTAGGGTAAATTCGCTAAAACTGCATAAAATACTCTACAGTCCAGGGGAAGACCCAAAATTATCTGTACATAAAACATTTCGGGAATTATGCAACCGAACGGGAACGATTGTCTCACGTCACGGGTAGAGCTGGGGCCGTGCTGCCAGACGGGCGAGGGCGCGTGGTGGTGGTGGGACGGCGCCGGCGTTATCACGGGAGGGCAGGTAATAGTACTACGTCGCACTAAGCGAGCACATAATACAATAGAGAAGCTACTCGGAGCGGAGATGGCGGCGCAGACCTAGTCCGAGCGTCTACCACGCACCGCCTCTTAATCAGATAATCGCTGTGAGGGTAGACACGGCTGTTTGTTGTAGACCTAAGATGTGGATGTCGACTTAGCACGATAGTGTAAATTTTGTTGGATTTGGTTTTAATGACCGGACACATATTTAAAAAATAAATATACTGGGTATCAACCACCCGTTGGGATTACTTTTCTCAAGAGCGCATTGTTTCATTTATTTAAATACGCGTAAGTGGTTAAAAAATCTTTGTTTAGCCATAAATTGTATTGAATATTCCTATAATTCTCTGTAAATTCTAGTACCTCTAGATATAATAATAATTATTTTTGTGTAGGCCACAAACAACAAAAATGAAATGACCAGTTGTTATTTAAATATAATAAACAATATGTTTTTATCCATGAATAAAAATACATTTGGAATAAATAATAATATATACATTTGTACTATAGTTTACATTTAAAAATCATTTTCATTCATAAATTAAGGACTTGTACAACCTTTCGAAAAGTGTGGTAAAAATCTGCCGACTTTACGAGAGTTGCTTTAGAAGTACCTAACAAGTCTAAAAGCATTAGGTTTATGTCTATAAGTGAACAAAATATAGTTAGTGAAATGTAAATCCATGATCTTGAGCAATCTATAGGTCAATTAATATTGATTAATGGTTTTCGAATATTTGGAATAAGTTATTTAATACCCATCATAATCATCTTTATAGTGAAACTTCGAGGATAGTATCATTGATTATTCCGTAGGATGTATAATCAATGATATTATAAACATATGAATAAGTATCGTAACTGAAACTATTCATTACTTAGATTTTGTTTACATTTACTATTCCTTAAATGAATACAATATCATTACTAATCCTAGCTAAAACCAATTAACAAACAACAACTAAGCCGGAAAACAAACACACTACACTGCTGTGTATAAATGGTCGGGCGCGGCGCAGTAGCGGGCGGCGGCAAAATACAGTTTTGCCGCCTTCTTATACTTGGATTTCTGAGAGAACCGACCACTTAAGAAAATAAAAGTTGAAATAAAAAATTAAATTTGTTTATTCATCTACAACTTTCCCGCTGACAAAATGTCTCTTACCAAAAAATAAAAAAACTTCCCCACAGAACAACTTTTACTTTTACTTTTTTTAGACTGATATTTTCACTCTTTGGGGGTAAGTAAATTGAGCCACTCTTTTAGAGTGAACTTTCACTCTTTAGAAAAGTGAACTGGAGTCATCCTTTGAAAGTCATCTTTTGAAATCTTCCACTCATTCAAAGAGTGGAACCCGTTTATTTAAGAGTGAAATGCACTCCTTGAAAGAGTGGAATTCACTCGATGAAAGAGTGTAACTCACTCGTTAAAAGAGTGGAATTCACTCGATGAAAGAGTGGAACTCACTCGTTAAAAGAGTGGATTGCACTCATTGAAAGAGTGGAATGCACTCGTGAAAGAGTGGAATTGTGGTCTTTTCATCTTATAAAAGAGTGGAATAACCATTTACTAAAAGATTGAAAACCAATTATCTTGGAGTGAAATTGTTTCTTGTCTTCTTATAAAAAATGAAATCACCGTATATTAAAAGCATGAAAACCAACTAACTATTTTGGAGTGAACAAATGATCTTCTCATCTTACAAAAGAGTGAAGTCGCCTCTGATTAAAAAAATTAAAACCAAATATCTGGGAGTGAAAATATTCCTTTAAATTTGAGAAATTAGTTATTTAAAAGAGTGAGTTTAATTAAATTCACACCGTTAAATATGTGAAATTAGCTTATTAAATTACCTAATTTACTATTAGGCCTAAATCCTCTCTATTAAATATTTATATTTATTCATTAATCATATTTCAATTATTACAAATTATTAGTAATTCTAAAAATAAACAGTAGGCCTAGGCCCCCAAAAACACATTTTTAGTAGATGCCTGATAGGCCTAAGAACCTTTTTCAACGGTTCATTGCCTCTCCACTTATGAATCTATAATTCAGTTGATTTACTACTGTTACCTGTTCAGTATAACGAGTGCTTATACTTCCTGGGAGAGACTTTAGACCAAAAGAATATTATTAAACAAAAATCAAATTTCCTCTAGCAACAAAACTGTGAGGAGGAAAGCTTGAGATATGTTTAGTACAGATCACTAGAAAATTCTTATTATTACTTTGAGTTATTTCTTAAATTAAATATTATTTCATGAAATCAAATAATTTTTTAAAAATCAAATCAATTTATTTACATAAATTAATATATAAATTTCAGGTATTTTTTACAAATAGTCCCGCATGGGTGGGATATATCTATATGTCCGTGAGCACGATAACTCTCGTAAAAATAATCCGATTTTGACGAAATTTGGTATAAGCGTGTAAAGCAGCATTTATGACTTTAAGTTCGAAAACCAGACAGATCGACCTATCCGAAGGGGTATTTTGGGGGGTTTTGTACCCCAAAAATGTTTTTTTTTTTTAGTTTTATACATATAATTTTTGAAAAAGTCAAATTTTAGTTTCTTCCGTTCGAATCAGCTTAAAAAGACGCACAATTTGGTGTTTTGGTCATTGCTCTACGTCAAATGGTTACAGAGATATTGAAAGTGCTAAACACAGTACGTTGTCCAATGTTATTCTTATGGAGAATAAGAAAACTTGTATATCTCGCTTATTTATCAACTTATCCTGATGAAACTTGGTATATTGCTTCATATCGTTGTGGTCTATTGATATTTGCACTAAAATACATTTTTGCTAATAGTTCCCGTAGCAGCAAACCTGCGTACTCAGCCCCCATGTTATTCTTATGGGGAATAAGTAACGTGTTATGTCCCTTAATTATGAACATAAATTAATAAAATTTGGCTGTTGGTTTACCTACTTGAGTTATATTGATATTTGTATAAAACCCCATTTTTTGTGATCCTTGCTCCAGCAAACCTGCATACTCAGCCGCCATGTTATTCTTATGGAGAATAATTAAAATGTCATAAATCGTTTATTTATAAATGTATATTGATGAAACTTGGTATTTGGTTTTATGTGGTATTAAGATACATATATATGCATTGGAAATTCGCTGAGTACGCAGGTTTGCTGCTTCGGGGGTATTATATTTTAATGTCCTATATCAAGAATAACCTTACACAGCCTAAATGTGACAGCCTCTTGTGCAAGGAAAATTAGAAATTGTCTGAGTATATCAATTGTTTTAACAAGGCCTGCGGCAATCAGAAGTCTGCATTATTTATACACTCAACCTTTCTTGATGGCTTAAGGCTTCAATCCCAGGCCTCCTAGCAAATGACACTAACACAAACAAGAGAGCAACACAATATATATTATTTGGAAATGAGTAAAAGAGCGATAGGGAAATTTCTTCTTATTGAAAATACATTGCTTGGAAATCTTAGTGGATTTGAAAATACATTAAGTATGGTAAACAACGATCAATTGATGAGTGATCTGTTTGTTGAGGTAGGCCTAAAGTCTGTGAAAAAGGAAAAAAATTATAGATGGCTTTTACATAATTATTTTCAAAGGTTTGATATTTAGTTTTTGGGTATGTAGAGAAATAGTTGTGCTATCATGTAATTTAATTTGTTTTAACGAAAAATATTTTGATAAGTATTATTCAAGTAACCTACTTTTTTCATCGTGTAATTTTGAAATTTGTTTTTAAACATGTATCTTAATCTGTGTAAGACACCGTCACAACGACAGCAAATTTTATTAGTTCATTGAAAAATAACAAAGTTATACAATTTTAATAAAACTTAGTGAGAACACTGTAGCACAGGCCCATGGGCATCTGAGCTACACAACGGAAACTCGGGTGGAGTTAAGAGGGTCCTACCACAGACAAAGGAATCTATATAGAATCTATAGATTCGTTTCTCTGTGGTCCTACAGTCACCGGATATTTGCCTGCTTCTCCCATAAGGACAATGTTAACTTTCAAAGCACAACCCTCCTCCAAAATCATTAATTTATGTTTAATTTTATCAAAATACCAAGATTTAACAACAATGTGTTCATAAACCGATATGTTTGGCAACAGTACCTTAAACTAAACCTCAACATGGTAAAACCTACATGGAAATGAAACTGAACATAGCATCGAGAGTGGAAGTGTTTTTTTTGGAAACCAAACTGTTTGTCAAATAGCAAGTGATGTCTGACCAAGAATGGATAAAGATGGTTAAAAAATAACTTTTCCAAAACCTTAGAGAATGTTGATGTAATTGAAATCGGCCTATAGTTGTTTATGTCAGAAATTGTAACTTTTTTGAAGAGGGGCTTTACAAATGCTGTTTTAAGAGATTTGGGAAATTTTCCTTCAACAAAAGAAACATTGGCCAGAATAGACAAAGGCCTAGATAAACATTCACCCACCTTCTTGAGTAGCTTTGATGATATACCATCTTCACCAGCAGAATCACTAGGTTTCAGAGACTTAATAACTTGGAAGACCTCCTCCTCACTAACTGGATTTAAAAAGAGTCGAACATGCGGAGGAATGAGTAAAGGGCGGTTCATTGCTGCTGGATCACCAAAAATGTACGAGTAATGTTCGTAAAAAGATGCATTGAAAGCATGCGCTACGTCATCAGGTTTTGGCAGAAGCTCTCCACTATCAGACTCGATTACAATTTTTTATGTGGTTTTTAAGACATATATTATGCATTGTAAATTCGCTGAGTATGCAGGTTTGCTGCGACGGGAGTATTTTTATAACTGTAATAATAATTGGGGATTAATTATTTTGGAGGTGCTGCTTATAGGAGTATATATCATTGCAATCTGCAATATCGGATTATATCAATGAATTCAGACGTGGAGGAAACTGAGTATACGCATTAGTTAATGTTTTAACAGGATTGTATTTTGGGCTTAATTCGAAATTCAGAGGCTTACGGTATCACAGTTCGTACTGTAAAGGTTGACTTCGAATTTCAGAGGTAAGTTTCGAATTCTAGAGGCCCGAAGATAAACATTTTCGAATTTTAGAGGCTTCATCATGCGTCAAAACACTTTGTATCATCAGTATATTATTTTTCGAATATTAGAGATTTGTTGAAAGGGAACAGACAAAAGTTACTAATTATAGAAGTTTTCGAACTATCGAGGTTCGAATTAGTGAGGTTCTACTGCATTTAGTAGTATTTAATGAATAGCAGAAACAAATATTCTGTTACAAACCTATTTCATTTCTGAATTTTTTTAATAAAAAGCTAACTTAACTGTAATTAGTTTATACTAAACCATCTTTGGAATCACGCCTTCTCTCTGTAAACGTGCATTGAGCAGTTGCAGTTGCCCGGAAGCAGTAAACCCCATTGACCGGAAATAGGCGATATTGCGGTATAAATAGCCTCGTGTGTAATCGCCCCCAGTGCCGCCGCCACGTCTGCTGCGACTGTCAACTGTGAACACTTCAGACAAAGCCCCACGCCCGCTCTATAAACAAGTCTGTTATGCTTTTGGAGGCCAGTTTTTTATTTTAACTTGTACATTACTGGATTTACAATGCCCCCTAAAGGAGGGGATCCTTTAACTTTTATAGCTCCGGTCTTCCTTCAGAAAGAGTTGTGTCGCAAGATAAGGAAAAAGAAGTGTTGAGGTTCGCAGGGTTTCAGTCACGACTGCGATGATTATGTTATCAACTCACTCTAGACGGAATTCGATAGAATAGAGTTAGCGCTACCTATGGTACTTTATAGCATTTTAAAATAATATTTCTGTCTTTTTGTTGTTGTAGTTTGTAAAAAACAACTATTTTTTTGTATATTTAAAAAGGAAATTAAATACAACTCAGTTCAACAAATTAAGAAAAGGAATAGATACATTAGTAGATAATTTATTCCTCATTATTTCCTATGCGCAGCTTGCGCATCCCGTTTTGAGAAGCGATAATAGTTATAATAGTTAACAAAACAATGACAGTCTGTAATGCTTTAACTTAAGACAAAGGATTACTGTAGCTTGTATCCGCTAATAAGATTTACAACTTAAATAAAAGTAATTAATTAGTGTCCATTCTTTAGGAAACAAAGATGATGGATAATCGAAAAAAGGTTGATCCAATTTCGATCCCTACAAAATTTGCAGCTTTCTCAGAATCGTTCAGGCAACCCTCATTGTGACGCAATCTCCCATTTTGTAACGCGATTATTCCGCTTCTCAGTCATTAAATATGTCTTGTTATGTGTTATTACGTTGTATTTTCTTCTTAACGTTGACGTTAACGTACCCACGCTCATTGAAAACCTATAATCTCGTTGACTACTGTTTTGTTTTCAAGTACTGTATAGGATAGGTGAGTTGGCGTAGTGGTCAAGGCGACGGGCTCCGGAACCATCAGAGCGGTCCTGTCGTGGGTTTGAATCCCGGTCCTGGCATGTCAATTTGATCAGTAATACGGCTCACTCTTGCTTTGCTGGATACGTTCCAGCCATAGAGATTGGCTTATCGATGGTCTATATGTGGACGTGCTAAGTGAGGAAAAAAAGGCTGGCAATCTCTTTTTTTAACAACATAAAAGTATAAAATGTTTAAGGACCAGAGCCTTTTTGCGAGGGCGAGGACGATGGCGGATCGCGTGTTTGGGGCGTTGTTTAAATCAAATTACCGCCGAGAGGAAGCTGAGAGGAGGAGAGGAGGAAACGGCATGGAAGGTGTGCGTGGCTGCAGTCGCGCCCCACCCACGCCGTCACTCCTATCACGGCCCTGGGCAAAATAAACATCATAATCTCGACACCCGATACGTTATACTGTTAGTCTATAACAAATCTGAGTAGATCACAGATTTACTCCGACTCGAGCTTGTCAGGAAAATCTTTCATAGTACATGAGTATTGATGTTTACCTAATTAATCGTTAATAAGCTTTAGTATAACAAAAATCGTATGCCTCACGTATATAGTATGTTATTCTCTAACGCTTCAACATTTAAGCAACAACAGAGAAAGCAAATATCTTCTTTGTTTTTACAATAGCGGCAACATGCTATTCATATTTGCTTATTTGCATAATCTGCCCACAAGATATAGGCAAAGGCATAAGTGCCTAGGCCTACTGATAAGAACTCCTGGATTTTTAAAAATATACTATCTCCAAATTTGAATCCTTAATGCCTCTTATAAAATTTTTCATTACGCCAATTTTCGATATATTTTGCAGATTACAGAAACACTTGTTACCACTCGTTAGTAATCCTTATTATTACATCTTACTTTTTCAGATTATTAAGCTATAGTCGTTATTTGTTTGACACATTGAAAAAAGTGCATACATGAAATTGAAACTTCACGAGACCACACAATGCTTGATCAGGAAACAAATCCGTTCAAGTTGGAACGGTTTTAAATATAATTATAGGTTATAATGTTTAATGACTTATATTAATAATTCAATTTTAACATATTACATCAGTGCAACGAGTTAAAAATATGTTAGTACGATATAATTATGTGTTGCAGAAGCTCTTTCGTGGTTTTCATACGTTTGTTCAGTGTCTTATCGCCTGTGTGTGGAGGGTTTTGTGTGTTGGCGTGAGACTGTGACCAGTGGCTGGACAGCTGTGCTGTTACAATGTGTTGTAGTGTAGGCTGACGGAAGCGTTGACGTTGTATTAACACATAATACACAGCTGCCTACACGTCTTTGTGTCACGCGTCCGTCTTCGTCACCGGCGCGACGCGGGGTACGGCCACCAACCTCACTCACTACAATGGCTTTACATTAAGCAATGAAAGCAATGGACTTTTTCGTGAATATTTGTTCGTTTTGGTACCCGTTTTGATTTTAAATGTCTCGGTAATTGGTTTAATTAGCGTGGACGTAGTCAAGCAACTTTTTATGATAAAGTCGCCTTATTTTGCTTGCTATTCATTTCAATTTACAGGTATTATTTTATATATATTGTATACGAATATATTTAAAATGCTCAAACGACCGTGTTCTTCTGATTTTTACTGGTGCGGAATAGGATATTGTTCTAGTCGACCCCGGCGAGTATGGTTGATGGGGATGTCTGCGTTTTGTCGCTCCGTTGCCATGGCTAGTCACTAATATACATTAAACGTCTTGGACCATATCTTGTGATAGTGGACAAAACGTGCTAGCCAAAATGATGGAATCCCATCAATTCTGCCCTGAGATCATAGGCAGCTGTTGATTAATTAACAAAGACCCAAGAGTCAGATTTGAAATTTTGATGTGATGCACTTATTAGTATGAAAATGTTGTGGCGCGATGCACTTATTAGTATGAAAATGTTGTGGCGCGATGCTTCTCAATTTGTTAAATGTATCAAATATGTATGTATATGTATATCAACGTAGACCTGAGTGACCGCTTGAAATTGCAGCATAGGACCTGTCAAAAATGTTCTCTTCCTCGAAGAGGGAAGCCGTCTTGAAGAGATAATATAGTTAAGATATTTGGCTAGTACTAGGACACCGAGAAATAGGCTCAACAATCAGGCTTTTGTGGAGAAATCTTGTTGGTTGATTGGGGAGTAATTAGCACGAGAGGTGAGAAAATAGATACAATATATCAAACAGGAATCTCGGACATAAAGAAGGATTAGGCAGGATCCCCCCAGAAAATAAAGTAAAAACAAAAACTAAGCAATCCATAAAAAAATAAGTAAAAACCCAAATTAAACGGTAAAAGCTCATCAGTGACGTAAAACATATTGATCCAGGATCTTTTTAAAGTTATCTTAAACACAATTGTTTTGATAGCAGAAGGTATGTGATGGAAAGTTTTGGCTCCCTGGCTGTTAACTCTCAAAGAGGGTACTCGAAGAGGGTTAGTTGTGCCGGGTGGAAGTATGGTTACCACGAGACCTTGATAGTGATGTGGAACCTGATATAACAAATGATACGAGGATGTTGAAAATAAAATTGGCTACAAATGAATACACATGGCACGCTGAGAATATCAAGGTATCGAAATGAAATGATCCCATACACTCAATTCTTGGGTCATAAAAAGTCAGATAAAAAAAATATTGTTTTCAGAACAAACATACCTTTGGATAAGTTTAGACGACAGTTGATCAATATGAGCATTCAAATCAAATCAGCTGTGGAGGATTACTCCCAGAAACCTCGAATTAAACCTCCTCGAGCTCAGTACCATCGATGAACCAGAATTTTGGGTTAAGGTCCTTATTGTCTAGTTTGAAATTGCATGAATTTTGTTTTGGAAGAATTTAATAAAGCCTAGGCCTATTGTCATAAAAAAGAACGGGTAAACTATTCAACAAACAGAAACTATATATTTCAAGCTCAGCTCAGGTGTCTCTACCTTTAATAAGAATTGGCGTGTCATCCGCGTTAAGGATTATATTTTCCAGGAGGATGCAATCAGAAATGTAATGTACAAAAGAAACAGCAGGGGATTAAGAATAGACCTCTGTGGCACACCGAAAGTGACAGAAGAAGACACATACCTACATAGCAATCTAGACCCCAATACTGTGGAAATAGTGAATTTCGGTGACATGGCTGTCAGATAGTTACGATACAATCATTGATACATTAACTCTGTACTCTGCATATTCAATGATACAATCCATTTGCATGAGGGCCTGGTCGACCATGCTCAAAGCGGCGAGCTTCTCGACGAGAAGGCGGGGTCGATGCAGTAGAACGCCTTGGCTAGATCAGCAGAGCATCCGAACAACGAATCGCCCCCGACCATCGCGTCGATACAGTCGTTCACTAATTCTGTGAGGGGAGACTTGCTGGAAAGATTTCTTCTGACGTCGAACTGATTCGGCCAAAAAATCTTTTCTTTGAATTTGATTATACATTTGTTCAAAACTTGTTTTCCAGAATTTTAGAAACTGTGGGATTTAGTGCAACTTGGCTTTAGTTTGACGTGTAAAAATGTGGTTGAACTTACAATCAACGATAGCTTTACCATAACATTTTTTCGCATCTTGGCCTTCCAGTCATCTGGGCGTTTGGAACCCTCTGTTGTATAATATCATAACTTGTTCCGCTTGGACTTAGCTACCTGACTACAAGGCATGATATTGCGAAATTATGTTTGTGGGTTAGCTTGAATTCAAATGCTTTGCTATGGGTGTTAATTGCATTTAGAAATTCGGTTAGTTTTTCAATCCCGAGCCTAAGTTTTAAATTTAATAAGATTTGATGTTCTGAACTGTCTTCTAAGAAAAGGTGGTGGAGTTAGTTGCTGACATGGCTGATTAAGGATAATTTCTAATGCTATGTGATAAGCTCTATAAAAGGTACAATCGCTGAAGTAGAGAAGTTGGTTGCAGAAGTAAAATGACGTTATTGATAAAGAGATGTGTAATCCTAGACTCGTGTATTGCAATGAATAGTCTATGAATAGTTATTATATTCTTAACATCAATTGTTAAAGAGTTATCATCACAGTGAACATTGAAGTCTTCTACATTCGTCAGAAAACTTGTAAACTCTTGTAAGTACCAACAACTACACCCTGTGTTTGTTTACCCTTTACCCTAGCCTTAAACCACCATATCATAACATGGAAGTCTTCAAAACACTTCTCACATCGATAATAATGTTTCAACAGTTTACCTGATTCCGCTTCTTGTTCTATCTCTATTTCTTTTCTCCAACAAATGATAGTAATTGGAGTCTACAAAATAATTGTAATACTCAAACAGTGTAATTTGAAAAAACATGCTGCCCAGCAACATCATGGCAGATGTGAATGGTCTATTTATAGCAGCTGTTGATGAGTTCCCCCACCATCTCCGCCAACAATCACATGACGTCATGATCAGCTGATCGCGCCGCGCCGCTGTCACTGCTGTCAGTCGTAGTTCGGCCGTCAGAACGCTAGGTGGCGGGTCCGTCGTGCGGTGTTAATGTTTTATCGTTGTTGTGTGCCTTTACTCACGTAGGCGATAATTCAGTGGTTATTATCATGTTTGTGAAGGAATGCATACTGATAAGGTGGGTACGGTAGCTTGGTTGAATTTGTTGTAACTGTAAATCCTGGTGAAAAACCTTGTACCTACCTAAATTAAGTTTTTTACTTAAAAGTTTTCCCTGTTAATAGGAATTTAACCTGGGAACATTGCTGCTAACGTGGCCCTCTAAATATGCAGGTGTCGTGTTTACATGTAACATATGTGAATCAGAATAACTGGAAAATACAATTCTAAGCTTTCCCGGTGAACGATATTGTGAACAGTTTCCGCGATATTTACGAAAATACATTTTCTTCCAGACCTTGGTCGTACAGATTTTCAGTGTTCAGCAAATTAATTATAATTACCCGGGGACCGAGCTTTGCTCGGTGGAAGACCACTCAGTTTGTTTATATGACTTGGAGTAATATTTCACCTCTTCCCCCTACTGATAATCAGATGTTTATGACTCATTTGCCTCTTTTCTACATTTTTAAGGTCACTCCAGTTGTTATTTATAGCTCAATGTCCCTTTGATTTATTTTACTACTCTATATATGTAATATGTATATATATGCCTTGTACCATCTTTTGTGTATATTTTACCGTCTTGAATGTAAGTACAGTATAAGTGTAAATATGCTTTATAGAGTTGTTTAAGACGTATTTTAACTATCCTGTTTAGTTGTAAAAACACGTATCATGTTAATAAAGAAATTATATGTAATCTTCACTCAAATATTTTAATCTCTGCTCTCAGGAAACCACATGTTAAGAATCATAAACAACATTTTAGTATTACTTTGACAGTTCCCTGATTGATTATGAACAGCTCTTACAATTCCTTTGTTTTTATTTGAAACTCCATAAGCCCAATATTAATTTTTTAAACTTTTCATTTTCGTTTTTTAACATTATTTGATTTTTACTGGGGATGAGATCTGTCTAGAACATATTTTTATACCATAACTTAGTTATTTCCAAAATTTGAAGGAAATCCTCAGAGCAGTGTTCGAGATAATTGTGCTACCAACCAACCAAACAATGAAGGAACATTGCTCATATAAGAGTATAGGAGATGAACTGTTGGTTTGCCACACAAGCCTTACCCATTCACATATCCGGCCGATTCTTCCACTGGATCACATTTTTGATTCATCATGCCATAAAGGCCGTATTGTCTGCTAGAGCCGGCATGTTTTTTTTTCTTTTATAAACTCAGCGTAAGCAAGAAAATTGTTAAAAAATGTATATGTGTTGAATGAACATATTGCTACCATGAAATGCCAATCGGTAGTGTAACTGCCGACAATTAAATAGGTTACAGGCGACTGTCCGATGAAACTGGGCACTTCATGAAGACACCAATGCGCGTTGAATGCGAGTGTGTATTGTATGTATTGTTGAAACATGTTCTATATCAATACTTATTCTCAGTACATATTGCACGTGGTTTAAATATTATTACAGACTACTGCCAACTACTTGGCGTATAGTAAATACTGACAGCCTTTAGATCACTAACGTCTTTGCCTTTTACGTAATAATTGATTGTTAAATAATGTTTGAGCTTTAATAAAAAGTTGCCTTTGGTAACCGATCCTTCTTTTAGTGACATTTTACACTGACAAGGGTAGATTGACCGTATGATTAAAAAAAAAAAACTACAAAACGCAATCGTATTTCAGTAGTTTACCTTATCAAAGCCGATGAAATATATATATTTTTTCTAAATGACATTCCTGTTGTTAGGTGAGGTATTCAATTATTTTGCAATTGTGGGACTCCCCTACCTACTTTTTTGCTTTTTTGAAGTTGGTATATTATCCTGGTCACATTTAACAAATACAGTTTCAGTATAGTCACACTAATCTGGACAAACGCACAATTTTACTAATAAGTTAACTTTATTTTTGAAACTCATAATAGCGATGGATTTGAATTTATTTTTTGATTTATTTGGACTTTACCTATCGCTTCTAGTGTTTAAAACTACACTACGTTTCGGGAGGTAAGGAATAATTAAATTTTAACCTCTAATTTATGGCATAGTAGAAAATTTGATTGATTAAATACAATGTAAGGGCAGCAAGCTGGTTGTTATAGGCTACCTGTCAAGGGATTATTCTCGACAGAGGTCCCTTCCTGATTGTTTTGTGCTGAGCCGATTTCAACCAGTTAAAACAAATTATTATTGTTTAAATATATACAAAATATTTAAAATAAATAGTAAAAATGTGTTATTTAGTAAAATAACTAGTCATGAATCTAATTTATTTAAATAATTATTCATGTTGTTAGCGGTTATTTACAGCTTAGCTAGTTGGCGTTATCATGCGCTCAAACATATGCATATGTTTCAATCAAATCTCATTTGTAGGCCTAACATAATTTCTCATGAAGGAACCTTGACATTACAGTTCCACGCCATAGATATACCATAAGCTGTGTCGTACCATAAGCTAATTGCTTATTGAGGATACCTAGGCCTACGTGCCAGGTGATCAGTGTGTCCCAATCCGATATGTCGCAATAATTTTGGATCGGGGCTTCGTGATATCATAAACACCGTGGGCTCCCGTCCTCGGCAGGAGTTACATAATACTTACCGAAACTAGGTGGCGGAGTGTTAACGATGGGTTTATTCAATTAGCGGTGCGCCTCCCATGTCGGCGGAAGTGCAACATGGGTCTGATTGCTCGCTCATTGTTTGATAAGGGAAGGCTACAGCGCCGAGGTTACGTGCGCTCTTCCGTAACGATCGATATGTTCCGGGGAAATACCGCGCCATGTCAGTGTGTGAAAAATGTGGGATGATTAACTTTAGAATAACCGAGTCAAGGAAATTACAGTGATGTATTACAGTTATGTTAATTCAATAATTGGGGAAGAAGCAGGACTTTCGCAGAACAGAGTACCGACTCGGTAAACTGACCATTCCAAGGCTGAATTATTTACGGGGTTTCTTGATTGCATTAATGAGTTTTACTATTATTATTTTACACTCGTATTTAAATATTACTGGATAACTATTGCTGTGTTTGAATAGAGTTCAAACTAATTTGGACCGCTGCAATACTGTGCCACATTATTAAAATTATGTATTAATATATTCGTATATTCGTAATAAGAGCTGAATTACTTTTACGGTTAATTGGGAAGTCGTGTGGGAAAAATGTATGACCTGTTATATTATTCGAATGGTAATAAATTCCGAGTTCGTCTGTTTTTCTACAAGAAAGGTTTACAATTTCTTCATTCTAAATATTTTGTATAGAATACGTAATATAGCTTTTTCAAATGGTTGGACATTGCAATTGAACTTTAAAGTATATACCTACAGCATATGTTTAGGCCTATTATAGTGTACTGGACCGACTTGCGCTTGTTGGGGCATTATCTGGTTAGCGGCAGCCGCGATGAAAGTCAGCAACAGCAGAGGCCAGCGGGTCCTCCGCGGCATTAACCTACTTTGTGTCTGGACCATTTGTATTTATTAGGCCCGCCTCGACCTGTTGTAACAAGGTGGGTTAAATATACCAAATGAAAGGATTTTTGTGATTTGTTTCCCTATTCAAGTTCCAATTTGTACTATATATTTTGTAACTTTCTTTGCGATGCTCTTAGATGACAAGAAGAATAGATCCCGGCTGGGTATTTATTAGTTTTGAAACTTGCTCCAGATCAATATTTTCGATTTTGTCAGTGTAAGCAGAGGCTCGAACGCTATCATTGGGCGTCGTATCGAAACGTGGTTTATGGTTTAAAAAGTCTTAAAAATTTATTTTATTCTATAAAATAAATCTTTCTGAATTAAAACTTCTGTTAGCATCAGAAAACTGGGGACATGCCTTAAACACTAACAACGTTGAAGAAGCATACAGTAATGTTAGTAACACCATCACAAGAGCTCTGGACTGCACTTGCCCGTATATAAAGTCACAGATAGAGTGCACACAAAGTCGGTCTTCAATGAAGAAACAAAAATCCTGAAAGAAGAATTTCTTAAAGCGCAAAAAAGTACAGACTGACAAAAACCAGGAAGACAAAGCTAAGCCTACGACTTATAACTTAGGTCTTAGACAAGAAGCTTCACTGAACACATCTCTCAGGCTAGTAAAAAGATCAAAGCAATATGGGAAATTATAAACAGTGATCGGAAATCAGGAAATGAATCATCAGCAGAATCTTTGAGTTGCTTGGAAATTGGAGGAGATAAAGTGACAGATGATACAAAATAATAATAAAATAATATGAATTCCTGTTTTGCCAAAATTGCAGGAAAGACATTCAACAACCATGTGAGGCATAGGTATTCTGAGGAGAACCACATTTTAGTTGAAAATCCTCTTATCAGTGCTGCATCCTGCTACAGCTGAGGAGATACAGAAAATCATAAAATCCATTGAGGCAAAATCATCAGCTGGAATTTATGATTTATCAAACACCAGCAAAATATGTGGAACTCTTTTGACCACAACTTTAGCCATTTGTAACATATCACTTGAGCAAGGCATCTTTCCCTCCAGACTTAAAATCGCTAAGATTTATCCCAAACACAAAAAGTTAAAGACAGATGAATCAGCCAACTATCGACCAATCTCCCTCCTATCAACTCCTTCAAAAAGTGTATACAAAATAGTACTTGCAAGACTACTCCTTCATAAAACACACCTTACATAAATACACACCTTCATAAAAATGGCCTCTTAACAACCAAACAACACAGCTTTGCAAAAGGGGAAGTCAACGACAACTGCAATAGCTGAGCTTGTGGAGTTCATAGTGGAGAGCATAGAGTCTGGAGCGTGTACTTAGACCTGAGTAAGGCATTTGACTGCCTTTGCCATGACTTTATTTTGGCCAAGTTGACAAAAACTAGGCGTCACAGAAACAGCCCTAAAATGGTTCGGAAGCTACCTGAACGGACGAACCTAAGTAGTAGAGACTAAGAAAAAATAATATGGCCAACAAGTACTGTACGATTCGACCTGAAACCAACCAGCAGAGGTGTACCCCAGGGATCAGTCCTAGGGCCATTACTATTTATTTAATTTACGAATGACCGGCCAAAGTACATGGATCCCTGCAGTGAAACAATTATGTATACTGACGATACTGTGCTTTTACTAGCCAGTAACAACATAGAAAAGTTGGAAATTGACACGTACGTCTTTGTCAACATTGCGCAACAATATTGCATGAGTAATGAAACCTCGATCCCAATGAAAATAAAAGTAAACAAATGTATTTTGGAAAAAATAGGAACATATAAACAGAGCTTACTAACCTCCAGAATGTGGACATGCTGAAACACCTGGGTGTAACACTTGACAGTGACATATAATGGGACAATCATGTAGTTAGTTAACTAAGCTATGCAATATTTGCCATAAACAGAACCTCAGCGGTAAGTTCACCAGAGACCACAAAAATAGCTTACTATGCCCTTTTCCAGAGTCACCTACAGTATGGGATAGTTTTATGGGAAGGATCATCATGTGGCAACTTACAACGTTCACAGAAATTACAAAAGAGGAGGCTCAAAGTAATGACCGGCCAAGGCCCGAGAGACAGTTGCAGGAACACATTTAAAGATTTAAAGATTTTTACTGTTGTTTCCATCTACATCATGGAAACTGTTCTCTTCTGTGTAACAATAGGTCTAACAAGGTATGTGCATGGTCACAACACAAGACATACAGGCAATTTCCACCTTCCTGGACACAGAACAGCTATCTATGAAAAACAACCATCTTATGCAGGAAAAAAATAAGAAAAACAACGCGCTGCCTGAAGATATGAAGAACAATGACCCGCAAAACTTTAAAAAGGCTATGCAGAACTAGCTTCAAGACCGGGTCTCCTACAGTCTGGAAGAGTTTTTCAACTGAAAGGACAGTGCATGAACACGCTCAAAATAAAAAATAAAATCTGTACTATATTTTTTGTATTATATCTGTATTGTATTTACTTCTGTAAATAGAAAATTGACATGTATTCTAATCTTGAAGATTGCATAAAGAATTTCTGATTTCTGAAGATTGGGAGCTACGGATTGAGCAGTTCGCGGTTGTTGGAAATATAGAAAATTGATCTCAAAATCACCGGTTTATTAGAAATCTTCTTGCCTTAAAATTTTAGAATCCTGAAAAATTATCCAAACTAATCTTGTTATAGTAAAATGTTTGTACTATAAGTAAAGAGAAGAGTTTTAAATAAAGTTTTGAGTGTTGGAATCTCATCGTCCAAAGTTGTTGTGATGAAAGCCAAATTCAATGTTATACCTAGCTTATTTAATTCATGAGTGTTGCCGAAATTTGGTCGATCGCTTCTTAAACTTACGATATATTTATGGATTCAGTTCTTGCATATGGAATATTTCTTAATTTAGAATTCTTTAACTTTGTTTTCTATTGGGACACCTTCCTATTGGAACAATATGGGCACATCAAAATCGATGGAGTAGGAGGCTATAGTCCATTTTTGGCCAGATTTTACCGCAAATTCGCAGGCTTGATTCGGGAATATTGGATTATTTTCATGAGTCAATTATTATGAGCCAACTGAGCTAGTTCGAAGGAGATTTGGAAGAGTCTCAGCCAAGCTGTTGCTAACCCCAATCCTATCTCGCCGAGAGTGACGCCGGCCGCCACAGACGCACTTTCCCTCTGCTCGGCCCGGTCCGGCTTAGTCCAGTTGCGGCCGCGACCCATTTACCAGCTGGTTTCGTTTCCGGCCACCACCAACATTAATTGTCCGATTGCCCTGATTGCCGCTTTATTAGCACTATCCCGTAATTACTCTCCTCTATAAATAGGATGCAAGACCCTACACACCAATTTCCGCGCTGATTTTTATCCTTCAACGACTCTTGAGAGAGAGGGAGGTAGTTACTAAAGTGGCTTGAGTTACAAGCAATCAAGCAAAGTGACTTGAAGGGGCCATAGCCCCTAACCTTTCTCTAATACTCTGCATTATCTAATATTTTTCCTTTCGCAAAAACAACGGAGACACGTATTCACATGTTTTAATGTAAACAAAGCAGACGTTTTTAAATTCATGTGTTTTTTATGGGGGATATTTTACGTTATATCTCGTTTGCTGGTAACTTTTTGGAAATACTGCTATTCGTCCCGAGTCGTTGGGATCGAGACCTTTAATTTGAGCCGTCTACCATCATCCTGCAATTTGTCAAACTCCCACAATTTTGACTTACAAATTTCGCTTACAGAATTATATATAAAGATTATCTCTTGAAAGATGTTTCTATAACCTTGTATCTGATATACAAGAATTGTTCAATAGATAATTTGTCAAACATTTAAATAAAAGATCCGCAAAGAGTATTACTGTATTTTTATTATGCTCTCTCTCTTGGCCGCATTACTATTAAGGTTTTAATTCGTATTATTAACATCAGGACCGGTACCTTTTCTGTCAATTATTTACTCATTTAACGCGTTCTTTGCCCGTAAAAAATGACGCCTTTATGTCTTTATGCCATTAGTTTTGCTGATGATGGATATTAAATTTTGCTGTATTGATATGGCAATACTGTAATTAGTTTGATTACTTATTAAACTATTTACAAATCGGTCCGTTTTACCGTAAAGTTTATCGTTCTATGGATGGAGCTGTTTAGATTGTGCGGTTCGTTGAGTGTATTTTCTTGCCCGTCATTGTAATTATGGTTGAAACCTGGGTGGAGAGCGCCTTTCTGAACATTGTCGAATGTCTAGCAGAGTGTAAACCGTGGCAATGATATGCGGTAGTCGGGAGGACAGAGGGATACAGGTGTGTTTCACCGCCATGTTGTGCCATATGTAATTGCCGTAGATCTCTATCGTCACGCTTTCTGGCCGGACCCGTGCCCAGATACACTTTCACGAGCGTCCACCACCAGCGACACGTTAGTTACAAGCCTGCCGCTGTACGTGATCTCTCATGGCCGTATGACATAAGCGATTGTCCCAACCAATGAGATGACATGAGAGAGCTCTCGTCTTGAGACTCAGGGAGCTCAGATGTCCTCAGATACTATCTAGGAACGGGATAAACTACCAACTAGTCTAAGGCAAAATTCAAACCAATGAGATAAGTATTAGTATTAAGATGTAAGGAAGTTCAGGTTGCTCAGGTGTCCTCAGAGACGGGGCGCGACTTTACAAAAAAAAAACATTCTTGCAAAGAATATACATTCTTGGTGTGTTTTAACCTCGAATAAGATAAATTATTATCATCATTGAAATCTATAACAACATGATACCTTGTTATAGATTTCAATGGTGATAATAATTTATCAACATCTCAAACCAATGAGATAAGTATTAGTATTAAGATGTAACGAAGTTCAGGTTGCTCAGATGTCCCTCAGAGACGGGGCGCGACTTTACAAAAAAAACATTATTGCAAAGACAATGCAAAGAAAATACATTCTTGCTGTGTTTTAACCTCGAATAAGATAAATTATTATCATCATTGAAATCAATAACAACAAGCTATCATGTTGTTGTCATGATTGTAATGCTCCCATCTAGTATACTACGTCAACATGATACAACATGACAACAACATAATACCTTGTTGTTATAGATTTCAATCATGATAATAATTTATCTTATTCGAGGTTAAAACACAGCAAGAATGTATTTTCATTGTTCCTATAGACATCAGTCATAAGTATTGATGTTCAGTTTGGAGTTCCGAAATTATTAAGTTGGCTGCTAGTTATTCGCAGCAAATTGGAAGCTGTCTTATATTCAACAAGTTTTTTTTACTGTGTAGTCTATTATTATCGTTCGGTCGTCCAAGAATTAAAATGCACAAAGAGTGCACCGGTGTTTCATGAAGTGATCACGGATACTGCATGCAGACGCAAGATCGGTCAAGGTACATTATAACTACCGGTAGTTATGTACAGTACGATATAATTATTGAAGCAATAAATGTCCACAGATTTTCCAATTGACCCAGTACCCAGTGTCCGTGTACTATTCTATTTAATGGTGTAATTAAATCTGTTTACGTTTAATCACACTGAGCGTTGTTAGGTTTAAACATAAATTTTTGGTCATGTCATTAGATGGAGGTTGCATTAAACTGTAAGATAGCTTTTGGTTTGTTAGAGTAAAATACTCGTTTCACGACGAATAACATGCGTAACATGTGGCTGATATTTTCTGGCGTTTCAGTAGACTTCTTATTGGTACATAGCTCTCTGTTTCTTGGTTAAACGCACAGTGTAAGCATATATACATAGGCGAGATCACAGCTTGCTTACATAGCAAAATTCTGCCAGTGTCTTGTTGTATGGCAGACTCTGTCTCCATAGAGCGGGGGATGGTTAGGTTGATATAAATCAAACATTTTTATCGCAGATTTTTTAAACAAATGTATAGCTTAACACGCTATCAGTAATAGCTCGCATCTAATAAAACGTACATTAACGTTACTGGAGCGCAATTATTTGATGTTAATAATAACACTGATGACGCATCGTAACAAAAAAAAAACGATCGTGTGACCCAGAAGCAGCAAAACGTAACTACTCAACATGTAGCGCATGGTTGGTATCTGTTCAGCACAGGTGCACTTGCTGGCGGTCTCGCTATCATTGCAGGTGAAAGTGATTGTGGCCGCTCATTGTTCATTACCAGCGCAGTGGTCTGGTGACTGAGCCTTATCGCTTTTCCACTTGCCGACTGCTCCTGTACTTTCCATATAGCGTACCCTTATTTCAACAGTGCTTTTGCAGGTTTACTGATTACTGACATTTTTTGTTGCACACTAAGAATTTATTTGATTTAGTTGTTACTCTTCTGTTCTTGATAAGGACACACATCACACTTATGAATTGGGATTAACAGTGTTCTTTGGTTAAGGAACATTAAACTGAAAAACATATTAGTTCTGGTTTACGTGCTGCTTACTATAATAGCGCATATCTCCCTTATCGCTGTAAGAGCGATTCTGGCGAACTAGTGTAAAATTAACCCTCAGTGGTAGGTCTGTCGACCCAGCACAATATCAGGCAGAGTTCAGCGTGAAAACAACTATCGCCAACAGTGATCACCCCAGTAGTTGATTTGTTTGAGAGCAATCAGGAAGCTGTGGGTGACAGTGGACAAGGCTGCAGTGACACACGATACAGCATACAGCGGTGTGGCGGCGGCGGCGACCGCAGACATGGAACGTGCGGAAACTGACACCGCGGCCACGACACCACACTGCGATACAGCCGCTGGGGCTTCCCGGGGCGGGTCCAACAAAACAAATCTGCGACTGTGAAAACTAACACTATATTCTAGAGTTTGACAATTTTAAAACGATGTATCAACTGTATTTTGAAACTCATAATAGCGATGGATTTGAATTTATTTTTTGATTTATTTGGACTTTACCGATCGCTTCTAGTGTTTAAAGAAGTTTAATTAACCACACTAACTACACTTATAGTGTAGTTTTAAACACTAGAAGCGATAGGTAAAGTCCAAATAAATCAAAAAATAAATTTAAAACGATCTTCAATTAATTACAAATCCTTTATTCTTCCTGAGCATAATCCTGAGAAAATTTTGTGAAGGTTCGATACTGGATCCAGCTGGCATTGGTCATTGGGCTGTTAATTAATGATCCTGGCTAAAGAATCAGTCAGTCTTAGTCAGGAACAAGGCTACGCAAGGCATCTCACCGCTACGCAAGGCATCTCACCCATTCTAAACTCATCATTCATTCATATTCACCTTAAAATACGCCCTAGTTGCTTCGGCGTCTTAGACAATGATTTAATATACGATTTTAGTTAAGTTAATTACGAATTATCGGGAATATTACCAGTTTAATCTTACGCATCCATCCACGCTTCCGTTCTCTGACTTGAAGATACAAATAATTAGTGAGAGCATGAACACTCAAAGATCCTAAACAAGTCGTTTGACTAGCGTGGATTTTCGAAGAGATAATTACAAAGTTGAAAGAAAGCAAACGTCGATACGTGATTGATTATACATAGGGTAGACCTACGTATTGCTACATCAAATGTAGTTGTGAATCTCATACCTTTCTGTTACGCGAAAAAAATTGAGTTCAATGCATTTTAATTTAGGGCATTTCAAGACATTTCGGAATTGTAAATAGTGCAGTAACGTATAACTCAAGAGTATTATTTTCCCACCTGATTTTAACTCGACTCTCGTTGTCGTTAAAGAAGAAAGAAGGTGAAGAGAATATGGAGAGAATGAAGGTGTATTCTAGCGCGAAGTGTGAGATAACGGGGTAGATAAGACGTCGCGTCGCGGGGTCGCGGTCGTGTCTTCAACGGCTTCTCTTACGTAAGCATTCGCCTCAAGGTTATCGATTTTGGCGGCACGATTCGCAAATTGGGCGGCGATTACGGTGATCATGAGCATGAACAGTGACGACTTCTAGTCACAGGTTGATTCGTGGGATTGTGTTCCTTGAGGCCTGGTTTAGATTTATGTTCATCACAAACAGTACTACAACTTGTATCTGAAATTTGCAGAATGTAAGATTTGATATTTGGTTTGCAGCCATTGTGAAATTTACACCAAACTGGCTCACGCATACATCACTTTCTACGGCCCAGAGCCACATAGAGCCACCACTAGAGTTCAACAGCGACTGTGACTATGGTTCCTCCTGGGTCCCGTTGGACGTTTCCCCGCTGCGGTTCCAGCAAGTCATCAGTCACCGCTGTCAAGCGGAAGTACGATTGTCAAACTGCCCCCAACACCCGATTGTCGCCATTTCCTGTACCCGGGTCGCTGACCCGCCCTTGTTACCGGAGACACTCCATTCACTTCACCACTGTATAGTTTTGACAAATCTATATTCCGGGAGGAGAGTGGCACAAACGTTCCTGCCAGAGCACCTCCTCTCGGTAATAGAATGCTGAGTTTTTCCTATCTGTTTCAATGCAAAATTGACTATAGAAGTCAAACAATACATGATGGCTTTCGGTAAGACAGTGGTGAAACATCTTGGGTTTCATGACAACGTTAAAGTTGCTTGAACTTCTTCGTAGCTCCTTCAAGACAAGCCTTACATCCCCAATAGTATATCCCCTTATATAGTACAGCTTATATAAGGATCAGCGAGCGTATAATAGAATAGAGAAGCTTATAACCCGTGCATTAATGTGTGACAAGATCCGCCATGTTGGTCTGGCTTACAGCCTGAAATCTATTCATTTTTTATTCCAAATTTTTCTTTCTTAAGTGTTTGGTTTCCTCAGAAATCGAGGTATAACAAAACGGCAAAACTGTCTTTCGCGCAGCCCGCTGCCGCGCCGCGCCCGACCATAGGCAGTGCAGTGTGTTTGTTTTCCGGCTACGTTGTGGTTTTTCTTTTTATTTGTACTTTTATTTTAGCTAGGATTAGTAATGACATCGTATTCATTTAAGGACTAGTAAATGAAAAATAATTTGGGTAATAACTAGGTACTTATTTATATGTTTGTAATATCTTCGAAGTTTTACTCGCTATAGCTGATTAAGGGTATTAAATAACTTAGTTCAAATAGTTTTAAGGCATTAATTAATGTTCATTTACCCAAAGAAATTACAGTATTATTCAGTTGTTGTCTCTCCTTATATGTATGCAGACCTTCATTAATAATATTACTGTAATGATGGATTATTATACAAAAAAGTACTTATGAGCTATTATTTCGATCATTAAACAACAATTATTATCGTCCTACTCATTATCGGAAAAATTTAAAACGTTGGGGAATAAATCCATACCATACATACAGATTTACCAAGTACATGGTTTTACATTTTACTGAGAATATTGTTTTCACTTAAAAGACTATTATAGTTAGGTACAGTATTTCTAAAACTTCTTTCGCAAAGTAGGCATACTTTTAGAAGGTTGTACAATACCTTAATTTACGAATGGAAAAGTAATGATTTTAAATGGTAAACGATAGTACAAATAAATGTGTATTTTATTATATTATTTATTCCAAGTGTCTTTTAGTCCATAAATAAACATACTGTTTATTATGTACAAGATAACGGGTACTTTAATTTTCGTTTTATGTGGCCAACACAAAAAGAATCATTAATAGATGTAGAGCGACTAGTTTTCATAGAGAAATTATAGGAATATTCAATACAATTTATGACTGAGCAAGCATATTTTTTAACCACCACGTAATATGAATATTAAATTAAATCAATGTGCTTTTGTGAAATGTAATCCCAGTGGGTGCTTGATACCCCGTTTTAGTTAGGTGTCCGGTTATTGCAATCAATTTACCATCTCGTGTAATTCGACATCTCAGGTGTACAACAAAAGCCGTATCCACCCTCACTACGACTAATTGAAATAGTGCCTAGAGGTGTGTGGTAGACGCTCGGACTAGGGCGGCGCCGCCATCTTGGACTGTCTCATCCGTCCGCCAGGCTGGTCGCACTCTCCGCTCCGAGTAGCTTCTATATTCTATTATGTGCTCGCTGATAAGGATATCTTAAAACGTTCGAGCAGTCACTACGCCGAGGAATATTTCTCTGGATATAGTGTGTGATTTACCAAATACTGGAAATCAGAAACTATGTGTGTTATGATGATTTTTTAGTTTATTTGAACTTTATCTATCGCTTCTAGTGATTACGCTTCTACACTACGTTTCGGAATTTAAGTAAACTCCTCCCGTTATCAAAATACCCTACTTACATCTAAATATCAAGTTCTCAAACCTAACTAAAATTTGTTGGTTGTAATTTAAATTGTATTTCCTTACATTTTAATTTACACTAACACAACATGTACATACAAGAACAAATGGAACACTGACAATACATTACCTGTTCTGCATCCCTGCCTCCAAGCTGACAGTGAAGTGGGAAAACCGTACCGTCCACTCACTACCGCAACACGCACTCGACTAATAATTTCAAATCCATCGCTATTATGAGTTTCAAAAATACAATTTTTTAGTTCCAAGTTATTTATTTCTCAAAATAAGACCAGATAGGTCTTACTAATATACACTCTTATTAATATACAAAAGCGAAAGCCCTGGGTTCTTCATCAACAATTCTTCAACATCTCGCCGTTTTGGGTAGGTGAAATGTGCCACAAATCGGATCGATAAGGTCTAAAATCGGCGAGTTAAGAATGTTTGATACAGATCTTGTCGTAGGGCATTGTCCTGCGTGCCGTCAAATTTCCAGTGTTATATGTTTTGAAACGTCAGTGCATTTTTTTAAGGTGTTTAAAAGGAATGGCCCGAACTGTGGGTTGTTAAATTAATATCTAAGGTCATTAATTGATAGCCCAGCGACAAATAGCAGCGGGCTTTCAGTGTCGGTCGATCCTTTGCACAATTTTCAGCTTTGCTCATAATCGATCTGGCGTGCATTCTAACCAGTACGTTCTCCAGCCAGTTATTTTACAATTAATAGTGTGTACTCACTGTATTTGATTTATTTTCCAACTTAAACAGATATATTGCTTATTCGAAATAGTCTACAAGGTTAATTCCAGAATGCAGCACACACAACTTTTGTTTTCACAGGTTCTAATGCGGTGCTACCTATTTTTTGTCATATAATTCAGAGGAAAGTACTTTTAATTTTACAGATCCATCGTTGAAATCTATCGTGATAAAAAACAAAATTTGTCAGGTTAAATAATCCGGAATTAATAAATAAAATGTGCCTACAATTTTCACAACTCAGTCAGTTCGTCTTCTCATCCAAACTCTATTGTTATTTTCAGTGTTCACTAATTGTTTTTTGTAATTTTTCAGGTAAGAGTGCACTTTCTGCAAATCTGTAAGTAAGCCTTTATAATCCTAATTGTATTGTGAAGTTAATTATTTCAATGAAAATAAAGTATAGCGCATCGTAAGTGTAGCTGTAGAGCTCAACATCGGAAACTACCAAATCTTTAATGTTAAATACAGACTAGCCTGGAAGAAAGCGCATATGGCTGATGCGATATTCTCCTTGCCTTAAAAATTAAATGGTGCAGAAAAGAGATGGGCGCAGTCTTTAGGTACCGTCCGTTTTGACAAATAACCTGTTATCTCCGTAACTAGTTTTAGAAATTGATACTCTCGCTCTTATCTGTTAACTTTAAAATACCCCCGTCGCAGCAAACCTGCGTACTCAGCGAATTTCCAATGAATATATATGTCTTAATAACGCATTTAGCCTCTTACCAGGGTTCATAAGAAATATATTCATAAATAAGCGATATTTAAAATATTCATCATTCTCCATAAGAATAACATGGGGGATGAGTACGCAGGTTTGCTGCAAGAAGGAACACAAAATGGGTTGTATGCAAATATAAATAGAACTCATCTAAGTGAAGTCACATACCAAGTTTCATCCATATACATTCATAAATAAGCGATATATAACATTTGTATTATTCTCCCATAAGAATAACATGGGGATCGAGTTCCTAGGTTTGCTCCTACGGGAACTATAAGCGAAAAATATTTTTTTGTACAAACAACAACAAACCACAACCAGATGAAGAGATATACCAAGTTTCGTTAGTTCATGTTAATAAATAACCGAGATATATATTTTTTCTTTTCTCCATAAGAATAATATTAGACAACGTACTGTGTTTAGCACTTTCAATATATCAGTAACCAATTGACGTAGAGCAATGATCAAAATACTAAATTGTTGTTTTTTTTAGCTGAATTCAATGATATGAAAATCGTTAAAATTTGATTGACATAACAATTGCCTGTGAAAACCCCAAAAAACCTATTTTTGGGGTAAAAACCCCCCTTCAGATGGTGCAATTTGTCTGGTTTTCGAACTCGTTCAACTAAATGGTACTTTACATATTTTACGTATGTACCAAATTACATTAAGACCGGACCTCTTTTATGAGAGTTATCATGCTTACGGACACACACACACACACACACACACACACACACACACACACACACACACACACACACACACACACACACACACACACACACACACACACACACACACACACACACATATTTGAACGAATGCTGTTTTTGGCATCTGGGGACCTCAAAATGAAAAGTTATCATAGTCTCGGGCTTAAGTCTTACCATGAGACCTACGGTAATAGCTTCTTCCCTATAGTATGGGAAATTCGCTAAAAAACTGTTCGCTTTTGCTTAAAATCAAACCTGCAACACTAGGTGTAGGTGGAACCTGCCTAACAAGGTTTGTCTTTCTTCATTTGAGATGTTCAAGAGCTTTCAAAAATGTTTTCGTTATTTCGTCGAACATATTAATTTGGTAACATTATTTTATGTATCCTGCTGTAAATATCACATTCGTGAGCGGGTTTAAACATAATTTAACTATTAACGAGCGAAAACAACTCATCGTTTGAATGCATAACTGCAAAAGCGGCGGCGATAAATCCAGTTGTTACGATTATCGCCGGCAACGTCATTACCGCTTCATCAATAAATTATCGCCACAATGAGCCGTGAACTTCCAGTGATATATTCTGGCGCTAGTGGTGTTTCCGTGTAAATGTGCCGTTGGTTCAGTTATATCTGTCCGGTGTCCTGCCACACGAGTGTTGTTCTTTCTCACACTGCGTGGGATGATTGGCCAGTTAAGAGGGAAGCCCCGTGTGCGTTTATGTGTGTGTGAGTTTACACGTTGTGACGTCACCGCCGGCGCCGGGCGGAAGTGGATTTAAAGAGTAGTTCGTTAGCCCCGGACTCAGCTGATTGATGCGGCCTTGAAGTCTGAACAGCTGACTCGACGTGTCGCCGAGTTGCTTACTAAGCGGGTAAGGAGCAATGTGCTTACTACTGTATTTTTGTGGAATTCCAATTGCATTATGGTACGGTTCCGGATATTAATTTACTTACATTTCTTTACTGTCCCGAAAGTGTGTGTGCGCGCGAAGGTTTTCCCAATAGTTTTCCTCTCTACATATTGTATTCGCTAAGAGGTTAAATACCACCCAGCAAAGTTTTAATTGCCAGGACTCTCCGTAGCTGGTGGAAAGATATCTCATAGGTCGATTTCCTTCTGGATCGTTGAATTATGCATCCACTTATTTATGCAATTACATTTTTATTAGTTGGCCATTAGACTAAATTAAATTCTTTCATCCCGCACGTTACGTAATTAAATTACTTCATATTTACATCAGTTTAAACTATATACTGCATTCTTTATTCAAATAGCTTGTTAAACACCAGTTTGAGCGTTAACAGTTAATTGTTCAAGCGATCGCTTTAAAATACGTACTAAGAAAATATATTTGTAAATTTTCTCGCACTGCATCAGTACATGCATTTACCAGTCACAGTCTTGTCATAGGTTTGGCTGGATCGCACTGGACGCACCACTGAGGAACGAATCTGGTGGACGTATACAGGAGTGATATAGAGTGACCTACGAATGGCCTGTAACTCATTACGCCTGACATTCACGTAGAAATGAGTAATTCTACCTTAAATACGATTTGAATTTACTTGATGATATCAGAGTGTAATTGATCTGTAGAGGAAGGGCCAGACAGTCCCGAGACGTAGATAATGTTCGACCTTCACGGTGGCGTAGAGTGGTGGCCTTCGGCTGAGTCACCCGACACCACCGTCAATAGTCAATACACCTCCCGGGACTGGGACTCGACAATCGTTTACACAAGTGGATTATATTGAGTAGTGACCGCCGCCTTTGTGGCTGATCCGGCGGCTTTGTTGGCATTTCACGTTCTGCAATACCTCGGCCACGTGTGACTCAGTATGTGGTTATTGTGTTACCTTGGGCGCCATAATTATATATGAGAAGAGGAAATCGTACATGGAGTATAATTAATCTAATGTAACCTTGAATCGACGCAGTCGCAGACTAAAAATGTCATTTGTGCGTGTATCATTCTTGTAGTAATTGTAGTTTTAATTGCTCTGAATTACGACTGTGGAATCACAATTCGTTACAGAAGAGGAAAACTACGTACAATATATTATAATGTGTGTCTTTATTTTAAGAAGCCCCCACGCATGACGAACTCGAATTGACTTCTCAGGTCCGAATTTGCGGGAGGTTTGTCCTCGTTAAAATATTGGTTTTTCCGAACTCATAAGTATGCTACATTAAGTTTGTATTTTTGTTGTGCTTTGTTTGAATATGAATCATTTTAGCATGTTTTGGATTTCGTTATATATTGTCGAATTTCATCCATAAGAACGTCTTCAAAAGTTTGATAACATCTTAATACCGCTTACAATTTATCCGTCCCATCCGAAAAGATGAAAAATGTTCGCTTAAAAATGAGGTGTTACTTGATATTATCCAGTTTACTTCTTACTGATCAAAGTGTTTTGATTATCTCATTACTGCAGTTTCTATAGCTGAGTAAACCGAAGCCCCAGACCGCCACTAGTGTGCTGGTGTGCACGTGTGTTGCGAGATGCACGTTGCACGTCCGTGTCGTCTCGTCACGTGCGAGACATGTGCCTGTTGCCCGTCCATGGTCGACAACCGTGGGAGCCGTCTTTCCTTTCACTCCTCTGTCGCGCTTTTTTGACACCCTAATTGCGTTTGAAGACGCTTTTAAAGAGCAACAAGTGTTATACCGACTACTTGAGAGGATATAGGGGTTTGAGAGCTCGCTGTCGGTGGCCCCTATATATTGTATCTCATTATCGAGTCATATATACAGGGTGTTTCACATAAGGTGTCTCAAACCGATTGCAGACAAACCACATGACCTGTACCAAAAACTGAGGGTCACTTGTTCGAATCTCGGAATTTTCAAATGTAAACATAAGTCATGTTATACATTATTTTAAAGCCGTGTAACAGGAAAACATTTTGGTGAAAATATAACTCACTTATCTTTATTAGTTTCAAAATGGTGGCCATTTTTGCGAAAAATATTAACATTCACGGAATACCCTGTATCTGCTAAACCGCAAGACATAATTTTATTCTGATTCAAATTTATTACTCGTATTGAACTCAGCTTTACTCTGATATGCTACATGCCAAGGTTTAAAACATATTAAAAAATAACCTTTAATACTTTTTTTGATAATGTTTGTATGTCCAAAGTTCAAAATACCCCCGTCGCAGCAAACCTGCGTACTCGGCGAATTTCCAATGCATAATATATGTCTTAATACTACATAAAGCCGCATACCAAGTTTCATAAAAATATATTCATATATAAGCGATTTTAATTATTCTCCATAAGAATAACATTGGTAATGAGTACGTAGGTTTGCTGAAACAAGTAACACAAACAATTGGTTTTTATACAAATCTAAATAGAATTTTGCTAGGCGAAGCTACATACCAAGTTTCATCAATATTCGATCATAAATAAGCGCTTTATAACATTCCAGTTATTCTCCATAAGAATAACATGGGGGCTGAGGAAGCAGGTTTGCTGCAACAAGGAACAACAAAAATGGGTTTTTATATAATTATCAATATAACTCAACCAAGTGAAGCTACATGCCAAGTTTTATTAATTTATGTTCATAATTAAGGGAGTCATTACATTTTACTTATTCTCCATAAGAATAACATGGGGGCTGATAACGCAGGTTTACTGCTATGGGAATAATCGACAAAAAATAAATTGTTTGTGCAAATATCAATATACCAGTACTACGTAAAGCCACATACCAAGTTTCATCAACATACATTCATAAATAATCGAGATATCAAATTTTATTTATTCTCCATAAGGATAACATTGGACAACGTACTGTATTTAGCACTTTGAATATCTCTGCAACGGTTGGGCATAGAATCACAATTTAAACTCCAAAATGATTGTTTTGTGGAACCGAACAGGTTGGTAAAAGCAAATGTGAAGTTTACATTAAAATAAACTGAGGAAAAGACAAAAACATTTTTCCCATAATATTAACCTGGGAAATTTTATGAGTAGGTTTTTTGGATTTTCTCTGCAACCACTTAACCTAGGTTAATAATTCAAAATACTATATTATTTTTTTAAGCTCTATAATGATCAAAACCAAAATTAAGTTTTTTAAAAATTGTGGGGTGAAAAATGCAAAAAACTGATTTTTGTAAAATTTAAATCTCCCATAAACCTCCCTTCCCATGGTC
This sequence comes from Allygus modestus, assembly GCA_963675035.1. Lineage (NCBI taxonomy): Eukaryota > Metazoa > Arthropoda > Insecta > Hemiptera > Cicadellidae > Allygus > Allygus modestus. The sequence continues at coordinate 375,669,671 of OY776111.1, read as the reverse complement.
CAATTTTTAAACCCCCCTTCCCATGGTCCGATTTTTATGGTTTTCGAACTTAAAGTCATGAATATCATTTTACATATTTTAGCCAAATTTCATCAAAATCGGAAGTTTTTTACTCAAGTTATCGTGTTAACGGACACATATATAAAACTAAACGAAATATATGTAAATTTGAACGAATAGCGTTTTTGGTATCTGGGGACCTCAAAACAAAAAGTTATCATGGTCTCGGGCTTAAGTCTTACCATGAGACCTACGGTAATAGCTTCTTCCCTATAGGGGAAAAATTCGCTAAAAATCAAATAGTAACGTATTTAAAAAAGTATACCATTTTAAATATCTTACAAAACCTAACAACTTTCTACTTTACATCAACCTTGTATCTCTCTTTGTTTTATAGCAATCAACAAAATCGTCATTTCCTCCTATAAAATACATGTTAGTTCTACATAACTCATTTATAAAAGAGGCCTCAGAGTATTTGGAAGTCTTATGTAGAAATGACATGTATTTTATATGGGGAAAAGACGATTTTTGTTAATTGCTAAAACCCAAAGAGAGATACAAGGTTGATGTCAATTAGAAAGTTGTTAGGATTTCTAAGACCTTTAAAATGGTATGGTTTTTTATATACGTTACTATTTTGACTTTTTTGAACTTTGGGCATATAAACATTTTCAAAAAAAGTATTTTTGATAACTTTTTACTATGTCTTAAATACTGTAATGTATCATATCAAAGTAAAGCTGAGTTCAATACGAGTAATAAATTTGAATCAGAATAAAATTATGTCTTGTGGTTTAGGAGATACAGGGTATTCCGTAAATGTTAATTTATTTCACAAAAATGACCACTATTTTGAAACTAATAAAGATAAGTGAGTCCTATTTCCACCAAAATGTTTTCCTGTTACACGGCTTTAAAATAATTTATAACATGACCTATGTTTACATTTGAAAATTCCGGGATTCGAAAAAGTGACCCTCAGTTTTTGGTACACTCTGTATTTTAAACAAGTTAAAACTATTTTTAGGTTACTCCTTGGGGTCGATTTAATAGGAAATAATTTTATTTCATCGTTCTAGGTCAAGTGGTTCGTCTGCAATCGGTTTGAGACACCTTACGTGAGACACTCTGTATATATCCATAGTGTGGAAGGGGCCATTTGATTGTTTGGGGCCATCGAGGTTTGTAACAAAATTTGTTAGGATTTATACAAATGTGTCTATATTTATAAAATAAAATTCCCTCAAAGTTTCGCTCCATTTGAAAGTCTTGTGGTATATCAGCCTAATAGGTATTTTAAGGAATAACATCTTTTATCTCGCATACATACTGACCTTCTCATGTACCAGTTACTTCTATAGTTTACAGTTATTAAAATAAGTTAACTTAGTATTACTATTAATTAATGATTGATTTACAACTTATTAATGGATTAAAATTAATTAATTACATTATTACAAAGTTTGTTCTATTATCTATCATAAAAATGGCTCGATTATAAATTCTGGGGAATAATGCATTCGACATTTTAAAACTAGGAGTACGCTCAGATATTCGCATAATGGGGTGACCTAACTCAGAAATGGTTGATGAAAGTATCTGTTGTTAACGTAAGTTCTAACCGAAATATCATCACAAAATAGTAAATAAATAGCCCTGGGGACTCTGTAGAAAAATATTTATTTTTACTTTCTCCCCTTTGTACATAGTATATGGAGAAAGTATTGTTTTCGTCAACATTTTCGAATTTGAGTTGTTAGTGGAAATATTTGTTTTGTTGCTCCCTGAACCCAAAAAAATGATTTTTCCGTGATGTCTGTGTGTCTGCCTGTCTGTCTGTCTGTCTGCCTGTATGGATGTGTACAGAGCTAGAGCCCTAACCAATGGTCCGATTTTTATGAAATTTGGTATGTAGGTACTTATCCACGGTAATGTTTTTTTCATTTTTTGAATTTTTTATTTTTAAAGGTAATTATTCCCCAAAAACCGCCAAAAAACATGAAAAATCAAGATTTCTCAAAAACGGCTCTAACGATTATGATTAAACTTTAGTAGTTTGTAGAACTTAAGGTTTTCAAACAAAATGACACCACCCGCATTTCTGTAAAAATTCGGGTTCATAAAATACAAGACTTATAATATCAAAAATTCAGTTTTTTGATTTTTCATGAAATTAACATAAATATAAAAAAATATTACTATTCACCATTAAAAAAAGAGCTAAAAACTAAATAATTCAGTATTTTGAATTACTATTCTACGATTAGCGGTTGCGGAGAATATTTAAATGCCCATTTTGCAGTAAACACAGTACGTTGTCCATTGTTATTCTTATGGGGAATTCAAAAATTACTCTTTCTCTCTTATAATTTCGTTCAAACTTGACATGTTTGTCAAGTTAGCATTGACCAACAGAGGAAATTCAAATATGTTGCCCCCAGCGAGCAAGGAATACCGTTCTGTTGTATTAACCATGGTATTCCTTGCTCGCTGGTTGCCCCTTAATAACCCTGAGGGGGGGAATAGGGTGCATTTCCCCTCTTAAAACCACGTGTTTAGTGATAGATTTTGTAGTGCCTCCTAAACAGGGATTTGGGTGAATATTTTTGAAAACAACTTGTTTACAAGATTTTCTGTACATTCGACCGTGCTTTGTATTCTATATTTAGTAAATAAAAAGTAATTTATTCATTAAAGTTGGGCTAAAAGGGAGACAGTATGTGTCAGTTTCCTGATACCGTTTATTATTTTTAATGATTAGCAGCCAAACATTTATAATTTACTTCCGTCTTGTATACTTATCAACTAATTATAGGTTCTTCGACGACCAAAAATAAATAATGTAAATGTTCTAATGCACACTTAATCAAAATATTCAACTATCATGGTTTGTTGTCCCGTGAGCAGAAGGCATTATACTCGCAGGCTACACTCCCTAATATGACATGGCAGCTGCGTGTGAGTCACTGCTGATAACTGTTATCACTGTTTGTTGTTTTTCACTATTTGTATAGTAGCATGTTTGATCGGCCTTGCTCCTTCTTCCTACAAGAATATAAATATCTCTGGCATTCATCATGTTATTGAGACTTGATAGGCTTTACTTGTTGTGTCTTTTACACTCTCAGTTAGGCGGAAATCTTTCCTAGAATGACCAGCGATCATGTAAAATAAATGTTAAACCATGCAAACAGTTAATTACAAGTTTTTGAAAGATCTAGGAGCTAAAACAATTAACTGTGCCTGAAAACTGTAATTTTGCTTTAAAAACTCGTTAAACCTCCTAATATTGTATTTAAATTATGTATGATAATGCAAAAAAGTAAAGTTCATGGCCCAAAATTATTTGTATTCGACACATCTCCTAATAGTACTAAATAAGTGTGCCAAGTTTCATAATTCTAAGATGTCGCATATCCGAGAAATCGGTATCACAAAGATTTCCTTAGCCTGTTAATTTATAATAGGGATGTTTTAGTTTCCTTCTCTTTAATACAGGCTTTTAGCGAATTTCCCCTATAGGGCAGAAGCTATTACCGTGCCTCATGGTAATACTTAAGCCCGAGACCATGATAACTTTTTGTTTCGAGGTCCCCAGATTCCAAAAACACTATTCGTTCAAATGCATATATATGTATATATATATATATATATATATATATATATATATATATATTTGTGTGTGTGTGTGTGTGTGTGTGTGTGTGTGTGTGTGTGTGTGTGTGTGTGTGTGTGTGTGTCCGTGAATGCGATGAGTAAAAAACGTCCGATTTCGATGAAATTTGGCTCAAATGTGTAACATTCATGACTTTAAGTTCGAAAACCAGAAAAATCGGATCATGGGAAAAGGGGGGTTTATGGGGGTTTTAAATTTTCCAAGTATCAGTTTTTTGCATTTTTCACCCTAAAATTAAAAAAAAACTTATTTTTGGCTTTGACCATGTTATAGGGCTTAAAAAACAAATAATATAGTATTTTGAATTATTAACCTTGGTTAAGTGGTTGCGGATAAAATCCAAAAAACCTACTCATAAAATCTCCCATGTTAATCTTATGGGAAAAAGGTTTTTGGCTTTATTTCCTCAGTTAATTTTACTTTAATCTTAAAATTTGCTTTTACCAATCACTTCAGCTCCACAAAACAATCATTTTGGTGTTTAAATTGTGATTCTACGTCCAACCGTTGCAGACATATTCAAAGTGCTAAACACAGTACGTTGTCCAATGTTATCTTTATGGAGAATAAATAAAATTTGATATCTCGATTATTTATGAATGTATATTGATGAAACTTGGTATGTGGCTTCACGCAGTACTGGTATATTGATATTTGCACAAAAAATTTATTTTTTGTAGATTATACCCGTAGCAGCTGCGTACTCAGCCCCCATGTTATTCTTATGGAGAATAAGTAAAATGTAATGACTCCCTTATTTATTAACATAATCGAATCAAACTTGGTATGTGGCTTCACCTTGTTGAGTTATATTGATATTTGCATAACAAACTTTTTTGTTCCTTGTTGTAGCAAACCTGCTTACTCAGCCCCCATGTTATTCTCATTGGGAATAAATAAAATGTTATGTAGCGCTTATTTATGATTGAATATTGATGAAACTTGTTATGTGGCTTCGCCTAGTTAAATTCTATTTATCTTAGCATAAAAACCAATTGTTTGAGTTCCTTGTTTCAGCAAACCTACGTACTCATCACCAATGTTATTCTTATGGAGAATAATTAAAATTGCATATATCGGTTACATGTGAATATATTTGTATGAAACTTGGTATGCCGCTTTATGTGGTATTAAAACATATTATGCATTGGAAATTCGCTGAGTACGCAGGTTTTCTGCGACGGGGGTATTATTTTATGATGTGACCGTTATAAAAGGCATTTGGTTAAAGTTGGCTCGCATTATTATCGCTTGCTCTGTAGGTCTATCTGTAACGACGTACCATTTGATCTAATCACCACGCTCGTCATATAGTACAATACACTGCATACTGCTTAACGGGTTATCTGCGCTATTTATCCGCGTCGGTACGCCATCGATCATGCGTGTTGAATGGAAGCTCGTGTATTGTGGTGTGTGTCTGTGTATGCAGTATGCATGACCCGGTCCCGCGCGCCTTGACCCCTATTGGTGGCCCAAGGCGGCATTCCTCATTCCTCCACCTAGACACACACACAGCCATTCTCTCGTACGCCATACCTGCGTCTGCCTCTGCCATCAGCAGCAGGGTACCCGGTACCGCACTGACCGAGGGACTTTACCGTTGCTTCATCAAACGATAAGTCGAAATTCCGGTTTGGGCCGTATACAATTAGGCGGATTGGTTTTGCTCGCTGTCTGAAACGTTTTTGTCGATTTGATCGATGGAATTGTGCGATCATTCACCTCGGTGGATATGTGTAGGTTAGAAAAGAGAGGAAGTGTTTGTTTATGACTTTCTAAGCATTTAATATTTTGTTCGTTTTTCTAACGTGGTTTCAATAGTTCATTAGTTTATGGTTAAAATTTAGATGGATACGGCTGTCCTCAATAATACGTTTTTAAGTAAAGATTTTGTTGATGTTACAGCCGTTATGGTAACTCACTTCTCGACGAAAGATGCGATACTGGCAGATAGGCGATAGGCAATAGTAGAAAGTGTAGCGGGGAATGGTAGCTTCGTGACCTCAGAATGCAACCTTGACTTTGTCCTTCAGCTGGGTGAGTCATTTGTGACAAAATTAACCTCATATACTTACAGGTGTGATTTTTATTCAAGACCAGTCACAATCGCGTATTTATTAAAAAAAGTTTGGATTCAAATTAATTGACAGGCAATGTAACTTTAACGTTTAAGTAACGACAGTTCGTCCGTCTAGAGAAGGCGTGTATAGGGTTAGCAACCCCTTGCGTAGCGCAGGAACCGTCGAACAATAGTTGGGGAGGCTAGCAGTCACCTGCCACCCCGTCACCGAGTCATAACAAGTTTAATAAATCTGCCTTAAATAAGGGCTTACTATGCAAGAAAAATAGTTTTCCAAATTCTAGTGGGTTTTTGCTGGTATTTTCCCTTCTCATAAATATGTGTGAGACAATACGTACAAATCATATAATGCCCCCGTTTTCTTGTTTTCAATAATTTACAGTATTTGCAAAATATAGTTATGGAAATCATTAATTATATTAATTTACTAAACCACCCGTTTCCTGTTGTTTTTAAAGCGAATCAGCTTAGAAAGTAAACTATCCCGGAGATGTCCATTATTTTGTTTGTCAGGAAAGTGTAATTCGCGTGGATTGACAATGATTAGCCATTAGCCATTAGCGCAGCGTGGCGAATGTGGTGTGGCTTTCCACGTAATTGACCGGCATCTATCAGTAGAAAGTGATGGCTGAAAGTGAACTGTGTCTTTGTGAGGGCCGGGTTGTGCTGAGTCACGTACAGCAGCAGCACAGTGGCAGATGCTGAGGAGAGTCATCAGCACCGGTACAATGTACCTCCTGCGTATGACGCGGCTGACGGGGAGAAAACACTCACTCGATGCTCTGCAGTCTCAGGGCGTGATCTTGTGCATGGCTTGTCATTGAAAGAGGTGTAGTCATCTTGGTCGCATACCAAAAATATTGTTTGGTTGAACGGTAACCGTGATATATTACGTCGGAAGATGAGTTAAAGTTGGTAGGAATGATCGTTTCATTGAACTGTATTAATGGTTTTCGGGAACATTCAAATTAAATTTAAGGCTCCTTTTCAGATAATTTTTAAACTTATTTGTGAAGCCTAATAAATAATGTAACCAACGACATAAAGCTACCCGACGCGACGTATATTTTTGAAAAACATCTTTGTTCTATAAAATAAATCTCCTCGTAAAAACAAACTAAAACGAATCATCCCATTATTTAGAATACATTTATTTTCTTACATGGAAAAACTTTGTACCACTTTACAAACTAGTAAGTATATCTGCAAACTTTTCAGCCATAAGGAAAGGGTATATGCTATGCACATTTTACTTGTTCTTAACATAAACCATTGCCTAACACAAAAACTATCATTGACATGTAACTACAGTTCACAAGACTAGTAATTTTGAGCATAGACACTTGATTTAACAGTGAAGGGTTCTCATTTAACGTTAGGAGGAGACAAATCATGGATTTAATTTATTTATGGACTCGTTTCATTATGAATCTAAAGCTGAGTTTAAATATCAAATTTTAATTTTCTGTATCAGGATATATTTATACGATTTTCCAAACAGTTTGTTTAATTTGTTATCAAATTCTATTGACTATTTAATCCTCATTCCAGCACCCCGTTATCCTTAACGCTTATGGTTGGCATCTTCATTTTGTAGACGCTCCGATTTTCCTTTTTCAACGTTGTCTCAATCATCAGTATTTGAATTGATATGTCAGCTGATACAAAAAAACAGTAGCCTATTCCTTGATGCACAGAGCCATTTATAGGTTCCGGAAGAGGAATGCTGCCATCAATCAAAACTATCCAGTTAATTTAAAATACAGTACAAGTAATCACGAGTAGTGGGTTGTTTGCTAGGAGGATTGATTGCCAGTCATTGATCAATGTGATATCCGCTGGGATTCCATTTGATTAAATGTGGTGTCGCCAACACAGTGATTGATTAATACTGTAGCAGCAAATATTTGTAGTCCTCGAACTCCTTAAGGGATTTCAACAATTAAATGATGCCACCTCTTAATTAATCGTGTACCGGCACTTGTTTTCTCACCGTTAACATGTTAAACATGTTATAAACTGATACCGTTCAAGAGTAATTTTGTTTAACAAAGAAAACAATAACACTTTCCTTTGTTTAAAAATAATTTTTGGTGAAGCGAGTTTATGGTATTTAGTAATTTTTGCGTACATTTTCCATCACTCATAGTGTGTTTTTACTAATAAGTGATGGAAAATGTCCGTAAAAATTCCTAAATAAACTAAAACTTAATATATTTCTTAATTATTTGAGTTTTGTATTCAGGCATACCCTTATCACAACCAAATGAAGTCAGTTACAAGTTTTCCCAAACTCTGGAATGAATGAATAAACGAAATGTACGTTGTAAACTCTGTTTTAGCGAATTTCCTCTATAGAGAAGAAGCTATTACCGTAGTCGGCATGGTAAGACCTAGGCCCGGGACCATGATAACTTTTCGTTTTGAGGTCCCCAGACCCCAAAAACACCATTCGTTCGAAACTGTATATATGTGTGTGTGTGTGTGTGTGTGTGTCCGTGAGCACGATAACTCTCGTAAAAATAATCCAATTTTGATTAAATTTGGCATAAACATGTAAAGCAACATTTATGACTTTAAGTTCGAAAACCAGCGAAATCGCTCCATCCGAAGGGGTGTTTTGGGGGGGTTTTGTACCCCAAAAATAAGTTTTTTGAATTTTTTACATATAATTTTTTAAATAACCAAATTTTGGTTTTTACTATTGGATTCAGCATAAAAAGACACAATCTGATATTTTGATCATTCCTATACGTCAATTGGTTACCGAGATATTGAAAGTGCTAAACACAGTACGTCGTCTAATGTTATTCTTATGGAGAGAAAGAACAATTTTATTTTTCGCTTATTTATGAACGTATAATGACGAAACTTGGTATACGGCTTCATCTGGTTGTGGTCTATTGATATTTGCTCAAAAAAACAATTTTTTGCCAAAGGCTCCCGTAGCAGCGAACCTACGTACTCAGCCCCCATGTTATACTAATGGAGAATAATTAAATGCGATACCTCCCATAATTATGAACATAAATGATAAAAACTGGTATACGACTTCACCTAGTTAGTTATATTGATATTAGCATAAAACCCCATTTTTTGTGTTCCTTGCTGTAGCAAACTTGCGTACTCAGCCCCAATGTTATTCTTATGGAGAATAATTAAAATTGTATATATCCCTTATTTGTGAATATATTTATATGAAACTTGGTAAGTGGCTTTATGTAGTATTAAGGAATTTATATCTCCATTGGAAATTCGCTGAGTATGCAGGTTTGCTGCGACGGGGGTATTTAAGAATAACGTTGGTTGGGCCGAGTGTGCAAGTTTACTGCGAGGACATATTTTATGCAAATACCGCGAAAATCAAAGGTTATGCCAATATTCGTTGAATGGAAGCGTGGTCTCTAGACCTTTAACACCTCTTCGTGCTTGTTGTGCATATTTGATGTGTGAGAGCGAGTGACAAATACTCTTGGGGTTGCGAGGGCTAGTTTTGTTGTAAAACGTTTGATAATATACCAATTAGTGGACCGTAATTAGTGGTGTCACCCCACCGAAATATGACCGTGTTCTATCAGTACCTAAGGTTTATATTTATAAATCGTAGCTAGGGACTTTGATTGGATCCATGTGGAGAGTTTGGTGGGAGGCGGACAGCGGCAGCGGGCAGCGGCGGGTCAGCGACGGCGAGGCTGAGGTAATGTATAACGGTCAACGGCGGAGACTGGTTTTTGATTCCGCGGCTACGTGACAGGTTCTGCTCACCGACTCCGAATTGTGACTCCCCCAGCACGTAGGAGTCTCCGCCAATACCGTTCAAACCGTGTCAACGTTCAGTCACCCTCGGTTTGTTTTAATGCTGAGCCGATAGTGGTTTCTGAATGGTTTAGTTGTGCTAAGCTAGTATATGCGAGGAATCCATAATACTCATTGTGCTCTTTATTTAATTCTGTAATAGTTTTTGCGAATTCCTGATGTGCAGAATCTAAGCCTTTTTTAAATTGCACGGTTGTTCCATTCGCAGAGCGTAACGTATCTAAGACGTTTTGAAGACACCCTACACCTCCCACATCATAACTCTTCCGACATTCAATTATATTCTTCCTTCTATAAGAAAGTATTTAGTAGCACATTCTAAATTTGGACAGTCAAAATGCTAAACAAAAACACAGTTAAACTTAAGCTTGAGAGGGTTTTTTCCCATTGTCTGATCGCATCAGCATCATCATTATATTAAAAGAATAAAGCGATTTTTGTGCAGAAGATTATGGCCAAACTGCTGGGTCGATTTTGATGATTTACGTGTCGTTTGAAAGCCCTTAACGTCTAGATGTGCCTTTTGGGGGTCTCAAGTCTGTGTGTAGAACCAGAAACCCTTGGGAAACCCTCAAAGTACGGTTTTGGCCCATTTAAATAACATTGGACAGCAAATCAAAACAAAAGAAGCAGAACAGCCGGGATTAAAGATACAGACATATGGTTTGCTAGTTTAGTATTAAAGAGATAAACTTAGTAATCTTCTATCTGTCTCTATAAATAAAGCAGAGTTCTTGTCTGTGTGTGGATCGCCGTACGGCTAAACTACAAGGAGTTAAGGCATGAACTTGTTCAGGGTAGGTTCTTTTAGGTTACAGCTGTTGTACCTGACTCTCAGTTTCCTCTAAGTCCTCTAGGGCCCCGTGGGACATCCAAAATTCCAATGTTAATCAAATGAGACCATACGGTTACAGTTTCCGGGTGAAACCGGTATAATCAGCTAGTGTATATTATGTAAGATGTATTCAAATATGCGCCGAGGTGGTTTACAAACCTACAATTCGATGATTCATACCTTTTTAGTTAACAGCCCAGTCTGTCGATTTATACAAGGTATGCTTATTTTAAATTTTACAGGTTTTCGGGTCATAACATCGGATAGACAAATAAAGCAATTTACCATCAACTGGATTTAACAACAAGCTCGCATGCAGTGGCCCGGTCGGCTGCACGTATTTTTCTCTTCGTAATTTCATAACACAAATTTTGCTCCGGAGGAGGTTGAGCAGGTAGAAATCGGGGCTGCTGGAAACACCTCTTTTGCTCCGCGAGGTGGAGAGTAGCTAACACTCCCTCTCCCCCAAATTCTTTCAACATCACTCTAACTGGAGATGTAAAGTCAGTCCGAACTTTCTTTCGACTCTAGATTCTCTTACCGTGGAGAACCTACAGAGACAAACATTTTGAGACCACTCCCAGTATCCTAGCATATATACTTTCCTAGATATTAAGGAAATATGATGGAAGTTATAATGGCTTTAACATTGTAAATTTTTTTAATTTTTGTTAGGGTTAGGGGTAGTGTTTCAAATTATTCATTTATGAACACCAAATATCTGATTCCTAAACATTAATTTTCCATTATACACTGTTAATCGGAACTCACAACGGGTTTGGCAGGTTTTTACACAAGTTGTACACTAATACAATTGGACACGCAATAGTTTTCAGCTACTCTCCCCCTCGCGGAGCAAAAGAGGTATTTCCAGTGGCCCCGATTTCTACCTGTTCAACCCCCGGAGCAAAATATGTGTTTTGAAATTACCCTAAACAGCGGAGCAAAAGGCGCACACGCGCCCGGTCATCACTCTGGCGCAATTAAGTGACATAGGAAGCATGACACCTTCCAATAATTGACCTTCTAATATAGACCTTGGTTAACCATGAGATGGATCCCCGATTGAATCATTATAATTCGTAGCAACAGCTCCTATATATTACCTGATCCTAAAATCTGGCACAAGGTTTAAATCACGTTGCGTTTAAACCTTGAGAGGATTTGGAACCAAAGAGTCAAGTCGGCTTCCTTATCCCTTTGTTGACAAATGGATTGTCCGTATGGCGGCATAAGCAGCAACAACGGTGATTTATAACAGCTGTTTTGATACATGATCAGCCGAGCGTTGTGAGTTTCTGTGTGGCAGACGGCGGCCATGTTGGAGCCGACAACACAGGCCTTTGTTACTGTGTCCTTTGTAAATTGATCGTGTCAAGGGCGAAGTTTGGTACATGCAAGCCTGTCTGTTGCACCTACCGTTTAGATTTTTCTTATAAACTGTATATAATGTTATGGGATTATGAGTTTAATGAGTGTTTGTTATGAGACTTGGTTAAGTCGCCGTGAAATAAAGCTTAGTTGTTTGTAAGCAATAATTACAAGAACACCGTTGTGGGCGTAATTTTCTTTCTTAGGTTAATAGGATTGTGAGGTTTACAATAAAGAAATTCATTCCTTCTACCAATAAAAAGGGTCCTTCTTCGTGAACTTGGTCAGGTCTTTATAAACCTTCCCAAAGATTTACCAGAATAACGAGCCATTTGTCATTCAAACGTGAACCGTCGTCGTGTAATTTATTCATTAGTAACAACGTGTTATTGTCAGACAAAATCCAACAATAAACCCTTTTATTAATGTACAACATTTTGTTTTCCGTGTTGGATGCTATTTATATATACGTGTAATGGGACGGAGAGGAGATCGCGTGTGTGGACGTCTGTCTGGCCAGTAAACATATGGAGTTTGTGTAAACACTCGTTGTTTATACCGGCCAGCTGGTCCGCGTAAACAATAAGCAGCCCCTTTGTAAACATCCTTGTCTCGCACGCTCTTTGTAACTGTTATCAGCCGACTCCCTATAAACTGTATTTTTTTAACTCATAATAGCGATGGATTTGAATTTATGTAGATGTTGTAGGGTTCACTTTACGTGAGGAGTTTTCTTATCTCCCAAAACGTAGTGTAGTTTTAAATCGTTATAATCGTTGACATTTCGTTTTAACCGACACTTCATCATGCGTAATTCGGATGTTGTCGTCATTGTAATAGTATATCAATTGTATCTATTGTTTGTATAGTTATGGAATATATTATTATATAATTTTTAAGAACAATATGGCTGCTTGGTGTTTATAGCTTGTAGAAGTAGCCTTTATCATTCTCGTGTCATTATTTAGTTATAAGAAATTATCTAAGGAGATGGTTGTAAGTATATATACCCATCTTTATTTATTAGTGAATTTCGTATGGAAAGTGAACTATTAGCATGACCCGCACGGTGAAAGTTATGCCCGGGACCACCATAGAAGTTTCTAACGTGACCCCCTGAACGCGTTTTGGGGGGGGGGTCGTTAAAAATTGTATATATGTGTGTTTGCACTCTAGTGGTTGCATTTTTGTCCGATTTACTTCAAATTTGGTAGGGACGTTCCTTTCTATAATCAGTTGGACAAGTTCGTGGGGCAAAACAATCAGAAAACTCTAAACCCCTTTTTTGGGGATTCATCTTTCAAATTTAGAAATTTTGGGCCCAAAAAGGGTCAGAAAAGCCTCAGATGTAAAACTAATGCATAGAAAGAGATGGGAATTAGTAAGGCGAAATTTGTAAGCCCTCTATCGTCATTCTAGCATAAATATTTACCTAGTTATTAAAGAAAATGTGTATCGACCAAACACAGTACGTTGTCTTATGGGGGTTTTACATTGGAAAGCCTGTTATTCATTTTTTGGTGGACTTTTATCATCCCCAGAAACCTCACGCCTACTTTCAAGCCTGACTGAACCTTCTCCTAACCTTCTATTGCGCAAAATTGTATTCCCAGCATTGCAGGTAAATGAAACCAGGAGCATCAGAACAGCTACAAAATCAATGTTTTCAGATTTCAATAAAAATGGGAATAAATTTATGGTTTTACTCTGATTTTGAGTTTTAAGTGTTTGTTTGGAAATTCACTTCCCTCAAGTCAGCGTGTTGCGTGCGAACTCTTTTTCTTTTTTCATCTGCAAGCAGAAAATATGAATAAGGCAAGATGTATTAATCCGACTTATAAGGAAAGAATAAACCAGAATAAGGAATATGTGCAACACGTATCACGTATCCCATTAGACCGTTTTTGAGTAGCCCACATGGGATTTCTTTTGCAAATTGGGAATATTCCACCATATGGAAATATAATCCGACTTCGCTGCCACCGCGGGTCAAACAGCGGGCAGCTTCTTTGCTAATGCATCTGTCAGCATGCTGAGAAGCAATCTACGTGGTGTTTTAGGTCTGACAGTGTAATACTCCTTGTGTGTGTAGGTAAGCGTATTTGGCCGCAGACGTCACTTAGCCCCTGGACATGACCTGACCACAGCCAATAGCAGTGCTGAGGAAACGGCGCAACCACGGCATCGCTCGTATACTCGTAGAGTGTGGAGAGAGTCGACTAATAACTAGTAACTAGCCAAGTTTAGCCTGCAAGATGCCTACTGGCCACCGTGGAACGACCATATTTGGCACACAGTTTCGGACTGAACATTCTCCTTTCCCCGCGACAATGAGAACCATTCCTTTTTCTTACCTTTAAGTACGGCAATATTTTCCCAACCATCACAAGCCGAGTGCATTTCCGTGATGTAGTTCTTGATGTTCCTGATTAAGAGATGACAGTACAGTTATCCTGGAAAGTTCTTGCAGTTGTAAGTTGACCTATATAGTATGGACCATTAGGATTTTTTTTCTCAACTTCGAGCTGAGTTGTTTCACCGCGTCAGTGAAAACTATTTATACGATTTAGCTTTTACTTTCTTCAAATTAACAAGTGTTGACGCCGATTGCGGGGGTGTTGGAGGGGGTGTTGTTTAGGCCCTCGCCCTCAACCCTTTCAGTTCAGTCGTCCGTCTAGCGTCGACCAAGTGACACTTGCGAGACTCACGAGATTCGATCCATTTTTAGACTTGATTCATTCCTTGACTAGATATATTTCATTAAGATTAGATTCAGTTTACGTCCAGTTTATCCATTTATCAAATTTTATATATTGTTTCACATTTTAATTCAACAAATGACAATAAATTAAGTTTTCAACAAACAAGTGTTTAATTTACAGAACCTTAATTTGCGTAATACTGTATCAAAGAATGGTCTATAATCTTGTATAATTAGTGTTTGTTTTCAATAAATACTCATTTAAAACCTTTAAAACTATTACTTATAACTTGCTAATTTCTAAACGGATCCAAACACCCGTACTGTTGAAGAAAAAAATATACAAAGTATTTATATTTTGTTGATGAAGGATCAGTTCCTAGCCTACATGAATATTTCTACAGTTGTACTCTCTGTTTTGAAATCAACCGCTTCACTGTTTGGTGACCAGCATTATGTAAAGCGATGTTTATGTAAATCGTTACCGCACGGTTTTGAGAGCATATCTGTGTATATTTTCTTTCATGCTTTTGCATTTAATGATACAACTAAAATAGTTGCTGCAAATTGTCCATTTCCCGTTGGAACTCCCTCTCAGCGCCTCGTGATGAGGAAGCTGCAACGCTGCGATGAGGTCGGTCTTTCAGTCACGCGAGACAATTAGCTGAATTAGGCGGCGAAGGCCTCCATGGCTGTGCACATTAAACGCCGTAGCCGCGATAAGGGGTGGCCTGGTGTAGATCTGTTAGAGCGCATTACTTTGATTTGCAAGGTCTTGGGTTCGATCCCCGCCAGTCACCATGTGATTATTTCGGCCGGGTGGTTCGGAACCCTCAATAAACCTGTACGTTCGTCTAACTATAAAAATAGATAGGTGTCTGGACGAGGAAACTATCTGTGTATAAGAGATGTCCCTTCACAGACTACTTCTTGTTGAGTATGTATAAACGCCACAGACACCAGAGCGAACTGCGGGACTAGTTACGCGTTGTTCCGGAAGCTATTAGCATCGGCATTAGCGTAGTCCAGTTGCTAACGCGGCGTTACACGCTGCTCGCCTCTCTCTCCTCATGCCCGTACTCGGACCACCGACCCGAGGAAGCTACATACGAGCCCATAGTGTGAACCGGAACGTGGAATAATGGGTAGAAAGTTTATAAAGTTGTACTGGTCTACCTTCGCGCTGTAACTGCCCGATCAACTCGTTGTTCAATAAGGAAGACAGTTCTATAGCTTGTGCATGCTTATATTTTACACCTGGTAAATTTTCAAGTCGAATATTGGCATATAAAACAATTAAGTGTTATGTGATGGTTTGATTTGTTTAATGCTTGAATACAGGCTTTGAGGCTGTGTGAAGGAGTTTCATTATTATATTAACACATAGTAGTATCTATTGGGGATTGAAAAAAACCGATGTCAATGTGGGGAATGTCGTCAAAAGTTAAAGAAAGTATTTTCTAGACATAAAGCAACCCCTATTATTTTTACATTACTAAACCAATGGTGTACATGCTCGAACTGAGTATTTTAGACGGGTGCCATATTAAAATTAACACAATCCATCCAATAAAGTGTGTATTCTAAAGACCTTTTTTAATCGTTTTATATAGAACTTGGAATTACAAAATAAAATAACGTGAATTAATGTGCTTGCATATATAAATAAATTCGGTGTTTGTTTCGGTGGTTGAAGTGCCATTTATAACTGCAAATTTCGATCAGTCCGCCACATGAGTAATTTTTAACCAGTAAACTGCAAAATCCACAGAGTAATTTTTAGTATATGCATCACATTTATTCACTGTTGACATGGAACAAACTTTCATTAAAAAAACGACTTATGAATTATTTATTTATGTATTTGCGTTTATGAAAAAAATCGATATGAACGAATTAATATTTACAAATTGTTTATTTCTAGTAATAATAATCACCAATTTGATTTTGTTTCTCATCAGTCACAGGTCTGCATTGTGGTATAGTAGATGTTTGTAGACTGTACGGTAGCATCAATACTAGTTCGCATTTTTTTGTGGCTCCGTGCGCCGTGCGTCCGTCCGTCCGCTCCGTGTGTCCGTCCGTCCGCGGCTGTTTCTCGACAAGCTACGAAAAGGTTATTTTAGGGGTAATCGAGGTCAGGGAAGCTGCTCTTGCCATTGTTTTTCTTGAAAAACAACCTCATTTGAGTCACGGTAGCTTTAAGCTGTTTTTAGGCCATTTTAGCATATATTAGCGGAGCCGGGAGTATTTAAGCTTTGTTCCTGAAACAGCTGATTATTTCTTGCGGTCGCGGTAGCGGCTGCCAATGAATACTAGTTGTTTATAGTTGGGTTGCGGGCGGGGCTCGTGAGTACAGACTCAGCAGGATATTAATGAGTGTAACAGGTGATTATAACAGTGTTTCCGGTCTGAAGATGACCTTGGCTCGCCTCTTCCGCTCGGTAACGCACTGATTGTTGCCGCACCTGACCGCTACAGCCACCGCACCACCGCGGTACCTCTCCTACTGTCAGACTGCCAGACCGCCAGACCGTGGGTGGCGTGTAGCTCAAGTAACACACCCTCCAGAATTAACGGGATTTAGTTTGGGCTGCCGTAAAAACAGTATGTTTGCCTGCGTGTGAGCGTGTCGTTTAACTTGACTTCTAAGGAGTTATTTTGCATGCAGAATCTAATCAGTATCATCGTCCATGTGATTTATCTGGTCATATCCGTAGAAGATTTACCGTTGTTTAAGCCAACTCAGAGATTTTGTTTCTATTTTCTATGTTTTTAAAGTATCACACCGACCTTGTTACTGTAAAACGTCATTTACTTGACATTTATAAGAAATAAATCGTTTACGATCTGTAAAATGTCCATGTTTATCTTCAGGTACACTGTTATTCTTCTTTGTAAAGGAACGTTGCAGTTTTAACCGTCTTGCGTGATAGTACAATTGTGCACTGGTAGCGTTTAAAGAATGTCTTACCACACATAATAATGATTGTATGATATTTAATCCGGTAGATGGACTAAGGTACCTCAGGTTAAAATTGACCTGCGAAATGTTATCTTGTTTTGGTAAGGCTATAGACAAGAGTTCCAGCACGAATAGGGGTCAAGTGGGGACGTTCCTTTTACTGTCAAAGGAACGACAGTAACACCATAGAAAAATAAACCAAGTATTTTGTTCCTGGTATTTTTACCTGGTTTATTTTTCTATGGGAACAGTTAACTAAACCAAAGAGATGATCTCAGTGACCTGTGTGCCGTTTCCGTGTAACAGCTTTTTGTGGCTTGACAGAGGGTCCCAGCACTTACTTATAAGGGCCAAAGAGTGTGAGGACCTTGAGTCCAGCCCATTACACTATATTAATACACTAGTACTAATAGAGTTCTATGGTACAGCCTCACCAAAATATTTGCAACCCACCCTGCAAATCGGGCTAGCCTGGGGGCTTTAGTCCTGCAATCTTTCAGCCGATGTAATTCATATTAAGTTTCTTTCCAGAATATCATTGCGAGGTTTCTCTTCATTACGCACAATGATTTGTTAGAAAGCCTTAGGCGCTCGGAAAGAACCTTTCCCTGTTTTATGGAAAGCGAAATGTCGACCAATTTATTGCTGGCATAGTCTTATCTCGACGATGACATTAAGTTTTAAAACGTTGTATGAATTTATTTATCCATTTAATCGTCGCTTACAAGTGTTAAACATTTCGCATGTTATCCCAACGCATATGTTATGTGAATATTCGTCGTCCACATGACAATCTAGGATGATCCCTGCTATTTTCTGACTTTCCCACCCTGCTATTTTCTGACTTTCCCAACTTAAGTTCCGCTGAGGTAGACATAACTGGAGGGGCATTACCGGACTATTACCGATGCAAATTTGTACGACTGCGTGAAAGCTCCCGGCTCCAGCCTAGAAGGCTAATCTCGATCGATCGTATCTTCTGATCCTCTGTATGCTTACTTCATATTTCAGAGGCTTGGCTCAGATTATTCAGATTAACCTCGATGCTAGCTCATAATAATATACTAATCCTGACCTCAGACCACGCACCATCGATCGTCCGGAGTTTCAATAGTCGGTTGCTATAGGGAGAACCGAGTGTTGAGAGGCGAGGTGACGTTATCTTAGTTCAAATTAGCTGTTGAACGCAGTCTGATAATTCAGAAAAAACATGTCCATCACTTAACACTTGCACAGGGCACAGGCTGGAGGCTGGAGGCCCTGTAGATCAGGGACGGACAGGCTAGGTGGTTGGAATAGGTCGTACATTTGTATATCATTCTACTGAATCGATTCAAATTAATTAAAGTGGAGCTCGTGCCTACGTTGCGCCTCATATACCGGCCTGTGGTAGCATACGCCACGGCCGCCAACAGTTAACGGGATAGTTTTATTGTAGTTTACACCGAACGGGGGCCGTAGGCGGTGCGCGGTCGTGACTGTGTGGGGCGCCTACCGTACCGTTTATATGCTAAAGTAAACAGTAAACTATTTGTAATTAAACTATTATTACAATCGTATATTTAATGAATTAATATTGTCGCAGTTGGTTGTTGCGATGGCCAGTTTTACTTTGACCATTTTAAACTTATTACAATAAGGTACACTTTACTGATATTCGATAATGTTGGTTAAATTTCATGCTGGTAACATAGAATGTGGTACAGTCCGGTTCACGGTGCTTGGCACCTGGGAAAGGCGAGAAACTACTGAAATTTCTCGTAAAAAAGTATACATTAACCAATACAAATGTTTTTAAATTAAATTAGTGATTTTTGCATTCCGTTGACAAAATTTGACTGTAACACAAACGGTACTAAGCCAAATAAAAGGCGAAAAGCGTTTCCAGAGACTAACCAGGCGCCAAGCACTGTGACCCGATCTGTAATATTGCTTATTACAAACAAATGCCTAAATTTTTGTATAGTGACTTTTTCAATTATCATTACGTATGAAGCCATGAAAGTTAATTTTATAAGTTCGTGATTTTATTGTAATAGATGCATATTTTTATCTAAAAACTCAAGCAGACGCAGGATTTTATTAACATTACACAAGACTAATATATTTACAATAAATAAATAAATTAATTAATTAATTACAATAAGACAGCTTTTTGTTGAGCTGCGGCGTGAATGTGGAAATTTCCCATTTTTATGAAGCTCATTGTTAATTTCAAACTTAAATATTGTTAAGAGCAAGATTGTTCCTTAAGGAAAGTACTCCAACAGACGGTTTAGAATCACAGCGATGGCCGCGACATGGACACGACACGGCGCGACACGTGGGCGTGACGAACCTCTCTCACGCGGCCTACAGCAGCCAGCAGCTGTTGCAGCGACTCAGCAACACAGATGTATTGCACGTTGCTGCACTAGATAAAACAATCTAGCCTGTTTATGCATTTGTTGTATTCTCGTATTGTGTTATGCATATGATTTTTGATTGTTATGTCTAATCATTAATCATCTTCGTGATTTAAACATGTTGGAATCTGCATTATTTATTCCTTTTGTATGATGGCGTGCATATTTTCACATTGTTATTCCACCAGTGCAGTTTTTGACTGTTATTGGCGATAAAATGTGATTACAGAATGTCAGGACCAGTTGAGAAACGAGCCAGTCAATAATTCATGCGTATTCTGCAGGCACCACTTATGTTATGTCAGTCCAGTGGTTTCACAGTTTATGTTAGTCGCCACCGCCCTCATATCCTCGCGATGGTTTATGGAGGCGGCGGCGGGGCCGGATGGGGCAACGTCGCGTGGAAGCGTGGACGGCGACAATACGTTACGTGATGTAACGAACCATTGTGTCTTCACACCACGCGTTGCTCAATAAAAACACCAAATCACATTACAACAATAGCTGTCGTCCGTTTTATAATAACATCGAAAAAATAACCGGCTCTCTCCTCAGACCATAGAAAAAGCCTAACCCCGTGATTCCGCCAAATGGACGACTCGTGTCAAATATAAATACAGTAATTGTATGTTATTATGTAAGCATGTGCATATACGAGTTGGCATAATTTCTTAAACTGCACTTTTTTAGTATTGTATAATACATCCATATGGTTTTCTAATTGGTAAAGGTTGACGAAATGTAATTTTCCTCGTTATAATTTAGTATTGAGTAAACCAGTTTAACAGGCTGGTAAGTTATCGCTGGACAGTCGACAAGTGAGAACGGAGTATTTGGAGTCGTCTCGTGTCAGAGGTGGGATGAGACTGGGACACTGTCCAGCGAGAGGCGACGACGCGACTCTGGGGCGGTAATAGGCGACAATTATCGGCGGCGAGAAATAGCTGCAGAACCTGCACTAAACGTTGTCTTCTTACATAATAAAGGCAGAAGCTAGAGAGCTAGGAGCTAGGGCTACGGATGGAGCTGTGACGATGGTCGTCATTGTACGGGCACTGTCGCCTTCGTGACGTACAAAGTGATATTTAATGGGCTGTTGTGATGTCGGCTGTTTGATACTCGTTAGACGGGCGACATGGAGTACGGTGAAACGGCCGGTCTAATATACTCGTCACGGAAACCGAATAACAAAGAAGTTTGTTGAAAGGTGTTCCAGAATAATGGGTTAGATAACACGATTCCGGAACCGAATCACACTACAGGGCAGTTTTAAAGTTTCTTAAATTACTTTTCACTTTCCTCCAAAGCGTGCACGGAAGTACGAAGCCAATATTAATTGTAGTATCTTGAAATATTATGTTTAGATCTCAAAATAAATGACCTCGCTGCCATCTAAAGTTGTTTAATCATGAAATGCATTTAGGTTTAAACATGACTTTTCCGTTGTTATTTGTATAAATCATTACATATTACGTTCTTTTTAAAGAATTTAATTGAAAACATGCTATATTTCCTTGCTTTGTTACTTTTAATATGCTTCAGATTTTTTTCCGGCTGTGCTGTAATGTTATATAGAAGATACTTGTGACTTATTATGCAACTGTAAGACCAGGTTCATCTGGGGAGTTTGTTGTCAGTCACTTTGGAGAACTAATTTCTTCCCATCTTTTTGCCTTCTGGAAACAGGCAAACCATAAGTACTTCTATCAATAATATCGTAGATTAAAAAAAAAAATTTTTATTGTGGTAATTTTTCCAAATAATTGTGAACCGTGAAAAGCGACCGCAGGATAGTTAACGTATCTGGTTTTCAGAGTCAAATTTGATGGAAAAGTCTCGTTTTGTCTGCAACTTTTTAGCGGGAAAGGCCTTTCTTCTTGCATTATTGAGGTGTGTTTTAATCAGGTTATCAGTAAACTAACTATATATCATTTGATGTTATCTATACAATTAAACCGATGTACTTCAGTTGTCTGTAACAGCGAATGCAATGTTTATTAGGTTAACATTTCCGTTTTTCTTAAGTAATGAGTTTGCATGTTGCATGCACGAATTTAGACTCGTAAGGAGAAATTGTTGAATTAAATATGTCATGAATTCTTGACAAACGGGTTTTCTATCGTATTTATTCTTTTAAGAGTTTTTAAAATATTTAAAATAAAATAAGACTCACAATGTTTGTAAGATAAATTATTTTTAGAACAATGTGAATACGGTAAATCTAAATTCCAATCATATGCCGGTGACAAGGCTAGGTTATCACAAGGTTAGGATTTTGGGGAAAATAAACAGGCGAATGAGCAGAATATCCACACCATCACTATTGAAGACGCCGTCACACACAGGCGTGTATTTTAAGGGTAATATTTGAGTGTTGGATGAATTGAAGAGTGTCTACCTACTGTTGTCTTGTTACCAAGACTGACTGTTCGTTTAGTTAGCATCGATAATTAATCGCCCAATTACCGGTGCAGTTGAGAGTCCTACAGCTTATGGTTTGATCTGAAGCAAAAATGCCATACTATTGCAGATTTATGTCTGATATCCCAGATGGAGTTCATTCCATATAACTTTCCCGCTCTTGGACGATTCAGTCTCTTATATAATATTTGCGAAGGTAAATAATGCACCACGCTATATAATGAAGGATGCACAGGCAGACACATAATGACATCTGCCGGTAACATTAAAACATCAATACCTTCAATCAGCAGATGTTTATTGAACAATTATAGAGTTCTGCTGCAGAAGTCGGTCGGTCTAGCAAGTGGTAGAGGGTAGAGCCACATGGGAGACGTCAGTGACCGGTTTGTCGGTGAGTCAGTTGCGAGTTGGTCAGTTACAGTCACTGCCGGGTGCTACGTCACTACTGCTTGTATATCGTCATCGTGGCTGGTGTGCTTAGTAATGCTACATATATAGCACCACCTTGTAATGCTAACTGGCTGTGCAGGCATGTGATGCAGGATGTTAGAGGCAGGTAACTGTGGAGTCGGCTCATGTTAAATTTGTGTCATTGTTTTACCTCAGACTATTTACTTACAGCAACACTTTGGACGCAACGATTTGTTCTCAGCTGTGGAGCGTTAGCGCGGCAACGCACTGCCACACGCTGTGTCACGCCCGGAGAAACTGTGACACTTGATTATCACGCCGCCAGGTTTTTAAGGAGGCCAGGATATTTTTGGTAGTAAAAACCTGTTCTACACCACGTAATCACTTCCTCTTTATTGCGATATGAAGTACTCTGATTAAATCAGTTCTTGTCCCGGCGCTCATTGATTAGGCCCGAAAGATGAAGCTGGCTGTAAATAGCTCTGCAAAGAGTAAGTAACCCTGTATATCCTGGTTGATTGGCCAACTCGACAGACACGACAGCGCAATCCCCGTCGGCGGGCACGTCCAAAGTTTAATTAATTTTGCATGATTGCTTGTTGAATCGGTATTGCGCAGTCTGGTCGGATTTACTCCTGGTATTCCTGTTACTGGCTATGTAGTTTACCACTGAATTTCCAGTTATTGTGTATGTTTTCTCTTTCTGTTTTTGTCGCCATTTTTCTAAGTATGGTAATAATTTTGTTTGTTTGTTGCAGGGTCATCTTGCTACACCATTTAAGGTTCGTATGGTTAAACAATATCGACCCTTGTTTTATCTTTAATGCGAATCGTCTGATTTTTATTTTTATTTTCGTTTTGTTCGTATTTTTTTGACCTAGTTTGAATCTGAATTACTTTGTATATGTATTGTTCTATTGTACTTGGTTCGTCCGGGATTGCACTCGGTTTGTATGCACTCGGTTTCTATCATTTCCAAATAGGGTTATCTAAAATATCCGATCAATTCAGTGATTATAAGAATTTTTTGAAAGCAAAAAGGGCAGATACCTAAATGGTTATTGAAGAGGAAGAATATGAGTACGGTATGTGATGTTTGGATACTTCATGCGTACTATCTTCCTGTACCGAAATTCAGCTTAATCCACCCACCTTTATGTGCCTAATGGAGCAATAGACCGATATTAAGATTTATTATATTAGTAGTATGAGAATATAATTATTCTATACCAAAGCGAGTCCATAGTGCTCTTTTGATTAATAAATAATATCTAAACTAATGTATCAACAAGAAAATCAGACGTAACACAAGTCCTCTTTAATCCCGCTGCACCATAGACTGTGCGACGCAGTACTCGCTTTATAATATCAGGAATAGGCACTTTTCAAGAAACCGTTCGCCACACCTTTTTCTTGTTACTTGCCAAGCTAGAAAATATAACTTCCAGTAGGCAAGTTCTTATCGGGAGATAAGATATGGTAATTAAGTTGTTTAATGAAACCAAATATGATCCTATGATATGACAGATAGACTATCGTACCTTCGTCTTTGCTAAAACGTTAAAGTATTATTAAGTTATTTTTATCAAAACAATTAAACATTCAACACTTTATTAATTTGTAAATAACAATTTTCCCGATTTCAAAATATTGGTGGTAATTACTTGTAACTAAAAGGCTAAATGAGAACAGTTAACAGCCAAAGATAAAAATAATAGCCAAAATACTTATGGGTTTAAATGATGTAATGTTACTTGGGCAAAAAGCTAATAAGGCATTAAAGTATTTTATTTGATACTAGTTTTTGTTTGAGACCCAACTTTAAAAAATAACTCGATGTTCCATTATTTTAATAGTCCAAATACATTTTTTTATGTACCCTAGTTTTTTCTATACAATTAATTGTTGCTGCTAGTAAATCCTGTAGGCTGTAGTTTTTAGGTGAGACGTCTCTCAACAGCTGCACTTTTTTAGATTGTTCTTTCTTATCCTGTGCCAGTAAAATACAGATTTGACTTTGTAAACGAACTATAATGATAGGGACATGTGATTTTTTCAAAAGCAACAACTTTCTTTGCGATGTCACATCTTGACATCGCATCCATAAACAATTAACTTCAAAACCAAGTTTATGATCTCTCGGAGCTTAGAGGCATCAACGTTTTCTTAGAGGTAACTTTCATCTTGTCATCGGTTTCGAAGATAACAATTAAAAACAAATTGTCAACAACTTTATGGACTAAGGTGATGCAGTAAAGGGTTATCTTTGGAAAATCGTTAATTTACTGTGTATCACTTTGGCCGCCAACTGTTACCTCTCACAGCCTCAGTACGGGCGGTGAAGGGCGAGTGTATAGTGTGTAGTGTTACGTGTGTCGCCGGTGTCAGTCGTGCGTGACGTCTTCGCTTGTGTAACATCACCGTCCCATCAGCGGCGGTGACTTGAGCATCCACCGTTTCCGGCATTCGTTCACTCCAGGGCCTTTCATTAGTGCGGATACTGACCCTGGATATTATCAAATAAAGCTGAATCATAATTATTGTTTTATTTGTTTGAAAGCGCGTTTATTTCTTCTTGCACTTTACTTTTCCGGGGGGTACTAGGAGGTGGAGGTGATGGGGGGAGGTAACTGGGACGCGAGTCACCCACAAAGAAGTAAAAAAGTGATAAAATATTACGTAATGCATTTTCCTTAACTTCAATCTCCCTCCCTCCCCCGTATATTCATGGTTTTTATTGATTTATTTGGCCTTTACCTACAGTTTCTAATGTTAAAACTACACTATACGTTTCGTGTTGAAGGAAACTCTTATCAAGTGAATCCCACTCTACTTACATCAGTAGGGGGCTTTACTTACATCTAAATATCAAACAATTATATTTAACTAGCCCTTAATTTTTTGTACAAATATAACTCATACAAATACAATAACTGACAATTTTTAACACTAAAAGCAATAGGAAAAGTTAAAATAAATTAATACTAATTTCAATCCATTGCTATTTTGTGTTTCAACTTATTTATAAATACCCCCGTCGCAGTAAATCTGCGTACTCAGCGAATTTCCAATACATTTATATGTTTCTCACTCCTACATAAAGCCATTCACCAAGTTTCACAAAAACACATTTATAAATAAGTGATTTATAACATTTTATTTATTCTCTATAAGAATAACATTAGGACTGAGCACGCAGGTTTGCTGCAACGACGAAGATGAGAAATTAGTTTTTATTTAATTATCAATATAACTGAACCAGGTGAAGCTACATTACCAAGTTTTATTAATTTTTGTTCATAATTAAGGGAGATATAAAACTTTACATATTCTCCATAAGAATAACATTAGGGCTGAGTATGCAGGTTAGCTGCTACGGGGACAATCAACAAAAAATTTATTTGTTGTGAAAATATCAATATACCAGTACAATATGAAGCCACATACCAAGTTTCATCAATATACATTCATAAATAATCGAGATATCAAATTTTATTTATTCTCCATAAGGATAACGTACTGTGTTTAGCACTTTGAATATGTCTGCAACGGTTGGACGTAGAATCACAATTTAAACACCAAAATGATTGTTTTGTGGAGCTGAAGTGAATTCAAGTTACCGCATTCACGGACACACACACACACACACACACACACACACACACACACACACACACACACACATATATATATAAATTTGAACGAATAGTGTTTTTGGCTTCTGAGGACCTCAAAACAAAAAGTTATCATGGTCTCGGGCTTAAGTCTCACCATGAGACCTACGGTAATAGCTTCTTCCCTAAAGGGGAAATTCGCTAAAACGTTGTGTAGCCTATATTTTAAATATTTCGGTGTCGTTATTAATGGACGATATAATTATCATTGTTATTGAAGAATGTTGACTTGTTGATGCATTTAATGTGCCAAATTAACTGACAAATGTCTTATATATTTCAAAAACACTCATCGTAGTCCGTAACGCTTGAGCAAATCCGCCAAATTATCAACCATCATAGTAACAACAACCATCACATCGTAGACTTAACAATGCTTCATTTAAAACATATTCTTTAGCCCCCAAAAAGGCCCTTTAATATAGTGAGTTGGCTGACACATACTACCTTATCTATCTCTAGTGCAATGCTTATTCCTCCGTGTTCACGTTGCTTCATATTTCTGCAGGTTGTACATTCATAGACTATCGTTTGAGATAATCTTTGATTTTGAAATCCAAACCTTGTAAATTCTTCCCCCAGTCATATCTTGCATCAGGACCTTAGTTTGCCTTTCACTATGCGTTATGCGATGTTAGTCATGCTAGTTCGTATCAGCGAAGTTGACTCATAGGTTTTAATTGTGCAGTGTATACGTTGTATTCCATGATTTCTATTTATAAATAATCTATATACAGGTTGAATCAGACCACTTGTCCAGCATGTATAACGGGAGAACGGTTTGGTCTTAAAAGTCATCAAACAAAATTATTCCCACTAAATAATGTGGGGGCAATCTATTAAAAATATTTGCATCAAAATCTATGTACAGGATGTTGTTCCAAAACTGAAGGTCTCGGGCTTGAATCTCAAAATTGTCTTATGTAAACATATGGCAAATTATCATTTGGAAGATCTTGTTGAAAGAAACATTTTGGCGAAAACAGAATCCACCTTTCTTTATCCGTTTCAAAATAGCGGCCATTTTTTTTTGTAAAATATTGACATTTATGGAAGAAAACCCTGCATTTTCTTAACCAATATTCGTATCTTTTTCTGATTCAAATTTCTTACTGGTGATAAACTCAGCTTAACTCTGGTAAGCTACATGACATACTTTATTGAAGCATACCAGAGTAAAGCTGAGTTTATCACGATTACGAAATTTGCATCGGGAAAAGTACGAGGAATGGTACAGAAAATACAGAATATTCCCCAAATGTCAGTATTTTACGTACAAATGACCGCCATTTTGAAACGGATAAAGGTAAGTGAATTTTGTTTTCGCCAAAATGTTTCTTTTAACTAGATTGTTAAAATGATGTATAATTTGCCCTATGTTTACATGGACAAATTATGAGATTCGAACCCGTGACCTTCAGTTTTGTACATAGATTTTGATGAAAATATTTTTAGTAGATTGCCCATATGCGTTTTAGTGGGGAAGAATGTTATTTGATGACTAGACCAAACCGTTCTCTCTTTATACATGCTGGACGGGTGGTCTGACTCACTCTATATACATTAGTATCTGTCCCCAACGTGTTATTTAATAAACGGTATCAGGAAACTAACACATGCTTTCTCCCTTTTAGCCCAGCTTTAATGAAAAAAAAAACTTTTTACTTACTAAATATAGAATATATATATGTGTACGGTTGAATGCGCAGAAAATCCTCTAAATAAGTGGTTTTCAAAAATATCCTCCCATATCCCTTTTAAGGAGGCACTACAGTATCCTTTCCTACACACAGTGGATAAAAGAGGGGAAATGCCCCCTCGTCCCCCCACAGGGTTAAGTGGCAACATATTTCGAAAATCCTCTGTTTGTCAATGGTAACTTGACCTGCATATCAAGTTTTAATGATATTGATATTGATTTAATGAATAAGAGAGAAATAGTAATTTTTGTATTCCCCATAAGAATAACATTGGACAAGTACTGTGTTTACCGAAAAATTTAAATTTAAATTTTCTTCGCAACCAGTAATCGTAGAATAATAATTCAAAATACTAAATTGTTTAGTTTTTTTAACTATTTTTAATGGTGAATAGTAATCTTTTTTAGCATTTATATTTTGTATGAAAAATAAAAAAAACTGAATTTGTTATGTTTTAAGTCCTGTAATTTCTGTGTATAACGGGAGAAAGTAAAAATGTGATATTAGATTAAGTGAACCCAAGATTACCACAAGTTAATTTTTAAAGGTAATTAATTTAAATATTAATCTACAGTATAGTATTAAAAGACGTATAATATGTATTGTCAAAAAATATTGCTTCCTATCCATATGAATTAACAGCGATTACCTTTCAAGTATGACTTTTAACGGTCGTAGTTTCGTTCCTGACTTGACCTAGATCCGCATGGTTCAATTTTCAGGATGTCACAACTAGCTTTATCTATATAGTTACAGTTTTTTTCGGTGTTCAAGCTTCTGGATTACAACACAGTCTCATTGGTCCTTGGCAACAGTTCGCTTAGAGTAAACAGAGATTATACACCGTAACAAGTCTTAGAACAAACAACATTTACTGTCGAAAGAGTTTAATGTTTGACGTTTAAATCTCATTTGAAAGCCATCAAGGGGCCCATGTCTTATGTCACGTCTGCCAGTATTACTATTAATAAAGGGCCAATTGATGCGGCGGGCCGGGGGGCGCCTACGCAGGCGGGACCGGAGGCCAGGAGGTCAGCCGCGCGGCGACAACGAGCCCCATTGTCGTACAATAACACTGTACACGTCACCACCATCGTCTGGGCTCCCCAATCTGGCTCTTTTATCCTAAAGTGTTTCCATGCTCTGAATACTCTGGATCGCTTCTACAGGCCGCGACTATTCGCCCGGTCGATTTTAACTCACATCGGTAGCGTAGAATTGGGCTTAACATTGGTCAGTAACATGAGAGAGGTTCAAGAAGTAGGCTAAGAAGATACTGGAAGTTAGAAAATCCACCGTAGATGTGTTCATCAAACTTTCCAAACCACGAGGACTGTCTTTACCCGGAATATTTCTTTCCAAACTTAAATTGCACGGGTTAAGGAGTACCACACTCGTAGCACAAATCATTCCTGGGTGGCAGGTTCCAAGTGGTAAAAATCTCCAACAAGGTCTCCAGAACAATAAATACCCCAGTAGCAGCAAACCTGCGTACTCAGCGAATTTCCAATGCATATTTATGTATCTTAATACCACAATACCAAGTTTCATCAATATACACTCATAAATAAACGATTTATGACATTTTAATTATTCTCCATAAGAATAACATGGCGGCTGAGTATGCAGGTTTGCTGAAGGAAGGGACACAAAAAATGGGGTTTTATACAAATATCAATATAACTCAAGTAGGTAAAGCCACATACCAAATTGTATTAATTTATGTTCATAATTAAGGGAGATACCACGTTACTTATTCTCCATAAGAATAACATCGGGGCTGAGGACGCAGGTTTGCTGCTACGGGAACTATAAGTAAAACAATGTTTTTTAGTGCAAATATCAATAGACCACGACGATATGAAGCAATATACCAAGTTTCATAAGGATAAGTTGATAAATAAGCGAGATATACAATTTTTCTTATTCTCCAGAAGAATTACATTATTGGATAATGTACTGTGTTTAGCACTTTCAATATCTCTGTAACCAATTGACGTAGAGCAATGATCAAAACACCAAATTGTTTTTTAAGCTGAATTTAATGGTGGAAACTAAAATTGGATTTACTAAAATATTATATGTAAAAACTAAAAAAAACAGCATTTTTGGGGTACAAAACCCCCCCAAAATACCCCTTTGGATAGAGCGATCTGGCTGGTTTTCGAACTTAGTCATAAATGATGTTTTACATGTTTGTACAAAATTTCATCTTAATCGGATCATTTTTACGAGAGTTATCGCACCCACGGACACACATATATATATATATATATATATATATATATATATATATATATATATATATATATATATATATATACAGTTTTGAACGAATGGTGTTTGATGTAACTTGGTGTGTGGCTTCACCTAGTTGAGTAATATTGATAGTTACATGAAACCCCATATTTTTTGTTCCTTGCTGCAGCAAACCTGCGTACTCATCCCCAATGTTATTTTTACGGAGAATAATTCAAATTTGATATATCACTTATTTGTCAATATATTTTAATGAAACCTGGTATGTGGCTTTATGTAGTATTAAGACATATATTTTGCATTGGGAATTCGCTGAGTACGCAGGTATGCTGCGACGGGGGTATTAAGTATTGTTA
Source organism: Allygus modestus (assembly GCA_963675035.1). Taxonomy (NCBI): domain Eukaryota; kingdom Metazoa; phylum Arthropoda; class Insecta; order Hemiptera; family Cicadellidae; genus Allygus; species Allygus modestus. The sequence goes on along the minus strand of OY776111.1, from coordinate 375,638,992 downwards.
TGTTAGCAGTTGTGTGATTTCCTATATATATTTCCTTATATGAATAAAAAACTGAAAATCAGGTGAACAAGCGAATATGTTGGGAAAAGTCGTATAATGTAATGAGTGTGAGAAGTATAACAGCAACAAAAATATGCTGTAACAGATACTGTATGTATGAATATGGGACTAAACATCTATTTTATGTGCCTTGGCAAAGAACCGCCTTCAGATGATAAGTTTTATTCATAGCCTTCCCTTTGAGTGTCAGAGCAACAGAAATGGAACCCATTGTAACATTGTTACTTCTTAAAGTTGTATAAGTTTTGTAAGACGAAATCGTGTGAAATTGCTTGTCAGACTTTATTGCCACTTGAGTTGCCAATCTCGTTTGAAACCGAATGGATTTCCCTGGTATCAGTTGCCCAACGCAGCACCGCGCCGCGCCGGCCGGGCCGGACCGCTGTGGAACAGTTGTGGTTGATTGCTGTTTTTACTATCAGCTGTTTTTATGATCAGCTGTCGGCGTGGTGTTGGTGGTGCCGGAAGTCAGTGCGGTATTGTCTGGCACAGCGCGTATTCCGCTTCACGACCCAACTCCTCGCTCCCTTTACAGTTTACAGATTCGTAACTCAATCATCCGGTTCACTGATAAATTAGGAGAAAAAAGAAACGCGACAAAACATGTCTGCGCGACCTGGCGGGGTTAGCAGGCAGTCATGAATCATGGCGTGTTTTGTGCGGGAAGGATTGGTGCAATTTAATTATTGCATATGATTAGCCTACTCATATCAGCTCGGAAATATCCAGTTGTCATACTCAGCACTCAGAAATTGAAACCATCAAAGTACACTTTTGTCTCAGAAATCTCAGAAAAAGATCGGTCTGCTAGTTTAATTTATTCCTGCTTTTATCATATCTGTGATGAAGATTATCTTAACAAATATTTAATGTTCTCTTGAAGATTTATTTAAATATATATGATTGATTGCAGATCCACGCAAAATCTGGTAGTAAGCTTCTAATGTTAACAAATATTACGAATATATTGTTTTAATACAATTTTAACATGCCTACAACATCCTCATGATTCGTATCATAATTTTACAAAGTAGTGAACGGGTATCCCAAAAATGCCGTGCCCATTTCTTAAATTGCAAATGTCATACAGAGATAGTGGGCCTAATTAGTGTTCAAGATTATTGTAATTGCATGAACAGGGGCAATTCCCGGTACAGTTGTGCAAAAGTTGCGTGTGCAGTGCGCAGTGCACATCCTCCGCTGTAACCTGGATGTGCGTTCGCTTCACGCGCCACGGCCGATACAAGGGAAGGGCGGCTGCGACTGTGCTAACGGTTGTTGTACACCTTTGTTTAAATTAATCAATGTATTACTCAAAGTAATATTGTAATTAGGCGTGTGGTATGGTCACTTGTGCAAATTTACAACTTACAACTGTTCAGATTCCATAATATGGACGGAATTAAGAAATGTTCCATCGTAATAAAGTAACTTTTAACTAGTTTTTGCTTAAAGTCGCTTTCCAAGTGTCTGTGAGCGGTTGGTGTCAATGGTGTTGGTGGCTACACGTGCCGCAGTGGCCCGACCCTTGCCCTGCTTATCAGCTCACTATCTCCATCTACTGACTCACTTCCTATCCCCATCCCAGGTCTAATCCTGCGATAACGCTTATCGCCTTCTCATCTGCATTCTTGCCCTGCTTGTCTCTTCCTCCTGCGCGGTGCTTCGTCAGTCTTCGTCTTTGGGCGGTTCGTGCGGTAGTGGTCCGTTCCTAGCCAGCGGTTTGGTCATGTGTCCTCCTTGCCTTTGCCAGGTAATGTAACCCTCGCCAATACAGTGGTTTTACAATGGTTGTCAAGTTAAGGAAATGTTTCATGCAAAATAAAACTTAAAGATATTTCTTTGACTAAGTGGCGCTCTTCTTATAAAGACATATAAAACCGCTTTTAACTATTTGTTTTGATTTTGGTTGTAAGATTTAACGATGTTCAAATCTCTTATTAACTATATATTTTTCGCTATGGACGAATTCTCTTAACATCAACGAACCTGATGGGATTGTTTTTTTTTAAATTTTATTATTTTATAGATGTAAAGCTAAATTTCTCCGGTAAATTATATGAGTCGGCCTTCGCAATAATCGTGCGTCAGCGTGAAAGATTTTTGTAACAACCTGTGGGGATTTTTTAATTTTTGTTACACCTTTTCCTAAGCGTGTCTGGGCATTTGCTGGTAAAAGTTGCATTGTATTTGGGACAAACAATACCGTTCAGATTTGATTTTTGATCAATATTTCCGGTATGATTGGAACCACAGCACCCCATGCAATAAGACAACGTATTTACTATATTATTTCCGTTTGTTTTGAGTCAGTAATTTATGTTGCTTTCTATCCGCGCCACTGCAGTAAAATCTTTAGAAGTGTAGCGCAGTCAGTTTGACCCAGTAGGATCCAGCAACCTTCTGGTTACCCATGCTCCATGTAATCCAGAAGGACACTGGAATAATTGCCTGTACTACTGGTATCATAGCATCAACAGTACGCGTAAAGGCGTTCCTGGTAGCCTTTTTATAATTTATCTGTCGGTTTCACCTGGTTTTAAGGATTTTCAGACTTCTTTACGTCAGAAAAGCCCTAAGCTAGGTATTACGGGAATGCCTTTACGACTGGAAGAAATTTTTGTTTCAGTGTGCTCCCCGGAAGGAGGGTTATGTTTTGAATGTATGTTATGTATTTTTCTTTGGCATGCTATGTCGCCTAAACGGATTGATGGATTTTAACATATGAGGAGTCATCAGAATCATCTCAGTTGTAGAAAGTGACTTGGGGTATAATATTTAATTTCTCTTTCCAGTTAAATATCTATTACGCAGCCGGTTTCTTTAGTCTGTAGAAATTAGTGGTATTCCTGTTAAGACGTTGCACTTACTCCATTGCCTTTTGGATCACTTATACAGGGGCGCTACCCTAATGTGCTTAATCTTTGAACACATACTACGGGAGATAGACCACCCCTTGTTCTCCGTTACGGCGGCAGCGAAGGAGCGGACGCACGTCTTCGGTAGCTGTTTTTGAGCACACAATTAGTCGTCCTCCCAGTATAATGCGCCAACGCCAACAATCCATTAGTGATTGGACACGCGGTGACTGCCCTCTGCCACCAGCCACAACATCATCATATCCGCGGCGTTCCATAGTCAATTCAACCGGATTGAAAAGCCCAAGTGTCATTTTGCGCGAGTCTTCACTCTTCAGTTGTAAAGGAGGGAAGTACTAAATCTTCACGAATTCTCAAGATTATCTGCGATAACAAAAATCGCCACGAGCGCTCTCCCAACATTACGTTACAGATCTTGTTTAAGTCCTTTGTATTTCCATTTAGAAGTCGACGTTTCTTTTATATTACTCGTGGCCAGACGCAAATTATGAATAATTACACGTGTGGAAGACATGTGTAAATGAGCGGGGCTCAGATTTGTCACTATGGGATTAAAAAACCTACCTTGCTTGTTAATATTATTGTTTTTTCCTAAGTTGTGTTTATGAAAGCAGACATACAATCTACTTTTTACGTGAGAAAATGTGCATTTACCATACTGTCATATCACTGTTTTACTGTTTTTAGAACAGCATATAAAAATGCAAAATGGAATTTGTCCTTTATTGAACCGGTGGGTAGCTTAAATTCGATTTTTTTTTATATAACGCCTGGTACTCTAATCAAAAACAACTGACGAACATAATTTTTTCTTGTAATTATTTATTTCTTCGTAATTTCCACTGTTCTATGCCGCAGTTTCTATTCGCAAGAAGCTATATAATCGTCTTACCTTATCCGCCCGGCTAGTGTGCGTGTGGGCTGTAGCGGGGGCGGACGAGAGAGCGGCCTTGACCCACGAATGTCTGTCACTTCCACTGCAGGACATCTGCCGCAGAGATGAGAAAACTCGAAATGACTGCCCAGATTTCTTCATTGTTTATTATCTCCTACGTCGTCACTACTGTCATGTTAACTCAGAAAATTATACTTTTATAAGCATACAGATTTGTGCATTATTTTGGGGAAAGTATTTAAAAGCCTTCTTGCATTTCCTTGTTCACCTGGCCAAAATTTATTTTAGGGAAATTTTTTAATCCAAGAACAACTTTTACTTGTTGTACCTTACTTCTTGTAATTTAAGGAAATTAGACACGTCAATATAATTGTGTACAGTTAATACAGTTTTGTATTAATTATAAATAGTCTACCATCAATTTCCTGTTAATTAGTTTACCAACTAAATCTGATTTGTATGCTGAATTGACCTTCTGATTTGTCTACGGGTGTACTTTGTTGAGGAAAAGTAATTAAATTTGCAAGTACGTATCTGTTGTAAAATACTTAATTTAACTATCGTTATTATGTTTGTCAAGCGACCCTGACGCCTATTTCACCGTGTCAAGAGAGTTTCCCGCGCAGTTTATATAGAGCGCGTCGGTGCGGCGTCGCGGCGCGGGGGTGGTAGCGGCGCTGCGGGTGCGGGGCGGGGTTGGTAGCGCCGCTGCGGGTGCGGGACGAACGTGCCGGGACGCCGGCCGCCGCGCACCGGAGAAACTGACAACGCGGCGGAACACTTCCTGCCTCTCCCGTTATTAATTAACGCCGTGGTTAATGGCGCGGCGCCGGCCCCGGGTAGCCCGGTCAATTATTCATTTAAATCTTTAATGATTAAAAAACGATATTCACACTTCACTAATTTGTTTACTAGTGAAAAAGCAGCTCAAACAAAACAGAGAAGAAAAATTGGTCAAGCTGTTTGTTATTGCAAACAACGAAACGAAATCGTTATAATAAAAGAAACGAGTTCCCACGCAGCACGCTGACGTGAGGGAAGTGAATTTCCACATAAAAACTTTTAAAACTTAAAATTAGTCTAAAGACATACTTGTATTCCAATTTTTATTGAAATCTGAAAATATTGATTTTTTGGCTGTTCTGATGCTCCTGGTTTCATTTACATGCAAAGCTGGGAATACAATTTTGCGCATTATAATGTTAGAAGAAGGTCCAGTCAGGCTTGAAAGTAGGCGTGAGGTTGCTGGGGATGATAAAAGTACTCTAACAAAGGAGTAGCAGGCTTTTCTAGTCTAAAACCCCCTATAAGACAACGTACTGTGTTTAGTCTAAACACATTTTCTTTAATAACTCGGTAAATATTTATGCTAGAATGACGAAAGAGGGCTTAAAACTTTCGTCTCACTAATTCCCATCTTTTTACATGCATTAATTAACATTAACATATTAACATTAACATATAATTAACATTTGGGGCTTTTTAGACCCTTTTTGGGCCCAAAAACTCGAAATTTGGAAAATTAATCCCCAAAAAAGGGGTTTGGAGTTTTGCGATTCTTTTGCCCAACGAACTTGTCCAACTGATTTCAGAAAGGAACGTCCCTACCAAATTTGAAGTTAATCGGACAAAAAATGCGACCGCTAGAGTGCAAACACACACACACACACATATATATATATATATATATATAAAATTTTGAACGACCCCCCAAAACGTGTTCAGGGGGTCACGTTAGGAACTTCTATGGTGGTCGCGGGCTTAAGTTTCACCGTGCGGGTCATGCTAATAGTTCACTTTCCAAAGGAAATTCACTAAAAAGTATTTAGATTATTGTTTTGAGCGCGGAGTGTATAGTGGCATATCCTTACCGTATAAATAGTCTAAATATAGATCTAAGTTCATATTCAAAAAAGTGCATTGTTCCAACCTGTTGTATAGTTTGTAGCTTGTCACATGTGTCGCTATTTTCTGATCATTATACTGCAATAGTTTTGACCTCTTACGATTGAATCTCTATAAGGCGTTAAGCCGTGCCTGGGGGGGCTGTTTTTGAATCCAGTGAGTGGTGAGTAGGTGAGACGGTGAGAGAGCCACTCAAACCAATATTTTTTTATTATCAGACCAACAGATAAAAGCACAGTTATTATTTAGGTAACCGTTCAGTTAATTACATCCAACCACACAAAATGTATATTAGTATTTTCAATGAACGTTATATTTAACATTGATAGCTTTACTACAGATATATATTTTTACTGAATCAGTTACCAACTCACCTATTTCTACTCACCAGGCAAAACGCTGGTGACTGAAAATGGGTAAGTTGACCAGAAATAACATTCTTCTTATTTTTCATGCTAGAAGGGTATTAGATGGTATTAAACGAATACAGGAATGCCGTGCAACTGTTAACCACTGAATTGAGAACAACCGTTCCTGAAAGTAGCCGGTTTCGAATGCCGTGCAACTGTTACCCACTAAATTGAGAACGTCCGTTCCTGAATGTAGCCGGTATCAACAGTTATAGGCATTCTAAGGACTTTGAACATCACTAATTTCGTTCAAACATGGTTTTTGCTGATTGCATCGTATCTATCTATATTATTAATAGGCAAGCATGATTTTTGTCTTACGTTTTTATCAGCTCGTGCGCATCGTAGGAAAAATCTAAGCACACTGATAGAAATGTATTGTTATGTATATGTGCACAATACTATCGTAATTTACATTAGTTTTTGAGAAATAGAGAAAATTTAATTTGAAATTTGAAAAAATAACATTGGCCTTATGGGTTGCCTCGTTGGTTACGGAATAACAACTTAAAATAAATATGTAGCACAATAGCAAGAACAGATGATTCATAAATAAAACATTTGACTGACTACTGGAATGGTAACACCATTCTCTAATCAGTTTAAACTCCACATTAAAACAAATTAAACCTGTTTGTGAGGGGGAGGATGAGGGATGGGAGAAGATGAGGTGGAGAGGTTTCAAACATAAATAAAAAGGCTACTGGAATGGTAACGCCCTTCTGTTACCGTTTTAACTCCACATTAAACGGGGAGTGGATGAGGGGTAGAGGTGTCATGAATAAATAAATACCCCCGTCGCAGCAAACCTGCATACTCAGCGAATTTCCAATGGAAATATAAATGTCCTAATACTACATAAAGTTACTTACCAAGTTTAATAAAAATATATTCACAAATAAGCAATATATACAATTTTAATTATTCCCCATAAAAATAACATTGGGCTGAGTACGCAGATTTGCTGCATCAAGGAACACAAAAATGAATTTTTATGCTAATATCAATATAACTCAACTAGGTGAAGTCATTTACCAGTTTTTATTCATTCATGTTCATAATTAAGGGAGATAAAGCATTTAATTATTATCCATAAGAATAACATGGGGCTGAGTACGCAGGTTTGCTGCTACAAGAGCCTTTGACAAAAAATTGTTTTTTTAGCAAATACCAATGCACCACAACTAGATGAAGCCGTTTACCAAGTTTCATCAGTGTACGTTCATAAATAAGCGAGATATAAAATTTTTCTTTTCCTCCTTAAGAATAGCATTAGACAACGTACTGTGTTTAGCACTTTCAATATCTCGGTAACCAATTGACGTAGAGGAATGATCAAAATATCAAATTGTGTGTTTTTTTAAGCTGAATACAATGGTAAAAACTAAAATTTGACTATTTCCAAAATGTTATGTAAAACATTCAAAAAACTCATTTTTGGGGTACAAAACCCCCCAAAAATACCCCTTCGGATAAAGCGATCTGGCTGGTTTTCGAACTTAAAAGTCATAATGTTACTTTACACGTTTATGTCAAATTTAATCAAAATTGGATAATTTTTACGAGAGTTATCGTGCTCACGGACACACTCACACACACACACACACACACACACACACACACACACACACACACACACACACACACACACACACACACACACACACACACATATATATATATATATATATACAGTTTCGAACGAATGGTGTTTTTGGGGTCTGGGGACCTCAAAACTAAAATTTATCATGGTCCCGGGCCTAGGTCTTCCCATGCCGACTACGGTAATAGCTTCTTCCCTATAGGGGAAATTCGCTCAAAATAAAAATACCCTCGTAGCAGCAAACCTGCGTACTCAGCGAATTTCCAATTCATATATATGTATCTTAATACCACATAAAGCCACATACCAAGTTTCATCAATATACATTCATAAACGATTTGTGGCATTTTAATTATTCTCCATAAGAATAACATGGCGGCTGAGTATGCAGGTTTGCTGAAGGAAGGAAAACAAAAAATGGGGTTTTATACTAATATCAATATAACTCATTTAGGTAAAGCCACATACCAAATTTCATTAATTTATTTTCATAATTAAGGGAGATAACACGTGACTTATTCTCCATAAGAATAACATGGGGCTGAGTACGCAGGTTTGCTGCTACGGGAGCCTTTGGCAAAAAATTGTTTTTTGAGCAAATATCAATGTTCCACAACCAGATGAAGCCATATACCAAGTTTTGTCAGTATACGTTCATAAATAAGCGAGATATAAAATTTTTCTTTTCCTCCATAAGAATAACATTAGACAACGTACTGTGTTTAGCACTTTCAATATCTCGGTAACCAATTGACGTAGAGAAATTATCAAAATACCAAATTGTGTGTTTTTTAAGCTGAATCCAATGGGAAAAATAAAATTTGACTATTTCCAAAATTATATGTAAAAAATTCGAAAAACCCATTTTTGGGGTACAAAACCCCCCCAAAATACCCCTTCGGATAAAGCGATCTGGCTGGTTTTCGAACTTAGTCATAAATGTTGCTTTACACGTTTATACCAAATTTCATCAAAATCGGATAATTTTTACGAGAGTTATCGTGCTCACGGACACACACATATATATATATATATATACATATATACAGTTTCGAACGAAAGGTGTTTTTGGGGTCTGGGGACCTCAAAACGAAAAGTTATCATGGTCCCGGGCCTAGGTCTTACCATGCCGACTACGGTAATAGCTTCTTCCCTATAGGGGAAATTCGCTTATAAAATACTGGATTGTTATAGCCCTTCTTTTAGCCTTTTTAACGTTACATTAAAATAAATTAAACCTGTTTGTAAGGGGAGGGGGTTAAGGGATGGGGAGAGGTGTCAGACATAATTAAAAAGGCCACCGAATACTGAAATGGAAACATTCTTCTCTTATTCGTTTTAACTCCACTTTCAAATAAATTAAACCTGTTTGTGAGTGGGTGAGTATGAGGGACGGAGAGAGGATGAGGTGAAGAGGTTTCAGGCATAAATAAAAAGGCTACTGACTACTGGAATGGTAACGCTCTTCTGCTATCGTTATAACTCCACATTAAAGGGGGAGCGGATGAGGTGGGGAGGTTTCAGTCATAAATAAAAATATTAATGACTACTGGAATGGTAACACCCTTCTCTTATCCATTTTAACTCCACATTAAAATAAATTAAACCTGTTTTTGAGAAAGGAGGATGAGGGATGGAAAGAGGATTAAGGTTGGGGAGAGGATGAGGGGCGTGGAGATGATAAGATGGAGAGGTTTGAGGGATAAATAAAAAGGCTACTGAATACTGGAATAGTAACGCTCTTCTGCTATCCGTTTAACTCCACATTAAAGATAGTTGGAGGAGGGGGAGGGAAAGAGAAAGGGAGAGAGATATATATGAGCGCTACAGAGCCCACTAGATATTAAACTATTTTTTGTTTTTAAAATATTTGGTCGAATTTCGACGACTGGGCGGTCTCTATATATTAATAAACCATATATCTTTAAAATAGTGTTACTTTGAAGCTTCTATTGATTCTAACTTACCTATAGCAAAAACAGGTTTTAATAAAACTGAATTTTATTAGTGATCTTGAAGCTTTTATTATAATTCATTTTTTTCATAGTATTTGTATTATTCTTTCAGGCCAATGATTATAATGAAGATAGAAACAATAGAAGCTTCAAGGACACACTATATTTAAATCATGTTTAAGATGCAGTTAGAAAAATTCATGATTTAATAAAATTGAATTTTATTAGTGACCTTAAAGCTTACCGCCATGCTGAAGAAAGAAAGCAAGCCAAAGTGAAAGTATTTCCCAAACGAACATCAGAACAACAAACAGCTCGATGAGAACTGGAACTGGAACTGCAACATGAAAAAGGAGCAGAAACAGCTAGTTACCAACAGGATGTAACAGTTACACCAAGAATACGCTACTGCGCAGCATTCCTGTGCTTAGATGATCGTGAAATACGTAAACTGCAACTAGGTTAATTTTACTTGCCAATACAACATTTGTAAATACATTTTAATAACCAATGGTTTATTATTAAAATGCTCAGAATTAATTAAATGTTTACAAATATACAAATTGATTTAGCTAAAGCAATTAAATGTTTAGAAATCTGTATATTTGTCAATGTTTACATTTGGCTATTTGATTTCACAGATAAACTATCTGACAATTGACATCTCACTTGGTGAATTTAAACAATGCCAAAGTCAGCTGGTAGGTGAGTTGGCTGACTCACCCGTTTCAAATCAGGCCTTTTGAAAACGAGTTCGCACGCAGCAGAACGCTGACGTGAGGGAACAACATACAAAACTTTTAAACTCAAAACCATTGTAAAAAATACATTTATTCAAACTTTGTTGAAATCTGAAAACATCGATTTTTTGGCTGTTCTGATGCTCCGGTTTTATTTCCTGCAATGCTATGAATACAGTTTTGTGAATTATAAGGTTAGGAGGAGGTCCAGTCAGGCTTGAGAGTAGGTGCGAGGTTGCTGGGGGTGATACAAATAACCGACTCATGAAAAACATGCTTTTCTAATGTAAAAACCCCATAAGACAACGTACTGTGTTTAGCCAGTATACATTTTCTTTAATAACTCGGTAAATATGTATGCTAGAATGACGAGAGGGCTTCACACTTTCGCTTCACTAAGTCCCATCTTAATAATACATGCATCAATTTTACGTCCGGGGCTTTTCTGACCCTTTTTGGGCCCAAAAACTCAAAATTTGAAAGAATAATCCCCAAAAAAGGGTTTAGAGTTTTCCGATTGGTTTGCCCAACGAACTTGACCAACTGATTATAGAAAGGAACGTCCCTACCAAATTTTAAGTAAATCGGACAATAAGTGCGACCGCTAGAGTGCATGCACATAAATATATATGATTTTGAACGACCCCCCAAAACGTGTTCAGGGGGTCACGTTAGGAACTTTTATGGTGGTCCCGGGCTTAAGTTTCACCGTGCGGGTCATGCTAATAGTTCACTTTCCATTGGAAATTCACTAAAAACCGCAAGTCTGGCCAGGGCAGAACCGTGTAACACGTAATTGGGATGTGAAGTCCGACTGACACCTATCAACCGATCACTGAAACGAAAGGTCTTGGTGTGTAACTCTAAGGAGAAATATTACTTTTTGTACTAAATCCATTATAAGAGGTCAGATAAATTAATTTTTAAAATATTGCAAGTTAATCAGTTGTGCAATATTGGTTTTAATTTCATACCCGAACTCCGAAGTCAGGTGAACCGAGCGAACGTAGCACTTGGGAGCACTACCTAGTTGAAACTAAAACCAATTAAAAATAATGACTATTTAATTATATATCTAATTTAACACAAACTAAGAACTATAATGAACAGGTTGATAACATTAAGGGTAACTGAAGTAATAAAAACAGCGGTCGCATGTTGCAAGTTCACGGTCCGATCGTTGTGGCAAAGACGGGAAATCCGGAGTAAAGGGAGGGCGCGGGCGTGCCATCACGGCATGTCTGTGTGTTCAACAAGACACCTCGCAGGCGTCTCGGCGTCACGGCGTCAATAGCGGGATTGCTGTATCGGCAAACTCAGTAACACATTTTGGACATGCAAGTTTAAACAGTTGCTATGCAATTTTTGTCACTTTCCTTCTTAATGCATATACAATTAAAATTCGAAATAAAAACTGATTTATAGCTCTATTCATTTCAACGTATTTACATACCTAACTTGTATATTGGGGTTTACCGTATTACTTTGTTCTGTGTCGTTAATCACGAGTGGCTTACTTAACGTTTATATACATGGACTCATTAATATCCTTATCTCGGTACTAATGTCGTCCATTTGAAGATAGCATCATCAATGATAAGTATATTATAAAATGAGACATCGATCCAGTTTTGAATCCTCACAACTTTTTCAAGATTTGTTCAAGATAGATACGGGGAGGGGCCTCGAGGTTCGTTTATTTAAAGAGTGATTGACTACTGTTTTGAATAAATACGAATTTATTACTGTACTAAATCAAGACAAACGAATTACTGGTAATTTGAAAAAGGCAGTGTCATTTGCATGGATGTGCATTAAAGTAGGGGCCTCGTGGTCGCACCTGCCCTCGCGCAGTCGCACACGCAGCGCCGTTGGAGAGCCGTGGCGCGTGACGACGTCGAGCAGGGCGTGTGCGCCGCTCCCAGGAAACATCCACATTCATCCGAGGATCCGAATCAATCGACCGCGTTTGTTAGAGGATAATCCGCTTCCCCGGGACTACGCCTCTCGCGGGCGGGCCGGCCTCGATACGCAGTGGATGTTCAGGTGCTCAGTGATGGTAGGTGGTTGCCTTGTAAAATACGACAAGTCCGGCAAAAAAAACATCTCATGCTCACCTAAAGTCCCATTACTGTAACGTAAGGTTTGCTTAAGTGTGGGTGTATTTTGTGGTTACCGATAACTCCTCAACGCACTCTCAGGTCGTCCTCAAACTGTCAATTAAGATTTGAAATTATAAAATCTCCGTCGAATATTATTATGAATGAGTTTTGTCCAGCGATTAATTGAATTAATTCCAGTCTGTCATCCTAATAATGTTCTTATTTCTCCGCCAAGAAATATAGTGGTAGCCATTTGAGAGATGCTTGACTTATATAATCCACCTAGTGAATTCTCAGTTCGGCGCAAGATGCCACCCCACCTCTCTTCCCGCGTGCACACCATGAGAAAGGATTTTAAATATAGAGTAATTTCTCTGTGATACCATGTGTTCTTTTGCTACACATCTATAGACTATCTGATAACAAACTGGAATAATTTAATTGGTGCGAATCAAAAATCATCAGCAGTGTAGACAAAATTCCTCAGTCAAGGCTAATACATACCTGTGTGTAGTTTGGTGGCGCAACGTATTTTCATAACCCAGACAAACATATTGTTTACCTCGCAATACAAGTAAGTCGTTTCATCTCCATTGAACCAATGGCATCATCAGTGCACAGGCCACAGATCTATTAAATTGTTTTGTGCTGTAGCAAAACTATTGCTGCTGATAGCTAGCTTTCCTTTTAAGTATAGAATAAAATTGATATTTCATAAAACTAAACCCACAATTTATAACATATTACTTGTTTTCAGCTTTAAAAGTTTGAAGTCACAACGCGAACTATTGTCAGTGATTCAGTGTGGCGATTACCTACGAAAAGTTTAGATTAAACGTTTGTTGTTTGTACTAGGTGATCACTGGTTTTTGTGTCGAACAAATGATTTTTCGATTTTCTGTTATTTTCGTAACAGTTGTCTCGCGTCGTTCAAGAACATGACGCAAACAGAGCCGAAGATTGATAAGCGTGTCGAAGTGCGCAAGTATAATGAATGAATGGCGAGACGAGGCAGACTCAGACAGCGCAGCGTTGTCGTGTTCGGTGCATAGCATAGTGCAAGGTGACCGAGTGGCGCGTATGTGCGTGTGCGTGTTACGGGGGCGCCTTGTAGGGATGTGATGTGATTGTACGGGCTAAACTGCACTGTGTCAAGGCAAGGGACTTCGACTGTCTCAATATTATTTTGCAGTACCGGTAAATTATATTTGTTTTGCCGCAAGTAGAATATGTCACTACATTTGGTAGGTTACCGAACCGCCCTTGGTTTTCCCCGTGTGTCTCCATTAATGGTGTTTAGCGCTTAAAACAGGTTTACTTCATTTTCATAATATTTCACATTACATTTGCCTTTAGCGAATTTCCCCTATAGGTAAGAAGCTATTGCCGTAGGTCTCATGATGGCTGATATCCAATTGCACCGGCGGTCGATGGAATTTGCAAGGGTCAAAACATTCCTCCGTCCGAAAAGTGTCTAGTTGCACCGGTGGTCAAAATCTACCCACCCCACTTATCCCCGCTGCAAATTCCTTCGACCGCAGGAGCCGGTGCAATTGGAAGGCTTTCTCCCTTTCCCACCCCACTACATTTATCTTCAAACATAGTGGCATGCTTTCTTATGTATTTGTAACTAGGTTTATAAGTGTTTAACAATTTCGTAATGGAATATTTTATCAAACGAGGCTATACCTTTACTCTAACCTAACCTAACCTAACCTAACCTAACCTAACCTAACCTAATCTACTGTACTGGGCATCCGGTCTTGTTGGCACTTTCTTTTATGTAATAGTTATTTCTACATCCTCTATATTTTAACCTTTAGTCTTATACTTAGTTGAATAAAAAAAATCGTCTTAATTTAGATTGACAGCCGGTGCAATTGGAACACCCCCCAAAAGGGGCTCCGGTGCAACTGGACACAAAAATCGTCTTAATTTAGATTGACAGCCGGTGCAATTGGAACACCCCCCAAAAGGGGCTCCGGTGCAACTGGACACATCAGTTTGGGGCTGATCCCTGACCACCGGTGCAACTGGACATCTCCCCTCATGATAAGACTTAAGCCCGAGACCATGATCATATTTTCATTTTGGTCCCCAGATGCCAAAAACACCATTCGTTCAAATTTTTATGTGTGTGTGCGTGTGTGTGTGTGTGTGTGTGTGTGTGTGTGTGTGCGTGTGTGTGTGTGTGTGTGTTGTCCGTAAGCACGATAACCCTCGTAAAAAAGGCCCGATCTTAATTAAATTCAATACAAATGTGTAAAGTACCATTTATTTGAACAAGTTCGAAAATCAGACGAATCGCACCATCCGAAGGGGAGTTTTGGGGGGGTTTTGTACCCCTAAAATGTTTTTTTTTTTTTTGGTTTCCACATGTAATTTTTTTTAAATCAAATTTTAATTTTCACTATTTAATTCAGCATAAAAAATTTTGTATTTTGATCATTGTTTTACGTCAATTGGTTACTGAGATATTGAAAGTGCTAAACACAGTACAGGTACGTTGTCTAATGTTATTCTTATGGAGAAAAAGAAAAAGATTATATCTCGCTTCTTTATAAACATAAACTGACGAAAATTGGTATATGGCTTCAACAGTTTGTGGTTTATTGTTGTTTGCACAAAAACCCAATTTTTCGCATATGTTTCCCGTAGCAGCAAACCTAGGTAATCAGTCCCCATGTTATTCTTATGGAAATAAATTAAAATGTTATATATCGCTTATTTTTGAATGTATATGGATCAAACTTGGTATGTGACTTCACTTAGATGAGTTTTATTGATATTTGCACGAAAACCGATATTTTGTGTTCCTTGTTGCAGCAAACCTGAGTACTCATCCCCAATGTTATTCTTATGGGGAATAATTAATATTTGAAGTACCGGTATCGCTTGTTTATGAATATATATCTTATGAATCCTGGCAAGTGGCTTAATGTGTATATATTCATTGGAAATTCGCTGAGTGTGCAGGTTTGCTGCGGCGGGGGTATTTTCAAATAGGTTTGCCATTTTTCATCGTTTTCAATTCCGTGGATCACTCACTTTTACGAAGTTGTACAAGGGAGATCCTTAGTGATGAGACTCATTTCAGTGTTATTATAGCAAATAAATAATGGGGTCCTAGAGTTTTTAAAAGGCGTTCTGCAGTAATTTACATACAAATTAAGTGATTGATTATTAATAAAATTCGATGTATCATGATTTATAATATATTTATAATTTCACTTTAAGGTCCGTGGCCTTTATACACTGAAGGAAAGTTATAAAATATTCATTCGTAGGTAGTTAATCATATTGCCTTATAATATAATTAACTCATTTCACATTCGTTTCCGGTACTTAAAAGAAGCCTAATAAATTACTTATAAGCCGTATCTGGGGATTCAAACTGCGACAAGGTCATATTTCCATAAGGGTAATTTATAAATCCTTATCCTCTTAGGAAGTCGTAGAAATCCCCCCTTCTGCCCTATCCGTTTACAAGAAATAATAATTTTCTATTCCCAAATGTTGACTTGCGTTAAACTTTGGGTTTACACCTACTATTGTAAATGTATAACACCGAGGGAAATAACTACTACTGCTACTGTACAATTAATTGGTTTAACATGTTAATTAGTACAATTCGTTGTTATTGATATTGCAAATTAGCGATTTTTGTTCTATCTAATTTCTTATTTGTTCAACTGGCGACCCCATGCAATTTGTGCAAGTAGTGATGACGTTGTAACCGACTGTCAACAATTGCATAGGCGATTAAGCTGGACAGAGCAGGTCACACAATTCACACAATCGGCTGTTTCCTGAGGTCGCGGGAGGCGAGGACTTCCCATTGTAGCGTATCCGGCACGGTGTTGTGCAACGCCCGCGCAGAACTGACGAATCCGCGTGAACGGCTGACGTAGGGCGGAGGGCCGGGGGCGAGGACCAAGCATACGAGTTTGTACGCTGAAACTATATTTGCACTTCTGTGTTAGTAGTACAACACAAGTAACCAAATAACAACCATCTTTGTGCTGAATATTTTAATTTGTTATGGACACTGTATTTCGCTTTTTTAAATTCACTACTCTTATTTTCAAAACAACTGTGGAAAAGTTTATTGATGAGCGGTGGAAGCTATAGCCCTACAAGCTTGACTCTCCGTATATAGCGGAGACGAGACAATGATTCGTTGTCCAGCAGTATATGTGTGTGCGTGTGTGTTTGTACTGACTGCAACATAAAAACTATTGTACATATCGTTTTCAAATTATGCAATGTTTCCGGACCACTTTTAATTAAAATATGGATTTTCGAGCTCTTCCTATTACGCAATAAAGAAGCATTGGTCACTAAAAAGAATAAGCCCTACACCTAGCTACACCTAGTTATAACGCTATAGTAATTGATATAGGAATTAAACTAGGAAGTCTCGTGTTTATATGTTTGTGAATGGAAAATACTTCTGAAACCTTAAATGAGAAATTTGTCTGCCAATACAATTAATTAGGATGCGTACGTTAATAAGAGATCAGTTTGAAACCCTCCCATATTTGTTCGTAAAACATAAAACACATTGTACTTATTGTACCTCCTCAAGATAAGATTTAAAGCATCCGTATATAATAATTTTATATAACCGTGTACATTATGTACCATCAAAAACATAGGTACGAGGAAAATCGTATTTTACAGAATTTAGCATTCCATAGAGGAGATGCAGGAATTTTATATTGTAAAGGTTATATTATATTGTCTATTGTGCTGTATCGGAGCCTCTTGTAACGCAAGGTGGAGGGAGAGACAAAAGTCGCGATGGCCTTGCCGGGGGACGGGGCCGGGAGGCAAGCAAGGACGCGATGGATTAGACCAATTACAACGACCTTGCCAGTGATCATACACGGCGTCGGGCAGGGGAATGGGGAATGTGACGCCCGTGCAGGAATTTGTGAACACAAATATATGATCTAGGCTCCTGCCCCAGTAGGCAATTATTAAACAGCTGAGTAGTATGTTTATCAAAGAACGGTTCTTCTCGACGGGAAATAAGCTAAATTTCGCTTACAATGACAAGCAAATCATGAAACGACAATTCGCTTCGCTCACCTTAAAAAGCCTTTTGTTTAGGCAGCCTACTCGGTACGTTCATGACGTTTAAATGCGTATGATTATTCAACAAGGATAAAATAGCGTATCTTTAAATTTGTTGTCTGTCATTACAGAAAAACTAAAATCGCTTTTATGTATAAACAGCCTGTTTCATCACCTCCGGTACAATGTTTTGAAACTTATGGAAACGAGGCTCCTACTCTAGTCATGGCCCTAGCACGATGTAACGGCTTAAAGCGGTTTGACGATGTACAGAGTATTCCAACGTGAATCTCATTTGGCAAATTTGAATAAGCTGTAAATTTTCCTTTGTCAATATTAACAAATTTTAACAAACTAGAAGATGTTTGAAAGAAATATCAATGTCACCGTCACTAGATTTGTCCTCAGTATGACTGCGTCCAGAAGCAGGTCGGATTGAGGCGGTGAGAGCTGTGGAGCCACGGACGACTAGAGCTACGCCTGCCTTGTTAAAGCTCTCAAGCCAATTTGCATGTGTTATGTGGGAACAATCACCTGCTTCACGGCCAGTTCCCCATATTGTCTCCCACTCTGCTCTGGTACACTACACTCCTTTGATCCGCCCGACTCGGTCAACGCCCGGTCTTTGTCAATTTAATTTATAGAACGACGCACCTACCATCTCCTTTAAAGTTATTGATTGGGCGAAACCAACACACTTAGGACAGGACTTTTGAATTTGTTTAGTAATATTCAAAATATTAATATTTGTTTGAGGTTCGATTAAAACCAGGTGGTTTTCTTTTGGTTCATTTTCCTGCCGACAACAGATTATGCGAGTTTCGTCTTACATTTATCGCGTCCTGTTTTAGTTCACTACAAATCAGTCCCACAGAGGGTTCAGACTTTGCTGAATGTGCTTTATATCGCCCTCGTGGTTGTGTGGCCCTCGGTGGAACACAGCCCAGGGCGGTGACGGCGCGGCCGGCGGCCTGCGGTCTCTGCCCGTTACGGCCTATTGTTACTGGCCTACTATCGTGTCATTATATTACCCTGTTAATTAAGTAGAATGATCAAGCAAGGTCTGAACGTCTGGCTTCGTATTATGTATTCAAAATTGATGGTAATCATAGGTGATGTTTTTTTAATTATCTAATATTTTATTTTAGCTTATGATATGCATTAGCTTATATTATTATGTAATTAGCTCCAAGCTACTCGTGATTAATACACACAATCACAAATGTTATACGAAAGAAATATGTAGTGAAATAACTACGTATTAAAGTTAAGCTTTGTAGAACGTTAGTAGTATGGGTTTTAGGGTAGTTTAAGTTGTTTACGCATCAGATAATATTGCATAGAGGGGCGAGGGAGGAAGGAGAGGAGTCAGCAATACTGCACTATGCGATATCTCTTCGTAATCAGATAAAGCAATCTATTCAAATTTCCATCGTAACTGCGGATCGCATTGTTTTATCAGGGATTCACATAGAACCTAATAACATTTGGAACCCTTTTAAGAGAAATACTGCTTAATTAATATTATTTGTAATGTAATTAACGGTTTTACTCATGTTTTGTTTTGTTTTCAGGTAAGAACTGATGAGGAGATGGTCTCTTGTCACTTTGAAGACGTAAGTAATACTGCATATCAAATACGTTACGTTTATCGGTACATGTCTTGGAGGATTATTCCGTTTATGTCTGTTTCTAAAACTCAAGAACTTATTAATAAGTAAAACAAACTCATCACAAACAAAACCTAAATACGGGAATAGAATACAGCTGTTGGGTTAGTTATCTATTATTTCCTGAGCGATATTTCTCATCTTGGGAGTGAATAAACGAAGAAACGATTTAAATTTGCCTCAGAACCTAAGTAGGACAGTTCAATAAAAACGTCTGAAAGTGAACGAGAACGTCCTCGGGTATCGTGGTCGTGGAGTCGCCGTTCCGGCCCGTGGTCGCGGGCAAATGAAGTTGTCCGATCACTGGAAACGTCTTGTACTCGGCTGTAATTAGTTGTTCGGGAGATAGTAGTCCTCGGCACGATGGAATTAATTTGCAATCACGCAATATTATGTGTTGTTCATAACGATGCGTACTTTTGGTTTCAGCATTTCCAAATTACTATATAGAACTAACATTTTGATATCCTTGAAATTTCTTAGTATATATATATATATATATATATATAATATATAATATATATATAATAATATATATATATATATAATATTATAAGTAAATCAATAATAATTAAACTTGAAGATCTGGTAACATAATCTGTTCGTTATTGATTTGTCACACCTTAAGATTCGGCTTTTAGTGTTGAAATTTGAGTTTTTTTCTGTTACATGATTATTAAAAATATATATGTAATAGCGGGAATACTATGTGTGAAATAGTGATGTTATATTTATGAAAGTTAAGTTTCAAAAATGATTCGTCGTTACATTTATTCACTTCCACCTCCAAGGCTGGTTGGTATATGGAATAGCTTACCAGCTGAGGCCGTTGCAAATTGAATATAGTTCTCACATCCCAGAAATGTCCAATATATTGGAAATATTCGATTTCCCGCTGATCACATTTGCTGCGGATTCGAATTTGGTCACCATTTATAACTGTACTCCTTGTAGCGTCCCCGCACACTAGCCGTGTGAAACCCCGAATTGAGACAAGAAGACAATTCTTATTGGATGTGCACTCAGTAAATATAGTTCAAATTAAAATTCAAAAAATATTCTATTTCCAAAATAAGGTACAAAGGTTTGTTACATTACAAATTATACTATCCAAATGATAAATACCCCCGTAGCAGCAAACCTGCATACTCAGCGAATTTCCAATGCATATTAATTGATCTTAATACCACATAAAGCCACATACCAAGTTCTATTAATTTATGTTCATAATTAAAGGAGATAACACGTTACTTATTCTCCATAAGATTAACATGGGGAGGTTAACATGGGGATTTCCCGTATGCAGGTTTGCTGATACGAGAACTATCGGCCAAAAAATTGGTTTTTGTGCAAATGTCAATAGACCACAATGAAATGAAGCAATATACCAGGTTTCGTCAGGATAAGTTCATAAATAAGCGAGATGTACAACTTTTCTTATCCTCCATAAGAATAACACTGTACAACGTACTGTGTTTAGCACTTTCAATATCTTAGTAACCAATTGACGTAGAGCAATGAATAAAACACCAAATTGTGCGTATTTTCAAGCTGATTCCAATAGAAAAAATATACTCATACGTTTTCAAAAATTATATGTAAAAAACTCAAAAAAACATTATTCCCGCCAGGGAATAAAACTATAGTTCCCGCCAGAACGTAACCCTTCGGATAGGTCGATCTGTCTGGTTTTCGAACCTAAAGTCATAAATGCTGCTTTACACGCTTGTACCAAATTTCATCAAAATCGGACCTTTTTTACGAGAGTTGTCGCACCCACGAACACACACACACACACACACACACACACACACACATATATACTAGAAATTTGAAATTTGAAATTTTCATGCATTTTGTGTGCATGTACGTTGTATACATGATATATATATATATATATATATATATATATATATATATATACAGTTTCGAACGAATGATGTTTTTGGGGTTTGGGGACCTCAAAACTAAAAGTTATCATGGTCCCAGGCCTAGGTCTTACCATTCCGACTACGGTAATAGCCTCTTCCCTATAGGGGAAATTCGCTAAAAGTAATATGTAACATTTTACAGTTCATTACGGAAATGTATCCACATGGGCAGATGCCTATGAGTGGTTTCGAGCCGTTATTCATGTGGTTTAATTCAACAAGGTTTTAATCTTAAAATGTGTTAAATTTAAAAAGTGCAAAACATGTGAGCTTCAGGGAGCAGCAGGGGACGAATGGAGACTTGTTTTAGATCAAATAAATAAATGTCTTTCATATAGAAAGTTATCTTCTGAATATTTGCTCGTACGCGTTCAACTTTGCATAAAACGTTCATCGTCTTTCGAGCCAAGTTTCATTGATGTAACAATGACGCCCTCATGGTATAATTATATAGTCAGATTAAAACCCACCTGAAATTAATATCGATTGCCGTATCTGTTCTGTTAGTCATTCAACATTAGTTACCATATACAACTTGTAATTTAGAATCAAATTTATTGGTTATGAATTTTCCAAGCAACGTCACTAATGGAGTCTATGGACATTAAACATTATTTCAACACGTTAAATTAAGAAGGCTAAGAAGGTTAAGCGTTGTGCAACTTGCCCCTTAAGTAAGTAAATATGTTCTTAAAAGTTTCACGTCCGTAATTCGCGCAATCTTCTCATTGCTTACGGTTCACGAGGAATAGGCCATTTTTGCCGCTGATCTTGGAATGCTACTTTATATTGTAGTTGAACCTGAAAAATATATCCGGGTACGCGACATACGAGGGTTTCAACAGACGCTAACAAGCAATTAGGTGGACGCGGCGCGGCGGATGGCGGATGGCGGATGGCGGATGATGGGCAGCGCATGGCTGGCACGGTGACCGGGTGACTCCGGATGTGATCCGTTGCACAACCCCGTGTGATCCCGCCGCTCTTTGGCTGTCTCGGTACGTACAGCACCGAACACAGCGTCATTGCTGCCCATCAGTGTCGGTCCAGCTGGTCAATTTGCGTACAAAAGATGGGTTTTATAATAGTCCCTGAAGTTTATGTTGTCAAAAATCTCCCACTAATCGTTACAATGACGCATCCCAGGACGATCCCGGGGATCACTACTTACTTAATTTGAGACTAGAGATACTCTGGTATAGGAATCGGACGAATAAAAAAATGCACGACACTAGAATAATTGAACGTTTTATTAGCGGAAAACGGAGTGAAAAATACATGATATTTTTTGTGTGTTTGCAGTCATGAATTACTACAAGTTTTAGTTTAAAGTTTCAGGGATAGTTTATACACGTGTCCTGTATTTTATGTTATAATCCGCTCTGTTGTAGCGACCTAGGATTTCAAGGCACACAATCAGCTAATATACGAATTAAACGCTGTCATTCACTCTAGTGTGGTGTTTCTTTAAACGATGTTGTTCCTTTAGTTGATACTAATTAAATGTAGTTTAAAACGACTAACGAGCCGTTAAAATCCCGAAGTGTAAGAGATATCCAATTAGCCCGTTGGCACATTGTTTGTGCTGCCAAGAGATACATTCAGTATAGGATCGTTTCTCGAAGCCATCACATTATCTGCAGCTGGAACGGCGCGGCGTGTTAACACCAGTAACAAGCAGCCAGTATGTGGTGTCGCGCCGCAGTGATGAGCCATTACCCCGAGATGCGCTGTATGTGATGATGTGAGCTGATACCGAGTTCCCAGAACCTCTGAACGCCCCAACGCCAACGTGACGTTCTGTACGTCAGTTGAAACGGTTTAACATGTAATTTTGGAGAATATCGTATCGATTTGTCGTCATAGATGAGTATATTCATAACTTTATATAATACGCTCATTTAATTTTATTGATTGGAAGAATTTACACGTTATTCATTCGGCAGTTGTTTTGGGCATATGTATCTCTAATATTCATACAATTGTTGCTTCAACACTGATGTCATTAGCTTAGTTACATGTTAAAGGACAGTGACCCAGGGCCGGCGTGACGCCCGGACGAGGGTGGCGTGACGCGACCGAGTTTATGCCAGTTGTTAGTTCACATGTAGTCACGTCACGCAAGGTCAGAGGAGCTTCAATATATCGGACCACTGTCAGTCTTTCCTTTGTAAGGGCTTTGTTACTTTGATTTTCCCTTACTTCGGTGTAAAAGTAACACTTATACTCAAGCTAGAAAATTGTTTGAGAGAAGCATAGTTTAAATTATGCCGTAAAAGTAAAAAAATAATACTGCTGTTGTGGTGGTTATTTTTGTTGTTATTGCCTATTGTTCTTGCGACAGTGTTTTTAGTACCTCTACTATCAGTTTGGGTGTTGTTTATATATATTATATCTTCATAAAAGATTGAGTGTACTTGCTAGCATAGTGTTGAGTGTTTTAGTGTTGTTACTATATAGGTCCACATCACGTCTGTTTCTCGTTCATTCATTTCAATTTGCTTCATCCTTTAGACTTACATCTCAATCGATTGTTTTAGCCGTAATGCATTATGATAATACATTCTATATTTTGATTAGCCTACATGTTAAACGGTTTAGTAAGGGAAGTCATTGAGATTGTTGATGAAAAGTCGTCTTTTCGATTTCACTAAGGGTCAAACCCCTAAACCATGCCTGCTTTATGTCCATATTACAGTATGACACTTTGTCCATCAGCATATGTTTATCTCAATTGTATTTATTCACTTTGCTGCTGTCGGATCACTCGGCTCTGTGTTTGCCACGGCGAGGTGTCGGCGGCGGCAGACGGAGCGTGACGTGACTTTCCCGCGCCACGGGGTGCGGACACTACTTTCCCCTTCGATTGTCGCCGTGAAAACGCATGTAATGGGGTGGGGTGCTGCTGCCACCAGAAACAACAGTCTCCTTGCTGGGAGGCCAAGTCGAGTAGTTACTCGGTCGTCGAAACCTATTCCTGTACCCACTTAAGGATGGGCTATTACCCCTTTGAACATTTTAATTGTGTGCATATAAAATCGGATCGTAGGGATGACACCCTTGAGCAGGGTTCCTCCCCAAAATTTTCTCCCGCTATAGTATTGACATCAAAAAAGTTTTTTATAAGAGTTTGTGACCCAAGTAGTTAAACTTTGGTGCAATTAATTGTGTGCCAAAAACTAGATACTGTATTCCAAATTGCCAGTTGATCGCCGACACCCCTATTTCCTGCCACAGACAGATAACAGACATGGGAGTTATCGTGACCGGAGGCTCACAGCAGCCACTGCAGTGACGGTATGGATCCCCGCGGCCCGTGCCTGGCACCCCACGGCCTGGTACCGTCACCACCTCCACCTCCGGCACCCCAACCTACTGACCTCAAGGCCGCGTCGATAAACTCTCTACCGTTACTGGGGTTGCTTGTACATTGACATCTGCAACTGCTTAACAATTGAGTAAGGCCAAAAGGTAGAAAGACATATTTGATTACGGAAAACCAAACCAAATATCCCGACGATTTTAAAGAAAATACAAATATTCAATTTGTGTTGTTAATGTACAGCATGTTATCTTGCAGGTCTAGGCCGAGTTTTTAAGTTCACGACGAGTGTCTTAATCATATACCTACCGAAATAATTGAAAGTTAAGTTTTCTATAGACATTATAATACAAATATAAAATACATCTTTAAAAAAAGTAAGTCTGAATATTACATGTACAATACCAATAAAAAACAGTATAACATGTTATACGCCTGAATTCTTATACAATCTTCTTTCACGCGACAGTGCAGCTTGATTAGTCGTTCTTACACCATTTCCTATGTTTATTTATTTTTAAATTTTCTTAATATTGAAATGCACAAGATTGTTAATACCTTTATAAAAATAAGTTATCTATAGAAATAAAATTAGAGTTTAGTCTGTACATTGCTTAGAATAATGAAATTCTTGGTTATTTTTGCTTTTCTCAAGTCAGAGAATCAGAATCAAGCCTTATCTAAATTTCTGTCTGTCTATTGGTTGGTTGGTTGGTAACGCTCTGCATCACACCTTTGTCCGCTTTTCACGCAAAAACGAGAGTACTGTTATGGCTGAAACTTATTTTCTGTATTGTATGCACATATGATAAGGTTTTAGACGGATTAAAACTAGCATAAGTCTCAGCGAGCTCTTAAAAAAATTTTTATTTTATTTCGACTAATTTTGTCCGTTTTTTCACGGGAAAACTAATTAACCGATTGCGACGAAACTTTTTCACTGTATTCTATGAGTGTGGTGGAAGGTTTTAGGCTACTTCAATTGGTAAACTTCATCCTGGGGCTTTGCCCTTTGGGGGCTTGAAATTACCATGTTATTCTAATGGAAGTAAAAGTTTGTTTTGTCAGTGTGCAAATTGCTGTTTATATTGGTAACAGCTGTGATTAGAAATATGTGTTACTGTAGGATGGCACAGTTTTAAGACCTTAAGAAATTTGTACTGTACGAAATAATTATATGATGCAGCAGTTCTGCGGGCAGTGGAAAGCTTTAATGGTTTTCCATTTACTAGGTTTTAAACAATGGTGCAAGAAAAAAAGATTTCATAACACCATTACCAAGGATTTAGAGAGATCCAATCCTTTAAAGGCAACACTTGTTAAGATTAAAAGCTCAATATCGCCAGATTATAAAACATTCAACGTTTCTCAAGGTGTCCAAACAAATAAATAACTCTTCAAACAAGTCAAAGACTATGTGGAACATCTTAAATGAAAATTGGGTCGCTTCAAAGTCTCATCATGATTTTAATCTTGCTGTAAAAAATAGCAAAGGAGAATTAGTTATTCATCTAAAGGAGGATTCCAACATTTTCAATGATTTCTTCATAAATATATCACAGTGTAACACTTTGAATAGTAAGAATGTAAGTTTCTCTTCAAATAAAAGCTCCACTTCAAAGTCTTTCTTTTTAAAACCCGTAAGCGCAGCAGAAGTTATCGCTCTGATACATTCATTACAGCCCAAAACTGCATCTTGAATTGATAATGTGTCATCCAAGCTTCTAAAATACTGCTCTAATTCCCTAGCAAATCCTCTCGTACATCTAATCAACAGCTCTTTTGAAACTGGAGTATTCCCTGATTTTCTGAAACTTTTAAGCCAAATTTAAAAAAACGGAAAAAAAGAAATGCTCGACAATTTTATAGAGCTATTGCGATAACATCTTCACTCTCCAAGATTTTGGAGTAAGCAGTTTTAAATAGGTTGATTTCTTTTATTGACAAATATAGTATTTTATTCTGGTCAATTTAGCTTTTTAAAGGACAAGTCTACTGTTGATGCCATGTTTTCCCTCATTAACTTTGTTGTAAAAGAGCTAGATCTAAAGAAATCCGTAGCGGGTGTCTTCTTTGATCTCCGAAAGGCATTTAACATGGTAAATCATGGTCTGATTCTTGAGAAACTTGAGAGCATTGGAAGACGGGGCACTGCTCTAAAATGGTTTTTCTCCTTCCTTAATGGACGTAGACAAATATTAAAGATACCTTCTATAGATAAAGATTGTATGACATACTCATACTCAGATGAGAAGCTTGTCATCTCTGGAGTTCCTCAAGGTTCAAACCTGGGCCCTTTGTTGTTCATTTTCTACATAAATGACTTAAAATCATATGTTATTAATGGTAATGTGTGTCTTTTCGCAGATGAAACCTCACTTGCCATATCGCATCAGGCACGAACAGATTTGGAAATTGACTCTTATGTTAAATCAAATAGTATTGTGCAATGGTTCCATGAAAATGTGTTGTGTGCCAATTCTGATAAGACCAAACTGTTTGATTTCTCCATTGGCCATAAAGAAACATCTCTTCTAAAATTGTCCGTAGGTGAAAGTGTCGTTACTGCGGCAGATGACGTAACGTTTTTGGGACTTCACCTAGACTCGAAATTTAAATTTTTTTCTCACATAGAGCATGTCGCTAGCCGTTTGTCTTCATGTGTTTTTGTGTTAAGACATCTATCTACCTTTCCAGTACTGAAGTTCTTCTCTCAGCATATTATGCCCTCATTTATCCATTTCGTTCATACGCAGTTGTGATTTGGGGGTCTGAGAGCTCATATACGAAGACTCTTTTCATTCTTAAAAAAAGAGCTACGAGAATAATTGCAGGAATCGGCAAAACATGTGCTTCCTACTTCAAGGCTTTTGATCTGCACACCTTTCCATCTATTTATATCTTGGAGTCACTTTTTTTAAAGTACCAGCACATTTTTCACGAATTTTTACCATCGTCAAATAGTAAAATCAGACACAAGCACAATTATAACATACCACCACACAACTCAACATTTTTCAAAAACCACACAGTCTATAATTGTATAAAAAATGTTCAATAGCCTTCCGACCACTTTTAAACAAGAATGTAAAGAATGTAATCTAGTCACCTTCAAAAGAAATGTAAAAAGGTTCTTACTTAAAAGTAGGTTTTATAATGTTAAGGATTATTTTGACAAGAAATATGTTTAGTTTTAGAAAAATGTTCGTAATGAAGTATGCTAATGCAATTTATTTTCTTTTGTGGCAATAAAGATATTTGATTTGATTTGATAAACTCTACGGAGCAACTACAACTTTTTTGCATTACTTTATTACACAAAAACCTTAAATCTATATACTTAACTAGCTGTTCCCGCAGGCCTCGCCCCGCAAATAATTTATAAAAACTATGACAGTTGTGTGTGCTGCATTCTGTGGTTAGCCCGTGGAACTACTACGAATCAAGATCAGCTGTTTGTATTTTCATTAGCTCAAACAAAAATGAATGTCCATAAGAAATACATGGGAACTTTGTCGGGATCTCTGGCGGAGCCCTAAGGTCAGACAGATCAGGATGAAAACCAATTAGTTTTCCTATTTTATGCCTAAAGAATCAGTGTAAAAATTTCATATCTCTACTTACATGGGAAGGTGGAGAATTAGTGATGAGTGAGTGAGTCAGTCAGTCAGTCAGTCAGTCAGTGAGTCAGTGAGTCAGCCAGGGCTTTGCCTTTTATAGATATAGATCCAATAAGGGTTTTCTCTGTGACATCCCTTTTTCACCTGTCCTACTTAACCGATTTTTACGATTGAGGTGTCATTTTAAAGCTTATAATCTAGCGCACTGGGGAATGATAATTAATACTCCGTCGCAGCAAACCTGCGTACTCAGCGAATTTCCAATGCATATATAAATGTCTCACTACTACATAAAGCCAATTACAAAAACGCAATTAAAAAAAAGTATGAAACGCAAAATTAACCAAGAATTTCATTATTCTAAGCCATGTACAGACAAAACTCTAATTTTATTTATATAGATTAGAATCAATAACATAAGGTCTGAATCAGTATGCCCCGTAAAAGAAAAAGTTGTTTGGGTAGAAAATCTAACGACGCTAAACGGAATATTGAGTAGATTGAGTAGATCTACTGGAGACATCGATGATTCTGACACGGATAATGTAACAGCTGGAACCTAGCGATAATGAATTAAATGATTTGGCTACAAGTCTGACTGATGAGCAAGTACGACCTTCCACGGATATTTGATTTCGACTAACTTTGTCCGCTTTTCACGGGAAAACTAATTAACCGATTGCGATGAAACTTTTTCACAACAGATATGTAATATAATACATTTTCACTTGAATAGAAATTGATTAAATTGAATATTTCAACAGATGCAAATGCTAACAAACGACAGTTCATTATTAGTAACAAGCTGTTATTTCAACTTCTTGAATGGCATTATATAATAGTACTATTTTAACATCAGGAACTAACAGGAATCAATAGGGATCAACAGATAGCAACGGGGATAACAAAAAAACACGCGAACGAAGTTGCGGGCACCAGCTAGTTTTGATATATAAATCTAGATGTAAAGCCAGACCGTCCCAGGACCTTTAAGAAGACCATTCGTCTGACATCAAATAACTTGAATGAAAGGTAACAGTAAGGAAATGAGAGGAAAATATTGGTTTTTGATACTTACCCTGTCCTAAGCCATAAATTACAGGCTCATTAAAACGGTAAAGTTAAATTACATTTATTGGAGTTTGATCAGCCGTGTGATTTTATTAGACTACAAACTGATATCAGATGAACAAGCGAAGCTGTTGGGAAATACTGAATTAATTAATAAGAATACATACTTTGCTGCAGGTTTTTGAAATCTATGAAGTGTATTTGTGTAAACGGTTTTAGTGGACAAACACAGTAACCTCTGACTACAGTGTACACGTTTACTGTAGTCCTACACGAATGAACGCCCGGGGGAAGCTCCCCGCGGATGTCCGGTGGTGTTGAGTGGTGTCGTGTCGACCAGCGGTAGCGCTCCTCGCGCGGAATGCTGGAGAAAGCACACCACTCCACCTAATTGTTCATAGTTATTGCTTTAATTACAGCCATCAATGTGTCTACTTCGCAACCGCTATGTGTGAGTTATTCGCATGGATCTACTTTTAATTGTTTTTACATAACAGTTACAGAATGGAATGTTCTCTGTACGATCTATTTTGCAGTTTTAATTTATTTCACATTGCAATTTGGAACAAAATTTGTATGCCGATTCTTCTATAAGCAGATTCGTTTCAAAATAAACCTCCCGTCAATCCGTTTTATTACGAAGAAGAAAGTCCCATGATTTGCAGAAAACTCATTTCTCGTTAGAATTTAGTATTTCTCAGGAAGACATGTCTTAAATTTCCCCGTAAGGTAGTTCAATAGTTCAAAGAACAAAGTGGTGAAAGTTTCGGGCTCAATCTGTCTATTGATTTATGTTTAACCTCTGACATAGATGGAACCGCTTCGACGAGCGGCGAGGTGATTATTGATCATCATGTAGCATCATCGCTGTCGATAAAATCTACCGTCATAAACATATTACTTTCATTATCAGTATAAAGGTACACAAACTTTTTCGCTAATCCTTTATGGTGCTTTGGTTAGTTGATTGGATGAACGAAGATAAACCTATTACTTAGGGTGGACACTATGGACAGGGATTAGAAGTGGTGACAGTAAATACACAAACACTTAGAAAGTCAGGCAGGTCTTATGGGGCAAAATTCAGCCAAAAGTTTCACCAGTTCGATGTAGTCCTGCACTTAACGAGAGATAGCGCGCGAGAGAGAAAGCGGGTGGTCCATTGCACGCCTATTTAGGAATCTGTCATCAACAAAAATATACTATGTTCACCAACCGACACTTCAATCCATTAGTTACACCACAGAAAGCAGCACATACAACTTGTTTAACTCCCAGGGCCTTACATTTACCAATTAATGCCCATTACGTTTATGCAGATTATCTGTGGGACATTTCCTTGTATTAAAAAAATACCCATTGCGCAAATCTAAAATGATAGCAGCCACACACGTAGAAGGAGCTATCTAAATTATATGCATTAGCGAAAGAAAGCAAATAACCCTTGGGAAACGAGGCGGTTGGGTCACATATACCTCACGACAGGACCCGGAACCTGCGAGGCAATTACTTTAAAGTACCTCCCAAAAATGGCCAAAGGACAGTGGAGCTGCGTAAAGAATCGGGCCAGGATTACACAATGATAGTTGAGGCGGAGGTGCTGCCGTTACACAAGGTATCCTTATTGGCTCCTCACTCCGAATTATTGGCCGTGAGCCGCCCGCGGTGAAAGTGATGCTGGTGTTGCAGTGTTACTGCTACTGTATCATGGACCTCCGCTACTGTTGTGTTACGTGCTACAGTCACACGACAGAACGGTTAGTGTCTGCAGACTGAAATACGGCTGGAGAAAGCATATCATTCGTGAGTTACAAAACCCTACAGTAGAGTTGTAGACAAAGCAATGTGGTTTGCAATGCCTTACATGAGCTTAATCAGAATTATGACAATTATTTTGATAATCGCAATGGTTCTTATTTCTCCGAAGGAGTCAAATCCGTTACGAAAGAATTGCATTTTTTATTTCAATTAGTTTAAGAATTCCCACTTTGGAGTACACAATTCTGGAGAATACATCCACCCACCTATACGTGTGTCGTCAACTGTTTTTTTTCACATGTATGTCGAAGATTAGAGAACGTATTGACTACCAGAAGTCTTATCAATCTTGATATTTCCCTCCAAACTAGTCTGTTATCATCAACTGCTCAGCATTAACTCACTATCATTTTAGAAAAACTGGGTGTTTCAGAACAATTTTCAAAACAAAATCAACTTTATCAAATAAAAAAAAAAACGATTCTTTGGCATCGTATTTTATTATGTTTTTTTTAATCCTCACATTAGCGTTCTGTGGCTAACTATTAGTATGCTAGTATGCGTACCCAAGTAACAACTACTCCTGTTGATTCTGTTATGCGGGTGGAGTAGAAATGTAAAAAATTAAAGAGAAATTAAGGAGTTTCAACGGGATAGTAAGGCGTGCATTTCTCGAAATAAATCTTTGTGAATATATGTTTGAATTGATTCTAGTTCGCATTCGTCACTTCAAAGGTGATTGGCAACCGAGTGTGTCTTATCTTTGATCAGAACAGTGACTTGTGTGACAAACCGCGAACGCCGCGCCAGTCGCGGGCGTCCAACAGCATCATCTGTCGACGGTGTACCGTTGCTTGTGTAGTGGGCGCGCCTACCTTCTGTCCCCGCGGCGTCACCTGCTCCTGTACATCTCGGCATTTGATGCTGTCAATTGTTTGTTTCCTTTTGTAGTATATTGCCAAAATACATTTCCACAAATACGTGAATGTTGTTTTTCAATCTGTGACCCTGGCACATGTGCTATATGTTGTAATCTCGCAATAATGCTTATTGATTGGAGATCGGATGATTTGATATTTTCATTGGTGCAAAAATCACTTTCAAGTATTCATAGATAAATGGTATTGGAGAGTGGACGTTTGATTTTTTCATTGCATGCATGCACCACTTTCAATTTTTTATAGTTACATGATACATCACGTCACTTAAGATTAAGATAGATTACATACTTTAGAAATGTCTTGTTTCTCTTGAAATGTTTATAGAAATGTAGATAACGGCTTTAGATAAGTATTTTAATCGAAATGTTTACGATTGGAACTAAATAACAGTTGATTCCCCTAATCATGCATTACTGTATTGGTTAAACGTGGAACGCATGCCAATTATAACAAATACCTTACCAACATTACAGTTGTCCAAATATCCCATATATCTAAATCTATATATTAATACACAAGCAGGGTTTTAGAAAGAGTGAAATCTCTGGTACTGAACCGATTTGTATATGATTGATGCTTCATTTTGAAGAGGTCGAGGTGAAGATTCGAGGAATTTCTCCGCAACTTATGTCTTTAAGGCCCTGCTTTACCGCCCTTCAAAGCTTCTATGTAAATCATATGGAATATTGGAAATCACTTTAATTGTATATTTATCAGCTGTTGACACATGAAAATAATCACAGCAGCAGGAACAGACATAAGATACATACAGAATAGTGACTACTCTAATGACTACGCAGTATGGGTGCTGGGTATGGGGTGTACGGAGTTAACTTTATGGGGGTATTATGAATTATGAAGCATGAGAAGAGCATTCGCTCGAGTTCGAGCAGCAGGTTCTACTAGTTTTGATAGTTAAAGGCGCGTTCACATATGGCGACTTGTACTCTCCGCGACTAGAGTAGCGGCTACTAATCGCTATGTGTGAATAAGTAAACAGCGGCCAGTTGAAATTTACTCGCGTGGAAAGTTGGACATGTTCAACTTTTGGGGCGAGTAATCGCTATTAGTAGCCGACCTTGAAAATCACGATTACACACTTTTTTAACATTTGTACTTGGAGTGTGGGGTCCATATGCCTGCATTATTTAAATTTAAAATATTATTGTTATTGACGTTTTTTTATTTCTTACTTTATCCAGTAATTCAGCGCAAAGTTCCTTAACCGCATATAACAGGGTTTCTACAGTCAGGGGAAGTCAGGAAAGGTCAGGAAAAGTCATGAATGGAAATTCTGTCAGGGAACCCAGAGATAAAGTTTATTTTGTTACATCTCGACCCCACATACTAAAGATATGCAAATAAATCTGTAGCTTACAGACAATATTGATTACTATTCCACCTTAACGCTACTTTACAAAATTAATTTTGTCATCTTTGTTAAGTCTCAAAATAGTTTATGATAGGCATTATCACATATAATAATAACTCCTCTGAGTTATCATATAATATATACAATACGGTGCTTTTATTATTCCATCTGATCCCCGATGATGAAAAAACAGAGGGGATTCTTTGCTCCAGGCTGTATAGAATCTGTTGTAGCTGTAGCAGTATTTTTCATGTGGAGTCCCAATGGTTGGCTGATGATCTAAGGATTCATAAGGAGTTTATTCTTAACATCTTGTAATCCTC
This sequence comes from Allygus modestus, assembly GCA_963675035.1. Classification (NCBI taxonomy): domain Eukaryota; kingdom Metazoa; phylum Arthropoda; class Insecta; order Hemiptera; family Cicadellidae; genus Allygus; species Allygus modestus. The sequence continues at coordinate 375,605,356 of OY776111.1, read as the reverse complement.
AATTATTAAGTTTTTATTGAGATCAATTGATTTAATTTTGTTTTGCTAACATTTATGACATACGCAATATAGAAAATAATGTTTTACATATTAAATATATAATAATTGTGCACATATGCTTGTTTATAAAGTGAAAATGCTACGACGTATTTCGAAAGTTGGTCAGGGGAGTTTTACAGAAGGGTCAGGGAAAGACAGGGAAAAGTCAGGGAAATAAAAATTGAAATTATGTAGAAACCCTGCATAAGCAAGACACATCTCAAAGTCTCTCGCCTAATTCCTACAGACGACATTTTCCACAGCACAAACCCAACACACAAACGAATCGTCGAAGTGTACTAGCCGCTACAACTCACGATGTGTGAACTGAGAGTGATTTTTCCGGAGAGGAGTAGCGGCGAGTAAAGTCGCCATGTGTGAGCCAGCCGAGTAGCCTTCTACCACAAGTGCGCGGCGCTCGCGCTATTTTAGCCAATACTGTACTTACGTGACTGATACTGCGAAACGGTCCTTACAGAACTGTCCGGTAATTTGACATGTGCTGGTTTAACTGCAGCACAGAACAATAGGCATCACTATTCCATTTTAAACCTTATCTACAGTTTTACTTTGGCCGTTGTGTTGGAAATTGCAATCGACTGGGAACTAAACACGACGAAACCTAATTCTAGTTAGGTAATAGAATAGATTCAAGTCATGTATAATCAGTGTAAACGGCGTGGTTGGCTGACAGTGTTATCAGCAGTAATTCCTGGATAATGAGGGTCTTGTTACCACGCAACCGTCGGCGACGAAACGGAGGTTTCAACAGGTTTAATTGCTCCGGTGCCATCATAGCCGCAGCACCGGCACTCAGGCACTCCAGCATGCTACACAGCTATGCACCGTACCCAGAACACTGACACGGCCGTGGGACGGTGGATCCGGATTGCCACCTTTACGGAACTCCCGACCTCGAATATCGAAGTATAGCTCTAGATTATTTATTTTGTGAATTTCACTTCAAAGTTGAGTACAATTTGACAATCCAGCAGTGTTGTGAATCCTTAACTGTTAACTCTAGTACTTAAAATTCGTAATGTTTCGGTAAAAGCCAAATGTATCAGTTTATTTTTGAAAAGTTGACAGGTCACGCGATCACACCCCTGTAAACCTAATGATAAATATGCTATTCTTGGTGGTAATAAATGTTCAATTTCTTAGGAAGTAAAATATTTTCCCCGAAAGATGGCAACCTTTTTCATGGGAATCCAATGTCAATACAACAACCAATGTTATTTTTAATTCACGTATATGTGTATTTTATAACCTAAATAAAAACAGTATGCAGTATTCTTCAGTGAACCTATGCGTTTTGTTTAGGGGTTTATTACGTAATTATATAGTCCAGGGGCCGCTAGAATGGAGTCTAATTAAGGTTTTTTGCTATTATTTAAATTTGTTAAACTTTGTTCTTTATTTTTGTAACTTCTTCATTCCCTGATTCCGAAATTTCGCCCTTTTATAACTTGTGAGTGGAGTACTGACGGCTTTCAATGTGTTTGTAACTTTTTACACCCGATTAGGCGAAGTGAATTCATGCAACACGAGTAAATAGAAGAAAATAAATCAACCCGCATTTCATAGGTGCTGTAAAATTAATTTTAACTTTCCCCTTTCGGAAAAAATCGAATAAAACCTGCATTTTATTAGATCATTAAGATCTGAAAGCTTAACTGCTGAGGCTACTTCCTCGATAGGTTATCTCGATCGATCCCCACACGTCCTGCTTGTTATATAAATCTAGTTAACCTAATGCGACCCATTGGCGGGTAATTGCAGGACTAGTGGTTGTATGGCAACATGGGTCAGCGGGTCTCGGTGGCGTTTACCGTTTACCCGATCACACTCAGCTTTCACAGTGGATACGCCGTGTAATGCCACAGTGAAACCCGGAGAAACTTAACTCCCGCGACCCTCCCGTTATGTCTCTATACACCACTGGACCGATCGCCTATTGGCGGGGAAACTTAATGATGGCCACACGGAAAATATCGGCCCGATGTCGTTGACTGTGGTGGCTACTACTTACCGTATTGTTGAAAGCCTATTTGTTATAAAAAAAACATGTTTTTGTAATTTTTCTTTTTAAGTGTTAATAAGGATTACGTGCTACTTATTATGTATTCCCTGACTACGCGTATAACATGGATTTAACATTACTACAGTACACAGTACTACTACCATCCTTGTACAATGTACTTATTTTCAGGGTTCCCACGAGTCCTGGAAAACCTGGAATTTTAAGAGTGTCCTGGAAAACCTAGAATTGTCCTTGAATTTTTATTTCTGTCCTGGAATTTTACTCTCTATCCTGGAGTTTTATTATCTATCCTGGAAATTTATCCATTTTCCTGTAGTTTTTCAGATTTCTTGGGGTGGTTTTAAGTCTTGTCGTGAAATGTTTCCAGATTGAATTTTGTTGTATTGGTTTTACTGATTATAGATTAAATGAATGCAGTTCAATGCAAATAAAGTACGATATTTGGGTGACAGAATTAAAGAAGCTTGTTTGTCAATTGTTTCTTGTATTGTATCTAAAACTAAAGTCTGTCAAAAATTCTTTGCTAAACAAGCTTAGTATAATTATGTTGTGACGGTGGTACAGAGTTTTGTAATGTTTGTGATAGCTATTGCTGGAACAGTAGTTCACTTAAACATCGCAAACTATTTAACAAGTGTCCCATGAAAACATTGTGTTGTAAGTTTTATATAGCTGGTTACAGCTGAGCTGGCACTTTGCGATCTTCTTACTTTTAAGCCAAGAACCAAAATACAAAATTTAGATGAACACATTTTCTTAAAATTGTACGCTGACAAACAAATGCAAATAAATCTTTCTTCCAAATTATTTTCTAATGTCAAATTTGTCATAACTCAAATGGTGATTTAATTGCCAGCTTCTATGTAACTAGCTAGCTATACCATGTACTCAAAGAGTCTGCAGTAGGACCCTTGTCTATCTTTCATTTTGGTCCCATATTAGAGTAGGCCCCTAAGTAGCACCAAAGTAGTCCGATGGAAGTTAAATACAGTGTTGCCAAATCGCTCTGGTCTAAAAGAACATATGGTAAAGTATATCTTTCGTCTGTTTTGAAATCCATTCCTATCGTCCACAACGTAATATCAGGAAACTGACACATACTTTCTCCCTTTTTGCCCAACTACAATGATTAAATTACTTTTTATTTACTAAATATAGAATATAAAGTACAGATGAATGTACAAAAAATTGTTTAAAATAGTTGTTTTCAGAAATATCCACCAAATCTTTTTGGGAGGCACTACAGAATCCGTTAAACACAGTGGTTTTGAGAGGGGAAATGTCCCCTTGTCCCCCCCAGGGTTAAGTTGCAACATATTTTGAATATCTTCTGTTGGTCAATGCTAACTTGACCTGCATATCAAGTTTAAACAAAATTGATCAGTAAATAAGAGAGAAATGGTAAGTTTGGTATTCCCCAACCAAACTTACACAAGAATAACATGTAATAATAACACAAGACACATTGTAAGAATAACACAAGACAATGTGCTGCGTTTACCGCAAAATAAAAATTTCAGTTTTCTCCGCAATTAGCAATCGTAGAATAATAATTCAACATACTAAATTATTTCGTTTTTTGAGCTATTTTTAATGGTGATAAGTAATTATAACTTTTATAACTTTTTATGAAAAATCAAAGAAACTGAATTTTGGATGTTTGAAGTCCTGTGATTTTTGAACCCGAATTTTCCTAGGATTGCAGGTGGTTTCAATTTGTTGGAAACGTAAAGCTCTGCAAACCACTAAAGTTTAATCTGAATCGTTAGAGCCGATTTTGAGAAATTTGGATTTTTCATGTTTTTTAGCGGTTGGGGGGGGGGTAATTACCCTTAAAAATAAAAAAATCAACAAAATCTGGGGCCTGTTTCATAAAAGTTACTAGACTAGTATTACTAGACCACAGACTAGTATTATCAGTATATTTACAAGTGTACGTTTCATAAACTTACAAGAGTAGAATAATAGTTACCATTGTAGGGACTAATATTACTAGTGGTATTTACCAGTGTAGGCTAGATTCTGTTACATAAACCTCTACACTCATATTTTACACTAGTAAATACCAGTGAATTCCTACCAATCTTTCTATGTTAATATTAGTTGCAGCCGACTATTATTTTTAGTAATAAACTGAAGATTGATACAAAAAAGTTTTTTTGGCTTTTATTACTTAATAGCTTTGTATGGGGCGAACGTTATGTTGTTATTTCTGATTAAGACTTTTACAATTTGATTAGAAATTCCTATGCAAAATTGCTGATTAATCAATTAGTTCAATAGTACTGCAGCTAGCTCCTAATAATTATCATAATTGTCGGCACTATAATAATGTTTGTTTTAACTTTATACTGTGGATTTTAATTTAAGTGGTATTAATCTTAATTGTTTCAATATTTAAAACTAAAATACACATAACTTTAACCAACAACGCTATGTCAGTACCAACTAAATAATGCCATTGTCAATTTTCAAAACCAAAACAAGTTGAGCAGGGACTGACTATTAATGGTTTGTTTCCTTCCAAACTAATACTAAGTTTGAAGAATCCCTATAAAATGATATATTCATACTAATATAAATTGGAATGGTATAGGTATACAAAAAACAATAAATCAAATTAAAATGATTAAAATAAAATTTACAATTTTGTCTTATAATAATTTAAAACCTATGAATGTGTTTGTTAACACTTAAAAAAAATCAAAATTGAATTAAAATTATAATTAATTTCATACGTTGTATGAGGTATCAACAATAACTACGACCCAGTTAAACAAATTAAAACGATAGCAAAACATCAAAAGAGCCGAGTCAGTGCATATGATTTGAGCAGGCTACTTTACACACAGCATACAGCCTGATACAGCTAATATAGTGTGGACAGTGGCCAACTTGTTTTTTTATTTATACGTAATTATTAGATAATACATTACACTAAGTATACACTAAGTATTACACTAAGTAGTGTATACTAGTATTTTTATAAAACAGCCCCTGATTTTGCTATCATGCATATTGTAAAGCTTGAAATCGAAAACTATTTTTATAGTACATTTAAAGAAAGCTAGGCGTAGATATATGCAGAAAGGCCTTAAATTTTTTTACTGGGGCGTCCCATCGCCACTTGGATATTTCTTCAAAGGTCCAATTTTATACAAACGTGTGATCGTTTTGGTTTGTTTTAATTTAACACAACTCCAAAAGAATAACTGTTGTTTGATTATTTTCAAAAATTATATTTACTAAATCTCTATGTCACAAATTGTTTATTGAAAGTAGCTTGTTTGATTGAAAGGGCTTGTCTCTGCCATCTAAGATGCTGTTTTCATATAGTTTTTGACAAATCTGTGTTCCGTAGTATGCAGTCTATCGTGCCGAAAATCGTTTTTCAACAACGAGATCCATTTATTACGATTATGTTATCATCTCCCTAAATGTCCATCTTATTTTTCTGCCACAATCGTTATAAGCCGATATTCCAGCATCGCCCACCGATGGCTTTTATGTCCTTAAAACCGCCCAGCATGACTGTCAACAAGATTGATAGCTGTAGCATTGTAATATTAGACCGAATCATTTTACAGGGCCCGACCTTATTTCATGACTGACAATAATATATAAATCTTATTTTGATGTCCAGAGAATTATGTAATGGATACACAAGCTATTAACATTGCTATTTTATAACTGTGTCATTACTGTTGTCATTGTCATTACAAATATTCTCATGTACTTTAATTCAACAATTTAGATAAACGGAGTTATTTGTACAATAAACAACAACGCTTAGCGAAGTCCTAAGGAAAGGTAAATTAAAAACATTCGCGGTAAAAACGTTTTTTGTGTGCAATAAACAAGTTAGTTTGGTCGTAACGTAAAACATCACCAAAGAACCACTCTATACTTTAATGTTAAACACTGAAAATATAATTAATTGAGATTAGAAAGGGCGTTGAGACACCGAATAATGTTCAATAGAAATAACCGTCCAAACTGACAAAAGAGCAGTTTCCCAAGAGGAACTGCTGAGATTGCAGACAATGAGAGTAGCGCCAGTCTTGAGGCGATATCACCTTGTGGCGATATCTCGCCGCTCGGCACGCTATACGCCAACCTCTACCTCAGCTAATTGTCTAATTGTGATTTACCGATGGATTCATCAGATATTTTATTAGTCACTAAGCAATGGTGCAACACATTTCTTCATCGTAAAAAAGTACATTCAAAAACGCAGAGTAAAAAACATAGTCATATAGTGTTCTAAACTGTGTCAGTAATTGTAAGTTTAAACAAATGAGCAAGAAATAGATTAAAATCATGATTTACACTGATATAATTGCAACTACAAGAAATAATACAGTACTGTATCTGATAAAGCTACTTATCTTTATTACGAGTTAATTAAATAAGACTTGTAATACTTAGATTTTCAAGCTTAGAATTAATTTGTATCAAGAACCGATAGCCCAATGTAGATTACGATTCCATTCAGCAAGTGCACCGTGTCACCACAGACTGATAACAATATCCTTACTATATTTTGATAACGCTAACGGGTTGTTGTTACTTAGCTGATGTGAGAGGTTACACATCCAGCCCGCCACTGCTGCGACGCGACGGCCGCTGCTGGAGAGGTGGTGACAGCGACGCGTGGCGGATCCATCGGCCACGTCCTTGGCCGTCCACGTCGAATCCTCCAAACTTCCCACAATCCTCGACGCTGGCTAGTCCATGCTCCACTGTAGTCCTTTACACGTTTGGAAATCCCCGACAGTCAACAGTCACAGATATTCTATGCCATATTGGAGTATCTCGGGTATCCCGCCTAACAGACGCGAGACTCTAGTAGTTTCAAATACAGATTCTTTCATGCCATAAACTTAAATATGTTAGGTTTTGAATTTTCCTTTAAAGGTGAAAGGACAAGCTTTAGTTTTCTTCGCATTACTGTGATGAAAGTTATTCTAAAATAAGGCTTGTGGTCTTGTTGTAATTACTAGAACCAATTGAGTGTGCTGAGATTTGACATCACACATTGACACGCTTATCTGGGTCACACTTACGCCTATTTCCACGGATACATAAGAAGGTACTATAAGAAGGATACTTCTTATAGTATCCGTGGGCCTAACCGAAATCTTGGCCTAACCTTAGGGGGTTCGCCCTATTTTATCTTTAAATTTCCTACGTTAACTTTATAGGCCTACACATTTTTTAGGAGATTACATAAAATGGTGTTCATATATGTTAATTAGGTTCACCGGCACTGATGTTTTAAAATTGAAAGAGAGGCGAATATAGAAAAGTGTTATGGTTCACGGCAAGTATATCTCCCGTAATTTTCAAACTGTTTCTGGTATTCATTTGATTTAAGGATTTAGGTGTTAAAATAAAACATGAAACTGTAGTTTTTCTTTATCTTTATACTTTTAGTTAACGTTGGGCGCGTACTTGCAGGAGGTTTCCTCAATACAATCGAATCAGCCGCGACGTCCGAGCGTCCAGCGTGTGGGGATATTACCACCACAAAAGCTGCTCGTGTCACGTACGGGGACGTGAAAGCCCCAGTGATTCGCGGCTACAGTTTACATAAGAGCGGGGAAACTTGGCCGGCCCACCGACGCAACCCGAGCGACCGCCTCTCTTTTCGTCCATTTTCATTTCACGCCGATTCCGCGACATTTACTCACCGATCGCCGCTTTCCCCGGTATACCACTATACAGTAAACGGTGGGATAGTTTTCAAAACGGCAATTGCGTGTGGTCGTTAGTTTAGGCCTTGAAACCGAAAGTGTGTCATCGCGGAGTTTATAGTTGGGACGTGACTCGACAAACGGCTCCGGTTGGAAACGGTTGGGCCGGGGGAACTTTTCTGCTTTACGGCCGAACCGTGAAGATGGCAAAGTAAAAGTTGATATTGGTTTACCAAGGAATCTCCTCCGTGCGCGCATTACAGTTCATATATTAAAAGAATGTTACTATGGCATTTCAAAATTAAACGAGTTCGCACGCAGCTCGCTAACGTGAGGGAAGTGAATTTCCACATAATAAACTATAAAACTCAAAATCAGTTAAAACATACATTTATTCCAACTTTTATTCAAATCTGGAAACATTGATTTTTTGGCTGTTCTGATGCTCCTGGTTCTATTTACCTGCAATGCTGGGAAAACAATTTTGCGCATTATAAGGTTAGGAGAAGGTCCAGTCAGGCTTTAAAGTAGGCGTGAGGTTGTTGGGGATGATAAAAGTACACCAACAAATGAATAACAGGCTTTTCTAATGTAAAATCCCCATAAGACAACGTACTGTGTTTGGTAAATACACATTTTCTTTAATAACTCGGTAAATATTTATGCTAGAATGACGAGGGAGGGCTTAAAACTTTCGCCTCTCTAATTCCCATCTTTTTACATGCATTCATTTTACATATGGGGCTTTTCTGACCCTTTTTGGGCCCAAAAACTCGAAATTTGAAAGATTAATCCCCAAAAAAAGGGGTTTAGAGTTTTCCGATTGTTTTGCCCAACGAACTTGTCCAACTGATTACAGAAAAGAATGTCCCTACCAAATTTGAAGTAAATCGGAAAAAATGCGACCGCTAGAGTACAAACATATATATATATATATATATATATATATATATATATATATATATATATATATGTCTGTGTGTGTATATATATATATATATATATTTATATACAATTTTGAACGACCCCCCAAAACGTGTTCAGGGGGTCACGTTAGGAACTTCTTTGGTGGTCGCGGGCTTAAGTTTCACCGTGCGGGTCATGCTAATAGTTCACTTTCCAAAGGAAATTCACTTATAACTTATTTTAAAAGTGATCACTTGGTTACAATAAAAATAATACAAACAATAAAACAGTTGACTTTTGGTTTGGCTCCAAGTACAAACTTTCTGGAAGACAATTAAACTAGCGTAGAGTTGGGCCTTTAATTCAATAATTAGTTGTAATGTTATATGAGTTTTAGTCATGTACTTAAGCTTAATATCGTTTGGCTGTTGTTTCCGAGTTGCCCTCTTTATTCAGAATTTGTAATCTCACACGTCCTAGAATAACTTTACAGTTGGCGACATTTTAGCGAATTTCCCATATAGGGAAGAAGCTATTACCGTAGGTCTCATGGTAAGACTTAAGCCCGAGATCATGATAATTTTTTGTTTTGAGGTCCCCAGATGACAAAAACACTATTCGTTCAAATTTATATATATGTATATATATATGTGTGTGTCCGTGAATGCGATAACTTGAGTAAAATACCCCCGTCGCAGCAAACCTGCATCCTCAGCGAATTTAAAATGGAGATATAAATGTCTTAATTCTACATAAAGCCACTTACCAAGTTTCATAAAAATATATTCACAACTAAGCGATATATACAATTTTAATTATTCTCCATAAGAATAACATTGGGGCTGAGTACGCAGGTGTGCTGCAACAAGAAACACAAAAAATGGGTTTTTATGCTAATATCAATATAACTCAACTAGGTGAAGTCGTATACCAGTTTTTATTCATTTATGTTCATAATTAAGGAAGACAGAGCATTTAATTATTATCCATAAGAATAACATGGGGACTGAGTACGCAGGTTTGCTGCTACGGGAGAATTTTATGCAAAAACAATTTTTGTGAGCAAATATCAATAGACCTCAATGAGATGAAGCTGTATACCAAGTTTCGTCAGTATACGTTCATAAATAAGCGAGATAAAAAAAATTTCTTTTCCTCCATAAGAATAACATTAGACAACGTACTGTGTTTAGCACTTTCAATATCTCGGTAACCAATTGACGTAGAGGAATGATCGAAATACCAAATTGTGTGTTTTTTTAAGCTGAATCGAATGGTCAAAACTAAAATTTGACTTTTTTTATGTAAAAAATTCAAAAAACCCATTTTTGGGGTACAAAACCCCCCCAAAATGCCCCTTCGGATAGGTCGATCTGTCTGGTTTTCGAACTTAGTCATAAATGCTGCTTTACATGTTTTTACCAAATTTCGTCAAAATCGGATCATTTTTACGAGAGTTATCGTGCTCACGGACATATATATATATATATATATATATATATATATATATATATATATATATATATATATATATATATATATATATATACAGTATCGAACGAATGGTGTTTTTAGGGTCTGGGGACCTCAAAACGAAAAGTTATCATGGTCCCGGGCCTAGGTATTACCATACCGACTACGGTTATAGCTTCTTCCCTATAGGGGAAATTCGCTAAAACGTTCGATTTCAATGCAATTTTGCTCAAATGTGTAAAATGATATTCATGACTTTAAGTTCGAAAACCAGAAAAATCGGACCATGGGAAGGGGGGTTTATGGGGGGTTTAAATTTTCCAAAAATCAGTTTTTGCATTTTTCACCCTACAATTTTTTAAAAACTTAATTTTGGTTTTAACCATGTTATAGAGCTTAAAAAAACAAATAATATAGTATTTGAATTATTATATTAACCTAGGTTAAGTGGTTGCGGAGAAAATCCAAAAAACCTACTCATAAAATCTCCCATGTTAATCTTATGGGAAAAAGGTTTTTGGCATTTCCTCATTTTATTTTAGTTTAAACTTCACATTTGCTCTTATAAATCTGTTCAGTTCCACAAAACAATCATTTTGGTGTTTAAATTGTGATTCTACGCCCAACCGTTGCTGAGATATTCCAAGTGCTAAACACAGTAGGTTGTCCAATGTTATCCTTATGGAGAATAAATAAAATTTCATATCTGGATTGTTTATGAATGTATGTTGATGAAACTTGGTATGTGGCTTCACGTAGTACTGGTATATTGATATTTGCACAAAAATTTGATTTTTTGTTGGTTATTCCCGTAGCAGCATACCTGCAAACTCAGCCCCCATGTTATTATGGAGAATAAGTAAAATGTAATGACTCCCATAATTTTGAACATAAATTAATAAAACTTGGTATGTAGCTTCACTTGGTTCAGTTATATTGATAATTGCATAAAAACCCATTTTTTTGTTCCTTGTTGCAGCAAACCTGCTTACTCAGCCCCCATGTTATTCTTATGGAGAATAACAAAAATGTTATTTAGCGCTTATTTATGATTGAATATTGATGAAACTTGGTATGTGGCTTCGCCTAGTTAAATTATATTTATATTAGCATAAAAATCAATTGTTTGTGTTCCTTGTTTCAGCAAACCTACGTACTCATTACCAATGTTATTCTTAAGGAGAATAATTAAAATCGCTTATATGTGAATATATTTTTATGAAACTTGGTACGCGGCTTTATGTGGAATTCAGACAAATATTATGCATTTGAAATTCGCTGAGTACGCAGGTTTGCTGCGACGGGGGTATTTAAAGATATCCGTATATTGACCCCCTTACTATATAATTGGCTCTATCTGCAATCAGTGCATGGTTAATTTGACATCTGTGGTTACTTACGCGAAATGGCGGAGAAAACTCTTGAAGGTCAGATGAAATGCCGGAAATCAAAAGCGTTGGCTTCAGTTTTCCCCCATTTCTAACTTTCACTCCCCCAAATCCGAGGTTTTTGCGTTCGCGGTACGTGCGGCCTGGACGCGGGTCGGGACGAGCTTTCTCCCGCGATCAAAAATGTGCGGTGATGCTCTTTTAACGACGTGGGCATCTCGAGTTGGCGAGTCGGGCAATTAGATCTTTACGAGCTCAGTGATGCCTCGCTAGATGCGTTTATGTGCTCTCTTTTACTAAAGTGAACCACGCAGCTGTCAACTAATGTGAGATACAAATTTGTCTTTATACGAATGTGCCAACATGAAGTATTCTATAACATAGTAATTTCGAGAGTAAAACAATATCGTGGGCGTAAACGATAGGAATTAATTGCGAAAACATTTTTATAAGCTGCGTTACTAACTACTTAAAAAGTAAATATTATGGACTATTGCTCAAATTATAAGATTGTAGGGCATTTAAATAACATTCCAGAAGAATTCTTTTCATGAACATGCGACCATGAAGTACAGAACGTGTAATAACATTGTTTGTTGTCAGTATTTGATTTTATAACTCTACTTGCATCATTCGTTCTCAAGCATTGAATCATTAATAGCAGCAGTGCATTAAAAAAGAAAGCTAGTTAGGATTCCCGACAATAGTTTTGTTCGATTGGTGATGCGACATGCTTTCTGCCCAGGAGGATCGTTGGTCCGAGTAGAGTGACATTGATCCGGGGTCCGCCTCTTCACGGGGAAACTGCCCCTAGGTGGTGCTGCTTGGTCGATACAACAATCAGTCCGGATACTGTCGGATTATGACGAGTATACAACACGAGTGACATTGATCCGGGGTGCGCCTCATCTCGGGGAAACAGCCTCTAGGTGGTGCTGCTTGATCGATACAACAATCAGTCCGGATACTGTCGGATTATGACGAGTATACAACACGAGAGACATTGATCCGGGGACCGCCTAATCTCGGGGAAACAGTCTCTAGTTGGTGCTGCTTGGTCGATACAACAATCAGTCCGGATACTGTCGGATTATGACGAGTATACAACACGAGTGACATTGATCCGGGGTGCGCCTCATCTCGGGGAAACAGTCTCTAGTTGGTGCTGCTTGGTCGATACAACAATCAGTCCGGATACTGTTGGATTATGACGAGTATACAACTCGGGTGACATTGATCCGGGGACCGCCTCATCTCGGGGAAACAGTCTCTAGTTGGTGCTGCTTGGTCGATACAACAATCAGTCCGGATACTGTCGTAGTATGATGAGTATGCAACACGAGTGACATTGATCCGGGGACCGCCTCATCTCGGGGAAACAGTCTCTAGTTGGTGCTGCTTGGTCGATACAACAATCAGTCCGGATACTGTCGGATTATGACGAGTATACAACACGAGTGACATTGATCCGGGGTGCGCCTCATCTCGGGGAAACAGTCTCTAGTTGGTGCTGCTTGGTCGATACAACAATCAGTCCGGATACTGTCGGATTATGACGAGTATACAACACGAGTGACATTGATCCGGGGTGCACCTCATCTTGGTGTAACTGCCTCTAGGTGGTGCTGCTTGGTCGATACAACAATCAGTCCGAATCCTATCTAGTATGACGAGTATACAACACGAGTGCACACATAAAGTTGATTGGGTTACTAAAACTGAAGACATTCAATGCTTTGTGCCATTATGCGTTAACTTTGGGCCCCTCTCGGGACACGGTTGTGTCGCGAGCCCCAGCAACGGTAGTTGTAGGCGAGGGCCCGCGGTTTGTAATTATCATATTGAGACGAGGCGGTGGAGGCGGTGTTAATGAGATCGTGCCCGTGGGGCGATGAGATGTGACAGAACGGGAACGCGGCCGTCGTGACTCTGCAGCAGGAGGGTTGCCTGACCGACTGGGGCTATTAGCCCAACGCTGATTGATAAATCTATCCGTAAAACGTTCGTGTGCGATCTCCAAGGCGCACTCTGTAACTGAAGTATTACAAAAGATGGTCACAAGCAAGCCAGTCAATCATCGGTGTTTACCTCATCCAGTGTTACCTTAGCAGTTAATAGCTGGCACAGGACATTACACTAGCGAGCTGTAAAATGAATGGAAATACGACGAAACACTCGTAAAATAGTCGTCCTGCTAGGAAAACGTTTCGGCTCATTAAATATGTTTAACTGTGTCTGCAGGGTTTGATTCGCCAATCACGAGTAAATTAGCTTGGTGTGTGTATTTCCAATCTATTGCAGCTATTTGGTGAGCTTTTTGGAGGATTTCTGAAATTATGAAAATCGATCGCATTTGTACGTAAAATAGTTTGATTACTAACTACTTCATACATGATCCGATGTTTTGGTTCTCTGCAAATTGTACAGGATGATTACAAATTGTGTCAAAACATTTCCACAGCTCCGCTTTTTAAAAGATCTGGCATACATTTGGTTGTCTTTTTTTTAGTTTTACATTTCCTACTATTACATACATGGCGTATGACACCAGTACTGTTGGTTTTGTATGTATCACGTGGTTACAAGTTTGCCCAAATGTCGCCCCAGCAAGTTGCAAGTCGCAGGTGTGCCGCGGCTATACCCCTCATCTCGCCGACCAGTTGTCGGGGTCGGTCTAACGAGGAAGTTCGCGACGCGAGAGACAGGTGCGCTAGGAATGTATGCCACTTTCTATCATCACAATACTCCAAATATCGTCGAACAGACCGGTCTGGAGAAACTATCAGCTGACCCCGGTAACCTCCCCCCCCACCATGACCATAGACGGCGCGCGGCATCGCGTCGCGGTGCACCGCAGGGATCCGCTTTCAGTCCTCCGTTGTTTACTTTAGCGGTTACACCTTTGCTCGGTCTGAAACGTGACCTCTTTTTGGTATCGAGTGGTTTGAATTTGATAATACATGTGGCCAGTTACTTCTTGATTTAAATCAATACTATGGGCTTACAGGGGCTATAGCCCCAAACACATGATTTTTGTGCAAGTGGATAATCACATCTGATCATTAGTTCATTTTGCTTATTAATAAAAACACTGTAGTGATATTTCCATAAGAAAATCATTGGATCTTTGAAATCCAGTGGGACATAGCACAAGTAATTTTTGACATTTCTGATATTTTTCCCACCGTCCTTGGCCCTCAAGCTTTAAAATCAATCGTCATAACCTAACTTAACTTCTTCCTAGCTCGAGATATTTCGTGGAGACCGATTCGCTTACTGAATTAAATATATAGATAATAAACATATTATAACTGTGCAGTTTGATAATGGTTTGCAAGTCCGGAAATTTATATTTTTAAAATAATCATTACCGTTCATGAGTTGTTTTATTTTAATTACAATTTCAACGAATCGTGAAGTATAATGCGTGACAACTAAAATAGCTCATTTGGAAATTAAGTAAACGTACTTGATTTAGCTTACAATTCTGATCAAATAATTACCTGACATTTCTTGCTAAAACAACTGGAAAACCTGAAAAGGCAAAGGAATTTACGCAGAGGTTTCACTAGATAAACCAGCTGCTTCGTATCAATGCGAGTTGCTTGAATTGGATTTTATCTAGCCGCGTGTAAATTGTTAGATAAATTGGATATCATTATCAATAGATGTAACACCCCCTTCGTTCCTGAAAAAGTACCTGCCCAAAAATAATATTATAATTGTTTTCTTACTTTTGCCATGTTGTGCTAAGTTAAAAATTTGAATTTTATTTGACAATAATTTTAACACATTCAGTTATTTTTTACAAATTTTGCTTAGCGTTTTGTGTTGTTTGAATAATATATACTATACGATTTAATTAGAAATAGGTGTTGTTTAAAAGGTGGATACAATTGGAAATACTGAGAGCAATAATCATGAACAAAACTCAGGTCTGTATGAATAAAAGTTAAATTCCTTAGGGCCAGCTGGGTGTTAACGAGAGTGATGCAGTATGCAAGGGCTGGAGGTGCTCGGTTAATAAATAAGCGGCTCCGGCTAAGGAGCCCACTCTTCTTTATGGCCATGTGATACCCTCCGCCGAACTGTTTTTTTTTACCACTAACAAACAGAGTTGTTCGACTAAGTGAGATAAAGGTCAATTACACAAATCAAATGTCAATGTTTTAAACGTTTTATGGCAAATTCAACATACATATATGCATATATATATATATACAGCATATATATATATGTATATAGCATATATACATGTATGTGTATGTAGCATATATATATATGTATATATATATGTATACATATATGCATGTATACTATATTGAGTTACCCTAGTAAGAATTTTGAAAGATGTTTTTAAAATTATTGCAATAGTTTTTGGATTAATGTTATACCAAACAAAGATTTTCTTCACATTTTCTGCATAACAAACATTACGTGACATTCATTTCACAGTCGGAAGGTATAGGGCCTATTGCACTTACATAATATCATATGGAAATTTATTGTGTCCATTATTTATTTTTTAAATATTTTTAATGGCCACTGAAAAAATAACTTGAGGTATAACTTTTGTTTTGTACTAATTCCTCATACATAATTTTGTTTCGGGTAAAGACATTTTTTTATCTGTTTGTGTAAAAAATGTTTCTGATGAATTCCCTTAAATTTTGGCAACACTAATAAAATTCAAAATGTGGACCTTTTGAGCTCTCATTGTTTTTGAGTTTCATCGATATTTTTACCTATTCTCAAATAATTTTAATTACAAATTTTGTAATCCTACCTATTACATCCTGGTATTAGTTTTATTTAACATTTCTTGCTAAAGAAATAAGTATGAGATTAAAGCAGAATATTCGTGTTGATAATTTTGATTACACATCCTTATAAATCTATTTTTAATATGAATATAACGATAATTTATAGCAACTCAATAGCCTATTCAACTGTATTTTAGCGAATTTCCCATATAGGGAAGAAGCTATTACCATAGTCTGTATGTTAAGTCCTAGGCCCGGGACCATGATAACTTTTCGTTATGAGGCCCCCAGTTGCCAAAACACCATTTGTTCATATATACATGTATATATATATATATATATATATGTAGGCACGATAACTTTCGTAAAAATCGTCCGATCTTGATGAAATTTGGTATAAACGTGTAAGGCAGCATCTATTTTCATGAGTTCGAGAACCAGACAATGTTGCTCTATTTTAAGGTGGGTTTTGGAGGATTTTGTACCCTAAAAATGGGTTTTTAAAAATTTTACTCATAATTCTTTTTAGTCCCAAATACTTTAGTTAACACCATTAAATTAAGCTTAAAAAAACAAACAATTTGGTATTTCGATCATCGCTCTAAGTCAATTGGTTAACCAGATATTGAAAGTGCTAAACACAGTACGTTGTCCAATGTTAATGTTATGGAGAATAAGTAACATTTTATATCTCGCTTATTCATATTCTAATGAAACTTGGGTATGGGGACTTCATGTGGTTGGGGTTTACTGACATTTGCATAAAACCCCCATTTTTCCCCCTATGGCAGCAAACCTGCGGACTCAGCAACTATAATGTTATTCTTATGGAGAAAAAGAAACTTGTGATATCTTGCTCGGGAGGGGGGGGGCTTGGGCCCACCAAGGGGGGCCCGGGCGGGCTACTTAGTGGTGATCTATTGGTATTTCCATAAAAATCTGATTTTCTGTGGTCCTTGATGCAGCAAGCCTGCATCTTCAGTCGTAGTGTTTTTCTTATGGAGAATAATACAAATTCATATCTCGCTAGTTTATGAATATGCTTTGATGATTCATGAGGTACCTAGTGAAGTACCATTTGAAATTCGCTGAGTATGCAGGTTTGCTGCAACGGGGATATTTCTATGTAATGTTTCTATTGAAACATCATGAGCAGCTGTTTTAAATTGTGAACACCCCCTTCGGGACTTAATTGAACTCAATAATACTCCCTCTTGTATGGGTTTCTAGGGAATTTCAGCAGCTGCAGTGAGCAGTACACATACAGTCCAGGTGTTAAAACAATGGAGCCCTCCACTCCAGCCACGTTTATTGGTGCAAACACGTCATTCTTTACTGCACTCAGCTCTGAGATAAAATCTCGAGAGACAATTACCTCTTTCACAGACACCCTCCTTGATAGTTTAAATGTTAAAGAATATTTTCATTTTTGGTGGTTAGCCTCCTAATTAGCAAGAAATATGAATGTGGTTTAATACCTGCTTCTGTAAGTAATCATAAAAATAATGGATTACTTTTAGTAAAACAAGTTTAAACCACATTGATGAATATTTATTACGGTTTCGACCCTCTTCCCTCCTCCAATGCAAGACACGCATTTGCAACATGTAAAAAGCACACATCAAGAGCATTAAATCTTGGATTTATTGTTAATCAGTGGTGTTAGTGATGAGTTTATGGTAAAAAGTAGTTTAAGTCCTAAATAAGTCCATTATCAATAATTACTGTTTGTTTTGATTTTTGCCCTTTCCCCTCCTCCGAAGCAAGGTACACATTTAATATATTAACCAAGCAGTTCAAGAGCATTTACACTTTTTTATACATATAAAGTTGAACATAACTTGTTATAAGTTTTGAGTTTTGTTAACCAGGTGTGTGGTTGTTTCAGGAGAGGGGCCTGAGCGAGGTATGTCTTCAGGGGATGGAGACGGAGCACACGATCGTAGCGTCCAGTTCTGCTCCCACCACTGTTACCTCGGTCGCCCCCTTCCACTACCTCATCAGTGAACAGGCCAAGTCCATCGCTGCCTTACAGGTGACACACTCGGAGAATTAGTGATTAGAGTACCCGTAGAGTTAGAAACAATGGACATCCTGCCCTGCTCTTAAACCTTTACTAAAGCCTTTGCTGCTTTATAGACATATATTTTGTAGAAAATAGAAATTACCTTGGTTCTCACCTCTAGATACAAGATTTTAAATTAATGTTGTTCAGCAGGAAATACAAAAGTGTGATGCATTAGACATAGTACAATACATACCACAATTGATATTACACGCATATTCATAGCTATATACCAATTATAAAATGGTCGTAACATCCTTCTAATTCTATAGAAAGTTTCATCACAAGATTAAAAGCTAAACCGTCAAAATGTAACAAATACTTATTCTAGACAATAGGCAAAGTCAAAAGAACCACTCCATACTTAATAATATTGGTTCTCCACAATCATCTGTTTTATGGGTATTCTCCTAAATTATTTTCTGTTTTGCTGGTTTTCGCTAGGGGCATTTAATGAATATGCCAGGTTTAACGTTGTTAGAAGACAACTATTGCACCAAAATCCATATCGCTGACTGTTAGACTAGCAAAGCGCTGCTATTTCTATGGAGAGCACAGGGTGTGAATCAATTTGTTGAACTGAGCTAAGATATATGTTATAGTTTCTTCTATCCAACAATTTCTATCTTAAAAAGTAACCATCAAGAGTATTTCTCCTATGAACTCATCAATACTTTTTGAACCACTTGCAGACCCGTTGTGGCTTCGCCCGTATAAACTATGACGGCTGTGTGGGGTGTATTCTGTGGTTAGTCCGAGGAACTACTACGAATCAAGATCAGCTGCTTGAATTTTAACCAGCTCAATGAAAAAAACCAATGTGAATGTCCATAAGGAATGCATGGCAACTTTGAAGCCCTATAGTTGAATCTGTATACTTACACTTTCCTATTTTATACCTAAGGAATCAATGTACCAAATTTCACCACTCTAGCATGCCGGGAAGTTGGAGGATTAGTGAAGAGTGAGTGAGGGCATTGTCTTTGATAGGTATATATTATTACGATTACAACTATGGCTTCGTGATATATACAACTACAATGTCAGCAATTTTGCAATGCAAAGTAACCTTTTTTTGACATAGAGAGTTGCCTTAGCCTCTGGAGTTATTTAAACAGGCTTCAAGTTCCCTCCAATCAGTTATCCCCCCAAGCTTCTGTTGTATTACTAAGACTTGTAAATGTGGTCTGGTTATTCTATTTATATTCTGCTTTAAACATTGATTCTCCTTTTTTGTTTTGTTGTTGAATAAAACACTACCCTTAACAAATTTAGGTTGCCAACTCTAGTATATTGAGATATAGGCTTGGAAAGTTGGAAAAAGCAACTTAGTTAATATAAACAAGAAAAAACAGAATTAATAAGAAGGAGGTATATGGAAACTAAAACAAAATGTCATTGAAGGAGAGCTAATTTTCCTTTCCGTAACTCTATTGTTTAGTTCTTTATAGATTACAGTGAATAGTTATGGGTAATACCTGCTATACATACTATACTTCTATACTATAACATATTCTACTTTTATTTCGTATTTTCTAATAGACATAACACTCTTTTAAATATAATAGTTATTGAGGTAGCTCCATCTGCAATTTCCATTATTTTGACTGTTAACCCTTTGAGGTCGATTAAATTAAATCACCCAGACACCCTGAGACGAAATTAATTTTGGCTATTTTGTATAGATTTTACTATTGTTACATTTAATTACCCAAATTAATTTTAAAATGCATTTATGAGGGTTTATTTTTAAGACACTTTGATTACATACTGTATATTGATGAAATAAAAATAAAAATGTATACCTGTTTTATTTTTTCTTCCATATATTTTTAGTACATATGTCCTATATGTTACAGATTACTAGAGTAAAACCCCATTTATATTTATTTGTAAGTAAAATGAACACACAAAAAACATAAAAAAATATCGTCATCACTAATTTTATAAGTCATAATTATAACTAAACAAAAGAGTAAACATAACCTAAACACCACAGACAACAATCAGAGCTGGCATCACACCGCGAATTGTGAAGTATAGTTCATGGAGTAATAACATTTATTTCAGAACAAAATAATCCATGGAGTAGATAAAATAAACGTTAAAAGTAATAAGGAATATATAAGAAGCAAATAGACATAAAATCATTACATTATATTTAGTTTTAGCGCACTTCATACGGGCTAAACGTCACGGCGAGTATAGGTCGCCATTCGAGCGTTCGGGAAAATGGCGCGCGGCGACCTATACTCGCCATTCGACCGCAAAGGGTTAATTTCAGTAACGTAAAAATAATTTCTAAGACAGAATAAGAGACTCAGCAGTTTCAACTGTTAAAAGTTAATTTTGTCTGTTACAGGAGCTACAGAATGAAGTCACAGCACTGCTGGAGTTCCGGGACCTGGTCATGGAAACATTCCCTCACTTGCGTTCCAAAGCGGCGGAGCCCTCAGTGGCGGTGGTACGACCGGGCAAGCGGGACTGGGAGCCGGGGATACGAGTGCGGCGCAAGTTGCGGGAGCAAGACACCTCGCTGGCCCCCCGCAGCCGCAGCAACAGCCACGGGAACCGCGGCAGCAGCCACAGCAAGAGCGACAGTGGGCCCGTCAACAGCGGTAGCAGCACAGGTAGCAGTGCTGTGCAGGACAGCGGCTTCTGCACCGAGAGCAAGGAGCACAGCAAGAAGACGGACACGGACCAGGAGGCCGAGGACGAGCTGTGGACGCTGCTGGAACTGATCCATCGAAAGGGCACCAAGCTGCGGCTGGAGGTGGAGCACCTGCAGGACAAGTTGGAGAAGAAGGACGAGGACGAGGTGGAGGTGTCGGAGAGGCGGGCCAGGAGCTTGGAGGATCTCAGGAGAGGGCGGGAACCACCAAGGACTAAGTGCGAGGTGGAGGGGTTGAGGAGGGAGCGGGACCTATTGTTGGACAGGGTGACGGAAATGGAGGCAGAAAACCTGGCCAACCTGGCCCAGACCAGCCGGCTGCTGGCCGAGATGGGGGCTTTGACTGCGGAGAAACGTGACTTGGAAGAGCAGCTCAGAGCGGCCATTCACTCCAAAACCGAGTTGAATAGTAGGATTCACGATTTACATACTCAGTTTATTAGTAGATCAGATAATAAGGCTTGTAAAAATCTGGTGGCTCCTATCGCCAAAAGTGGAAAAGTTATCCCCAAGTCGGCATCTAGTCAGTTTGTCGAGACGGGATCTCATTTTATGCCGGTTAAGAGATCGTTGTCTAACGAAGAAACGGTTTTGAGCGCCGAAGACTCTCCTGTCTCTAAAGAATTCGGAAGACTGAAACAACGGGAAGAACATCCCAATAGGATCAAAAGGACTAGTAAAGAATTGACTGTATTAAAATCGACCGACTTTAGTGATTCGGAGAACGGTTTTAAGATAGACGACTCGTTAACATTTTCCACTCCTAAGTCAGATAAAGGTTTTGTGTACAGTGGTTCGAATCCCGCGTTGGAGAGGTTGAGTGCGAGTGATTCAAAGTGTTTACATGTGCACAGCAAGCTGGGGACGCTTGACGGAGTGGTCAGCTCCCCTTCCATCAAAATCAAAGGTGCCAAAGGCGTTCTTCCAGACAGAGACAAGACTGCAGCCATCCTGAGGGAGACCAACATTGTGGAGCTCCAACGCCATTTGCTCACTACAGCCTATGAAAATAAGGTAAGACTACGTTTATGTATTAACAACCTGTATTAATCCAGTAATCTAAATCCTAGCTAATATACAGGGTGTTTCCAAATTAAAACTTTGGCACATTGTTCCTTATGTCAAAAGGAACATAAATCATCATATAACAGGGGATCTATTTCTTTTTGTTTACCGTCTGTCTGTATATGATTTTTACTAGAAAATTTATATTTTAAAAACGGCTTGACCAAATTCTTGGTAGGTTCTTTTTTAGGCAAAAATATTTTTTCATAAATCTTTTATTTAAAAATGGCGGCCATTGAAAATGTTTAACCTCAAATATCTAAAAAACTATAAATTTTACAAAAAACTATCTAGAACATAAAAAGTTAGAAAATGTAATTATAAATCCATATCTACTTTAACATTGAAAATCGGGTTAAAATTAACTGAACTATGACTGAAAACAAGTTAGAAAATATAATTATAAATCCATATCTACTTTAACATTGAAAATCGGGTTAAAATTAACTGAACTATGACTGAAAAACGGAACACATAGCTAAATTTTGTTATCATAACTAATCAATATATTTGTTCTCATATCTCTAACAATTAATCTGATAAATTTCCTCCTCAGTATTAATTGTTAGTGTACCCATTAGGATTTTTAGTAATGAGCGAAGAGTTTCCAAAGTTGAGTCACTGGTAGTGATTGCTGCTGGTTCCGATATGACATTGCAGAACATGTGAATCTAGGGTGGGAGAGGTTGTAGGAGGCTGTCATGGGAGCGATCACTTTGCAGCTGTTAATTAGCATTACGCTGTCGCTCGGCTGTCACAACTCGTGCTGTGATTTGCATTAATTTGCAGCTGCAATTTGCACAAACAGTATTAACAATAGTTTCAAGTGCTCTGAAATTTTCACTTGGTAGTTTTCCATTGGCTATATTCTTTATGTTTTCCAATCGCTTTTTGTCTAGGTTTAGATTAGTATCTCCAACGATTCACACTCGCTTTAAAACTCTTTTGTAGGGGTATGATTACTAGTTCTCTGTTTCGAGGATAGTTACTTAAAACATTCAGTTACTAATTTTTGTAAAAAAGAATTATTTGAAGTTTTTTTAATAAGCTTAGTCTCAACTTTAATACATTAGCTTTAAAACCAAGCTGAACAGTGATTTAGGAAAAGCTTTATAACAATTCTCAGACCTTAGATATTTTTGTATTGACTGATCATTTTGTTGAGTTATTCCTATTGATTCATGTTTAAGGGTTTGCTCTTGAGAGGCCTTGGTTGATAATGATATGGATTTTCGAGTTACTTTCATAAAGTCCAATGCTTCACTATAGTAAATGTGATATTTCACTCACTTCCCCAGTTGCAGTAGTGTTAGCTGATAGACGTATGTGAGGCATATGCATGACGAGGCCAGAAGCAATATTGGAGGCTTTCCCGAGGCAGTAGGCTAAGTAGGCCACTCATTATGTCAGTGTGATTGACCACATTGTCCCCTGATTATCCACGCAGATCGCCTCCGTACTCTAGTCTCGTTAAGTCGTATGTAACACAGTTGGTCTTGTAACTGGTGCCTCTAGGTCCTAAAAAAATCAATATCACTATCCTTTTTCAATCAAATAATTAATTTTGTTAATTATCCTATACTCTAATATGAGTAAGGTTTGCTTGCAACTCTGATCTCTAAAACAGCTCCAACAATTTCCTTCATATGTTGAAAATAGCTAATTTCTGGTATAAAAATAAGTTCTTGACAGGTCTCATCCCCAGAAAAAATTAAACAATGTATAAAACGAAAATGAAAAGTTAAAAAAATTAACATTGGGCTTAAAGAGTTTAAAATCGAAACAAAAGAATTGTAACAGCTGTTAGGGAATTGTCAAAATAATACTCGTGTTGTTTATAATTGTTAACCTGTGGTTTCCTGAGAGCAGTGACTAAAACCATTGACTATAAATACTAAAGGAGACATCCCATCCATATGGCCCAGCTGTCCCACTTTTATTGTATGCTAGAATTTAAAATTGAAGTAGTTTGATTGGGTCACCGACAGATCGTGCTGCTGTAAACTTTTTATTTTAGTTATTTACGTTAACTTTTAAAATATCTCCACCCCAGAAAGCAAGTGATAATCAACTTATGTTTGCTTCCTGACACACAAACTGTTGTATTATCCACTCCTTGAGAGGATAAGTAATAGTTGACAGGGGTATACTCTGTTGGTGATTATTGTAAACTACGACCTCTTTCAATCCTGGCATACACAAAACTAGGGACACATTTGACAATGGCAATGAGAAGTCTACTTCAGTATTTATAGTCAATGCTAAAACTGTTGAGTGAAGATTGCATATATAGAGTGGTCATATCCGAGATAAAGTAAAGGGACATTGAACTATAAATAACAACTGGGGTGACATTAAAAATGCATAAGAGGCAAATGAAATATAAATACCCCTGTCACAACAAAACCTGCTTACTCAGCAAATTTCCAATGCATGCATACGTTTCTCACTACCACATAAAGCCACTTACGAAGTTTGATAAAAATACATAAATGAATAAGTGATCTATAGCATTTTATTTATTCTATATAAGAATAACATTGGGGCTGAGTACACAGGTTTGCTGCAACAAGGAACACAAAACATGTGTTTTTATGCAATTATTAACAATATAACTCAACCAGGTGAAGCTACATACTAAGTTTTATTGATTTATGTTCGTAATTAAGGGAGATATAAAACTTTACTTATTCTCTATAAGAATAACTTTAGGGCTGAGTATGCAGGTTTGCTGCTACTGTGATAATCAACAAAAAATCAATTGTTTGTGCAAATAGCAATATACCAGTACCCAAGTAGCATAGAAATAATTTGTAATATATTCAAAATAATTTCAAATGGTTTTGAAATGAGTTTATGTTTAAAACGAGTTAAAATGATTTTAATATAATTATAACATGGGTTTACAGTTGATTAAAAATAATTTTGAAAACATATATTAAAGTAATGTTTATATCAGTTTTAATATTATTATAAACAAATATTACAAAACTCATTCAAAATAGAAAAAATAATAATTTTAAAATGTTATTAATGTAATTTTACATTATACAGGGTGTCACAAAAAAGTGTGATGGGCTATACAGGACCTAATTCTACATGCAAAAATAAGTCAAAAATGAAGAATAACATTTTTTGAATTTCGGCTTAGTTTAGCCGTAATCCGCCATTTTGTTTTTTTGGGAAAATATTTATTATTTCAAAAACACAATGAGATATTTTTACGAAACTTGGCAAAAGTGTTTACACTGAAGTAAGTAACATTTGTAAAAAAAAAATATTTTTTTACCTTTCCAAATTTCCAAATGAAAATTTTTTATGCCAAATTTCATGAAAACCGGTACCTAAATCAAAATTTTTCAAATCACAAAATTGTTTGTATTTATTATAACAAATCCAACAAAACAAAAATGAATAAAATCGGTTCATAAATAAAGAAGCTGTGTTTATTTTAGTAATTTAGACTGAAATTACTTAATTACATTACATAAATTATTACATTACATTTAATAAATTTTAATATTAATAATAATCATTTGTTGTTTAAAACAATGGAATGAAGAGGATACACCACATGTAGGTAGGCACTTGCCCTTCATAGTAGGTGTTCAATGTGACCTCCATTGGCGATCACGCACTGCCGTAATCGTCGTCCCATTGACTCTCGTCCCCGCTCCAACACTCCAGGCATTTCTCTTATCCTCCGACATCCATCTTCAATTCTCTCCCTCAGCTGTTCAACATTGTTTACAGGCGTTGCATACACCACTGTTTTCAAATGTCCCCATACAAAGAAATCTATGGGATTCAAGTCGGGCGATTTTGCTGGCCATGCTATCGGGCCACCACGACCGATCCACTTATTTCTGAATCGCTGGTCCAGGTAATTCCTTACTTCAGTTCTGAAATGAGGAGGTGCACCGTCGTGCAAAAACCACATGTTTTCGACGTGTGTTTAGGGGCACTTCTTCCATGGCATCATCTAAATCATTCTGAAGGAAGTGCAAATAGGTAAGCCCATTCAGCCTTGCTGGTAAAAACACTGGACCAATAAAATTATTCCCAATAATGCCCACCCAAACATTCAATGAAAAGTTATGCTGGAACCTCGACTGCACTATTGTATGAGGATTCTCGTCCACCCATTGGTGGGTGTTATGGAAGTTCAAGATTCCATTTCGGTTAAACCCAGCTTCATCTGTAAAAAGTACTGAAGACAGGAACTGCGGACTCCTAGTACATTTATTTTCTATCTGTTGACTAAAATGCAGTCTGTTTGGGTAGTCCTCTTCTAAAAGAGCTTGAACCCGTTGGACATGGTAAGGATAAAGTAGATTGCTTTTCAAAATCCTCCATACCGTTGAGTGGTCAGCTCCCTCAGCAGATGCAATTCTTCTTGTGCTTGATGAAGGATCGTCTTCGACAGCTTGCAACACTCTTTCTTCCAATTCCAACGTTCTTGTTGTTCGAGGTCTACCTCGACCTAAAGGCGGAGTGGTAAATGAACCATACTGTGTGAGGCGGTCGTGCACTGTTAAGAACGTATTTTCACTAGGCAGTCGACGATTTGGAAAACGTTCAGAGTACAAACGTCGAGCTAGCGCTCGATTACAATCTGACAGTCCATACATTAAGTGGATATCAGCTAGTTCCGCGTTTGTAAACTCTACTGGCATTATGAGCTAGTTACGTAAACGTCTAAGCAGCAATTGGATGTGAACAAAACAGCAATAAACTCTACTGGCATTATGAGCTAGTTACGTAAACGTCTAAGCAGCAATTGGATGTGAACAAAACAGCAATAATGTGTGGCAGGTCAACAATGGATTTGTTATAACAGCTGATTAAATGCATATCAGCTGTTAATGTGGAGTAAAAAGGAGAAATAAAATTAATCAAGATTGATTAGTAGATTGATTGCCTACCTACATGTGGTGTATCCTCTTCATTCCATTGTTTTAAACAACAAATGATTATTATTAATATTAAAATTTATTAAATGTAATGTAATAATTTATGTAATGTAATTAAGTAATTTCAGTCTAAATTACTAAAATAAACACAGCTTCTTTATTTATGAACCGATTTTATTCATTTTTGTTTTGTTGGATTTGTTATAATAAATACAAAAAATTTTGTGACTTGAAAAATTTTGATTTAGGTACCGGTTTTCATGAAATTTGGTATAAAAAATTCAAATGGTCGCCATTTTGAAATTTGGAAAGGTAAAAAAATATTTTTTTTTTTACAAATGTTACTTACTTTAGTGTAAACACTTTTGCCAAGTTTCGTAAAAATATCTCATTGTGTTTTTGAAATAATAAATATTTTCCCAAAAAAACAAAATGGCGGATTACGGCTAAACTAAGCCGAAATTCAAAAAATGTTATTCTTCATTTTTGACTTATTTTTGCATGTAGAATTAGGTCCTATATAGCCCATCACACGTTTTTGTGACACCCTGTATAAAATCATTGTTTTATTGAAGAAAAATTATGAAGAAATCAAAAGTGATAGTAAATTTTAATATAAGTTTCAAATAATTTTAAATAATTTTGAAAGGACTAACATATGTTTAAATTAGTTTCAAAATAGCTTTAAAATATAATATAATATAATTATAATATAATATAATATAATATAATTGTTTATATATTGGTTCAAAATTATATTAAATAACTTTTTACTAACTCAATTAAAAATCCTAACCAAATATTTAAAAATTGTTTAAAAAATAAATTATAATAGGTAGTTAAAATTTGTTTAAATAAATAACTTTTAAGATTAAGCAATGTTTATAATTATTAATATTGTTTTTTTTTTCATTGACTGAAAGTTAATGAGAAACATGGAGTGCTTAGCAAAGAAGTTCTGTATTAGTTTCAAAATTGTTTATCTTTGGCCAAAATGAGTTGATGTAGTAATTCGTTTGCAGCCTCAAAAAAAGTGTATAAATGTACATTTCATTTCCCAAAGATTTGTGTAAACTCGGTTTTGGGTACCATATTGTTCAACATATATATCAATGGAATATTACAAGTTTTGTTTCTCCAACCTTACAGATTACAAAATGTATACAAATTAAAGTGTTTACCAGCAACAACAAAATCAAACAAGGAATGCTAGTTTCACCAAGCCCCCTTGGGGTGTAGTCAATTGGTTATTTTATCATGCCAGCCCAACCATTATTTATCAAGTGATCGAGGGGGTTAAGACGTGTGTTTAGTGATCAACAGATTGTGGGTTCTTCCCCCGGTTTGGTCATAACATTTTTGAAACTTAAAATATATTTCATAATTTTGTTCAATGATTTTAAAGCGCATTCATTACATTAGTCAGATTGTGGAAATATGTATAAACAGTATTTTTTCCAGTAAATATTGTTTTTGTAATTTTTAAAATTATTTTGAAAGAATTTAAAATTAATTTAAAACTGATTTATAAGTTATTTTAAAATTATTCTAAAATTAATTTTGAAATGATTTGAAAATATTATAAAATGGGTTGATAGGAAATTTGTTTGTAAAAAAGCCATTTTATAATAATTTTTTAACCATAAAAAAATCATGTTCAAATTATTTTAAAATTCATTTTGCCGTTAGTAATGCTACTTGGGTAGGCACTAAGTGAAGTCACATACCAATTTTCATCAATATACATTCATAAATAATCGAGATATCAAATTTTATTTATTCTCCATAAGGATAACATTGGACAACGTACTGTCTTTAGCACTTTAGCATATCTCTGCAATGGTTGGACGTAAAAACACAATTTAAATACCAAAATGATTGTTTTGTAGAGCTAAATTTATTTGTAAAAGAAAATGTGAAGTTTACATTAAAATTAACTGAGGAAAAGCCAAAAACCTTTGTCCCATAAGATTAACATGGGAGATTTAATGAGCAGGTGTTTTGGATTTTCTCCGTAATCACTTAACCTAGGTTAATAATTTAAAATACTATATTATTTGTTTTTTTAAGCTCTATAAAATGCTCAAAACCAAAATTGAGTGTTTAAAAAAAATTTAGGGTAAAAGGTGCAAAAAACTGATTTTTGGAAAATTTAAAACCCCCTTCTCATTGTCCGATTTTTCTGGTTTTCGAACTTTAAGTCATGAATGTCACTTTACACATTTGAGCCAAATTTCATCGAAATCGGACGTTTTTTACTCAAGTTATCGTGCTAACAGACATACACATATATATACCCGTCGCAGCAAACCTGCATACTCAGCGAATTTCCAATAGAGATATAAATGTCTTAATACTACATAAAGCCACTTCCAAGTTTCATAAATATATATTCACAAATAAACGATATATACAATTTTAATTATTCTCCATAAGAATAACTTTGGGGCTGAGTACGCAGGTTTGCTGCAACAAGGAACACAACAAATTGGTTGTTATGCTAATATCAATATAACTCAACTAGGTGAAGTCGTTTCCCGGTTTTAGCGAATTTCCCCTATAGGGAAGAAGCTATTATCAAATTTCCCCTATAGGGAAGAAGCTATTAGCGAATTTCACCTAGGCCCGGGACCATGATAACTTTTCGTTTTGAGGTCCCCAGACCCCAAAAACACCATTCGTTCGAAACTGTACGTGTGTGTGTGTGTGTGTGTGTGTGTGTCCGTGAGCACGATAACTCTTGTAAAAATGATCCGATTTTGATGAAATTTGGTATAAACGTGTAAAGCAACATTTATGACTGTAAGTTTGAAAACCAGCCAAATCGCTCCATCCGAAGGGGTATTTTTAGGGGGTTTTGTACCTCAAAAATGGGTTTTTTGAATTTTTTACAAATAATTTTTGAAAAAGTAAAATATTGGTTTTAACCATTGGATTCAGCTTAAAAAAACACTCAATTTAGTATTTTGATCATTCGTCTACGCCAATTGGTTACCGAGATATTGACAGTGCTAAACACAGTACGTTGTCTAATGTTATTCTTATGGAGGAAAGGAAAAATGTTATATCTCACTTATTTATGAACGTATACTGTCGAACCGTGGTATAAGGCTTCATGTGGTTGTGGTCTGTTGATATTTGCTATAAAAAACAATTTTTGGAAAAGGCTCCCATAGCAGCAAACCTGTGTAGTCAGCCCCCATGTTATTCTTATGGAGAATAATTAAATGCTATGTCTCCCTTAATTATGAACATGGCTTAATTTAAAAAACTTCTATTTATTGAAGGTCGTCACTCACCTTCCATATTTATTTATGTATTATGGAAAGTAAAAATTTTAACCGTATTCTTGAACTGGTACTAGACACACTAAAACGTTTGCTGTGTAACATAAGTAAACATGTAAGGATTCAATACAATTATTTTGGGTAAATTCAGGTTGTACAACTGGTAGGTGGCCATATTCACTAGGCTTCCTTAATACAACTTGTAACAGCACTAAGAAACACACATTCTTGTCCCGTTACTTATCAAAGTACTGTTAGGTATGAGTAAATGTGTAAATTATATTTTAAGTCTAAAAATCGATTGTGTGCAATAATTTTGTATACTGTAGTGTAGGCCTATTCTGGATGCACTTTTAAAAATTTAGACATATTAAAGTGTTACTAATGGGTACATTACAGTATTCAATCAACTTAAGTACACTGAAAGTGTAGGTAGCAAATAGACAAGGCACTTATGTTCGTGATGCATACTTCCTTGAGGGGATGTAATTAGTTGAAGTAGTTGTTGATGGTGGATAACACAATCATCCTAATAGCATCATCCATCCCCCTTACCTTGGCAGGTTCTTTACTTCTTGCTAGTTTCACGCTAAATTGCTTTGATATTCATTTTTATGTTCTTAGGATCTTAACTCTATATTTTTATATCTACATTAGGGATAGAAATTTAATTTAATTTAGATGCAGATTTTGCACTGTAGAGCCAAGAATAAGTCCTAGAAAAAATTGCTAAACTAATGTTCTCAGTTTATAATATAACACTTCTTAATATACAATTGTACTCAGCTATAACTTTATTTCTTTCATTTATATATTCTGTTGCTCCATAGATGAAATACTATTCGGCTACATTATAATCAGTTAAGACAGACATAAGTGGTTGTTTTATGGACTTTTCTTTGTGTATTTAATTCTGAGTTACGGTTATATTTATATTGGCAATACAAAAATGTAAGAACTTGGGAATGAAGAATATTAACAATTCACACGTTATAAGGAAAATCTTAATTAGTGGTGTCAACAAAACATACTGAAAAACGCAACAGTTATCAAGTAAATCATGTGTCTGTTCTAAGAAAGTATAAAATGTGTAATGAATGACACATAACAAAATTTACTTTGGAATTTATCAATGATTAAATAAACCTAACTCAGTATCACACCAGTTATAATGTTATATGATAGTTATCGAGTTTATGTTTTCATCAGCATAATAATCTTCATCCTTGATCTTCAGTCCATGAAGACCTTGATCAGTTAGTTATTTTGCTTTTAGGATGTGAGTGTGAAGAGTTAATTTGCTCTCATTAACCTATGACGGGGGCCAGGTATAATGATGTGACGCTCGCTTAATGGACGTTTGATGCCTGTTATTAAACACAATTAGTTTTAATATCCCGCCCCCGTTGGTTTATTGTAATGCAAGCGTGCCCACATGAAGGTCACGTGTAGTGATGTAAAATACCTTGGTATTTAAAACTCGGGGTAAATACCCTGGGTATAAATACCCATAATAATATATACCCGTATTACCCGCGTATATATAACCCGGGAAAATACCCAAAAGTAATAAATACCCCGTATTTTGGGTATGATATTTTACATAAAAACGCCAATGTAATTCACATCTACCATTACTACCCGTGTTATTATCAATGTATAACATTTGAGGATATTTTATTGATTACAATTATTAATTATTTTACCAATAAATAAATAATAACATGGCAATTTTTGTAAAAAAACCTGTCAAATGTTCAAACCACATCATCACAAAACTATAAAGGAACTGGTTAAATATGAGACATTTTATACAAAATTTAATAATATTTAATTTTATAAATTGACAAATACAGAACAAAATTACAATTTAATTGAATTTCAGTTCTTTTCCTCCAAAATTTTAAATTTATTAAACACTCCAAAAGGCCGTCAAAGTAGTAAATACCCGGTCCTGGGTATTTATCTTGATTTTGTTCAGAAGTAAAATGCTCGTGGTAACCATGTTGCACTCTTCAAAACAGTTTTGATGATCAATTTATAATCTTTACAGCATGGAAATTTCAATGAACCTAGCCAAAACCTCCTAAATGTTATAAAAATCACAAATACCTACCCACGTTTTGGGCATTTACCCGGGGCCTGGAGTAAATACCCATTTTTTATTTACCTACCCGCTGGGTATTTACCCGGCCCACATCACTAGTCACTTGTGGGGTGCTTACGCGATGGACAGGGTTTTATTTGTTGTACAAAATATTTGATTGTCAATAAGTTGTTTACAGTGATATAAATATGAGGTTAATAATGTCTTATTTCTTACTAATTTTTATTTTATAACGTGTGTCAACGCTAATGGTCTTTTGTTACTATCTTGTTTTATCTAATGTCAATCTATAGTTAGAAAGCAACATTAATTAATAGCACACTGTGAAATGGTGGCAATTAGTACAAATTTTGTAATAATTGTAATAATCTTTGCCGCCTTAGCCATTTAGGGTGTCATAAAAGTTGTTATATTTACAGAGTTTACCAACAATGAGGAAAATAAAAAACAGTATAATATCAGAACGGCAATTCTTTTCCAAGAAATCCAACATTTTATAACAATAAAATGTTAATAATCACCTATAAGGTTATTTTCCAGTTTTTGAAACACACTTTACTATAATTTGATATTTTGAAAAATATATTTTTTAACCAGGAGAATACATGTTTGTGTTGAAAAAATGTAATTAATGTTAAGAGTAATAAATGCACCATGAAATTGAGTTTACTTTCATATAACTATAAAGCTAGAGAGTGAAAACTCACACAACTGTGTAAAAAGAGACTGTGCTTGTGATGAATAAATTAATTGATTGAATTTAAATTGAATAGTCACTGTAATTTGAAGATCATTCGCGCTAGACTTTACAGTCTCATTTTTCTCAGACAAAGTCAGTAACAAACTGGTCCAGACTCAGTCATCAAAAGGGTTAGCTTTGGTTTTAAAGTTAAGAGCCAAATTAGGTACAGAATGTAGGAGGTTTTTCAAACTTACATCAAGCAGTAAACAATTTCCCTCTCCAGTCATGAAAGATAAGTGTTGTGGAGGATGATAGTTAAGCAACTTAATGATGGCAACTAAACCAGACTGTTACGTGTATTTTGAAACCCCATAAAATTTAATCGTCTACAAAGGCGTTATTACACACACAACTTTACTCAATAGGTTTACAATGTAGTACCTTTACTTAAAGGTTTAGAAATGTTAAAAAAGGTAATTTGTTTGGTTTTAGCGAATTTCCCCTATAGGGAAGAAGCTATTACCGTAGGTGGCATGGTAAGACTTAAGCCCGAGACCATGATAACTTTTCGTTTTGAGGTCCCCAGATGCCAAAAACACTATTCGTTCAAATTTTTAGCGAATTTCCCCTATAGGGAAGAAGCTATTACCGTAGGTCTCATGGTAAGACTTAAGCCCGAGACCATGATAACTTTTTGTTTTGAGGTCCCCAGATGCCAAAAACACTATTCGTTCAAATTTATATATATGTATATATATATATATATATATATATATATATATATATATATATATTATGTGTGTGTCCGTTACCGCGATGACTTGAGTAAAAAACATCCGATTTCGATGAAATTTGGCTCAAATGTGTAAAGTGACATTCATGACTTAAGTTCGAAAACCAGAAATATCGGACCACGGAAAGGGGGGTTTATGGGGGTTTTAAATTTTTCAAAAATCAGTTTTTTGCATTTTTCACCCTAAAATTTTTAAAAAACTTAATTTTGGTTTTGACCATGTTATAGAGCTTAAAAAAACAAATAATATGGTATTTTGAATTATTAACCTAGGTTAAGTGGTTGCGGAGAAAATCCAAAAAAACCTGCTCATAAAATCTCCCATGTTAATCTTATGGGAAAAAGGTTTTTGGCTTTTCCTCAGTTCATTTCTACGTAAACTTCACATTTGCTTTTACCAATCAGTTTAGCTCTACAAAACAATCATTTTGGTGTTTAAATTGTGATTCTACGTCCAACCGTTGCCGTGATATTCAAAGTGCTAAACACAGTATGTTGTCCTTATCCTTATGGAGAATATTTAAAATTTGATATCTCGATTATTTATGAACGTATATTGATGAAACTTGGTAGGTGGCTTCACCTAGTACTGGTATATTGATATTTCCACAAAAAATTGATTTTTTGTTGTTGATTATCCTCTTAGCAGCAAACCTGCAGTTGTATTGATAATTGCAAAAAAAAACACATTACTTATCTTCCTCGTTGCAGCAAATCTGCGTCCTCAATCCTAATGTTATTCTTATGGAGAATAAATAAAATGCTAAATATCACTTATTTATGAATGTATTTTTGTGAAACTTGGTAAATAGCTCTATGTAGTAGTGAGTCACATATATATGCATTGGAAATTCGCTGAGTACGCAGGTTTGCTGCGACGGGGGTATTATGTTCCATTTTACCGTTTATTAACAATACTCTCCCATGTTTGTCAGATTCTTACGTTGTAATACGATTTGAAAATGTTACCTGTGTATTTTATGGTACTCTCATCTTAAGAATGAAGAATACTTTATCTCCGTGGGGAAAAAAGTCTTACAAACGTAAAACGCTTTCCAAAGTTTAGCTGCGTAATGGAAACGCACTAATTCGCTGTCGCCTTTGTAAGGTTTGATGCTGATTGTATTTCGCAACGTGACGAGGGCGTGTCGGTAGGGTCGCGTGGCGGGGCTCCAGTGCTTCCGTATATGGGGTTATGCTCGACACAATGCAACATTGTACACCAACTTAATTATCTGTTACGTTACATCGCGGGCCACCGTGCTTTCACCTTGCCCCTCGCCGCTCGTCGCTCGTCGCTTCCTCCCCCTTCCACCCTAACACCAACATGCGGCTACAGCGAATAATAATGAATTAAGATGAAAGCTATGAGGTTTCGTCTTAATATTTTGGTTAAGACTTTGAAACTCTAGATATCAAACAGTCATTGTTTTCATTTTGCTTGTTGGCCTACATACTTTAAATTTTAATTGAAAGTCCGATGATCTCAATATAATCTAGATTAAAATAAAAGATTATTTGAAAAGAAACTGTCGTTTATGTAAGGAGTATCATAACTTATAGGTGAAACCAGTTTCGTGTGCTATTTGATCTAATCAAATAAATAATTTCGTGATTAGATAAATGAATTAAGGGTTGTTATTTAAAGCTAACCAATCTCCTCAGTCGCGGTGGTGTTGGTGCGCTACGCCGCGCGCCGCACCGTGAGGCGACAGGTGGCAGCCACCACTATGATACAGCCTGCACTGTCGACAATCACATGAGTTATCAAGTAGCCCGGCGGACCCGCATAAATGACTCTCACTTGTCCCAATTGACGACACCCGGCTCTGATGGCCAGTTTCCGCCTGCTGCGTCGTCTTTGCGTCGCTGTCCAACCTCTTTACAGTCTGGCAGTTTAGGGATTAGCAGACCCCAAAGACTTCCTTGGCTCTCGCGCGCGCATCAGGGATGGACCGCTGAACAATAGCTATAAATAGGTTGGCTACACTTGTCTGTCATCCCGTCACCGACTCAAAGCAAGACTCCTATACAAATTTATTTTTACTAGTTTTGAAATTTTTATGATTGTATTACCTGCATGTAGGAAATCTAAGAAAAGTGGGTCCAAGCTCGAAACTCGACCTTATTACTCTGGGTGAAGCTGTATTATATAGTTATTAGTTAATGCGTGTTCGTTCTTTATCTTGGTAGATAGCTATGCGGCCGCTGAAATCTCAATTAGTCTCGGATTCTTATTTTGATTACACGCACCAACCATTATTTCACAAAACTAATCAAAAGATTTTCTGTATGTTTGGGTCTTTTTCGTGGTAGTGATGTATCGAGTAGTAAACTATAAGGATTCCCGCTCCACCACTGCCGTCGCCGTTAACTTTGCTTTGCCTTCGCCGCGAGTCTTGTATGAACTCACTTTTATGAGGTGCCGCGGACGAAGTGGAAGGTTTTCGCACCACCGATGTAGACCTGATAATGACCCTTCTTTATATAACCTGTCCCCCGGACGAAGTGGAATATAGGCCACTCATGTCCCCCTCGCGGTTTACGATGCACGTTCTCTGCTATTTATTCACGTGTTTTAGGGTTTACATTATAACAAAAGTACAGTTTTGTCTATATTCACAATGAGGAATTATGTATCACGCACAGAAGGCGCGGAACTGAAAGTGTAAACTAAAGTTCGTGTTAGTGACACCCTGACAAACTAATAATACTGCAATAGTATATTTCGCACCAAGGGCCGAAAGTGGGGTTTTGCTGGCCCGAGATCGTGTTTTATGACCGAGACGAAGTCGAGGTCATAAATCGTTCGAGGGCTATGCAGAACTCTCTCGGCAGAGGTGCGAACGCTATTTTTCATCATACTAAAATTATTAACGGGTTAAATGTGATCAGTCATAAAACACGAGCTGCCTCATGCAATCTCGGACTAAAAACAGTTAACCTATAAACAAAACATCGATAGTACAATGATTGAATTTTGTTGTTATTTTTCCAGTGTTTCAACCAAAGAACACAAAATAGTATGCACATATTAACCAGGTATCGTCGTTTACGCTTAAAAACAAGTTGGCAACACTGGCTAAATAGATCAGCTGACTTTCGGCCCTAGGGCCGAAAATTTTCGGCCCTTGGGTGGAAAAACTCTACTTTCGGTATTCAAATGACGTACCGAAAACAGATTATTACAGCGTAGTGTGGTGAAAAATAAATTTCAGGTATTTAAACAAATATATATACACCTACTTTTAATCAGCAGTGAAAATGGTAACTGAATTTTATATCGACTAATAGGTCAACTGCAATAGTATTTTCATCACTCTTTATTCGAAAAAAGCCCATAACCAAGCTGAGGTTTACGAAAATTATCGATTTCCTTGTAACAAAACAAAAAATGATATTGACATGGCTTTTTCGTCATACTGCTTGGAAAACGGTGGTTTTCAGTACATGCTTGCGGGGCGAAAGTACTGTAGTTGTTTTCTTTCCTACGACGGAAAAGAATCAGCTGGTGTCGAGGTCATCAGCTGTTCCAATTCTGCCGTTTATATCGTTTGTATTAAAACCGAAAACGTGTGTACGTCGATTGATTCGAGAGTAGTAATCGATTATTTTATCGATTGTAATTCATTGTTGCATTGTTGTCGGTTTAATGATAGTCCACAGCGTTAGATATATCAGTCTAACCTAACACCAACACAAACGAAACAGACGGTATTTAATACATCAGTAACAGCTGTGTGTTTTAAATAGCGAGAACAATATGCAAGTCATTTTAGGAGACAACTTTTAAAGGTAAACAAGTTGTACAATTTTAGTTTTGTGAAATAGTTAGCTTAAATATTGTGCAGTATGACGAAAAATATAGTTCATCACACGGGCCAAAAGTTGCTTTTCGATCCTCGCTCATTTTCCGTCCTCGGCTTCGCTTCGGTCGTTAAACTTGAGCTCGTATCGGAAAGCGTCACTTTCGGCCCTAGTGATGAAATATACTATTCCTATCCAAAACAATACATAGCCTGCCCCAAACAAAACTTTTCCTGTCCTAAACAATTGAAGTTCCCGTTTTACTCAACAGGAGCACCAGTGTGATTTTGTTATTTTTGACGATTCTGTGTTCAAACAGCTGACTTTAACATTAAAATGAATTGTAAACCCGTTTTGTGTTAACTTATACAAAATTACTAGACTATGAAATATCAGATCATTTTTGTTAGCGAATTTCCCTATAGGGGAGAAGCTATTACCGTAGGTCTCATGGTTAGACTTAAGCCCGAGACCATGATAACTTTTTGTTTTGAGGTTCCCAAATGCCAAAAACACAATTCGTACAAATTTATATATATATATATATATATATATATATATATAAATTTGTGTGTGTGTGTGTGTGTCTGTGAATGCGATAACTTTTGTAAAAAACGTCCGATTTCGATGAAATTTGGCTCAAATTTGACATTCATGAAAAGTTCGAAAACCAGAAAAATGGGAAGGGGGGTTTTTGGGGGTTTTAAATTTTCCAAAAATCAGTTTTTTGCATTTTTTACCCTACAATTTTTAAAAAACTTTTTTTGGTTTTGATCATGTTATAGAGCTTAAAAACAAATAATTTAGTATTTTGAATTATTAACCTAGGTTAATTGGTTGTGGAGGAAATCCAAAAAAAACTACTCATAAATCTCCCATGCTAATCTTATGGGAAAAAGGTTTTTGGCTTTTCCTCAGTTCATTTTAATGTAAACTTCACATTTGCTTTTACCAATCAGTTTAGCCCCACAAAACAATTATTTTGGTGTTTAAATTGTGATTCTACGTCCAACCTTTGCAGAGATATTCAAAGTGCTAAACACAGTACGTTGTCAAATGTTATCCTTATGGAGAATAAATGAAATTTGATATTTCGAGTATTTATGAATGAATATTGATGCAACTTGGTATGTGGCTTCACTACTCGTCACACAAGTCCTATTTCGTGACTAGTAGTGAAATATACTATTTTTAACTGTCTCATAGTAGTTGTTTTTTTTTTATTTTCCATCCAAGTAAGCGGTAAACCCGTTTTCACAATCAGATCAAGTCACAATAAAAGAAGAAATGTGTGTAGTGCATTAGAGTATTAGTTGGAGGTGGTGGCGGTGTAGTGACACCGGACGGCGGTGATGTTTATGTAAGACGGAGGTGTGAGGTACACGTGTGTGTGGGGAAGCCGCCCAGCAACGTGCCGGTATCGACCCCACACGCACATAGCGTCTTGCGTCCCACACGTCACTGCCCAAGTGTCTACAATAATTTGGTCCTAATAATGTTTTAATTCTTATTGCAGCAGGGCGTCATATAAAATGTAATACAGTAGACAGTAACAATACCGCCCTCCTTGTCTTCCTGCTCAGTAAGCGTGTTTTTCCTCCTCGCCCCGACAATGGCGGGTTTCACACGTTGCGCAGTGGTCCAGTGTCCAGTGGTGCCGTGGTCACCGCTGCGCTGCTGCGGATGTGGTTGCAGTCCCAGTTGCGATAAATGTTGTTCTCTATTACCGTTTTAACTTGGTCTTGAGACAGAATCTATTCGAGCGAAGGCGAACGCGAAAATGTGGATGCGGCTTTTCATCGCCCCAGCGGAAAATTATAATTGTTATCCAGCGACATTTGGGCTGGCGTGTTAACAAAGTGCATGTCCAAAAAAAATATTTATTTTATTTTTCTACTTTAAAAAGGTTTAGTTTAAAAAGGGTTAGTTAAGAAGAATGTTGCCTTATATTTCGTAGTTTCTTTCGAGCTTTATGCAATCTCAATTTCGTTGATACTATTTCCATGTCCAGTCAGACGATCCCTGACATGTGACATGTTAGTGTCAGTAGGTTCCCCCCGTAACTGGAGTCGGATTGATCGGATGGCAGGTGTGCGGTGAGCGGCGTGCGGTATGGGGCGGAGCGCGTGTCAGTGTGTCTGTGTGTCAGCCAAGTAACGGTCCGCGTTGTCTCTCCAGCCGCCACTGTTTCTGCTCATCCTCGCCTAACATTACCGGGAATCGCCCGTCGCTCATCCCGCGACCCGGATGGTTGGCGGATACTGCCGCAACCGCAAACACGGATGAAGGATCTAGGCGCGCGGTGATTCATTTCCATTGTAGGTCGCCGGAAACGGTCAGAACCTAATCACAGTTTTTACTACTTGTTTTTCTAGTAAACATTATATAATGAACACCAGTAAGCAACCAACAACCTAGGCCTAAGGTAAGTAACAAAATAGGCCTAAGGATGGGATCTGATAGGTCTTAGGAATAGCGATAGGCGGAGTAATAAGGGTTTTAGTACGGTTAAAGTTATTAATATTATACTTCCATTGTCTATAAATACTGAAGGAGACATCCCATCCATATGGCCCAGCTGTCCCACTTTTAGTGTATGCTAGAATTTAAAGTTGAAGTAGTTTGTTTGGGTCACCGACAGATTGTGCTGCTGTCAACTTTTTATTTTAGTTGTTTACGTTAACTTTTAAAACATCTCCACCCCAGAAAGCAAGTTAAAATCAACTTATGTTTGCTTCCTGACACACCAACTGTTGTATTATCCCCTCCTTGAGAGGATAAGTAATAGTTGACAGCAGTATACTCTGTTGGTGATTGGTGTAAACTACGACCTCTTTCAATCCTGGCATACACAAAACTAGGGACACATTTTATATTGGCAATGAGAAGTCTGCTTCGGTATTTATAGTCAATGATACTTCTTTACTCAATAATATTTCTTGCGTTTATTCTCGGACGGAGCTGAAATTTGGCTTGAAAACTCCCTTATTGGTATGCTCTCGCGATAACGATTTTTTCCATGACGGACTTGACTCCTCTCTCTCTCTCTCTCTCTCTCTCTCTCTCTCTCTCTCTCTCTCTCTCTCTCTCTCTCTCTCTCTCTCTCTCTCTCTCTCTCCCCCCCGTCTTGGAGCGACGGGGTCTCCCTGCCACGATCACGACGCTATCCATTCAGTTGCAACACACAAATTATTGGCTTCAAGATAACCAACTTCCTTTACGGAATGAAATTGTCTAGGAAAAGGGAAAACTAATAATTGCTCGAACGGAAATAGGGATAATCATCGTAAATTATTGATCTCCATAACTATTGCATCCCGAGTTGATTACTGTACTTGTATAGCTTTGGTAATTTTAGGTTCAGGGTATATCTTGTGAACAATCTGTAGATTATGTGCAATCCAGGGATAAAACATCTGCTATTTGTTCCATGGTCGGAAAAAGCTAGTTAGGCTAACTTAAATGGGACAGGTTCCCGTAAAGCCCTTGTCCCATGATAAGTGAACATCTGACCTTATAAAAGTAGGGCTTAACAGACAGACAAAATGAATAGTCTTATCTGTAGTTATAGTTCATAAATTCTGTAGGGATTTAACAACATAACAAATAAATATTTGAACTATTATTAACATTTATATTGAAAAAAATCTCTCTGGAATTTTAATTTGTACATGTTAGTGTTGATATCATGCTTTAAAGGTAATGAAATTGACATATATTGATATAGCAAATATGTATATTGTATCAAAAGTCTAATCAAAATGTTACTGAGAGATTTTCATTTTTTGTTTGACTTAACTCCACTTATAGAATACCCCCGTAGCAGCAAACCTGCGTACTCAGTAAATTTCCAATGCAAATATATGTATCTTAACACTGCATAAAGCCACATACCAAGTTTCATCAATATACATTCATAAATAAACAATTTATGACATTTTTATTATTCTCCATAAGAATAACATGGCGACTGAGTATGCAGGTTTGTTGAAGCAAGGAACACAAAAAATTGAGTTTTATACAAATATAAATTTAACTCAAGTAGGTAAAGTCACATACCAAATGTTATTTATTTATGTTCATAATTAAGGAAGATAACACGTTACTTATTCCCCATAAGAATAACGTGGGAGCTGAGTGCGCAGGTTTGCTGCTACAGGAACTATCGGGCAACAAATATTTTTTGGTGCAAATACCAATAGACCACAACGATATGAAGCAATATACCAAGTTTCATCAGGATAAGTTGATAAATAAGCGAGGTATACAATTTTTCTTATTCTCCATAAGAATAACATTGGGTAACGTACTGTGAGTATTATAGAAAGGACAACTTGTGCCTATGAGGGGTATACATTTTTAGGATTAAATTCTGGATTAAATGCGAATTTTGAGGATTAAATGCTCAATTTCGAGGATTAAATGCTCAATTTTGAGGTTTAAATGCTCAATTTCGAGGATCAAATTCTCAATTTGAAGGATCAAATGCTCAATTTCAAGGATTAAATGCTCATATGGCGTAACCCAACTTAACCTAACCTAACCTATTTCCAAGGTCAAATAGGCAACGTTCAAGCCGATTTAGAGGTCAAAGTTGCCTATTTGACCTTGGAAATAGGTTAGGTTAGGTTAAGTTGGGTTACGTCATATGAGCATTTAATCCTTAAAATTTAGCATTTAATCCTCGAAATTGAGCATTTAATCCTCAAAATTTGCATTTAATCCTCAAAATTCGCATTTAATCCAGAATTTAATCCTCAAAATGCGTACCCCTCATACCCCTCGTGGGCACAAACTGTCCTTTCTATACTACTACTGTGTTTAGCACTTTAAATATCTCTGTAACCATTTGACGTAGAGCAATGATCAAAACACAAAATCGTCCGTCTTTTTAAACTGATTCCAATGGAAAAATACCCCCGTCGCAGCAAACCTGCATACACAGCGAATTTCCAATGCATGCATATGTTTCTCACTACTACATAAAGCCACTTACCAAGTTTCATAAAAATACATGAATAAATAAGTGATCAATAGCGTTTTATTTATTCTCCGTAAGAATAACATTAGGGCCGAGTATGCAGGTTTGCTGCAACAAGGAACACAAAATATGCGTTTTTATGAAATTATCAATATAACTCAACCAGTTGAAGCTACATACTAAGTTTTATTAATTTGTGTTCATCAATAAGGGAGATATAAAACGTTACTTATTCTCCATAAGAATAACATTAGGCCTGAGTATGCAGGTTTGCTGCTACTGGGATAATCAAGAAAAAAACAATTGTTCGTGCAAATATCAATATACCAGTACCATGTGAAGCCACATACCAAGTTTCATCAATATACATTCATAAATAATCGAGATATACAATTTTATTTATTCGCCATAAGGATAACATTGGACAACGTACTGTGTTTAGGTGAATATCTCTGCAATGGTTTGACGTAGAATCACAATTTAAACACCAAAATTATCGTTTTGTAGAGCTGCATTGATTGGTAAAAGCAAATGTGAAGTTTACCTTCAAATTAACTAAGGAAAAGCCAAAAACCTTTTTCCCATAAGATTAACATGGGAGATTTTATGAGCAGGTTTTTTGGATTTTCTCCGCAACCACTTAACCTAGGTTAATAATTTAAAATACTATATTATTTGTTTTTTTAAGCTCTATAAAACGCTTAAAACCAAAATTGAGGGTTTTAAAAATTGTAGGGTGAAAAGTGCAAAAACTGATTTTTGGAAAATTTAAAACCCCCATAAACCCCCCTTCCCATGGTCCGATTTTTCTGGTTTTCGATGTTAAAGTCATGAATGTCATTTTACACATTTGAGCCAAATTTCATCGAAATCGGTCATTTTTTACTCAAGTTATCGCATTCACGGACACATATATAGATATATATAAATATAAACACATTTATATAAATTTGAACGAATAGTGTTTTTGGCATCTTGGGACCTCAAAACAAAAAGTTATCATGGTCTCGGGCTTAAGTCTTACCTAACTATAGATAACTATTCGTTTTGAGGTCCCCAGACCCCAAAAACACCATTTTTTTCGAAACTGTATATATATATGTATATATGTAGGTGAGTGGGTGTGTGTGTGTGTGTGTGTGTGTGTGTGTGTGTGTGTGTGTGTGTGTGTGTGTGTGTGTGTGTGTGTTTGTGTGTGGGTGTGGGTGTGTGTGTGTGTGTGTGTGTGTGTGTGTGTGTGTGTGTGTGTGTGTGTGTGGGTGGGTGTGGGTGTGGGTGTGTGTGGGTGTGTGTGGGTGGGTGGGTGTGTGTGGGTGGGTGTGTGTGGGTGTGGGTGCGTGGGTGGGTGTGCGTGTGGGTGTGCGTGTGTGTGGGTGTGTGTGTGTGTGTGTGTGTGTGTGTGTGTGTGTGTGTGTGTGGGTGTGTGTGGGTGTGTGTGTCCGTGA
Organism: Allygus modestus; assembly: GCA_963675035.1. NCBI lineage: Eukaryota > Metazoa > Arthropoda > Insecta > Hemiptera > Cicadellidae > Allygus > Allygus modestus. The sequence continues at coordinate 375,561,231 of OY776111.1, read as the reverse complement.
GCACGATAACTCTCGTAAAAATGATTCCATTTTGATGAAATTTGTTATAAACGTCTAAAGCAACATTTATGACTTTATGTTTGAAAACCAGCCAAATCGCATATATAGGACACACATATATATATATATATATATATATATATGTATATATAAATTTGAACGAATAGTGTTTTTGACATCTGGGGACCTCAAAATAAAAAGTTATCATGGTCTCGGGCTTAAGTCTGACCATGAGACCTACGGTAATACCTTCTTCCTTATAGGGGAAATTCGCTAAAAACAAGCTAAAATTTGACTTTTTCAAAAACGATATGTAAAAAAACTCAAAAAACCCATTTTGGGGTACAAAATCCCTCAAAAATACCCCTTCGGATAGGTCGATCTGTCTGGTTTTCGAAATTAAAGTCATAAATACTGCTTTACACGTTTGTACTAAATTTTCTCAAAATCGTATTATTTTTGGGACGAGATTTATCGTGCTCACGGACACATATACATATGTATGTACAGTTTTGAACGAATGGTGTTTTTGGCATCTGGGGACCTCAAAACGAAAATTTATCGTGGTCCCGGGCCTAGGTCTTACCATGCCGACTACGGTAATAGCTTCTTCCCTATAGGGGAAATTCCCTAATAATGCATCCAATACTAGGATTATATTTTAGCGAATTTCCCCTATAGGAAAGAAGCTATTACCATAGTCGGCATGGTAAGACCTAGGCCCGGGACCATGATAACTTTTCATTTTGAGGTCCCCAGACCCCAAAAACACCATTCGTTCAAAACTGTATATATATATATATATCGTGTGTGTCGACACACGATATATATATATCGTATCGTTAACACGATAACTCTCGTAAAAATTATCTGATTTTGATAAATTTGGCATAAACATGTAAAGCAACATTTATGACTAAGTTCGTAAACCAGCCAGATCGCTCCCTCCGAAGGGGTATTTTGGGGGGTTTTGTACCTCAAAAAGGGGTTTTTAAAATGTTGTAAATATAATTTTTGAAATAGTCAATTATTAGTTTCCACCATTGGATTCAGCTTAAAAAGCACACAATTTGGTATTTTGATCATTCCTCTACGTCAATTGGTTACCGAGATATTGAAAGTGCTAAACACAGTACGTTGTCTAATGATATTCTTATGGAGTAAAAGAAAATTTTTATAACTTGCTTACTTAAGGACGTAAACCCACAAAACATGGTATACAGCTTCATTTGGTTGTGGTCTATTGTTATTTTCACAAAAAAATTTGTTTGCCAAAGGCTCCCGTAGCAGCAAACCTACATACTCAGCCCCCATGTTATTCTTATAGAGAATAATTTAATGCTATGTCTCTCTTAATTATGAACATAAATGAATAAAAACTGGTATACGACTTCACCTAGTTGAGTTATATTAATACTGGCATAAAAACCCATTTTTGTGTTCCTTGTTGCAGCAAACCTGCGTACTCAGCCCCAATGTTATTCTTATGGAGAATAATTAAAATTGTATATATCGCTTACTTGCGAATATATTTCCATGAAACTTGGTAAGTGGCTTTATGTAGTATTAAGACATTTATATCTGCATTGGAAATTCGCTGTGTATGCAGGTTTGCTGTGACGGGGGTATTTTTAATTGTGATCATCATCACCATATTTATAATATTTTATGAAATATTAAATGAAATTATGTTGAATGTACATACAAATATTACAGAAACACACTATTATAATAATTAAATAATAACAGAGTTTTGATGATTTTTCCACACTGATATATATGGAGGCCTTAAATTTGTCTGAAATGTCTTCTGCTAGAACATAATAAGTGATAAAAAGTCAATTTATAAATAGTTGTGACTTGCAACTATAAGATTTTCTGCAACTTTTAGGCCCACGTAGAGAATACTGAACTTGTCTGAGATTATTTAAAATGCTAAACTTTAATGTGCAATGCAGACATGACAATTACACCTAACAAATATTTGTGTCTTAAGTATATGGTTAGACCTTCTGTACTTAAAGCCCATATAGAAAACCATTACACCAATTAGAAAGTGTCAAAAAGATGTTCTCAGTAAATGAGATGTTGCCAGCAGCTATCTTATGACAAATAAATTATCTTGTGGCAATAATGTGATTCCACTATTGCATAAACTCATATAAAAGGAGAAAAGCACAATTATATGTTACTGTGTTTAAATCAGGCACATTGTTTGCGTTGCACAAATAATTTTACCATTGAGTTGTTTAATACGGCAGTGACACTAACAACATTATGTAACTGCTATTTTTTTAAAAAAGCCTTGGGCTTTTTTTATCGTATTTTCCCTAAGTACTGTAAGATAGAGGCTCATTTTGAGATCTCTAGTTATGAGTAAATTCTATCATAAGAATAACAGACTAGCAAATGTGCTTGCGAGATTGTGAGCATGAATATAAAATGAGAAAATATGTAGGTGTAATATTTGAAAGATATTCAAGAATTTCCGTAAATTTGGATTTTTTTTTATTTTTTGCTGCAATTTTGACGAAAGCTTTTTATGGATTTTTATGGTAGCTTGATTTAGTTCTGTTTGTTCAGCAAAGTATTTTACTCTCTTAGGGTGTTCAAACGATATACAACATAACATATTATGTTTACTTAAAAAAATTTCCCAAAACACCCAAATTAGACCTTTAGGAGCAACGAATTTTGACAAGAATATTTCCCCAAAATTATTCAGGTGATAAATAGCCGGGTACAATTGGAATTAAGATAAAACCATCTTCTTGCTATACATGCTGGATGGTAGTCTGAATCACTGATATTGTAGGCTTTTAAATCAACTATGTAGTGTAGATTGTTGTGGGACGCATCGGGTTCCAGGGCCTTGTCAGACACAATGACCTGACTGTTTAATCCATCTACAGTACTTAGTGCTTGCTCAAGGCCAGGATGTGACTCATGCTTAATGTTGCTGTTGCGATTATTTTCAGTCTTCACCATTGTCTGCGGTTTTATCCAGACAACTAACTCTTTGTTTTAACTGATAATGCTGGAATTCACATTAAATTATTTTCTCATCTGGTAAAACAGAAACTAGTTTTGATTGTAACTTTTTTATACTATTTTTTGTTTATTCTACACTTTGCCTTTTTAAACTGATTATATTATACTGTAGGGAAACATCCTTGGGCTGAGTAGGATTGACTATCCCTTTCCTAAATTCAATCCTTAAATTTCTATATAAATCACGTTAAAAATCTTGTTATTAAAATTATTGTTTTAATTTTACACAAGTAATTTTTACTGACTATAAATTTTGTTTGCCTCTATAGTGCACAGGATATTTATCCATTTGTATTTCCCCTAATAAGATAATAAAAAGGTGAGTAGAGCATTGTTTTAGTGTGTTTTGTGGTTGTGACTAGGTATCAGTAAATATTATTAACAGTAAATAAGATTCAATGGAAAATTTTAATATATTGCTTAATATTTGGAGTTTATTTTCAGTTATTCAAATGAGGAATAAATAACCAGCGTAGAATGTTCATGGCGAAAAACATGATTGTCATCAGTTACTTTTATTGGACTGTGTTTGATAATTGAAGTCTTTTTAATTGCCTTTTTAGTATTCAACAGCCAGATAAGAAGGCAGATTACATAAGACCAATGAGAACAGTAATAGCAATGTTATATAAGCTGAGGTGTGGGAGGCGAGCATTGTTGTTGTAATTACCCGACACACATGTAACATGCACCGAGCCTCTCATGAATCTGCACCTAACCATCTACTAATCACATTCTCCTTTCAAGCATACTTACTTAATGCTTCAACCACCTGAAGTTAAGAAAGTTAAGATTTTTAATAAATGGTTTATTAATTTTATTGAGTACAACTACAACTCCGGTCTTGCATGAAGTGTTTTAATTTTCAATTTTCTTTTAGTGGCTAAGGCCCCCTCAAAGCCAGTTCTTAAGAGAAATAATCTTATTTGAACTGCTTAAGAATAAGAATATTTTATTGTCGTTACAAGGTTTTATCATTAATTTAATTCATAATGAATCTTCTTTTGATACAGCGAATAGGGTTAAGGAGCCATTAATGAGGTTAAGTGTTAAAGAAGACCCTATGGATCTAACTTGGCCTCTTAAACTTAATTACCTCCTCTATTTGCCTATTTGTTTTAGTAATTTAGTCAGCTGAGCTATCTCAGAGTTCGGATGTAGCCAACATATCTTAGACTTTTGTTGTCTACCAGTTTCTTCATCCATAAGCCATTTAAAGTAATATAAGCCTATTTTTAGTGTTTCTTAAAATTGTAGAAGGGGTAAGCCTAAAAAAAAAACTGAGGAGATAGAGAGTATCTTATAACAATAAGATCAAGCACAACGATAATGCTTGGTACAGTTGAATAGTCTGTGGTGTTGATACAGGTGGTGAGACACAAGGTGCGGCAGCTGTCTTCCTCCCACCACGACCTCTCCTTGCAGCTGGATCGCACCAAGGAGGAGAACGAAGACCTGCGTTTCCAGGTACGACCCACTCCCACCCCTTCCAACATTATTTCCAAATAGTTTGCAACAAAAGATTTTCTCAATTAACAGAACTGTATTACATGTTGATTATGTGCTTGCAGTAAAATCCCTAAGTGCAAGATGATGTATTGGTTATAAAACCACCTTAGGCTAGCATGTTCTCCTTAAACAATTACAATTTATGGAAATGGCGTTGAAATTTAACATTTGCTTTAGCTGGTTTCCGAGACAGTAATTAGGTTTTCAGTCTGCATTAATTGTCGCCGAGATCAATCACACTAGTATTGAATTTGAAATCACTTTTAAGAATAGTTTGTTCAAAGTAAACAAAGTCTAAGTGTAACAAGGAAAACTATGTTAACAAGTTAGACAACCTCCCCTACCTTATTTTCCCTCTCTCCCCCTATACATAATATAAGGAGAAAGAATTTTTTTTAACAATTTTTGATCTGAACTATTGATGGAAATATTAATTTTGATGCTCCCTGATTCCAAAAGATGGTTATTGCGGTAATGTATATCCTATCCTATCCTATACTCTAATGTGAGTAAGATTTGCTTGCTTGCTTGCGACACTGATCTTAAAAACGGCTCCAAAGAATTCCTTCAAATGTTAAAAATAACTCATTTCTGGGGTAAAAATATGTTCTAAACAGGCCTCATCCCCAGAAAAAATCAAATAATGTAAATAAACCAAAATGAAAAGTTAAAAAAATTAACATTGGGCTAATGGAGTTTCAAAACAAAACAAAAGAATTGTAACAGCTATTCATAATCAACCAGGGAACTGTCATAAATAACTCATGTTGTTTATGATTATTAACATGTGGTTTCCTGAGAGCAGAGATTAAAAGGTTTGAGTGAAGATTACATATATTGAGTAGTAAAATAAATCAAAGGGACATTTAGCTATAAATAACAACTGGAGTGACCTTAAAATTGTAGAAAAAAGGCAAATGAGTTATACAAATCTGATTATCAGTTGGGGGAAGTGGTGAAATATTACTCCAAGTCATCTAAACAAACTGACTGGCCTTCCCCCGAGCAAAGCTCGGCCGCCCAGGTACTCTGTTGTTAAGACACCTAGAAGCCACAGAGAAAACCCAAGCAAGTTAACTTTCTATTATTAGTTTTCATCACCGGAAGTTGCCGGACGCCATCTTGGAGTTTTGTTCCATAAGGCCAATCATCACATACAATTGGTGTCTAGCTAAAGGTTTTGTCGTCCTCTAGTGAAACACAATTTAGAATTTCAAATTTGGTTTACAAATTAATTAATGAGAAACTATAATGAGTAATACGATTGAAAACATGAAAAATTTATTATGAAATCATAATGCCCAAATTAAGCAAATCAAAATTTAATTCCTTGAGGACCACCACACTTTTATTTTGACAGCTAAACAAATGTTTTATGACGATCGGGTGAAGAGTAATGTATGTTTAAAGTTAGCATTAGCCTTATTGAACAAAACTCCAAGATGGTGTCTGGCAACTTCAGGTGATAAACACACTTTAAAAAAGGAAAATTAGCAAAGGGGATTTGCCCTCCTTAGACAGAAGGGATTGTACATAATGATTCAAATGATTTATTTCAGCCATTCAGTATATGTTTTACAATAGGCCATGTCACTAAAACTAAAAAAAACATAATAATTAAATATATTCATCCTCTTGACTCACAAGCTTTATAATGTTCAAACCATGCTGCATTTAATTGTCTATGCAAACCATGCAGCACTCTTCATGCACAAAAAAAACTCAAATCCATGTGCATACCTTGGTTCTATTTAACTTGCAAGTTACATATAGGCTGCCTGGGTTCATCCCAGTAGCATGGCAAAATATGTATCTCAAAATTATCTTAAACTGTAAAATGGATTTTCCAACATCCAAGCCTTCAATGTCTTTGCAAAGCCTTATGTAGATAGTTGCCTGACGGGCCATTGTTGTACCTTATTCCTGCAACAGGGAAACAGTTTAATGTCTTATCTAGCCTAACCCTAATTCTAAACACATTTGAATTGTTCCTAGTCTGATAGCTATGGACATGACTGTTCGAAGAGAGATTAACTTCTTGACTCTTAATCTCTAACAAGCTCTGATAAAAATATTCATTATATAGAGACATTATTTCTAACTTAATAAACAATGGCTTGCAGTGCTCGAGCCAAGGAGCTCCGTTCTTAATCCTCACAGCCTTTTTCTGCAGCAGCAGAACTTTGTGAACCTTGGACAAGTTTCCCCAAAGTCTATTGCCATACAGAATGTGCGACTGGATTAAAGCAAAGTACGCAAGGCGCACAAATTCATACGGCATATCAACTTTCAAACGTCGAAGCAGATAGATCACTCTTCTGAGTTTGCAGCATAAGGCTTCTATATGATAGACCAATTTAACTGTGGGTCAAGTGCAAAACCCAGCCATGTAAAGGGATTTTGAAAGGGAGGAAGTATGTATCACATTTTCTATTTTCTGATAATCTTTATTTTAATATCCTGAACATAAAGCAAGATGAATGAAGCATATTAGTGTCTTCAAATATTCATACTCTAACACTTTTATTAAATAAAAAAAAACATAATGTTTATTAAAGGTTTTTTTACATTTTGGTATGTTTTCCAGCTGGAGGAGAAAAGCATAGAGCTGGAGGGTACGAGGGCGCGAGTGAGGCTGTTGGAGCGGCTGCAGGCGGCCAAGCTGTGCGGGGACCTGACACACAGCCACACGCTGCCCCCGCCCAGCCACGAGTCCCCGCCTGCGCCGTTGATGCCCCGCATGGCTCTGCCCCTTCCCCCACCGCCACTGGACAACAACAGCAGTACAGAGTCTGCCCACAATGACAGCCCTCGCAAGCGACCGCCCAGTAAGATCCCGCTCAAGTCCTACACTGCACCGAAGCCTCCGTCGGGCAAAACTACCCCGATCAACAAAGTCCACACTGCGTCAACAAAGGCCACCAAGGACAAGAAGGAGAAGAACTGGGACCCAGTCACCCGGAGCATGAAGGACGTCAACAAAAGGGAATCTCCCAGACCCGGCAGTAGAGAGGGCGTCCACACTCCATCCAGCGTGGGGAGACGAGTTCGCAAAACCTCCAACCAAGACGGTAGCTTTTCCTCAACCAATTCCACCCCCTCCATGCGTCGAGACCCTCCCTCCTCTCCCGCTCCCAGGAAGATCCCTTCGAGAGACAGGATTATTAACTCTGATAACGAGTCTAAGGTACGACCTTCCAAGTTGTCTTTTTGGAGTAACTGGCTTCGAATGTCGGGGCCTTCGTAATCGGGCACTCTGTTTGTGGGCCGAGTATCATTGCTTAGCGATTTGCTTTATTTGCTTCTTATCAGTTTCATTTAACAATTCCGCAGGTAACATGCCCTCCCCCCTCCCCCCATCCACTCTCCCCCGTTCTTGGACGATGGTCAACATCGGAAACATAACCAGGAGCCACTTCCACCACTTTTCATAATTTGTAAGTGGATTTTCATTTTATTTTGGTTTATTTGCAGTTATCTTTTAGTTGCTGTTATTGGTGTTTTGGTATCTGTGATAGAAAAGTCCTGAATGGACATACAATTTAGGGCATGTAAGGCAATGTAGGGCATACAATTTAACCTTTTTCTTCATATTTTCAAATTAACAGTGAAGGTTTTGCTGTTTTTCTTCTTTTTTGCTTATTTTGTAACTATAATCTAGTTTATGAGTGTACATCTATATGGTACTTGGTTTTATCTATGTGGTTAAAAGCCTAACAATTTTATTTCAATATTGGTCAAACTGTGACCTAATTAAGCAGGGCCATTGCAAAACACTGCTGTTGGTTCAAAGCAAACTTATCACCTTCAGGTTAACTTTTTTGTCTCCATGACCTAATGAAGGTACAACTCTATATAAAATTAATTAATTTTATCAGGGCAGACAGTTATTTCAGTAAAGAGGTGAAAACAACATTAATACAATCATTGTTAGCAGAAATGTTTTTGCTTGGAAATGTTCTCTAACATTACTTACTTAAAATACCAAGTCATCTACAACGGTTGAAAAGAGCTTTTTCTGCCATATTGAGCTTTCTGTCCGATTTTAGAATAAATATGTTTTGCACATTATTGAATGGATAGTAAAACAACATGCTAGTATTTGACAATTTTGAAATTAGTTGTTGTTTTTGCATTAGCACATGAAAAAAATGTAAAAGGGACTCCAGAAAGTGAAATTTTAATAAATTGTTATTTTTTTAAACCGGTTTTTATAATGTTAACTTGTTTTTTAACTTGCATGAATGGTACTGCTCCTTGAAACTACAGTTCTGCATCTTTGTTCCAAATAAAAGTTTAATCAGATGAATGATAAGCTTTATAAACTCCAAAACATATGCAAATGATTTTCCTATCATACTTTTTTAAAAGGCAGTAAAACAATCAAGAAAAGTTTGTTATAAAATTAGTCCCTTGACACACATTTTCCATCAAATAATTTTTTTCTGTGTGCGATTTGATTAAATTTGAATCGTTAATTTGTATTAACAGTCAGTTTTATTTTATAAGTAGTCTTCTACTACCATTAATAGTAGTTAAATGAGATTTTGTATTCTAGTCGGTTTTAAAGTTTATCCTTACATATTTGCTTTGATCTTAGGTCTGATTTTGTTGAAAATGTTTTCCTAAAAAGGTTTGTGAACAAAATAAACGGAAAATGCTCACTTCATCCATGTAATGAAAGTTGACTACCGAATAAATGGGTTTTCAAACCAATGTTGTAGCCAGTGAATTTCAGAAATAGTTTTTCTATTTTGGCTATTTGTTCTAAAAAGCATGAAACCAGCTGGCTTGGGGCAGACTCAACTTCAGGACTTTTTATTGTTTTGCATGAGCATGAAACAAACTAACACTAAGGTTTTCTAATTTCAATTTACCCTGCCCAGTAGGAAAGAGGATGGTTTTAAAGTAATTTTAAGCTTTACTAATAGGATTTGTAATTTGTTGTTTATTGGCTTACTGTATAATTTATTAACTTTTCCCTCCTCTCCAATTTGATTTCTTTTCCCATTTTAAACCACTACAGTTAATTACTATTAAAATTAGAAATATTTGTTATGAAAATAATGTTGCGGATCTTATTTTGTCCAGGTACCTTCTATCAAGAGTTAGATATCGTTTGTGATACACTCATTGTATTTTTGTATAAATGCATATCAAACTGATTGGTGATCTTGTAGACCGGTAGAACGCTCATTTCTGACCTCAAGATAATTGACCATGTGTCTTGACTGCCTACCGCCAATGAGGTTAAATATATCTAGAGGTCTTGTCTTGTGTAAAAGAGTGCAGCCTACCATGGTCAACTGTCATTTGCCCCTCTTTCAACTCTGCTCTCATGGCAACCAGCGTGGTAACCAATCAGATCCTCTTCTTACGAGTTATCAGCTGACAAAAATTTAACTTGTCAACAGATAATTTGATTGGTTACCTCAGGAAAATGGCGGTCGACCATGAAGGCTTCACTTTTTTACTCCAGACGAGACCTCTGTTGTGGCCGAGCCGAGCCTGTTTCCACTGAAAGTCACTAACATTTGTTTCCGTCTAAACAACCAGTGAGCATGGTTTTTATGATGTTATGAGTGTGTTTTGACAATGGAAACGATCTGTTCCTCTCTAAAATTTTCCGACTTGTGTTTATGCTCCTCTGATCATACGACCTCTATGTTCCGACCATGGCTTGGTTGGTCCCCTAGGTGGTCGAATATGATGGCAGGTTCTACCATTGATTTTGAAGTCAGATGAGCTTATGGCCCATCTGTAACTCGAAAAATATACCATGAAACTAGTGCTACACCATCTCAAAAGAGGTGCAGGCAACTAATGTTTCAATTTGCGGGATTATTATCCCGTTTTTGGGATTTTTAAACCCTCTGTGGGATTAAAACGGAATGCAGGATAAAAACACCAATATTACCTTCCTCGTTCGTCCCACATCACAGGTTAGAATAATTTCCTGTACCACATACAATTAAAAGAGAGCAGCTGGTAAAAGTAAATAAAAAACTATTTGATTCTGCAATCTAGCGGGAGACATATTAATGAATCTCAGATTAAAATTGGGATAAAAAGGAATTTTGTTAAAGTGATATAATGGGATAAAACGGGATTTCTTTTGTATGAAAAACGGGTTTGTTATTTTTCTTATGGACGCAGCTGATAAAGTTCTCGGATTATTGAACAAGCTGGTCCAATTTCCTGACTTCAAAAATTAACAAGTCTTGGGAGATCTATTCTGTATTCAAAATCAATGGTTCTACTGTAGTTGGTATAACCCCCCGGCAAATTTAAAATTTTATTCAGAGACACATACAACAGGTATGCTTGTTTGTGGATTGTATGTACACGTTATTATATAATCCTTTATCTGTTAATAAAAGTGTGTCTAAACTCTCTGGCTTCAACATCAGTGCTTAAACAAATTAAAATTTTTTTTCCAAACAACCGGATTTTTTTTTTTCTCGCAGCCCACTAAAATGGGCCTTGTGAGCCACTTATGGGTTGAACCCTTAGTTTGGGCTAGTAATTTAGGTTTTTGTAAATAGTACACCTATTTTGATATGTATAAAAACTAGAGAACCTTATAGGTATATATAGAAATTCGGTTTTTATATATTTTCATTGTGTTTTTATAATTAACGTATATTATACAGAAGTAATATCATTAATCAAAACATAAAAAACACCTATTGGTTAGGTACTTCATTTAGATATATTGGTATAAAGAGTGATATAGAGAGAACATTTAATAATTATTTTAGAACGTAGACATTTAAATAAGAAATTCCTTAGTGTTAACTTAATTTTTCTTTTCTTTTCAACCTACTGCAATCTGTGTTTATGCTCACTTTTTTCAAGCATTACCTCACTGCAATGTTTTTTCAAATCCCCACCCTATTTTCAGATTTTGTAATTTTATGGACAGCAAGAAATAGTAATTGAATCCACCAAGACTCAATTACAGTCCATCCCAAAACTATTTAATTTATCAACTGTTTAATTACAATTTCAATGCACCATAATGATTTACATTTTTTCATAGTTAAATCACAAAACTCCGTCGGTAGCTGAGAGGTAGAGCGCCAGCCTCAAAAGTCAGACGTGGTCAAGCTATAGGTGTATTTAAGTAAGGTGTGCTATTCAGAAGTATAATTTGAGAACGTTGTGTGTAGCCACCAGGTGACGTCACGGTGTTTATTTGATCAGCTGGTTTACAGTAAGGCAGCTGAAGTTTCCTATTGGTTGCATAGTAGTTCCTAAAAAAGCTTGTCACCGAAGTATTCTAACTACCCCATGTCCTCGCTCCTTCACAAAGGATTGTCAGAATACCTTGGTGTCGCGTATTCTTAGGAACCAGAGGGCAACTCGCCACCAGATGATGTCACGCTACAATATGCAATAGCACACCTTACTTAAATGCACCTAGGTCGAGCTTAGGTTCGATCCCGGCAGACTGCTCCTGATACTCTTCCAATGGCTTACCCATTTGACTTATGTCGTTACGGTACCTCACTGTATTTAGATCGCAGCACAGGACTATTAGCCTATGTCAACAGGCACAGTTGAGGATTAATAAAAATATTGCAAACAAATTATGTAATTTCTTGAGAACAAAGAAACTTAAAGCTGGCAAATCTTGGAAAACAAATTTTACTAATGTTTACAAACAAATATTATTCGCTCTGCTGGCAGTAAGTCATTCAAAGGCCACAGAACACCTGAAAAAGAACAAATTCGTACAAGTTTGTTCCCTCCCTAATGACAAAGTGTAGTGTACCAGTTGTATTGAGAGTGTGGGTGTTGTAGCTGGCCGTCACAGCAGCGGGGGAGTATCCGGACTCACTGGACACTGAGGACCCGCAGCTAGACCGCTCACTGCCGTCGCGGCTGTGGCACAACTCGAGCGGCGACACCGAGTACTTCGACAGCATCGATGACCACTCGAGCGCCTACCAGAGCGTGGGGCGTGACCGCGAGGCGCTGGCCGAGTGTGACTCACTGGAGGCCGAGCTGGGCGACCTGGTCTGACGGCGGCGTGGGGAGGAGGCAATAGGCAGTTAATATACAGTTGTGTTAAATATACAGGGTGTCTCCGAACTCTCTGTGGATACTTCGGTGAAACTTGTCCTGGGGTCAACACAAACAAATATTGTTGGATAAACATAGGGCTTATGTAAATGGACAGTTGTTGAGTAACTGATTTACACATTTAATAAATTAAAAATTTTACTAAAAAGAATTTAAAGATTACTCAATTATTTAATTTACACGGAATTGGTACGATTTTACTCTCAGTTGCAACTGCCAGGCTAAGGATTGAGTGATCTTTAAAGTCTTTTTACTATCGTCTTTTGCTTAACATTTTCCATTTTTCAAATTTTTACATCAATTTACTAAAAATTTCCCGTTTTCAAAAAATTAAGCATTAAAAACTTGAAATGGCCGCAACTTTGAAATGGTTAATAAGCCTACAAAATTTACCTTAAATTAGTGCACGTGACAAGTTTCAATTTATTACTTCAAGTGGTTCCTAAGGTATGCTATATTGATTAAAATCCACATACAGCCACATAAATGGGTAAGAGTGAGATAAGCCCTATGTTTATACAACATTTTTTTGTTTGCATTTGACCCCAGGAATAAGTTCCAGAAGGTTCCACAGAGAGTTCGGAGACTCCCTGAATAATCATTGATAACTATTCTCTAGTAATACATAAAACTCAAGTTTGCATTTTCATGATAGTTTTTATAGAATATTTGGTTTTTTCAAATTGAATGTTAGACCCTCTCCTCACTGAGTGTCTAACTTATCGGTGTTGTTAATTTCAAACTGAAATTAGTTAATGCCGTTCGTTTGAAATTTTAAATAAACAATGTTAAACACAAGTTTTAAAATTGTATTCGATATTATCACCGATGTTGAGAGAACGTTGTTTACATGCTGTCCGTTTTGTTCACACAAAATATAGTTGTTCAATGTTACTGTTGATCTTATAAGATAAAAAGTTTATTTTTTATTTTCTGCATAAAAATCTATATGTTATAAGGCTTTTTATTATTGTTGAATGCCTTCTTCTCATGACTGATGGTTTAAATTAAAATTAAGTTATCATTTAATCTGCCTCTGTGTTGTTATAAACTGACAACGATCTTCATATCATAATTATCTTAAATAATTTATCTCGTCGTTTTTGGTTGAAATAATTCTTAGATTTTGTTTTATTTGAAACCATTATTATATTTTATATTTATAGAAATCGTGACGAATTAAAATGTGAACAAATCATCTCTCGGTTACAACAAAATTAATCAGTCCAACTTTCAAAGTAACTTTCGAGTGAGAAAATGCTGCCAAGCTAGTAGTGTGTCAATCGTTCTGACGTAAGGGATATTACAATTGCAGGAACTGATCAATGCAGTTAATGTCAACACAGAGATATTGAAATACCATATAAATATATGAACTTTTTATTTAGCCTATTGATATTCATTTATATCATTCAAATTAATGTTAAATAGTCCCAACAGTAACTAATCAACAATAGAAAAGTCTTTCCGTGTTGGTTATATTGTTTGATTATTGAGGCAAAAATTCAATTTAACATGGTTTAGAAAAGTTATGCTAGTTTTTATTCTGAGGCCTGGTACTAATTGTTCCTATGATGATGTTTGCTGTGCCTGATATGGCTTAATTACTCGCCCACAAGTGAGTGTGATGTGTAGAGAGAGCTCATGCATCTCAGGAAATGCACGTAATGATTGCTTCTCTTAAAGTCCCTTTCTTAATTTCTCTTTTAAAATAATATATCTTTTGACGTAGGCTAAGTAGTGTTATATTACTTTTTTTAATTCCTGTAGAGTCTATAAAGTATTGATTAATATTTGTTCTTGATATCGAAAGATTATTTGTAGAATCTAAATTTTTTATGTTATAAGCACATTTTATTCTGGCAAAGAAAGCAGGAATATAGTAAAAGTCAAAGCAGATGGTAATCCTCTTATCTGAAATAAATTGCTATTTATTTTGGAAGCCAGACTGATAGCCCACTGCGGATGTGCAATGCGGCGGTCCCATATAACAGAATGGGACTGAATGATTATTGCAGGCCTTCCACCTTACTATACTGCACATACTTCCTAGTGGGACTGTGTTCAAGGTTTATTTCACTCGTTTGTTGTGTCTTCTTTGGCTGCGAGATTGTGTTCAAAAGCTTTTGTTTTAAGTCTTCTTTGTTTGTGATAGGCACTGTCATCTGCAATGCATGCTGTATTGATTTTGCGTAGTCAGTATCTAGTATGGCACCATTTACTGTAGATTTTCTTTGTATAACATTTAAAAAGAAGCAAAAACTTAACATATTTGAATTATGGAAAATGGCAAACACATTTGTATGAGTTTAGCGTATGTGAAGTAATTTGTGATGGAAGGGTCAGTCATTGCCTAACAATTTGATCTGCATTTATTTTATGTGGTATTTCTGATGAAATCCTATGAGCTCTCGATTATAATGTGTTTATAAGCCTTTTATTCAATGTCAAGAAGGTCAACATGTAGTGGATGATGTCAACCCTGAGTGGTAAACATAACCACAGCAAGGAACTAGATACAGACCTCAATAACTGTGCTATGCTTCACCCACCTTCATGGGAAAGTCACCTCTCTGACACCATGTACAAGATTCTTTCCCTGTAATAACTAATTACAAAAATCACCATCATGTTTTGTCATTCCTGGAGAATTTAATTCAGAGATTTATTTCTCTTGGTTTTTACTACTCATAAACCTGCTCTCTCATCAGAGAGCAGGCATTGTGTAGGTAGTAGTAAAAACCAAGAGAAATAAATCGCAAGATTTGTTTAAAATTTTGTTGACGAAGAATTCAAAATGAACAATGGGCCATACACATATTGCGTTATGTGGGGGGGGGGTTTGGATCAACGTTACGTGACTCACAAATATTAACCCTAAGAGCTGGTGCACTCCCGTTCTATTGAGATAGTTTATTTTGTTGTTTATATTATTATTAACAGTCTTGTTTGTTTGTATCCATTTTGCTTTGAAAAAGTTATTAAACAATTTTGCTAAAAGAAAGTCTTCTAAGTTTAATGATTCACTGAAATTAATATTCTAAATTACTAATAAAATGATGTTTAAATGGTTTAAGCTGTATTAAAGCCTACTACGATTGAGTTACGTAACACATTGGGGGGTGGGAGGGGTATGGTCAGGCATTATGGTGTGTTACATGGTGAAGGGAGGGGGTCTGAAATAACGAAAACATGCGTTACGTAATAGTGTATGGTCCCAAACAATCTGAGAAATAAAAAAATCTTGTATTTATTTGGCACTTGACACGTTTCAAGTGTGTTATCAAATCTTAGCAGGTAAAACTAGCCGCACAAAAATAAATCTCTTAAAATCAATCTCAATGGAGGCAAGAATGGGTTTGTACAGTTGCAAACCTGTTTTTTAGAATCCTGGATATGAAAAGTAAAATGAGGCAATAGGTCACAAGTTAACCAAACAAGTGTAGTCGGGAGGAATCAGAATTTAAAATATCATCTTAATTCTTAGAAAACCAAATTTTTTTCAAGTTTGGCCTCTTTTGTTATTCCTTATGTGTATGGAGCCTAATTACAATCAGGATACCTTTTCTTTCGGTTTCCTATTTAAATTGAGACAGTCTTTATAGTTTTACATTCCAAACTTCATGTGTGAAATTCATTTAGTATGTTTTTCACTGTAACATTTTTGTTGATAAATAATTCATTTCGTAGTACATTCAACATATTCAAAAGCAATAATGAATTATATTCATTTTTAATCAAGGTTTATAATCATATTGTATAGGCTTAAGTTATTCTTTTTTCCACAGAGCAGACTCTGCCTCCTATTTCAAAGTCCGTAATTGAATGAAAATACTAATCATTCATAGGTATAAATTAACAATGATGATTAATGTGATTTAACAAAAATGAATAATATTATTAGAAGCTATTGCCAACAACTGTCTCTAATAATGTTTTAAAATATATTGTTATTGTATAAGTTATAACTGTACAAATAGTTATCACTTGTAAAACAACTGCTCTAAATTTTTATCCTTGAAAAATGTAATTGTTAAACAATTTTTTTTATACAACATGTTACTATCTAGTCTTATTCACTCCCATTTGTATATTGAAGGTTTTTAACGACTAAATTCATGTTGAGTCCTGACGATTGCTCAAATGTGAAAATGTTGTAACATTAATGTCAGATTAGCACAAGTCTAAACTACAAGGTGTATAAGTCTAGTAAAAATTAGTTCTGTTGAGTAAAGATAGTAAACAAGTATAAGGATACGAAGTGGCCTTGGTTTAATGGAAAAAATGAATACTCAACACTAAGAAGGTCAGGTCTAATGATAACAACTCTGACACTTTTTTATCCTTGGAGCTTTGTATATGATGTTCTGCACTCAAACAAAAGATGGCGTCAGGGTGCGTGCTCAGATCAGCTACTCACTCTTTCGCAGATTCTCTCTTGTTTAAGTGCAAAACTTCATCATACTGGTGACACTTGGGTCTGAGTTTTGCCATAAGTCCTCACTATAGTGCTTGTTTATTTATTGGTGGAAATGAGTCTGTGTTCTGAGTAGTTGTAGGTGGCACTAACAGATGGCTCTGATGAAGCTGCCTACAGACGTAGAAGTAGGACTACCTAGTGGATCGTAGCTCTTACAGCGTCTCCAAAACCAATAACATAAGCCCTCTCTATATCCTTATAATTATTTACATTCTTTACTCTGGCCAACCATATTTTTCCCCCCATTCACAGTAATGTAGAAGAATATAATTTATATTGTATGTATTATTGAAGCTGATTTTGTTTATACAATTTTAGATGCTGTATTCAGAAATTTAATATTATATTTAATTTATTATTGCTTACATAAGCGTGCATTTTTATATTATGTTAATTTTTTTCTTGTTGAAAGTGCAATATGAAAATATACCCTTTATGAAGAATTTAAAACCACTTCTATTTTATAAGCCATAATTTTTATACTCTAATTAATAGTTATCCTGATCAAATAATGCCATGGAAAGCATGCAACTGAATAGTTTAGAGTTTAATAGATTTATATCTCACTATTCCACAAGTACATTTAGAGGTGCCTATTTTGTATATAGTCCAACGCATTTGTATATACACTCCAGTTTCTTTTCTGTGATACTTAGTGTATGACTAGTTGTTAGAAATGTACAGCAATATAATTATGTTACATACAAGTGATGTTTGTTTTTGTAACTGTTCCATATTGTAATGGTTTTGTATGATATGTAATTTTGTTTATATTAAATAAAGTCTTTTATTTTATGATTCATAAACGCCTTGGTTTTTTTTTCAACCACCCACATCCGACTCTCAAACTTTTTTGGCCAAGCCCGACTTTCAAAATTTGATAGTAGCTGTGTCCTCACGCTATATACAACTCCAATACCATATTACTTAAACAATTTTATTTGTCATCAAGGAGCGACAACCCTTCAAATTATTGTTTTAACAATACACTTATAAGTGACTTTTTGTAATATCTTGCTCTGACTAGAAATTTGTTAATTATTAGGTTTGTTTTCTCACATATGAATTGGGCAATTAAGTCACGTCAGCAAACAACTTTCCTCTTAACTATCTTGAGCCCCCTGTAGGTCACACCCCAAACGTTGGGAACCACTGATCTATCTGTGTTTTCTGTTTGTTTAAGTATACTTCAGTTACATCCATTAATTCTCACTTGGAAAAAGGGAGGAGTTGGTCATCAAATTAAACATGAATTCATTATTTAGTATCAATATTAACCATTCTATTCCAGATAATACTTATTAATACTTGTAACTTTCTATTTTATCTTATTTATTTACATGCTCCAAAACAGTTTAACAACCAATTACATTGGAGAAGTTAAAAGTAATTAACAGTACATTGATGGAATTATCTGTTTTTCTTCAAGTCTTTATTTCTTAATTATACAATACTAAAAGATATAATCACTTCTTTTATGAAAATGAGGTGGTGCCCGTCTGTCTGTTTATTGTTCCATCACGCCAAAACCACTGAAATTGCTGAAATTTTGTACAAATATAATCTTTGTATCCAGGAGTGTCATATGCCTATTGCCGTTTATGAAAGTCCTCAGGGCTCTGCCGCACGGATCTTCCAAGTGTATTATTCATATGGAGGAGAGTTTTATTTGGTTTATGTCACATGTCTGTTTTTCTAATTCAATTCATCTAGTGGCACGGTGTCACGTCACCAAGTCCACTACACGACCACATCTTATACTAACACCAACCAGAATGAGGCGATTTTTCACTTCTCAAAATAGTTTATTTTAGCCTTAATTAATCTGGCTGTGCTGTTATATGCTGTTTAATTCTTATATATAATTCTGTAAGCAAAATTTTTAAATAAAAAAAGTGGGAGTTTGGCAAATCACAGGATGATGGGAAAGGGCTTAAATTAAAGGCCTTGATCCCAGGGACTCGGGAAAAATAACAGTCTAAAAAGTTACCAGCAAACGAGAAATAACAGCAAACATCCCCCATAAGGAAAGCATGAGAATTCAAAAAGTCTGCTTTGTTTACATTAAAACATGTGATCGTCTACTTTGTTTACAAACTGACGTGTTTCTACTTATGTGTTTTATTTTTCATAAAATCAAATATACAGAGTACAGAAGACGCTCGCTAATCCGGCATGTTAGGGACATTGGCAGTGCCGGATTACCGAAAATGCCGGATTACTGAGTGTTGCCTAAAAATAGCCGTTATTGCGGGAATACCATTAAAATTGAGAGTCAAAATGAAATCATTGGTTAGCAGGCCATTATTCCGTGTTTTATTGTGCTTTCTCTGATTTTGGTAGTGATGGAACATGTTAAAAACAAAACAAAATTTCAACCAGAAAATAGATTTACAGTATTATATTTGCATAGGCCTCTACATGCAGTATAGTTACTCCTGCCGATTACCCACAAACTCTACCGATCGCGCCCAAAAGGCTTATACAGTATACAAACATTTTTTGTAGAACCCTTTGACCGATGCCGGATTAACGGGTTTTTACTTTGGGAACGTCAGTTATTTATGGCCCCTTCAAGCCACTAGTTTAGATTGATTTTAATTCTGCCATAATTTTAACATTGTAACTTTAAGAGCTAAGGGAGCTAAGTCCTGAAGGTGGATGTTTTCCAAAACCCCAAAATGCTCATCTAGTCGTTAAGAGCTGTAAAAAATGATAATTTAATACATAATAGTTTTGTCTATAGACTTGTCACCAAAATTGACTTATTTTTAATAAATCTATTTTTAGTAAATTTATTTATTATTACTCTTTCTAGTAGAAAATGTGATTGGAGATTAAATCAGATGTTGCTTTCCTTGATAATGCTATGTACTTGTAAACAAAAAATTCATCTAATTTCTTATTAGAAAATGGATGATTTTGTTAAAACGTGTAAGTAAGAATTATTTAATTTTCTAGTTGTAAGTAAGGTAGATAAAGTTATACGCTAATATTATTTTAATTTTGGAAAATCAATAAAGAATTTAATGTCAGCAGTAACGTAAATCGACTAATATATATAATACATGTTTATTACGACAATTTTAATGTAGGTTAAAGTTACTTCATTTGTAATCCTCTATTTACAATAAGAAATAATTAGTCACTTCATTATTGTTTTGTCCGTACTTGACGTAGTATAGGGAGTACCATTTTTTATAGAACGCCACTGGGATTAAGTTATCATAAATAAACATGCGGAACATTTTTCTGGACATGCAGAACGGGAATGCAAATATAATTTTAATATTTTATCAAAATAACTAACCTAGCCTACCTGCAAAGGTGCACCAAAGGTATGCATACACCAACGATGCAAACAATATGAGGACATTAGGAATTATCCTGACGACACCAGGTTTATATTTATGCTGACATCATATTCTTAGTATTTGAAACTTACATTTTGTTTTTCAAAAGAATCGGGTATGTTCAAAAGAAGTCGCAAACATTTGCTGGCAGCAAAACCATATCTTATATTAGCGAATGTTAACAACACCTCTCGTGGAAGCACTTCTTTATATGATCATTTGGATTCTTGGATGATCATGTGAACATTCTGCCATTTACAAGATTACAATTTACCATTTATATTCATATTAACGTAGAAATCAAATGCACTATATGTAGACTTACTTTTAATGGAAATAGATTTATTTTTAATATTTATAGTTATAAAGTGTATGATTTATGATCTAATATTATTTATAAATTTTCCAAACAACAGGTTCATATTTTAATTTCAAAACAACGTTTTTAGAGAAGGATAATGGATTTAAAGGTGATGGTTTCTAAAGTTTATAAAAGAAGACAACGGAGTAAAAAGTATTATAATGAACACAAAAGTTCTATAAAACAGAACAGAAAACAAAGGTATTCTGAAAACCGGAACAATGAAAACTGCAAAAAGAGAACAAAGATCGAAGATACAAACAAGGAAGAAACAAAAAAACTTGGTAAGAAAACAAGACAAGCGGAAAAATGAGAGCTATTACAATTAACATTCCATTCCACCAAGAAAAAAGAGAACGATTAGTTAAAGCAACAAGACAAATATTGAAAGAAATCACAATAATTTAGTATTCAAAAGAACTAATGTCAATGCTTATAAAAATCAAGAAAGTAATAAAAAGGATAATTATCCTCTGCAAGGTATAACAAGAACCCAGATTAAAATGTTATCTAACGTTTCAACCAAAATATGAAAATCTCCTTACTGCCAAAGAAAAAAAGGAAGTATAAGTAAATTGTATACAGTGTTTTGTGGAGCTGAGTTGATTGGTAAAAGCAAATGTGAAGTTTACATTGGAATTGAGGAAAAGCCAAAAACCTTTTCCCCATAAGATTAACATGGGAGATTTTATGATCAGGTTTTTTTGGATTTTCTCCGCAACCACTTAACCTAGATTGATAATTCAAAATACTGTATTATTTGTTTTTTTTCAGTTCTATAACATGGTCCAAACCAATATTAAGTGTTTTAACAATTTTAGAGTAAAAAATGTAAAAAACTGATTTTGGAAAATTTAAAACCCCCATAATCCGATTTTTCTGGTTTTCAAAATTAAAGTCATGAATGTCACTTTACACATTTGAGCCAAATTTCATCGCAATCACGGACACATATCTGTATAAATTTGAACGAATAGTGTTTTTGTCATCTGGGGCCCACAGTTCCCATGAGACCTACGGTAATAGCTTCTTCCCGAAATTCGCTAAAACTATACATGGAAAATTAAGGTAAATTGATCTTATTTAATGTTCAATATATTACATTTTTTATACATATTTAGATTTATTTCAACGCTAAATCTCCTATATATCAATTTACAATCAACAATTTTATAAAAAAACAAATTATATTATACTTAAAAACACAAAGTGTTGACGGGTTGCCATGTTCTAAAAATATATGATATCAAAATGTATTCCAAGTCAAGGATAACATCTTTGGTCGGACATTATTTATCAACACAAATTCCTTAAATATGTTAAAATAACAATGCTCGAAGGATTGTTGGTTATTTATTATCTGTTCTTGGCCAGCAGCTATAATGAATTTTATAATACTTAATAATAATTGTCAACTATACCTTATTTAGATCTTTAAATTTCAAATTAAAGATTTTGCATCAGTGAAGCTTCTGGCCCAGCACAGATAAAAAATAACCAACAATCTTTCGAGCATTGTTATTTTAACATCTTTAAGGAATTTGTGATGATAAACAATGTCAGACCAAAGATGTTATCCTTGACTTGGAATACATTTTGATATCATATATTTTTAGGTCTTGGCAAAACTTTGTGTTTTTGGGTATCTACTTATATAAAGCTAGACGGATTCACTCACTCACTCACTCACTGACATAAACTATGAGGCACTTCCCGTAATCTAACCCCCCTCGACCCCATACTTGAATTAAAGCTCTTGACGAAAACTCCCGGAAAAATTACCAAAAGTTAACATTTTTGGGGTGGGGGAAATTCCACTTTTCCAATTTTTCCACTTTGAGCGTGTTTGTACAGAAACGGTAAGAGATGGCAAAAAATGTTAAATACAAAAGTTGTAGAAAATTTAATTTCCAACTAACGATTTTTCGTCAGATTTAACAGGCTAATCCGATCATCCGTTTAGCCGCTATTCATCGGAGAAGAAGTAATTTTGGGTATTTTGGCCCATGTAATTGTGTACAGTTTTGGAAAGCCGTTTAATGAAAGCAGTCTATCTTTGGTTAATACCACATATTTGTATCAGCTGATTTTAAAAAAACCGCCCGTGTAGGCGATACTAATTTGCTCACATGAGTTTTTATATAAATCAGCTGTTACAAAATAAGTTGAGCACATTATCGCCTACACGGGAGGTCCAATATCGCGAATATCGTTTGTTACTATATTGGAAAATGTAATCAACCGATTGTTTGTTCCATCGAATGAATTTAGCCCAGTAGCCCAGTGGATATGTTGTCAGATGATTCAAGATCATGTGGTCACGGGTTTGAATCCTACTTTTGATGCTTACTTTTTGTGGCTGCAATTTATTTCTGTTTAATTTGACTTTTTTGTTTCTACAAATTCATTTATTTGTAATTATGTTGCACAACGAACAGCCACTATACATCGCTCTGCGGAGTTAGGTTAGGTTAGGTTACTATAATTTTGACGTGAACTGAAGTCTAATTTGTTGTTTTTTACACATAAATCTATTTGTAGA
This sequence comes from Allygus modestus, assembly GCA_963675035.1. Taxonomy (NCBI): domain Eukaryota; kingdom Metazoa; phylum Arthropoda; class Insecta; order Hemiptera; family Cicadellidae; genus Allygus; species Allygus modestus. Next base: position 375,537,847 of record OY776111.1, on the reverse strand, counting down.
ACTCCAATTTAACATTGTAACTACAACTTTTTATTTAACATATAGCTAATTGATTTTGATTGAGTGAGCACTTTTCTTTTGCTTTTATTCACCTCGAAACAACCATCGTAGTCGAGAGTTCATACGATAAAACTATCAAGCAGCCGGTTGGTCAAATGTTTTGATATCAAACCGATATGGGACCGCCTGTGTAGGTGGTAATGTGCTCACCAAAGGTAATTTTTGTGTAGTTTTTCTTTGGTTAATGAACTACAATAGTTGAGTTAGATTTAAACTTGAGTTGACTGAGGAATGCAAGTGAGCGAAGCGAACTCCAAAAGGGGGTTTGGGGGCGAAGCCCCCAACGGCGATAAGCCTAGTGATTTATATAAACAGCTGAAAAAACTACAACATAGACAACTACAGGCTGTCATTGTTTTGTTTACAATTTGTCTGCTCTGAATTTTCACCCCGTTGCAAAGCACAGGCATAGCAGCTATTAATAAATAAATAACTGAATTAGTACAATTTTGCCTTAAAACTTACTTGTATAGCCTATATAAGTTCAATGTTAGAGCTTCTAACAATATCCGAGTTGTAAGCCCTCATCTCCCCAGTAGAGGGGTGAGGATGCTTGTGCAGAGGTATAGGAGTGAGGGAGAGAGTAGCAGGGCCACCAAGCTAGCAGGGTCATCCACTGTGCCATGCATCAGTTAAACATCCATTAGCGCTCAACCTTACCCCATCAGCACAAATTGTTGGGCCAACGTTGGCAAGTGGTCGGCGGAAATGGTTGGCCAACGGTGGGCATGTCGCGATGAGGTGCGAGGTTGGCCCATCGATGGATTAACAAACCATTATCCAACAATGCCAACCAATACCCAACCAAATAACAACGGTTTATAATTTTTTATTTAAATGCTTAAAATAACCTGCATTTGTTTTCAAAATCATTATTTGAATAAATCATAATTTAAAAAATTTTAATTTTAAAAATCATGATTTATCCAGTTGAATTGTTTAGTAAACCAAACATAGAAATTTTGAAAAAGGAATTAAGTTGCAAAAATATTAAGTCATGGTCGGGTCTCGAACCTACAACCTATGAGTTACTGAACCTCGCCTTAACCCGCACAGCTAATCTGACTTACGAGAATTGAAGGATGGACTGAGATAGAGAAATTACCAATAGTCTGTACCTGCACGACTTGTACTATCCTATATACTATTATGTTTTACTCTTCTAAGATTGGATAATACTCATTTTATTCTTCTACGTGAATCTACTCGTGCAAAAATCACTGTAATAAAAGTAGGAACAAGTTAATTTGATTTATGCGAAATATGAAATACTATGAAATATGAACTTCTATGAAATATGAAAAACTACGAGAAAATTAATATATATTTAATATAATTATACTAATAAAAATAAATGTTAATTTATTCCCCATCGGCACAAATCATTGGGACAACGTAGGAAAATGGTTCCCATAACATTAACATGGGAAACTTTATGAGCAGGGTTTTTGGATTTTGTCGGCAACCACTTAACCTAGGTTAATAATTAAAAATACTATATTATTTTTTTTAAGCTCTATAAAATGCTGAAAACCAAAATCGAGTGTTTTGAAAATTTTAGGGTGAAAAGTGTGAAAACTGATTTTTGGAAAATTTAAAACCCCCATAAACCCCCCTTCCCATGGTCTGATTTTTCTGGTTTTGAACTGAAGTTATAAATGTCACTTTACACATTTGAGCCAAATTTCATCGAAATCGGACGTTTTTTACTCAAGTTATCGTGTTAACAGACATATATATATATATATATATATATATATATAAATCACACATAAAATGTTTGTTTTCCTTTTAATTTAGTTTAAAAATTATTAAATATGCCCAACACTTACTTTTGAAATACAATTCAGAAGTTGTACATTTATAGAAGATAGTTTGTTATAATCTAACGTTGTCTTAGCTATTTTTCAAAACTTGGAATAGTAATGCACAACACCAGCTTCTACCAGAATAGCTAATGTTTTGCCTTTATCCATGAACAGTTTGCACTTATATAGATTTCAACATCACTATACAATGACCCTTTCAGTGAAATTGACACAACGTAGTGTGTGTTTCATCCAAAAAGTGGTATGGAACGGTATTTTGCTGTGTGAGTTTTTTCTCAAAAGTGCTAAAAAAGCATATATTATATCTTTTGCACCGATCTTCAATTCTGTCTACTTAAATAGGTGCATCGGCATAGCCGCCTTCAAAGAAGGCCACGGCGTTCAAACTGGCAACGCCGCGCCGCCATCTCACACAGCAGAGGCCGGCACACTGCCCATAGCCTGCCGACTACAAACTGCCGGCACAAAGCACATAGACGCCAGTCAAGTAATATGTCCTTTTAAATCATTTTAGCTATATTATTTTGTTTTGTTGGAGAGAACAAATAGAATGGGCGTCAGGGATTGTTGATAAAGTATACAATAACCGAAAAATAATATTAAACATACAAATTCATAGTAAAATAAAACGAGTTCGCACGCAGCACGCTGACGTGAGGGAAGTGAATTTCCACATAAAAAACTTTTGAAACTCAAAATCAGTGTAAAAACATACATTTGTCCAATTGTTATTGAAATCTGAAAACATTGATTTTTTGGCTGTTGTGATACTCCTGGTTTCATTTACTTGCAAAGCTGGGATTACAATTTTGCGCATTATAAGGTTAGGAGAAGGTCCAGGCAGGCTTGAAAGTAGGTGTGAGGTTGCTGGGGACGATAAAAGTACTCTAACAAAGGAATAACAGGTTTTTTAGTGTAAAATCCCCATAAGACAACGTACTGTGTTTAGTCTAAACACATTTTCTTTAATAACTCGGTAAATATTTATGCAAGAATTATGAGAGAGGGCTTAAAACTTTCGCCTTACTAATTCCCATCTTTTTACATGCATTAATTTTACATCCGGGGCTTTTCTGACCCTTTTTGGGCCCAAAAATCCGAAATTTGAAAGATTAATCCCCAAAAAAGGGTTTAGAGTTTTCCGATTATTTTGCCCAACGAACTTGTCCAACTGATTACAGAAAGGAACGTCCCTACCAAATTTGAAGTTAATCGGACAAAAAATGTGACCGCTAGAGTGAATACACACATATATATATATATATATATATATATATATATATATATATATATATATATATATATATATGTCTATATATTAGTTGTAAGCATAATTTTAAAAACAGAGTACCCTTTTTGGTTTTAACATAATATATTTTATTAGACGACTAGTTTCAAACCTTTAGGTCATAGTCATGTCTTACATTATTTTTATGCTTATAAAATCATGGAACAACAGAATACTAAATAAAAGAAATAACCATGTAAGAGATTTAAACAAATCAGGTGTCTATCAGATTAAATGCAGCGACTGTGAAAACTACTACATCGGGCAAACCAGTCGAAGTTTTAATACGAGATTTAAAGAACACATCCAAGCCCTAAAATCCGGAAACAGAACGACAATGAAATCAAACTTCGCTGAACATTTAATTGAAACAAGACACAGCTACAAAAATATCAATGACAACTTAACAATATTAGAATACGAGAAAGAAAGAGATAAATTATATGTAAAAGAAGACTTTCATATATATATATGAATTACGAAAATAACCCGAATAATTTGCTGAACACCATGAACATACATCAAAGAAATCCGATCTTCGACAAAATTTGTCATATAAAAAAAGAAAAAAGAAATAATTTCATATTATATACCTCAAGGCAATAACAAAATATTATATTCAAGAAAATCCCCCATATTCTAAGTTTAATTTTAACATATGATTCTTAATTTGTTTACCATTTAATAATATGAACTATGTGAGGTTACAAAAATAATGTAAGACATGACTATGACCTAAAGGTTTGAAACTAGTCGTCTAATAAAACATATTATGTTAAAACCAAAAAGGGTACTTTGTTTTTAAAATTATGCTTACAACTAACATATTAGTAGCCCTAATCACTTTGTTATTTTTAATGTCTATACATATATATATATATATATATATATATATATATATATATATATCATTTTGAACGACCCCCCAAAATGTGTTCAGGGGGTCACGTTAGGAACTTCTATGGTGGTCCCGGGCTTAGGTTTCACCGTGCGGGTCATGCTAATAGTTCACTTTCCAAAGGAAATTCACTAACAATAGGTCTACATGAATCATGTACTTCTGTTAGGTTTTAAAGATTATTGCTTTGAAAAACCTTGTTCAGAGTAACTTGTCATTTTAGATGTCCCTATGAATACATTAAGATTAATATTTTGAATAAATGCCACTAATAAACTGCTTTAAATAAAAATAAACAGTGGCAAATGCAATATGCGGCACACAATTATTTCTTTGGAACATAGAGGTACACACAACATGTTAATACTTTGTACAGACAGTTGCCCATGAGTTGTATTTATCCTTGTTGCTATATTAAGTACGCTTTGTCATTAAATAAACGGTTGTATGTCGTTGTGTTCAAACTTGTTTAATATGCTGTTTTGAAGAATACTGTACTTTATTAGCACTTAGTAAATGGTACTAAGCTGTCTTATCTATATATATATCAATTTGAACAAATAGTATTTTTGGCATCTGGGGACCTCAAAACAAAAAGTTATCATGGTCTCGAGCTTAAGTCTTACCATGAGACCTATGGTAATAGCTTCTTCCCTATAGGGGAAATTCGCTAAAAAATTTTTCATTTCATTTATTGATACAAAAATGCTACAAAACAGGTTCTTAACCCAATTACAAAATGTGAGTTTTTATACAGTATTACAATATTAAGTATTTATTTATTGCATAAAATACAAAAAAATACAACTTCAATTAACTTTTTAAAAAACCAATAAAAAAACCTGTGGTCAGTGCCACGTCTTGATCCGGTCGGGGCCGTAGCGTTTGAAGTACGAGGATTTACCGCTCTGCCAGGGTTTGCGGGACTCTACTGTATTTATTTTAACCTTCCAATTTTTGTCAGTTCATGTTACTCATCCAATAAGCACTATTTAATTGAAAAATTAGAAAAACTTATCATTACAAACTTTGTCATATTTTAGGAACTTATCTAGTGGTCTGATTGTTCTTAAATCTCACTACTTTTTGGGGCATGATAATTGCTCACTTGTCCATAAGAAATCTGCTAATAAAGATATTATTTTGAATCATGGTGTAACTTTGTAGCCTTTCCCATTTCCAAAACTCTGTATTAGTTTAATCGAGTCATCAGTTAATGGTCTTAGAATAACAAGAACAATCTCTTCAGTATGATTTATTTTAAATATTACAATAAATAGCCAGATATACAATTGTTTTCATCCCTGGGGGTATTATTTAATTTAGCATATTGAAAATTAAATCAAAATTGAAAGTAATAATGAAATAAATTTTGTTTTAAAGCATGATTAGAAAGGGGTTTGAGGTCGCTTTGCCAAGTACTTGGTGATCTGAGGTAGACTGTAGATCCTGTCCCTGAGAGCCTTGAGGTGCTCATAGTCCTTAGTGACGTCTTCAACATCAACTGCATAACTGATGTATTCCGTCAGACCAGCAAACATAAAATCAGCCCACGATAGCTGAAGCATAAAAAAAGTTATAACTTTTGAATTAAACAATAATTTTATATTGGTTACTATCAAATTTCCTTCTGGAAATTAGGGAAGAACTTCTACTTTGGATGCCATAGGAGGTCTAGCAGTTCACCATGCCTGTGCGCAAGATGATGACGAGGGAGTTGGATGGGGGTTTGGTTTAGATTTAACTAAGAAAAATGGCATTACCTTTTTGTTGGCTAGATATCCGCCATTTTCCTTCACGATGTTATCAAATTTCTTCATGAAGTATGGCAAGGTTTCTTTGATGAAGGTTTCTTTCCTGGTCTTTTTTAAATCTTCATTGGGTTCCCACATATACATGGGGATTGCTAAAAAAGAAGACAATTAACTTTAAGGCCTCAAAGCTAAAATATGTTTAGAGATAAATGGGGTTAAACGAGGCAAACGTAAGAATAGCAAATTTCAAGATTACTTAGCTATTGGCTTTTCAGCGCTAAGTATTTTTAATAATTTGCTTTCAATTAATTCACTTGGATGTAAATCAAATGAAATCATATCAGTATATACAAAAAATACCCCCGTCGCAGCAAACCTGCGTACTCAGCAAATTTCCAATGCCTAATATTTAATACTACATAAAGCCGCATACCAAGTTTCATAAAAATATATTCACATATGAGCAATTTTAATTATTCTTCAGAAAAATAACATTGGTAATGAGTACGTAGGTTTGCTGAAACAAGGAACAAAACCAATTGGTTTTTATGCTAATATAAATATAATTTAACTAGGCGAAGCCACATACCAAGTTTCATCAATATTTAATCATAAATAAGCGCTATATAACAATTTAGTTATTCTCCATAAGAATAACAGGGGGGCTGAGTAAGCAGGTTTGCTGCAACAAGGAACAAATACCCCCGTAGCAGCAAACCTGCGTACTCAGCGAATTTCCAATGCATATATATTTATCTTAATACCACATAAAGCTACATACCAAGTTTCATCAATATATATTCATAAATAAACGATTTATGACATTTTAATTATTCTCCATAAGAATAACATGGCGGCTGAGTATGCAGGTTTGCTGAAGCAAGGAACACAAAAAATGGGGTTTTATGCTAATAACTCAACTAGGTGAAGTCACATACCAAATTTCATTAATTTATTTTCATAATTAAGGGAGATAACACGTTACTTATTCTCCATAAGAATAACATGGGGCTGAGTACGCAGGTTTGCTGCTACGGGAGCCTTTGGCAAAAAATTGTTTTTTGAGCAAATATCAATGGTCCACAACCAGATGAAGCCATATACCAAGTTTCGTCAGTATATGTTCATAAATAAGCGAGATATAAAATTTTTATTTTCCTCCATAAGAATAACATTAGACAACGTACTGTGTTTAGCACTTTCAATATCTCGGTAACCAATTGGCGTAGAGAAATGATCAAAATACCAAATTGTGTGTTTTTTTAAGCTGAATCCAATGGAAAAAACTAAAATTTGACTATTTCCAAAATTATATATAAAAAGTTCAAAAAACCCATTTTTGGGGTACAAAACCCCCCCCAAATACCCGTTCGGATAAAGCGATCTGGCTGGTTTTCGAACTTAAAGTCATAAATATTGCTTTACACGTTTATACCAAATTTCATCAAAATCGGATAATTTTTACGAGAGTTATCGTGCTCACAGACACATATATATATATAAATAAATAAATAAATATATATATATATATATATATATATATACAGTTTCGAACGAATGGTGTTTTTGGGGTCTGGGGACCTCAAAACGTAAAGTTATCATGGTCCTGGGCCTAGGTCTTACCATGCCGACTACGGTAATAGCTTCATCCCTATAGGGGAAATTCGCCAAAAGAAAAGGGTTTTTATGCAATTATCAATATAACTCAACCAAGTGAAGCTTCCAAGTTTTAGCGAATTTCCCCTATAGGGAAGAAGCTATTACCGTAGTCGGCATGGTAAGACCTAGGCCCGGGACCATGATAACTTTACGTTTTGAGGTCCCCAGACCCCAAAAACACCATTCGTTCAAAACTGTATATATATATATATATATATATATATATATATATATATATATATTTATTTATATATATATATATGTGTCCGTGAGCACGATAACTCTCGTAAAAATTATCCGATTTTGATAAAATTTGGTATAAACGTGTAAAGCAACATTTATGACTTTAAGTTCGAAAACCAGCCAGATCGTTCTATCTGAAGGGGTATTTTGGGGGGGTTTTGTACCCCAAAAATGGGTTTTTCAAATTTGTTACATATAATTTTGGAAAAAGTCAAATTTTATTTTTCCCCATTGGATTCAGCTTAAAAAAACACACAATTTGGTATTTTGATCATTTCTCTACGTCAATTGGTTACCGAGATATTGAAAGTGCTAAACACAGTACGTTGTCTAATGTTAATTCTTATGGAGGAAAATAAAAATTTTATATCCCGCTTATTTATGAACGTATAATGACGAAACTTGGTATACGGCTTCATCTGGTTGTGGAACATTGATATTTGCTAAAAAAAAAACCAATTTTTTACCCAAGGCACCCGTAGCAGCAAACCTGCGTACTCAGCCCCATGTTATTCTTATGGAGAATAAGTAACGTGTTCTCTGCCTTCATTATGAAAATAAATTAATGAAATTTGGTATGTGGCTTTAGCTATATGAGTTATATTGATATTTGTATAAAACCCCATTTGTTGTGTTCCTTGCTTCAGCAAACCTGCATACTCAGCTGCCATGTTATTCTTATGGAGAATAATTAAAATGTCATAAATCGTTTATTTATGAATGTATATTGATGAAACATGGTATGTGGCTTTATTTGGTATTAAGATACATTTGGCATTGGACATTTGCTGAGTACGCAGGTTTGCTGCTACGGGGGTACATTATTAATTTATGTTCATAATTAAGGGAGTCATTACATTTTACTTATACTCCATAAGAATAACATGGGGGCTGAGTACGCAGGTTTGCTGCTACGGGAATAATCAACAAAAATCAATTTTTTGTACAAATATCAATATACCAGTACTACATGAAGCCACATACCAAGTTTCATCAACATACATTCATAAATAATCGAGATATCAAATTTTATTTATTCTCTGTAAGGATAACATTGGACAACGTACTGTGTTTAGCACTTTGAATATCTCAGCAACGGTTGGGCGTAGAATCACAATTTAGATACCAAAATGATTGTTTTGTGGAACTGAACAGATTTGTAAAAGCAAATGTGAAGTTTACATTAAAATAAACTGAGGAAAAGCCAAAAACCTTTTTCCCATAAGATTAACATAGAGATTTTATGAGTAGGTTTTTTTGGATTTTCTCCGCAACCACTTAACCTAGGTTAATAATTCAAAATACTATATTATTTGTTTTTTAAGCTCTATAACATGGTCAAAATCAAAATAAAGTTCTTTAAAAATTTTAGGGTGAAAAATGCAAAAAACTGATTTTTGGAAAATTTAAAAACCCCATAAACCCCCCTTCCCATGGTCCGATTTTTCTGGTTTTCGAACTTAAAGTCATGAATGTCATTTTACACATTTGAGCCAAATTTCATCGAAATCGGACGTTTTTTACTCAAGTTATCGCATTCACGGACACACATATATATATATATATATATATATATATATATATATATATATATATATATATATAAATTTGAACGAATAGTGTTTTTGTCATCTGGGGACCTCAAAACAACAAATTATCATGGTCTCGGGCTTAAGTCTTACCATGAGACCTACGGTAATAGCTTCTTCCCTATAGGGGAAATTCGCTAAAATGATGCAACAGATGCCATAGCCTCCTTTAAAGAAGGCTGCGGCATAGTAGAATTGGCAACGCCGCAAGAGGAGTTACCGCGTGTCTCACCCGTATACTAGCAGGGGAAAACGAGACGCCGCCGAATAAAATTGTTTTTTTTACTCTTCAAGTTAGAAAATATCGTTTAAGTGATGTTTATTGTTTTGCTAACGAGTGCATTTAAACTGAGATTAAAGTTAAGCGCGTTTATAGTCAGTGATGCTGGGTTTTACATGTAGACATAGTAAAACTATAATGCCTAGCACTGTTAATTCAAGAATGTGCTAGGAATTTAATAATTTTAATCACTTTTTAAAATGCCCCCCGTAGCAACAAATCCACCCACTTATTGAATTTAAAGACAAAATATTTAATACATTAAACATTTGTTTACTAAAGAGTTGTATACATTTATTCTTTTGCTGTAATTTGGCTTTTTTAAGTTGTTAATCCATAGCACAGTAAAGTTATGTTTTTATTAGTTTAGTTAAGTATTAATTACAATTACCTTCTATCATTAATTTTTTTTATAAATATCAATAGATAAGGCAGCTTAGTACCATTTACTAAGTGCTAATAAAGTACAGTATTCTTCAGAACAGCATATTAAACAAGTTTGAACACAACGACATACAACCGTTTATTTAATGACAAAGCGTACTTAACATAGCAACAAGGATAAATACAACTCATGGGCAACTGTCTGTACAAAGTATTAACATGTTGTCTGCACCTCTATCTTCCAAAGAAATAATTGTGTGCCTCTTATTGCATTTGCTACTGTTTACTTTTATTTAAAGCAGTTTATTAGTGGCATTTATTCAAAATATTAATTTTAAAATGTATTCATAGGAACATCTAAAACGATAAGTTACTCTGACCATGGTTTTTTCAAAGCAATAATCTTTAAAACCTAACAGAAGTACACGATTCATGTAGACCTATTGTTTTAGTTTATTGTGAATTTGTATGTTTAATATTATTTTTCGGTTAGTGTATACTTTACAAAAATCCCTGACGCCCATTCTATTTGTTCTCTCCAACAAAACAAAATAATATAGCTAAAATTATTTAAAAGGACGTATTATTTGACTGGCAGCTATGAGCTTTGTGTCGGCAGTCACTCCTCTACTGTGTGAGATGGCGGCGTTGCCAGTTCGAACGCCGCGGCCTTCTTTAAAGGCGGCTATGCCGATGCACCTATTTAAGTAGACAGAATTGAAGATCGGTGCAAAAGATATAATATATGCTGTTTTAGCACTTTTGAGAAAAAACTCACACAGAAAAATACCGTTCCATACCACTTTTTGGATGAAACACACACTATGATATGTCAATTTCACTGAAAGGGTTATTGTATAATGATTTTTAAATCTATATAAGTGCACATTTTTTATGGATAAAGGAAAAACATTAGCAATTCTGATAGAAGCTGGTATAGTGTAGTACACTATTCCAAGTTTTGAAAAATAGCTAAGACAACGTTAGATTATAACAAACTATCTTTATATTAATGGGCAAGCACAAAACTGTCCCTCCTTTTTTCTCGGCTTGTGTGCAATGTAGGAGAAATTCACGCACACCATTTGAAAGGTATTGTCCTGTAGATGAGCAGAAACCCATTAAAATTTACATCGGCCCTCAGGGCTATACAGGCTTTCAAAGTTTCAATGTTAATTTTATGGAAGTAGAGTAATTGATTTATTAATTCTATATTTTACAGCTGTTTATATAACAAATGCTTGCAAAACAGCAAGAACAGATATTTCAGGCATAAAGTACATAAATTCTAGAGTGGCAAAGCCTTTCTGTTATCCGTTTTAACTCCCATTAAAAAATTAAACCTGGGGGTTGGGGAGGGGAATGGCGGGAGAGAGAGAAAGAGCAACAGGATCCACTAGAGAATAAACTAACTTATTTAGTTATTCGTGAAAAGCATCGGGACTGGTTAAAATGATTTTGTTTAGCTAATAATGGTGTGATAAAACATTCACACAAACAGCCATTATTCGTCAATTGATTTTTGGATGAATTTTGTTATTCCAATTCAAATAAATATGCAACACAACAACAAGAACAAATGATTCATAAATAAAAAATATTACTGACTACTGGAATGGTAACACCCTTCTCTTATCAAATTTAGCTCCACAACAGCAAGAACAGATAATTCAGGACTAACGTAAATAAAAAATACTAGAATTTCCCATGCGCACCTTGCGCATCCCATTTTGAAAAACAAGAATTTTGAATAGGTAAATAGTAAACAAAACAATGGCAGTCTGCAGGTAGATATAATTCTTATAACAGCTGCTTATTTAATTGAATTGAATTGAATTAAGAAAAACACGTGACATAAACCAAATAAAACTACCTAGACGTGCGTTTTAGTGTATAAATGTGGGGGCAAATCTTAAAACAAAAAAACCTTATTGTTTACAAAGTTTGCATGTAGCGTATTAATAATATAAATTACTAACTACTGGAATGGTAACACCCTATTATCCATTTTAACTCCTCGTTAAAAACAAATTAAACCTGTTTGTGAGGGGGCAGGAGGGCGAGGGACGGGGGGAAGATAAGGTGAAGAGGTTTCAGGCATAAATAAAAAGGCTACTGATAACTGGAACAGTATCACCCTTCTGATATCCTTTTAAACTCCACATTAAATAAACAGTATCAGGAAACTGACACATACTTTCTCCTTTTTAGCCCAACTTTAATGAACTGATTAATTTTTATTTACTAAATGTAGAATACAAAGCACGGTCGAAGGTCCAGAAAATCTTGTAAACAAGTTGTTTTCAAAAGCGTCCACCCAAATCCCTGTTTTGGAGGCACTACAGAATCCATTGCTACACACCTGGTTTTAAGAGGGGAATTTCCCCCTATTCCCGCCCCCCAGGGTTATTATGGGGCAACATAATATTTTGAATTTCCTCTGTTGGTCAATACTAACTTGACAAGCATATCAAGTTTGAACAAAATTATCAGTAAATAAGAGAGAAATAGTAATTTTTGTATTCCCCATAAGAATAACATTGGACAACGTACTGTGTTTACCGCAAAATAAAAATTTTAATTTTCTCCGCAACTAGCAATCGTAGAATTGTAATTCAAAATACTAAATTATTTAGTTTTTTGAGCTATTTTTATGGTGGGTAGTAATATTTGTTATATTTATGTTTTTTTATAAAAAAGCCAAAAAATTGAATTTTTGATGTTTTAAGTCCTGTAATTTCTGAACCTGAATTTTTACAGAAATGCGGGTGGTATCATTTTGTTGGGAAACTAAAGTTCTATAAACCACTAAAGTTTAATTAATATCGTTAGATCCGTTTTTGAGAAACTTTGATTTTTCATGTTTTTTGGCGGTTTTTGGGGGATAACTGCCCTTAAAAATCAAAAATTAAAAAAATGTAAAATCGCCTGGAGATATCGTGGATTAGTACCTAAATACCAAATTTCATAAAAATCGGACCATTGGTTAGGGCTCTATCTCTGTACACATCCATACAGACAGACAGACAGACACACAGACATCACATAAAAATCAATTTTTTTGGATTCAGGGAGCACAAAAACAAATATTTCCACTAACAACTCAAATTCAAAAATGTTGACGAAAACAATATTTTCTCCATATACTATGTATAAGGGGAGAAAATAAAAATGTGCCTGAGAGTGAGGGTTGGGGATGGAGAGGGAGAGAGAGAGGGAGGGAAGAGAGAGGGAGAGAGAGATGAGCGCAACAAACCCCACTAGATATTACACTTTTTTTCAAATACTCGTCAAATAATATTTGGTCGAATTTCGACCATTGGGCAGTTTCTATTTTTCAATAAACGTAAAATTTCTGAATTGTATTTCAAAGGAAGTGTTAGGCAAATTTAATCATTTTGAAACTAAATTAAAAGGAAATCAAACGTTTTATGTGTGATTTCATGGGATAATGAAAAGAGTTTTGTTGTACAAGTCATTACATCCAATTCTCACTAACCCATAACTTTAAAAGTGCAAGAACCTTCAAATTCCGACTAACTAATGACACTAGACAGGATTAGATGAAGGAGGAGGAATGGTTGACAGTTGTAAGTTGAATTGATATGGTATAAATGGTATATGCTGAAATACAGTGACTGGAATTTTGTAATCTGAAATAAAAAAATATCCTCCTTGGGTAGGATATTTGATTCCGATATCATAAAACCTTTCTTCCCATGCTCTTTCTCAAGTTAGAGACCGTATTCACCCAGTAAAAACATTAAACAGAATTACACATTCTGCGTAAACTCACGAACGCGGAAGTCCGTGATAGTGTCGGCGATGATGTCAATCTGCGTATCTTCCCAGGCGTCGGCTCCTGTGAGGCCTGCCAGCCGGCCGAGGTAGCGCTCGATAGCCACCGACTGGTGCAGCAGCTTGCCATCCACCACCAGTAGTGGCAACTTCCCAAACGGAGTCTCTGTCACACGACAGCACAACAATGTTAGTGTTAACAAAAACCTTCACATTTCAAACGGAAAAAACCTGTTATGAATAGGGGCCAGAACAATAGAAGCTTCAAAGTCACCTAAAAAAGACAGTATTATGAAAAACACGTGATTTATATCCAATCCTTTAGCAATGTTCATATATAATTCTGTAGAAGGATTTTGATTAAACTTTGAAAATAGGGGTTTTGGGTCTTAGTAATCGATTGACAAGTTCCTTAACCCCAACAAAAATTAAACTTTGCTGGAAAATCCTTTGAAAATACAAATTATACATTAGGTTTATGAGGTTTCAAATCGCAACAAAATATAGGTAATCATAGTAGTTGATAAAAAATCAAATAGTGAGATGTTAAACGTAAAGCAAAAACTCACAAGGTGAAGTATCAATATGTTTCCTCTCTGAGCAATGCTCGGTTCTAGGTACTGACTATAAAGTAATGTGTGGCCATATGACATATGACATAGTTAAAGCTTGACTTGAATCTCCAGTTGTTTGAACTCTATTACAGTTGGATCTCAATAAATCAAATCTCAGAAAAACGGAAAAGTTTGAGGAATTGAATAATTTTATGTATAGAGGTACGACTTATCAAAGTTCACAGACTTATCCACAGATTTGGATTTATTGAGGATCACAACAACGCAACCGATGAGTCATGGAAGGGTAGAAAATAATGACTCTTCCAAATTTCTATATATTCTGCTGCCTAATGGATGTAAAGGAGTCTTTGTGTAAATATCCTGTTAGAAAAACACCCATAGCTATTCAACCGGAAAAAAATACCTTCTTGACTTAGTTTCAGTTAGACTGGAAAAAACTAGGAAATAGTCATCTCAACACAAAAATCAAATTATTTAATAAACTGCCAGAAAGTATGTGGTATGTACCCTTAAAAAAGTTTGAAAATGTAATAACAGTTTGGTTGAGGGAGAACGTATTTTATGCTGTAGACGAGTATTTGGCCTGTGATACTGGTATGTTAAGGATTTAGATTTGTGTTTTGTTAAGTTTGATCAGTTTATTTATTGAACCAATAATTTATTACTTATATTGTTATTAACTTTTATAGTTACCATTATTTTTGGGTTTTTGAATTGTCAAAATTAACTTAATAATATCCTTTGTATTTATGTACAATTTATTACAGTAAATTTGTAGATTAATTTATGACTTTGTCAATTGCACAAATTTGTGTTTAAAGGCAATAAAAACTTCTTGATTGATTGATTGAGAATCCTTACATCGGTACGGATTTTGTACGCAGGATTTCATCATTAATCATATTGTAACCGGGACCTTTTATTCTCTACCATGACCTTTTATTCTCTACCATGACCTTTTATTCTCTACCATGACAATGCTTGGTTCTCGTACTTTTCTTTGTTTTTCAAAATTGTAGACAAGGTGTTGGCTGGTATGCTAAACTCCTCCACAATATCAGTTTTATAATTTCCTACACTTAGAGTCTCAATAACTTTAACCACGGAAAAAGTTTACACAGTAATGAGTCTTCAGTAGTGATCTATAGTTTACTGTGCTTTACCCTTATCCTATTAGGTTAGTGTTTTGTCCACTCGTTTAGCTATATTGCAAACACTCAACTCTACTACAACAGTAAAAGATACAACCTAAAAACTACGTTCCACATATCTCGTCCACACGCACAAACCTTCAAATTCTGACTTACTACTGATGCTGGACACTGCATGTATATGTAGTGGGGAGGGAGGGTTAGAATTTCCAGATGCAAATTGAATGTTATATGCTCAAATAAAGTTACTTTAAAAAACTAAATTTTGGATGTTTAAAGTCTTGTAATTTCTGAACCCGAATTTTTCCAGAAATTCAGGTGGTGTCATTTTGTTGGAAACCTAAAGTTCTACAAACCACTAAAGTTTAATCAAAATCGTTAGAGCCGTTTTTGAGAAATTTGGATTTTACTTGTTTTTTGACGATTTTTGGGGGATAATTACCCTTAAAAATAAAAAATTCAAAAAATGAAAAAACACCTGGAGATATTGAGGATTAGTACCTACATACCAAATTTAATAAAAATCGGTCCATATGTTAGGGTTGTAGCTCTGTACACATCCACACAGACAGACACACACACACACACACACACACACACACATACACACACACAAGTGTATTTTTATCTGAACTTAAAATAAAAAGGGATAATACTGAATTCTGTAGAGTATTGGACACAGATTTATTCCGAAGGCAACTCATGCTGTCAGATTGGCGATGTGTTTTTAATGATAATGATGTAAATAGTTGTGTACAACACTTTTATTCCATATCTCAGAGGTGTCTTGATAACTGTTACTATTTAAAGAGATTAACTAGTAGAAATAGAAGGAAGAAAGAATGGATAAACAATTACCTTGTTACTTTGATAAATAATAAAAATAAGTTGTATAGATTATATTCAAGAGATACAAATAATATAAGGTTAAAGTTGCAATACAAGAATATTTCTAAGTTAGTAACAAAGCAGATTAGACTAGCAAAAGTAAATTATTACTCTGGACTCATTGAAAAGTCAAACGGCGACTCAAAAGCTTACTGGAATGTTATGAAGAAAATAGTTAAAAAACGTAAAAATAATCTGTCTAGTATTAAGATTAACGATGTTTTACTTGAGAGTGCAGGCAATGAGAAAATTATTGCTAACACTTTTAATAAATATTTTACAAATATTATCTCTGAATTAAAGCATGGTTGTGACTTGTTTGTTGAGGATAATGATGAGTATCAGGTATTTTTTAGGGATTTTGTTTTTGATAACTCAGAAGTAGCAGATATTCTTAAGGCAATGAAAAATAAACGTAGTGCTGGAGTAGATGGTTTTAGTATTTTTGTTTTTGTAAAATTTAGAAGTTTTTGTTCCCTTACTATGTAAAAGATTTGAAATTTCTCTAGATCAAGGTGTTTATCCAGATGTTTTTAAGATAGCCTCAGTAGTGCCAATTTATAAGTCAGGTAGTGTGTCAGAAATCTCATCATATCGACCCATCTCAGTTATTAATACATTAGCCAAAATATTTGAGTCTTTAATTTTAAAAAAATTGCTGGAGTATTTTGATAGAAGGTCATTGTTTTCAAGAAATCAATATGGTTTTTTACCAGGCAAAGGTACAGATTTGGCTCTAGAAAGACACGTCACTACAATTACTAATGCTGTTGATAAACGTAAATATACTTTGTCTTTATACTTAGATTTCCAAAAAGTCTTTGATGTCCTTTTTTGAAGCCTTTGATCACGATGTCCTTTTTTCAAAATTTAGAAAATATGGTATTGGTGGTAAGGCATTTGAGTGGTTGCAATCTTTTTGTAAAGAAAGAAAGCAAGCAGTCAAAGTTAATAATGTTTTGAGTGAGGTTCTGGAATTGCACTATGGCACACCACAAGGAGGGGTGTTAGGCCCTATCGTATTTTTGATTTATATTAATGATTTACTTGAACTTAGATTGAATTCTGATATATTTGCCTATGCCGATGATACCGCTCTAGTCTGCTCAGCTTATAATAGAGAATCATTAAAATTAAAAATAAGTAGAGATTTAGATAAAATATCAAATTGGCTGATCATTAATAAATTATTAATCAATTGTTCAAAGTCCAAATGTTTGATGTTTTTTGATTGCAGCAAACAGAAAGAGGAATTAAAGAATGAGTTCAAGTTATTGTGTCATAAACATTGTTGTCTGTATAAGTGCTCATGTAGTTACATAGATGTAGTAGAAAGTGTAAAGTATCTTGGATTGTATGTGGATCAGTTCTTGAAATGGGAGCAGCAAGTCAATCACTTATCGAGTAAGCTAAGAGCAATAAATTATGCACTGTATCATTTGAGAGATAATGTTAAGAGTGAGTATTTACAAAAAGTGTACATTTCTTGGTTTGAGAGTGTTTTGAGATATGGAATCGTACATTATGGAGGAACATATTCCACTGTTCTAAAACCGGTAGTTGTGTGTCAAAGAAATGCCCTCCGTACAATATTTAATTTAAAAAGAAATGATAGAGTTTCTTACCTTTTTGCAGAGAATAAAATTCTTACGTTTGATCAGTTGCATGTTTATTGTATGATAATGTTTATTTATAAATACAAGAGTTTGTTTAGAATAAAACCTGTAAACAGAATGACACGATCTGCCCAATACACATTGATTGAAGAAGGCTTTTTTAGGAAAGAAATGAGTAAACACCAATTTTGCTGTCTTGCCCCTAAATGTTTTAATGATTTTGTAAAATATTTTGGAAATGAAATTCAGTATAAAACTCTGTCTGTAGTTAAATCTAAAGCCTTGCAATATTCAATGCAGTATCATATTGAGTGAAGATGTCAATATTTTTAAATTTTTTTTGTTTATTTTGTTGTTGTTAACACGTTCAATGCTGACAAACATATTTAAACATGAAAATCACATAAGTTTCCATGTTAATTAGAGGGCGGGAATTATCGTTGTTACAAGTTCAAACTCAAACTTGCCGCCATATCAGAAACATCTAGAAGGCACTACCGCGCACAGGAGTAACTGACAACAATGCAGTCACGTGACCCGCCTCGCTCATAAAACTGGACGACGGCGGCTTCTCGTTCTCTTAGCCCGGAACTATTCGGTGTAACATCATCTAAAACCTTTTTCTAAATTCAATACCGCGTTTATTTGCCAATTCCAAAAGTTCGTCGATTTGTTAACGGGGTGCATCCCATACGTTTTCTATTTCGCGAATTGTTTTAAAGAAAAGGCCGAAATTCGCGGTACAATCACATTCGCATTAATTAATTAATAAAACTTTTTTCTAAATTACACGTGCTAAGAGCAGGTTTTAACACTGCCATTCTTGTCGTTTTACGGGGAATAAATTAAACAACTGGTATTGTTAATATTAAGTGCATAGTAGTGTTACAGTGTATTAATATTGTGAGCGTTTTGTGTATGTAATTTTCTACAATGTTCATGTGAGTAATATTTATTAGTTTTACATACTTGGTCATATTTCATAGGGCACATGTCATAACTGGTACTGGTCAAAGTTTAATAATTGTTAAGTTTAAATTCATTTATCTTTGTTAATTATTTGATGTAATATCGTATTCACAAATCATTTATAGCAACTCTCTATTTGTCATAATTTAACTTAAAGATATTTTTCCCTGTACAAGAATTAATTTGTATTAAGCAAGAAAACTTTTGGAAAATATTTAAACTCAAATCAATTGTCTCAAAGCTAAAATAATTGTAAGAGCTGGAAATTAAGTATAATACAAAATTCTAGGAAATTTAGTATTCATAGAACAGAGTGTTACTGTTTGGTTGATTTCAAAAAAAAAAGAGTAAAATTAATTAAGCAGCAGTTCAGAGCTCAGATCAGGAACCACTTCATATTATAAATAAGTTAATCATGAATCATATGAATGTATAATTTAAATTGGTGGTAAAAAGATATAGGAGGATAGAGTGTGTCGGAGGTCAGGAGGCTTAGTTAGGAGGACTAATACATTATTATTTATTCCCGACCACTCGCTTGTTTTAATAGACCGCCATTTGATTAACTAGGAATTCCTGATTATCACATTACGATACTTTAACTTGAGAACTGCTTTTGATTATTTTAAATACAAAATACAAAAAAAAATATTAAAACTAAAAAGGCCAGAAATCGACCAAAGCCATAACCTCTAAGGTGATCTATATTACATTAATTTAAAATACTATTTTCCGGCTCTAATTTAATTATGTATGTGTTGTAATGTCTTTGCTCAGATTTGAATAAAATAGTTTCTTGCAATCAGATTCTTCTTTCAAGCAACCCACAACTAAATCAGAGATCCACGGGTGTTTTTGGGCCCAGCAACACTCGCTCTGCATTACTGTAATTGACAAATTAAATTTAAATGTGAATAGAAGTATAATAGAGATTCATACAAGAGACAAGATGTCCTTCCTAAGATTAATAGAAAGAGTTTCAAGTAAACACAACAAGTGGTAGCAGGCAGACACTGATTTGTGGGTTGCAATTGTGGCGAAATATGACCAATTAATTGTTATTGATATTTTTGTTATATTACTGTGCAAATTATTCATATTTTGTTAGATTTAGATATTGATTAAAAAAATGTTTTATGGACGTCAATATGTCACAACAGCAAGAGATAGGGCGGCAAGGGTTCAATCACGTTATCTAGGAGTTCAAGGTTCGGATAGATCCGCTCCAGTTGTGATACAGGTAGAGCAGGCCCCTCAGGCGAACAATAATTTAGATTTGCCGCATTCCCCTTCAGGTGCGCATGTCAGCTTGGAAAATAGGTTACGTGATGCAAAATTATTGCCCGAGAATTTTGAACCACGGGTAGACTCCACACATGTTCGATACACGCCAAGACAGGATTGCGCAACCGACCCTTTTTGCACGCGTGACCAAACAGGTCAGGATTTTAGCACGCTCTCAACGACTGATCGCACCGTTGTAATCGAATTAGTTAGGAAACTACAACCTTGTTCAGGGGAGAATGAGTCACATCTTATTCAGTTTTTGAAACAAGTAAACACGATTTTTCAGATTGTTCGGGTTGGTCACAATGAAGTAATTAAATTAATTTTGCCTCAGACGCAAGCACATCTTTTTGAAATTTGGTCACATGGGTTAGAATTGAATCTTACATGGGATAATTTACACTTTTCAATCTTGACAGCCTTTTTTCCAGGATTACAGTTAGAGCGAGTAGTAAACAAGTTTGTTAAAAGATTACAATGGCCCCAAGAAACCTTTGTAGCATTTATCAATGATGTTACTTCCTCAGCCGTAGCACTCCAGTGCAATTTTCCAGACGAATATTTAATTGATGTAATTCTCTCGAATATTAATCCACGCATGCGCAATAGTTTTTCATTTTGTGAGAAACCCAAGACAATTTGGGAATTAAAACATTTAGCAAATGCAGTAAATGCGTCAGTCCAGGCGGACAATCATTATTTCAGTACCTTTCCCCCACTTCAACAAGCAACTGTACCTAACCCCATCACTCACCGAGTTTTTGAACAAAAATCACAGGTTAAATGTTTTACATGTGGGAAGCAGGGGCACATCGCACGATTTTGTAGGCAGGGAAATGCACGAGGCAATTTAATGAGGAGGTAGTTAAATTGTCACAAACGAATACCTCCATTTCTGTAGTTCCATTAGATTTTTCCTTGAGATTACCGACAGTAAAGTTTTTTATTCCATACAATACATCACAGAAAGCACTTATAGATACTGGTTCAACAAGTTGTTTAATAGATAATAAATTTTTTCAAAGCATTAAATCATCACCGAGCATTAAGGAAGTTATTAAAACTAAGATGTTGATTAAATCTATTAATCAGCAAAGCACCATGGTTAGGAAATTAGTTAAGCTTCATTTCAAAATAGGCAATTTTTCATGGACATTTGATTTTTTTATAGTTAATTCACTTCCGTTTCCAATCATTTTAGGTGTAAATTTTATGCAGAAATCCCAAATGAATTTAGACTTTTCTAGTAACACTATTAACTTTAAATTCAATAATGACAGTAAGATTCAAATGAGTGACATTTTTGTGAAGCAACAGCAGCCTGATAGTAATTTTTTATTAGAACTTTCCGACGCAAATAAAATTCATTCACAGGAAACAGAAGAATTTTTACAGAAAATATTGCAAGAATACCCCTCGGTCATAACAGAGAGGATAGGGCAGGCCCGCGTCTCTCCTTATCACATCAGCTGTTTGGTAGATAAGCCTATATGCTCCCCACACTACCCCGTCCCTCCAGATAAGATGAATGCTATGAGAAATATTACTGATGAGTTGCTCAAAAATAATGTAATTAGGAAGTCAACTAGTATGCACTGTGCTCCAGCCTTTTTAGTCGCAAAAGCGGACAAAAATAAATTCAGATTAGTTTGCAATTACAGGAAGATAAATGAATATATTTCATATGACGCTCACCCCCTACCTACCTTAAATTCAGCCTTTGAGTTTTTGAGTAAAGCCAAGTATTTCACATCATTAGATATGAATAATGCCTTCTTTCAAATCCCATTAGATTCACAATCAAGACAGTATACAGCATTTTGCACTCCGTATGGTTTATTCGAATTTAACACAGTACCACAGGGCCTGAAAATCGGATCCCAAGCACTTACTAGAGTTATGGATGAAATTTTGGGCGATTTTAAATTTAAATTTGTCTTCAATTTTTTGGATGATTGTTTAATTTATAGCGACAATTGGGAAGATCACAAGCAACACATCTTACAGGTTTTAGATAAGTTTAAGGAATACAATGTCACAATAAATCCGGAAAAAATTAGGATAGGCCATACCTCCATAAAATATTTAGGGCACATCATTTCGAACAGAACACTTTCACTGGACCCCGATAGAATTGAACCAATTTTGAAATATCCCAGACCCCGTAATTTAAAACAACTTCAGCGATTTTTAGGATGTGTAAACTTTTATTCACGCTTTATTAAGGATTTTTCCAAAATAGCCTTGCCACTAAATAACTTAAGGAAGAAAAACGTTAAATTTCAGTGGACAGCCACACACCAGAAAGCTTTTGATGAATTAAAAAATTCCCTTGTTTCGTCAACTCAACTAACATTACCAGATTTCAATGGAGATTTTATTGTCACCTGTGACGCATGTGACAATGCGATTTCAGCAGTTCTACAAATGAAAGAGGGAGATAATCTTTTACCGGTTCATTTTGCATCCAGAACATTAAGTGAAACAGAACGTAAATACCCAATGCATAAGAAGGAATTTTTAGCATGTTTATATGGAGTTGAGAAATTTAGGCCATATTTAAACAAGAAGTTTACACTACAAACCGATAATTCTGCCGTGATGTACATTTTGAAAAATAAGGGTAAACATACAGCTCAATTTGATAGGTGGGTGTTACGTCTTTCAGAGTTTGATTTTGAAATAGAAAATATTAGGGGTAAATTAAATGTAGTAGCAGATGCCTTATGTAGAGTCTTCAAGGATGATACGGATAATACCGTTAAAATCATCGAGGATTCTACATGTTGCACTCTGCAATGTTTTCCAGAACTATTTACTTCAATTAGGGAAAAACAGGCACAAGACCCGAGTTTAAGTTTAATTATTTCAGATTTGAGAAATAAAATTCCAGTCAAGAACCACTCATTGCGCAATAATATTTTGTATTTTGGTAAACAGGGCAGAAAAAGCAAAATAGTAGTTCCAGAGTCCATGCACACTTTTATTGTTAAATATTTTCATGAGAATCCTATGTTTGCACATGCGGGCATAGCCAAAACTATGAATCACATTCAGAAGCAATTTATTTGGAAAGGCATGACACAATTTATTAGGAATTTTGTTAGGTCATGTGAACAATGTCAACTCTCAAAACCGGCACAAAACCAGAAAATCGGTCAATTAAGTTCTCATATACCGACGAATTGTAACGAGCAATGGTTTTGTGATTTTGTTGGTCCGCTACAACGAACACAACGAGGAAACGAATCAATCTTTGTTTTGGTGGACAATTTTTCGAAATTCTGCTTTTTATACCCAGTTAGAAAACAAACATCAGATTCCGCAATAAATATTTTACGAAACAACATTTTTGCACAGCATGGTATTCCACAGCGCCTAATTACAGACAATGCCTCCGTCTTCACATCGCAGAATTTTTTTTCATTTCTTTTTGGTTTAGGAATTAAGCATGTAACAACTTCACCATATAGACCTCAATCAAATGTTGCTGAGCGAGTTAATAGAAACCTAGTTACTGCATTGAGAATTTTTCATAATCAGAATCATAAGTCATGGGACATTTATTTACCATATTTAATGCTTGCTTTCAATTCCGCAACACATGAAGCAACAAAGTTCACCCCCGCAAGCGTTTTCTTAGGTAGAGAACTTACACACCCATTGCAATTTCTTTGGAATTTAGAGACAGGACATAATAACAAACCGAGTTTAGACAATGTTTTTCAGAATCTCACAAAGGCGCACAATAGAACGAAGTTACGGTATGACAGGAATCGAACTCCATCTAATTTTGTTGTTGGTGATAAGGTTGTTTTGTATAGGCATTCCCTCAGTAATAAAGATAAGAAAATAACAGCAAAACTTTGTCACAAATGGAGGGGACCTTATACTGTAACTAAACTCACTTCACCGGTTAATGTTGAAATAACTTTGGACAATGATCAGACACAAAAGCAGATAGTTAATGTTGATCAAATAAAGAAATTTTTTCCTCCAGTCTGAAATATATATATATATACTTTTTTCTCTCTTTACTTCAGAATAAATTGTTGTGACTTATTGATTTAATTTTTTTTAAGATCCATTTCCTTTTTGTAAATCCATATGACAGGTTTTCTTGTGTGGGAGACTCCCATCTACACAGAGCAGTGAAACAGTGGAAACTAGCCGCCGCCGAACACATCACCATACCAGGGGCGACTACGAGACACATCGTCACCGAGGTGCGAAAACACGCTGCCGAACTACAACCAACCTGTGTTCTGCTCATTGGCACCAACGATGTCGGAAGTCACACCTCTCTCTCTGTCTCCAAACGAAACACAGTCTCACATTTTTATTTTGGATTTAGATACAATTTTCACTGGTCACAACATGAACTATTTAATTGAACATTTCTATTATAATGGTAGGACAGATGGAATTCAGTTAAACAGAAAAGCCTTCATCATAATCATGGACAGTATTCAGGATAAAATTACATGTGTAGTGCAGTGCAACAAACTGGAACCTTGTGTAGCTCTGAACAGTTTAGTTTCACCAAGTGTTAGGGATGAGTCTATGACCGAAGTGGAACTTACAGGGAATGTAGCCGTAAGAGTCCACCATCTCTCTCACTGATGATACTGTATTGTTATGTTTATCTTTATAAGTATTGTTACTGTTAACTTTAGTAATTTTTAATTTTTGTGTAAAATTGTTTTTCTCTCTCTTTATCCCAAGTTAGGTTAGACAAAAATTAAAAATTCTTTTGGAGGGGGGGAAAATTGTTACAAGTTCAAACTCAAACTTGCCGCCATATCAGAAACATCTAGAAGGCACTACCGCGCACAGGAGTAACTGACAACAATGCAGTCACGTGACCCGCCTCGCTCATAAAACTGGACGACGGCGGCTTCTCGTTCTCTTAGCCCGGAACTATTCGGTGTAACATCATCTAAAACCTTTTTCTAAATTCAATACCGCGTTTATTTGCCAATTCCAAAAGTTCGTCGATTTGTTAACGGGGTGCATCCCATACGTTTTCTATTTCGCGAATTGTTTTAAAGAAAAGGCCGAAATTCGCGGTACAATCACATTCGCATTAATTAATTAATAAAACTTTTTTCTAAATTACACGTGCTAAGAGCAGGTTTTAACACTGCCATTCTTGTCGTTTTACGGGGAATAAATTAAACAACTGGTATTGTTAATATTAAGTGCATAGTAGTGTTACAGTGTATTAATATTGTGAGCGTTTTGTGTATGTAATTTTCTACAATGTTCATGTGAGTAATATTTATTAGTTTTACATACTTGGTCATATTTCATAGGGCACATGTCATAACTGGTACTGGTCAAAGTTTAATAATTGTTAAGTTTAAATTCATTTATCTTTGTTAATTATTTGATGTAATATCGTATTCACAAATCATTTATAGCAACTCTCTATTTGTCATAATTTAACTTAAAGATATTTTTCCCTGTACAAGAATTAATTTGTATTAAGCAAGAAAACTTTTGGAAAATATTTAAACTCAAATCAATTGTCTCAAAGCTAAAATAATTGTAAGAGCTGGAAATTAAGTATAATACAAAATTCTAGGAAATTTAGTATTCATAGAACAGAGTGTTACTGTTTGGTTGATTTCAAAAAAAAAGAGTAAAATTAATTAAGCAGCAGTTCAGAGCTCAGATCAGGAACCACTTCATATTATAAATAAGTTAATCATGAATCATATGAATGTATAATTTAAATTGGTGGTAAAAAGATATAGGAGGATAGAGTGTGTCGGAGGTCAGGAGGCTTAGTTAGGAGGACTAATACATTATTATTTATTCCCGACCACTCGCTTGTTTTAATAGACCGCCATTTGATTAACTAGGAATTCCTGATTATCACATTACGATACTTTAACTTGAGAACTGCTTTTGATTATTTTAAATACAAAATACAAAAAAAAATATTAAAACTAAAAAGGCCAGAAATCGACCAAAGCCATAACCTCTAAGGTGATCTATATTACATTAATTTAAAATACTATTTTCCGGCTCTAATTTAATTATGTATGTGTTGTAATGTCTTTGCTCAGATTTGAATAAAATAGTTTCTTGCAATCAGATTCTTCTTTCAAGCAACCCACAACTAAATCAGAGATCCACGGGTGTTTTTGGGCCCAGCAACACTCGCTCTGCATTACTGTAATTGACAAATTAAATTTAAATGTGAATAGAAGTATAATAGAGATTCATACAAGAGACAAGATGTCCTTCCTAAGATTAATAGAAAGAGTTTCAAGTAAACACAACATCGTCCTCCGCATTCAACGTGGTAATTTAGTTTTCTGTCTGAATATTTGATTACTTAATGAATCTAGTCATTTCATCTTTCACTTGCTAGCATTATAAGTTTGCATGAATTGTTATGGAAGCCTGATAATATTGTATCTAATATAGTCTATTTCTTGTTATGAATTTAGAGTTTAGTATTTTTGTTTTAAATTATTGAATATACGTAACATATTTATATTGGTGAATTTTGTTACCGGAGCATGATTAATAAAAGTGGTGGCCATTGTCTGTGATTTTAAAAATTCTGAAATTTGTCATCATCATGCATGAACTGTTCCTGAGAATGTGACAGAAGTGTAAAAGAACTGTACAGCTGTCAGTAAAAAATTAATTTATTAAAGAAAATGTATATTTTTCTGTCCCGCGCGTATCCTATGTGACACATGGGATTTTGTAATAAACAATAATTTTTCATGAATAAAATTGCTTGAACTTGAACACACACACACACACACACACACACACACACACACACACACACACACACACACACACACACACACACACACACACACACACACACACACACACACCCACAGGCACACACACACACCCACCCACACACCCACACACCCACACACCCACACACGCACGACAGACAGACATCACGTAAAAACCACTTTTTTGGGTTCAGGGAGCACCAAAACCAATATTTCCACCAACAACTCAAATTCGAAAATTTTTACGAAAGTTCAGTTCAGTTCATAGTTACAATACTAGAGGATCTTGTGATTTAAATGCTCCAGCTGCTAGATTAAGTAAATTCATTAACAGCCACAAGTATTTACAGATTAAGTTTTTTATTAAAATTCCAGTAGATTACTGTAGCTTATTCTATTTTATTAAAAAATGTTTATCAAGGTGGCTATTGAGCAAGGCGTTTTACTCAATTGACAAGTTTTTAAACTGTGATGATTTTGCTTGTTTTTAACTGATTATTATCACTTGGAATGTAATGTCTCTGTTAGCATTTCTTATTTTTATGTTGTTTGTTATTTTTATATATGCTAAATACTTTCCTATACTGTGTCTATTTATTGATGTTGTTTATAAGCTTGTCGTAAATCTACCTTATACTTGCAACTTGCTTGTCATATTGAAGTGAATAAATTGCCTGATTTGCATTATGCTAATTTTGAATATAGATATAGCATGAATAAATTTGGCTTGATCACAATTACAGATTTGCATAGTTAGTATGGCATGTTATATTTATCTTGAATTCTGATATTGTAATATTGTATTTTGCATGTGATATTATATGTTATTGAAGAATGGTATGTGCATGTCTCTTGTATTTCTTGTGACGTTGTCTATTTCAATTGATTAATGGCAATAAAGCATTATTATTATTATTATTATTATTATTATTATTATTATTATTATTATTATTATTATTATTAATTATTTGAATTGTGTAAAATAAAGCCTATGTCTATAAGGCAACCTCAATTTTATCATTGACTATAAATACTGTAGTATATATAGTCAATGGTTTAATTCTTTAACGAGTTGGCACGCAGCACGCTGACGTGAGGGAAGTGAATTTCCACATAATAAACTTTTTAAACTCAAAATCAGTGTAAAAACATACATTTATACCAATTTTTATTAAAATCTGAAAACATTGATTTTTTGGCTGTTCTAATGCTCCTGCTGGTTTCATTTACCTGCAATGCTGGGAATACAATTTTGCGCATTGTAAGGTTAGGAGAAGGTCCAGTCAGGCTTGAAAGTAGGCGTGAGGTTGCTCGGGATGATAAAAGTACACCAACATATGAATAACTGGCTTTTATAATGTAAAATCACTGTAAGACAACGTACTGTGTTTGGTTGATAAACATTTTCTTTAATAACTCGGTAAATATTAATGCTAGAATGACGAGAGAGGGCTTAAAAGTTTCGTCTCACTAATTCACATCTTTTTCCATGCAAAAATTGTACATCCAAGGCTTTTCTAACCCTTTTTGGGCCCAAAAACTCAAAATTTTAAAAGATTAATCCCCAAAAAGGGGTTAAGAGTTTTCCGATTGTTTTGCCCAACGAACTTGTCCAACTGATTACTGAAAGGAACGTTCCTACCAAATTTGAAGTAAATTGGACACAAAATTTGACCGTTAGATTGCAAACACACACACACACACACACACACACACATATATATATATATATAATTTTGAGCGACCCCCCAAAACGTGTTCAGGGGGTCACGTTAGGAACTTCTATGGTGGTCCCGGATTAAGTTTCACCATGCGGGTCATGCTAATATTTCACTTTCCATAGGAAATTCACTAACAAGGTCTGTTATGGAGAAATTGAATATATTTTAAAAGGGTAAAATTACAATATTGACACCATTTCACATTTGTACAATTTTATGCAATGTATAATTGAATTTTAATTAACCATGGCGAGAGATTTTCCTTCTTAACACCACTGATGTGTTACCGAACTTAGTATTAAACTGCTACACGCCATACAGCAGTTTGGTTTTTATTTAGTAAATATATACTTGTTCAGTTACCAACAGGCACTTATAATTAACAAAAACAACCTTGATACACATTATTTGTATTAGAATAAAACTCAAATTGTCGGCTTAAGCCTTCATCAGGAGTACAAAATTTCAAAAACTAAACGATAAACTTAGTTAACTGACACAAACTGATATAAACTTAGTTTATCAGTTAGTTTTTTTCAATTTTGTACTACTTATGAAGGCT
Organism: Allygus modestus; assembly: GCA_963675035.1. Lineage (NCBI taxonomy): Eukaryota > Metazoa > Arthropoda > Insecta > Hemiptera > Cicadellidae > Allygus > Allygus modestus. The sequence goes on along the minus strand of OY776111.1, from coordinate 375,508,520 downwards.
TAAGCCGAAAATTTGAGTTTTATTATAATAAAAAGAATGTGTATCAAGGATGTTTTTGTTAATTAGTAAATATATCGTAATTTAAAGATTATATAGGGCTAAAATGGAGAAAGTATACTTGTATATAATTTTTCTGATACCTTTTATTTAAATTACTATTCTTGGGCACAAAAGAAAATTTGTGTGAAAATTTCAATAAAAATATGTATTGTTTTTCAACTTAAAATTCTAAAAGTTTTTTATGCCCAAAGACACTAAAACTAAAAGATATCAAGATTACTAACCAGGTTTATTTTCTGCCCATTGAGCCAACTCTATCCTAACTTCCTCGAAGTCCACCTCTAAGTAGGCAAGTAGGAACCTGATTGGCTCACAGATCCCTTTCAAATTGAAGTATGTCAGCTTATACTTTGGAGCCATTTTCTGGAATATGAAAACATTAGTGACAAATTTTCAAAAACTTTTTTTGTACTCAAGGGCTCACTTTAGATTCATGATGCCTGATGCCCCTAGGCCGCATGAAACTTGACCCTCCCCCCCACAACTAGGGATAAGGAAAGAAGTTGAACTATAGTTGTCGCAAAGGGACCACGTCGGTGGTGGCCGAGAGAGTGTTCTAGGCCCGCAATAAGTGATATTTATCTTCTCTTAGCGTTGATTTTAAGTAATTTTTCACCTTCTTCAGGCAGGAAAACTCCTCTAACCAGAGCAATTAGCAGCTGGTATTGATAAGCAAATTCTCAAAGCTATGGACCGGGTGTTTGAAAAAGAACTCCCTATTCACTTTATTACACGATTAATACTTAATTTCACGAGAATTATATGATTTTCCACTTCTCGCTAGGTATTCGCCAACATTGCAGGTGTAACTAACGTAACTGCTCTGGTGATCCGTTGACCTGGCCATCTCGAAGCCCAGATTTAACACCACTGGACTTTTTCTTATGGGGACATGTAAATAATGTGGTATATGCTGAAAATATCCGTGACATTGACCATTTACGACAAAGGATCATCGGAGCAGTTACACATGCAATGTTGGCGAATATCTGGCGAGAAATGGAAAATCTTCTTTATCTGTGTACAACTAATGGTGCGCACGTCAAAGTTTAATATGACAAAACCAAAACTTAAAAGATATTATCTTTTACACTATGTATTCATAAATTTAAGATTGTTATGTTTCACCATTAAAATTGCTCTCGGAAATAGGGAGTTCTTTTTCAAACACCCAGTATATATCTAATATATATACAGCCCGATGTGTAACACACCAGACATATGAATTCTAGACCATTTCCAGACGAACTAGAAACGTGATATTTAGCATGCAGGTAGCTTGTACCTTGAAACCCCCGGTAAAATTGCCAAAATATACAATTTTTAATTTTAAAACCACTAATTTTGATCTTGAAAATTGGATATTTGAACATTGGGCTTATGGAGTTTCAAATAAAAACAAAAGAAATCGTAACAGCTGTAAACAAATGTCCAGTAAACTGTCAAAGCAACTTTCACATGGTAGAGTATAAACAAATTATATAACTATTGAAAATGAAATATCTAGAGTGGATTTAACCATAATGAATCTAAATAGTATACTATATAAAAAACACTTGAAGGGTCATTGACCAATAATAACAACTGGAGCGACTCCAAGCAGGGGTCTGGGTGCGGAGCCCCCAGCGAGCAAAGCGAGTTTGGATATACACCCTGAAGCTAATGATACTTCAGGTAATTTAAAATGCCTATCAACGAACAGTCTTTGAATTTCTCAAATGTAGCTTCGCAGTGTGCTTAAAAATCGCTAAACTCAACGAAAAAATCGTCATCAAGATCGTTTCTGTAGATATCGACAAGATGTCGTGTTGCATTCAATCTTCACAGAAGCGAGAGGGGTCGCCGTGACAACGCATGGAGCCCGCTGCGTACTCGCAGACCAACAATTCACATGCGATCCATTCTCGGCGAGATCGCAGCGAGCATGGAGATATTACTTACACTATGCAGGTGTCGGTTTATAAATAAACTAACAAATTATATTAAAGTCGAAACCAATCGGAATTCATCCAAATAACAATTTAAAAAAATATTCTTATTACATAGTGGATTGTATATCGCAGATGAATTTATGGACCACCTAGGAAAAATCCAATTATTTCTAGAACTATGTATTAACAATTGGGTTTGTTTTAAACTTTTTATTAATTTGTTTATGTATCTAGGTTATGTTAGGTTGAAACTCTGTAATGGAAATATTGCATAGTTATAAATGTATGTATTTATTACATTGATCTCAAACTTTGTGGTTGTTTTATAACAATACAATATTACTATTATCACATTTTGAAAATTAATGTAATATTATTTAAGCTTATGCAGTTTCTTACAAATCGATATAAAGCGTTAGTTGACATAACTGATAAAACAAAGGCAATGAGTACATAATTAAGGGTTTCCAGTGAGAGGATGAATATAAAATCCATCCGTCAAGGTTAAGTTTTACAAAGATACCATTTTACAAATTATATTTTTCCAAAATGTAGCCTAACCGCACAATTAGTGGTACCTATTTTATTTTTTTATCTGCAACTCAAAAACTGTGGGGTAAATCGACCAAAGTGGATATGTATTTCTTCAATTTTGGAAAGAATGAACAGTTTGATAGTAACAACAGTCATTATGCATTTCTTAAAACGTAAAAAATGTTCATGTTGGTGATGTACACAACTAATGCCAAGTACCCTTCAAATCACATAGCTTATTCCATCGACTATAAATATAAGTTTTATTTATAGTTAACTAGCTGTTACCCGCAGGCTTCGCCCCGCAAATTATTTATAAAAACTATGACAAGTGTGTGCTGCATTCTGTGGTTAGCCTGTGGAACTTCTACGAATCAAGATCAGCTGTTTGTATTTTTATCAGCTCAAACAAAAATGAATGTCCATAAGGAATACATGGGAAATTTGAACCCCTGAGAGGCATAGCCCTATAGGATTTTCAGATCTTTAATATGGCTATATGTTATTCAGGACTATCAAGTACCTCTCTGCAAAATTTCAGCTCAATCGGTCCAGTAGTTTTCACGTGATGGAACTTCAGAGTTACGCACAAACATCTATACTTTCACATTTGTAATATTAGAATGATGCTTATACAAACTAACCTTGTACCTAGTTAGAGTACTTTTTATTCAGTGTTTTTTTTTTAATAAACAATGCACCATTTTTTGTTCCATTTGTCCTCTACTTGGCGTGTGATATGAACGTCAGCCATCGGCCGTGTGAACAAGCACGGTGACGCTGCCCTTCATGACTGGCAATTGGCAAAGACATATAAACAAATTAAACACTTTGATCTCCACGCCCTTCCTGCCTTCGGCATTACCTACATATCAACTAGTTATTTTTACTCGATATTAAAGATGATTCACAAAGATTAAAAATGTAAAACTATTATTGCAAGTAGGCTCACAGTATTTTAAATCCATCTAATCTGTAGACTAATTTATATTTTAAAAAATATGTTCCCAGAAATTTGCCGCCATCCAAATTTGCGGCCCTAGGCCGCGGCCTACTTGGCTTATTTAAAAAATAGGCCCTGATTGTACTGAAAATTCGAGACAAATCAATGAGGAAACTAAAATGGAACACTTTCCAATGTTTTGAGGAAACCTGCATATACAATATTTAAAATTATTTAATGATGAAGAAACAAAGTGAAGGAATTAGCAGAGACAATGATTTGTTGTCCGTCAGTGTGTGTGTGTGTGTGTGTGTGGGTATTCGGTACGCAATAATGTGAAATCGGCTACACGGATCGTTTCAGATTTTACACAAATGTTTTCCAGTACACTTCACGCTGCCAGTTCAAAAATGGAACACATTCATTTTTACAATTTTTATTATCATTTGAAATTTGTAACATTTTCATAAGGTAAAGCACTGGGCAAAAATTACTGTTTGTAAAGTACGAGATAGTAATTAAAGGTTGTTTTGTAATTACGAGGAAATACTAAAAATTGTCCTATTTATATGTTTTATGATTAAATAAGAGGATGTTGATGTTTACTTAAAAGAAAAACAATTTTATGTAAACAACCTTTTTATGTAAGTTTTGGTCTCTTATTAAATATATATATACATATATATTCTATAAGAATATATATAAAGTTGTTAGCGACCCCCCCAAAACGTGTTCAGGGGGTCACGTTAGGAACTTCTATGGTGGTCCTGTTCTTAAGTTTCACCGTGCTAATAGTTCACTTTTCCATAGGAAATTCACTAAAAATACATTTTAAGGCTTTGAACAAAATCGTATGAGAGGAAGTTAACATTGATTTTAAAAAGGTAATCCTGTAAGCAAATAAGCCGTTTTGTCAGAAGGGCTTTGCGACCACTACCTTTTAAGAAAGATAATTTCATTTAAAGAGACTACATTTAAGAGGGAACAGCCCCAGACCCTTAAATGATATACAAATTTGATTTCCCTCTCCTAAAAAAAGTTTGAACTATTGGTTGAGCCTATACCTCCTATTGGTAATGATGTAACCAAGATTTTCTATTGGCTTTTAAGCTATTCAATGTATGCTATGTATATTCCAGTTATGGGGTGGAATATAGTACATTGTGTTATTATTTATAATATGAAATTTTCATTTACAATCAGTGAAAATACAAAAGTTGATCATGATTAAAGTTTAATAATATAGATAAGAAGGTGATTATACATTGTGATTAATTTATATAGTTTATATTCAGTGTTTGAATATAATAAAATGTTCAGTAATATGTAAGAAAGTTTAACATGTACCAGCAAACTATTGTCTGTAGGATTCAGTCGACTCACCCAGCCACTGCAGAGACACGCCTATTACTGGGATTACAACAGTGAGTTGATGATAGACCCAAACCAGACACTGTAGACTCAAGGTTGTATTGTTTATCTCTCTCTTGTGAAGAATTCTTTGGCTGCCAACTCCACTCACTTGATAAGTGCAGAGTCATGCCCAAAAAATCACCTGATGACTTCGTAACTTTTGCTGTTATATTTATCGCTTAGCTTATAATTAGTAAAAATAGATTTCATAAAGTTGGTTGAAAGGTCTCACAAAATTTTTGGCAGGTGCTACTTTCGATAATGCATAGGAATGAATAATAAATAATACTGTCTTTTTATAGCTTAGAATGTATTGAAATTTGAGTTATTTTGATATTTATATATCAAAGACAGAGTCAGGTTGAAATTGGTGTTGGTAACAAATTTCTGTCTGGCTATCTTTTATGCTCTTGGGTCGATTTGATCTGCTTTTCATGGGAAAAGGGCTTTGCTGAATTTGATGAAACATTTGATGACATTTTGTTAGCGCCATGAGGAGCTGTGAGTAGCATTTGGAAGCTTTAGGATACATCAAAACATCATCATTAATACTATAAATGATGCCCCACAAAAATGTTCCAATGTAAATCTCAAGGGCATACAAATTTATCATTACAACTTTGTAACAGCAAACAAAATCTAAAGGGTTTTAAACATCTGGAATTATATCTGGAGATCCACATGTGAAGAATGTGACACCAGCTATATTATAATAGTGTTTTATTGCAAAAAAGGTTTGTGTGCCAAATCTTTAAAAATCTAAAGTTTATATCTTTAAGATTTTTTTATTATTTTTAATTCACCTGTCAATTACCTATATTAATGCAATGTAATGATTGAAATAAATAAATTTAACTATACAGATTTTATTTACATGCATATAGTACTTATTTAGTAACTAAAGAAAGTCATTTTCCTCTATATGTACAGTTTGGAAGTTTGTACAGTGATATAAACATTGCATATTATATTTCATAATCAAATATTAGGACAAATAATAATCCTACAGGATGAAAGTAAATACAGTTTTGGACATGTATGTAATAATGAAAATAAAAGTGTATTACACCCAAGTTAGTCAGTTGATCTGGCCATTCTAGAGACAATGAGTCAATCAGACTGGCCATTTTATCTGGTCAATTTGCTAAAATTTTATTTTATCTTATGAGTACTTATGACCAGATTTGACATAAACCATGTAACATATCAGACTCACTGACCTTATCTATAGCACAAGACATTCAATTGAAACAAAGGTTACAAAATGATTCCTCAAGAAATACGTGTAATAACAAAATTAATCCAACAAAAATGTTGGTCTTTAACACTAAAATCTTAGCTATATTATACCTATCATAACATATTCTACTATTTCTCTTAAAGAATGAAAAGAAAATAACTCCAAATAATAATAGCAGTAACTGTTTTATTTTAATCAATAAATACAGAAAAACTAAAAATACAAAATTCATAAATACAAAATACCTTCTTCCCAAAGGCCTTCCATCCACCCAACATGCTTAGTTATTTTAATCATGTGTATTGTGCTGTATTTTTCATCATGCACTTATATTACTTTTTTATCACTTTTCCTTACAGCTATGCCACATTGGCTTCCAGTGCTCCATAGTTCTTAACTTATGGAAAGATTTTATTTACTCCCCAACCTCCCATCACCAACTAGAGTATACTACTCTAACAATATTTCATCAAAACATCCAAGAAATTACAGATAAGATATATTTCAGCTGTCCTTGATTTTGAGGCTCTTCAGTTATTAGTGAATTTCCTTTGGAAAGTGAACTATTAGCATGACCCGCACGGTGAAACTTAAGCCCGGGACCACCATAGAAGTTCCTAACGTGACCCCCTGAACACGTTTTGGGGGGTCGTTCAAAATTGTATATATATATATATGTATATATATATATATATATATAGACATATATATATATATATATATATATATATATATATATATATATATATATATATATATATATATATATATATATATGTGTTTGCACTCTAGCGGTCGCATTTTTTGTCCGATTTACTTCAAATTTGGTAGGGACGTTCCTTTCTGTAATCAGTTGGACAAGTTCGTTGGGCAAAACAATCGGAAAACTCTAAACCCCTTTTTTTGGGCATTAATCTTTCAAATTTTGAGTTTTTGGGCCCAAAAATGGTCAGAAAAGCCCCATATGTAAAATGAATGCATGTAAAAATATGGAAATTAGAGAGGCAAAAGTTTTAAGCCCTCTCTCGTCATTCTAGCATAAATATTTACCGAGTTATTAAAGAAAATGTGTATTGACCAAATACAGTACGTTGTCTTATGGGTATTTTACATTAAAAAAGCCTGTTATTCATTTGTTGGTGTACTTTTATCATCCCCAACAAACTCACGCCTACTTTAAAGCCTGACTGAACCTTCTCCTAACCTTATAATGCGCAAATTGTATTCCCAGCATTGCAGGTAAATAGAACCAGGAGCATCAGAACAGCCAAAAAATCAATATTTTCAGATTTGAATAAAAATTGGAATAATTGTATGTTTTAAACTAATTTTGAGTTTTTATAGTTTTTTATGTGGAAATTCACTTCCCTCACGTCAGCGTGCTGCGTGCGAACTCGTTTTCATCTCTGAGCATCATTCGAAGCAGAATGAATTTCAAGTGCTACTTTGAATTTTTTATGGACTTAGTCTATTTTTATTTTCTTGATAATTAGTTTTTATTTACTGTTCCAACATGTTTATTTATCTGTACCTATAAAAGGCAAATCATTTCGTAATACATTTCGTTTTTCAAAAGAATTGGTTATGTTCAAAAGAAGTCGTAAACATTTGCTGGCAGCAAAACCATATCTTATATTAGCAAATGTTAACACCTCTTGTGAAAGCACTTCTTCATATGATCATTTGGATTCTTGGATTATCATATGATCATATGATATTTACAAGATTACAATTTGCCATTTATATTCATATTAACGTAGAAATCAAATATAATATATGTAGACTTATTTTTAATAGAAATAGATTTATTTTTAATATTTATAGTTTTTATAATTATAAAGTGTATGATTTATGATCTAATATTATTTATACATTTTTCAAACAACAGGTTCATATTTTCATTTCAAAAAAACGTTTTTAGAAAAAGATATTGGATTAAAAGGTGATGGTTTCTAAGGTTTATAAAAGAAGACAACGGTGTAAAAAGTATTATAATGAACACAAAAGTTCTCTAAAACAGAACAGAAAACGAAGGTATTCTGAAAACCGGAACAATGAAAACTGCAAAGAGAAAGCAAAGATCGAGGATACAAACAAGGAAGAAACAAAAAAACTTGGTAAGAAAACAAGACAAGCGGAAAAATGAGAGCTATTACAATTAACATTCCATTCCACCAAGAAAAAAGAGAACGATTAGTTAAAGCAACAAGACAAATATTGAAATAAATCACAATAATTTAGTATTCAAAAGAACTACTGTCAATGCTTTTACAAATAAATACAGTAATAAAAAGGATAATTATCCTTTGCAAGGTAAAACAAGAACCCAGATTAAAAATGTTACCTAAATTTTCAACCAAAATACAAAAACCTCCTTACACTTTAGAAAGAATCATCATTGTAGTTTACAAAAAGCTTTTGATTGTTCATATTTACACAAAACTATATAAACTGCCTAAGCTGCAACAACAACAAAGTCTACAATTCCAGATGTAAACTGCTATAATGCTGCTTTGTGGTAATAATTTCCGTGACCCAGGACAAAGGAAAAATCTATCTTTAGTTATATTACCAGTAATAAAACACAATAATTATTACTGCAAAATTAAAGGAAACAAATCGGAAATTTAAATAGAGAATATAGAATACTTAAATCTGAATTTTAATTCCAATAAATTTTTCTGGCACTTTTATACGGTATTATAAACTCTATTTCCACTCAGCATTGTTGCTTATTGCCTGCCAATTTCAATTAAAAAACCTAATTTTAATCCGGTTTCTAAAGTTTTAGAGAAACTCTTTTTACAACGACTTCAGGTTGTGATGGATGAAAAAGATATAGTACCACCTCACCAGCGTAGACATTCTACTATAGAGCAAGTTCACAGAATAACTAATGTCATCAAGGAAGATCTTGAAAATAAACGTTTCTGTTCAGCTGTGTTCTTAGACGTGGTGGCACAGGCTTTTGATAAAGTCTGGCACGCTGGCTTAAGGTTATTTTATAATTTCTCTTAGCACAAAGTTTTCTTTTATTAAAAAATAACAAAAAACTTAATAATGTTATTTATATATATATATTTTTTTTTGTGTGTGTTTTGTTTATTATATATATGTGCTGTACGATTTTGTATTTGTTACTATTATTGTTCTTGTTTTTCTGGAATAAATTCATTCATTCATTCATTCATTTGTTTAAAATTAAATCTCTCCTACCTCACACTTACTACTGGATCTTGAAATCTTACCTGTCCGAAAGATTTTCAAATTAAGTATCAGGATGATATCACTGATTTGCATGCAATTGAATCGGGAGTGCCCCAAGGCAGTGTTCTTGGGCCTATTCTGTATATTTTGTATAACTTTGACCTCCCCCAGACACCTATTGCAACATTTGCAGATGACACTGCACTGTTATCTTCCAACCTGGACCCTGTTATGGCATCCTCCCGTTTACAAACAGCTTTGGACAATATTTCTGAGTGGCTGAAAAACTGGAAAATAAAGACAAATTAAACCGAATCAATCCATGTTACTTTTACAATGTCAACAACTACTTGCCCCCCAGTCTCATTAAATAATGTACTGCTACCTCAAGCAACTGAAGTTAAATACCTTGGCATACATCTAGACAGGTTACGACTTACATGGGGCACTCACATCTGGAATAAAAGATTAAATTTAAACCTGAGGACAAATAAATTGGCTTAGCTTCTTGGCAAACATTCAAAATTATCCATTGAAAATAAGTTACTTTTATACAAAGTTGAGTTAAAACCAATTTTTTTAACAGATTTTTATTAGTAGATTTTTTGACCTATTGCATACAACTCTGGGGAACAGCCAGCGTCCAATTCTAATATTGAAATTATTCAGAAATACCAAACGAAAATGCTGAGAAACATTTTACAAGCGCCATGGTACGTAACTAACCGAGTTCTCCATCGCGACACTAAAACTCTATCTGCCCGAGAAGAAATTTCCAAATTAAGTGCAAGATATAAAAGTAAACTGGAAGACCATCCAAACTATCTTGCAGTAAACCTTTTGGACAATAGTGAAGCTACATTTTGACTAAAAAGACATCATGTTCTGGGTCTTTGTACCCGCTTCTTGTAAAAGTTGTGTTTACAGTTTTCTGTTCCTATTCCTATGTTAGTGCGCACATCAGCGGTTCGTAACTAACTCATGTTTCATCATTTATATCACATTTGCTTATTGTTCATGTTGAACAGATGTAAATAAAATTTGTTATAACAAAAATTAAGATTGCCTGCTTTGTTTACAAACACAACTTGCTCAACTTGCTAACTTTACTGAGCTGTCGTACTGAATTTGAATGCAAAGAAAGGAAAGGGAACACATGGCATGGTAAACAAAATGATTGATGAAAAATTGCCAAAATAAAAACTATGTTTCTTGCCATTTACAAACCTATAACTGAATAAATGTAGGATATTGTATTTTTTTCATCAACCTGGGCCTGGGGGAAATCTTTCGACACAAAACTGGCCTCTCTATGTTCAGTAGATTACTTGGAATAGGTGGTTACACGTTCCTTATACATGAAGATGACAATGCCCAAAAATCAGTTTTTTTGCCGATTGCAATCGTATAACTGATTAAATTTAGGATATCGTATTTTTTTCATCATCCTTGGCCTAAGGGAAATCTTTTGACACTAACCTGGCCTCTCTACATTTACTTGGAATAGGTGGTTACGCGTTTCCTTGTACACGCTATTATTATATAGGATGATTTTATGAAAAAAATATGTTTATACCAATTTTATTAAACGTGCAATCTTTATATATAATTCTGTAAGTGAAATTTCTAAGTCAAAATTGTGAGAGTTTGGCAAATTGCAGAGGATGATGGGAGATGGCTCAAATTAAAGGTTTTGATCCCAGGGACTCAGGAAAAATAACAGTATCTACAAAAAGTTACCAGCAAACGAGAAATAACATAAAACATCCCCCTTAAGAAAAGCATGGGGATTTAAAAACGTCTGCTTTGTTTACAATAAAACATGTAATTAAGTGACTACTTTGCTTACAAACTCAAACTGACATGTGTTTATTTCCCTCAGCATGCAAAGAGTAAAATAAATCAGAAGAGGCAGAGTATTTGAGAAAGGTAAGGGGCTATGGCCCCTTCAAGCCACTAGTAACATTTAAAGTTATCAAATGTGATTTTGCTATAATTTCTCTAAATTTTTTTCTCCAACATTTTCTACATTCTTTAACATTTTTTAGTAAATGAATATACTTTGTAAATTTCAAGTTCAACAGTATGGTGTAGTTTCATTAGATATGTTGTATTCAACACTACAGTGAGTCCCGCAAACCCAGACTAATGTGGACTGTACAAAAATACAAAAAACTACAACTTCAACTGTTAAAAAAACTAAGGAACCTATATCCGGAACTTCCGGTAACCAATAGGATATAAGCAGGGACGTCATTTTGATTCTGTCAGTTCTCACATTGGCCTGATGATGACCGGTGTTACTGGTCGAAATCATTGCCTATAGACCATCTTTTTTGAGCCTTGTACTATCTTTTATATATGTTTACCGTCTGTATGTCAATCAGTATAAGTGTAAATATATTCTTAAGTGTTGTAAGACGTCTTCTATTACATCCCGTAAGTAATAACAACACGTAATATGCTAATCAAAAAGTTGTTTAAAGTTTGTAATGATATGTTTTTTCAAATGTTCTAATTATATAGTGCTTATTGGATGAGTAACATGAACTGAAAAAAATTGGAGGGTTAAAATAAAAATAAATACAGTAGAGTCCCGCAAAGTTGATGAGTCCCGGAATACTATGGTCAGTGCCACGTCTTGATCTGGTCGGTACCGTAGCGTTTGAAGTGGAAGTTTGGAGGATTTACCACTCTGCCAGGGTTTGCGGGACTCTACTGTATTTATTTTTATTTTAACCCTCCAATTTTTGTCAGTTCATGTTACTCATCCAATAACCACCATATAATTGGAAAATTAGAAAAAAAACATATCATTACAAACTTTAAACAACTTTTTGATTAGCATATTACGTGTTGTTATTACTTACGGGATGTAATAGAAGATGTCTTACAACACTTAAGAATATATTTACACTTATACTGATTGACATACAGACGGTAAACGTATATAAAAGATAGTACAAGGCTCAAAAAAGATGGTCAATAGGCAATAATTTCGACCAGTAACACCGGTCATCATCAGGCCAGTAAGAGAACTGACAGAATCAAAATGACGTCCCTGCTTATATCCTATTGGTTACCGGAAGTTCCGGATATTGGTTCCTAAATGTGCCACCAGAGTCAAAGTTAACTTGTTCATTTATCAATTTGTGTATCTTTACACTTTTCTTTTATATAAACAATTCTTCCCATGCATTCATTTCATTTCCTTTTAGCGAATTTCCCCTATAGGGAAGAAGCTATTACCGTAGGTGGCATGGTAAGACTTAAGCCAAGGACCATGATAACTTTTCGTTTTGAGGTCCCCAGATGCCAAAAACACTATTCGTTCAAATTTATATATATGTATATATATATATATATGTGTGTGTCCGTTACCGCGATAACTTTTGAAAGAAACACCCGATTTTGATGAAATTTGGCACAAATGTGGAGAGTAGCATTTATGACTTTAAGTTCGAAATCCAGATCGATCGCACTATGGGAAGGGGGTTTTATGGGGGTTTACAATTTTCCAAAAATCGGTTTTTTGCAAATTTGACCCCAAAATGTAAAAAACACTCAATTTTGGTTATGGCCATTTTATAGAGCATAAAAAACAAATAATTAATAAATAAATAAATAAATAAAAAATAAATTTTGAATCATTAACCAAGGTTAAGTGGTTGCGGAGAAAATCCAATAAAACGTTTCCCATATTAATCTTATGGGAAAAAGGTTTTTAGATTTTTCTCAGATAGTTTTACTAAAAACTTCACATTTCTGTTTATTAATGTGTTTAGCTCAACAAAACAAACATTTTGGCATTTTAATCGTTGTTCTACGTCCAACCGTTGCAGAGATATTCAAAGTGCTAAACACAGTACGTTATCCAATGTTATTCTTATGGAGAATAAATAAAATTCTATATCTCGATTATTTATGAATGTATATTGATGAAACTTGGTATGTGGCTTCAACTAGTTGTGGTATATTGATATTAGCACAAAAAACAAGTTTTTTGTTGATAGCCCCCGTAGCAGCAAACCTGCATACTCGGCCCCCATGTTATTCATATGGAGAATAAGTAAAGTTGTATATCTCCCTTAATTATGAACCTACATTAAGAGAACTTGGTATGTAGCTTCACCTGGTTCAGTTGTATTGATAATTGCAAAAAAAACGCATTACTTATCTTCCTCGTTGCAGCAAACCTGCGTCCTCAACCCTAATGTTATTCTTATGGGGAATAAATAAAATGCTATATATCACTTATTTATGGATGTATTTTTGTGAAACTTGGTAAATAGCTCTATGTAGTAGTGAGTCACATACATATGCATTGGAAATTCACTGAGTACGCAGGTTTGCTGCGACAAGGGTATTTATTTTACAATTCTTGAGGATGCTGAGCTTTCTTCTATTTTCCCTATGGTGTGGCCATTTTCTAAAAGTTTTTTCGCTACGTTTGATCTTTCCGGTTTCCTGTTCTTCCAAGCTGATACATGGTTCTTAAATATTTTAACAAAATAAACAGTTTGACCAATATAAAAGTGATCCCAGTTGTTACAATTAATTTTGTAAAAGCCGGGCATGTTGAATTTGTTACAATCTTCTATCTTGGGATTTAGTATTTTGTTCATGGTGTTTTGCGTTCTGTAGGCTATATTAACTCCATATTTCTTGAATCGATTTGCGACCTTTTGTATCTTAGTTCCTGTGAAGCTGAACATTGCAAAATTACTTGATTTTTCTTTTCTTCCGTCTAACGTTGTTATTCTACTCAGTTTTTCTTGGTTCTTTATTTTCCTTTGGATTTTCGCTCCAATTTCGTCTATTATTATAGATTACTAGGTGTACGCTCATTCTTCCCGTAAGAGGATGAACGAAGACCGAATTTTTAAAGATGTAGGCAGGTACTGGATTGGTAACACTCTTCTGTTATCCGTTTTAACTCCACAACAGCAAGAACAGATAATTAATAAACCAAACATTTTACTAATGGAATGGTAACACTATTCCTATATCCGTTTTAACTCCACAACGGCAAGAACAGATAATTTAGGGCTAATGTAAATAAAAAATACTACTGACTACTGGAATGGTAACACCCTTCTCATATCCGTTTTAACACGACAGTGCCTGGGGGCCCAACTTTGCTCGGGGGAGGGCCAATCAGTCAGTTTAGATGACTTGGAGTAATATTTCATCACTTTCCCCTACTGATAATCAGATTTGTGTAACTCATTTGCCTCTTTTCTACATTTTTTAGGTTCCTCCAGTTGCTATTTATAGCTCAAAGTCCTTTTCATTTATTTTACTACTCTATATATATAATCTTCACTCAAATCTTTTAATCTCTGTTCTCAGGAAACCACATGTTAATAATCATAAAAAACATGAGTATTACTTTGACAGTTCCCTGGTTGATTATGAACAGCTGATAAAATTCTTTTGTGTTGATTTAAAACTCCATAAGCCCAATGTTAATTTTTTGAACTTTTCATTTTATTTATTTTTTACATTATTTGATTTTTCCTGGGGATGAGACCTGTCTAGAACTTATTTTTATCCCAGAAATTAGTTATTTTGAACATTTGAAGGAAATCGTTGGAGCCGTTTTTGAGATTAGTGTCGCAAGCAAGCAAACATACAAGCAAACCTTTCTCATATTAGAGTATATGATACCTGGGGGCCGAACTTTGCTCGGGGGAAGGCCAGTCAGTTTGTTTAGATGACTTGGAGCTTATTTCACCACTTCCCCCTACTGATAATCAGATTTGTATAACTCATTTGCCTCTTTTCTACATTTTTAAGGTCACTCCAGTTGTTATTTATAGCTCAATATCCCTTTGATTTATTTTAATACTCCATGTATGTAATCTTCTCTCAAATCTTTTAATCTCTGCTCTCAGGAAACCACATGATAATTAATAATCATAAACAACATGAGTTCCATGTGGTTCCATAAAATCAGATAATAAATCCTTTGAATGAAGATTACATGTAGAGTGGTCATATCCAGAATGACTCAAAGGTGCATTATAATAACAACTGTTGTGACCTCAAAAATGCTCGTTAGTAGGGTACATGGTGAAAAACAACTCCAAGTCATAAACAAGATTGACCTTTCCCTAGCAAAGCTCAGTCCCAGGTAGTACTTAAACTATATGAGTATAACTTTGAGAGTTCGCTGAAAGATTTTGAACAGCTGTTATGACTCTTTTGCTTTTATTTTAATCTCCAAAAGCCCAATGTGATTTTTTCAATTTTCCATAGCGGCTTTTTACATTATTTGATTGTTTTGGGGGATGGGACATGTCTAGAACTTATTTTTAACACAGATATCAGGTTTTACAACACAAGTATTTGGAAGGACACATTAGTTATTTTTTAAGAAAATCGTTGGAGCCGTTTTTGAGATAAGAGTTGCAAGCAATCAACCAAGCAAGCGAGCATGCAAACCTTACTCATATTATAGTGTAGGATAGGATTGAGTCAAAATAATTCAGCATTGTTGATTGGCTATAACATATTTTTACTCTTAGGCACATAGAATGTACACGAGACAGGGACAATGATTCTGGATTCTAGAATGTTTGAAGTTCTGCATACAGACGGCCAGGGCTGAATTTAGGTCTGTACAGGCTCTGGTCTACACCCTAAATGCAAGTGCGGGCCCTGACCAGCCCGGCCAACTTTCCTGTTTGATTTATATAATATAACCTACGCTTATATTAGGCTCTACAGATGGCGTTGTGCAGTTACTTAAATTTCAAATTGCTAAAATCCGTATTGCTACCTAGTGTATATTAACGTTGTCATGGCAAGATATTATTAAGTGATTTTCATTATCTAAATACATAAAACAAAGTCGGGATTGTATGTTAGTTATTTAGTTTCATCAAACAGCTGTTATAAGGATGATATCTAAACATATTTGAAAAGCATATAAACATATGTTTATTATAGACATAATAAATCTATTTGAATAGCAACTCATTTTCAATACCGAAGCAAGCTCTATATAAACATAGGCAAGTGAGCGTAGCTAACGAGCTCATCTTGAAAAAGAACGAGAATCTTTGACATAAAACAAATTCAGTGACATTAGGGCAGAATAATGTCTGTCTGACCAGCTAGTAGTACTCAACCCGAACTCCCGAACGCTTACCCAAGGATCATCTTTCCTCCATAAATTTAACAAGGCAACTTTTAAAGCCAGCGAGGCGGAGCTCTAAGGTCGGGGTTAAAAGAAAATAACAATTTTTTGTATAATTGAAAATTTTCTAAAATTACTAAAAAAGGTGTAAATAATAACAAAGAAAATTTTCCTGTGCGGTGGAGGTCTATGATTGAGTAGGGCGGCGTATCAAACGTGGGGACATCTTTCAGGAGATGCTGCTTTAACAAAATAAATCCAACGAATCATACGTTAAAATTTAAAGTTGGGAGTGATAGCAAAGGCAGAGCCCTGAGGGAAGAACAAAGAGGTATCCATAATATTTTGGTACCCAACAACGTAGTATATAGGTCTGGAGCAGTTTTGAGGAGCCGCTTTCGAAATCTTTGGATTTTTTATTTGGTGGTTTATATTAGGTTTCTAATAAAATATACCACCTGATTTTTTAGAAAAATTTGGGTTCAGAAATTACAGGGCTTAAGAGATCCCAAGCTTCAGTTTTTTTACCTTTCTTAGTACCATAAACTTTAAATATTTTTAGCAGGTTTCAACAGTTTTATCTCATTGCCATAAAAAGCTCTAAAAGATGAAAAATTAGTACTCCAATCCACACACGGTTAAATTAGTATTTCGTTAGTAGGCTATTCGGCTAATGGTTGTGGAGAATATTTCAATTTCCATTCAGCAGTAAACTAAGTATATTGTCCGATATTATTCTTATAAGAAATAAAAAACATATATCTCTTGTATACTTATTAATTTTATTAAAACTTGGTGTGTTAGCATTGACCAATAGAGAATATTCGTCCCAGGACAACCTTAAAACTGGTCTATACCAGTTTGGATGCTGACATTGGGTACAGCAAATGAAATTGTCATTACATATGAAGTTTTTTGGATGTCCATTATGACAAACTTCCCTTTCACCTTTGGTCCCTCCCCTTGCAGCGGCTCGGGGCGGAAACTCAGGGGTTGGTCCCCAACCTGAGAATGTATGGTCCCTGGCTGTTGTACATGGATACCCCATCCGTTGAGTTGGCCAGTTGGAGGGCAGAGCGGGTCCACATTGAGCCTGATCACAGCTGTCACAAGGCACAGGAGTTGGTACTCTGAAAGGCCAATTTGGCTGCCTGTCCCATCCCACCCTTTCCTTTCCTGCAATATCCTAACCTTCTGGTAACCTGCGCAAAATTCCCGCTTATGGAAAACGTGCCTATAGCAGCTATGCTGGGGTTTCCTAATCTAGCAACAATGAATAGAGAATATGCGGAATACGTTTCCATCTAACCCTGGAGGGTGAGGTGGAGCAATTAACCTCTTAAAACCACTGTGTGTACCTAGCAAATTAGATTAAACTGATTGCGTTTATTTGGTCACATGTCCTAGCTCCTGTTCACGCTTTTTTAAGACTCGGCCAATGACTAATATATTTTTGGTACCGGATGGTTTTCGACGAGTTTTAAATATATAACCTGAGAGAAAAGTTGCCAATAATTATTAGACCTATTAATTTCCAGCTCCAAAATCAGGGGGTTAAACATACAGAAATATACTTGTTTTAAACCCATTTCATGTAAAAAAAGGTATTCAATGATTTATTTATATAACAGTATCTTATAAAATTCATACCTTAAATTAAAAAATGTTTACATCATTAATATATGTTAGTTTGAATTTAAATACACAAGCTACTGAAATCGCAGCACGAGAGATTTAAAAGCAAAATCCAACATCTACATTAATGGCAATTTTGCAGGAGGGCAATCTGTCTACATCGTAATTAGTTGAACAATGTAGACGGTTGGGATTACGGAGTTTTGGACATCTTGATTGTTTATGAAAATCAATATTAACCACAGAAAATGCAAACAAATATAAACTGTAACCAGACTATTTTACTGACCGGTAGATTACAAAACTTTAATCCCATGTCATTAGGTGACAGTGAGGCTTATTTGGTACATTACATGTAATAAAGATAGTTTGCACGTATGATAGTTTAGTAAGTCTGCCATCAAGTAATTTGTTCACAATGTAAAGAAACTACTATAGGTCTACAACACGCTTGATTATCAATCACAGTCAGTCGTGTTACGGAGTTTGTCCCAGTAATTCAAAAATTCCAAAACCTATTGTATTAATTTATCATCACTAGTCCAAACACTTAGCTTTTACATCGAAGTTTTCCAGTAAAAAATAACAAGCATTGTTTTAAACACGACAAAACACTATTAATTTACATAACACTCACATTTTAAACTATTTCGAAATAAAAAAAAATGATGGAACAAAACATAACCAATTCCATAGTTTTGGTTATGTTTACATTTGAGTAATTTATAAACAAATATGCAGTGTTTCCACTCTACGGTAAAAATATGCCACGCACTGATACAAAAAATCCCACTTTATCCCAGACTCTCCCTTATAGTATCCCTCGTCATATCCCACACTTTCCCACTGATTTGTTAAACATTGCAACACAATTAATGTTAAATATTATATGATTATTGAATAATGTATTAGTACAATATTTATACCGTTAGATAGAGCTTATTTATATCTACTAATTATCTACTAATTACCTATAGGTATTTTACATTTTAGTACCTCAAAGGATTTTGAGCAATGCGACATAGGTTAAATGATACGGTGAATTAACTAAATTAAATAATTTATTTACGTGAGAGGTACTAATATTTTTAATGGTAGTACTAAAGAGTACGAAGTAGGTACTAAATAATGGCAAATAGTTTGCTTGTTAATTCCAACATGGCTCGGCCAGCGAAATTGACATGATTCAGTTTTCGTTCTGTGACGTTTATAAAATCATAATAGGTGCGGACAGCGAGGTTAAAAATGGGAAACCCCGCAACTGCCAGTACGGCGAGAAAATCCACTAGAAGTGCTACTGCTAAGGTGCTCTGGTCGTAAGTTGTAAGCAAACTAGCAGACGTAATGCCGATTTCAAAAAAATCCCACTTTATCCCACAATCCTATTTTATCCCACAAGCAGTCAAAATATCCCATATAGGGGATAAAAATCCCTCAAGTGAAACACAGACAAATCCCAGCTGACATTTTTAAGACAACCATAGTCAATAGCTTACTACGAAAACCAATTCAACTACTGAATATCAAACATTAAAATTAGTTTTAATAATTATTAATAATACAAAATAAAATACAAATGCTGTGTTAAAACATCCCTTTGGTATCCCAAATGACTCCTTCAAAATTTCATTAAGAAATGTTTTACAGTTATTTAGTATTTCGATAACACACCCACACACACACACACACACACACACCCACACGGCCACTGAAACTTCTTCATCAATACAGTGATTCACTTCGTTCATCAATTATTTCATGTTCTTTCTTCAACTTTTCCAAAATGATCTCCTCGTTATGTTGCAAAAATACTTCTGATAATATTGATGAAAGGGGCTAACCATGGCTAAACCATCAGTTTGTGTATAACATCTATTGTTAAACCTAAATTAGTTTTGTTTTAATACGATTCTGAGCAATTTTACAAGCTGATTTACATACTCACTATCCAACGTATTACGTATGAGTCTAGCCTTGATTAGTTCAATCGTTTCATTCACAGGAATATTTGTATATATAAATTTGAAATATAACTCAAACTCAAACTCACTTTATTTGTTCAAAATACAATGTACATTTGAACACGTCATAATGTAGCAAACATAAACAAGATCTTTTACTAAAACAACAAAATATATACAAAAATATCAAATGAAACTAGCCTACTATTTCCACTTACATTAATCTCCATAACTTTATCAACAAGATCATAACTATTTTTTACATTGTATTTATATTTAAGCTCTAGATCACTACTAAGTCGACTTTCTATCATTCTTGATACATTGTATGTAGGAGCACATTTGAAGTTTACTAGAGGTCTGATTGGTACGTTTTTCTTATGGATTTTTGAGGTTCCCCTCATTACAGGTGCTTTAGAGTTTAAAATGTTCATTTTCAATCTACAATCTTCTTAATGACCTTGGTACATTTTTTCACAGCGTCGGTGAGCTCCTTTTGATATTTCTCCATAGGATCTTTTGGCAATTCCTTGAAATTGATGGCACATTTAGGAACCTGTATCCGCAACTTCCGGTAACCAATAGGATATAAGCAGGGACGCCATTTTGATTCTGTAAGTTAGTTCTCTCACTGGCCTGATGCTGACCCGTGTGACTTGTCGAAATCGATAGCCTTGTACCATCTTTTATGTATGATTACCGTCTGTATGTGAATTAGTACAAGTGTAAATATAATCTTAAGTGTTGTAAGACGACTTTTATTACATCCCATAACAAACTTTGTCATATTTTAGGAACTTATATAGTGGTCTGATTGTTCTTAAATTTCACTACTTTTTGGGGCATGATAATAGCTCACTTGTCCATAAGAAATTTGCTATATTCGGTGTCAATAGAACTGGCGGGTCAAGGACAAATGTTGAACCAGACCAGCTGATCATTTCTCTATATAACATAATAGTAAAAATATCAGCTGGCCTATTACAATGGTTGTCCTTGACCAGCCAGTTCTGTTGACACCGACCTTAATGAAGACATAAGGTTATTTTGAATCATGGTGTAACTTAGTAGCCTTTCCCATTTCCAAAATTCTGTATTAGTTTAATCGAGCCACAGAAGACTTCATTAGTGAATTTCCTTTGCAAAGTGAACTATTAGCATGACCCGCTCGTTGAAACTTAAGCCCGGGACCACCAAAGAAGTTCCTAACATGACCCCCTGAATACGTTTTGGGGGGTCCTTCAAAATTATATATATATATATGTATATATATATATATATATGTGTGTGTGTATGCACTCTAGCGGTCACATTTTTTGTCCGATTAACTTCAAATTTGGTAGGGACGTTCCTTTCTGTAATCAGTTGGACAAGTTCGTTGGGCAAAACAATCGAAAAACTCTAAACACTTTTTTTGGGGATTAATCTTTCAAAATTCGAGTTGTTGGGCCCAAAAAAGGTCAGAAAAGCCCCGGATGTAAAATTAATGCATGTAAAAATATGGAAATTAGTGAGGCAAAAGTTTTAATCTCTCTCTCGTCATTCTAGCATAAATATTTACTGAGTTATTAAAGAAAATGTGTTTTGACTAAACACAGTACATTGTCTTATGGGGTTTTAAACTAGAAAAGCCTGTTATTCCTTTGATAGAGTACTTTTATCATCCCCAGCAACTTACGACTCCTTTCAAGCCTGCCTGGACCTTCTCCTCACATTATAATGCGCAAAATTGTATTCCCAGCTTTGCAGGTAAATGAAACCAGGAGCATCAGAACAGCCAAAAAATCAATGTTTTCAGATTTCAATAAAAATTGGAATACATGTATGTTTTTACACATATTTTGAGTTTTAAACTTTTTTTGTGGAAATTCACTTCCCTCACGTCAGCGTGCTGTGTGCGAACTCGTTTACTATTTATGCTATTCACCAGTTAATGATCATAGAATAACAAAAACTATCTCTTCAGTATGATTTATTTTAAATATTACAATCAATAGCCAGATATACAATTGTTTTCATCCCTGGGGGTATTATTTAATTCAGCATATTGAAAATTAAATCAAACTTGAAAGTAATAATGAAATAAATTTTGTTTTACAGCGTGATTAGAAAGGAGTTTGAGGTCGCTTTGCTAAGTACTTGGTGATCTGAGGTAGACTGTAGATCCTGTCCCTGAGAGCCTTGAGGTGCTCATAGTCCTTGGTGACGTCTTCAACATCAACTGCATAACTGATGTATTCCGTCAGACCAGCAAACACAAAGTCAGCCCACGATAGCTGAAGCATAAAAAAAGTTATAACTTTTGAATTACAACAATAATTTTACATTGGTTACTATCAAATTTCCTTCTGGAAACTAGGGAACTACTTTGGATGCCATTGGAGGTCTAGCAGTTCACGATGCCTGTGCACAAGAAGAGGACGAGGGAGTTGGATGGGGGTTTGGTTTAGATTTAACAAAGAAAAATGGCGTTACCTTTTTGTTGGCTAGATATCCACCATTTTCCTTCACGATGTTATCAAATTTCTTCATGAAGAATGGCAAGGTTTCTTTGATGAAGGTTTCTTTCATGGTCTTTTTTAAATCTTCATTGGGTTCCCACAAAAACATGGGGATTGCTAAAAAATAACACAAAAAACTTTAAAGCCTCAAAGTTAAAGTATGTTCAGAGATAAATGGGGTTAAACGAGACAAACATAAGAATAGCAAATTTCAAGATTACATAGGTATTTAAGCTTTTCAGCGCTACGTATTTTTAATAACTTTACTTCAATTGATTCACTTGGATGGAAATCGAATGAAATCGTATCACTGTATCAAAAGAAGAACTGAGGCAACCGACGCATCTATTTAAGTCGACAGAATTGAAAATCAGTGCAAAAGATATTATATATGGATTTTTAGCACTTTTTATAAGAAATACGCACAGAAAAATACCGTTCCATACCACTTTTTGGATGAAACACACACTACGATATGTCAATTTCACTGAAAGGGTTATTGTATAATGATTTTTAAATCTATATAAGTGCACATTTTTTATGGATAAAGGAAAAACATTAGCAATTCTGATAGAAGCTGGTATAGTGTAGTACACTATTCCAAGTTTTTAAAAATAGCTAAGACAACATTAGATTATAACAAACTATCTTTATATTAATGGGCAAGCAAAAAACTGTCCCTCCTTTTTTCTCGGCTTGTGTGCAATGTAGGAGAAATTCACGCACACCATTTGAAAGGTATTGTCCTGTAGATGAGCAGAAACCCATTAAAATTTACATCGGCCCTCAGGGCTACACAGGCTTTCAAAGTTTCAATGTTAATCTTATGTAAGTACAGTATTTAATTGATTTATTAATTCTATATTTTACAGCTGTTTATATAACAAATGCTTGCAAAACAGCAAGAACAGATATTTCAGGCATAAAGTACATAACAATTCTAGAGTGGCAAAGCCTTTCTGTTATCCGTTTTAACTCCACATTAAAAAATTAAACCTGGGGGTTGGGGAGGGGAATGGCGGGAGATAGAGAAAGAGCAACAGGATCCACTAGAGAATAAACTAACTTATTTAGTTATTTGTGAAAAGCATCGGGACTGGTTAAAATGATTTTGTTTAGCTAATAATGGTGTGATAAAACATTCACACAAACAGCCATTATTCGTCAACTGATTTTTGGATGAATTTAGTTATTCCAATTCAAATAAATATGTAACACAACAACAAGAACAGATGATTCATAAATAAAAAATATTACTGACTACTGGAATGGTAACACCCTTCTCTTATCAAATTTAGCTCCACAACAGCAAGAACAGATAATTCAGGACTAACGTAAATAAAAAATACTAGAATTTCCCATGCGCACTTTGCTCATCCCATTTTGAAAAACGAGAATTTTGAATAGGTAAATAGTAAACAAAACAATGGCAGTCTGCAGGTAGATATAATTCATATAACAGCTGCTTATTTAATTGAATTGAATTAAGAAAAAAACACGTGACATAAACCAAATAAAACTACCAAGACGTGCGTTTTAGTGTATAAATGTGGGGGCAAATCTTGAAACAAAAAAACCTTATTGTTTACAAATTTTGCATGTAGCGTATTAATAATATAAATTACTAACTACTGGAATGGTAACACCCTATTATCCATTTTAACTCCTCACTAAAAACAAATTAAACCTGTTTTTGAGGGGCAGGAGGGCGAGGGACGGGGAAGATAAGGTGAAGAGGTTTCAGGCATAAATAAAAAGGCTACTGATAACTGGAACAGTATCACCCTTCTGATATCCCTTTTTAACTCCACATTAAATAAACGGTATCAGGAAACTGACACATACTTTCTCCTTTTTAGCCTAACTTTAATGAATTGATTAATTTTTATTTACTAAATGTAGAATACAAAGCACGGTCGAAGGTCCAGAAAATCTTGTAAACAAGTTGTTTTCAAAAGCGTCCACCCACATCCCTGTTTTGGAGGCAGTACAGAATCCATTGCTACACACCTGGTTTTAAGAGGGGAATTTCCCCCTATTCCCGCCCCCCAGGGTTATTATGGGACAACATAATATTTTGAATTTCCTCTGTTGGTCAATACTAACTTGACAAGCATATCAAGTTTGAACAAAATTATCAGTAAATAAGAGAGAAATAGTCATTTTTGTATTCCCCATAAGAATAACATTGGACAACGTACTGCGTTTACCGCAAAATAAAAATTTTAATTTTCTCCGCAACCAGCAATCGTAGAATTGTAATTCAAAATACTAAATTATTTAGTTTTTTGAGCTATTTTTATGGTGGATAGTAATATTTGTTATATTTATGTTTTTTTATAAAAAAGCCAAAAAATTGAATTTTTGATGTTTTAAGTCCTGTAATTTCTGAACCTGAATTTTTACAGAAATGCGGGTGGTATAATTTAAGTTCTACAAACCACTAAAGTTTAATTAATATCGTTAGATCCGTTTTTGAGAAACTTTGATTTTTCATGTTTTTTGGCGGTTTTTGGGGGATAACTGCCCTTAAAAATCAAAAATTAAAAAACTCCTGGAGATATTGTGGATTAGTACCTAAATACCAAATTTCATAAAAATCGGACCATTGGTTAGGGCTCTAGCTCTGTACACATCCATACAGACAGACAGACAGACACACAGACATCACGTAAAAATCAATTTTTTGGATTCAGGGAGCACAAAAACGAATATTTCCACTAACAACTCAAATTCAAAAATTTTGACGAAAACAATATTTTCTCCATATACTATGTATAAGGGGAGAAAATAAAAATGTGCCTGAGAGTGATGGTTGGGGATGGAGAGGGAGAGAGAGAGGGAGGGAAGAGAGAGGAAGAGAGAGATGAGCGCAACAAACCCCACTAGATATTACACTTTTTTTCAAATACTCGTCAAATAATATTTGGTTGAATTTCGACCATTGGGCAGTTTCTATTCTTCAATAAATGTAAAATTTCTGAATTTTATTTCAAAAGTAAGTGTTCGGCAAATTTAATCATTTTGAAACTAAATTAAAAGGAAATCAAACGTTTTATGTGTGATTTCATGGGATAATGAAAAGCGTTTTGTTGTACAAGTCATTACATCCACTTCTCACTAACCCATAACTTTAAAAGTGCAAGAACCTTCAAATTACGACTAACTAATGACACTAGACAGGATTAGATGAAGGAGGAGGAATGGTTAAAATTTACAGTTGCAAATTGAATTGATATGGTATAAATGGTATATGCTGAAATACAGTGACTGGAATTTTGTAATCTGAAACAAAAAATATCCTCCTTGGGTAGGATATTTGATTCCGATATCATAAAACCTTTCTTCCCATGCTCTTTCTCAAGTTAGAGACCGTATTCACCCAGTAGATACATTAAACAGAACTACACATTCTGCGTAAACTCACGAACGCGGAAGTCCGTGATAGTGTCGGCGATGATGTCAATCTGCGTATCCTCCCAGGCGTCGGCTCCTGTGAGGCCTGCCAGCCGGCCGAGATAGCGCTCGATAGCCACCGACTGGTGCAGCAGCTTGCCATCCACCACCAGTAGTGGCAACTTCCCAAACGGAGTCTCTGTCACACGACAGCACAACAATGTTAGTGTTAACAAAAACCTTCACATTTCAAACGGAGAAACCCGTTATGAATAGAGGCCAAAACAATAGAAGCTTCAAAGTGACCTAAACAATTAATATTAGGAAAAACATGTGATTTATATTTAATCCTTTAGCAATGTTCACATATAATTCTGTAGAAGGAGTTTGATTAAACTTTGAAAATAGGGGTTTTGGGTCTTAGTAATCGATTGACAAGTTCCTTAGCCCCAAGAAAAATTAAACTTTGCTGGAAAATCCTTTGAAAAATACAAATTATACATTAGGTTTATGAGGTTTTAAATCACAACAAAATATAGGTAATCATTGTAGTTGATAAAAAATCAAATAGTGAGATGTTAAACGTAAAGCAAAAACTCACAAGGTGAAGTATCAATATGTTTCCTCTCTGAGCAACGCTCGGTTCCAGGTACTGACTATAAAGTAATGTGTGGCCATATATGACATATGACATAGTTAAAGCTTGACTTAAATCTCCAGTTGTTTGAACTTTATTACAGTTGAATCTCAATAAATCAAATCTCAGAAAAACGCAAAAAGTTTGAGGAATTGAATACTTTTATGTATAGAGGTACGACTTATCAAAGTTCACAGACTTATCCACTGATTTGGATTTATTGAGGATCACAACAACGCAACTAATGAGTCATGGAAGGGTAGAAAATAATGACTCTTCCGAATTTCTATGTATTCTGCTGCCTAATGGATGTAAAGGAGTCTTTGTGTAATATCCTGTTAGAAAAGACACCCATAGCTATTCAACCAGAAAAAAATTACCTTCTTGACTTAGTTTCAGTTAGACTGGAAAAAACTAGGAATAGTTTCTCTAGGAATAATCTCTACACAAAAATAGCCATCTCTAAACTGCCAGAAAGTATGTGGTGTGTACCCTTAAAAAAGTTTGAAAATGTAATAACAGTTTGTAATAACAGTTTGTAATAACGTATTTTATGCTGTAGACGAGTATTTTGCCTGTGATACTGGTATGTTAAGGATTTAGATTTGTGTTTTGTTAAGTTTGATCAGTTTATTTATTGAACCAATAATTTATTACTTATATTGTTATTAACTTTTATAGTTACCATTATTTTTGGGTTTTTGAATTGTCAAAATTAACTTAATAACATCCTTTGTATTTATGTACAATTTATTACAGTAAATTTGTAGATTAATTTATGACTTTGTCAATTGCACAAATTTGTGTTTAAAAGCAATAAAAAGTTCTTGATTGATTGATTGATTGAGAATCCTTACATCGGTACGGGTTTTGTACGCAGGTTTTCATCATTAATCATATTGTAACCGGGACCTTTTATTCTCTACCATGACCTTTTATTCTCTACCATGACAATGCTTGGTTCTCGTACTTTTCTTTGTTTTTCAAAATTGTAGACAGAGTGTTGGCTGGTATGCTAAACTCCTTCACAATATCAGTTTTATAATTTCCTACACTTATAGTCTCAATAACTTTAACCACGGAAAAAGTTTACACATAGTAAGTCTTCAGTAGTGAATTATAGTTTACTGTGCTTTACCCTTCTCCTATTAGGTTAGTGTTTTGTCCACTCGATTAGCCATATTGCAAACACTCAACTCTACTACAACAGTAAAAGATACAACCTAAAAACTACGTTCCACATATCTCGTCCACATGCACAAACCTTCAAATTCTGACTCACTACTGACGCTGGACACTGCATTTATATGTAGTGGGGAGGGAGGGTTAGAATTTCTAGTTGCAAATTGAATGTTATATGCTCAAATACAGTTACTGGCGGTTTTTAATCTTAACCACTAATCAATATACACCTTTGTTTTATGGAGTTTTTCCAGTCAACACTTTGATTTACAGAGGGAGGATTTCTATCAAAAACTTTGATTTATAGAGGCGCAGCAGTTGGTTAAGAATACCACAACACTTTGAATTATTGAGGTGTTCCTCTCCAATCCTTTGATTTAGAAAGGTAAAATAACATCGTAGTAGGTAACAAGTTTAAGGGTATGAATGGCAAGGAATTTAAGGATTTGTCATGGAATTACATTTATTGAGGTTTGATTTATCAAGTTCTTTAGGAGTTAGTTTGAATGAATAGCTATATAATGCTAAAATATCTTTATTAAAAAATCCAGCAGACGACTTCAGAGAAGTTTGGTTTTTTAGGTTTTGAAACCAACCAAAACAAATTAAAATACTTTACAATATTATTTTATCAAATCTACTCTAAAGTTGTTGCCAATTTACTTTTACTGCATCCCCTTATATATAGTAAGCTGAGAAACTACATTTAAGTATAAAGAGAAAGAACTGTTTTTGTCAACATTTTCAAATTTGAGTTATCAGTGGAAATAGTTATTTTGGTGCTCACGGACACCCAAAAAGTAGTTTTTAAGGTGATGTGATGGCTGTCTGTCTGATATAATATATCTAGATCCATACTAAGACCTAGATTCCATACTAATGGCCTGATTTTGATAAAGTTTGTTGTGCAGGTACTAATCCAAGGTATCTCCATTTTATATTGAAAGGTAATATTATTTTTTTAACATGAAAAACCTAAATTTCTTAAAAATGGCTTCTACGATTTTAATTAAAATTTGCTAGTTTTTAGTGCTTCAGGTCTCTAACAAAATAAAACCACCCATATTTCTGGGGAAATTAAGTATCAGAAGTTATGGGGCTTAAAATGTTCCATTTTTTAAAAAAAATTTTCATGAAACTCTAATTAATACAAAAATGACTTATCACCATAAAAAAGCTCAAAAATCTAAATAAATTAGTATCCTAAATTATTATTCTATGACTAATGGTTGCGGAGAAAATTGAAGTTTTCATTTAGTGGTAGATGCAGTATGTTATACAATGTTATTCTTATGGGAAAGAATAAAATCCCATTTGGGAAAACCATTTTTCTATTATTTGCTGATCAATTTCATTAAGCTCGGTAAGTAGGTTTATTACGACAAGCTAACATTAACGACTACAGGATATTCGGAATACATCCCCCATCCCCACCCAACCCTGGCAGGAGATTTCCCCTCTTAACACCACTGATTGTGTAACTATAATGACTCTGCAGTGCCTCCAATAAAAGTATTTGTGTGGACGTTTCTGAAAAAATGTTTACTACAGATTTCCCGGACAGCTTACCATACTATTTTATATTTAGCAAATATATAGGAATTCAAAGATTATAGTAGGGCTGAAATAGAGAAAGTATACCGTACTTGTACATCATTTTTCTGATACATTTTATTTAAATTAATATTCTTAGGTACAAAAGAAATATTTTTAAGTGTGTGTGTGTGTTTGTGTGTGTGTGTGTGTGTGTGTGTGTGTGTGTGTGTGTGTGTGTGTCTGTGTGTGTGTGTGTGTGAAAATTTAAATAAAAATATGTTTTGCAACTTAAAATTCTAAAAGTTTTGTTATGCCCAAAGACACTAAAACTAAAAGATATCAAGATTACTAACCAGGTTTATTTTCTGCCCATTGAGCCAACTCTATCCTAACTTCCTCGAAGTCCACCTCTAAGTAGGCAAGTAGGAACCTGATTGGCTCACAGATCCCTTTCAAATTGAAGTATGTCAGCTTATACTTTGGAGCCATTTTCTGGAATATGAAAACATTAGTGACAAATTCACAAACACATTTTTCGTACTGAAGATTTAGGCCAAATAAATACAGTAGACTCCCAATAGTCCGGCCACCTCGGGACCGAACCCTCGGCCGGATTATAAAATGGCCGAATCAACCAGCGTTAATTGTAAATGTCACAAGCCAATCTATTATAACATACAGTTCATGAAAAAACTACTTTTAAGATGGTCTAAGCAATTATAAAATGAAATAAAATTTGCTGGCCTGAGATGTTTTGTTTATATTTTGGCTTTAAAATAAACAAAAATAAAATAAAGTTTTATAACAAATTGCCCGCTAATTTTCAGAAGCATAGTTTAACCAAATTTAAGAATAGACTAGTAACCTGTCGCGGCTACGCTCGCGATCACAACGTAATATTATACTGACATTCCCGTATAAATATTGTATTACCGTTCCAAAGCCAACCTGGCCTGCTGATTAACTGTGTTTACTCTATCCAGCTGATCCAGCTGACAACTTATAGTTACTGCCCAATGTTAAGCTTATGGGAAAAAACTCAACTGTAAGGGGCCCCAGGGCCTCACTCACAAATTATTTCTCTATAAAAAAAGTTTCCTGCACAATTTCACGTTAGGCTCTTTCCAATGACACCAAAAACATGAAAATCGGTTCAGTAGTTTAGGAGGATTGATTGTCACAAAAAACCTGCTCGCCCATTAAATAAGTACTAGTAGCCTGTCGCGGCTTCGCTTGCGATCACAACGTAATATTATAGTGACATTCCTGTATAAATATTGTGTTACCGTTCCAAAGCCAACATGGCCTGCTGATTAACTGTGTTTACTCTATCCAGCTGATTTCTTAAAACTTATAGTTATTCCCCAATGTTAAGCTATGGGAAAAAAACGCAACTTTAACGGGCCCCAGGGCCTCACTTACAAATGATTTCTCTATAAAAAACGTTTCCTGCACAACTTCACTTTAGGCTCTTTCCAATGACACCAAAAACATGAAAATCGGTTCAGTAGTTTAGGAGGAGTGATTGTCACAAAAAACCTGCTCGCCTAAGTATAGATATATTGTCTGAGAGGCTCCTGGACCAGGGTGTTTATTCTTTTGAAGAATTTTTAGAATTTGATACAATTAATATTTAAGTTTCCATATAATTTGTTGTTTTGTTTAAGAACAGTTTATTAGTATATATTTGAACGTTGTCCATTATACTGTAATATGTGTTAAACGGCAACAAAGATATTATTATTCTTATTCTTACAAACAAATTGACTTCAGTCGATATGTGCCGTGGAAAACCCTCCCGTGGGCGGTTATCTTATTTCTATGAGGCCGGCCTAACCATCCGACGGCAGAACCAACCGAGGTCGGAATAGAGGGAGTCTATTGTAGTTAAACTACAGAATTAAATAGAACATTTTTCAATGTTTTGAGGAAACCTGCATATACAATATTTAAAATTATTTATTGGTGAGGGAACGAAGTGGGGAAATCTATGTACAGTATTAGCAGAAATAATGATTCGTTTTCCGTCAGTGTGTGTGTGTGTGTGTGTGTGTGTGTGTTCGTAACACAATAAAGTGAAAACAGCTGCTCACGGATCGTTTTCAGACTTGACACAAATGTTTTCCAGAACACTCCACCGCTTCCAGTTCAAAAATAGAACCCATATTACCTTTAGCGGTTTTTATTTAAAATTTTGTAAAATTTCCATAAGGTAAAGCGCTGGACAAAAATTACAGTTTGTAAAGTACGAGATAGTAATAAAATATTGTTTCGTAATTACAAGAAAATACCAAAAAAATGGTCCTAATTATATGTTTTATGATTAAATAAAAAATACCTTAGTTTAACATGAGTTAATTTAATTCATCAAAGGTTTTTGAAATTTTTAGATTAAAAACTAAAACCAGGTTTTATAAATAAATGTGAGAATTATGTGCCAGGTTCTCCTATAAAGTGAGTAATGTGAGTAAGTTAATAGTTTATCCGCTAGATTGTTGCAGCAGCCAATTATTTTATATTTACTTCTGCCAGCTGTGATCCTTGGTCAGTTTATGATATTTCAATACCTCTGTCATAGCAAACCTGCATACTCAGCGAATTTGCAATTAATTAAAAAATATATACCTCACTGCATAAGCAACTTGCTATGTTATTGTTTGTTAAAGCATTCACATCTCTATTGTAGTAAGGTGAGTTTAGAACGTAATATATTAACAAAAAAAACTAGCAAAATATAACAATTTATTGATTGAGCAAAGTATATTCGTTATTACCAGTAACTTTCATTCAAATTTTCTGAGTTCGCTCAGATGTAGATGTAGATGTGCACAATACTATCGTAACTTACATTAGTTTTTGAGAAATGGAGAAAATTTAATTTGAAATTTGAAAAAATAACATTAACCTTATGGGGTGCCACGTCGGTTACAG
Source organism: Allygus modestus (assembly GCA_963675035.1). NCBI lineage: Eukaryota > Metazoa > Arthropoda > Insecta > Hemiptera > Cicadellidae > Allygus > Allygus modestus. The sequence goes on along the minus strand of OY776111.1, from coordinate 375,476,269 downwards.
AATAACAACTTAAAATAAATATGTAGCACAACAGCAAGAACAGATGATTCATAAATAAAACATTTTAATGACTACTGGAATGGTAACACCATTCTCTAATCAGTTTAAACTCCACATTAAAACAAATTAAACCTGTTTGTGAGAGGGGAGGATGAGGTGGAGAGGTTTCAAACATAAATAAAAAGGCTACTGGAATGGTAACGCCCTTCTGTTACCGTTTTAACTCCACATTAAACGGGGAGTGGATGAGGTGGAGAGGTTTCATGAATAAATAAAAAATATTACTGGATTGTTAAAGCCCTCATTTCAGCCTTTTTAACTTTACATTAAAATAAATTAAACCTGATTGTAAGGGGGGGGATCGCGATAGGTGTCAGACATAATTAAAAAGGCCAGGATAGGGATGGCGATAGGTGTCAGACATAATTAAAAAGGCCACCAAATACTGAAATGGTAACATCCTTCTCTTATTCGTTTTAACTCCACTTTCAAATAAATTAAACCTGTTTGTGAGGGGGTGAGTATGAGGGACATAGAGAGGATGAGGTAAAGAGGTTTCAGGCTTAAATGAAAAGGCTACTGACAACTGGAATGTTAACGTTCTGCTATCGTTATAACTCCACATTAAACGGGGAGCGGATGAGGTGCTGAGGTTTCAGTCATAAATAAAAATAATAATGACTACTGGAATGGTAACACCCTTCCCTTATCCATTTTAATTCCACATTAAAATAAATTGAACCTGTTTTTGAGAAAGGAGGATGAGAGATGGAAAGAGGATTAAGGTTGGGGAGAGGATGAGGGGTGTGGAGATGATGAGGTGGAGAGGTTTGAGGGATAAATAAAAACGCTACTGAATACTGGAATAGTAATGATCTTCTGCTATCCGTTTTAACTCCACATTAAAAAAAGTTACCTGTGGGTTCGGGCGGGGGAGGGGGAGGGAAAGAGAGAGGGAGAGAGATATATATGAGCGCCACAGAGCCCACTAGATATTAAACTATTTTTTGTTTTTCAAATATTTGGTTTAATTTCGACCACTGGGCAGTCTCCAGTTTACAATTAAATTGTTTGCAACAGAGTATAACTGCAACTATACTAAACAATAATACAAATTAATTCAAAACAAAACGGGCTTCTCATAGTGGTGAAAAAATACATCAATATATATATATATATATATATATATATATATATATATATATATATATATATATATATAGTTTGTAATCTTTCAAAAATATATGTTAGGGGGCAGAAGACAAATAATTTAAACTCCTTTATAATAATGTCAAGAAGTACTAGCAGTAGTTCTGAATTTTGAAAATACATTTGAAGGCTTTGATCAAAATCGTGTGCAAGGAAGTTAACATTGTGATTTCAATAAGGTGAACCCGTAAACAAATAAGCTGTTTTGTCAGAAGGACATCGTATCTTTCTTTTAAGAAAGATAAATAATAATATACTATATTTAAGAGGGAGCAGCCCCAGACCCTTTAATATACAAGTTTGATTCCCCCCCTCTTAAAAAAAGTTTGAACTACAGGTTGAGCCTATATGCCTCTTTATTGGTAATGATGTAACCAAGATTTGTATTGGCTTTCAAGCAATTCAATCTAGGCTAGGTATATTTCAGTTATATGTTAGAATACATTGTGTTATTATTTATAATAAGACATTTTCATGTACAATCACTAAAAATACAAAAGTTGATAATGATTAAAGTTTAATAATATAGATAAGAAGGTTATTATACATTGTGATTAATATATAGTTTATTTCAGTGTTTGAATGCAATAACAAGTTCAGTAATACCAGCAAACTATTGTCTATAGGATTCTGTTGACTCACCCAGCCACTGCAGAGACACGCCTATTACTGGGATTACAACAGTGAGTTGATGATAGACCCAAACCAGACACTGTAGACTCAAGATTATCTTGTTTATCTCTCTCTTGAGAAGACATCTTTGGCCTCTAACTCCACTCACTTGATAAGTGCAGAGTCATGCCCAAAAAATTACGTGATGACTTCATAACTTTTGCTATTATATTTAGCGGTTAGCTTATAATTAGTAAAACTCAGTACCACCTCTAGGTAAAGTTTTGGGGGGCGGCACTCGGCGCTCATGACGGGCCATGGGGTGCGGGATTGGGGACGTAGTCCGTAGTGCTAAAATAATGTATTTGTAAATATATATAAACCCGAATAATTTTATAAATTTGTTGTATATTAGTATTACAGTATAAATTTATAAAGGCATTATTGGGAAGAAAGCTGTGTATTCACCATGTTGCACCTTCATAAACTTAAAACATTAAATTCCCAAATCAGATAACACAACCTCCGCTCCCCTCTATTCCGAATCGAAAAGTTGTTTTGATCGCTATCGTTTTGTGACAACTTCAGGGCATTCTGTTTGGTATTGAGAGTGTGAATAAAACTTGCAATACGATGCAAGCAAATTAATTGCAATTTTAAAATATCAAATTACACAATGCAACTAATTATTTTAATCCGCCATCTTAGATTATTTTAAACTACTTCCTAGATGAGGAAATATATGGTTTGGGGATTGGAGAGTATTGAATCGGGATTACATCTTTACTTGAAGTTAAAATGATTTGAGTTTAGTATTGCTATTATGTGTAAAAAGGGGGGAAATATGATACGCCCCCTCAGATTTTGGCACCCCTTCGATCGGTAATTGTAAGGCCCACTCCTCTAGCTTACTTTGAAAAATATAGGTATAAGTTTTTTAGTATAATTTCAATCAAGTTCTTATTTGTTAAAAGAGGTTGAGTGTAGATTATAGAACATTTTCAAAATTTGTCAGGGAACTTAATTGATTGTTGACACCAGTATTAATATAATTATAGCTCTTTGCATTATGATCGCAGCTGTAATCAATCAGCTGATTCTTAGAAATAGCTAAGTCTGGCAGTTCTGTTCTGATAAGAAGGAGATTAAACAAGATTATTTTCTTCCATGGTGCACACATTCACAATAAGAGCATTGTGTGAAAGATCTGAGCAAGTGTTGATGTTGCCAGTACTGAAAGCGTTTAGACTACACATTACAGACATAACAACAACAACTAATTCATGACATAATAGACTGATAGAATAGTTCTGGCTTTCATAAAGTGAGTTTACACCAGTCTCTTGATTTGTGTATTATTTAGGCAGGGTTTTATGAGTGTAACAAATTTACAACCAAAACCTTTACTCTTTATTCATTCGTCAATTTGGTGTTAGACATTGAAAAGGGAAGGCAACCGGTGAGACAGGTAGCTTTATCAGTTGGGTGTGGCAATGTTATGCAAATTTCATGGATTTAACTGAGTCATTTCAGGGCATTGGAGATGGAGTGGAAAATGTTAAGAAATAAAAATTCTTCCCGTCATTACAGATTACTTGCACTTTTGACGTGGTCAATCGATTAATCATCTGTATTTCTTCCAAATTGGCAGTACCTTAAATGAGTTTCGATTGTATTAACGAAAAAAAAATTGTTACAGCCAACTTGAGTTTTTAGAGTAACTGGTGAACCTAAGTGATCCAAACACTTTTACAAGTCAAGATTCAATATACCAGAAAAAATAAAATTAAGCTTTATAGCTATACACAGCCTTAGAGACTAAATACTCGACGATAGAGTCTGTATAACTGGAAAACGTGTTATACATTAGAACCAATAAAAAAAATGATGTTAAAGAAACATTACTTTTGTAAAAAAAATAACATTAACAGCAAACTTTGCTGTTTTCATTGCAAACTTCAGCCTGATAAATTCCCGGAACCGTCAGAATCTTGATCAGTTTTCATTATTTTTCCCCCGGACGAAATTTTTCCCACGCTCAGAACAGGTGTACTGTTAGGTATCAGTTTGTACTTCCCACTTCCTACTCAGTTTTGAGGTTTGTTTTCATTATTATTTTTCTCAAACAAATACATAATTGTTTGTTGATACACAGTGTAATCTCCTACGTTAGTGGGTATGTGTGGGGTATTGGTACTGTGTAAAAACGGAATTGTCCCGTTTTTTCACGATCGTACCCGGAGTTTCAAAAAAGTCTCTCGGGACGCCTAAATGTTCCGAATTTACATTGGGTACTAATAAACACATTTTAAATCACTAAAACTTCCTAATTTAAAACCTCCCAGTTTGGAACAAATTGAAGGAACTATTTGTTAATTCAACTAAACCAGTATTGACATAAGTGATACTTTGCTATTTGATCAACTGGCGTCGTTAGTGCATTAAAGTGAAAAGAGAGTGGACTAATGAAGATAAAAAAACACCTCAGTGTCACGAAAAATGGGTTTGTTTTTTTAAAACTCATACCAGGCCAGAAAAGCTCTCTAAATTTTAGAAGATACGCCAGTATGTATGTGTTTGCAGTCCCTGCCCATAATGGCAGTACAGAAAGAATCTTTTCGCTTATGGACATTCAATGGACGGACGAAAGGAACAAGATGCGAGTGTAGACCCTTTCTTCTGCAATACTGCAAGTACTACAGCTTCAAAATTAACTGTTCTAATTTTTACAACGTTATATTGGATAAAAACAAAATGAGGTTTTAAAAATGGCTGGAACGAAAACAAAATATCCCCAAATTAAATCCTAGAGATTTTTAATATAAGTTTGACAAACGTTTTCAGTTATCTTGTTTAATTAACAAAAACAACCTTGATAGACATTCTTTTTGTAAGAATAAAACTAAAATTTTCGGCTCAAGCCTTCATCAGGAGTACGAAATTTCAAAAACTAAACGATAAACAAAAATAAAAGTAAAACATATGACTTATTAAACTTATGTAGAATTAGATGGTTAAGTTGTTATCTATCTACATAAATTTTATACCGTAGCAGGGTTTTGTATATAAAAATGAACATTTACAATTCATTTTACAATAAATTTAACCTCATAGATTTAAAGTGTTTAACAAAAACAAGATAAAAATAAATGGTAGTATAAAAAAATAACATTAAGAATTTGTTAGGTGATAAAATAAATAAATAGTATACAACATGATAAATTTTGCTTATCTTAAGTCCAAATGGATTTTTAGATTTCAGGACTAATTGATGGGCCTGCTCAAGTTGTTTTATTTGTCTATCTTGACAGTCAGTCCAATTTGCATACATCCTTTAGAGAATAACATTCCTGAAAATATTGTGAATGTTCTCTGGCATGAATGGCAACAGGCTTTTCTATCGAAGGATGATTATGCCTGTGGCCATTCATGCGTACTCTAAGGGCTGTTGTGGTTTTACCAATGTAGTCCTTAGGTCAATTTTTACAGGATAGTTGGTAAATTACATTGGTAATAACATTGGCACAAGTAACGTTTCCACAAATTTAATATGATTTGTTAGTCTGGCTGCTAGTAAAACTAGTGGATGAAACAAGTGACTTGCAAGTGATACAACGGGATTTATTGCAAGGATTACAGCCAGAATTTGATCTTAACGGTTGATTTATTTGAGGTAATTTTTATTTAGCAAGTATGCTTTTCAAGGTGGGAGCTTTTTTGAAAATCAACCTGGGAGGTTTTTGAAAATAAATTTTGAGTCAAAGGTGAGCTTTCAAGAATTTTATGAGCAACTTTCAAAATGTTATTGGTTTTAAATAAGCCAGGAAAATATTGTGTGACAAATTTGGGTCATTACCAAAAGAATTGTTTGCAGAGTGTTTTGAACGATTATCTGCCTATCTATCAGCTGTTTTGGATAACCTTGTTTTCTGAGGGAATTACTAAGTTTATCTATATAATTAAGATAGTCGCGGTTTTCAGGACAAAGATTTTTTGCTCGAATAGATAGGCTTTTAGGAATCGATTTTTTAATATCAATTGGATTGAGTAGGCCAGATAGTCCATGGTGTTAGTATCTTGTATATGGATTTTTAATTTTAAAGCCCAATTTGTAAGGAAAACATCAACATCTAAAAAGGCCAATATTTCTTTTGAATATTTCCAAGTAAATTTTAGGATAGAAAAATTGTTTAGACTAACTAAGAATGAATTTAAACTGTCCATTCCGTGTTCCCAAACCATGAAAATGTCATAAATAAACCTAAGCCAAACTAGTGGTTTTAATGTTTGTGAATTTAGGAAATTTTCTAATATCACCCAAAAAGAGATTGGCAAAAGATGGGGCCATGAGAGTGCCCATCGCAGATCCTTTAATTTGAATGTAATTTTGGTCCATAAATCTGAAATTGTTCATGGTTAAAACAAAATGAATCAGTCATAAAATAAAAGGCTTAGAGTTTGCTGGACGATGTTGTAGATACCTTTTTACTGACTCTTTTCCTTGGTCGTGAGGAATATTAGTATAAAGAGAAACAACGTCAATGGAAACTAGAATCACATCCTCACTGTGAGAAGTATTAACACTGCCAATTTTCTCTAGGAAATCAGAGGAGTCTCTAATGTAGGATGGTAAGTTCTTTACTATAGGTTGGAGGGTGTCATCGACAAAGGCAGATATTCGTTCCGTTGGAGATCCATATCCAGACACAATGGGTCTTCCGGGTGGTGGTCGTGCAGGTTTATGGACCTTCGGCAATAGATAAAAACACTGGTGTGCATGGATTTATGGGGTTCAGAAGTTTTATAGCTTGAGGGTTCAAATATTCATTAGGTCCAAACCTTAATAGGAATTTATTAATATCCTCATTAAATGTCTGTGTAGGATCATTCGGTATCTTTTTGTAGAATTCAGTGTAGTAATTTAGTTGTTTTTCTGCTTCATAAGTTATCTTGTTCAATAATGTTTTAAAGTATGTATTGTATTAATAAATAAGTATCCTCTGAAATATTATTGTTTTAATTTAATATATGCCTCAGAATTATAATTAAAATACAAAAGCAAGTTCTGGACAAGTTCGTTGGGCAAAACAATCGGAAAACTCTAAACCCCTTTTTTTGGGGATTAATCTTTCAAATTTCGAGTTTTTGGACCCAAAAAGGGTCAGAAAAGCCCCGGATGTGAAATTAACGCATGTTAAAAGATGGGAATTAGTGTGACGAAACTTTTAAGCCCCCTCTCGTTATTCTAGCATAAATATTTACCGAGTTATTAAGGAAAATGTGTATCGACCAAACACAGTACGTTGTCTTATGGGGATTTTACATGAGAAAAGCCTATTATTCATTTGTTGGTGTACTTTTATCATCCCCAACAACCTCACGCCTACTTTAAAGCCTAACTGGACCTTCTCCTAGCCTTATAATGTGCAAAATTGTATTCCCACCATTGCAAGTAAATCAGAACAGCATCAGAACAGCCAAAAAATCAATATTTTCAGATTTGAATAAAAATTGGAATAAATGTATGTTTTTAACTGATTTTGAGTTTTTATAGTTTTTTATGTGGAAATTCACTTCCCTCACGTCAGCGTGCTGCGTGCGAACTCGTTTATGAACATAAACTGGCGAAATTTAGTATATGGCTTGATCTGGTTGTGGTTTATTGTTGTTTGTACAAAAAAACAATTTTTCGCCTATGGTTCCTGTAGCAGCAAACCTAGGTACTTGGTCCCCATGTTATTCTTATGGAAAATACTTAAAATGTTATATATCGCTTATTTATGAATGTACATGGATGAAACTTAGTATGTGACTTCACTAAGATGAGTTCTATTGATATTTGCATAAAAACCCATTATTTTGTGTGCCTTGTTGCAGCAAACCTGCGTACTCATCCCCAATGTTATTCTTATGGAGAATAATTAATATTTTAAAAATCGCTTGTTTGTGAATACATTTCTTATGAATCCAGTTAAGTGTTTTAATGTGTTATGTTATATATTCATTGGAAATTCGCTGAGTATGCAGGTTTGCTGCGACGGGGGTATTTATATATATATATATATGTGTGTCCGTAAGCACGATAACTCTCGTAAAAAAAGTCCGACTTAATAAAATTTGGTACAAATATGTAAAGTACCATTTATTTGAACGAGTTCGAAATCCAGACAAATCGCACCATCCGAAGGGGATTTTGGGGGGGGGTTTTGTACCCCAAAAATGGTTTTTTGGGGGTTTTCACATGTATTTGTTATTTAAATCAAATTTTAATTTATACCATTGAATTCAGCTTAAAAAAACAAACAATTTGGTATTTTGATCATTGCTCTACGTCAATTGGTTACTGAGATATTACAAGTGCTAAACACAGTACGTTGTCCAACGTTATTCTTATGGAGAAAAAGACAAATTTTATATCTCGGTTATTTATGAACATAAACTGACGAAACTTGGTATATCGCTTCATCTGGTTGTAGTTTGTTGTTGTTTGAACAAAAAACCAATTTTTTGCCTATCGTTCCCGAAGCAGCAAACCTAAGTACTTGGCCCCCATGTTATTCTTATGGAGAATAATAAAAATGTTATATATCGCTTATTTATGAATGTATATGGACGAAACTTGGTATGTGGCTTCACTTAGATGAGTTCTATTGATATTTGTATAAAAATCCATTATTTTGTGTTCCTTGTTGCAGCAAACCTGCGTACTCATCCCTAATGTTATTCTTATGGAGAATAATGAATATTTTAAATATCGCTTATTTATGAATATATTTCTTATGAATTCTGGTAAGAGGCTTAATGTAATATTAAGACATATATATTCATTGGAAATTCGCTGAGTACGCAGGTTTGCTGCGATGGGGGTATTTTTCAAGTTTTTATGATGTGGTCACCCTTGTGTAAGGGAGCTGTGCGATCATAGCAGGTAGCTTACCGCCTCGCATCGTGCCGTGCACCGCTCCTTGAGATCATCCTGGTCAAGATATAGTTGTCGTAGCAACACATAAATAAATGCATGACAAGTCTCACAAAGAGCAGAGTGTAGACTCAACCTAAGTAAATTAAATTAAAATTTACTAAAATTAGTTGAATTTGCTTAGTTGTTGTTTCCCTTTTTTAATTTTGTTTGTTTTTCAGAACAGCAATGCACATATGACTGTTGTATAGTTTCAAAGTAATCGAAACTCAGCATTTCTATGACGATAATATATGAAATCAAGATTTTAAATTACTAAAGTCTCTGAGCTGAATGTGTTCCATAGCTTGTCATTTCGGGTGATCAGTGTCACACGGAACCAGAAACAATGCAAACGCAACAAGATAACAACAAGCGAGGGAGGGAGGCGCGCACGTCAGTCTTATCTCAGAGCTATGGGGGAGGGGGAGGTTTTGGTTGATGGGGAGGGGGTCAGCAAGTTTGATCTTTGCACGGGCACTGAAAATCTGGCGGGCCGCTCCTGGTAAAACTAGATTTCATTAAGGTCTCACAAACTGTTTGGCAGGTGCTATTTTCTATAATGCATAGGAATGAATAATAAATAATACTATGGCTAATTGTAGCTTAGAATATTTAAGTTTGAGTTATTATGATGTTTTATACATAAAAGACAGAGTCAGGTTGAAATTAGTGTTAGTGACAAATTTCTTTCTGGCTCTATCTTTTATGCTCATGAGATTTGGTCTGTTTTTCATGGGAAACGGGCTTTGCTGAATTCGATGAAACATTTAATGACATTTTGTTAGCGCCATGAGGAGCTAGCTGTGAGTAGCATTTGGAAGCTTTAGGATACGTCAAACCATCATCATTAATACTTAAATGATGCCCCACAGCCATCTAAGTTCCAATGTAAATCTATGGGCATACAAATTTAGGATTACAACTTTGTAACAGCAAATACAATCCAAAGTGTTTTAAACACCTGGAATTATGTCTGGAGATCCACATGCAAGAATGTGACACCAGCTATATTACAATAGAGTGTTTTATAGTTTTATTGCAAAAAAGTGTTGTTTGCCAAATCTTTTAGAAAAATCAATAGTTGGTATATTTTATGATTGTTTAATATTTGTAATTCATCTGCCAATTATATTGATGTAATATGATGATTTAAATAAATAAATTTTAACTATACAAATTTAATTTGCATGGATATTGCATATAGTAAATATTTGTAACTAAAGAAAGTAATTTTCTCTGTAGGTAGTTTGGAAGTTTGTATAGTGATGCAAACATTGCATTATTCTATCCCAAAATCAAATATTAGGACAAATATATCCTACAGGATGAAAGCATATATTTTTTTGGAAATGTATGTAATATTAAAAATAAAACTGTATTACACCTAAGTTTGTCAGTTGATTCTAGAGACAATGAGTCAATCAGACTGGCCATTCTATCTGGTCAATTTGCCAGGGGAGGATTCAGAGGTCATGTTTGGGGGGGGGGGGCGGTCACCGAAAGTTACCCCTCCCCCTTCCCTGTGGATGGTCCCTGGCACCCCCATTATTGTTTTTAACTATATGAAATTATACAACGAATGAAAGTAAGTTAACATAATATATCAATAACCTTGTACTCAAGAAATACCCCCGTCGCAGCAAACCTGCAAACTCAGCGAATTTCCAGTGAATTATAACATGATTCCACTTAACAAGATTCATAGGAAATATATTCATAAACATTCGATTTTTTAAATATTAATTATTCTCCATAAGACTAACATTGGGGATGAGTACGCAGGTTTGCTGCAACAAGGAACAAAAAATAATGGGTTTTTATGCAAATATCACTAGAACTCAGCTAAGTGAAGTCACATACCAAGTTTCATCCATATACATTCATAAATAAGCGGTATATAACATTTTAATTATTTTCCATAAGAATAACATAGGGACCGAGTACCTAGGTTTGCAGCTACGGGAACCATAGTCGAAAAATTTTTTTGTGCAAACAACAATAAACCACAACCAGATGAAACCATATACCAAATTTCGTCAGTTTATGTTCATAAATAAGCGAGATATACAATTTTTCTTTTTCTCCTTAAGAATAACATTAGACAATGTACTGTGTTTAGCACTTTCAATATCTCAGTAACCAATTGACGTAGAGCAATGATCAAGATACCAAATTGTTTGTTTTTTTATGCTGAATTCAATGGTGAAAATTAAAATTTGATTTTAATAAAAGTTACATGTGAAAACCCCAAAAAATCCATTTTTGGGGTACAAACCCCCCCCAAAACCCCCCTTTGGATGGTGAGATTCGCCTGGTTTTCGAACTCGTTCAAATAAATGGTACTTTACACGTTTGTACCAAATTTCATTAAGATCGGACCTTTTTTACGAGAGTTATCGTGCTTACGGACACACACATATATATATATATATACATATATAAAACTTTGAACGAATGGTGTTTTTGGCATCTGGGGACCTCAAAATGAAAAGTTATCATGGTCTCGGGCTTAAGTCTTACCATGAGACTACGGTAATAGCTTCTTCCCTATAGGGGAAATTCGCTAAAAAAAACAATCTTAACTTTATAAACAAGCTAAACAAAAATTAACATTAGTTCTACTGCGCCAGACCGTAAATAAAAATAACATATTTAGGCACTACACTTTTTTCTACGTCATCTGTAGGCGTCTAAGATCAAGTAAGATGCCTATATAAACAATTTATTTTAGTATTTACCCACGCGAAAAAACTATTTACAAAGCGTATTTGAAATCTGCAATACTGAACTATAATACGCAAAGATACAATTAGGATTGAGGCTGAGAGCCAAGGTCAACCACTCGAAAAATGAAAATGTCGTACCACATTTTTACAAAATAAAATACTTGGCGTATGAGCTTCTGTTTGCACGCAATTTAATCTTTGTTCCCTCTTATTTCATTACATAAAATTCGAGGCTCTTTTTGCTTCTAGCCTAGCCACTGGATATTTATTGCCTAACAACGGATTACGAACTTTACAAAAATCAAACCTAACCTGTAAACAAAACTCCGCTTATCGCTGCTAGCAAAAGCAAACGGCGCGACGGTAGGCGGGCAAAATCCAATAAAAATAATCACCGAATACAATTGTATCAATCTTTGCTGCTAAAATTTACCTCCAAGACCATGTTGAAAACACTGCATTTTCGGTCTGTCAACTGGCAAAACTGCAAAAACTTTGCGATACTCGGGAATATCCATGTTTTTGTAAGACGCTTTTAGGTTAAATACATGGATCTAAGTAATGTGTTATAAACTAAAATGGAGGTTTAAAACTTCACCTGTCTAATGGTGTGTATTTTATTTCATTTAAAGAAACGTTTAGGTTCGTTAGTTTGAATTCTAACGTAACCTTGTAGACAAGAACGGCAAAATTTGACTCTCGGAACCAAAAAACTTTCGGGAGGCTTTTGATGCTTACATTTTCATTCGGATTTATTAAAACTTTCATCGTATGCTTGAATAATAAAATAAAACACAAAAATTCTTAGGTTTGGGGGGGTGACCGCCCCTACCGCCCTCCTTGGATCCGCCCCTGAAATTTGCTAAACTTTTATTTCATCTTATGAGGACTCGAGGTATGTAGAGCTTTGAGCTCAGGTATGATTATTTCCATAAGAGTAATCTTCGTAGCAAAGATGTCTTGTTATGTCGTCCAGCTGATGCATAAATCAACAAAATACTATAAGTGTTGCCAACCTTACAGGGGATAATAATCGTACAGCTATTTTTAAATTTTCACTGGACATTCATAAAGAAAATTTAAACCCTTAATCCATTAATCTGAAACAAATCGAAAGAAGATATTAGTTTCATAAAATGAAAACTGATCAAAGTGTGTAAGCAGTTAAACAATGTTTATTTTGAATTACTATGATGAGGAAAATATGGTACGCTACGATAAATATCGTGTTTCCAGCAACACTGCTGGGTGGATTGGTGATCACGTGACCTTACAGCTGTTTTTTCGATGTCTCTTCCGGTTAGCTAGAAAACCTTAAATAGATCGACTGCACAGACCTTACAAAGTATCTATGGACCTTGATGATAAACTTGTCATAAACCATTTCAAATATCATTTAATCTTCTTCCCAAAGGCCTTCCATCCACCCAACATGCTTAATTATTTCAATGATGTTTATTTGTGCTGTATTTGTCAAAAGCCACTTATATATCTTTATTATCCTTTTCCTTATGGCTATGCCACATTGGCCTCCAATGTTCCTTGGCTTAACTTATGGAGAAGACTTTTTCTACTCCGCAACCTCCCATCACAAACTAGAGTGCACTACTCTACAAATATTTCATCAGAACATTTAGGGAATTGCAGATAAGATATATTTCAGTCAGATTTTGAGGCTCTTGACATTATTTTTATCTCTGAGCAAAATCTGAAGTGATATGAATTTGATTTGTTATAATTCTTTTTATATTCTTAACAATTATTTTTTATTTACTTTTACAACTTATATTTATTTACTAGTATTGGCGGCCGCTATCGCAACCGCAACCGCAGGAAATAATCAGCTGTTTCAGGAACAAAGCTTGTAGAAATAGATCCACAGCTGAATGAATACTCCTGGCTCCGCTAATATCAATACTATAATTCGCATTAGCCTGTGACTCCGTGCGCCCGTCCGTTCGCTCCGTGTGTCCGTCCTTCCACGGCTGTTTCTTGAGCTGTAATGGCTCCCAAGCTACGAAAAGATACTTTAGGGGTAATCGAGGTCAGGGAAGCTGCACTTAAGCTGTACTGTTTTTACGCCATTTTAGCATAAATATTAGCGGATCCGGGAGTATTCAGCTGTATTCAGCTTCAAGATTTTTTTCTGAAACATCTGATTATTTCCTGTGGTCGCGATAGCGGCCGCCAATACTAGTATGCTAAAATGACCTAAAAACATTAGTATATTTCATAACAAGAGTGGAAAGTGGGGTTTTGCATGTTCGAGACCATATGTTTGAAGTGCGAGATTTATCGAGCACTTCAAATATGGTCGAGAATATGCAAAACACTTTCGCTCGTGTTTTGAACGATACTTTTCACCACACTACGGAATAAAAACTCATTGTTGGAATGTTAACTGTTTATTAAATTAGAAACATGTTTTAAAGCCCCACTTCCATTTCAGTTGGTGAAACGATAGCAAGAATGTGTTTAGGTTATTAAGTTGTTGACAGTGGAAAATTTTCGGTTGTAAACAATGTTACTTTCGGTAGTAAACAATAGACAGCTGTTGAAAATATGATGTTTCGCAGGTTGCAAACACATAACGAAAACAGCTGAACTCATAGTAGTGTAGTGAAAAAAAAAATTTAAGCTACCGTAACTCAAATAAGGTTGGTTTTCAAGAAAAAAAAACTACACATGAAGCTTCCCCGACCTTGATTACCCCTAAAAAATATCTTTTCGTAGCTTGGGAGCCATTACAGCTCGAGAAACAGCCGCGGGCAGACAGACGCACGGAGCCACAGACAAATGTGAATCATAGTATTGATTATAAATAAATCTATTTTGGAATTAAAATGTTTAAAATAATTATTGTATTATTTTATTGTTTGATGACTTACTTAATTCAATTCAATTCAAAATCCTTTATTCATAGGAGGTACACAGAGTATACATTGAATATAGTGTCAATTGTCTTTTCTTACATCTAATACAAATTTACAACAAATTAAAAGCAATTCTAGATTTTTTAAATAAAGCTAAAAAATAATAATTAATTAATCACATTTTTACACTATTAGGTTATTACATTTCCCCTGATGCTAAAATAATTTATTTTTTGATTTATTTGGACTTTACCTATCGCTTCTAGTGTTTAAAACTACACTACGTTTCGGGAGGTAAGGAAACTCCTCCCGTTATCAAGTGAACCCTACTTACATCTACATATCAAACTCTTACACCTAACTAACCTACATTTTTTTTTGTTTTTTTTTTATTATTTTTCTTTTACATTTTAATTTACACTAACACAAAGATAACAAATATATATACAAAAAATCAAATACATTACACTAACACAACATTTATATATACACCTAACTAACCTACATTTTTTTAAATATTTTCCTTTGCAATTTAATTTACACTAACATAAATATAACAAATATATATAAAAAAATCCAATACAATACACTAACACAACATTTATATATACGAACAAATGGAAAACTGACAATACATTACCTGTTCTGCATCGTGGCCTCCAAGCTGACGGGCAAGCACGGGAAACTTAAATCTCACGTCCATCCACAACCAAACCGCACACTAGACTAGTGGCTAGCGGCAGTGGAGGGGGGAGAGCCGTTACCCCCACCTACCGACAGGGGCACGTGACGACACAGCTGTGGCTACCCACACGTCTTTGTCGACGGGAACATGACACGGAAACCAAAAACTGCACGATTCCTCCTAGAATGCTACACGGGCACCGGTACGATATTCTCATAGAAATCTCTATGAAGGATATCTCTATGAGAATATCGTACCGGTGCCCGTGTAGCATTCTAGGAGGAATCGTGCAGTTTTTGGTTTCCGTGTCATGTTCCCGTCGACAAAGACGTGTGGGTAGCCACAGCTGTGTCGTCACGTGCCCCTGTCGGTAGGTGGGGGTAACGGCTCTCCCCCCTCCACTGCCGCTAGCCACTAGTCTAGTGTGCGGTTTGGTTGTGGATGGACGTGAGATTTAAGTTTCCCGTGCTTGCCCGTCAGCTTGGAGGCCACGATGCAGAACAGGTAATGTATTGTCAGTTTTCCATTTGTTCGTATATATAAATGTTGTGTTAGTGTATTGTATTGGATTTTTTTATATATATTTGTTATCTTTATGTTAGTGTAAATTAAATTGCAAAGGAAAATATTAAAAAAATGTAGGTTAGTTAGGTGTATATATAAATGTTGTGTTAGTGTAATGTATTTGATTTGTTGTATATATATTTATTATCTTTGTGTTAGTGTAAATTAAAATGTAAAAGAAAAATAATCAAAAAAAACAAAAAAAATGTAGGTTAGTTAGGTGTAAGAGTTTGATATGTAGATGTAAGTAGGGTTCACTTGATAACGGGAGGAGTTTCCTTACCTCCCGAAACGTAGTGTAGTTTTAAACACTAGAAGCGATAGGTAAAGTCCAAATAAATCAAAAAATAAATTCAAATCCATCGCTATTATGAGTTTCAAAAATACAGCTAAAATAATACCATAAACCTTCTACATTACTTTTCAAGTTTTACAGGAGGTGGACAAATTTATTTAATTATTTATTTATTAGGGAGCTATGCTAATCAGGTATTCTTTTAAGCATTTTTAGTGAATTTCCTTTGGAAAGTGAACTATTAGCATGATCCGCACGGTAAAACTTAAGCCCGGGACCACCATAGAAGTTCCTAACGTGACCCCCTGAACACGTTTTGGGGGGTAGTTCAAAATTATATATATATATGTGTGTGTGTGTGTGTGTGTGTGTGTGTGTGTTTGCACTCTAGCAGTTGCATTTGTTGTCCGATTAACTTAAAATTTGGTAGGGACGTTCCTTTCTGTAATCAGTTGTACATGTTCGTTGGGCAAAACAATCGGAAAACTCTAAACCCCTTTTTTGGGGATTAATCTTCCAAATTTCGAGTTTTTGGGCCCAAAAAGGGTCTAAAAAGCCCCAAATGTAAAATTATTGTATGTAAAAAGATGGGAATTAGTGAGACGAAAGTTTTAAGCCCTCTCTCGTCATTCTAGCACAACTATTTACCAAGCCAGACGTCACGATTGCTACGTCTGTGGTAGACGCTTCACACGAAGCGACAATATCCACCACCACGTCAATGCGGTTCATGAACAACATCCTGCGGTGGAGCCCCAACCACAACGAGGCTAGTAACGATATGTTATCGAGTCATCTGTTCTTTGTATGGTAATAGCTTTACAACAATAGTCTTCGTAATTTTAACTTTTATTAATAACTATAAAATAAAAGATTTGTCATCGATAATTTTGAAATAAATTATAATTTATATATTGAACCTTTATAAATCGGTTTAAAAATAATTTTCATTCTCCTCCAATATTTTGAAAAGATCACTCAGCTTTAATATTTTGTAAACTTTGGTTGTATGTCCTCAGGTTGTTGTCTTAAGAGTCTATGAGGGTTTGTAAATGCTGCAAATGTATTTTCTAATTGTTTTATAAGTTGACTAATCGTCATTATGTGTTGCAGATTATCCCTGCCAATTGTGTCCGGTCGTCTTTATGGGTCTGGAGGACTTGCGTCGCCACATGCAGACGAGTCACTCAGCGAGCCAAGCAGCTGCCTCCTCCTTCTCTTCAAGCTCTGCCCGCCACGTGGATTACGAGCAATGCGGTCGGCGCTTCCAACAAGACTTGGAACTGTGACGACATGTCCGGACGGTCCATGTACCCATGTTCCGTTGTGAAGAGTGCGGCGCCACCTTCCGCAGGGAGGACAGTTTGCGCCAACACACCGCCAGGCTTCACGGTGAGGGCTCGAGGTTCCGCTGCACCTACTGCGACAAGGCGTTTAGTCGCCGCTTCAACCAGGACCAACACGAGTCTCACAATTGTCCTATTGTGAGGAACCTGGTTCACGATCACCTGCCCAGAGTCTCTTCCCCTTCTGATAGCACCGAGCCCCAGCCTCGCCCAGGACCCAGCACCGAGCCCCAGCCTCACCCAGGGCCCAGCACCGAGCATCAAACCGAGCCTCAAATCAGCGATGACGAGATGGAGGGTTCCGGCCTACCCACGTTCCAGCTCGTACATCGGGCCCTCCGCAGACGCCTCCTCATCTACCAATTGTCTCAACCAATGGATGCCTTGTTGACTGTTGAGGAGGCGCTGGTCTTCTTGTTTCAGGAGGTTTTCGACCTGTTGACCGATGTTAGGAGCAGACATCCCAGCATCAAGGTGAATATGGTCCTGGAGTGCGAGTTCACCAACATCCATGGAGCCACTTATTTGCGATCCTTCAATACCGTTAACGTCCCACTGACCAAGGCCTCTGACTTGGAGAATTTCCTGTCAGCAACCTTTAGCATGATTATGACCAAGAAGGAGCAGTGCGAGTTGTTAGGAAGCGGTTGGACGTTTCTACGCATACGGGATCTGAAGATCCGTGTGAACGAGTACACGCCGCTGGGAGGCAAAGCCTATATTCAGTTGCCAAAGGCTATTGCGGATGCACACGCCGTCATCAATGTGCAGAACGTTGACAACATGTGTTTCATGTACGCCTTCCTGACGAAGTTCGTCCCAGAGCACCAGCAGAGAACCACATCTTATACCTTCGATATCATCGCCCGGTACAACTGGACCGGCCTGCATTTTCCCATGGCTCTGAAGGATATCAAGATCTTTGAGCGTAAGAACGCCATCAGCGTGAATGTTTACGGGATCGAGCGACCGATGGTGGCAAGGCGCCCCGACGGAACGGCCGAGTTCAAGGACAAGGTGTACCCGTTGAAGATCTGTAAGCGGGAGCGTGAAGACCACCGTGAACTGCTGTGCGTGAACACTGACGGGGACAGTCACTATGCGCACATCGCGGACCTAAGTCGGTTGGTCCGCCCCCAGCTCATCAACCACGACCACAGGATCTACATCTGCAAGCGATGCTTCACCTATTTTGACAACCAGCCCAACAAGCTTGGACTGACGGGCACTCAGCGTCTTGTGGAGCACAGGCGTTACTGGCTATTCCAACGCTCCCCTCCGCTTGGACATGTCAAGGAAAGAGAAGATCCGGTTTACGCATCTCGAGTACACCCGGCAAGAGAGGTTCTCGATCTTCGCAGACTTTGAGTGCTCTCTGCAGCATGTCATTGATGACCCGGTGGAAGTACCACCCGGTACCAGACCCTTGCGTATGTATGCACGTCCCATACACCTTTGCCTATCATTGACTCGCTAGGCCTAGAGGAGTTCGAACCTCGGGTCTACTTCGGGGCCGACGCGTCCAAGGTGTTTATGTAAAGGCTGAAGATGGACGTGTTGATGCTGTGGAAGTTCCTTTTTAACATGGGAGCTATGCACCCTTCTTTGACCCTACAGGAGATGGAGGATTACCTCGCGGCGACCCATTGCTACCTCTGCAACAATGAGTTCACCGAGCATGACATCAAGGTGCGGGACCACAACCACACCCCACCATACGAGTCCCGCGGAGCGGCGCACCGGTCGTGCAACCTGCGGTATAGGGAGCAGCGGGTCATCAACTGCTACTTTCATAACCTGTCCAACTACGACGCCCAGTTCATAGTTCGGGAGCTGGCGAATGAGCCCGGTGATGTGGACTTGTTGGCGCACCGAAGAGCGCTATATCACTGTCACCAAGTGATTCCACTTTGGCCAGCCCGGGGATAACCAACGACAGACGTCTTTTGCGGTGCGGTTCCCGGACACTTACAGGTTCCTGTCCATGAGCCTGGCCAGCCTCGCATTGGGACTTCCCACTGACAAGATGCGAGAGACCAGGAAGTGATTCACCGACGACCGGCTCTTTGACCTAGTGCGCAGGAAGGGCGTGTTCCCCTACGACTTTTGTCACATCGTACAACATGTTGTACTCCACCAGGGAGCTTCCGCCCCAGACGGCGTTCAAAAACAGCCTGACCCTGGAAGACATCGAGAATGAAGAGTACGAGCATGCCCTCAATGTGTGGCGAGCCTTCGAGTGTCGACACTTCAAGGACTATGCTGACAAGTACCTGTGCTGTGACATCGCCCTGCTCACTGATGTGTTTGAACAGTTCCGGGACTCGTCGCTGGCCGAGTACGGACTGGACCCCGCCCATTATTACACCCTGCCCTCTTACACCTGGGACGTCATGCTCAAGACCTGCGATGTGGAGCTGGACTCGCTGCAGGACTTTGCTATGTCCCTCCTTGTGGAGCAAGGCATCTGAGGAGGTATCTCCCAGGCGATTACCCGCTACGCCAAGGCCAACCACGACCGGTGTCACCCGGAAGACCGACGCCCCAACGAGCCGACACGCCACCTCCTATACCTGGCCGCCAATGGACCTCTAAGGTTGGGCCATGTCCCAGTATATGCCTACCGAAGATTTTCAGTGGCTCAGCCGCGAGGAGATCGACGCCTTGGACATCGCCGCGCTGGACGCAGAAGCTGCTACATACTGGAAGTGGACCTCCGCTAACCCGCTCACCTCCACGACAAGCACAAGGATCTTTCTTACTGCTGCGAGACCAAGCGTCCACCAACAGGGAAGTACCGTAAGCTAGTGACCACCCTGGACGGCAAAGAGAATTACATTTGTCACTACAGGATCCTGCAGCAGGCGTTGAACGGACTGGAGCTTGCGGCTGTGCATCGGGCGATCTCGTTTCGCCAGTCTCGGTGGTTGAAACCTTACATCATCATGAACACCGAGCTGCAGAAGAAGGCCAAGACCAAGTTCGAGCAAGACTTTTTCAAGTTGATGAACAACGCGGACTTTGGCAAGACTATCGAGAACGTCCGCAAGCGTCTCAACGTGAAACTGTTGTGCACCCCTGAGAATTTCAGAAAATACGTCACCAAGTCCAATTTCCTCAACCGCACGTATCACACGGGGGATGTACTCCTTGAGCATCTCACCAGGGTGAAAATCGTCCTGGACAAGCCCATCTACATTGGCATGTCTGTCCTGCAGATGAGCAAGTGGCTCATATACGATTTTTTGCGGAAAATTAAGAAAGGCTACGGTGACCGCCTGACCGTAGACTACATGGACACGGACAGCTTCGTGTTTGACATCGTCCTTCAGGACATCTACAGGGAGATAATGGAGCACCTGGACGATTTTGATACCAGCGCCTACCCCAGGTCCCACCCCTGCTACAGCCCAGACAACGCCAAGGTCATTGGCAAGTTCAAGGACAAGTGTAATGGTCGATCCCTGTTTGAGTACCTCGGGCTTCATTCCAAGCTCTATTTCATGGACATCGAGGACCCGAGAGAAGAGACTGGATCCAAGGCTGTCAAGCGCGCCAACGGGGTCGCCAAGGGGGTTGTGAAGAATGTACTCACCCCCGACGACTACAGGGAGTGCCTGTTCAACGGCGTGTTCCTGAGCACTGTGAACACTTAAATTCGGTTCCAGTCCCATCTGCACTGCGTCTTCACGGTACAAGCGAATAAACTATCCTTGAGCCCCGCCGATGACAAGCGCTACATCCTGGCTGACGGCATTCACACCTTGCCGTGGGGACATAAGGACATCCCACCACTGCCAAGAGGAGGAGGAGGAAGACGAGACCACTCTGAGGAGGAGCAACAGTTAAGGGAGAAGGAGGAGGAGGACGATGTTGATGAAGAATTCCCTGTTTTGGGTTTAAGTTTATAAGTATATAGTATTTATAAGTTTATTTGTAAATAGTATTTGTAAGCAATTATATCGTAAAAGTGTGGTTTACATAAGAAATCTGTGTTGTTATTACCTAAGCCATATTTTCCCTCCTGATTTTCAAAATTATAAACATATCCAAGTTATAACTACTATATACTGAAATAATTTTTTATAAAATTAAAAAATTATCAAATATTGGACATGTATCTTTTCTTAAAATATTGAAGTGAAAGGACAAATGAAAAAAAACAAGTTATTACATCATATCATTTTTATTGAAACATAATAAGAATATACATACACAATTACAAAAATCGTAGTATTAAGTTCAACATCATAGTGAGAAGATGGAGTCGAAGAGCCTGCGGAACAGAGCATCGTTGATGGCGGGAGCGGCCAGATCGAAGAACTGCACGTAGTCGTTGAGTGACATACCAAGAGTCGCTCAACAGTACAGTTAGGTGATACAGTAGTGTCCGCACACAGAAGTATCGAAGCCCCGTAGCCGATACTTGTTGTAGACATAGCGGCGTGAATTGCGCCTCAAGAACCTTTGATAGTCTGCCTGGTATGGTAACATGCCCTATAGCTGTCAAAGTATTCGATACGGTCCCCACAGTAGAACGCCAACCAGTGTGTTCCCCTCTCTCGGTGTGTGACATGGTGTTGACCACTAAAGCGGTCTGGGGCTGAACGGGTGTATCAGGTAGACGGTCCGAGGCTCTGACCGCAGCGTTCTTCAGTCCTGGGATTCACACCAGGCACTTTTCGATCTGGGTGGTATTCATCGTGGACGGAAGGAACAGTGACAATTGAGGGCTGGGGTATTTCCATCGGCAGCCATCAGCCAGCCGCGTAGAATGATGCAGTTGTGCAGGGCGCAACGGTTGACGGCGCTCTTATGGTGGCGGAAGCATAGAGTCTGGTAGGAGAGTGGCCCGTTGAGTGAGCCACAGCCCAGGTCATCCATGTTTTGAATGGTGGTGGCAGCAGGCTCGGTGATCAGGTGCCGCTTGACAAAATCCCTTTTTTGAGATCCCTTCTCGTAGACGATGGGACGGTGGATGAAGCAGGCCCACAGCTTGTCCAACAGGGCGACGTAGGCGATGTCGCCCTGTTCCCACTCGAGCCCGTGGTAGTGGAACGTAAGCCAATTGCTCTCACGCAGTTTCTCAGCAGTCATGTAGTCTTGATTGAAGGGTGGACGGGCGATGTGGTGTATGATAAGCGTGCCGGTAGTCATGTCCACCACGCAGACCTCTTTCACGAGGAAGTTGTCACTGTCCTTGAAGCACTGCATGTCCAGCACTACGCTTCCGTGATGGCAGCGCACTAGACCGGCAGGCTCGGTGTTGTAGATCGGTGGTGGCACGTCCATCTCGTACGGCTGACTGAACTGAACGCGCGCGCTGCCTCGACCTTAAGCAGCAGTGGCGGCGGGAAAACCCATTAGCGCGCGCGTGACAGTTTCAAACTTGTTTACCCGCCAAAGTCCACAGTCATGTTCCTGTGACGATCCAATTCCACAACGTTATCCAACTCGGCGTATACTATACAGTTGACAGCCTCTGTCAGCGGTGTGACGAAACCGATCTCTATGCGCAGGTTACCATTACGCACCAGGTTCCAGTGGCTAGGTTGACCAGCTGACATGTCGGGTGTCAGATTCAATACCTACAGGTGATAACCATATGGATATTCACCGCGCCCGATATCGTTTCCGCTGTCTGAGAAATAGATCCCGGTGCCAATGTTGGGCGTGTGATAGGCGAGCACATACAACTCGTGACACGGTGAATTATTTCACCATGTAATCTGGTGCCCGGCACTTGCTCACCGTCCACGTACAGCGCAAAGAAGTTCATGCTGTAGTTTTGGAAATTGAACGGATTCTTCTTGTAGTTTCCAATGAACGACTGGTTGATGACCAGTCCGACTATGACACGTTTCAGCAGTTGACCTAGAAACACGCTGTCCAGAGTTTTACCACTGATGCCGGTAAGCAGCGTGATGGTTTTCACTTCCACGCGCGTGATGGGGTATTTGGCTGTGCCGGACTCTAGTGTCCTGCTGTGAGACAACAGCACGCTCGGGTTGATCTTACAGTGGCGCATAAACATGTTGACTTCGCTAATGTCCACCTTATAGTCGGTGACGGTTTTGGACATTATGGAAAACGCGATCCGGGACCTGATCAAGCGAAAGCGCATCTCAACACCGTTCAAAATGAACTTGTCCTGGTTGCACAGGTCAACGTGCAAATGTCCAACCATGTCCACATAACGGCTGCCGTGACATATGCCCTTCGTGTCCGCCATTAGCCTCTTCGCAATTGTCCATATTACCAGCGGCGTCCTCAAAGAACATCTCCGCGGTGAGGTGCGATGTCTTCGAGTCACCACCATAGGTCATCAGGTTCTTCAGGTAGGCGCGATAGGCGTATGTGTTGTTCTGATGAGGTGACACCAGTTTGTTATTCAGGTACAGGTCCACTTGGCTGAACAGCGAGTGCATCCAGTTGTTAACTGGGCCCACTTATTTTATCGGTGGCTCACTCGCTATAGCATCTCCATTTGCTGCTTTAATCGTAGCCTTCACGTGCAGTAGCGTCTGTGACAGATCCGTATACTCATCCCCATGACTTGGAACTATGAACTCCACGGGTGAGTGGTCTGCCAGGGACGAGACGGGCTTGTACTGCACCCATTTACCACTCTCTATACTGGTCTGTGTTGGTGGCAGTGAGAACAGGTCTAACTCGGTATTGACACACTCACACGATTTTTGATGTAGAAACGCCATCATCCAAATATGTCTTTCACAGTACGCTTCTTACGTCGCACAACAGTCTTCCTCTTGACGTGTTTTACAGGCTTTCTTTTCTTCTTAGTTGCAGTCTTCGTTCCAAGGAGTTTGGCCAGAGACTGAGGGGTCACTCGCTGTATGCACCTCTTTTTATAGACACCACCACCGCTCAACACGCGATCCAATTTATCGTCAACTTTGCGTTTTAGCGACCCGGTGAATTGCTTGAGTCGGGCGTTGGCTGCGACTCGGGAGTCAGTTGTGCCCCCCGATAGATCGCCCAGGAAACCCACACCTGACCTTAGCGCCTCGTTGTCCATTGCTGACACGCTGGACTTGATCAACGGGGCCACTGTACGGATCAGCCCGCCAAGGAAACTTCTAATGCCATGGCCGCACTGGAAAGCAGCTCCCCTGAATACGGAGGATACTCCGCGGGCTGACTGCTATTGGCGGTAGTACGCCAGATAGGGATCGTTTGGATTCATTGCTCAGGTTGCTCGGGTTGTTTGGCTCTCTGCGCAGGTGAAGCTTCATGCACGTAGTCCCAAAGTGGAATGGCAAGTCCCAAGTGGATTGATGTCATGTGCTGTTCCTTAAATCAATTTCCACGCCCTCACACGAGCTCTTCATCAACGGCACGTAGTGAGGGACGTTGAAATGCACAATGTTATTCGCACCGTTCGTGTAGGTTTTGGCGTCAATGTTTACGATATTTAATAACGGTGCTACTGTATCACCGACTAGTTGAGGCTCGACTAGATCGCAATATACGTACATGTACGACGGGATTCCAGCCAGTAGGTTGGGTGGTCTTATAGCTTTTCTCTGTTTAATAAATTCCAAATTGTGGATATCGTATCCCATCTGTAACGCTAGAGTGGGACTCAATTCCAGTTGCTCTATGGTCTGATCTATTGAGATCAATTCGACCTTTCCCGTCTCCTTGTCATGCTCAAACTCACATTGGTATAATTTAAATTTTGGAATGGCATTGATCGCATTTAACTATTCGTCTATGTCTCTATAGTTTCCAGCTTCCACTTGTACCGCAATCAGTATCGACTTGTCTGTGTTGTCTTTCGCGTAGAGAAACATGCGAGTGTCTTCGCCCACTGTGATAAACGAGCATGGATAATGAGCTTATACTAAAGCGACTTCCCATTCGTCCCCACTCAATTGCATGACTGACGGTAGGTAAGTGATATAATTAGCCACGGTGTTGTTTGGATAATAGTTCATAGAACTGTTGCTGGGCAACGTCAGGTAAAGTTGCTGTGCCTCGTCATAGAAGCAGTTGTACTTCGGATGCAGGTACCCACAAGTTGAAATTCTCTCCGTAACCGACCCACTTGACTAGATAGCGCTTACTGCGGCCTCGCCCTTTAGTGTCCAGTATTTTATCTATTTCATACAGGCGATCTGGAGCGGTTGTCACTTTTTGCATTTCATGCTCGTAGAAACGACCTTCCAACAGCGTTCCGTTGAGATCACCCAGCACGTATACGGGCAGATCCATATATGTGGTCCACCACAAACAGTTCTTTACTCCGATTGGTCCCATAACCTTTAGCGAACGTACCTTTCTCCTTGGCTATGCGCACCGTGTCACTCGGCTTGAATTTGGGCTTGCAGCGTTGGATTGTGTTTCCATACATGCGGTGCCACACCTTGTACACTATTTTCCCATCGCCTCTGTCCACATCGACGGGTCGCAAGGCACCACCCAAGCTCTTGTGTGGACTATAGTATTACATGTCATTCATTCATTATTTAGTGATAATTTTCCCATTATGTGTTATTTTATATTTAAGTTTCCCTATAAATGTACTAATTAATTAATTTCCCCTAAATGTGTTATATGTGTTAATTGTCCCATGTCTATGCCTAATAATAATCATCATTTATCATCACTCCTCAGAAAACATTCCCCTCTATGTATTTAATGTTTATTTATCTATGCAATTGTATAATAATATGTATTTCATCAATTTAATCACCAATAATTATTCACAGCCTATCCCCATATAATAGCCTACTCACTTAATTTAATATGTTTGTTAATAATAATATTTTAGATATAATTTATGTGAGAGGATTGCAATAACATTAAAATTTAATATAATATACTTTTCAAAAATAGTCCTTAAGGAATCTAAATTACAGTGACCAGTGTTAACAATTGTGTGACCATGTGCTTCTCAACAATGGACCATGCTTCCAGACCTCATCTCTACTAGATCTTTCTTCTTGCTCCAGATGCCATAGTGTTAGGACCTAGAATCTGTGAAGGACACAGTTCCTATTTTAAATTTCCCAGTATGGCCTAAGTTTTGCATCGCTTAGTGCTCATTTTATTAGGGACTTACTGCTCAATTAATACCATCTTTAAATTCACTCCTTTTTATTTGATTTTCCCCAAAAACTGGTATTTGAGCGAAGAACATTTGTAAGCAGATTGGTAAACTCCTTCCATTGTATTCTATTTAGGGACTGGAAAGAATACAGACATTTAAATAGAACAAGCCTAATGTTCTGAAAGTTAAAGTAATCTCAAGAGAGTATTTTTTATATTGAACTATCTTTCCAAATTTAATTTTGAGTATTTTAACCATTCATAAAGTCAGTGAAACCATTGGACTCTCCTTTTGGACAACAACCAAAATTTTCATTGTTGTAAATTTTCAACACATCAGCTTAATTGGACTTAATATTCTTTCAAATATCATCCCAACGTTATTCAAGTCAGCACGATACTTCCCCCCTGAGAAAAAGAGCCCTCACTTGTAAAGAAACCCCATTTAGAACCCAAAATATGAACATTTAGTTTTAGGCCTACCAGTATATTTGTCATTTACCTTCTAGGCTAGGCCACACATTGTAACTGTTCCCCCTGAGTTGTATATTATTGTAAATCCCTTTAATTGAGAACTTTTTGAAACATAATTGTACTAATAGATAAATAAATATTGTATTGTTCCTCTGTAACTCTGTATTTTATTCAAATAGTTAAAGAAATCTTAGAAATTGTACACCTACCTTTTGTTGACATCCAGAGTAAATACAAAACACATTCTACTCACTACAATAAAGTAAAGGAGACCACAAGTACAAGTATATTTATTATCAAGTCAAAGAAGATCATTTGTGAGCTATATTTAAATAGCCTAGGGAATTTTGTAAGTAATAACACTGATTTTTGTAAAGAGAAGCTAGGCTTAGCACATGGCAGCCATTGCCCTCAGATCCCGATAGCATCACTGTTTATATCCACTTTTCCTGAGCACATCCGAGCAAACAATTAGTTAAAAGTTACCAATTTAGAATCATAAGTAATTAAATAAGTAATTAAGTAAAAACAATTAGAAAATCAAATAAGAATTTGGCGACCCAACGTACTGGCTTGAATAACAGTTGATAAACATTGCAATCCTCAACTAGAGTAAGCCTAGAATAAGACCATATTTAATATTAAGTTCCCGTAATTGTTTCCCTCCCCACCAATAATAACAGTGTATAAAGGTACCGCATATTTAACTATCTCGCATATTATAATAAAAACGAACACACGATGGCCGAAAACAAGTACAATCTACGGAAAACACGAAACTACCCCGCAGCAGACGCCGATTCGAGCGACGATGAAACCAGCAGCCGCCATGTTGCGCAGAACGAAAACGAAACTGTCAAGACCAAAGACCGCCAAACCTACACCGACCCCATCAGCCAATCAGAGAACGTCGATTTCGTAACCTCTACGCGAGATTTCTCTCTCAGCCTGCCCTTAGACGCTAACTCTGCTTTCTCAACACCAGAACGAAATATCGCCAGCCGACCGACCCGAACGCTGACGGACACACCCGAAGGCTCCCGAACTGGATTCATTCATTCGAATGAACAAAGGCGTGCCGCCAGTCCATTGAACAAGTCGACGCTGATTCATTCCTCGCGCTCGATGACTGATGCACACACAGACGACGCAACTAGCAGATTAAAATGTTACAAACCCGACTACACCGACACCTGCAATCGATATAAATATGTTAGTGACCCTTATGACTAATTTGGGAAATAAAATTGAACAAACTAGTCTCGATTTAAATAACAAATTTGAACAAACCAGTATCGATTTAAATACGAAAATTGAACAGACCAGCGCCAAAATCGAATCTGAATTAAAATCTGAAATACAAGAAACTAAATCTGGAATCCAGACGATTAATGCAAATTTCCAACAACAAATAAATCAAACCAAAACCGAATTGACCAAAATCATCCACGATAAGACCAACGAAACTCAGCAGGAAATTCAAGCCTGTCGAAATGCTTTCGAATCGCAGATACAAGAAACAAGAGAAAACCAAATCGAAATTCGATCAGAAATTAATGCCATCAAAATGACCCAAAATGCCCAATCTGAAGAAACTGCCAAATTAACTGACAAATTAATACTTAGAATTGAAAATTCCCAAACACAAATGAGGCAATTCGTGTTGGACAGTATCTCACAACAACAAATCGCCGCCGAATTTTAAAATAAACAATATCAAGAAAATATTATATCTACCGTCAAAACCCATCTGGAAGAGCATAAACAAAATTTTGATCTGAAAATAGAAGAATTAACTGTCAAAACGCAATTGGATAACGAACGTAATTCTAAAGCAAACCTAACGGCACTGAAAAATGAAGTTATCCCCAAAATTACATTGCAAACAAAACTAATTGAGGCACAACAAATTGAAATCCAAACCTTGAATCAAAATTTAAACAAATGTGAAACTGAAGTAACCAATCTGAAGCAAGCAAATCAATTAAACGGAATGGCCGGACAAATCAAAGTAATATGCAGTGGAAGCGAAGCCAATGATCGTCTAATGCCGAAATTTAATGGACGGAGCGGCAATCCAAATGAATATTTATACAAATTGAGAAGGTATTACGAACGAGGAATCGAAAGGAATCAATGTTGCGACTCAACTGAGTACCTGAAAGACCTGCTTGAGACATCCTTCGAAGGACCAGCATCACGATGGCTACAGCTGATAAAAAGTGAAATTATTGATTGGGAACATTTTGCGAGAGAATTCGAACTCAAATACTGGAGCCAGGCAGTCCAACGAGGAATTAAAGCAAAAATCGAATCGGAGAAGTATAGAGCCAACGGAACGTTAAGCCGGACGGAGTACTTGACAGAAAGAGTATTGTTACTACAATCGATGACACCCAGCCTAAGTGAAGAGGAGATAGTGACCCTTATGGCGGAGCGATTTGACGCAATAATCCAAGACAGCATAAGCGTACAGAACATCACCACGATCCGAGCGATGGAGAGACTACTGCAGAAAGAAGACATAAAAGATGGACCTAAGAAAGCCAGGAACCACAACAACCAGCAAAGCAACCGACCAGCCAGTCCAACCACTTCGAACCAACAGAATTACAACGATCGATATGATAACCAACGGGCCTATCAACCAAAAATGAACAATTACCATAGTTACCAGCAAAACAAATACCCTTCAAACAACTCTTCGTATCGAAATCAACAAAATTACAGGAATAATGGTAATAACAACCAGCAATACCATAGAAGTCATCATGACAACAAGCCGTATCAACGTGAGCAATATCATCCCAGAAACTATGAAAAAAACTACAAAAATGATCGTCAACACCCTACCAACGAACAGAATCAACTCTGCGCCATATTTAGACAAAATCCCAATCCACCTAATGCTCCAACTGTATCTCCAATGAGCCCTCATTCAAGTAACAACAATACTGCTAGTCCACGTTCCTCACCGTCTCAAACGAGACAGGGAAACGACTCGGCGCTGTAGACCACGGCCGAGAAAGGGTTATGTTGTCATGCGATCACCCACTAAATACAGCGCCTACTTACACTATCCTCGGTCAAACCATCAATCACTCTACAAATCTTATGCAGTCCAACAACATAATATGTGATGAAAATTTCCTTTTAGAAGATGAGTACGAAAATGATGTCAATTCAAATTATACACAAATTAACTGTCCAGAAATCAACATAATATTAAACAATATCAGCACTAATGCCTTAATTGATTCCGGTTCTTCTGTAACTTGTATAGCCGAAGCTTGGTTCAACGAAAATAAAATGAAGCTACAACCATTTGAAGAATTACCAGTGAATAACACCGTTATCGAAACAGCTGTTGGAGAAAAGTCTAAACGTGTTTCCCGCACAATATATGTTCCCACCACCATTGATAAACATACGATGCTAATTGAATATTTGATAGTGCCACATTTAATAAAACCCATAATTCTCGGAGTCGATGTTCTATCTGCCCTCAAAATGGATTTAAATTTCAACACAAACGAAATAAATATGAAAATCAATAATGATAATGTTACAATGAAGTTTAATATGTGTCATCATGAAGGACAGTTATGTCAAATAATAATTAATAATAGCCATAGGCCAAATAATAATATGAATAATAATTTTGATAATATGATGTACGATGAGTACAATGATGATTTAATATATGATAAATATGATAGCACAGCATACAACTTCAACGAATCACAAACAAATCCAATAAACGACAGCACATTGACACAAGAAGAAATTAATACATCTTTAGCATCAAATGATTATATCAAGAAAGAAGAACAAACAATTTTAAGTCAGTTATTAAATAAGTACAAACATGTTTTACCCGAGCTATTTATGGAGAAACTGCAAAGCTTTTCGAGGTTTACGAAGGACCATTCGTCATCAAGCAAATATTAGGAAAATCTACTTTTCATGTAACCAGAGAAAACGAAGACATCTTATTTGGACCATATCACATATCTGCATTAAAAAGATACATAGAACCGATAATAGAAGAGGATAATGTATATAGTGAAGAAGACCCTGACAACATAAACTCTTAAAACAGTGTATATAGTTCATCATCATCACCATCCATCAAGTGTAATAATTTTAAATGAGGAGATCGTCATGAACCTTAACCGCGAGTGCGTACCCCTTCCCATATTCCCCAAGTGAACAGTGTGATTATTCCCCAAAACAGTGTTGAATAACAATTTATTTATCAATGCGATGATTATAAACAGTGAATTTTGCCCTTCTAACAAACAACTATAAACCAAAGTGTTTTTATGCGAGTGAAGAACTTCATCCCCATGCCAATAAACAATTGTTATATTAAATGTGCCATTAATCCTAAATTCCCCTGTGCGGTCATGAACTATCTTAATCCCTCATCCCATATTTCCCCATTTATGTATTGTTCCTATGTTTATGTAAATTTAGAATAAGAAGTGTACTATCACCAACCAACATCAATCATTTAATGTACCTCATAACTAGCTGTAAATATATTTCATACTAAATAATTCATGTATTCCATTTCATACTTGATCGAAATCTGTCTTTAATTTCATATCATACAGATTTCTGAGGAGATAATTATAGTATTACATGTCATTCATTCATTATTTAGTGATAATTTTCCCATTATGTGTTATTTTATATTTAAGTTTCCCTATAAATGTACTAATTAATTAATTTCCCCTAAATGTGTTATATGTGTTAATTGTCCCATGTCTATGCCTAATAATAATCATCATTTATCATCACTCCTCAGAAAACATTCCCCTCTATGTATTTAATGTTTATTTATCTATGCAATTGTATAATAATATGTATTTCATCAATTTAATCACCAATAATTATTCATAGCCTATCCCCATATAATAGCCTACTCACTTAATTTAATATGTTTGTTAATAATAATATTTTAGATATAATTTATGTGAGAGGATTGCAATAACATTAAAATTTAATATAATATACTTTTCAAAAATAGTCCTTAAGGAATCTAAATTACAGTGACCAGTGTTAACAATTGTGTGACCATGTGCTTCTCAACAATGGACCATGCTTCCAGACCTCATCTCTACTAGATCTTTCTTCTTGCTCCAGATGCCATAGTGTTAGGACCTAGAATCTGTGAAGGACACAGTTCCTATTTTAAATTTCCCAGTATGGCCTAAGTTTTGCATCGCTTAGTGCTCATTTTATTAGGGACTTACTGCTCAATTAATACCATCTTTAAATTCACTCCTTTTTATTTGATTTTCCCCAAAAACTGGTATTTGAGCGAAGAACATTTGTAAGCAGATTGGTAAACTCCTTCCATTGTATTCTATTTAGGGACTGGAAAGAATACAGACATTTAAATAGAACAAGCCTAATGTTCTGAAAGTTAAAGTAATCTCAAGAGAGTATTTTTTATATTGAACTATCTTTCCAAATTTAATTTTGAGTATTTTAACCATTCATAAAGTCAGTGAAACCATTGGACTCTCCTTTTGGACAACAACCAAAATTTTCATTGTTGTAAATTTTCAACACATCAGCTTAATTGGACTTAATATTCTTTCAAATATCATCCCAACGTTATTCAAGTCAGCACGATACTTCCCCCCTGAGAAAAAGAGCCCTCACTTGTAAAGAAACCCCATTTAGAACCCAAAATATGAACATTTAGTTTTAGGCCTACCAGTATATTTGTCATTTACCTTCTAGGCTAGGCCACACATTGTAACTGTTCCCCCTGAGTTGTATATTATTGTAAATCCCTTTAATTGAGAACTTTTTGAAACATAATTGTACTAATAGATAAATAAATATTGTATTGTTCCTCTGTAACTCTGTATTTTATTCAAATAGTTAAAGAAATCTTAGAAATTGTACACCTACCTTTTGTTGACATCCAGAGTAAATACAAAACACATTCTACTCACTACAATAAAGTAAAGGAGACCACAAGTACAAGTATATTTATTATCAAGTCAAAGAAGATCATTTGTGAGCTATATTTAAATAGCCTAGGGAATTTTGTAAGTAATAACACTGATTTTTGTAAAGAGAAGCTAGGCTTAGCACATGGCAGCCATTGCCCTCAGATCCCGATAGCATCACTGTTTATATCCACTTTTCCTGAGCACATCCGAGCAAACAATTAGTTAAAAGTTACCAATTTAGAATCATAAGTAATTAAATAAGTAATTAAGTAAAAACAATTAGAAAATCAAATAAGAATTTGGCGACCCAACGTACTGGCTTGAATAACAGTTGATAAACATTGCAATCCTCAACTAGAGTAAGCCTAGAATAAGACCATATTTAATATTAAGTTCCCGTAATTGTTTCCCTCCCCACCAATAATAACAGTGTATAAAGGTACCGCATATTTAACTATCTCGCATATTATAATAAAAACGAACACACGATGGCCGAAAACAAGTACAATCTACGGAAAACACGAAACTACCCCGCAGCAGACGCCGATTCGAGCGACGATGAAACCAGCAGCCGCCATGTTGCGCAGAACGAAAACGAAACTGTCAAGACCAAAGACCGCCAAACCTACACCGACCCCATCAGCCAATCAGAGAACGTCGATTTCGTAACCTCTACGCGAGATTTCTCTCTCAGCCTGCCCTTAGACGCTAACTCTGCTTCCAATTTAGAATCATAAGTAATTAAGTAAAAACAATTAGAAAATCAAATAAGAGGACTGTGGTTGTAGGCGTCCACAAGTCTGTTCAACACATCGATGTAGCGGTATGTGTTTTTGTAAGTCAGGTAGCGCCACATGCGGGTCTTGAGCGTGCGGTTGACTCGCTCCACCACGGCCGCTTTCACGTCGGGGTTCTACGTGGTGGCGTACGTGAAACCGTGCCTCTTGAACACTCGCTTCGCCGCGGCACCAGTGAACTCTGTCCCCTTGTCAGTCTGTAGACAGCGAGGGGTCACCTCAGCGAATATCCTCTCAAACGCCACCGCCACCTCTTGTCCACTTTTCCTCTTTAACGGTACTGCAAAGAGCCGCTTGCTAAATACATCGATTACAGTCAGCAGGTAGTTGACTCCATCGTTATGCTGGCTAAGACCGCGCATGTCGTTCAGGTCCTTCTGCCACAGCTCTTGGGGCCCAAACACATAGTAGCGGTTGTGGGGAAACCGCTTACGCGCTGGCTTGTGCAGTGTGTAAGTGTCTTGAGTGTGCAACCATTCCACCACTCGGCGCTTTGGCAGGTGCGCGGCTTGCGCTAGAGCGGCCACCCCGCCAAATGAACCCAGAAGACTTGGATCGTAGTACAACTTCTCCATTACGGTGTGTACGGCTCCCAATTGTCCAATGACCATTCTTTGTCAGGTTCTTCAGTTAATATCTTTCTCCTGGCCGCTGGGGGTCGCGGTCTCAGGCGATCTCGCATCGGTGTCAACCTCGGTGACATGGGTGTTGATGTGGCTGTCGTGTCTCCCCAGGGGCTTGATGCAGCGTCCAGCCCCACGCATAGGAAACGCAACGCTGCGGGATTGATCATGTTGTGATTTCTCAACTTTCGTTTGCAGCAGGCACTGAGCGGCACGTTCCCACGAAAAACGTTGTATGCACACTCACACACTGACCTGATGCGACTGTTCTCACACGCTTTTAACAGGGCTTTGCGTTCCTTGGGTGTGGCGTGCACCAGAGCGGTCAGCAGTGTGGCGTCTTTCTTCACGCGTTGCGACATGATGACTGACACTAGCGCGCGCTCAGCCTATTTATTGTTTCTTGTAAAGAACAATTCAAAAAGGCAAAAATCATGACAGTTTATATCTTATTTGTTTTTCAGTTAACCATCTATATTAAATCAAACTTGGATAAGCTGATAAAATTAGATACTTATCATCAGTATAAAACAAGGAAAGGTAACTAACTGGCATACAATAGGCATAACACATCTATTTATACAAAGAAACCCTCATATAAGGGAATAAAGTTTTTTAATCATTTGCCAAAATGTATAAAGGAAATAAAGGATCTTAAAAGCTTCAAAAACCAAGTAAAAATGCTTCTCATAAAATAACCCACTACATAAAATAGATGATTTTTTACATGTTTCAAATAAATGGACCTACAACCTTGCACAAAGAGATGTATAACATTTAGTTAAGGCCTATTTAATTTTTAACCTATCTCAAACTGATTGTAATATTATGTATTATTTTATTTTATTTTTTGTAAATTACACCATTCTGTACAACCTATGTGTTTCATGAATAAAGTTATTTTGATTTGATAAGCGTTTTTCTAAAGCTTCTTAACGTAAGGGGACAAAATTATTTTGGAAAAAAGGAACCGTAAGAATCCTAGATTAGAATCTCAAAAGTGTGAAACTGTGAATAGTTTCTTATAAATCTGTAAAATAACAGTGCAATTGAGGAGAAGAACAAAAAGGTCTTCAAGCGTAAATATGCACGGCCCTGCTTGGTGGCGCATAAGACACATACCGTGGAAACCTGTTGGCAGCTCTCCCACCTCTTCTGTCTGGAAACTTCCCCTCTCCCGCTTTGTTTTGATTTTACTGCAATGAGAACAGCTGTTTTTTTAACACAAAATATTCTAAATCACACCAAATCGGTGCGAAGACATTTACATGTTGTATTATATAACGTATTAAAAAATTAAAATTACACATTTGACATTTTCTTGGAAGGATAAGAAGGTTTAAGGTTCAAGTTGATATAAATGCCATGACCGTAGGTTGGCTGGTTCTCTCAATCCAAGGATTATTTCTTGTCTAAAATTCTCCCTTATGAATAAGATGGGACTTCATACTTTGTATAATTTAACAACCTTAAAGGGATAAAGTCATAATTATTATTATTTGTGAAGCTTCAGAATGTTTGGGCTTCAAATTGGTACGATTGCCATGACCCCATGTTGGCTGGTTTTCCCAAACTAACGGATAGTTCTTTCATAAAGGCTCTCCCATTTAAGTAGCATGGAAAATTTTTTTAACATACAAAATTTACAATATTTAACAGTTAAAGCGGTATTTTGTAGTTTTGTATTTTCCTGCAAATCTGCTGAGTAAAAAGTTTCAAATCCTTTGAGAAATAACAACGTAGTGGACCAAAAATGAAATTCCTTAGCGAATTTGCGCATTACTGTGAGTATGCTTACAAGTGAGGGGACGCCGACGCGGTGGACAGTGCAATGATAACTCGCCACTATTGTCGCCGCCGTCATCTTGCTACTTCCGCTCTTGCACTGACTACCTGGCCTGACAGCGCTTCTAGTGGCGCGGCATTAAACAACATTGTTCGGAGTTTTCGGTCCGTGGTAGGGCGCACCCATTGTTCAAACAGCAGGCAATATGTCCTGAATAGTTGATATGCGGCTGTGATGGGGTGCCTGACCACACCGCGCTGGGCCGGGACCTACGGTAGCACGACCAGGTGCACAAAATCTCTATGTGTTTGACCGGTTTTCCTACAAAATGTTTAACATAAACCTATACTTATGCATAAGAATATGTTCTGGAAGAAATGTTCTACAACATCGAATAGAAGTTTGAAATATGTTGATGTTTAAATAAGTTATAGCACAAAAGATAAAACACACAATAACAATTTTTAAAGGTTGTCAATCGTCCTAAAATTGTAAAAAATATAGTGAGTTTATCACAGACGTTCACTCGATAATTTGTATAGAGAATATAATACGGAACGCAAAAATTACCAAT
Source organism: Allygus modestus (assembly GCA_963675035.1). Classification (NCBI taxonomy): domain Eukaryota; kingdom Metazoa; phylum Arthropoda; class Insecta; order Hemiptera; family Cicadellidae; genus Allygus; species Allygus modestus. The sequence continues at coordinate 375,439,694 of OY776111.1, read as the reverse complement.
TTGAATTACATTATTTGATGAATAGTGATGGAGTTATAAACAATTAAATAAAAGCTTGCATTTTCTGACTTTGAGGGGGGATAGTGGAAAGCTCAAGTAGGAAACCGCCGGGGACTGAGAAAATACTTGTCTGAAGGTGTTCTACCATCTGCTGAAAATTCAGCTTTAGCCTATAGGAATTATTTGCAACGTGAAACCTTCATTTACTGGGGCAAAGTGGGCTCCCGTGAGCCAGCCCTTCTGTATAGCCTTAAAAACTCATGATCTAACCTCCACAACTCACTTCCCAATCCAGACATGTTGCATACGAACTACGTCCAGTCACTTCAAGCGTTCAAGCAACCAGCGCCCTACCCTCCTATTAGATTGTTTGCCGCTAGAAGTTAGGTATTTCCCAGTTTAAACTGTGTTTCAAAAAATAGTTAGCCCAACTACAAATGTCAAACTTCCTAGCTAAATTACAAATTTGGGCCTATTAAAAATCAAAGTCTGTTTATGATAGAAAAGTTAGTATTTTGATTTTCTGTAAAATTTATTTTTCCAATTTTACATGCGCCCCACTCATAGCGGCGCCCAGGGGCGTCATAGGCGTCATAGCCGAGGCGCCCCTTACTCCCTGGTTCCCTTAGACCACCTAGTTTGCCTATAGGTATAATATGGTAACGCCAGCTCTGAGATTTTCCAACAGTTTACAAATTTGCCAATTTCAATGATTTCAATTTATTGTTTGACCTTGGCATATACTCTTCAAAATACCTTCACCCACCTTACTTTTTACCTAAATACTGAAATGTAACATATTTCCCCCTTCAGCCTCATTTAATTTAAAGCTTTAAAGCTCAGTTGATGTGCCATCAATTGCCATACTGGTTTTAGTGAGAAGAAAATATTTAAAAAATAAATTTATCACTTGGATCAAGACCTTATCTACTCAACTGAAAATTAGGTAACAATAAGAAATAAGTGTAATAACAAAATTAATTCAAATAATTGTGAAAAAATGTTAACTTAAAAAAAATCAATTGTAATACATTTAATGAGTTACAGATAATTTTAAAATACTTTTCTAAAATTCATAAAATAACCAACTAACCAAAATCTACAGGGTTATTTTGAAATTAATGGTATTCTTATTACCATTCTATATTTCTTAATACATTTGTAATAAGTGAACAACAGTTTGAATGTTAACAAGAAATAAGTGTAATAATAAAATTAATCCAACAAAAATGTAACACTAAAAGCTTAGATATATTATACCTACCTTAACATATTCTACTTGTTTCTCTTAAGGTATCAAAAGAAAATAACTCCACATAATAATGGCAGTAACTATTTTATTTTAATCAATAAATACTGAACAAATAAAAATACAAAATTCACAAGTGTACAACTACAATAACAATTATGTGTTGACTGATCAAAATGTACCATATTCATTAAACTTAAAGAGTATTAAACTTTGAAGTCTGAAGTAGGGATTGGGTTGTATCTTGTAAAAAAACAAACATATAGTACATATCTCCTCAGGGACAGGGATAATTTGTTTCATATAATTTATTTAAATATTTAAAAATTAAATATGTTATATTTGATTAATACATTTTCTATTAGCCCATGCTTCTCTGTATATTTGGGAGGCAATTTATTGTTCATGGAAATTATACTAAATGTTAATCATCTAAATTAGTTCAGTCCAATATTAATGGATTAATATATTTGTCAGATAACAACAAAAATACAAGAACGTTTGGTGTGCACTGAACGATGATAAATAAGTGGTGAGAATTCCAACACATGTAACTACATTTTTTCACTCAATTGATATTTCATAAAAAAATTGTGATGATTACAATATATGTGAAAGATTACAATCTGTTTGATTTATATTTATTATGAGGAACAATATGTACCTAAAACACCAGGTCAAGTTACTTTAACAGTTAGAGCTATTTTAATTTTAAAAACTCCTTGACTGGATTTATACATGGTTCACACTTTTATTTGGTTAATGATTTCAGTGGCTTTTCTGACAAAAAAAGTTAATTATCCCTGACTTTTCCTAACCAAAATAATTAATTTTCCCTGACTCTCGACTCAGAATGTGCACTTAATTTATAATAGGTAATATTTCAAACAAAAAAAAATTATCAGCCTCCACCTTCTCTATAACCGTCCGACATTCTTCTGTTTATTTTTTTAATTTCAATATTTATAGTTTATTGTTGTCCAATACATTTATTGCTTAACGGTTCACTTCCTCTTCGTTGCACCATAACAACCAATTAAAGTAAAATATAAAAGTTTTGATTTCTGAACAGTATTGCTTTGTGTTTACAATTAAATCAGAAACTTTCCCTGGTATTGTATAAAATATCAAGCATTTCCCCTAACTTTCCAGAAGTGTGAACCATGTATCTAAAAAAATCTGAGAAATCAGATATATTTTAATTACATAAAAAGCTATTTTTGCCAAAAGTTATTACATTTTGCAACTCATCTAAAGAAGAGAACTCATTTAAACTCATTTAAAGAGAACTCATTTAAAGAGAACCAAAAAATACTTCTGTAACACATTCCACAAAATACTTGTAACTACCCTTTTCATTCAATTTTTCATTATTTTCATCTTTGACAATTTTCAGTTCTAGTTATGAATAGATATTAGAAGCAGAATGTTTTATTTCTACACGATTGAGCCATAAAATACAGCTAGATTACGTTTTATAGGGCACAACAACTGGAATGTTTAGCAGACAAAAACAACTGGAACATGTTTTATTAGGTAAATCTGTAACTTTGCCATGTTTTATCTGTTGACGGCAATTTGACTGCATTATATAGGCCAAAACCTACATGTGTATTGGCAAAAACAGACCAAAAAGGGTGTTTAATACAAAATCTAGATTTTTTAAATTCTTGTCCACTTCCTGCATTTTCCCAGTAAAAATAGTTCCTGATTTTCCCGTCTGTAGGATTTATTCTGCCGCAATAGGATTTTACTGTTTTTGCAACTCACAGTTGTTGCGTAATGTCCTTTTCCAAATATTATTTCAATTATATATTTACAGATATTATTGCTAGATACAATACTTGCTAGAGAAAAGTAAATAGGGAAATTTGAAATACAAATGACCAAAAACCATAAAATGGCTTTAGATGTCCCCTACACAAAATTAGGACTAGCACAATAGGACATTTTCCTGTTTATTTAAATTTAAGATTCCTAAATTAAATGTTTATCTATGTAAATTAGTCACTGCCCCCCATACAGTTAACCCGTTTCATTGAAATCGGTATTAAATACTAAGTCAGAGTATAGGTGATCATATTCCTTAAAACCACTGTCATTGAAAGTGTTGGGGATCCAAGAACCTGGATCTATAGTATTTATTTAGTCTGCAAAACAGAGCCTTGAAATCACGTGAAAAGGATTACAATTACTATGGTTTAATTTAATCTTGGTACTAATTCAGATTTTAACTTTCAGTTCTCATCTCTGAAGTTGAATGTTTCTAAACCAATGTCAGTAAGAGGAAATAACAAATTTATTCACATAAATACTTAAATGGGGTAACAATAAAATAATCTGTTAGAAATCAAATTTACAAAACAAATTCAAACTGAATCCAAGATGAAAGCTAAAACTGATAGATATAATTATCACCCAATCCTATAAATAACAATCTGTAAACTAAAAATAAATTAACTATAACTTCTAGTAACGTAAAAATTATATTTGTGGAAAAGAATGAAAGGAAAACAATGTAGAAAGATCGTAGTGCTTTGTAACAGAACTGACGATACAAAACTTTCTATAATTTACAATTGCTACTATCGAACATATAATATACTTTTTCTGTGAAGTTTATATAAAACAATGTTCATAAAAATACTCTGTATATTATTTACAAGGTTAGGTATAAGAGTCACCGGCGCCGTTTACCCGGGGAGGAGTTCAGATCTGACGTCGCTGACCTCTTCCTCCGCGCCACCACCTGCGGGACGGTGGGCCCCTCTGTAACGGACATCCGACTGTAGTAGAGAACGCTATCACTAGGCTTAAACTACCTTAACAAAAATATAACCCGTGATTCATGGCCTATAAACTAACCACTGAGCTTGTTGAAATTTACAATTATTTATATTCAAGTTTTTAAATTTCAGTCTAGTATTAAGAGTCAAAATTACAGGGTGTCTAGTGATATTTGATCTCAAAATTCAAGACTTTTTCCAGACTTTTTAAGACTTTTTCCAAAATTTTCCAGACTTTCGCAAGATAGTACAAATATACTAGAAACGTCATAAGAGTAAAAATATCATGTCTTTACCACTTTTTGAATTTTTACTTTCTCCCCCTTATACATAGTATAAGGAGAAAGTATTGTTTTCGTCAAAATTTTTGAATTTAGTTGATAGTGGAAATATTTGTTTTGGTGCTCCCTGAATTCAAAAAAGTGATTTTTACGTGATGTCTGTGTGTCTGTCTGTCTGTATGTATGTGTACAGAGCTAGATCCCTAACCAATGGTTTGATTTTTATGAAATTTGGTATGTAGGTACTAATACACGATATCTCCAGGTATTTTTTAATTTTTTTAATTTTTGATTTTTAAGGGTAATTATCCCCAAAAAACCACCAAAAAACATGAAAAACCTAGATTTATCAAAAACGGCTCTAACGTTTTGATTAAACTTTAGTCGTTTGTAGAACTTTAATTTTCCAACAAAATGAGACCACCCGCATTTCTGTAAAAATTCGGGTTCAGAAATTACAAGACTTAAAATATCAAAAATTCAGTTTTTTTGATTTTTCATAAAAAAAACATAAATGTGAAAAATATTACTATTCACCATGAAAAAAAAGCTCAAAAACTAAATAATTTGGTATCTTGAATTACTATTCTACGATTACTGGTTGCGGAGAAAATTTAAATTTCCATTTTTCAGTAAACACAGTACGATGTCCTATGTTATTCTTATGGGGAATACAAAAATTACTATTTCTCTCTTATTTGTTGATCAATTTCGTTCAAACTTGATATGCTTGTCAAGTTAGCATTGAGCATCAGAAGAAATTTGAAATATGTTGCCCCTTCCTTAATAACTCTGAGGGGGGTAATAGGGGGCATTTCCCCTCTTAAAACCACGTGTGTAGCGATGGATTCTGCAGTGCCTCCTCAACAGGGATTTCGGTAGATATTTTTGAAAACAACTTGTTTACAATATTTTCTGTACATTCAACCGTGCTTTGTATTTTATATTTAGTAAATAAAAAGTAATTTATTCATTAAAGATGGGCTAAAAGGGAGAAAGTATGTGTCAGTCTTCTGATACCGTTTATTTAAACTATGGTAAACAAATTTAAATAGTGAAAAAGAATGACGCTTAGAAGAAAAATCACTAACAAAACCAAAACTCAATATAATATTTTTTATTAAAAACTCAAATACTGCATAATATATGAACATAAATATTTATATATATAAATATATATATTTTTCCAATTAAACTTAAAATACAAATGAAATAAACGTTACCGGTTAGCTATATACAAAATAATTTAATTAAAAAAACGAAACTAAAAACGTCAACAAATTTAAAAGGGCATAAAATATCAGCTGTTAAAAGAACATAAAAGGATATTTTCCAGAGTATTTTACAGATTTAAAAAATGTTGTAATTTGAAATAATATTAGTAGAGGGTAAAACATAACTTATTATTCGCGAAAATATAGGTGTTCCAAGATATAAATGCCCATTTTATAGGAGCTTCGATTGCTACAAATACCTTCACATTAGTTTAGTGAGTAGGCTATATTATTTACGACATTGTTCAAATGTCACTAAGCCACTGTTTAATGGTCTTCTGATGATCTGAGAAATAGTTAACAACTGCAATTAAAACTATAAAATTGTATAGCTTAATACTACTTAACAACTGTCGGGCGAGTTACTTCGCCCCGTTCCGTGGAAACCAGGCCACAGTGCAAGCGGTGCAGACGACGAAATTCGGCCGTGTTCGAAGTAAATTGCAACGTAAACTTAAAAGTTTTAACACGTAAAATATTAACTTAAGTGTGTATTGCTCACGCTCACCATTGAACAAAATTTGAAGCATTGTTGGAATGTAAAGGGAAATAAGAATAGATCATAGTTAAGTTGTTAACCTATACCGCCAATAATCTGCAGGCATTATTCAATATTTACGGACAAATCTCGGTTTAAAATCACTTCACTCGTCAATATAATCCACTATGCGTCAATGCGCGCAACTGCGCAGGTCGCAGGTACTACGACGACGCGATGTGTGCGTGTGAGAATCAGAGTCGGAGTCTAGGGACGTTCCGATACGATACTACTGGGCTACTGGCTTGGACCCGATATTTGGTATCGCTACGAATCGAAACCAAAGTATTGATACCCATTACAGTACTCTAAGAGGAACGCGGGAGATAGCTTGGAGTCGATTCTCTCTATCATAAGTTACAAGAACTATATTTTAAGTTATTATTTGTGTTTATTTTGCTAGAAAGTATATTAAACAAAAACTAATCTATATGTTTTAACAACGTAAAAATGTACTACTTTTCCGATACCGATACTCCAACTTTTCTTTCGATACCACGATAATATCGGTTAACCGATGCCCAGAGTTCCGAAAACAAAGTTTCGATACCTACTCGGATCGGATGTATCGGACCTTGTCTATCAGAGTCCACTAGCCGAGAGATGGCGAACGACGCGGGCGAGTGTAGAGGTACCTTCAAGGTCACCGCTCTCCCTCCTCCCCCTCGTGACTCATCTTCCTTTTCGCGTTGCCATAGTAACGGCATGTACTTGACTGGCTTTCTTAATTTCTCCGAAAAACTATGGGCCAAGCGCTTGCTTGGGTTATTCCACAACGTACATCTTGTTGCAGTTGCCATTGATTATAAATACTAGTACCTTGATATCACTGTTTATAAGTTTTATCCATTTCCCCGACTTAATAACAATTTTATATATTAATTCCTGCCTTTCCCGACATGTTATTAATTTCTATACAAATTCCCGACTTCCCCGACTGCTAGACACCCTGAAATTAGTTTCCACTGGATACAATTTTAATATTCGGATAAAAAAACCATGAGTGGAGTGCTACTACATCCCAGAACAGATAAATATACATGCACTGTTTATAAAATCCGATTTGGCTATATTACAACCTGGACAATCTCTGACATGAATGTATGGGCATAATGTATAAATTTAACCCATTAAGGTAGTAATTTTATTCTATTCATGATAACCTACAACTGGATCTGATTAGTGCTGCAATCTAGTAGCAAAATTTGTAACTAATGACAGCATGACACTATGTTTGTGTCCGCCAGGGGTGTGACAGACTATTAACCTAATGCGTATAATGCGTATAGGCTACTAGTCGTGATTGCCAAATGGGTTAAATCGTAGAAACACCTTGGCCAGATGATCTTACAAAGTTTGCGGGTTCAATTCCTACTCCAGACCAAAACTGGCAAGTCGTGCAACTCTCAATGAGTTAACCAATCTGTGGCAACCTTGATGGGATGGGACTTACTTGGAAGTTGACGGGATTGGTTAATTCTTTGTGAGTTGCATGACATGGTCAACACTAGTTTTGCTTCTTTTTACACTTTTATGTTTTCTGTTAGTGTGCCACTACAACTCTTTTAACTGAAAGAAAACAATATTTTAATTAAAACTCGCGATCGCCCAGAGGTCGAAATTCGACCAAATAATTCTATATGTAAACCCAAAGTGGCACATAAGAATAATGACTGTTTGCGTGAATTTTTTTCCACATCCTGCATGAGCAGTTAAATCAAATGCATTTGAACCAGTGTCCTTACGCTGAATATTAAGAACAATCTCTTTTTCTTTCTCTCCATCTACCCCTCCCCCTCTATCACCCTTACACCCAGGTTTAATTTGTTTAACGTGGAGTTAAAACGGATAAGATAAGTTGCTCTGGTGTACTATTCCAGTAGTCAGTAGTATATTTGTTACACTACTGGAACATCTGTTTTCCTGTTGAGCTAGCATTTTTATTATATCAGCTGTAAAATGTCCAATTCAATTTATTACTGTTCTTCCATACAATAAACTAAAACTGAAATTATAATGGGTTTCTGCTCATCTACAGGACACACCTTTCTAATGGTATTCGTAAATTTATCCTACAATGCACACAAGCTAAGAAAAAAGGAGGGACAGTATTGTGCTTGCCTATTAATATAAAGATATACCATTAATCCTTTTAAAAACACAATTCTTCATTTCCAAGCTATTGATTTAAGTTATCACAGAACCAGCTTGTGATTCTACGCAGATGTACATACCAGGTGAGGAGCCCACGGCCCGCACGCGACGAGAGGACAGCTGTGGCCGAGGCTTGTACAGGTCCGAACTGTCGTACCTCTGCTGTTGTCTGCACCCGGTCGCCCTGCACACAACCAAAAAACCCACTCAGAAGACTATTGATGCTGCCCCTTATCCGACGTTCATTTTTTTTATCTTTAAATTTAATTTTATTCAAACAAACGTCGTACATTTACATAAAACAGTACCAGAATGTTACACCAGAATTAAAAACATTACTTAGAAATAAAATTGTTTCTAATCCTATACTGTAACATGAGTCAAGTTGTCTTATATTCTTGCAACTCTTATCTTAAAAATGGCATGAAAAGTTATTCCTTAAAGTCGTCATTTTCGGCCGATTTTACGTGATACGATCGCCTTATGCGGCACTTACTACTCAATCTGGCCGGTCGCAATCGATAGCGATCGTCCGGAAATAGGCGGGAAATACTCGCTCGAAATTGTACTCGTACAATTTTTCGAAACTTCAAGACCGAAATACTCGGATGAAAACTCAAAGTTTTGAGTACTTCCACACCCCTATTCAAAATACTACGTGTTTAGTGACTAAATGAAGGCAAGTATTTTGAAAACGCATCCATAAAAAAACGGCTCTTTTTACACACAAAAATATAAATTGGATTCTATAAAATTTGTTAGTTCTTCATCAGTTTTGGTAGTTTTACATATTTATTTTAAATTGTATCAAAAAGTAGATAAAAGCTTTTCATGGCACATTCAAAAATTATAGCCGCCATTTTCTAATATGAAGCTCATTTGACCTGTAGAAGAAAACTAAACAGTAATAAAAATGATTTATTAGACCACAACATGATTCACCCACAGCTTTGGGTCACTGGAGTTGTTCAATAATCAAAGTTTGATGGTGATTAAAAAGTTAAAAATATTAAAATGTTACTTTTTACAGATATAATGTAATTTATTTACCTCCTGCTTCTCTGGTCTGTGATTTCTTCACCTGACTGGCTGCCTTGGTCACTTAAGTTTCCTAAAAAATTTTAAAAGAATTACATTTTTATCACAGGATGGACAGAAATAATTATCACAAGTAAGAAACTCAAAAAACTAAAATACAGTTAATATTATTTTAGAATTACAGTAGAATCCCGCTATTCCGAACTAATTGGGACTGAACCCTGTTCGGTTTAGCGGGAATTCGGAATAGGCGGATTTCATGACTAATATGAATGTATTGACACGATAACCCTTTGCACTTCGATGTTTGATTTTGGACGTCACTGTTTTTGCCAAAAACTCTGCGGTTCAAAATATTGAGCGATTACAAAATGTGCAAAAAACTTGTGACGTCCAATATTTTGGATGTCAGGGAAGTAATCTTATTGGCTTTATAAATTATCCAAATGAGCTACCTTTGCGATATATGGAAGCCAGATAGTTGTGGAGTATCCTTGTGTATTACATATAGGTTAATAAATGTACGTATTTTCACGAAAAAACAAACGTCTTCATAATTTTGCATTTTCGAAGTCATTTTAAGTAATTTCCGAACTCGAGTTCGGAATAGTGGCGTTCAGATCAGCGGGACTCTACTGTATTACTTTGTCCACAAAAGAAGTCAATATGGTCACAAAGCAAAGCAAAGCATACTAGGCCTTTTCTAATCAGCATATTGTCAGGTAACAACTAAGTATGGAGTTCATATTAAGTCACTGACATGTAAATGATTACTAGTTAACTAATAACACCTTTACTGCAAAATAACAACGCAAACCTTTATTACTACAGGTGAACATCATCAAGAAGACTATTTTATTTATATTAACATTGTGGTTGTGTGCTGATATTAGTTACATAGAGTATAATAATAATTACTATAATAAAACTCTACTGGTAGTGGTTTAGCAACCTAAAATAGTTAAATACAACACAAATTATAAAAATCCTGGAGCAACACTATAACCCCTAACCCCCGACTTATTTATTCCACGTCAGCAGTTCTCAACCTTTAGCGAATTTCCCCTATAGGAAAGAAGCTATTACAGTAGTCGGCATGGTAAGACCTAGGCCCGGGACCATGATAACTTTTCGTTTTTAGGTCCCCAGATGCCAAAAACGCCATTCATTCAAAACTGTATATATATATATATGTCGTCCGTGGGTGCGATAACTCTCGTGAAAATGGTCCGATTTTTATGAAATTTGGTACAAACATGTAAAGCAACATTTATGACTATAAGTTCGAAAACCATCCAGATCGCTTTATCCAAAGGGGTATTTTGGGGTGGTTTTGTATCCCAAAAATGGGTTTTTTGAGTTTTTTACATACAATATTTTAGGAAATCAAATTTTACTTTTCACAAAACAAACAATTTGTTTTTTTATCATTTCTCTATGTCAATTGGTTACAAAGATATTGAAAGTGCTAAACACAGTACGTTGTCCAATGTTATTCTTATGGAGAATAAGAATACCCCCGTCGCAGCAAACCTGCATACTCAGCGAATTTCTAATGGAGATATAAATGTCTTAATACTACATAAAGCCACTTACCAAGTTTCATAAAAATATATTCACAAATAAGCGATATGTACAATTTTAATTATTCTCTATAAGAATAACATTGGGGCTGAGTACGCAGGTTTGCTGCAATAAGGACCATAAAATACCCCCGTAGCAGAAAACCTGCATACTCAGCGAATTTCCAATGCATATAATATTATCTTAATACCACATAAAGCCCCATACCACATAAAGCCACATAAAGTTTCATCAATATACATTCATAAATAAACGGTTTATGACATTTTAATTATTCTCCTTAAGAATAACATGGCAGCTGAGTATGCAGGTTTGCTGAAATAAGGAACACTAAAAGTGGGTTTTATACAAATATCAATATAACTCAACTAGTTAAAGCCACATACCAAGTTCTATTAATTTATGTTCATAATTAAAGGAGATAACACGTTAATTATTCTCTATAAGAATAACATGGGGCTGAGTATGCAGGTTTGCTGCTACGGGAACTATCGGCCAAAAAATGGGTTTTTGTGCAAATATCAATAGACCACAATGAAATGAAGCAATATACCAAGTTTCATCAGGATAAGTTGATAAATAAGCGAGATATACAATTTTTCTTATCCTCCATAAGAATAGCATTGGACAACGTACTGTGTTAGCACTTTCAATATCTCAGTAACCAATTGACGTAGAGCAATGATTAAAAGACCAAATTGTGCGTCTTTTTAAGCTGATTCCAATGGAAAAAAATAAAATTTCACTTATTCAAAAATAATGTGTAAAAAACTCAAAAAACCCATTTTTGGGGTACAAAACCCCCCAAAATACCCCTTCGAATAGGTCGATCTGTCTGGTTTTCAAACTTAAGTCATAAATGCTGTCCACATTTGTACCAAATTTCATCATATATATATATATATATATATACAGTTTAAAACAAATGGTGTTTTTGGGGTCTGGGGACCTCAAAACGAAAAGTTATCATGGTCCCGGGCCTAGGTCTTACCATGCCGACTACGGTAATAGCTTCTTCCCTATAGGGGAAATTCGCTAAAATGGGTTTTTATGCTAATTAATATCAATATAATTCAACTAGGTGACGTCGTATACCAGTTTTTATTTATTTATGTTCATAATTAAGGGAGACAGAGCATTTAATTATTCTCCATAAGAATAACCAGGGGGCTGAGTACGCAGGTTTGCTGCTACGGGAGGGAGCCTTTGGCAACAAATATGTTTTATTTTAGCAAATATCAATAGACCACAACGAGATGAAGCTGTATACCAAGGTTCGTCAGTATACGTTCATAAATAAGCAAGATATAAACATTTTCTTTTCCTCCATAAGAATAACATTAGACAACGTACTGTGTTTAACACTTTCAATATCTCGGTAACGAATTGACGTAGAGGAATGATCAAAATACCAAATTGTGTGTTTTTTAAGCTGAATCCAATGGTGAAAACTAAAATTTGACTTTTTCAAAAATTAAATGTAAAAATTTCAAAAAACCCATTTTTGGGGTACTAAACCCCCCCAAAACACCCCTTCGGATAGAGTGATCTAGCTGGTTTTCGAACTTAAGTCATAAATGTTGCTTTACACGTTTATATCAAGTTTTATCAAAATTGGATCATTTTTACGAGAGTTATCGTGCTCATGGACATTTTATATATATATACACATACAGTTTCGAACGAATGGTGTTTTTCGGGTCTGGGGACCTCAAAAGGAAAAGTTATCTTGGTCCCGGGCCTAGGTCTTACCATGTCGACTACGGTAATAACTTCTTCCCTATAGGGGAAATTCGCTAAAAATGCTATATCTCGCTTATTTATCAACTTATCCTGATGAAACTTGGTATAATGCTTCATACCATTGTGGTCTATTGATATTTGCACGAAAAACTATTTTTTTGCCGATAGTTCCCCTCAGCAGCAAACCTGTGTACTCAGCCGCCATGTTATTCTTATGGAGAAAAATTAAAATGTCATAAACGGTTTATTTATGAATGCATATTGATGAAACTTGATATGTGGCTTTATGTGGCATTAAGATACATCTATATGCATTGGAAATTCGCTCAGTACGCAGGTTTGCTGCTACGGGGGTATTTTATAATACATAAGTAATTTATTTTCATAAATTGTAGCCCCGAACCAGACTATTTCGTACCTACCACAGTTAGTAATATAACATAAATAATATAATAAAGAATGAGTATGAGTTAGCAATAAATATAATTTAAAACTACATAAGTACCGGTACTCTATTGGGAAATGAAATTTAACGCTTCAATCTTAGAAATAAAAATTTATAGAAAATATGTACTTATTCTGCTAACATGATAAAAAAATTGAGTTGTTGTTTGTTAGTTTTATTATGTTTATTGAGAAACACTTTAGTCACTTCAAAACTTACGAATTTTAACTAATAGGAGCCCTGTCCTCCCTTGGTTGCACACAGTTGTTTGAAGTAAGGTTTAAAAGAATCCACATATAATCTTATGTCTAGGGCAGCATCCAACTAGTTTCTGTATTGGTTTTTGATGAATTAGTATGACAAAAATCCTCTTTCTGCCAATTCAGTCGAGAAGGGTAACAAACCCTGAACTGCCCTGCCAAACAGACTGTAAACCTTTAGATAATAAAAGTTTTTTTCATGAAAGTTAGAAGTCCAGAAGAAATGGTAATGGTATGCTGTTGAAGCCCGACTTGTGATTACAGTAATTTTTATAATTTTCAAACTACTAGTTGCGAACATTGCAATTGCTTAATGTATTTTTTCTAGTTTAACCCTAAAACTGGCGGCCTTTAACTGTGTGGATTGGCGGGTCATTTTTACAAGTTTGTTAAGCAATTTTTATATAAATCATAAAACATAAATTACCTCACCAAAATATATTATATAGCACATCATTTTATTCTGCATAAAATTGTCAACAAAATATAAATATAAAATAAAATTACTCACCATGTCCATAATTGTAGTGTTGACCGGAGAAAAAAAAATTCCAAAATGGCACCATAAGTAATTTTTCAAAAATTTACTATATACAAAATCCATTATATACAAAATGTTCCAAATTTATCTATGAACACAATTACTAGTATTGTTTTATATGTTTCATGTAAAAAAAAAAGTTATTCACTAAAAACTGGGCTATGTACACATGTTTTTTTTCACCAAATCAACGCTGATACTAATCCGATTCATTCGGAGAGGCTGCCCTCTTTTTACCAGCATGAGTGGGCCTCCAAAAGTGTTTTAGTTTGTGGAAACATGTTGGGTGTACACCACAATTGCATCCTGGACACCAGTAGCAGCTTTTTTTGCGTTTTACGCTAGGATCATCAGCACAAACTACACAAACACGGTCTTTACGGCCAGGTAGATGGACTACTGCATGCTGATCCCCACCAACTGGGGGTGGGACTACTTCTTTGCTACTTGCCAATTCCTCAACGATACTCGAATAAAAGTCTTGCCTTCTCATTGGCTTGTCAGTATTGTTTTTATAAAGCAGGTAGGCATCAAACAACGCATTGTCCAAAAGATTCATCCAAATCTTCTTCCAGTACTTCTTAGTGGGTCTGGACACTGACAGGTGGTAAACACTCTTGTCACTGTTGTCAACACCTCCATAACAATTAATCATGGTAGGTTTAACTGCCTGAAGACCATGGCGACTAGTTATGAGTCGATTTTCTGCGTTGCATCCCGTACTTATCAAATATACTGGTTTTCTAGTAGCTTTTTGTTTGTACTTCACTAACAGAATCTTTTTGTTTCTTTTGTACCTGAAGTAAATACTCCTTTGAGGTCCTAGATTAGCTTTCTTTGCATTTTTTGATAGGTCTTTGGTGTTTTTGTTCACCGTTCCTGTCAAAAATGTTTTCCTTGAAAGGAGTTCTAGGGCTAAAGGGAGCTTCGTATACCAGTTATCAGTGAAGACATGATAACCCTTGTCCAATAGCCTACACATTTTCATTTCATTCATAATAACCTTTTGAGTAAATGGCTGATTGCTATCTCTCAAAAAGTCCTTGCCACTATACAATGAAACATTTAGGATGTAGCTTGATTCACTATCGCAAGTTTCAAATTTTTTTATGCCGAATCTACAATGTTTTTTTTTTGGCAAATACTGAATGAACACACACCGATTTTTCATTCCTATAAGACTTTCGTCGATTGAAATGTTTTGTCCAGGAATGAAGTGTTTCTTTATAGTTCGGTTTATATGGTCTAAAAACGGTCGAACCTTTTGCCAAGGGTCATAGCCCTGTTGTCCTCGGGCAATAGGCGAGGCAGAAGTAATTCTAAACATTGAACTTATTAGTTGAAACTTTCTTAGGGACATGACTGAAGAGAAGAAGGGCATGAACAAAGATCTTTTAGTTGTCCAGTAATCAATAATATTTTTTCTTTTGTCAATTCCCATATTTATCACCAAAGCAATACATTTTTTTCATTTCCTGAACCGTCAAATTGACCCAATCATTTACCCTTGAGTGTTGTCTCAATCCACCAGAATTTCTCTTATTCCCAATTTCTCTGTTAGCATAGGCATTAGTTTCTCGTGTGAGTAAGTTCCATACAAAGTCAGTAAAAAATAAATAAAAATACTGGATTGGAAGTGAATTTCGAGGGGGACAATTTTGAAGACCGACATTTCTTGCCGAGAATTCCTCCTCAATATTCCGCTCTGGCTCTGGGGGATGTACTCGAACCCACTTTGGTTTAGGCTTTCTGAGAGCTAGAGGCACGTCTGACTCAGAACAGCTTGATTCACTTAGGGGCCTAGGTGAACAAGGCCTAGGACTAGGATCACGAGGTTCATCTTCATTAGTTTCATTTGATTGTAAATTCCTAGGATCACTTTGTTCGGGGCTAGGTATAGGCCTAGGGGGATTATTTCTAGGTGGACTATAAGTAGGCCTAGGTGACCTAAAAGTAGGACTAAGCATAGGCTTACTTGTTCCAGGCCTCGAATCATGAAGTTCTGTACCGGTATCACTAAGCCTATCATCAAACTCACTGTTTTCAAAAAGTTGATAGAAATCGAAATAGGGGTCAATAACGTCTACATTTTCAACATCACTTTGTTCCGAGTTAGGCCTAGGGGTGGAATTAGGTTCATCATCACTATAATTGTCACTATCGTTGTATAGTCCCTCCAAAAAATCATCCGGCACTTCATTACCTCCGACGGAAATATCACTAGCATTGTCACTTTCATCATCTAAATCTAACAACTCACGAATCTCACTTGAACGGATATGGTCATCCATTATATACTTCAAACACAAAACAATGTAGAAACAATAAAAACATTCCACAATATAGGTTAGCGTCGTTCAGAACAAAATATACTGACAAAACAGACGACCAGCAGAACAGCTGCAATTTCAGGTGTGACGTTGCCGCGGTCTGCTTACAGTACCAAGGAAAACTTGCTTGAAATCACCAAAAAAACGAAAAAAATATATAATAGTTACACCGAAAGATGGCCAACAAACTACTAAACATTGTTACGCAAAGATAAATTCGATACGTAACCTAGCAACGTAGTGAAAAATGACTACAGCTGACCGCCGTTTGTCGCGGCGATGCCACTTCACGGCGAGATTTGATCGCCGCATATTGCGGTGATTGCCAGTTTTAGGGTTAAAAGTTATTTGTATTCAATATACATATCCGATATTACACTTTACTCACAGTGAACCCTAGGTTACGAACCGCTGTTCTGTGTAGTGACCATACAGACATTAGCAACATTATTTTACAAGTGTAGTACACCGTTCTGTGACCGTACAGACATAAGCAACATTATTTTACAATTTTCCTTTTTTAAATTAAAACTACAACGATTAATAATTTCAATTTTTATTTTGAGGGAGGTCTTTCAACCTTAAATTTAGTTTTTCAGGAACAAGAATATGGTTACATTGTAACTGATAGGTCCCGTATAAAATAAATAATTTAAATCATTGATTGATGTAGTTTAAATTTTAAAATCGACATGAAGAGCTACTAAAGATGAGTTACAACTATGTTAATCTAAACAAAACTATGTTAACCTTTGTCTAATTTACCTTGGTCTAATGATACATTTTGGATACCGATGACATCATTAATTATCTTCTGTGAAACTCCTGTTGGAAAGTTTTCCTAAAATAAGAATATATACGATTAAGGGTCTTATGTTTAATTATTCACAACACAGAAGGATAGAAATGATGTAAATTTCAGAGTTGTTTTTAAGCATTTCAATGTTGGTGGCATTTTTAATTTATTAAAATTCCTACGATAAATAGCAACTGGAACCAATGTTTAACCATCATAACAATTTTAAAGATTTTATTGTTCAGGATTAAACTGGTAAACTTCAGATTAAGGGCCGCTTTCCCCAAGTACAGTTTGACATAAAATTTAGATTTAATTTAATTTTATGAGAAATTGCGCTTTTCCAATGTGTTATGGGTAGTTTAAACTTGGTTTGTATTAAACCTATAGAGACACTGTTTAATGATTTTATTCTACAATAACATTTTTGTTTTAAATATTTATTTTTAAATATTAGTGTAATAAATATTTGTTTTCAGTTTAATTTGAGGGTAAAAACCAAACCATATGTAAATATTGCCAACATGATATTTCATGGGTGAAACAAAACTGACTGGGTCAAGTTTTTGGGAAAACCAACTGCGCCTTAATCTCAAGTTCAAAATAACCCCAAGTTTAGTTTAACCTTTAAATGGGGAAAGCAGCCCTAAGAGGGTGCACTCTAACCAGCAATTGGGATTTTAGTTTGGACACAATCTCATAACAATTATTTTGTAACAATCTAGATAATGAATTTTTAAACGATTAAACACACAGGCTTGCAGCTTGCTAGTGATTGCAATCAATTGATTCCTTAAAAAAGCTAGATATTTTCATAGTTTAAACTATAACCGTAGTTATTCCAATAACAGGGGGACCTCAATAACTTAAAGTTTGATAAATCAAATTTTCCAAATATGTTTAATAGACTAAATGAAATAAAAAATATGCCATCTCCAGATAAATTCAATGAAGAACAGTGAAAGCAATTCCTCCCCATTTTAAAACAAATTATTTCCGCTAAATTCTTTTAAAGACACATAAAAACGTTTTCCAACATCGCTGCACAGTGAAATTTCAATAGGCAAAACTATTAAAATGTATACTTTATTAATATCAAAACTTAATCAATTAATTGAAATTTAAATATTCATATATGCTTTAAAGAATAATAACACAACATTTATGTACTTTTATTCATTTACTAAGTACATTTTTGAGTGGTTTTAAACTTGTTTGAGTGGTTTTTTAGGACTTTGGTCTTGGCCTACCTACGATTGGACTGTGAACTTTGATAAATATGTTTAATTCACTGAGCTCAATGTTATATCTGGAGTCATCGCCCTATGTTAGAGAAGCGTGCCGCTGTGGTTTTGGTCGTTATGTTGGCAAATAACACATTATAAGTATATTACAAGTTGAAACCTATTGTTAAACTGAACTTTGGAATCTTTCAAAATGTTTTAAATAAAAAGTAACCAATCATCTTGAAGCTAAATAATGATTTAGGTAACATGAAAATAGTCTCGTTTCTAGGTTTAGGGTAGTTGGTGAATGACATTGAAAAACGGGCACGTGGGTGGTTAATTTAATTATTTATTCTACTTACATATCAACATAATAACATTAATAATTAATGGATGATTCCAATATTAAATTAAAATACAACGTCAATGTAAACTGTTGACAGTAATCACTACAGTAGATAACTGGTCGGCGACTTTTAATTTTGACAGCGTCCACCCAACGAATTCTGATAGGTCCAGCTAACTCCAAGGTGACAATATAACTAAGTAAAAAGCTGAACTAGACAGCACACTTTTGGGAAATATTTAGTCAAAGAGTAGTGACTCCAGATATAACATAGAGCTCAGTGGTTTAACTATGCCTGATTCAATTCGGTTATTTCTATAAGATCTTATTTTAATTGAACTTAAAGCTGTAACAAATTTTCAAATATATTTTTGATTTTAAGTTCTTTTTGTTATTTGACTAGTTTACAAGATATCAACAATAGAAACAATCACCGACATAGCTTTAAAGTTAACATAAGATTGCATATAGCCATTAGAGCATAATTGCCATGGTGGTCCATTTTAAAGCCAAACAATAGAAGGTAGAAATCGATGGCGGGGAGATGAGAACAACGAAGGGGGTGCAAAGGGGGCTTCAAAATTTTCAGTGTTGCCAAAGGGTATAGCCGATGCCAGCCGTAAAGTCACAGTTCCCCAGGTAGACCGTCCCGTCCTAATCTTTGTTTACAAAACAGCGCTTTTGTCGCGAGCGGCGGGGAGCAGCCACATTGTCGCGGCCGGCATCCTCCTTCTCTTCCAAGAAATTCCGTGTCCTACTAGAATTTGTAATAAGCTCATCCATTAGGCCTACAGCCAAAAATTATGGCTAATTTTTTCTGTCTATAGTAGATGAATAAGGCAAAATTTGAATCAGTTCTACGGTGTCCCGTTATCGACATAACAGGATTCAGATTTCCCTGATATGCCCCGCAGTATAAGTCCGTAACCTGTTATGCCGATAACGGGACATCGTAGAACTGTGATTCAAATTTTATATTATTCGTCAACTACAGACGGAAAAAATGAGATCATTTTTGGCTATAGGCCTAATGGATGAAATTATTACAAATTCTAGTAGGTCATGGAATTTCTTGGAAGAGACAGGGGATGCCGGTTGCGACAAGTGGCCGCTCCCTACAAAAGCACAGTTTTGTCAACAAAAGTTTAGGACGGGATGCTCTACCTGGGGAACTGTGCCTTTACGGCTGGCATCGACTATAATATCCCTGCTGGGGTGGGTAATGTTTCTGGCGGAGAGGTAATCACTTTCTCAGGGTAATTTTAGATTGGAGGTAAACTTTTAATAAAGTGTTGTTGCTTTTACACATTGTTATGTCAGTAAAAATTTTAAATTTAAAAAAGAATTTCATTTGTTCAAATTTTTAAGTAATATTGTATATACTAAAACAAAATTTACAAAAACTAAATAACAGCCTATTTTGAATTCAATAATATACTTGGTGAACAAGAATTTTCATTATTGCAATGTAGGCTAGGCCAACCAAGGCCTAAAATATTGATTGAATCTTGTTATATAACTGTACCTATCTCACTTCCTAAATTTATATTTGGAATGTACAAAATTGGGGAATTTTAGACTAATCAGCTATGGCAGGTAATTGGCTGATTTTCACAGTGGCTTGAGATAAAATGGGGTATTTTAAATCCAACGGGAAAATATTTGCAACCCCCCACCCCCTCTTCTCCAGACAACCCAAACACTCCCCAACAATTTGTTTTATGCTAAGTGCCTCGTGACCCCCTCTGTAGTGGGCACCCCTGTATTTAATGTATTTTATTACGCTCATATCTGGGATCTTGTAAAATAAGTTAGACTCAAATTTGAATTCTTTTTTTATGTCTGGACATATAAGAGATGATAATTTCTTTATTAGCATGATACGTGTTGTTACAACTAAACAGGATAAATAAAACACGTCTTGCAACACTATAAAGTATATTTACACTTATACTGTACTTACATACAAGACGGTAAAATATACACAAAAGATGGTACAAGGATATCGATTTCAACCAGTTACATCGGTCATCATCAGGCCAAATCAGAGAATGGCCTGATGATGACCGGTGTAACTGGTTGAAATCGATCGCCTTGTAACATCTTTTGTGTATATTTTATTTTACCGTCTTGTATGTAAGTACAGTATAAGTGCAAATATACTTTATAGTGTTGTAAGACGTATTTTATATATCCTGTTTATATAAAGGATGGTACAGTAGAACAACTCTTACCTCTAAATTTGTTGTTGAATCCGGAGACACAATGCCATTGGCTTGTTGATTTTTAATCTTAATAGTTGGGGCAGTTGAAATATTTTTGGCTTTTGTTATTCTGCTGATAAGTGGAATTTGTTTAGAATCAGAAGAGTTTTCTATGATTTTGCCATTTACAATAGTTTCAGACCGTGTTATTCTAGGCACCTGAACTTTGTCTTCTGAGTTAGACTGAATTTTTTTCATAAATACTTGTTCAGAAGTCTTGCTGTTTGTAATTTTTACAACTGTTAGTGGAGTTTTATTCATTTCTTCCACTTCTCTTTTGGAAGGTACAACTGAATTTTGCGCTTTTTCTTTTAGAACTTCATCATAAGTCTGGTTGAATGTTAAACTGAATACAACTTTTGGTGATGCAATAATATCACTGGTTACCTTTCTTGCACCAGCATTGCTTGAAGCAATATTTTCCTCTGGAATTATAATAATTTCATCGTCAGACTGAGCATTTCTATAGCTTACTTTATTATTCATAGAGTTTTGTTTTGAATAATCACGAACCTCATGTACTATTTCTCTGTTAGTACCAGGCACATGTCCATCCCTAAGTTTCCTCCTTTTTGATTTTTCATTACAAGAAGTCATGTTTTCTTGTAGATTAGTTGAACAAACAGAATTTAAATTATTGAGATTGCTGTCAATCAGTATATCCTTTTGCTCAGTGGAATCCCAATTTTCAACCAAGAAGTAAACATTTTGTTCAGAATCATAGTTGTAGTACTCATCACAAATGGGAGGTATATGTACTCTATAGCTTCGGTGGACTTTTCCTTTCAAAATATTTTCAATGTAAATATCAAGATTTGGATCTAAATCAATCCAGGAGGTGATTAAATTTGTGTTTATTTCATCATAGTTAATTAACTGTTCTAACTGTGAAGCTTCACTCTCTAACCTTTCAGTCAAGCAATCATACTTCTGAATTTTTTCTAATGATATATCATCC
This sequence comes from Allygus modestus, assembly GCA_963675035.1. Lineage (NCBI taxonomy): Eukaryota > Metazoa > Arthropoda > Insecta > Hemiptera > Cicadellidae > Allygus > Allygus modestus. Next base: position 375,417,881 of record OY776111.1, on the reverse strand, counting down.
TCAAAACCTCTGAAAATATCATCTTGAAATTCATCCTCCGATTTATTCCCAATTGGTGATTTTTCATCTGATTCATATTCTTCAGTATTATTTTTCATAAGTAATTTCATTCTTTTCTTTTCCATGCGCTTTAAGTGCCGTCTTGCTTCCATTATTTTCTTTACTTCATGTATGTTTTTTGCTATTTTTGGTTTTTTAAACTTCACAACTGCTGAATCCTCATCAGTGTTGTTGCCATCAAGCTCACTATTTATTTGTTCTTTTGCATCTTGTTCTATGTTTTCTTTTTCTGATGAAGAGTCATGAAGTGAAACAGAAGGGATGATGGAATCTTGCTTCATTTCACTGTAAATTTTGTTATCTTTAGCACTTTTTTCTGACGAGTCCACAACATCATTGGTTTCTGGGTAAAAATTATTTTCAGAGACCGCAGTTTGGGTCTGAAGACTAGAAATATCTCCAATTGTTTTGTGATCTTCTACATTTTCACTACATTTCATTTGTTCTTCTTGTGCTTTGTTAATATCATCAACAGTAATGTTTTCTGATTTGAAGGTCTGCTGATCTTCTTTTGAATTATTCCAGTCAGTTTCCATGAGATCGGACTCATTCCAAGAATCGTCAATTAATTGGACATCTGGAGAGGCAATCCCATGGTCACTGATGGCATCAAACTTGGAGTCATTCTGATCTTGAGCTTCAATGTTGTCTGAAACAGTATTGTCACTGTTGGATGTAGTCCGTTCACCAGTCTCAACTTTTGATTCTCCATGAGTCCTTGAAGATCTAGACTTTGAGCTGTCTGACATATGAGTTCTTTCACTTGGACCACTGCTATCTCTATCTGAAGATCGTCTATTTTCATCTTTAACTATGGTGTATTTACAATGCTGTCTATACTTGTTCTTTGATTCAGCTTTACTTTCTTTATGTAATTTTTTATCATGAGATTTATGCCTATCAGAGGATCCTGAATGTTTATGATCTTTGTCTGATTTGTGCTTCTCTGAAGAACTTCGATGACTATGCCTACTGGTGCTATGTTTTGAGTCATCTCTTTTATCTTTATCACTTTTATGAACTGAATCATGGTCTTCTTTTCCATCAGAGTGCCTGTCACGATTGTTGTGTTTTTTCTTCTCTTTATCATGATCTGCTCTTGATTTACTTTCATGATGATGATCTTTATGTTCATGTGTCGATTCTTTCCTGGTTTTGTTCGCATCATCTTTATCTTTTTTTGAACTTTCAGAACTTTTGCTCATTTTTTTTTCTTTATCTCTTTCTTTTTCTTTATCATAGTGTTTATTCCGCCCATCTTTTTCATTGTATTTACTGGAAGACTCACTTCTCTTCCTATCTCTCTCCTTGTGTTGATCCCTTGAACTTTCATGTTTCTCACTCTTTTTAAGAATATCTTTTTTGTCTTTTGAGGAATGACTGCTTCGAGTTTTTTCATGGTGGTCTTTCTCAGCAGTTTTGTCTTTGGAACTGTGACTATTTGAACTTTCTCTATGCTCTTTATGGTGAATGTGGTAGCTTTTTCCTGAATCTTTAGAGCTTGTACTGCTACCTTTATGTTTTTCTTGGTGTTCATTTTCCAATACTTTCAATTTTGAATCAGTCATATCCAATGATATCTCTGTGTAAGAATCTTCATTCTCAGCATCATTTACACTTAATTCACTTGTTTCATTGTCATGGTCATATTCTTCAAGTTTAAATCGTTTCTTTGTAAATGATTCAAATACAGCAGGTTTAATTTCATCACTAGTACTTTCTCTGTCACTACTGGAGCTGCTTGCATCATCATAACTGTCAATATTAAACTTTCTTTTCTGAGGGACACTCACAAAGTCCTCCTCGTTACTGCTTCTTTCTTCTTTATCAGGCTCACAGTTATCATTCATACACTGGCTTGCAACAACCTCTTCAACATTTCCTAAACTTTCTTCTTCAAATTTGGTTTGATATTGCTTGTATTCACTAATTGAGTTGAACTCAAGCACAGTACCATCTGATTCTTCCATGTTAATTGTAGGAGTTTTAGGCACATATTCATCACTGCTGGAATCTTCATCTTTCTTATCACTTTCTTCTTTGGTGGCAGTTTCATTATTATCAATTCTATCCTCTAAACTGTCATCCACAATGGTGGTTACTACTTGGCTGTCATTGCTGTTTTCTGAAGAGTCGCTTCTCATGCCAAGTATGAGTCTGTCACCCTCCGAATGTGGCTCAAATGGTGGTGACTCTTCGTCATCTTCATCTTCTTCTTTCTCTTCAAGGTCATCCTCCTATAAAAAATAAATAATTTAGTTTGCATATTTTAATAGCTGTTTTAAAAATGTAACTTACAATAATCAAAATAATAAACAAGAAGTCATTTATTAAGGTATGTTGGTGATCATTTTAACCCCTTTCATTTATAGGCTATCCTCTATACAGGTTATTTTAACACGTTTGCTGTTACTAACCGGCACAGGATCTGGAACTGGACTGAAGCTGCTTCCATTCACAGGAGCTGAGCGCTCAAAATCGCCCTAAGTTTAGACCTGCTCTCGCAGTTTTAAAAACATCTGACAGGGGCAGCACTTGTTGGGGCGAGTTTTGTTGATGCAAATGGTGCTGCTATCTTTTGAGCTTTGTGGAAACTATGTTCTTAAACATCAATAGTTTTTTTTATTTATTTATTTTTATTTAGCTTGCCACACCTGGCAAAAGCTTGGTTTTGGCGTTCAGCAGTGAACGTGTTAATAGTGAAGCCTAAAGGTGAAATATATCTTTGAATTCATTAACCTATCAGTGATTTATTATGCAGCCTGCTCTTTGGGTCAGGTAAAAAAGGGCTGATAAGATAAACTGTGACAATAGATGTTTTCAAACTTGGTGAAACAACACCGTCACAATAATTGGGAGAATATGAAATAAAGTAATGTTATGGCACGTTTACACATTCGCCTACATACCAAACCAGACAGGACCATGGCTGACCCCTCAACGAGGTGCTATCCCTATCAAAATGTTAAAAAATGCCAGTGGCATAAACACTCACAAAACATCAAAAAACATGACTTTGCTTTCACATACATACAATGTCTCATTGTCTTATTATAGACTTAAGTTCTGTATGCAGCCACACAACGGACAATCTGACATCACTTTATCCTGGGAGATTCTATCCTGATGGTTGAATTCTGTTTAATTCAACCATCTTGAAACAATGGTGTTACTATCAGAAGTGAATATATTGACTAAAACTGTTGTTGGATCAGTGGTGTGTGGGTGTGTCACCAAGTGTGAAAACATAATGGCAACAACTTTAGAACAATTTATACATTTTTTGAGTTTTTAACAGTAAATGTTGTATAGATTTTTAACATTTGTAAACCATTATTTTGGAGTAAATAATTTAAATGGTTATTAACATAATGACTTCATATAGTAAAACATAATATGGGGTATCTACAAATTACCTTTACAACTTTAAGCACCTGTGGATAGTAAAGTCATACTAATATTTTATCGGATGTTTATTTTTTTTAAACACATATTCTGAATTTTTATTGTTTATTTTTCTGTTGGTGTTCATTATTTACTTTATTTCATAAATACCTCATTCTTAGAATGGTAATTCTCCACAATACAATGGAGTGTGGTTATTTGTAGTTTACTACAATATCTGATGTTTAAGTTCAACAGATTTAGAACCTTTATTAAAGGGAACCTCCTTCTAAGCCCATCTGTAGAAAAAAGGTCCAGAACCCCAGTGAACTTAGGGAAAACCAATGTATTGCAGACAATGGTGTGAATCAATCAGCTGCAGAACACATGGAGAGGGACATGAGTTTCACCTATTAAGAGATACAAATGGCATACACATAGAAACGGTTTAACCCTTTAAATTTTGCAATGAAAACGTGGTAAATAAACCATTTTAAATCAGTAAATTGGCTTTACATTTTTAATTTTAAATGTGCTATTAAACATTCAAACTGTAAAGATAATACATAACCACCCGGTACTTAAAAAATATAAAATAAAATTATCTGAAATCATTTTACTTGCACAATGTATACACTAAAAATATAATATCTCATTTTACAATTATTAATGATGTTTTAAAATATAAAAATAAAACTGTCTGAACAAATCAATTGTAAATATTGTTTGCTAATTTGTTATACACTCATAACAGAAGGACAAACATGTTAAAACACATATGATGTATAATGATGGCTTAGGCCGCTACAATACTAGGCGACTGTCAACTGGCGACTGTCGCCCGTCAACTTTCGTAACACCGTTGTTTTCAGCTGCAGCAGTCGCAAGTCACTGTAATACCTCTCATTTACAACAATATTCCAAGAGTTGATGGGCAACAGTCGCTGGTCGAGAGTCGCCTGGTATAATAGCGGCCTTAGAGCCACATATTCAGAGTTCAGTAAAAGCTCAGTCTTACCCAGATGTATCGAGCTCGGAGCAATCCAGTAAGCTATTCAATAAAAAATATTGCTGTTAAATTGAAAGTGTATTTTTAATATAAAAACCGTAGGGCCAAGTAATTTATTTAAATCATCCCTCATTGTAATCAGAAGTGAATCGATTCACAACTTCAGAGGCATTAAAACAAAAGTAGTAAAATTTATGCTGGCACCTTTGAACGAATTTCCTCTATAGGGAAGAAGCTATTACCGTAGGTGGCATGGTAAGACTTAAGCCCGAGACCATGATAACTTTTAATTTGAGGGCGTCTAGATGCCAAAAACACTATACGTTCAAATTTATATATATGTATATATTAGAGAATAAAATTTACAGTAAAGGGCTACTATAAGTTTAACAGGTTATTTTCATGTTGTTATATATATATATTGCAATATTGCAACGCCATTTTGTTGCAATATTTTGAAACACAACAAATGAATTACTAAAGCAATAACAACAGATCAGATGTTATTTACACATTTGGTTAAGATCAGATGATGTGGAATAAAACTATTTTGATACTGTAGAAAGAATAAGGAACCAAAAATTATCAAATTAACTTATGTCCATGAGGTTGTTTCGTTCTTAAAACTAACTGGTGAGCCAATTCGACTGTTCTCAAATTCATGTCATTTAATTCTTTATTTTCAACACATTGGATTTTGTGTATAGCTTTAAGATCAAAACAATCTTCGAACTCAGCATTATGTTGAACAGCGTGTAAGGCCACCGGCTTGGGTTTGTCTTTATGGTTGACAGAAAACCGATGGACACGTTTATGGATGACACGTAAGGAGTTGGATGTTTCCATTGTACTCCTTAGGACAAAGTTTATACGTTAGCTAGTAAATCGCATGGTTGGATAAACAATCCATGTGTCCAGCTATCGGGTAAACTTTGTCAGTTACTGTGCTTCGAAAGCGGTCTGTCTTACACATAATTTTGCATATACCGCAACAAGGTTTATTACATGGTTCACATCCATGGGCCAAATTGAGATTTCTATTTTCAAGCTTGGGCCTTACAAGCATGTTCTTTAAATTTTGAGGTCTTTTAAAAACCATCCTAGGTGGTCTAGAACAAATATTTTCGGTTAAGGAAGAGTTTTTTAAAGTTCAAATCCTGTTCTCATTAATTAATTTATTAGGTGAAGGCCAGGGAAATATATATGTGTCCGTTAACCCAATAACTTTTGAAAAAACATCCGATTTCTGAAATTTGATTCAAACGTGTATAGCAACATTTATGACTAAGTTCGAAAACCAGAAAGATTTGACCATGGGAAGGGGGTTTTATGGGGTTTCAACATTTTCAAAAAATCTGTTTTTTTGCATTTTTTACCCTAACATTTTTAAAACACTAAATTTTGGTTTTGACATTTTTATAGAGCTTAAAAAAAACAAATAATATGGTATTTTGAATCATTAACCTAGGTTAAGTAGTTGCAGAGAAAATCCAAAAAAACGTGTTAATAAAATCTCCTATGCTAATCTCATGGGAAAAAGGGTTTTAGTTTTCCCTCAGTTAATTTTACTGTAAACTTCACATTTTCTTTTACCAATCAGTTCAGCTCTATAAAACAATAATTTTGATGTTTAAATTGTGATTCTACGTCCAACCGTTGCAGAGATATTCAAAGTGCTAAACACAGTACGTTGTCCAATGTTATCTTTATGGAGAATAATTAAAATTTGATATCTCGATTATTTATGAATGTATTTGTGGCTCACCTAGTACTGGTATATTGATATTTGCACAACAAATTTTGTTGTTGATTGTCCCCGTAGCAGCAAACCCGCATACTCAGCTTTAATCTTATTCTTATGGAGAATAAGTAATATTTTATATCTCCCTTAATCATGAAAATAAATTAATAAAACTTGGTATGTAGCTTCACCTGGTTAAGTTATATTGATAATTGTATAAAAACACATTTCTTATCTTTCTTGTTGCAGCAAACCTGCATACTCAGACTTCAATGAGGTTATTCTTATAGAGAAAAAATAAAATGTTATATATCACTTGTTTATTCATGTATTTTTATGAAACTTGGTGAGTGGCTTTATATGATAGTGAGAAACATTTACGTGCATTGGAAATTCGCTGGGTACGCAGTTTTGCTGCAACGGTTTTTTTTTGTTGACCTATATTATTGCCCACACAAATTGTGAAATAAGTTTTAAAGTTGTTTTAAACCCTCCTGAATACATTTTTTTCATAGGAATTGCAACTATACGAATATCAGTCAGCTTAGTAGACTCTTTTTGCTATGTTAGCACCTCCATCTTCCAATATGGAATAGCTCTACACTTAATTTATCTAAATTTATTAACTCATCTAAAAGGAAAAAGTAACCAAGATTCTTTATGTCTATTCTCAAAAACCCATTATTTTGATTAAATTTGGCTTTTGTTAAGAATACTAAAATATCTTCATTAAAAAACATACAAAGCATTAACACATTCAGTGCGGTATAGATGATGTAAGGCTGACCCAAGGATTGCCGCAAGGTATTAGGTGTCTGCCGCGACGCAACATGCACCACAATCTCACGAGACTGAAGCACTATTCACCGGAATGCACTATTATTTCCTTCTAGAAACGTAAACAAACAAAAACCCGAGCACTGATAAGAGCCGGAATGTTGGTAAACAACATGGAAGAGCGTGCAGGGGAAGCTTCCCCCCTCCACACCTTCAAGGGGAGGGGGGGGACTGAAAACTGATAATATTGCAGACATTGTAAGGGAATAGGCAAACTCGAGACGAAGTTTGATTCATCCAGCTGCAGTGGCTGAGACACAGTATTCCTTTGAAAACAACATTAGACTTTGGAGCTCACGAACTCCACATGATCGACTGGCAAGGCCAACTTGGAGTTCATGTACTCTACCCACACTGAATGTGTTTGGGCCAATCCTGAAAACTCGTCCCCTTTAAATTGATAATAATTACTCTAACATATTTCGAAAACCATAAAACTATTCAGACAGTTTATTATGTCTTTTAGGCTATATATATAGATTCACGAAGCTATGCAGAAACTTCTGGAGCTAGTTCTACATGTAAAAGTAAGGGAAACAAGTTATAAAAAAATAAAAACAAAAAAATCCTTTATTAGCGAGTTACAGCTAACAAGATTTTGCGTATAATTTACTACCCTGTGTGAAATGAAGACTTGCTGGAATTCTGGGAAGGTAAATTGAGGGTCAAAATCAGTGGTTTCTTATGGTTTTTGACCTTAAAAATCGAATAACACATGTCGTAGAACTGTATCTCCCTTAGTTTTGAAAGTTATCCTTTGTGAATCCTATAAAAGAGGGTTCGAAGAACAACTCTTGTTACGTATGACCTTCAATAACTTTGTTAAATTAGGTTAGATATGCAAAATTTTAAAACAAAAATTGTAGATTTTATTCAGAACAAAACTACATATGTTTTACATTTGGCCGACAATAACTTTGTTAATTTCCCAATCAACAGATAAAATGTTTATTACGATTTTAAATTATAACTTAAAAATAAAAAAATTAAATATTTTTCTCCTATCAATAAGAACTAGTTGTCCTGTTGCTCGAATCAGAGCCAAGTTTGTACCCAACTAAAGGTTACTTCTGTTTAGGGATGAGTCGATACCGAAATTTATCGATTCTCGATACCGATACCAGAAAAATTGATTCCCGATTCTCGATACCGATACCATCGATACCTACGATTATTCAGTACCTATGGTTGTTAAAACTATTATAAAAAACAGTTACGAATTTATAATACCATTTAAAATTATTTAGTAGTATTTTGTAGTTAATCATCAAACAATTTGTTTTATGCAATTTTTAAAATAATTTAATGTTAATTTCACTAGTATGCTATAGTAATGTAGAAAAACAAAAACTATTTATTATAAATTCATAATAGGGAAAAACTTGGTTGTAAGATAATGATTCAAAGAAATAATGTTGGTCAGCCGACTGGTTTATTGCTTTCAACCTTACCCCTCCCATCCCTCTTCCTTTCTTATCTCAAAGGTAAGATTTTTGCTGCCAACCCAAACACTCCTCGTTCCTTTTGTAGAGCGGGTAAACAGCGGGAGGATCTCTTCCCGAGCACTTTGTAGCGCAGGTAAACGGCAGGGGTATCGATGGTATCGGTATCGACATTGAACGAATGAATCTCGATACCGATACCAATGTCCAAGAATCGGTGGTATCGAGAATCGACTCATCCCTACTTCTGTTGTAAACAAACATAACAAAACATCTGATATTAAAACGGATGATAACATCTGAGAATAATGCAGATACCGTACTTTCAATCAACACTTAGTTTAGACTTCCGCCTCGGATAGCCCCACTGTTTCGAAAAATTAAGCCCTTTACTGTATTTAAATGATGCCCTTTCTTAAAATTCTGAGACGTATTGGCAAATATAAGTAAAAATACCTTTAGCACTTCGACTGCGCTTGGGATGAGGGGCGTGTTCCCGCTACGCGGCAACTGTTCCAATAGGCGCGGTCACATTTTCAATTCCCGGCTAACAAATGACAAAATCACTATGCGGTGCCATACTGCGTTACAAAACAACTGGACGTAGTTCTCCAAAACGCTAACAAGTCACAGCACAATCCAGATAGCAGTAGTCAACCAGGGTCGCTATCTAGAGGGACTAAGTGGGACGAAAACGAATGCAGGGAAGTCCCGTGACGGCTGGGATAAAGGGGAAAATTTACTTCCAATCAACAGCAAAATAAAGCTTGCGTCCTGAGCGTCACACGCAAAAAATATCGCCTTCCTCTGGTCCAGCATGAGCTCATGAGTCATTGTTTCTTAGAGGACTTTGTGGGAAGCCGGTGTTCCACGCGCGTGCTCTGCGGGACCACAATGGGATGCCGATGTCCCACGCGCAGTCAAAGTGTTAATCTGACACCTCAAACGTTAAATTCCGTCCAGCCGTTATGGAGTAATGACTGTGAATAAAAATCCCCTAGCATATTAATAGATAGGATTACTGATTTCACCCCTTAATTTACCTTCCCAGAATTCCAACAAGTCTTAATTCCAACCAGGGTGCGACATTATGGGTGAACCTTTTGCTAGCCGACGCTCACAGCCAAAGCATTTCTGAACCGATATTTATATAAATTTTTTCAATACTTTTACATATAGAATGAACTCCCAAAGTTTCTGCATATCTCCATGAATTACCCTGTATATATATATATACCTTGGGACAGGTCCTTGAACTGGTTGTTACCAAGTTAATTTAGGGTACAAAAAAGATATCACGGAATGTGGGGTTTAAATTGTGTCAAACTTCCATTTCACTAAAGTCCTATTTCATCCAGCTGGGTATGGATATACCTGATAAGTAGCCTGAACAGAAAAAAAGGGAGTACACTCCAAGGTTGCATTAGCTGCCCTGACCACCACATTAGCTTTCCTACTTTTTCCATTCCTGCAAGATCTTTTCGTGAAGGATAGGAAAATTGTTGCAGCGCAAAATGTTCAAGGACCTTCCAGAGTTTTGCCAGCCTCAATACTGTTTGGTTTTCATTATAAAACTATTGTTTTGACCATTACAAGGGAAATACTGGTCCTGAGCCTAAAATTGTAACTGTGGAAGTGGAAATGACAAAAAATGGTTTAAATCAAGCAATCCTTAAAAAAGCTTTACATGATAACACAGTCATACTACTAAAAGTGTACATTTACACCTAATTAGTTTCGTTGTACTTATAAATAAATTTTGGGTTTGAAAATAACTAAACTTGGATGATGTTAACTGCTCATCCATGAGGTCTATATTGCGATTTTTAAAGAATGTTGATTACTATTTGAGCCACTAGTAAAAAAAAGTTTGCTCAGTTTAACAAATGTGATACCTACATCTACAACATATTTCTTATCGCTCGTCTCTTCAGTATCAGTGCCTCCTCCAGTATCCATCAGTTTCTCTTCCACCGGTGACGATCTTCCCTCTGCTTGGTCAGGAGGCTTCAGGGGTTGCAGCATTGGTCCCATCACTAATCATGACAAACGTTTTACAAAATTTCATTATACACTAGAGTTCCATTAATCCAAACTAATTAGGACTACTGACATTTTTGACAATCTGAAAGTCACTTTTTTGCTATAAAAATCTGTATTTTATGTATTTGTACACTGCACAGTAGTTTAATAGATAATTTTGCCAATTACCGCAGTTAATTCCAGGAAAATTTAACAATAACTTAGGAATTGCTGTGTTAGAACATTTTAAGTCCAGTTCTTACAAAACTTAAAACTTTTTTGAAGCCAGTTTGAAATTTACCAAAGGAGGTATACATAAAAACAAAAACTATCTGTTATGAAAGTTGTGGGACGAGATTTGTTAAGCCTTAACTGAGAATTTGTAATTTCAATGGATGGACACACTGCTGTCAGGTGAGCCATTTAACTGATCTGCAGTGTCACTTTCACTTGTGTAAGCGACAGGGTTCTCTCCCTGCAGCGATTATTATTTGCTTGTAATAATTATTATATATATATGCAACAATATTTATTGGAACGAGTATGAGAGCATAGCTAATAAACATGAGGGGACAGTTAATGAAGATTTATAACATTTTCCTTGGGCTCTGTGAATTATAATAGTGAAGTTGTATGAGTCATAATTTGTACATAAGCTCCTCTTATTAGTGTATGATTAACTGCAAATTTCACATTTTTAGGCTCCTCTTATTTAGAATATGACCTGACTATGTTATGATATCACACAGATGATTAATTCAGGCTTTGAAGGGCATCCTGTAGGTTTCTGAGAATGTCCTTTTTTTACCAACCAATAAAAGATATAGCCTATACATGAATAATTTTGAAGTGTATGTTTTACTAACACATATGTTACAACACAGTTTTATAAGACTTGTGAAAATTGGTATAGGTTTCTCCGATGCACTCTTCTGTGTTTTCTATTGTTTTTATGTTCCCGACATCTTACCAGTGGTAAATACCATCTTCGTCTTTGTGAATTTTTTATAACTCCCTACTTTAAGTTAGAATAAAACTCCACTTTTTGAAAATTTCCATATCTTAAAATTAAATTATAACAGGTGCAATAACTACTTGAAATAACGCTTCACAATCACTTCAATTTGATCAAATCAGATGAAAAAATATTGAGGTACAGCACCTCAAACTATAAACTAGTTTACGTTTAAAATGTCCTTAGAGAACATATAAAACTAAAGTCTTTTATCTGTAATGTGTGATTATTACAAATATTCATTAGTTTTTATGTTTTATTAGGGCTTATTAGTTTATATAATGAATTATAGTTAGGGTGGCCAAACGTCCCATTTCGAATTTACCTTAAGAAAATAATGTTGAAGCATATTTTTACTAACACATATGATACAACACGTTTTATATGAATTCACAGCCACTACAAGTTTTAATAGTACAGTTGAATTGAATATTCAAGTTAAATTCAACCTTCGTAGGTGCACCGGTAGAAAGTATTTCCTATAACGAGGACAACTTATAAGTCTGCCAAAAAATCATTGAATAGAACCATGCATTCAATATGTAGATGGTTCTAGTTAATTTGTACTATACTTGTAATCAGTTTTTTGTTTGTTTTAGCGAATTTCCCCTATAGGGAAGAAGTTATTACCTTAGTCGGCATGGTAAGACCTTAGCCCGGGACCCTGATAACTTTTCGTTTTGAGGTCCCCAGACTCCAAAAACACCATTCGTTTGAAACTGTATATATATAGAGTTTTACCTTTGTAAGCAAAATTTGTAAGTCAAAATTGTGGGAGTTTGGCAAATCGCAGGATATTGGGGGACTGCTCATATTAAAGGTCTTGATCCCAGGGACTCGGGAAAAATAGCAGTATACTTAAAATGTTACCAGCAAACGAGGTAATTTGTTAATTTACAAATTAGATGTAGTAAAATCAGTAATATCAGTTTTAACATCCTTTTATCCTAAAATCTACCAGAGGGTAGGGGGATTTCCCCCCTTCCCGTTTTTAAGATGTTCCGTTCTGGGCCAAAAAATTTATGACGACCCTAATGATATTGTACATGAAAACAACTAAACCGAACTCAAAAGAATGAATACTGATAGCATTGACATTTAGCTCTTATTTATTTAACCCTTTGACTGCTAGAGGAAATATCGCTGTGAGCGCTACATGGCCAGCCGTTTCAGCGCTGTGTGTACGCACCACGCCGGGCCTATAGTGCCATGTGACAAGCACTTTTTGGCCCTTTTTTTACCTTTTCACATAAACTTTTGTCATTCTGTTAGTTTTTATGATAGATCAATGTTTTGGTACCATTTTTTATGATAAAAGGGGCAACATTTAGGTGCAATGTAAAGTAAAAACTTTCTTATATCATGAATACATAAAACACAATAAAGTAAAAATAAATTTTATATTTAACAAAGTTTTTAAGTTTGGACTTAAAAAAAAAACAGAACTAAATTCATACTGCTAAGCTAAATATTACTTTGTTAAGCAATTAACTGCAAAAAAACGTGTAAGTTCTATTTAGAAATAACATTGATTATTGATTTATGAATTTGTTATGTTCAAACCACTTTTTGGCCATTTTGTACCTTAAATAAACTTTGGCTGTTTTGATGGTATATCAATGTTTTTGGAACACTTTTATTCACACAACAATTGGCATAAAACATTTAGGCATAAACCATATATTTTATAAGTATGTGGGTAGTAATACTGAGAGTGCACACAAATTAAATAAACCAAAGAAATATTACTTATTACAGCGCAATTCTTCACCACAAATACAACGATATGAGTTTCATCGAAATACAATATAAAATAACTAAGTAAATAACAAAATAGTCATGAACCTATATATAGGCTCTTGGCGAACAACTCAATTTCGTCCAAAGCCTAGGCGTCTGGCGGTCAAAGGGTTAATAATCCAAATCAAATTGGTAACTTCAGCTTCATACCATGAGTTTACCTAAAAGTAATATCAAATTAAAAACTAAAACAAATTGAGGGAAAATACAGACATTTTTAAATCCCTTCAACACTACCATGCATGCTACTAAGAGTTACAATTAAGGTTAAGTTCCATTATTTGAAAAACTTACAAGGAGCTGGTAGTTTTGCTCTTGGTGCCAAGTTGTGTTTATCTTGAAACTTGGGTGGTTCTGATTTACCCTCTGTGGGTGGCGGCGGCTCAAATTTTGGCTTGTCATTTTCCATTCCCAAGCAAGTTTGCACAACCTCTTCGACTTTTGGAAGAAAAACTGTATATATTTTTGGGTTTACAACTTGATCCACAATGCGATCTACTCCAATATCAAGGAACCCTCCACTGTAAAAATATCATATCAAAAGTTAATCAATATCATACTAGACCAGCAATTCTTAAATCCTACATTATTTCAGTAAATAATCAAATAATTGATCTATGTTGTTTACCCTACAATGACTGTATTACTGTCAGGGAATGGTCATGTTGGATTTAGTCCACCATATCGAAAATGGTACCTCCCTCCTACAGCCCGCCAATATGACATAAATTGCTTGAAAAGACTGTGCTGATGACACACAGAGTTCAACATATATGCATATTCTAGAATTGGTCCTACACATTGAACTTTGTGTTATTTTTTTTTCTCAGTTACAAGACACAAATTTTCAAATACTCAAAAAAATAAAAGCTGAGCTATATTACCAACCCCATCGTATTACAGCTATCTATTAGCTAGCTTACTGCCATTATCCTATACCGAAGGACTCTAGGACTGACTGATAAGAATAAATGTTTTAGTCTATTTAATCAAGATTAAAAGCTTCAATTTTGTTTTAAAAATACGGCAAACCAGTAAAACAGTTGTTTTTACATTGTCATTATATAAAAAGGAATAAAACAGAATACATTTAAGAACAAAATAATTCCTGGCCCCCCTGGAACTGCTGGAATTTTGATATAACTTTGCACAAATATATACAAAACGCACATATCTTTCAATGTCACTGTGTTCTAGAGGTGTGCGGATATCCGAAAAAATGGTTCAGTTTCGGATCGGATCAGATATCCGAATCCGATCCGAAGGTTTTTTTCGATATTCAATAAGGTCCAGTATAAATCCGACTTATTCGGACAGACTGTATATCTGGGGATAAAACGCCAGAAACAAATCAAAATAAGTTTGGAGCATTACTAAACGCTTTTAAGGTGTAGCGGATAAAACCTCACATAAATATCTGTTATAGTACTGCAGTAAGTATTATGCACATGAAATTGATTAATTCAGAGGGCCTTGGTTTGCCTAAATTGGCGGTAAACGTAAAAATAATCATTCTGTTTACTGAAAGAGGAATGGAGTGTTAACTATGTAAATTGTTTGACAAAATAGTACCGGTACCTCATGTAACTAAATAAATGTATTGTTTGATATTAAAGGAGTCTCATTTATACTCAGCCAAGCAGAAATACCTTGTAAAAAAACGACCCTCAGAAAGTAAGTTAACTAACATAAATAAATAGAAGAGGAAGAATGTCGCAAATTGGCGCACCAACGCGTAGCCAATTGAGTACTGTAGGTCTATAATGACAAGGCCTAAGCCCTAATTTAATTACAGAATTAAATCATGCATGGATTATGTGATGAACAGGAAAGCTAAACCTGAGTGAAAGTGACGAACAGGATAGGCTACACCTATTGAGTGAAAGTGACAAACAGAATAGGGTACACCTATTAAGTGAAAGTGACGAACAGTATTGAGTGAAAGTGACGAACAGGATAGGCTACACCTATTGAGTGACAGTGCAGGACTAAGTGAAGAGAATGACAATAATTTTTAAAAAGGAGAACTGGAAAATAACAACAGAGTGATGAACGTAGGTAAAAAAATGAACATGAACGGTGAAGTGAATATGAACAATGAAGAGAACATGAACAGTGAAGTGAATGTGTTAGTAGTAGATAATAATCAAATTCTGTTAGCATTACAACAGCTACTGACCCAAAACAACAGAATCGAAGAGAAAATACAGAAGACTAATAAGAAGATGGACGAGACGAGGGAGGAGGCAAGGCAAGAAGCAGAGAATACCAGAGCGGAAATGGGGAGTCTGGAGAGCAGAATGGAAGCAAAAATGCAGGAACAGATGGATCAAATGGAGTTGAAAATGAACAAACAAATAAGTGGTAGAGTAGAATGTGTTAGTGGTAGGATAGCTGATGATGAATTAAAACTTGGTGAATTAGAGAAACAATGTAGTAAATAGCATTGTGAGTTAGGTAAAAAGTTAAGTAATATAATGTCAGGCTTAAATGAGAGAATAAACAATGAAGTTAAAATTGACAAAGAAAGTATAGAGGTCTAAAAGGGAAAGATGGAACAGGTAGGGACTGAAGTAGGGTTAATTAAAGAGGAAATAAATCAGGTAAATGAAAAAGCTAAGAATGGTAAAGAAGTAAGCCTAGGCCTATGCTTAGATGACAGGTTAAACATACTAGAAGCTAGGGTAGAAGAATAGGTCAGGCCTAATGTAAATGAGAGTAAAACTGAATATATAGCACTAAATAATAATCAAATATCAAACGCAGAGTTAATGTTAACTGAATTTCAGGAAGGTGGTTCACATCTAATGCAGTTTTTAGAATTTACCAAAAAATATGTAGACTTAACAAAAGTTCTATGGGAGAGTAAATTGTTGCAAATTGTAAAGTACATAAAGGGAGATGCTGGTACATGGGCCAGACATCATATTAGTGACTGGAAGGAATTTAATCAATTTTCAACAGATTTTAAGAACAAGTATTGGTCCATTGGGGAACAAAAGAGGTTTGAAAATAACGAAAGGGGTTTGAGGTTTTTTGATGGGATCAGGCAACTATGGGCCTGGCCAAACTAACTTAGTAAATTATGCATTAGACTTTTATAGTAAGACTAAATACTTAGATTCACAAATTAAGATGAACACCTTTCTAGCGTATATATCTAGACACTTGCCAAACCAGATATGCAGTACAGTAGCTACGACACAGAACATCCAAAACATAGATGATTTGGAATCCTTTCTAAATCAATTAGTGGAATTAGAAAAAATCCTAATAAAGTGAACCAATCAAAATAGATCTCATGAACACACACTCAGAGTAGGCCCTATAACAACTATAACAACAGGATAATACAATAATAACTATAATAAGAGATATGAAAACGACAGGGAAAGAAGGGTACATTTTTCAAATGTCAGTAGTGATACGCCTAAGTACAATAATAATGACAGGAATAGGGAACAAGATAGGAACCCAAATAACAATTACAGTGGTCGGTTTGACAATAGTAGGGGTAGGTTTGACAACAACGGAGGTAGGACACGAGAGGATAGGTATGTTAGGAGCGAGACTAGTAGGCCTACTAATTCAGTTGAGGATTTATGAGAAAAAGTTTCAGACGGGAAATCGGATAGCAAAATAGATGTCTGTTAATGAGAATATTTTAAAATATCGAGATTATCAATTGTTAGGAGGTAGCCAGTTGAGGAGGTTTGCCGAACAAGTGTTGGGAAGGAAGGAGTTTATAGATAGTAAGTGTAAGATTGATTTTTGTGTAGGGGGGCAGACAATTGAAGAGTTGCTAAGTAATATTGAAAAACATGACAATAAATTGCATAATAAGGTATTATTGTTGGTGGCTGTAATAATTTTGTAAGAACAGAAAATATAGGTTATGTCAAGGACAGGTATGCGGATTTGTTAAATAAACTAGACAAGGAATGTGATAAAATAATTTGATGTAGGCTACACTGCCTCCAATACCCCAGCTAGCAAATACTGACCCATGCCATTTTGAGAGAATACAAAAATTGAATGAGTACATCAAAACATATGAATTACCAGGTAAAATCAATATTTTAGATATTCATGATAAATACACTAATATTTACGAAAGAAATAACTTTAGGAAAGACCTGTTTGAAAGAAATATTGTAATCCAAGGTAAAACTAGACTGGACTTAATACATTTAAATTATAGAGGATTAATGTTGTTTAAAACCAAACTTGATACATTCTTGGATCAATTAAGTTATAAAGTTATATCAGTAAAGAATAATTTTATAGTGGATAATAATGATGACATGGCAACTGATTTAATAGATGAGAATAATTATGAACAATTAGCAAAAGTTAACCATAAATATTTACCAAAAGTAAATATTTCAGTGAACAGCACTCAAGTAAAAGCCACGATTGATTCAGGTAGCCAAGCCACAACAATCTCAAAAAATTTGTATGATCAAGTATTTCAAGAACATAATGGACAGATAATGGAACTACCAATGCCATAGTAGTTTGACTATACTAGGTGTTACAAGTGTGAGGTCAAAGAGGATAGACAAGCAGGCCTATTTAGATTTGGCTTTTGATGGTAAAATGATTATTCAATATTCATGTATGGTGGTGAAAGAAAGGAGTACCGGTATCAGTAGGCTTACGAATAGGGTGTGACATTTTGCAGGAATATAAAGCTAAGTTTGTAAATAAAACTTTACAGTTGATCTATAAAGAAGATAGAATTAGAGTAAATATCGGAGAAAATGAGAGTAAGAGGATATCAAGTAATAGGGTTAAAATCAAATGTAGTTTTATAAAGGTACATGAACAAGGGAATGAATTTAACGAAGTAATGGTAAATTATAATGACGTAGTGAGTAATGACGTTGAGAGTAGGCTATCGCCAGATGAAAGTCAGGCTTATAATATAAGTAGGCTTATGTCTAACACATTGAAAGATAAAATAAATGAGATTAAGGAAAATTTTGTTCCTGAAAATAATGAGGACCTGAGTTTATTATGAGTACTAATACAAAATGGTTCACTTTTTTTCTGATCAACCAGGATGTATAAAAAATCACGTGGCACATTTAAATGTAAATAGATAAATAGATTAAATAGATGAATGTAGTAGATAAGCCTTTTGCTGCCAAATCATATCCAGTATCTTTTTAAAAGAGACTGCAGTACAAGATGAGCTTGATAGACTGGAGAGAAAAGGAATAATTGAGAGGAGCGATTCTCCTTACAGTAATTCTTTAGTGTGTGTCATAAAGAAAGGTAATTCCATTACACTATGTTTAGATGGTAGGAACATTAATCAGTACATAATACCAGATAGGGAGACTACAATTCAAATAGATGAAATATTACAAAAATTCATGGGCGTTAAGTACATGAAAAGCTTAGATTTGACACAAGGATTTTTTCAAATTAACATAGATCAGGAATCAAGAAAATTTGTTTAATTTATTTTTAATGGGATAAACTACTCTTTTGTGAGACTACCATTTGGTTTAAATGTCAGTAGTGCTATTTTCATTAAAGCAATGAATAACATTTTAGGAGCGGAGTTTTCAGACTTTACTACTATGTATGTGGATGATATTTTAATTACATCTAAAACTTAAACTGAACATGTAGAGCAAATAGACAGGGTATTAAAAAACATTGAAAGAGAACAATGTATAACAGTGAAATTAAAGAAAACTGAGTTTTTAAAGAAAGAAAGAAAGTTTTAGGCTATGTAATTTCTAGGGAAGGAATAAATACCCCCGTCGCAGCAAACCTGCGTACTCAGCGAATTTCCAATGCATAATATATGTCTTAATGCCATATAAAGCCGCATACCAAGTTTTATAAAAATATATTCATATATAAGCGATATATACAATTTTAATTATTCTCCATAAGAATAACATGGGAGATGAGTAAGCAGGTTTGCTGCAACAAGGAACTAAAAAAATGGGTTTTTATGCAAATATCATTATAACTCAACAAGGTGAAGCCACATAGCAAGTTGTATTAATTTATGTTCATAATTAAGGGAGTCATTACATTTTACTTATTCTCCATAAGAATAACATGGGGGCTGAGTACGCAGGTTCGCTGCTACGGGGATAATCAACAAAAAATCAATTTTTTGTGCAAATATCAATATACCAGTACTACGTGACCCCACGTGCCAAGTTTCATCAATATACATTCATTAATAATGGAGATATCAAATTTTATTTATTCTCCATAAGGATAACATTGGACAACGTACTGTGTTTAGCACTTTGAATATCTCTGCAACGGTTGGACGTAGAATCACAATTTAAACACCAAAATTATTGTTTTGTGGAGCTGAATTGATTGGTAAAAGCAAATGTGAAGTTTACATCAAAATTAACTTAGGAAAAGCCAAAAACCTTTTTCCCATAAGATTAACATAGGAGATTTTATGAGCAGGTTTTTTTGGATTTTCTCCGCAACCACTTAACCCTTTGAGTGCCAGAGTTTTTCGGTCGTCATATCCCTAGAGTGCCAGAGTTTTTAACACAGTATATCCCAAAAGTGCCAGGCACAAAATCAACATTTTGCAAGGGTTTGCAAAAAAATTAATAACTTTTTTATTTGGTAAGATATTATTATGAAACTTTTTTTGTTTTGTAAGTTTAAAGTTTAGCTATAATATTATGCACATATATAATATTTAAAAAATAAAAAATAAAAAATTTGAATAAATATATGTATGTGGGAAATTTCTTTTAATTTTTTTTATTTGTTTCAGGTAAATAAACATTGTTCAAATATAAGATTTTCACCAAATAACTACTAGATTTATAGAGGACATGTTTCCCAAAATATTTCCTGAAATTTTCATTAAATTTGGGCTTTAGGCGGACAAGTTATTTCCATAAATGTAAAAAAATATAAAAACGGCAAATTAGTACACAAGACAGTAGCCTAACTTTATTCAAGGGTTTAAGTTTTATTACAATTTTATTTCATAACGCAGACTAACTAGGCCTCGTATATTTATGGAGTATATGTTTACCTGAACATATCCTGGAAATGTCCTGGAAGAAATAATAAAAAGTAATGGCGTAAGAAAAATTTTCTATAACAACGATTCACAAAATCAACATTTTGCAAGGGTTTTGTACATAAAATCAATAACTTTTTTATTTGGTAAGATATTATTATGAAACCTTTTTTGTTTTGTCAGTTTAAAGTTTAGCTATAATATTATGCACATATATAATATCTAAAAAATACAAAATAAAAAATTTGAATAGGTACATAACATTATACATGCGGGAAATTTTTTATATTTTTTCAGATAAATAAACATTGTTCAAATATAAGATTTTCACCAAATAACTACTAGATTTATAGAGCTAGAAACTATCCTGGAAATCACCTGTAAGAAATAATAAAAAGTAATGACGTAAGAAAAATTTTCCATAACAACGATATATCGTTGCAATGTATTTTTCGGTAAGACCACCGACGACGATATATCGTTGTGAAGTATTTTTCGGATGTTCCGTGCACAACGATATATCGTTGCGTGGCACTCAAAGGGTTAACCTAGCTTAATAATTCAAAATACCATATTATTTGTTTTTTTAAGCTCTATAACATGGTCTAAACCAAAATTAAGTGTTTTAAAAATTTTAGGGTAACAAATGCAAAAAACCGATTTTTGGAAAATTTAAAACCCCCATAAACCCCCCTTCCCATGGCCCGATTTTTCTGGTTTTCGAACTTAAAAGTCATGAATGTCACTTTACACATTTGAGCCAAATTTCATCGAAATCGGACGTTTTTTACTCAAGTTATCGCATTCACGGACACATATATAGATATATATATATATATAGATAGATATATATATATATATATAGATATATATATACATATATATAAATTTCAACAAATCGTGTTTTAGTCATCTGGGGACCTAAAAAAAAAAAATTTGTCATGGTCTCGGGCTTAAATCTTACCATGAGACCTACGGTAATAGCTTCTTCCCTATAGCGGAAATTCGCTAAAATGGACCCTGATAAAGTTCAAAAGATTTTTCTTATGTTGTTCTTATGTTAATACAGGGGTGTATGCCAACTATAGGAAAAATAAAAATATTAGGTATATTACTGTATATTAGCCTATATTGTTTATTTACTGGATGTGATTGTATTGTTACTGGTTAATTTAAATAAGAACCATTTACACATATCATCATGATACATGTTGGTACACAATGATTGTAGTTGGTTTTATAAGAACAATATTTGATTCATAGACTTTGAGACTTTGAGAAACTGACCTATGTTATTCTTGATTTATTTTGTTAACATAGAATATATTTGATTCTATAAAAGGTACATAAAAAGTCAAAAATAAAAATCTGTTATTATTGTGTACATTTTAGAAAGTTAATTTTGATTTTGATATGATATACAATATGTTTGATATTTTGATTTCATATATTTTTTTGGTAAGTAACTTACTTTTGTTAGCTGTAAGTTAGTAATATATTGATTTCTAATATAGTTTTTGTATACCGGTATTTGTTAATAAGATGTTTGAATTTATGTGTTCTTACTGATTTACGATGGAATTATGTACTTATGCTATGATATGTTTAAAAGGTCATAGGTAATTCCAGTGAGGATTTTGTTTTTCTTTTCTTTACAAACAATTTATGATATTTAATTTGTTGACGTAAAATAAATGTAACAATTTTGTATTCAACCCTTTGCACTCCCAACAAAAATTTTTGGTCACTGCCAAAAACTCCGGGCCGTATTAATCAATTTTGCAAGGGCTTGTGAAAAATGCTGTAAATTCTATGTTTTAGCAGATAGTGTAATTCTTTTAGCGAATTTCCTCTAAAGGGAAGAAGCTATTACCGTAGGTGTCATGGTAAGACTTAAGCCCGAGACCATGATAACTTTTTGTTTTGAGGTCCCCAGATGCCAAAAACACTATTCGTTCAAATTTATATATATGTATATATATATATATATATATGTGTCCGTTACCGCGATAACTTTTGAAAGAAACGCCCGATTTTGATGAAATTTGGCACAAATGTGCACAGTAACATTTATGACTAAGTTCGAAAACCAGAAAAATCGAACCATGGGAAGGGAGGTTTATGGGGGTTTTAAATTTTCCATAAATCAGTTTTTTTAATTTTTCCCCCTAAAATTTTAAAAACACTTAATTTTGGTTATAGCCATTTTATAGAGCTTACAAAAACAAATAATCTAGTATTTTGAATCATTAACCTAGGTTTAGTGGTTGTAGAGAAAAGTCAAAAAACGCGTCCATAAAACTGTCCATGTTAATCTTATGGGAAAAAGGTTTTTGGATTTTCCTCAGATAATTTTACTTAAAACTTGACATTTGCTGATACCAATCAATTCAGCTCTACAAAACAATCATTTTGGTGTTTTAAGTGTTGTTCTAAGTCCAACCGTTGAAGAGATATTCAAAGTGCTAAACACAGTACGTTGTCCAATGTTATCCTTATGGAGAATAAATAAAATTTTATATCTCGATTATTTATGAATGTATATTGATGAAACTTGGTATGTAACTTCACGTAGTACTGGCATATTGATATTTGCACTCTAAATGGATTTGTTGTTGATTATCCCCATTGCAGCAAACCTGCATACTCGGCCCCTATATTATTCATATGGAGAATAAGTCAAGTTTTATATCTCCCTTAGTTATGAACGTAAATTAATAAAACTTGGTATGTAGCTTCACCTGGTTGAGTTAAATTGATAACTGCAAAAATACACATTTTTTATCTTCCTCGTAGCAGCAAACCTGCATACTCAGCTCATGTTATTCTTATGGAGAATAAATAAATTGCTATATATCACTTATTTATAAATGGATTTTTGTGAAACTTGGTAAGTAGCTCTATGTACTAGTGAGACACATATATATATGCACTGGAAATTCGCTGAGTACGCAGGTTTGCTGCAACGGGGGTATTTTTGTTTTATTCCTTATGAGTTTTCAAACAATAAAAAAAGATTGTAAATACAAGAAAATTTGTTAAATTTTTAATTAAAATAAAAATAATAAATATTTTTTGTAAAAGTTAACTTTGAGGTGCAATAGCTAAAAAATAAACCATTGTCCCCTCACATTATATTGATATTTTCAGATTCCCCATTTAGTTATAAACATGCAAACAAAATTTTATGCATTTATCTCGAAAAACAAGCAAGTAAAAGGAAAAAATATGAAAATTGTATTAGGCTCATTTATAAGCGGTCCTCCAAATTTTAGCTTTTTTGTAACACAAAAAATAAATTAAAAATTTTGTTTGCCCAGAAAATCTTCTGCAACTTTGTTGTGCAACTCTAACTATAACATAAAATGTTATAAAACATCCAAAAGTAAACAAATATAAAAATAACTATGTTTTAGGCTTAGCCTAGTCTAGGTCTACGTCAGCTATGTTAGGTGAACGTCAAGTCTGCGATTTCAAAGTCCTACTTCAGAAGAAATATCATTGCAATTCATTTTAGACTAAATATAAACTGAATATAACATATAAAAATAACCTACAACTTGAAATAACAACAAAATATATGTCAGTGTAAACAACAAACATCTGATTCTCAATGAAACCAATACATATGGTGGGCATAACATCAACAAAACAACTCAT
This sequence comes from Allygus modestus, assembly GCA_963675035.1. NCBI lineage: Eukaryota > Metazoa > Arthropoda > Insecta > Hemiptera > Cicadellidae > Allygus > Allygus modestus. The sequence goes on along the minus strand of OY776111.1, from coordinate 375,393,881 downwards.
CACACAAAAAATCGGCATAGAGTAAATCAATACTGACTTCACAGTGATCCTCCACAACTATCTGGCTTCCATTTATCGCAAAGGTCCGAAAAATCGGACGTCGGAGTTTTTCGCACATTTTGCGAACAGCTGATTTATCGGACCGCCGAGTTTTTGGCCGAAACAGCGACGGCCGATTTATCGGACGTCGGAGTGCAAAGGGTTAAAGAGAATTTTGTTGTTAAAAAATGTACATTGTTTATAAAATTAGTAAAATTGGTAATAGTGATATAATCACTATCATCAGTAAATTAAACAATTCAATCAAATAAGTTGAAATATAAAATTATAAAATTTACCTGCACATAAAAGATAAATTTTAAATTTTATAGGGGGCATTTGTAACGGATGAAACCTCACATAAATATTTGTTATAGTACTTCTGTAAGTATTATGCACATGAAACTGATTAATTCAGAGGGCCTTGGTTTGCCTAAATTGGCGGTAAATGTTAAAAAAAATCATTCTGTTTACTGGAAGAGAAACGAAGTGTTCACTATCTAAATTGTTTGATAAAATAGTCCCCGTTACCTAATGTAACTAAATAAATGTATTGTTTGATATTAACGGAGTCTCATTTATACTCAGCCACGCAGAAATACCTTGTAAAAAAACGACCCTGAGAAAGTAAGTTAACTAACATAAATAAATAAATAGAAGAGGAAGAACGTCGCAAAGATAATGCGACGCAATGCATGTCGCTTTGTTTTTCGGTTTCGGTAGGTATCAATGCATCGATACGATATTTGTGTGGATTTGCGATGTATCATATCGCGATATACGGCCTGATCGTACATCATTTTAGCAAACAAAGAATGAATACGGTCTAAAAAGTGAAATGCGCGATAGCGAACATTTTTGATGTAAACAATAGCAAATTTATATAACATTTCAACTCGATGTCGATTCAAGATTCACGGGACAGACGCAGACAACGAGACAACAGTAATGGATTACTGGCGAATAAGTCGATTATTTACAGTCGATAGTCAATATCCGATAGTATCAACATCTCACGATTCAATGAGCAAGCTCCCATAGAGTAAGTCGTAATTCCAAAGTTGCATTTATGCAAACAGAAATATTAGTGTATGACATTTAAAACTGCTGCTACTGATATTTGTTTCCCGTTCAATACCTTTCAAATACTGAGTAAAATATTGCTGACTTGCGCAAAGCGAGAAAACGTGTTACATAGCTTTCTCTACGGGGAAGTTTCCCGGAATGATCAACGAGCTTAATCCATATAGAAATCTTATACTCCAAGACAAGACTTCACTTTTTATACTCGTTGTGTATTACGATTACGACGACGCGAAGCAGCGACGACCGATGACGAATTCGCGAAAGCATCGCTTAGTTATGTATTATTTATTTACACACGTTTCATCGTTCGGTTATTATTTGATTTTGTTAAATTCATTCCATTAAAATGGAATCGAAAAAGAATAGTATTATACGGAAATTCTTTAAAAAGAACGAAGCCGATAGTGAAGTTGCTGAATGTCTGAAATGCAAGCTTTAAGGCTATGTTGTTTGTTTACATTCCGGTGACAAACTAGTTTCTATTTTTTATTTAAAAAAAATCAAACTAGTTAGTAAATGTAGACAACGAAGGAAATTCTTTGGTCATGGATGTTTTTGGTTAACTCATACAGAGAAGGCCTACTGAGTCATTGTTTCATTGCCTAAGTCGTGCTAGGCCTACTAGTACGTTGTAATATCTGCTACTTTTAAAAATCAGTGATTCCGGTCTTTTAATAACTAGGCTGTCTATCATATTAAAACGTTTCCTTGTTTTGTCTCTTGTCTGACCACATGTAAATGTTTGGTTTTTTACTACATCCAGATAGGCTAAGGAGTTTTATAATTTTATATTTCAACTTATTTGATTGAATTGTTTAATTTACTGATGATAGTGATTATATCACTATTACCAATTTTACTAATTTTATAAACAATGTACATTTTTTAACAACAAAATTCTCTTTAACCCTTTGCACTCCGATGTCCGATAAATCGGCTGTCGCTGTTTCGGCCAAAAACTCGGCGGTCCGATATATCGGCCGTTCGCAAAATGTGCGAAAAACTCTGACGTCCGATTTTTCGGACCTTTGCCATAAATGGAAGCCAGATAGTTGTGGAGGATCACTGTGAAGTCAGTATTGATTTACTCTATGCCCTTTTTTTGTGTGATGAGTTGTTTTGTTGATGTTATGCCCACCATGTTTTGGTTTCATTGAGAATCAGATGTTTGTTGTTTACACTGACATATAATATAATGTTATTTGTTTACAACCAGTTCAATTGTTTATATTAGCCTACACCAGTTTATTTGTTATAAGACTATCTAAATTAGAGTAAGAACAATAGCTATTCAAATAAAACATCTCAAATAACAAATGAAATGTTGCCAAATTATAAATGTTTAGTACATGCTCATCCAGTTATCATACTTCTTGTATTTTTCACTGCAGAGAAGATAGTATTCTTGAGTATGTACAGAGATTGGTATATTGCTCCTCCTCTAATTATTAGACATGCTGTTTTCTGGTGAGGTCACATACATGTGCAGTCTTCAATTACTCAGAAAGATACAGTGTAAAATAATAACCACTTGTTGTGGGCCTATTGAATAAAATTACCTAGCTGAAATATTGGATATTCATATCTTGCAAGGGAAATGAAAATGTTAAGTTCCGACTTTAAAATATGGAAATTCTTAGAGATCGATGTAACGTGCGGTACTGGCAAAGTAAATATCCGAATCCGAAAATTATCCGATCCGAAACCTTCACTATCCGATCCGAACTTTAGATATCCAAACCGAAACCGATCCGAACTAAAAATTCACTATCCGCACACCTCTACTGTGTTCAAACATTACACAATTCAAATGAGTGAATACCTCAAGATAGAACCAAATTGACAACCGTAATAGATTTACCTCTGGATATGTTTTCTGAGGTTATCTCTGAGCTGATTCTTATTCATGTCAGGCCTCCAAGGATTCATTCTGAGAAAAGCAGCCACTGATCCTTCCACTCTCTGCCGCAGATTATGATAAGCTGGCTGAAAAAATAAAAACAATTGATGACTGAAGGATGACCGTTAATGTGATAGCAAGTGTATGAGCCAACCTTTTAATGCATGAAAGAAAAAACAAATGGTTTTTTCAATCCTAACTGAGTTAAAATTGTTGAACTGATATCGAGACATATTATTGAAATAACTGATCGCCCAGTGGTAGAAATCTGACCAAAGATTATTCTTCAAACAACGGATGTTTGTGAGTATATTTTGCCACATCCTGCATGAGCAGTTAGCCTAAACGAAGAATTGAACGATACTGAACTTCAAGAATAACAAAATCCGTTAGCTTATCATCTAAATGATTTCTTGAGAAACATGGTAAGTTATGTGTTGTTACGATTGAACATCATAGAATAATGACGTCTCACAACGCTACAAAATAAATTTATATTTGTACTTACTTATATTTAGCAGACCTACATACAAAGACGGTAAAACGGTCTCAACTAGAATCAAATTCTCTGATTGGTCCTAATGTTGATTGGTGTGTCTGAGTGAAATCGATCGCCTTGTTTTTTACTTTTTGTATGTTTATGGTCTTGTATGTAATTCAATATAATTAAGTGTAAATATATTTTTTGTAGTGTTGCGAGACACTACATATCTAAACACTGTAAATACGTTTTTTGTTTGTTTTCCTCCCCAGACCTCAATACTCCGCCCCAGTGGCATTAAAAGCCGCCATGTTATTCTTATAGAGAAAAGGTTTTTAGCGAATTTCCCCTATAGGGAAGAAGCTATTACCGTAGTCGGCATGGTAAGACCTAGGTCCAGGACCATGATAACTTTTCGTTTTGAGGTCCCCAGACCCCAAAAACACCATTCCTTCTAAACTGTATATATATATATAGATAGATATTATATTTGTCCGTGAGCACGATAACTCTTATAAAAATGATCCGATTTTGATTAAATTTAATATAAACGTATAAAGCAACATTTATGACTTTAAGTTCGAAAACCAGCCAGATCGCTCCTTCCGAAGAGGTATTTTGGGGGGGTTTTGTACCCTAAAAATGGGTTTTTGAATTTTGTACATATAATTTTTGAAATTGTCAAATTTTAGTTTTTAACATTGGATTCAGCTTAAAAAACACACAATTTGGTATTTTGATCATTTCTCTATATCAATTGGTTACCGAGATATTGAAAGTGCTAAACACAGTACGTTGCCTAATGTTATTCTTATGGAGGAGAAGACAAATTTTATATCTCGCTTATTTATGAATGTATACTGACGAAACTTGGTATATGGCTTCATCTGGTTCTGGTCTATTGATATTTGCTCAAAAAAATTGTTTGCCAAAGGCTCCCGTAGCAGCAAACCTGCGTACTCGGCCCCATGTTATTCTTATGGATAATAATTAAATGCTATATCTCCCTTAATTATGAACATAAATTAATAAAAACTGGTATATGACTTTACCTAGTTTAGCTATACAGTATTGATATTAGCATAAAAACCCATTTTTTTGTGTTCGTTGATGCAGCAAACCTGCTTAATCAGCCCCAATGTTATTATAATGGAGAATAATTAAAATTGTATATATCGCTTATTTGTGAATACAGGGTCTCCGAAAAAGAATGACGGGATTTCGAACGGTCGTTGCTTGGGGACTATTCAAGATAACTAAACGATTTAAACGTCAAATAGAAGAGAAAAGAACTAAGTTTTTTTCATACCTTAAAATGTTTCGATGTGAGCTCCATTTGTTGCTCTGCATACATCGAAGCGATATTCGATTTCTCGCCAAGTGTTGTGAAGCATCTCTGGTGTCACAGTTGCGATTGCTTCCGAAATTCGCCCACGCAGATGTGGCAAATCACGAATTTTCTCAGCATAAACAATGTTCTTTACGTAACCCCACAGAAAAAAGTCCAAAGGGGTCAAATCAGGACTCCTGGGAGGCCAGGGAATAGGCGCACCCCTGCCTATCCAACCATTTGGAAACTTGTTAAGTGTGTCGCGCACGTAGGGTGATAGGGCCTTTCTTTTTCGTCAAAAAAACAATTAATGGCATCATTTAGATATGCTAGAACAATTTTTGTTTCCTCAAATTGAAGAAATTGAAGAACAAGCCGGTGAACGAGTCATTTTGATGCAGGACGGTGCCCCCCTCATTACCTGCGGGAAGTGCGCGACACACATAACAAGTTTCCAAATGGTTCGATGGGCAGGGGTTCCCTGGCCTCCCAGGAGTCCTGATTTGACCCCTTCGGACATTTTTTTGTGGGGTTACATAAAGAACATTGTTTATGCTGAGAAAATTCGTGATTTGCCACATCTGCGTGGGCGAATTTCGGAAGCAATCGCAACTGTGACACCAGAGATGCTTCACAACACTTGGCGAGAAATCGAATATCGCTTCGATGTATGCAGAGCAACAAATGGAGCTCACATCAAAACATATTAAGGTATGAAAAAAAACTTAGTTCTTTTCTCTTCTATTTGACGTTTAAATCGTTTAGTTATCTTGAATAGTCCCCAAGCAACGGCCGTTCGAAATCCCGTCATTCTTTTTCGGAAACCCTGTATATTTTTATGAAACTTGGTAAGCGGCTTTATGTAGTATTAAGAAATTTATATCTCCATTGGAAATTCGCTGAGTATTCAGGTTTGCTGCGACGGGGGTATTTTATAAATGCCTCCTCAAATCTGCTCGCGGACCATACCACGTTGTTGGGGGTAGTGTTTTTCTATCACTACCCGACGTCCAATTTGGACGTGTGATGGTTCTTTTGATTTGTTTTATAAAACCATATTTCTTTAATGATGCCCCAACATTAGATACGTGATCCCACCAACCTAAGAGCTCTGCTCCCCACCCCTCCCGTCAAAGTTGCCAGTTTATCTCTCCTTTTTTTCCGGGGTTTTAGCCAATTGTCACTGATCCATAACATTTGGATATTTTTTTTATAACCCCGAACTTAGGGCTCCGCTCCACTGGCTAAAAGTTGCCATGTTATTGCCATGGAGAAAAGAGTAGGGCCTACCCCAGGTTATAGTGAAAAGGCCCCTCAAAGCTGCTCCTGAACCATACCACATTGTAGGTAACCAAACAATTTTATGCACCTTTTAGCGAATTTCCCCTATAGGGAAGAAGCTATTACCATATCTCATGGTAAGACTTAAGCCCGAGACCATGATAACTCTTTGTTTTGAGATCCCCAGATGCCAAAAATATTATTCGTTCAAATTTATATTATGTATATATATAAATATATAAATATATAATTATATATATATATAAATATGTCCGTGAATGCAATAACTTGAGTAAAAAACTTCCGATTTCGATGAAATTTTGCTCAAGTGTGTAAAGTGACATTTATGACATTTAAGTTCGAAAACCAGAAAAATCAGACCATGGGAAGGGGGGTTTATGGGGTTTCACAATTTTCCAAAAATCAGTTTTTTTCTCTTTTTACCCTGAAATAAAAAAACACACAATTTTCGTTTTGACCATTTTATAGAGCTTAAAAACAAATATTATAGTATTCTTAATCATTAATCTAGCTTCAGTGGTTGCGGAGAAAATCCAAAAAAAGTGTTCATAAAATCTCCCATGTTAATCTTATGGCAAAATGTTTTTTAGCTTTTCCTCAATTAATTTTACTGTAAACTTCACATTTGCTTTTACCAATCAGTTTAGCTCTACAAAACAATCATATTTGTGTTTAAATTATGATTCTACATCCAACCGTTGCAGAGATATTCAAAGTGCTAAACACAGTACGTTGTCCAATGTTATCCTTATGGGGAATAATTAAAATTTGATATCTCGATTATTTATGAATATATAATGATAAAACTTGGCATGTGGCTCACCTAGTACTGGTATAATGATATTTGCACAACAAATTGATTTTTGTTGATTATCCCCGTAGCAGCAAACCTGCGTCCTCAGCTCCCATGTTAATCTCATGGAGAATCAATATAATGCTATATATCACTTATTCATTTATGAAACTTGGTAAGTGGCTTTATGTGGTAGTAAGAAACATATGCATACATTGGAAATTCGCTGAGTACGCAGGTTTTCTGCGACGGGGGTTATTGTTTTTCCTCAGATCAAAAATGCTTGCCAGCCTGTTACACCAGAAATATGTGTGTGAAACTGTCCAAGAAATATCCATGATTTTTACAGGGTGTTTAAACTATGACATCACTTGTCTCCTATTGGTCAGGGTATTTAAACTGTGACGTCACCACTCCAAGCTGATACTGAAAAAACAAAATGGCTGCCGCAAAAGTATGAACCTAACCTCAAAACTATTTTTTTTCGCACACCTCCCATGGGGTTAGTGTTCCCGCCGTTAAGTGTAACTAACCTAAACAATAAATGATATTTGCCTTCTATTGTTGTTAATTTTAATAAATATTGTTAAAAACATATTCTGTGTCCTTTATTAATCCATTATGTGCCTAATAAACATCCCGCAAGTAGAGGAACGTTGCCTAAAGTTTCATCTAATGGCAATGACGATGGTCCATCCATAACTCATAAAAAGAAAACTGTCGTCAAAATTTTTTATTTTATGACTGAAATTGAAAGATAATAACATTATCTACCAACCCCTGTTCATAGAATGACTGGTTTATTGTTATAAATATTTTTTTTAAATTGTTGAAACACTACCATTTCCACTGTGACGATGGTCAATCAATAACTCATAAAAACCAAACGGTTATCATAATGATATATTTTTTTTATTGAAATTGAAGGATAATAACATTATCTGCCACCCTCAATTCATAGAGTGCCTGGTCTATTGTTCTAAATATTTTTTAAAAATTGTTGAAAAAGGACCATTCCCTCTGTGACGATGGTTCATCCATAACTCATAAAAACCAAACGGTTATCAAAATGATATATTTGATGATTGAAATTGAAAGATGATAACATTATCTACCACCCTCAATTCATAGAGTGCCTGGTCTATTGTTCTAAAGGTGGGAATGCTTTACACACCCCCGCTCCCGCGGGGGTACCCATGCCCCCGCACCCGCGGGGTTAGTATTCATCCATAACTCGTAAAAACCAAACGGTTATCAAAATGATATATATGATGAATGAAATTTTAGATAATAACATTATCTACCACCCTCAATTCATAGAGTGCCTGGTCTATTGTTCTAAATATTTTTTTAAAATTGTTGAAAAAGGACCATTTCTTCTCTGTCGGTGCTTCATCCATAACTCATAAAAACCAAACGGTTATCATAATGATATATTTTATGATTGAAATTGAAGAATAATAACATTACCTACCACCCTCAATTCATAGAGTGCCTGGTCTATTGTTCTAAATATTTTTTAAAAATTGTTGAAAAAGGACCATTCCTTCTCTGACGGTGGTTCATCCATAACTCATAAAAACCAAACGGTTATCAAAATGATATATTTGATGATTGAAATTGAAAGATGATAACATTATCTACCACCCTCAATTCATAGAGTGCCTGGTCTATTGTTCTAAAGGTCAAAATTTTTTATTTTATGATTGAAATTGAAAGATAATAACATTATCTACCACCCTCTGTTCATAGAATGTCTGGTTTATTGTTATAAATAATTTTTAAAAATTGTTAAAATACTACAATTTCCACTGTGACGATGGTCCATCCATAACTCATTAAATTAAAACTGTCGTCAAAATTGTTTATTTTATGATTGAAATTGAAAGATAATAACTTTATCTAACACTCTCTGTTCATAGAATGCCTGGTCTATTGTTCAAAATATATTTTTTTAATTGTTGATTAACCCTTTGAGTGCCAGAGTTTTTCGGTCGTCATATCCCTAGAGTGCCTGAGTTTTTAACACAGTATATCCCAAAAGTGCCAGGCACAAAATCAACATTTTGCAAGGGTTTGCAAAAAAATTAATAACTTTTTTATTTGGTAAGATATTATTATGAAACTTTTTTTGTTTTGTAAGTTTAAAGTTTAGCTATAATATTATGCACATATATAATATTTAAAAAATAAAAAATAAAAAATTTGAATAAATATATGTATGTGGGAAATTTCTTTTAATTTTTTTTATTTGTTTCAGGTAAATAAACATTGTTCAAATATAAGATTTTCACCAAATAACTACTAGATTTATAGAGGACATGTTTCCCAAAATATTTCCTGAAAGTTTCATTAAATTTGGGCTTTAGGCGGACAAGTTATTTCCATAAATGTAAAAAAATATAAACACGGCAAATTAGTACACAAGACAGTAGCCTAACTTTATTCGAGGGTTTAAGTTTATTACAATTTTATTTCATAAAGCAGACTAACTAGGCCTCGTATATTTATGGAGTATATGTTTACCTGAACATATCCTGGAAATGTCCTGGAAGAAATAATAAAAAGTAATGGCGTAAGAAAAATTTTCTATAGCAACGATTCACAAAATCAACATTTTGCAAGGGTTTTGTAAATAAAATCAATAACTTTTTTATTTGGTAAGATATTATTATGAAGCTTTTTTTGTTTTGTCAGTTTAAAGTTTAGCTATAATATTATGCACATATATAATATCTAAAAAATACAAAATAAAAAATTTGAATAGGTACATAATATTATACATGCGGGACATTTTTTATATTTTTTCAGATAAATAAACATTGTTCAAATATAAGATTTTCACCAAATAACTACTAGATTATTTATAGAGCTAGAAACTATCCTGGAAATCACCTGTAAGAAATAATAAAAAGTAATGACGTAAGAAAAATTTTCCATAACAACGATATATCGTTGCAATGTATTTTTCGGTAAGACCACCGACGACGATATATCGTTGTGAAGTATTTTTCGGATGTTCCGTGCACAACGATATATCGTTGCGTGGCACTCAAAGGGTTAAATAGATTTTCTTTTTTTTATATTTGTTGTAAAATCTTTTTAAAATGACTATTTTCACTATAAAGATGCTTATTTAAATGATTTTATTGTCGGCCTCCTCCTCCCCTACAGCCGCCCTACTCCTCTCCTGTATATAAGCTTGTATTTAATTTGTCCTGTAATATTGATTTTTTTTCTGATTTCTTATTCTCCATTATTCTTAGAGACATCGGAAAACAATGCCTTAGTATAGCACAGATTATTCTTGAATACCAGTGTTTGGAATAAATTATTCCAAACACTGGTATTCAATAAATTACAGCTTTTATCTTTGTTAGCGGCCTCCTCCACCCCAATAGCCGCCATCCTCCTCTCCACTAATATTGAAAAGGGTATGTTGTATAAATATATAATAGTTATTGTTAGACGTTGAATGTCTTTTTTACAAACTGTGTTTCAATAAACAGAGTAATCACAATAACGCTGTACAATGTAAGGAATTGTAAAATGTCGTGTTTGTTTTACGGCCTTCCCCTCCTCTAAAGCCGGCCTTTACCTCTGTCATCATGTAGTCATGAAATATGTTAAATGCATTTAAATTGTGTACATAGGATTACGATTCCACTTGTTCACATAATGAAGACAGCTAAGTTAGCAAATATTCTTAATTTAGTATTGTTTGATGAATTTATTATAGTAGTTTCTGCACAGTAGACAATATAGGTCAATTTCTTCTAATATTTTAATAGAGGTAGGCATATCACACGGTAGGCAGCGTTTCGTTGCATGGAACCATCTTTTGCAGGTAGTGCACTCAGCACACTCCTGTACTTTTTTGGGGTTTTCATGAAAATCTCTCTGACAAACGTAACATGTATTTTTCATGTTAGTTGAAGAGTGAAGCAACATTTTGAATAAAGTAATTCTATGTGTGTCTGCATCAAATTGATACTCAATGTGATTTTTCGTGATGAGTTGTTCCATGAAGTATAGAATAAAAACACCACAGTTGTACCCATCAGTCTGGGCAGGGTGGTGAATGTACCCTGATTCCACGTGGATTTCAAATCACTTTCACTCGTCTGTGTTAGACCTGAGTAAAAATGTAAAAAGTTACCGAAAATCATGTCAATTCGCTCAACTGTAACACTAGTTATTGCTGGGTCTAAGAAATAAAATGTTTGTTCCTGCACATAAGCATAACCTAAAACCCAATGTTGGTTATTAATATTTAGAGGAAAGAATAGTTTGTTAGCAACGCCAATTTTTCCGATACAATTGTCCAGCATCCAATGCGAGCGAGCGAGATTTGACGTTATCATCTTTCAATTTCAATCATCAAATATATCAATTTGATAACCATTTGGTTTTTATGAGTTATGGATGAACCATCATCACAGAGGGAATGGTCCTTTTTCAACAATTTTAAAAAAATATTTAGAACAATAGACCAGGCACTCTATGAATTGAGGGTGGTAGGTAATGTTATTATCCTTCAATTTCAATCATAAAATATATCATTATGATAACCGTTTGGTTTTTATGAGTTATGGATGAACCACCGTCAGAGAAGGAATGGTCCTTTTTCAACAATTTTAAAAAAAATATTTAGAACAATAGACCAGGCACTCTATGAATTGAGGGTGGTAGATAATGTTATTATCTTTCAATTTCAATCATCATATATATCATTTTGATAACCGTTTGGTTTTTACGAGTTATGGATGAATACTAACTTCGCGGGTGCGGGGGTGTGTAAAGCATTCCCACCTTCCGAACAAAAAAGGAGGTTTGAGGTTAGGTTCATACTTTTGCGGCAGCCATTTTGTTTTTTTCAGAACCAGCTTGGAGTTGTGACGTCACAGTTTAAATACCCTGACCAATAGGAGACAAGTGATGTCACAGTTTAAATACCCTGTAAAAATCATGGATATTTCTTGGACAGTTTCACACACATACCAGAAATTTTGTGAAACTTGAGACAAGCTTTTGAATCCACACTCTATTTCTGCCAAGAAGTCAATAGCTATGTTTACACTTGTGCGATTTTGCGTGCGTTTGAGGCATGCTGCACAGCGCATGCGCTAGCGCACGTGACGCATGCGGAGAAGAGTGCTTGTTTTCCGGGAAAAGAGTCTTCTTTCTGAATCGCGTGCTGCAAAGCAAGCAGTTCCAAAACTTTGGATATTCGTGCGTCAAACCGTGCTGCATATATTTATTATTACAGTTGTTATTTGTTAGTTTTGTTTATATATTACAGTGATCAGGGTTTAAGCTGCAGTCGCATTTGTCGCAAAATGCGACATGCACTACGAAAATGCGACAATATTTGGGCAGGCTGTCGCTTTTTTGCTACAAAGAAAATTATAATAAATATTTAAATGTTATTGCAGAAAATCTGGTTTTAACAATACAAATTGTATTAAAAGTCCGTGATCATGATCCACAACCAAAAATATTAGAAGAGTAGTTGAGATGTTGGAGAGGCTTAATGTTGCGTTGGTTGCACTACGTCATTTTACCGATCGCCTCTGAGTGAGTGGTAGAGGAGACGAGCCTACATTACGTGAACAGTTGCTGTCAATTTCAACTGCGTACCGTGTAAACGGAACGGGCAAGTTACTAAGATGACAGTTGTAATTACAGTAGCTAACCCCCTAGCAGACGTCATGCGCTCTGCGCTGTGACTCGGTTTGGCGCGCACTCTGTAGTAGCCGAGTCTAGCCGAGCGAATTGGCAAATGCGAGAATGTTGAGGGCTAGTTCGCCTCCGAAGGGATGACTGCGCTCGCATCGCAATCGTACCGATTCTTGTCGGTTGTTGTGACCGAGTCAAAGGAGACGAGCGGCAGGTCCTCCATACTTAGTGCCGCTCGTGGTCTCAACTCGCTGCAGAATGTGGACGGTTACACGAGCACGAGTCGCTCGAAATCGCAACGATCGGGCGAAAGTGTAGAGGTACCCTAGCGAAAACAGACAACTCGAAATCGGTAATGCGCAAATGCGATCGCGATATGCTTTGAGGTTATGTTTCAGAGTGTAATGTTTGAGGTGTGTGAGTTTTCATTGTTCTGGTACCATATTAGGCCTATTCTATTAGAATGTTTAGTATATTTCCATTTCAGACTTTAATGGTTAAAATGGATAAGTTACCAAGAAAAGTATACTCTGCTGAATTATATATATTACGGTATTTAAATGTTAAACCTTAAAAACAAATACAAGCAAAAAACAACTTAAGACCAAAAAATAGTATAATGTCACGCGAGTAAAAATGCGTAAAGGAAAATATTTTTGCTACAAGTCTCTAAGAGCTTGTAGCATTTTTGCTCAAAGAATTTTTTTCCCAGCTGAATCCCTGACAGTGATGTCTTCAGATTTCCACATAAAAACTTGTAAAACTCAAAATAAGTGTAAAAACATACATTTGTCAAATTTTTATTGAAATCTGAAAACACTGATTTTTTTGGCAGTTCTGATACTCCTGGTTTCATTTAGCCTACTTGCAAAGCTGGGAATAAAATTTTGTGCATTATAAGGTTAGGAGAAGGTCCAGACAGGCTTGAAAGTAGGTGTGAGGTTGCTGGGGATGATAAAAGTACTCTAACATAGGAATAACAGGCTTTTCTAGTGTAAGACAACGTACTGTATTTAGTCGATACACATTTTCTTTAATAACTCAGTAAATATTTAAGCTAGAATGACGATAGAGGGCTTAAAACTTTCGCCTCACTAATTCCCATCTTTTTACATGCATTGGTTTTACATCTGGGGCTTTTATGACCCTTTTTGGGCCCAAAAACTCTAAATTTGAAAGATTAATCCCCAAAAAAAGAGGTTTAGAGTTTTCCGATTGTTTTGCCCAACGAACTTGTCCAACTGATTACAGAAAGGAACGTCCCTACCAAATTTGAAGTAAATCGGACAACAAATGTGACCGCTAGAGTGCAAACACATATATATATATATATATATATATATGTCTATATATATATATACATATATATATATAAAATTTTGAACGACCCCCCAAAATGTGTTCAGGGGGTCACGTTAGGAACTTCTATGGTGGTCCCGGGCTTAAGTTTCACCGTGCAGGTCATGCTAATAGTTCACTTTCCAAAGGAAATTCACTAATAATACTAAATAATTATTAAACACACTGCGTCAAGCATACAACTAACGCTAAAATGTAAACAGAAATGAAGCATGCGTCAAAAGAATGCTTGGAAAAGCATGCGCTTGACGCAAGACGAAACAAAAATCGAAAAGAAAGTTGAATCGAAAATCGCACAAGTGTAAACATAGCTAATGTAGGTCATTTCGAGCACCTTATCTGAGCGATAATAAGGGTAAAAACATTACAATTTTTACCCCATAATTGTTTGTTCATGGTACAATGTTAAAATACTATTGCCTGAGTCTGGAATTTGAAATTAAAGGAATTAGCTGCCATATTTATGATAAATTATGTATCTTCGCTGACGACACATCTCTAGTTTACTGGTGATCAAACTAATGTGTGTGAAACTGGCAAGGAAATATCCATAACTCCAGAAACAGGGTATTTAAACTGTGACATCACATCTCCTCTATTGTTCAGGGTATTTAAACATTGACGTCACATTACCAGCTGACAGAAAAACTAGATGGCTGCCGCATCACTATGCAACATAACCTCAAAACCGACCGTTCCCGCCTTTTAGCAGACAACAGATTCCCGACAATATGTAGGCCTAAATCTAATATTATTAGGCCTAATTTGTGAATAAATTATAAAAATCTTATCTATTATGTTTTATTTAACCATTATATGTATTACAAACATTCCACTTATAAATAAAAATCAACAATGAAAATGTCTACAGACCTGGTACATCTCATCAAAAACTCATAACTACTAAACCATTAAGAGAAATACATTTTGTTATGGTATTTAATTCAAGCTAATTAGTCTATTTATGGGCGTATCACTACGTTATACCGTATATAAGTAAATATAATCTCAACTTGGGCGTTATGAAAGGTGTTTTCATCCTAAGACTACGATATGATTTGATGATACCTTTCAGCAATAACTCATTAATCAAAAACGATCTCATATTTTTTGTTAATATTTATTATTTATAAAGTTTAAGTGGTTATCTAACACCCTATTACAGTGTCATACCGTTTCGATCTTCTGAACTTGGTTAAAATGTCATTGGAAAACTGCCATTTCGAACGTATTTTTAGTCACGAGCAATAACTTATAAATCGAAAACGGTTTAATATATATTTTTTATATTTATTATTTATAAAGTCTATGCGTTTATCTAACGCCCTATTACTATGTCATACCATTTCGGGGTTCTGAACATGTTTAAAATGTGATGTGAAAACTGACATATCGAACTTTGTTAGTCCGACACCTTTCAGCAATAACTCATTAATCAAAAACGATCTCATATTTTTTGTTAATATTTATTATTTATAAAGTTTAAGTGGTTATCTAACACCCTATTACAGTGTCATACCGTTTCGATCTTCTGAACTTGGTTAAAATGTCATTGGAAAACTGCCATTTCGAACGTTTTTTATATTTATTATTTATAAAGTCTATGCGTTAATCTAACGCCCTATTACTATGTCATACCATTTCGGGGTTCTGAACATGTTTAAAATGTGATGTAGAAATTGCCATTTCGACTAAATTTTAGCCATGTCTAATAGAATTTAGAATTCGTGTTACTTATTTGATCGCAGCCTCCTCCTCCCCTAAAGCTGCCCAATCCTCACCTTAATATTTAACATTTTAATTAATATCTCATATCAATTTACTTTGAGATTCATAAGAATGTAATAGATTTCTTAATTTGAAATACATTTATTTGTTTGCAGCCTCCTCCTCCCCTAAAGCCGCCCTTTACCTCTCCACTGCTAATGAACCGGAAGGTATCAATTTATATAATGTCTTCATTATATGGTAACATCTCTCCACCTGTTGAAATACTAACAAGAAATGTGAGTTTAAAACCATTGGTCATTTGTATGTTATATTTGTCAGTAGTAAATTCTGTGCAGAAAATAAATTCAATGTTTTCAAACACTGTGGAGTTTATAGATATTTGGCCTTTAAAACCATTTTAAATATTTATTATAGTACTGCCTGCACAGCAGACAAAACAAATCCTTTTTTTTAAAATATCCATCGAACTTGGCACATCACTCGGTAGACAGTTCTTGTGAGCGTACATGTTCAGAACCCCGAAATGGTATGACATAGTAATAGGGCGTTAGATAAACGCATAGACTTTATAAATAATAAATATAAAAAATATATATTAAACCGTTTTCGATTTATAAGTTATTGCTCGTGACTAAAAATACGTTCGAAATGGCAGTTTTCCAATGACATTTTAACCAAGTTCAGAAGATCGAAACGGTATGACACTGTAATAGGGTGTTAGATAACCACTTAAACTTTATAAATAATAAATATTAACAAAAAATAAGAGATCGTTTTTGATTAATGAGTTATTGCTGAAAGGTGTCGGACTAACAAAGTTCGATATGTCAGTTTTCACATCACATTTTAAACATGTTCAGAACCCCGAAATGGTATGACATAGTAATAGGGCGTTAGATAAACGCATAGACTTTATAAATAATAAATATAAAAAATATATATTAAAACGTTTTCGATTTATAAGTTATTGCTCGTGACTAAAAATACGTTCGAAATGGCAGTTTTCCAATGACATTTTAACCAAGTTCAGAAGATCGAAACGGTATGACACTGTAATAGGGTGTTAGATAACCACTTAAACTTTATAAATAATAAATATTAACAAAAAATAAGAGATCGTTTTTGATTAATGAGTTATTGCTGAAAGGTGTCGGACTAACAAAGTTCGATATGTCAGTTTTCACATCACATTTTAAACATGTTCAGAACCCCGAAATGGTATGACATAGTAATAGGGCGTTAGATAAACGCATAGACTTTATAAATAATAAATATAAAAAATATATAATAAACCGTTTTCGATTTATAAGTTATTGCTCGTGGCTAAAAATACGTTCGAAATGGCAGTTTTCCAATGACATTTTAACCAAGTTCAGAAGATCGAAACGGTATGACACTGTAATAGGGTGTTAGATAACCACTTAAACTTTATAAATAATAAATATTAACAAAAAATATGAGATCGTTTTTGATTAATGAGTTATTGCTGAAAGGTGTCAGACTAACAAAGTTCGATATGTCAGTTTTCACATCACATTTTAAACATGTTCAGAACCCCGAAATGGTATGACATAGTAATAGGGCGTTAGATAAACGCATAGACTTTATAAATAATAAATATAAAAAATATATATTAAACCGTTTTCGATTTATAAGTTATTGCTCGTGACTAAAAATACGTTCGAAATGGCAGTTTTCCAATGACATTTTAACCAAGTTCAGAAGATCGAAACGGTATGACACTGTAATAGGGTGTTAGATAACCACTTAAACTTTATAAATAATAAATATTAACAACAAATATGAGATCGTTTTTGATTAATGAGTTATTGCTGAAAGGTGTCGGACTAACAAAGTTCGATATGTCAGTTTTCACATCACATTTTAAACATGTTCAGAACCCCGAAATGGTATGACATAGTAATAGGGCGTTAGATAAACGCATAGACTTTATAAATAATAAATATAAAAAATATATATTAAACCGTTTTCGATTTATAAGTTATTGCTCGTGACTAAAAATACGTTCGAAATGGCAGTTTTCCAATGACATTTTAACCAAGTTCAGAAGATCGAAACGGTATGACACTGTAATAGGGTGTTAGATAACCACTTAAACTTTATAAATAATAAATATTAACAAAAAATATGAGATCGTTTTTGATTAATGAGTTATTGCTGAAAGGTATCATCAAATCATATCGTAGTCTGAGGATGAAAACACCTTTCATAACGCCCAAGTTGAGATTATATTTACTTATATACGGTATAACATAGTGATACGCCCATAAATAGACTAATTAGCTTGAATTAAATACCATAACAAAATGTATTTCTCTTAATGGTTTAGTAGTTATGAGTTTTTGATGAGATGTACCAGGTCTGTAGACATTTTCATTGTTGATTTTTATTTATAAGTGGAATGTTTGTAATACATATAATGGTTAAATAAAACATAATAGATAAGATTTTTATAATTTATTCACAAATTAGGCCTAATAATATTAGATTTAGGCCTACATATTGTCGGGAATCTGTTGTCTGCTAAAAGGCGGGAACGGTCGGTTTTGAGGTTATGGTGCATAGTGTTGCGGCAGCCATCTTGTTTTTCTGTCAGCTGGTAATGTGACGTCAATGTTTAAATACCCTGAACAATAGAGGAGATGTGATGTCACAGTTTAAATACCCTGTTTCTGGAGTTATGGATATTTCCTTGCTAGTTTCACACACATATCAAACTAGGCCTAAGGATTTAGAGGTGTCTGCATTTGTTCAGTCAAATTCCCTTCTTCAATGGTTAAATGAGAATGGTCTTATTGTAAATACTGACAAGACAGGGATGATTGATTTTCAAATTCGTAAACGGACAAACAACGTTTCGAATCTGCTAATTTCCGAAAATACTGTTTCATCCACTGATACAGTAAATTTTCTTGGTCTTTTAATTGTTCGAGATTAAATTTTTCTAAACACATCAGTAAATTGGCTGGTAAACTCAGTTCGATAATTTATGGAATACGGAAGTTATCATTTTACACTAATTCTGATGTACTGCTCACAGCCTACTATGGTTGCTTTTATCCTCATCTCGTTTACACTGTACCCATTTGGGGATCGGAAAAGACTAGCAAGTTATGAGATACATCTTAACTCTCCAAAAGAAGATAATCAGAATTGTTTTTGGACTCAAGCGGCTACAATCTTGTAAGGAGACTTTTCGTCAGTGTGGCCTGTTGATATTTCCTTACATATATATTTTTGAAACGCTAATATTTTTTATGAAAAACCGTGGGCTTTTTAAGTCCAGAATCTCTACAGTATATTCTCTTCGCCAAAGTTTAAATCTCCCAATTCCAAAACATAAAACATTTTTTTAAAACAATGATTATTATTGCTCTGTCAAACTTTTTAATGCCTTGCCAGATTGCCTCAAGGTGGAGATGCCACAAGATGAATTTAGGAGGAATCTTAAGACCTATTTGTTGAGAGGGGTGTTTTACAGTGTCCATGACTACATAAGGAATTTATAATTTGGAAGTGTTGACTATTTTGTTGTTGTAAGGTACATTTTGTAAATGACTCATGCCAATGCTTGTACAAGTTTTAAATCAATAAAGGAATTATTGGTTGATTGATTGATGTTTGATAGGATCATTTAAGAGATCTCTAGTTTACAACATTAATCTTCTCCTTTTAAGACCTTTATAAATAGGTACCGGTATCACTCAGTAAGGGTTGCTATTTAAAGTATTTGACTTAAACCTGCCAATTTATTTGTTATATAGCCTAAATTGTAAATCACACATCAACTATAAAATAAATACATAAACTAAATTGTATAAAACAAATACCTTTTAGACTGTTAATTTAATAAACCATAAAGAGCCATAAATCTTCATAGGCTACTAGGCTTTTAGGTGATAATTTCTGCCAAAAAGTAACAAATAGACGTTAAGAGTGTTAAGGGGGACAGTTTTTAGCTTGGCAATCGTTGCATGACATTAAAGTTACAAACACGTAAATACATTTTTGTTCATACATAGGATATCAACACAAAATGTATGTTATTCAACATATTTTAGAGACAATTTTTTAGAGGGGATTTCTAATTTTTAACGGAAATTTCCCAGAGCTACATTTTTAACCTCAAAATCCGGTAATCCCTGGGGAAATCCGGTAATCTCCGGGGAAATCCGGTAATCTCCGGGGAAATCCGGTGAAATGGCAATCCTACCTGTGAAACCATACTTAAAGTAAACAAACTTATATCTAATTATTGATGCAAAAATAATTATATCAGTCTTAAGTGCAGATAGGCTAGGCCTTAGGGCTACCAATAATAACTTAGGCCTACTGCAATGCAAATAATTCAAAACAAATGTTTGCTAAAGGCCCTAGGCCTATTTGTCATAATGTATTAACAAATACTGAAACCAACATTTTTTAAATGGCTAGGCCAACACTATAAAAGATTAGGTAAGCAATACAACTTCAAAGTGGTAAGTGTGTGAAGAGATCATAAAGACAATTTAGGCTATTAAACTTAAGAGTTCAATAATGACAGGTAATTGTGACCTCCATTGGTGAAGAGTTGTTTCATGTGTAGCAGGCCTTTAGAAGCCTACCAACCTTAAAGTGTTCTACGCATTTTTTATGTTTTGTTATTAATGATCAAAGATAACCTAAAAGGCTAGGTAGGCCTATTACCTAACATAAGATAATAGTGCAAGTCACATAACTTTTCAAAACTTTTATTTCCTTTGAAGATTTTATTCCATTACTTGCTCTTCAGGCATCATAAGGTTCATCAGCCAAATGAAACTAGGAAGGCCATTATTTGACCATCAAGGACTAGGTCATTCACATAACCTTTACAAAGTGATGTAATATCACCAGATATTCAACATAAAAGTTCCAAAAGGAATAATACAGCCTAATTATATTTCCAATGACAAGTGTAATATGCCCGTTAAATGATATTATTCTATGTGGTTTAGTGTATAATTTTTGGGAATTACCTTTGTATCAACATCAGCCATGCACTCTCTCCGAAATTGATCAAATATTCCCTGTGATTTTAAATGAGTTACGATTTGATTCGTAAGTACAGGATCTGGTCTTTCAAAATGCTCCATCGGTGGTTGAATATTAGTCATTATGGCGGAATTTCACACAATATTAAGTAAATATTTCTTTAAACACTGCACTCATTCCTTCACCAACTTTATCACATCATAAACAAAACAAAACAACTTGCTCTGACTGCTACTAATGCTAGCTGCTTCGTTGTTTGCTGCTTCACTGCTTCCTTCTTCCTACACTTCACACTTCATAAATAAAAGGCAGTGGCTACGTACACGTCCGACGTGAGCCACTACTGTTCACGTCCGTTCCAAATTATGCACCGTACGTTACTTTTCCTGTGATTTTTAAAACAAATTGAGAGCCAGAAAACCTCCTAACCTAACCTAACGTAACCTAACCTATCCTAACCTAACGTAACATAACGTAACGTAACCTCACCCAACCTAACCTAAGCGGTAGCGAAGTGAATTTGCCCTTACATTGGACGTGTATGCAGTCACTTCGTAAATAAAACTTCAATCCACCCATCGAGTGAAGATTACATACTGTGTAACTATAAGAGAGGGGAAATGATAATTGGTTTTTCAAATGTAAGTATTACCGCATTGATCTTTGATCATGTATACAGAACCTGAATACTGTAAGGAAGGAGATGTATTGATGGTCGGCTAGAAAAAAAGGTTGAGGAGAAAGTTACCACCTCCACTGTATTTATACTCTGTTTATTGACAGAGAAAACCAAGAAAATATCCGGTGCGGCACACGGGAGACATTTCAGGAGCCGTATGACGTCACCGATGAACACAAAAACAGAAGCCCTATGACATCACATACTGTAGCTAGAGTCTGATGCTCATCTGTCAGTTGAAGAGTCGTCCGCTCTGTTATGTTAACAACTTTACGCGACTATAAATCGACTGAAAGGAATGTTTATGTATTTATTGTATCATAAATTAACCTGAACAATATCCCAGTAACTGGCCTTATACGAATTTACATACTAATAATAATTTTGTCCGTCAAATAAATGAGAACAAAAGTGTTTGTTTCTTTGGGCTTTGAAAACAAATTAATATAGGCCTACCTATATTTAAATAAACGGTATCAGGAAACTGACACATACTTTCTCCCTTTTAGCCCAACTTTAATGAATAAATTACTTTTTATTTACTAAATATAGAATACAAAGCACGATCGAATGTACAGAAAATCTTGTAAAAATGTTGTTTTAAAAAACATCCACCCAAATCCCTGCTTTGGGGGCACTACAGGATCCATTGCTACACTCGTGGTTTTAAGAGGGGAAATGCCCCCTATTCCCCCCCAGGGATATTAAGGGGCAACATATTTCGATTTAACTCTGTTGGTCAGTGCTAAATTGACAAGCATATCAAGTTTGAATGAAATTGATCAGTAAATAAGAGAGAAATAGTAATTTTTGTATTCCCCATAAGAATAACATTGGACAACGTACTGCGTTTACCACTAAATGAAAATTTCAATTTTCTCCGAAACCAGCAATCGTAGAATAGTAATTCAAAATACTAAATTATTTAGTTTTTTGAGCTCTTTTTAATGGTGAATAGTAATATTTTTATATTTATGTATTTTTTTTAAAAACCAAAAAACTGAATTTTGGATGTTTTAAGTCCTGTAATTTCTGAACCCGAATTTTTACAGGAATGCGGGTGGTGTCATTTTGTTGGAAAATTAAAGTTCTACAAACGACTAAAGTTTAATCAAAATCGTTAGAGCCGTTTTTGAGAAATTTGGATATTTCATGTTTTTTGGCGGTTTTTGGGGCATAATTACCCTTAAAAATCAAAAATTCAAAAAAATGAAAAAATGCCTGGAGATATTGTGGATTAGTACCTACATACCAAATTTCATCAAAACTGGCTCATTCGTTAGGGCTCTAGCTCTGTACACATCCACACAGACACACACACACACACACACACACACACACACACACACACACACACACACACACACACACACACACACACACACACACACACACACACACACACACACACACACACACACGGACACACACACACACACACAGACAGACATCACGTAAAAACCACTTTTTTGGGTTCAGGGAGCACCAAAACGAATATTTCCACTAACAACTCAAATTCGAAAATTTTGACGAAAACAATACTTTCTCCATATACTATGTATAGAGGGAGAAAGTAAAAATGCAAGCTACCGCACATTTACATAATGTTTCAACCTACTCGGAAACAGTTATTTTTCTTCTACTTACAATTAATTGGAAACATTATAATTCTATTTTTACTCAATGTGTGTTGTGTAGGTTCACACATTTTATTTTTTGTGTGTAATTACACAAATTGTAAAGAATTTTAAGTAGATAGGCCAAACATAGTATAGCCTATGTGAATAAAGCATGTTCCTCTTCAGTTTGGCGCAATGAGTCAAAACATTTGGTTATTCTCTTAATAAGCTTATTGTTTGCTTGTAGCTGTAAATAAGAGATATCAATTTGGAAAATTTAAATTTTACTACTAAGAAGATTCAATAAACTTTCTCCTTAATTGGACACCAAAGTTGTCCTAGATTGGTTGACTTAATGATAAAAGACGAATAAATAGTGAAACATATCACACGCAATATGTTAATATCTATGGAAAACCTGCCGAACATAATTTTACTTGGGTTATATTAATTAAGTTGTTTATGGTTGCTGGCCAGGTTGGATTATTGCCCATTAGATTGGATAGCGATGAGGATGAAAGTAACGTGTTTAACTCTGGAAACAGCAAAAGTGGTACCAAGTTAATCTGTTAATGATAAAAAGTTGATTTAAGTAATGAGTAGCTGTTGTTTTGATTGTAAAATCAGTGAAAAAACAGCGAGTATCTAACTGCTGCCCCGCAGAGCGCTGACAATCGGGTGAGGGAATACGTAGGACAGCAATAATAAGAATGTGGTTACAAGTACAAATATTGAACATATTATGAAATGATGATGATGATCCTAGATCTTGATTAACTTAGATGTCGGCAAAAACTGTTCTGGTGCTAGCGGCGGGCGATGAGGGAACCTCACCGATGACGCGTTTTAGTGACGTCACACGGCTCCTGAAATGTCTTCCGTGTGCCGCACCGGAAAATATCTATCAAATGTAACTAGTTTGTGTCAACGAGGTAAATACATTGTGGCTGTGCCACGACTACGCATGTGATAATTATAATTTAAAAAATAACATATTTTTGTTAATTAATTCTTTGTTTACTTTTTTGTCAAATACACACACTTCTGTACCTTCTAAATAAAATACACTCATATTTCTATTTAATACGTCTACATTTATTATTGGCGACATATCTCACCATGACACAACTATCATCGCCAAACTGGTAACTCCCGACGTGATTTACTAACTTCCGACGTACTTCATTGCTATTCACGTAATTCATCAAGCTGATTCGAAGTTGATCTTGGACTACTCGAAACATCAAGATCAATTTGCTGGACACGCTCAGCACTACAAAGAATTCTTACAGATTCCTGCGTCTCAGAACTGATCCTCAACGTCGACGTGAGAATTTATAAAAATTATAAATTCATATATATGATATATATCATATATCATATATGTATATACATATATAATTAACAATAATATAATGATAGGATTTGCCAACAATAGCGTTTGATGGTCCAACGTCGGCTATGGTTGGATTTGCCAACGTGGGCTAGCCAACGATTGGTTAGTTGGCCCAACCGCGTTAATGCCAACCGACCATTTCCCTACCATACCCTACGATGCCGACAATGGCCCAACGTTGGCCCAACGATTTGTGCTTATGGGCTAACCTCGCGCCAACCGTTGGCCTACCATTTTCCTACGTTGGCCCAACGATTTGTGCTGATGGGGTATATATTAACATTATATTTGTATTATTATAATTATATTAAAATATATTTTAATTTGCTCGTAGTTTTTCATATTTCAAAGATACATAGAACAAATTAACTTGTTCCTACTTTTATTACAGTGATATTTGCACGAGTAGATTCACGTAGAAGAATAAAACGAGTTCTATCCAATATCCATATTGGTAATTTCTATATCTCAGTTCATCCTTCGATTCTCGTAAGTCAGATTGGCCGTGGGGTTGTCCAGTAACTCAAATGTTTTAGGTTAGAGACCCGACTGTTACTCGATATTTTTGCAACTTAGTTCCTTTTTTAAAATTTCTATAATTGGTTTACTAAACAATTCAATTAGATAAATCATGATTTTTAAATTAAAATAAGCCTTTAAATAAAAAAATTATAAACCGTTGGCATTTGGTTGGGTATTGGTTGGCATTGTTGGATAATTGTTAATCCATTGTTAATCCATCGATGGGCCAACCTCGCGCCTCGCGACATGCCCACCGTTGGCCAACGATTTCCGCCGACCATTTGCCAACGTTGGTCCAACGATTTGTGCTGATGGGGTACGTTCTTGGAAACCTTGATACCGACGTAGGAATTAATTTCCGATTTCCTTGACAAACCTTTAAGCACAACTCCTTACCAGGATCTGTGCCAACGCCTAATTTCTGAGTTTGAAGAGTCTTAAAGCAGAAAGGTAACTAAATTGATAGACGAGCTCGAAACTTGGTGACAAAAAACCAACTCGATTTCTTAGAGAAATGAGAAACCTTGCTAGTACTCATGTTAAAGATGATTTTCTTAAAACTATATTTCTTAAACTACTTCCTTTCCATATTAGTACAGTATTAGCATCTAGCTCCGACTCTCTTGATAATTTAGCAATTATGGCTGACAAAATTATGGAATATTCTCCATGTCATTATCACGTTCATATTGTTAAGAGTAAACTGGCAACTGTGTCAGAAGCTGACAGAATTTCTAGAATGGAGGCTAAAATTTCGAAGTTAACCAATTAAATTTCTTCTTTGCACTTAAGATCTTATAGATCCCGTTCTCAATTTCGGCAATCTCGTAAACTTACAAACAAGACCAACATTCAACCTCCAAAAAGCCAATTTGTTGGTACCAGAAAAATTTCGGAAATGATTCGAAAAAATGCGTGGCACCGTGCACTTTTTCTCCATCAGAGCATTCGGAAAACTAGATCGGCACTGTTCTAGATACGGCGGAAGACGCAGTGCAAAATCACAATCTCGCCGTCTCTTTGTTTACGATCGTTCAACTAATCAAGTTTTTTATTGACACTGGAGCTGACATTTCCGTTATTCCCCCGCAAGATAAACTAAAATCCAAACCATCTGTTCAATTACCCTATGCTGCAAATGGATAAAGTATCCCTACTTATGGTGAAAAACTATTGAAACTTGATTTTGGACTTCGTAGATCTTTTTGTTGGCCTTTTACCGTAGCTGATGTTCAACAACCTATTATTGGGGCAGGATTCTTATACAAGACATACACTCCCCCTTGAGATTACATGAGATTAGAGCATTATAAAATAAAACGTTTTCATATTTATTTTTAACTATGTCCAACTGGGAATTGAAAACATGTACACTGCTAAATTAAAATTCAATATTCGATACAAATATTCTTACATTTTCAGGCTCACCAGTTTTTTTAAAGAATAAAATAATTTAATCGTTGTTGATTTATTGGCAAATGAGATAACCATAATAATCACCGTTGATTTTTCAACGGGTGTCAAGCTAGTAATTGAATAGTTCGAAGTTTGAATCGTTTTCAAAAACAAAGCAAATAATATTACGAATTATTCTTTCGTGCAATAATCATTTGAAAAATGACAACAGATTTACAAAAGGTTTTCTGCAATTTCTCTTAATTTCAGTTAATTTGACGATAACAATGTCAAATCTCCACAGTGGGGCCATGCTCCAGAATTCCTGCAGTACCCCCCTAGCAGCTTAAATTGCAAGACAATAAAGCTGATTGTGCTCACTGTGCGGACTTCCGGTACCAAGGATGAATAAGATATATTGGTGCACTTGGATCAATTGTAACCTCCCTCATTTAATTACAATGTGAGGGTCATTTAATTACCGTGAATGTTACTGTCCAAAGGAAATTGCAGACAATATTATATATTTTTTTTAAATCCGGATGTAATTATCACATAGAGCAATTGACTTGACAGTAGTTTAAACATTTGGAAAACAAATAAAGTACAACACTGTCATACTTAACACGTAGATGTACAAAAGATACAAACAAATAAAAATATATTCAAATTTATTAATGCGTGTATTGGTGTTTTATTTAATTATGTCTTGTACAATTTTTGTAAGTAAATTTTGTTTTCTGTCATAACAGTTGTGTTGCGATAAAGTTACATAAGATAGATACATATTTGGCCTTACTTATTATAAATTCAGAAAACAAAAAGTAATAAAATCTATTTCATCACCATCACGCGGGCCGCCAGGACAGTTGACCCAACCCACATTGCGGCAAACATGATGAACAGAGCTCAGGTGGTAGCATGGCTCTCCCGTAGAACAAGACCTGTGCTACACATGTGCTTCACGGTGTTCGTGGAATAGAGTATACAAACAAAGAATATCTGTTGATTTTGAGATTTTATGACTTATAAGAACCTAAAAATGTTAAAATATTAAAATGTGAAAAATGTAATGTAAAAATAAAAAATAAAAAATTGCAACCTAGTATGGTAGTGATTATTGCACCTCACATTCGGGAGGTCTCGGGTTTTATCCCAGGCCGGCCATTCTGAGAAGAGTTTGTACGGTTTCTCATCTCACTTAGGCAAATGCCGGAATGGTTCCCAAAAAAGGGCCGTACCCCGTCAGGAAGGGAAAGATAGGACTCAGGCCAACCTTACCTGGTTAAAAGAGTTCCCCATAAATTAACTATTTTTTGTAAATTCCAATACATAGAATAGAATAGAACAGATTTATTTTCTCAGAAATAAAACATTTCAAATTACAATTTCACAGGTAACAAAATAAATAAAATAAATAAACATTAATTTAATTTTCTTGCTCGTCCACAGTTCATAATTTAAACACAATATCACTTATTGTCCTGCCAGAACTGACCATCTTTGTTCCTGAAAAATATAGTAAAACTAAAAATGTATTAACGAACACAAAAATAAAACAATATCACGTACATTCTGAGAAAAATAGGGCCTCTAAAGGCTAAGCCTGTTTTAGAGGTTCCAACAAAAAGGTATAATAAAATAAAATACGCTCAAAGAAAAATTAACTGAGTACGCTATGGAATGTCTTACATCTAAATACTTAACAAAATTATCTTAAAATCAAATCTCTAAATTTCATTAGAACATGTCAAAAACAAAAGTTGAACTATGACTAAAATGTCATAGAAAAAACAAACAACAACTGAAAAAAGGTTTTATACACTATGATTCTATGATGAATCTCCCACAAAATGTAAATGAAGTAATTTTATCAGTAAAAATATTTTATTTTTAGTTCAATATTTTCATTGTCCGTGACATTGTTAACTCATTGTCACGGAATAAATATTATTATTATTATCATTATTATTAACATGAAATTTCGTTATAAAGTCAAAATGTGTGCTGATAAGCATTGTGTACAACTGAATTGGATTCTATTTGAACTTTTACCAGCCACCATATATGTTAGCGGAAGATCTCTAATTTTTACCTTTCGCCTATTTTTAATAGGATTTTTTAAAACGAGTGTTCACTTAATGGAGGTTTGTATTTTAACATTTTGAGTTGATCCCAGGATTCCACATTTTGGGGGCATTTAAAACATTCATTAAAGTAAAATATACTTCACCTCAAGCTTTTATATATTGTAGAGAATACAAAATTATACTAGGAGATTATACCAAAATTATACTTGGGGATTTCGTTTTTTTATTTTTTTTAATACCTATTATACAGTGTGAAAATAAACAAAAGTGTATAGTGTATTATTCGAAATTTAGCTGAATTTACATTTACATTTGAATATTTAGTTGAATATAGTAAATCATCCGTACCCATTTATATTCCTTTCATAAAAGATTCTTAATTGAATAGATAACATTAGTAGGGGGAATTGGATGGTTCAAAACCAGCAAAGGCGCGGTGAGGATGCGAGGATGCAAGGTCACCCCCCCCCCCGTGACGTCATCCCCCCGTGACGTCATCCCCCCCGTGACGTCATCCCCCCGTGACGTCATCCCCCCTCCCCCCCGTGACGTCATCACCCCCCGACCAACATCAGCATGCAAGTGAGGAGCCCCCCCCCGGTCGTCTGCGGCACTTTTCGTGATGACCTTGAACATGAGGAAAAAACTTTAGAAAATTAATAACTAGCCTATTTACCCACCGATTCCCACGGGACCTTTTCCAGAGTGTAGGCCTATCCCAGAGGAAGTGAATGACGTAAGAACCCCATAGATCCGCCATTAAACAAGGCCGCTATTAATTTATAACCGCGTTTTCCTTATAGGATCTCAGCTGTTTACTTACCGATTTTGACGAAACCTCACCACATGTCGGGCGGCGGCCTAAGTAAACCATCCCTTAAAGAAAATTGAAAATCAACCGTTAAACGGGCCCGCTATTAATTTTTAAACGCGTTTTCCTCATAGACAAGTGAGGAGCCCCCCCCGTGACGTCATCCCCCCCGACCAACATCAGCATGCAAGTTAGGAGCCCCCCCCCGATCAACATCAGCATGCAAGTGAGGAGCCCCCCCCCGGTCGTCTGCGGCACTTTTCGTGATGACCATGAACATGAAGAAAAAACTTTCGAAAATTAATAACTAGCCTATTTACCCACTGATTCCCACGGGATTTTTTCCAGAGTGTAGGCCTATCCCAGAGGAAGCGAATGACGTAAGAACCCCATAGATCCGCCATTAAACAAGGCCGCTATTAATTTATAACCGCGTTTTCCTTATGGGATCTCAGCTGTTTACCTACCGATTTTGACGAAACCTCACCACATGTCGGGCGGCGGCCTAAGTAAACCATCCCTTAAAGAAAATTGAAAATCAACCGTTAAACGGGCCCGCTATTAATTTTTAAACGCGTTTTCCTTATGGGATCTCAGCTGTTTACCAACCGATTTTGATGAAACTTCACCACATGTCGGGTGGCGGCCTAAGTAAACCATCCCTTAAAGAAAATTGAGAATCCACCGTTAAATGGGCCCGCTATTAATTTTTAAACGCGTTTTCCTCATGGGATCTCGGCTGTTTGCCGACCGAATTTGATGTGACTTCGTTACACGTTGTATGCCGGCTTGACTAAGCCAAACTGCGAGCGGCTCCGCGGAGTCACGTGTCGAGGCGCGTGCTAGGGCCTACGTGACCGCCCGGGGCTGTTTACTCATCAGCGGCCTTCCAGACCTCTCACTCCTCCGGCAAGTGCGTAGCATGAGCCCTCCTCCCGACTGGAGTGCTATTTATGAGCGCGTCCTCAAGGGTTTCGCCAGTTTGTCTTTGGAGCTCTTACTGTGCGGACGAAGTATTGCTGTCTCTGCGATACACCTACACAACCTGCTGTTCATTGCCTTTGGATTCCCGTAAAAGTTAACGTAAGTAACAACATATTTATTAATTAGCGTTTCTATGTTAATTATTCGTTATTTTTAATTTTCGTTACTATCGTGGTGATTACTTGTGCGACTGTTACGACTTTCTCTTTGGATATCTTAAAATGTAAGTAACATGTAATTTACTTTTTCATCAGCAAGTTTACCAATGCTCTAAAATCTTATTAGCTAACATTAATAATTAATCTTTTACATATCCCAGTACACTGAGCCTTGTCGTTGTTTCTTTTCCGATGGAGATGAGTGGAATTGTAATGACCTTGAAACAGTTGTGTTTTATATCGATTAAAATTAATAAATCAAACTTAAAAAGCAAAATAGACTCACTACCACTCTTTAAAAAAAAAATGTTTAAGCGAAATGAAATTAGGTTTTGCTTTTCAATCAGATGGCTGTTCCTCGTATGTGTGAGGTCTGCGGTCGCGTCTTCGCGAACGCTGGAAACCTGGCTCGTCACGCTGCATCCACCCACAACGACCGCCATTACGACTGCCATGTCTGCGGTAGACACTTCGGGCGAATTGACAACCTGCAACGCCACCTCGCCACAGTTCATCCTCCTACTCCTCACGACCAAGCGCCAGGTACAGTTTTAGGTTAAATAAGAAACCGCCAGTAGATTTATTAAGTATGCTTTCTTCTCCAGTATCCTCACCCATGACGTCACGGCGCGCCCGTGGACTTTGATAACTAATGACTTGTTTTTATGAGAGAGAGAATAAACGGCCCTGACTAGGTAAACTGACAATTAAGACGAGAAAACAGACTCGAGAGGTAAACAAGAGGTTGCCAGCCCTCTGTATAGTTCCTCACCGCCACCTTGTATTTAACCTTGTGCTCACCCTTGTATTTAACAGGCTTGGATAACTGGCGATCGAGATGAGGAAACAGACTCTAGGGGAAAACAAGAGGTTGATAACTAATGACTTGTTTTTATGAGAGAGTAAACGGCCCTGACTAGGTAAACTGACAATTAAGACGAGAAAACAGACTCGAGAGGTAAACAAGAGGTTGCCAGCCCTCTATATAGTTCCTCACTGCCACCTCCTCACCCTTGTATTTAACAGGCTTGGGTAACTGGCGATCGAGATGAGGAAACAGACTCTAGGGGAAAACAAGAGGTTGCCAGCCTTCTGTATAGTTCCTCATCCTCGTGTTTATAGGGTAACTAATAGGACTTGTCTTCCTGTTCGCAGGCTGTCCATGTCCGTTGTGCGCTGTCGCCCTGGTGAGTCCCGAGGATCTGCGCCATCACATGGAAGCGGTCCACGGTGCGAGCCCGTCAGCTTCAACCTCCTCCTCTTCCTTCTCCTTCACTGCAACGCCACCCACCAGAGACCTAAGACCCGAGTGCGACGCGTGCGGGCGGCGGTTTGCCCGCGAGGGTCTGCTCTGACGCCACGTGCAGCTGGTGCACGCCAACGAGGTCCGCTGTCCCGAGTGCGGCGATGTGTTCCGCAAGGCCGCGTACCTCCAGCGACACGTGGCGAGCGCTCACCGAGGCAGGAGGTTTGAGTGCGCCTTCTGCAACAGAGAATTCACCCGGCGCTACAACCGGGACCAGCACGAGGCTCACAACTGTCCCGTCGTGAGGAACCTCGTGTTGGACGAGATGCCACGACTGCCCCCCCTGTCACCCGAGCCGCGCCCAGGACCCAGCCACGAGCCTCAGCCCGGACCCAGCCGCGAGCCTCAGCCCGGACCCAGCCGCGAGCCTCAGCCCGGACCCAGCCGCGAGCCTCAGCCCGGACCCAGCACGGCACCTGACGGGATGGTGGGTGGGGGACTGCCCACGTTCCGCACCATCCAACGGGCGTTCCGCGGACGGCTCATGACCTTCGGTCTGTCCCGGCCCATGGAAGACTTCTTGACCGTGGACGACGCGCTGGTGCTGCTGTTCGACAGAGTCCTGGAACTGCTGGCTGACGTCAGGACCCGACACCCGAACATCAAGGTCAACATGTTCCTGGAGTGCGAATTTGCCAACGTCCACGGGGCCACTTGCCTGCGGGCCTTTAAGACGAAAAACGTGCCCCTCACTGCCGCGTCGGACCTGGAGGCGTTCTTGTCGGCTTCCTTCCACAAGCTGGCGGAAGAGAAGGAGCAGTGCTTGCTAGTGGGCAGTGGGTGGAGCTACCTCCGCATACGCGACTTGGAGATCCGCGTCAACCTATACACCCCGTTGGGAGATCGCGGAGCCCGGTTCATCCAGCTTCCCAGGACCATCTGCGAGACGCGCGCTGTCATCAACGTGCACAACGTCGATGACATGTGCTTCGCGTACGCTATCCTGGCCAAGTTCGTCGCGCAACACCCGGAGAGGCCTGCGGCTTATACACCGGACATAATGGCACGCTACGATTGGACCGGCCTACGCTTCCCCGTGGCTGTGAAGGACGTCAAGGCTTTCGAGAGGAAGAACGCCATCAGCGTCAACGTATATGGTATCGAGCGTGCCATGGTAGGGAGACGCCCCGACGGATCGCCAAAGTTCCAGGACCGCGTGTTCCCGCTGAAGATATGCAAGCGGGAGTTGGAGCATCATCGGGACCTGTTGTACGTGACTACCGGCGGGAACAGTCACTACGCCTACATCGCAAACATGAGTAGGCTAGTGCGTCCTCAGCTGACGTCCCGCGTCAACGCTATCCACGTGTGTAAGCGATGCTTCGCTTACTTCGACAACCGGCCCAACAAGCTGGAACTGTCCGGTGCTGAGCGTCTGGAGGAGCACATGCGATACTGCACCGCCAAGGCCCCCCTCCGCTTGGACATGTCTCAGAAGCAGCAGATCCGCTTCGCCCACCCCAAGTACACTCGGCGCGAGCGCTTTTGCGTTTACGCCGACTTTGAGTGTGCTCTGCAGCCCGTCGCTGTTAACCCAGTGGAAGCGCCGCCCGGCACGACGCCTCTGCAAATGCACGTCCCGTACGCCTTCGCCTACCAGATCGTGGACTCGCTCGGCCTGGAGGAGTTAGAGCCCCGGGTCTACTTCGGGGCCAACGCGTCCAAGGTGTTTATGGAGAGGCTCAAGATGGACGTGTTGATGCTGTGGGAGTTCCTGTCCAGCACGAGAGCTCTGCACCCTTCTCTGACCCGGCAGGAGATGGACGAGTACCTGGCGGCGACTCGCTGCTACCTCTGCGGGAAGGAGTTCACCGAGCTGGACGTTAAGGTGCGGGACCACAACCACGCCCCACCTTACGAGTTCCGAGGAGCGGCGCACCGCTCGTGCAATCTGCGGTACAGGGAGCAGCGGGTCATCAACTGCTACTTCCATAACCTGTCCAACTACGACGCCCACTTCATAGTGCGGGAGCTGGCCATCGACCCCGGTGATGTGGACGTGCTGGCGCACACCGAAGAGCGCTACATCGCCTTTACCAAGCGGTTTCACTTTGGCCAGCCCGAAGACAACCAACGACGGAGCAGTTTCGCGGTGCGGTTCCTCGACACCTACAGGTTCTTGTCCATGAGCCTGGCCAGCCTGGCAGCGGGACTGCCCACTGACAAGATGCGCGAGACCAGGAAGCGGTTCCCCGACGACCGGCTGTTCGACCTGGTGCGCAGGAAGGGCGTGTTCCCCTACGACTTTGTCACGTCGTACGACACGTTGTACTCCACCAGGGAGCTGCCGCCCAAGGAGGCGTTCAGGAACTCCATGACCCTGGAGGATATCAAGGAGGAGGAGTACGAGCACGCCCTCAACGTGTGGCGAGCCTTTGACTGCAACCACCTCAAGGACTATGCCGACAAGTACCTGCGCTGTGACATCGCCCTCCTCACCGACGTGTTCGAGCAGTTCCGCGAAACCTATTTGGCTG
Organism: Allygus modestus; assembly: GCA_963675035.1. NCBI lineage: Eukaryota > Metazoa > Arthropoda > Insecta > Hemiptera > Cicadellidae > Allygus > Allygus modestus. The sequence continues at coordinate 375,359,710 of OY776111.1, read as the reverse complement.
AGTATGGACTGGACCCTGCTCACTACTACACCCTGCCCTCTTACGCCTGGGACGTGATGCTCAAGACCTGCGACGTGGAGCTGGACACGCTGCAGGACTTCGACATGTACCTGTTCGTGGAGTAGGGGATCCGGGGAGGGATCTCACAGGCCATCACCCGCTACGCCAAGGCCAACCACGACAGGTGCCTGGACTACCGTCCGGACGAGCCCACGCGCTTTCTCCTGTACCTGGACGCCAACAACCTCTACGGCTGGGCCATGTCCCAGTGCCTGCCAACCGGAGACTTCCAGTGGCTCAGCCGTGAGGAAATCCAGGCGTTGGACATTGCAGCGCTGGACGCGGAGGCCGATTGAGGCTACATATTGGAAGTGGACCTCCACTACCCCGCGCGCCTACACGACCTGCACAAGAACCTTCCCTACTGCTGCGAGACGAAGCGTCCGCCAACAGGGAACTTCCCCAAACTGTTGACGACCCTGGACGACAAGGCGCACTACATCTGTCATTACAGGCTCTTGCAGCAGGCGCTGCAAAACGGGTTGGAGCTGGTCGCGGTGCATCGAGCGATCTCCTTTCGCCAGTCGCGGTGGTTGGAACACCGAACACCGAACCTCATGAACACCGAGCTGCGGAAGAAGGCCAAAACGAAGTTTGAACAGGACTTCTTCAAGCTCATGAATAACGCGGTCTTCGGCAAAACCATCGAGAATGTACGGAAGCGCCTCAACGTCAAGCTGGTGTGTACCCCGGAGATGTTTCCCAAGTACGTTGCCAGATCCAACTTCCTGGACCGCACGTACTACACGGAGGACGTGGCCCTGGTGCATCTGTCCAAAGTCAACATCGTGTTGGACAAGCCCGTCTACGTAGGCATGACAGTCCTGGAGCTGAGCAAGTGGCTCATGTACGAGTTCCTGCGGAAGATGAAGGAGCACTACGGTGACCGCCTCACCGTGGACTACATGGACACGGACAGCTTCGTCTTTGACATCGTGTCCCAGGACGTCTACGCCGAGATGAAGGAGCACCTGGATGATTTCGACACCAGCGGGTACCCGAGGTCCCACCCCTGCTACAGCCCCGTCAACGCCAAGGTCATTGGAAAGTTTAAGGACGAGTGTAACGGCCTGTCCTTATTCGAGTACCTCGGTCTGCGGTCCAAGTTGTACTTCATGGACATCGAGGACGCGGTGACATGCGGCAGTAAAGCTCTCAAGCGAGCCAAGGGGGTTGCGAAGGGCGTTGTCAAGAACGTCCTCACCCCCGACGACTACCGAGAGTGCTTATTTAACGGGGTCCAGAAACACACCACCAACGTCCGGTTCCAGTCCCACCTGCACCGAGTTTACACGGTGCAGGTGACCAAACTGAGTCTCAACTCAGCTGATGACAAGCGGCTCGTCCTCCCCGACAAAATCCGCACTCTTCCGTGGGGACATAAAGACATCCCGCCGCTACAGCTAACCAGGAGGAGGAGGAGAGGGGAACATCCGCAGCGGATGGAGGTGGATGGTGAGGAGGGACAGCGCCAGCCTGAGGACGAAGACGAGGAAGAAGAGGAATTCCCCGTCTAGTTGTATATATTAATTATAAGAAAAATTTGTAAATAGTATTTGTAAGTAATTATACGATAATAGTTTTATGTACAGCATGAACCCGAGTTGTTTATTTTCCTCCCCTTCACACACTCAAAAGTCACAAGCCGGTAGGCTCAGAAAAACTAAAGTGAAAGGCGTTATGGGCCGTTTGGCCCGAGCCGTGCAGCTTAAAAAGCCCCCGCCAACCGGGAGCGGTTGGCGGCGCGTGTCGGGGACGGCCCTGAAGGAGTTGCCCAGCGGTCTGCTGATGTCCGAGGGGTCACCCTCGAGTTAGGCAGCGGCTTGCTGATATCCGAGGGGTCTCGCGCCCTCTTTGGCGGCCTTCACTGCCGCTTGGCGGGGGCTCAGCCAGTGACACGCGCCGCTGGTATATAAACCTGAGGTCCAGCCCCGCTGCCTCAGTTTTGCTAATTTATTTTTTTAAATTTAGTAAGGAGAAATGAGAAATGAAAACACAAGCTTTATCATTATGAGGCATGTATTGTACAGTAATAAGGTTACATACACATACTACAAAAAAACCTTACAAACTAGTTTTAAGCGAATATGGAGTGGAAGAGCCTGCGGACCAGAGCGTCATTGGCGGCGGGAGCGGCAGGGTCGAAGAGCTGGACGTAGTCGCTGAGTGACGTGCGGAGAACAGCCCGGCAGTACAGGTAAGTGAGGCAGTAGTAGCCGCAAACAGAAGTATCGTAGCCCTGGATTCGATACCTGTTGTAGACGTAGTGGCGGTAATGAGGATTGCGCCTCAGGAACCTTTGAAAGTTGGCCTGGTATGGCGGCCTTCCGTAGCTGTCCAGGTACTCGAGTCTGTCCTCTTCCGAGCAGTAAAACGCCACCCAGTGTTCGCCGCCCTCGGTGTGCGCCACTGTGTTGGATATGATGGCGGTCAGAGGCTTGATTGGCGCGTCCGGTAGTTGGTCAGAGGCGTAGACCGCGACGTTCCTCAGTCCGGGGATCCTCGCCAGGCATTCTCTGATCTGGACGGTATTCATCGTGGACGGAAGCAACACAGGCAGCTCGAGGCGGACGAGTCCAGTCTGTCGTTAGCCACGAGCCAGTCCCGTAAGACGATACAGTTATGAAGGGCGCAACTGTTGTGGGAGCTCTTATGGTGGCGACAGCGTAGGGTCTGGTAGGTGGGTGGACCGTTGAGCGACCCGCAGCCCAGATCCTCCATGTCCTGAGCGGTGGTGGCGGCGGGCTCGGTTATGAGGTGGCGTTGTACAAAGTCCCTCTTCTGCGATCCTTTGACGTAGACCAAGGGGCGGTGGATGAGGCAGGAGCGCAGCTTGTCCAGCAGGGCGACGTACGCGATGTCCCCCTGGTCCCACTCCAAGCCGTGGCAGTGACGAGTGACCCAGACGCTCTCGCGCTGTTTCTCGGGAGTCAGGAGGTCCTTACTGAAGGGTGGGCGGGCGATGTGATGTAGGAGCAGCGTGCCGGTAGTCACGTCCACCATGCAACCTCTTTCAGTAGAAAGTCATTATCACTGTCTTTAAAACACTGCATATCCATCACCACGCTTCCGTGATGACAGCGCGCTGGCGGTGGCTCGTTGTAGATTGGTGGCGGCACGTCCATCCCGTACGGCTGACAGAACTTGACTGAGCGCTGGCGGGAGCGCGCCTAGCGGGATAACCTCGGGTGCGCGCGCCGCCTAGCGGTGGCGGAGCGGAGTCAACCGCCAAAGTCGACTGTGACGTTGCGATGACGGTCCACCTCCACGACGTTGTCCAACTCAGCGTACACTATGCAGTTGAACGCCTCCGCCAAGGATTCGGAGAATCCAATCTCTATGCGCAGGTTACCGTTGCGCACCAGGTTCCAGTGGCTGGATTGAGAGACCGCCATATCGGGTGTCAGATCAAACGCCATCAGGCAGTATCCGTAGGCGTATTCGTTGCGACTGACTTCGTTACCACAGTCTGAGAAATTGATGCCAGTGCCGGTGTACAGCGTGTGGTAGGCGAGCACGCACAACTCCCGACCGAACGTGTAATCCGGTTGAAGCGGCTTACATGGCACTTGCTCACCGTCTATGTACAGCGCGAAGAAGTTCACGTGGCTGTGGGTGAAGTTGAACGGGTTCTTCTTGTAGGCCCCGTTGAACGCCTGATTGCTGACCAGGCCAACTATAACGCGTTTCGGCAGTTGACCCAGAAACACGCTGTCCAGAGTCTTGTTACTGATACTGGCAGGTAGCGTGAAGGATTTCACTTCCACGCGCGTAATGGGATATTTGGCTGTGCCCGACTCCAGCGTCCTGCTGTGACCCAACAGCACGCTCGGGTTGATCTTACAGCGGCGCATAAACAGGTTGACTTCGGCGATGTCCACTTTGTAGTCTGTCACGGTTTTGGACATGATGGAGAATGAGTTCTTTGACCTGATCAGGCGAAAGCGCATCTCCACGCCGTTTAACATGAACTTCTCCTGGTTGCACAGGTCGACATGCAGATGTCCGACCATGTCCGCGTACCGACTGCCCTTGATAAACTCCCTCCTATTCTTGAGCCCGGAATTATCCTCCTCAGTATCGTCCATGTACCCGGCATAGTCCTCATAGAACAACTCCGCGGTGAGGTGTGATGTCTTAGCATCACCGCCATAGGAAAACAGGTTCTCCAGGTAGGCGCGATAGGCGTACGTGTTGTTCTGAGGAGACACCAGTTTGTTGTTCAAGTACAGGTCCACTTGACTGAACAGCGAGTGCAGCCAGTTGTTAATCGGACCCACCTCTTTTATCGCTTGATCGCCCGTTACAGCGTCTCCGTTAGCCGATCTAATGGTAGCCTTCACATGCAGTAGCGTCTGTGACAGATCCGTGTACTCGTCCCCATGACCTGGAACTATGAACTCCACGGGCGAGTAGTCTGTCAGGGAGGAGATGGGCTTGTACTGCACCCATTTACCGCTCTCTATACTGGTCTGCGTTGGCGGTAGCGAGAACAGGTCCAACTCGGTCTTGACACACTCGCACGACTTTTGATGTATGAACGACATTATCCAAAAATGTCCTTCATGGTACTCTTGCTCTTCTTACGTCGTACAACGGTCTTGCTTCTCCTCTTCTTAGCAACAAGTTTTGCGGGCTTCCTTTTCCTCTTGGGCGCAGCGCTCTTCTTCCTCGCTCCGAGGAGTTTCGCCAGAGACTGAGGAGTGACCTGCTGTACACGCCTCCTCTTATAGGTGCCACCACCGCTCAGCACGCGATCCAGTTTTTCATCAACCCTGCGTTTCAGCGACCCGGTAAACTCTCTGAGCCGGGTGTTGGCCGCGACTCGGGGGTCGGCTGTGCCCGCTGCCACGTCACCCAAGAAGCCAACACCGGACCTCAGCGCCTCCTTGCCCAGCGCCGATGCGCCAGATCTGATCAACGGGACCACTGTACGCATCAGCCCACCTAGGAAACTGCCGATGCCGTGACCGCGTTGGAAAGCGGCTTCTCTGAATACCGTGGACACTCCGTGCCCAGACTGCTGTTGACGGTAGTACGACAGATAGGGGTCGTTCGGGTTCATTGCTGCTGCTGCTCTCTGCGCAGGTGAAGCTTCATGCACGTAGTCCCGAAGTGGAATGGCAGGTGGCGCCCGACGCTGTCCCTTAAATCGATTTCTACACTATCGAAAGAGCTCTTCATCAGCGGCACGTAGTGAGGGTCGGTGAAGTGTACGGTGGTACTCGCACCGTAGATGTAGTTTTTTGCGTCGATGTTCACAATCTTTAACAAGGGCGCAACAGTGTTGCCTACTAGCTGGGGTTCCACCAGGTCGCAGTACACGTACATGTGCGAAGGGATCCCGGCCAGTAAATTGGGCGGTCTTACAGCTTTTCTATGTTTGATCAAATCCACGTTGTGCACGTCGTATCCCAACTGTAACGCTAGGGTGGGGCTAAATTCCAGTTGCACCACAGTCTGGTCTATCGAGATCAATTCCACCTTCCCAGTCTCCTTGTCGTACTCAAACTGGCATTGGTACAAGTCCAATTTTGGAATGGCGTTGATGGCGTTGACCAGTTCATCGATGTCTATAGTTTCTGGCTTTCACCTTTACAGCGGTCAGTGCAGGCTTGTCGGTGGTGTCATCCTTAGTGTAGAGATACACGCGCGCGTCCTCCCCCACTGTGACAAACGAGCACGGGTAATGGGCCTCGACTAAAGCGACTTCCCATTCACCATCGCCACCCAATCGCACGACTGACGGTAGATGGGTGGTGTGATTAGCCACGGTGTTGTTTGGATAATAGTCCATTGAGCTGTTGCTGGGTAACGTCAGGTACAGCTGTCTGCGCTTTGTCGTCATAGCAGCTGTTGAACTTCGGATGCAGGTACCCACGAGTTGAAGTCCTCTCCGTAACCGACCCACTTGACCAAGTAGCGCTTACTGCGGCCTCGCCCTTTGGTGTCCAGTATTTTATCTATTTGGTACAGGCGGTCCGGGGCGATCGTCACCTTTTGCATCTCGTGCTCGTAGAAGCGCCCTTCCAGCGGCGTCCCGTTCAGGTCGCGCAGCACGTACAATGGCAGAGGATACGACCCGTATACGTGGTCCACCACGAACAGCTCCTTACTCCAGTTGGTCTCATAACCTTTGGCGAACGTTCCCTTCTCCTTGGCTATGCGCACCGTGTCGCCCGGCTCAAACCTGGGCTTGCATCGCCGGATCGCCTTTCCATACATGTGACGCCACACCTTGTACACCGTTTGACCATCGCCGCTGTCCGCGTCCACGGGTCGCAGGCCACCACCCAGGCTCCTGTGCGGACTGCGGTTGTAGGCGTCCACAAGCCTGTCCAAAACGTCGATGTAGCGATACGTGTTTTTGTAGGTTAGGTAGCGCCACATGCGTGTCTTGAGCGTGCGGTTGACTCGCTCCACCACCGCCGCCTTCACGTCGGGGTTCTGCGTGGTGAAGTAGTTGACACCGTGACTCTTGAACACTCGCTTGGTCGCGGCCCCAGTGAACTCCGTCCCCTTGTCGGTCTGTAGGCAGCAAGGAGTCGCCTCAGCGAATATTCCCTCGAACGCAGCAGCCACCTCAGGCCCGCTTTTCCTCTTCAGTGGTACCGCGAACAGCCGCTTGCTGAACACGTCTATCACAGTCAGTAGGTAGTTGACTCCGTCGTTGTACCGGCTCAGTCGTTCAGGTCCGCCTGCCACAGCTCCCGGGGCCCGAACACGACGTAGCGGTTGCGGGGAAACCGCTTGCGCGACGGCTTGTGCAGCGCGTAGGTGTCCTGGGCGCGCAGCCAGTCGGCTACCCGACGTTTCGGTAGGTGCGCGGCTCTGGCCAGGGCGGCCACCCCACCGAGGGAACCGGGCTGGCTCGGGTCGTACTACAACTTCTCCATTACGGTGAGAACGGCTCCCAGTTGTCCAATGACGATTCCCGGTCGGGTTCCTCGGTTATTATCCTTCTTCGGGCCGCTGGAGGTCGCGGTCTCAGGCGGTCCAGTATCGGCGTCAACCTCGGTGACAGGGGTGTTGACGAGGCTGTCGTCGTGTCTCCCCAGGGGCTCGATGCCGTATTCAGCCCCACGCCTAGGTAACGCAACGCAGGGGGATTGTTCATGTATTCTTTGGGCACGTTCATGTCTTTCAAGGCGACCATCACTTGATGCCAGCCAGTAGGCAATCGGTCCGCCCTTCGCACTCTCACTATGCTGTGCGCGATATCCACTATATTGGAATCGGGGACCTTCACGTTGTCCACATACACCGCCCCACTGGCGTCCCAGGCGATGGGGCTGCCTCGCCGGGTCATGAATCGCAACAAGTTGCGCGCCACCGAACTGTAGATTTTTGAGAACGATTCCACAATGTCCTCCTCCGCCGAGGCGCTAGACTCGCGCTTCATCTGACTCGGACCCCCCGCCACTTCCTCCTCCCTCTCCTCGCCCTCGATGATTGACAGACATATGGGTTGACGTTTAGCCGCGGAAAAGTGCAGGAACCGCTGTAACACCTGCTGATATTGTTTCCATTTCTCCGTATCGTCCAGCCACTTGTCACTCAATATGCGATGCATCTCAGCGTCCAGGCTGGCTGGCTTATTGGCGCTACCTGCTCCTCCTCTTGGTCCTGGTCCCGGTCCTTCTCGCAATCTCTCGATGAGCTCCTGCGGTACAACCACCATTTTCCTAGCGTACTCCATGTCCGATTAGCTTCTGCGCTAGAACGGGCAGAACAGCGTTCAACAGCAGAGGTAGGAGGATCCCTCCGCCCCGTTGGACGAGGTAGTGTCGCTTCTTGGCCCAACCCTCGCCGCGTTTCACCAGCCGTCTGAGCGCCTGTTTGTGTTTGCTCAATTTGCGTTTGAGGCAGGGAGAAAGCGGTACGTTTCCGCGTAGCACGTTATACGCGCACTCGCACAATGACTTGATGCGACTCTTGTCACACGCTTTTAACAGGGCCTTGCGTTCTTTGGGCGTAGCGTGTATTAGGGCCCTCAGCAGCGCTGCGTCTTTCTTCACGCGGTGTGACATGATGACTGACACTGGCGTGCGCTCGGCCTATTTATCACTTCTTCTTGGGCAGGTACACGTAGTTCACCGGGTCGTCTGGGAAAATGGCCGAACGTACGCGCATCTCTTCGGGCGTGGACTGTTTCAAGTCTATGAGCAGGTAGGCGTGCGGATCACGCGTGGCGTCCGCGTACTCCACAAATTTGGGGTTTTCCGGATATACTTGACGGGCCAGGTGTTTGATCTGAGCGCGGTCCCTGGGATTCTTAAAACACACTATGTAATGAGCGTTCAGCAATATGTCGCGCTGGCCCCTGCCCTGGTGAAACAGGTTTTGCGTGATGAAGAACACGCTCATGTTGCGGTGGTGTGAGCCCTTGGTGAACAGGTCCGCCACGCCGGGACCAGCCTCGCGCATCATGTCATCGACGATGACCAGGGCGGGCTCGCTACCGTCGTAGTCGTCCAGGTCTGGCAGGCCGGCTACGTAGCGCACGGCAGAGTCCGCACGGCTCTTACCACCGCCACCACCACTGCCATAGTGCCAAGTGATACGGGCGAACCGCGTATCGCACATGTGGTTGGCGTGCTCTATGAAGCGAGCCACGAAGTGCGACTTGCCACTGCCCGAGGGCCCGGCCTCAATGGCGGTGAACGGGTGTTTCCACCTCAAGTCCATGGTGTCTACTGACTGCCATGCACCGCCACCTCGGCTCTTAAAACTAAATTCTTTTCTTGTTTTTTTTTATTTGATTTCTTTTTAATTTTTTTAATATTGAAGGGAAATAAGGGAATAAGGAATACCATTTATTTATACAAATTCGAGGAGAGGCCTTTTACTGCTTGGAGAGCTGCTCCTCTTCACAAGGCTCATCCTCGGCCTCACGCCAACGTTATACTGCGTGATGGTGTTATCGTTCAGGACTGCAAGGTACCGCCGAGGCATGTAAATGCGATTCGGATCATCACCGACAAGACCCTCCAAGGTGGCCATCACCGCCTCGCCGTACGGTGTGTCCACTCGCTCAAACGAGCGAATGGGATACACCACGGTCTCCTGTAGGTCTACGATGCGGGTGTTACCCGCGGCCTTGTAGCTGTTGAGAGCTGTCCTGAGGTCCATCTTCTGGTCCGTGTTGAGCATGGCGCAGCGGCTGGATGCAGAATGACCGGCTCTCGCCACCGAGTCACCTTTTATTGGCGGTGTCTACGTGCCGACTCGCGCGTATCAACAACATGATGACATAGTTACTCGCTCAATTCCAGGAAGGGTGATGTAATGGAAAGCTTTACTGCGTAAACAAGTGGATTGTTCTAGAAGCGTCTCGGTTATCAACTGCTTAGTGGAAGTTTCCACGCTCAATTCCAGGAAGGGTGACGTAATGGAAAGCTTTACTGCGTAAACAAGTGGATTGTTCTAGAAGCATCTCGGTTATCAACTGCTTAGTGGAAGTTTCCACGCTCTCTCGTTTACTGGGTAGCGCGCCTGGAGTGTGCGCTCCTCTTGGTTTTCCCTGAGATGACGCGATCGGTCTTTCGCCAGGTGGGTAGAGGAGTAGCGGTCCTAGTGATCCCGTCGTATCTTGACTCTCCCGTCTCGCTATTTGCCAGCCATAGGTTTTGCAATCTGGATAGCAGGTCCTCTTGACATATGCAGATTTCATCGTTTCGCTCCTCGTCCAAGTACAAGCCGCAACTGAACGTGGGGCGACCTCCTTTGAACAATTCATCTTCAACAGTACATTACCGCTGTTGGTAGGGTTCTTCACAGTGTACTGATATCCGCCAGCGGACCAGCACAGTGTTGGGGAATCGATAGGCACTTCCTTCCTCTTTACAGTCCACCCATCGAGCTTTTTCTTCTTTGACGCACATCCCTACTGTACTGGCGGTGTGTTGGCGTTCTCATCGTTTATTGCGTTCAGCTCCTCTAGGAAGGAGCGGATCGTTTGGTCCACTTCAGCTGCACTGACTCCGTTTCCGTTCATGGTGACGTCTCAAACAACACTGAGGTCGCGCGCGCGGCTCTGCCTCGGTTTTATACCCAGGTTGCACGCTTCAGCGAACCTTCTAGAAGCTTCCAGAAACGTGAGAGGTGGTCTATCGCTGACGGGGGGGGGGGGATCCTCATGCCAGGTGGATCCTCATGTTCAAGTTTATAAGTAAATTTTTTATTTTATTTTTAAGGAATGAGGTTAAGCGTAAAAGAAGTCTTTATTACCGGAAAAAAACATGTAGTGGGTTAAAGGTAATCGGTTATTGTCCAGGTCCTCTGACATTCTCCTGGACATCCAGCACTGCCATTCTACCATGGTTAAGGGTGAACTGCAACCCTTGTAAAACCTCGTCCCACTGCGCCGGGTCGCCCGGGTCGAAACGACGAAAGGACATTAAGGGTCCAGCTGGGCCCCACCACCCCGGCCTGAGGAAGATATGTGCACCTCTCCTCATCGCCTCCTCGACCCTAATCCTCGTGGGGCTAAGGAACTCTGGTCCTAGCAGAAGGTAGCGGTGGAAGTTGGGTTCATCGACAAACACCTCCACCGTAGCGATATCCATCGTGAAAGGGGCTCTGGTCAAGACTAACTCAGAAACAGCAATACTTCGTCCGCACAGTAAGAGCTCCAAAGACAAACTGACGAAACCCTTGAGGGGTCTGGAAGGCCGCTGATGAGTAAACAGCCCCGGGCGGTCACGTAGGCCCTAGCACGCGCCTCGACACGTGACTCCGCGGAGCCGCTCGCAGTTTGGCTTAGTCAAGCCGGCATACAACGTGTAACGAAGTCACATCAAATTCGGTCGGCAAACAGCCGAGATCCCATGAGGAAAACGCGTTTAAAAATTAATAGCGGGCCCGTTTAACGGTGGATTCTCAATTTTCTTTAAGGGATGGTTTACTTAGGCCGCCGCCTGACATGTGGTGAAGTTTCGTCAAAATCGGTAGGTAAACAGCTGAGATCCCATAAGGAAAACGCGGTTATAAATTAATAGCGGCCTTGCTTAATGGTGGATCTATGGGGTTCTTACGTCATTCGCTTCCTCTGGGATAGGCCTACACTCTGGAAAAAGTCCCGTGGGAATCGGTAGGTAAATAGGCTAGTTATTAATTTTCGAAAGTTTTTTCTTCATGTTCAAGGTCATCACGAAAAGTGCCGCAGACGACCGGGGGGGGGGCTCCTCACTTGCATGCTGATTTCGGTCGGCGGGGGGGGGGGGGGGCTCCTAACTTGTCCATGAGGAAAACGCGTTTAAAAATTAATAGCGGACCCGTTTAATGGTTGATTTTCAATTTTCTTTAAGGGATGGTTTACTTAGACCGCCGCCCGACATGTGGTGAGGTTTCGTCAAAATCGGTAGGTAAACAGCTGAGATCCCATAAGGAAAACGCGGTTATAAATTAATAGCGGCCTTGTTTAATGGCGGATCTATGGGGTTCTTACGTCATTCGCTTCCTCTGGGATAGGCCTACACTCTGGAAAAAGTCCCGTGGGAATCGGTGGGTAAATAGGCTAGTTATTAATTTTCGAAAATTTTTTCCTCATGTTCAAGGTCATCACGAAAAGTGCCGCAGACGACCGGGGGGGGGGGCTCCTCACTTGCATGCTGATTTCGGTCGGGGGGGGCTCCTAACTTGTCCATGAGGAAAACGCGTTTAAAAATTAATAGCGGACCCGTTTAACGGTGGATTCTCAATTTTCTTTAAGGGATGGTTTACTTAGGCCGCCGCCCGACATGTGGTGAAGTTTCATCAAAATCGGTCGGTAAACAGCTGAGATCCTATAAGGAAAACGCGTTTAAAAATTAATAGCGGGCCCGTTTAACGGTTGATTTTCAATTTTCTTTAAGGGATGGTTTACTTAGGCCGCCGCCCAACATGTGGTGAGGTTTCGTCAAAATCGGTAGGTAAACAGCTGAGATCCCATAAGGAAAACGCGGTTATAAATTAATAGCGGCCTTGTTTAATGGCGGATCTATGTGGTTCTTACGTCATTCGCTTCCTCTGGGATAGGCCTACACTCTGGAAAAAGTCCCGTGGGAATCGGTGAGTAAATAGGCTAGTTATTAATTTTCGAAAGTTTTTTCCTCATGTTCAAGGTCATCACGAAAATTGCCGCAGACGACCCGTGGGGGGGCTCCTCACTTGCATGCTGATGTTGGTCGGGGGGGATGACGTCACGGGGGGGGTGACGTCATGGGGGGATGACGTCACGGGGGGGATGACGTCACGGGGGGATGACGTCACGGGGGGATGACGTCACGGGGGGATGACGTCACGGGGGGGGGGGTGACCTTGCATCCTCGCATCCTCACCGCGCCTTTGCTGGTTTTGAACCATCCAATTCCCCCTACTAACATTTTCAGCTGCAGGAAATTAACTTGTTTTGTTGTTAAAGTTTTGGCTATATTGGTCGTGGAATAATAATGCAACATACTTAGATTTTTGAGCAATTTTTAATGTTAAAAGCTTATGGACTCGTGCGATTTAAATAAAACAGAATGATTTAAATGGTAAGCCTATAATTGTTTATTCAGAAATGCGAGTTATCTAATTTTGTCATGGACTTAAATCACTACAAATCACAAAAAATTAATTCAAATCCGAACAACCAACCATTTTAACGAATTTCCCCTATAGGGAAGAAGCTATTCCCGTAGGTGGCATGGTAAGACTTAAGCCCGAGACCATGATAACGTTTTGTTTTGAGGTCCCCAGATGCCAAAAACACTATTCGTTCAAATTTATATATATATGTATATTTATAATATATATATATATATATATATATATATATATATACTAACACATTAAAACAGATAGATATAAATGATGAAAAGAAGGTTTTTGCGAATTTTCGTTTATAATACAAACGTTTTCAAGCAATAAAGGAGAAAGAATGGAATTTGAACCTCGGTTGTGGTATATTGATATTAGCACAGAAAAAATGGTTTTTGTTGATTTTTCCCGGTAACTGCAAACCTGCATACTCGGTCCCCATGTTATTCATATGGAGAATAAGTAAAGTTTTTATATCTCCCTTAGGTATGAACCTAAATTAATAAAACTTGGTATGTAGCTTCAGCTGGTTGAGTTAAATTGATAATTGCAAAAAACACATTTCTTATCTTCCTTGTTGCAGCAAACCTGCGTACTCAATTATAACGTTATTCTTATGGAGAATAAATAAAATGCTATATATCACTTATTAATGAATGTATTTTTGTGAAACTTGGTAAGTGGCTCTAGGTAGTAGTGATACCCATATATATGCATTGGAAATTCACTGAGTACGCAGGTTTGCTGCGACGGGGGTATTATTTTGTATTGAATTTGATATGTTTTTAGCGCTTCTTTAGAGAAAATACTGACCCTTCAAAATAAAAATAAAAACCCTCCGGATATTCCGTGATACCAAATTTAATTAAAATCGGACCAGTGGTTTTGTCTCTTGGTATGTACACATCCATACAGACATCACCTCTAAAAATACATTGATTGGTTGTTTATAAGCACCATTGCATGTAGAACAAAAAATAAAATTATGAAATAATTATTGATTACTCAGTTCAAAATAAAATATCACATAACATGATAGATATAGTTATTTGCTTTAACATATTTACAAGGGACTTGAGGAAGCATAATTCTATTATGTCGACGACAGTTTATTGAAAATGATGTATTTGATTGGCTCAATATATACAAATATTGTTACTATAATACCAGTGATGCTATTTACTACGTAAATCATAAAGGCAACTTGGCCATATGTCAATTGTGGGATTGTTCATCAATATACACGATGTAAAAATAAATCTTTCAGGACTTTGGGATATGATTCGTCATATAAAAAGAAAAAAGTTCATTAAAAGGTATGTCCTAAAATGCTTAGTTTTCCGTTTATCTGTCTGTATGTGTTTTTTACTTAATACGTTACATCTTAGGAACATCTGAAGATATCTATTTCAAACTTGGCAAATGTATTACATCTAATAAGACCCATTTTGGTATGAAATATCAAGTTTCTACTTTGTACCATTTCAAAATGGCGGCCATTTTTGTTTTTCATGATTTTTTTGTAATTTCTGAGCTGAAAAACCATGTTTTATCTTGTAAAAATCTCAACAACTCAGTTATTTATTATCCTATAGTTAATATCTTCATACCATTACTTTTAAAATGAAATGCCACAACTTTTTTTGATTATTACGGTTTGTTATAAATTTTGAGGTTTTTAAGAAATTTAGCTCTGAAAAACCGAAATGGCCGCAATTTTTAATTGGTACAATGTAGAAACTTGATATTTTATAACAAAATGGGTCTTATTAGATAGATGGACCAAATTTGAAGTCGATATCGTCAGATGTTCCTGAGATATAACGTATTAAGTAAAAATCACATACAGACAGATAAACGGAAAACTAAGCGTTTTAGGACATCCCTTTTTTCTTTCTTTTTGTATGACGAATCATATCCCAAAGCCCTGAAAGGTTTTTTTTACACCCTGTATAAGGTTAAACCTGTATTCTTGCCATTTTGTATTAACTTTAATAAATGTACAACACAAATAAACCTTGGCAAATTTTTATTCAGAAGAAGATTATAATTATAACACGATAAATCAACCTTATACATTTGCCACATCCAAATTTAATATTCCGACAACGATGCCCAGACATACATATCAGTCACAATTTACAAAAAAATCCTTCAAAAATGAAATCTACAAATAACATAAGACAGTTCAAAAATAAGTTAAAGCAATAACTTATCAATAAATGCCCAAACAAAATTAAAGGATTTTAAAATAAAAACAACAATGAATAAATAATATAAATTCTAAAACCAAGAATTCCTAATTTCAAGATTGGGTCAAGATTCTATTAATTATTATTATAAGTATTTTTAATTGGATGAAGCGAGCGAAGCGAGTTGAATCCTTCATACTCGTGTTTAGTCACACTCTTGTTATGCTAACTCCTTTTTAACGGTTTAATGAATTGCTTTGAAATTTTCAGGGTAGCTCTTGATTGTAAAAAGGGTGATAATAAACTATAATTGGATTATTATTTTGGTATATTTATATTTTTTCATTTGCCGGAAATATTCAGATGTGTCTTGGGTTGGGTAGTAGGTGGTAAGCAAACAGTCACTCAACTGATTTTGCAGTCAAACAGACTACGGCCGGATGTTGACAATAGCAGCTAACCAAAACAATTGATTATATCGTCTGTAGTCTGTGGTCTCCTGGCCGGCAGTGGCCGGTTAGTTTGGTAGTTCAGTTAATGGCGTTTGCGAATAAATGAGTTTTGAATCAAGAATTTGTAATAGAATCATTCCACATTTATTCTTTTTTTAAACAATCAAAATTATGTATTCAGTATTATAGTGAAAGTACCTATACGATTTAATGGAAGTTGTAGGCCATATGGAAAGGCTACACAGTCTGTGTCTATTCGGTTACGACTTTAACCTATGTAAGGTAAACCTATGTAAGGTACGGTACGATGTAAACTATGGTTCAATAGATCTACAGCTTTGAAAAATTCTGATAGCCTATCACGCACAAATTCCAAACTGTCTCCTTTTACAATAGAATGGGTTGATTTTTAATATATAATTTTCAGTAAGTAGTACGGTAAGTTTGCATTAGCTCTATTACTTGTCAGTGGTGTATTTATTTAGGATTGGTAATTTTTTATATAAAAATGAGAGTTGAGAATCTCCTCTTTTAATTTATTATCAGAATCACAAATGAAGAAAAGTTCAATATGAAACTATGTTTACAGTAACTAACCTATGAATAACCTACCTAGGCGCTTAACAAAATTTAAATCTAGTAGGTTAGAAATCTATAGGCTATTTTAAACTGAAATAGGCCCTATTTTTGATTCTGATAATAAATTAAAAGAGGAGATTCTTAACTCTCATTTTTATATAAAAAATTACCTCTTAGCAGTAACGGATCAGTATAGTCTAATTGTAGTTATGGTTTGAACACAATTTTGTGCGTGAGACTTGTAAGTGCTGGTATCTTGTCTTCAAAAATCGTAGTGTCAGTAATCTTGGATAAATCGGAAGTGTTGGGTGCCATTGGAAAAACGCCATTAGTTGTTCTTGTTTTTCGTAACTATTATTTTTTTAAATCAGCTAACATGTCATAATATAACATATTATGTTCAAATAACATTTTGGCTTTTGGCAAAAATCAAATTTTGTTTTTCAACTCATACATCGTATAGTCATAAAACAGTCATAGGTTAGTTATCCTAACATAGTTTCATAGCTATATTAATTTGCGATTTTGACATTACATTATTGTTTGATAATAAGGAAGGCAATGGCAGATTCTTGAAAGTAACATTGACTACAGTTATGCCTTAGTAGGTTCGAAGTAAGTGGGCTTTAAAGACTTACTCAATTTTTGGCCCAGATCCTACTATGGTAACCCCAGGGCTCTGAGCCGGAAATATCCCACCCCTTAGAGCCCTGGGGTTACCCCTATTATATTCTCTTAAACTTAACTCTATTCAAAGACAAATTTTAAGCAATGGTTATTCTGAGAGGTATGTTTATATGTTGTAAGTAGTTCTTTTTCAGGGTGGATAAAATTTGGTTATTCACCTAATATTTAGACTCTACAATGAACTGGAATGTGTTAGACCAGTTGAAGTATTAATGTGGGCCTAGGTGAGGTTTGGTAAGTTACTTGTAGTAAATTAATCTGCCACACGTTACAAATATGGTAATGTTTGTTTAGATTTCTACTAACGAGAATACTTTCACATTTGGCATTGCCTGATTCTCAAAAGTGACATTCACTGAAGTTGTGCATTGGTAGGCCAGAAGTAAGTGGGCTTTAAAGACTTGTTCAAATATATGCCTATTGCGTATAGCCTATTTATATCCACTTCAAATTAACAATACAGAATTCAAAGGCAAATTGTTTACACAATGACTCTCCTGAGAGGAATGTTTATGTGGTAAGTAGTTCTTTTTCAGGGCGAATAAATTTTGGTTCTTCACTTAATAGGCCTACTAGATTCAACAATAAACTGGAACGTGGTAGGCTAGTCGAAGTATTAATGTGGGCCTAAGTGAGGTTAGGTATGTTACTTTTAATTAATTAATCCGGCACCTATACCGCCTATTATGGTGTTATTACAAATCCTCGCTTCATCCTATTACGGGACATAGGAGCGTATCAGAGACCATCAAAACGGATAATTCCACTAAAAACTAAATTCGATCATTTTGATGAAACCAATTCTTTCTCCATATACTTACTATGTATAGAAAGTTAATGTGAAAAACACCGATGTCATCAGCAAAAGCATACATTTTCCGATTGATAAGGTAACCAAACCAGACCTTTAACTAGTTATACAATGCAGTTGTCTGCTTGCAACATTGAGCGGAGCGAGTATTTATTTAATCAATAAAACAGCTGATAGTAACAGACTGCATTTAAATTTGATCCTTATAACAGCTGTATAATCAACACACAGTAAACAAACCAAATAAAATATTTCTCTTATTAAAATAACATGGCAACTTTAAAGGACCGTAGGGCAGAACCCTTAAGTCCGATTTGGACCATTTCAGATTTATACCTTCCCATAGATGGTTACTATGACCGAGCAAAATTTCGTGAGGATCACTCCAGCCGTTCAGGAGGAGTACGTGTAAATAAAAATCCAGAGTGTAGTATAGGAGCTCCGCTCAATAATTTCAAACCAATTTGCAGATATCGCCGATCCTTGCAGTACAGTACCTAGGCCCATACCGGCAGCGTTCTTTTCACATAATTTATTCAATGAGGGGAGCATTTATACATTTATATGGGACTGGTTCATTATATATTGGCTATCTATAAACTCATACATATTTCGTAAACAACAAACTGGGATTAGTATTAAAATAAATGTATGACATAACACATATTTATACTTTTTCATAAATTCAATTTGGCAATTTTCAAAAGGCCTGATGTTATAAAACGCGTTATATACTCAGGGAAATATTTCCAGCTTATTTTTCAAATGTGTAACCCAGATTAGTTTCGATTGGTCATGCAGTGGAACGTTGTCCAGATGTTTGTGTCCGAGGTCCAAAGTCACGAGTCAACACAGATATCGCCGCCTAGGTCGTGGAAGGGTAACACACTGAACCAACAGTGATTCACCCTCCCTGATCCAAAACAAATCAAATCTATCACTCAAAGTTATTTAGGCCATGACAGAGGTAGGTTATAAATTTTAAATGTATAAAATTTAACAGGATGAATAAAATACGTCTTACAACACTAAAAAGTATATGTAAACTTATACTGTACTTACATACAAGACGGTAAAATATACACAAAAGATGGTACAAGGCGATCGATTTAAACCAGTTACACCGGTCATCATCAGGCCCAATCCAAATAATAGGCTACCGTCCACGATTAGGCCTGATGATGACCAGTGTAACTGGTTTAAATCGATCGCCTTGTACCATCTTTTGTGTATATTTTACCGTCTTGTATGTAAGTACAGAATAAGTGTAAATATACTTTTGTAAGAATTATTTTATTTATCTTGTTTAGTTGTAACAACCCGTATCATGCTACTAAAGAAATTATAAAATTTAACTAATATTTCCGCGGTGTATTTTTTCCAGTGCAGCGGACCATGGATAATTCGTACGTCTTTAAAATCTAAATATTCTTTATTTCGAATTTTTTTATTGGTCCCTAGTACTATATAAACAATATTTAAAAACTTGGTTAGTTGGAAATTTTTGATAGCTCGGATTATCCCAGTTCCACTGCAATAACGAAATGGTAGATCTCTATGAAAATTTAAATTGTAAAATTGATAACAGTCAATACAGAAGTTACAAACGAGAAAAAATTAGTTATCAGTCTTATTTTGTGACATACTTCACTTTATTTACGAAAAAACAGAAACGTATTACTATTGCAATTTTCCATATGAATTGTATCTTTGGTTGATTTCAATGAACTAATTTTAAAATGCAAGTGTATATGTTTTCTAAATTTTGTAGGATTTAGGAATAAGTAGGATCCTAAACGATTTTTACTTGGAACGTCAAAGCGATTTTTAAAATGTTTTAATGTACTGAATCAGTGAGTAAATACAAGTTATTTTACGTATTTAAATTACGACAATGTATATTTGTATGTTTTTAGCGAACTTTGGAGAATTACGCAAAAGTTAATGAAGAAAATATGCTATGTAGTTTTTACACACTTGACAAACATACGGCATGGCTGACAACAATACGTCATCAACATGGGTTTTTAACATGTGCATGGGCTGGTTAAAATTGATAGTTTGTTCCAAAGGTGCACCAGGAGAAGTTAAGAGAAAATATTTAATTACATGTTTTACATTACATTACCTGTGAAGTAAAATAAATACATTTGTTACTTATCACATTACGTTATAAACTATCACGTAAACAAATAATCAACTCTATTCCTGTGTTTCCACAACGGAAACTGTTGTATGAGGTATGCTGGTTTTCATGTCAATAGGTTTGAGCAAATACGAATGTTTGTATAATATACTGGTTTCAATTTGTATCGCTCTCATCTCATACAAGGATTAAAAGTTAATAGTAGTAAAGTTTTCAACCTAATCGTAGTAGAGTTTATTTTTTTTATTAAATTAACGATAATTGTTTAATTATACAATTTTTATTTTATTGAAATGTATATTTAGATGTCATTTGAACACCAAAACTGTATTTCTTGATTAATTATACCAATTATTGTGTAGGTCTACGACCGTATATTTTTCAGTCTAAATGAAAAATTTGAGGCCATATAAGTTGATTGGGTTCTGATAAAACCCGATCTTTTATTTTATTTTATTTTTTAAGAGGTTGGCAGCCTCTTTTCGTTTTACTAGCCCGTATACTTAGTCTATAGATCTGTGCGTGGAACGTAGCCAGCAAAACAAGGGGTGAGCCGTTACAGTACGAGTTGAACAGTGGTGATAACATTTATATGCCACTCGAACCCACGACAGGACTGCTGCCATGGTTTCGGGGTCCGTCGCCTTGACCACTACGCCGACTCACAAAGGTACACTATCTGAAAACGAAGGCGTTTCTGAGGTCAACAACTTAAAATAAAAGTAGAAAACCCTTATTTTTTTGTACGCAAAAACAAAATGGAAATACAATTTCATTTTGCTTGTGTCAAAAATATTCAAATTAGTTGGAGCCTGCAAACATTAGATATCGCAATAAAATTGGCCCACCCGCTCGTTCCCTTCACTTTCTATCATGGTAAATAGCCACTGGTTATACTACTGTAGCTCATACAAACACTGGCTGGATCAGTCCCAGAGTCCCTCAGAATACGCCAGTTGTGTGCTGCGTTCTGTGATTAACCTTGTGAACTATGTCATCTGATTAAATAAAATATAATGTCCAGACGCAACGGGGACTTTGAAGACCCATGGGGCGGAACCCTATGTAAATTTCGTTAATATATTTTTAGTGGTTACCTACCTATGTCATGGAAAGGATAAACAGACCACAATTGAGTGAAGTAATGTTTGTTAAGAGTAGAGTTTTAACCTGGGAGTAATTTTTCGTCTTTTTAGGTAAATAATGATGACAAATACGAATTATGTATTATCCTCGCCCAATGGAAAAATAGGTGATATTGCTTTAAACCTAAATATTTAGGTGGATTCCATGCGAGTCTTTATAAGCTATAGATCCGTACGTTATGACAATTCTTAAGATATTAAAATAAGCTCATAAAACAAGTACTGAAACATTGCACTAGAGTACAAAATAGTAAGGTATTATAATTTCGCACCTTGATTACTATCTCGATGTTTTGCCTTGGCAACAATTATTGTAAATTGTGATCGTATACTTTTATTGGCTGTTGACTCACGGCAGCGATAGCGAACGCAGAAAATGAGGTTCACTCAATAGTTCTTATGACAACAAATAAACTAACATTTGTGGAATTTAAAACTGCACAATGCATAAACCAAAATTTAACTACATTTATCACATTTGATGGGAGAAATGGTACATTTTATGATGGCTATTGTATGTTAAACGAATGCCTCATCAAATAATATTTAGTTATTTAAAACATATTTCGGGGTGAATCATAAGATTAAATTTATTCTTTTATCAATTATATAATAATAATAATTTTCAAAATCCTCCTACATAACATATGGACTTTTTTTAAATCAGCTTCAAATGATTGCTATTTGAATACAATCTGTTTCAATATTTTTTGTAAACCTTCAGAGAGGAAAATTTGAAATTAGATATAATCACCCAAAATTGGTTGAAAAACCTGTGTCTTAAACGGACAGAAACTAACCCCCTATGCGAATTAACACTAACATACGACTATTAACAAGGCAACACTCGACAATGCGAAAATAAGTATAGCACAACGAAAAATTGTTAACTACCTTCGTCCGAGGTTCTACCCCTCACTGTGATAAGCTCCGACCTATGGCTTCGACCCTCCAACTCAACAACTTCAAAAAAGTTTGAAATGATAGATTGAGAAATATTTAGGGTTACGTGCATTGAGGTTAAAAGAGAAGTTAAATGAGTCATCAATTTAAGTAGTCCTCGTAACATAATATGTGTAGAATTATTTACAAGATTAAAAATTTCAGATTAACGTAGAACAAAATTCACTCTAAGGTTCAATTTAAAAGGGTGAATGGAGGAAGGGTTCGATATTTAAATTAATACACATCGAGTGAGAAATTATTTCTCAACTGATTAGTAAGATTGACTGTCCATCGTTAGTTTGAAACATCCAGTTTTTGAAGATGTTTTTGAAATGGCGAGGGTGAATTTCACCGACGACCGTTTCGTCCAGGAGCGAACTTTGCCCAAACCGAGTCAACAGCGTGAGTCAGGCGACGTGACGATCGAGGGACGGACGGACCATGGGGCAGTGGGCAGTGACGACCGCGTTGGCGAGGGAGGAGCATCTCCAGGGGTAGTGGCCGGTGGGGTAGTAGATACAAGTATCTCCGGGGGAAGTGGCCGGTGCGGCAGCAGCTATATGTGAGAAGCCGGGCCTGGGAATGGGCTACCTTGAAGTCTGGGTGTGAGTATCTGAAAAGTCGTGTTTGTTGATTCTGTGGATCTCCAGTTTAATTCAAGTTTAAATAACATCTTGTGCACAACTTGCAAGAGTAACGCTTAATTTAAAAGTTTCAAAACCTAAACTGTCTTAAATAAATTCAAATCTGAAACTATGGGACTTGTTGGTTGTTTTCAAAGTAACTTAATCCCTTATATAATACACTAAATAAAAATTTTAATATTACATCAATTTGTTTAATATACCAAATAAATAGTTAAAATGTAGTATAGTATTGATTTTTGTTCGCCTATTTTAGGCCTCTTACTTTTCTAACATGTCTGAAATCAATCGAAAGCTCTTACCAAGATGTGCAAAACTTTTGAAGGTTTTGAAAAACATCCACTTTCAGGGTTCCTCTGATAGAATTTGAATGTTCCAGTTTTAATGTGATGGAGCTATATTTTATTTAGTCAAAGAGCTAATTTATAATGTAAATGTTTCAAAACATGAGATTCTTTGCCTACATCCCCGTGTGTAGAACGGGACATCTGCTAGTGAACGTTAATTAATAGTAATGGAATTATTAGATATTCGATGAAAAGTATTTAAATTTGCATTGCTTTAACCAAATACATACTGGTTTTAATAATATAAATAATCAGAAAAGAGCTATAGGGTGCAATTATAAATATATCGAACTGCTCTTTCCAAACCATTAATGCACACAAAATTAAACAAATTCCATTGTCACACACAAAATTACCATAACACTAATATCCCTACATTAAGGTCACCAACTATCAGCCCCCTTCGTCACATCCGTCCTTTCATCACCCGCTTTTAAATGAGTCACTGGGTCGTCTACCTATATAGACAAAGATTAGTGGAAATTAACCTCCCCCTTTAAAACCACTTGATAACCCAATTTCTTCCAGTATTAGCTAAATCTCTACACGGGCCCAACTGTGGTGTTTTAGCTATTTTATTTTAACAGTATGGTAGCTTTATTTTTTTTTAGCGAATTTCCCTAATAGGGAAGAAGCTATTACCGTAGGTCTCATGGTAAGACTTAAGCCCGAGACAATGATAACTTTTTGTTTTGAGCTCCCCGGATGCCAAAAACACTATTCGTTCAAATGTATAAATATATATATATATATATATATATATGTGTGTGTGGGTGTCCGTGATTGCGATAACTTGAGTAAAAAAAGTCCGATTTCGATGATATTTGGCTCAAATGTGTAAAATGACATTCATGACTTTAAGTTCGAAAACCAGAAAAATTGGACCATGGGAAGGGGGGTTAATGGGGGTTTAAAATTTTCCAAAAATCAGTTTTTTGCATTTTTCACCCTAAAATTAAATAAACGGTATCAGGAGCTGACACATACTTTCTCCCTTTTAGCCCAACTTTAATGAATAAATTACTTTTTATTTACTAAATATAGAATACAAAACATGGTCGAATGTACAGAAAATCTTGTAAACAAGTTATTTTAAAAAAACATCCACCCAAATCCCTGCTTTGGAGGCACTACAGAATCCATTGCTACACTCGTGGTTTTAAGAGGGGAAATGCCCCCTATTCCCCACCCAGGGTTATTAAGGGGCAACATATTAGCATCGAATTAACTCTGTTGGTCAATGCTAAATTGACAAGCATATCAAGTTTTAATGAAATTGATCAGTAAATAAGACAGAAATAGTAATTTTTGTATTCCCCATAAGAATAACATTGGACAACGTACTGCATTTACCGCTAAATGAAAATTTCGATTTTCTCCGAAACCGGCAATCGTAGAATAGTAATTCAACATACCAAATTATTTAGTTTGTAGAGCTCTTTTTAATGGTGAATAGTAATATTTTTTAATAGTTATGTTTTTTTATAAAAATCCAAAAAAACTGAATTTTGGATGTTTTAAGTCCTGTAATTTCTGAACCCGAATTTTTACAGAAATGCGGGTGGTGTCATTTTGTTGGAGAACTAAAGTTCTACAAACGACTAAAGTTTAATCAAAATCGTTAGAGCCGTTTATGAGAAATTTGGATTTTTCATGTTTTTTGGCGGTTTTTGGAGGATAATTACCCTTAAAAATCAAAAATTCAAAAAAATGAAAAAAACACTTAGAGATATTGTGGATTAGTACCTACATACCAAATTTCATCAAAATCGGTCCATAGGTTAGGGCTCTAGCTCTGTACACATCCACACAGACACACACACACACACACACACACACACACACACACACACACACACACACACACACACACACACGTCCCTAACTTGCTATGGGGTCCTGTCCTTAAACCCAATTGTGGGGTCCTAAGAGTTATATACGGTTTATTAACGTGTAGATGGAGACAGGTTTTAGTACATGATTTGTTTCTCTAAACACACCATTTTAATAACACAACCTTGCATGAAACCAAATATCGGGGCCAAACACATCTCTGCACTATCCCAAATTATGGGGCTATACACACTGTGCATCAGACAAGACTGGGGGGCTTAACACCCGTCCCAAATTATGGGGCTATACACACTGTGCATCAGACAATACTGGGGGGCTTAACACACGTGTTCCTCGAACCAAATCTAGGGGACTTAAACAAATGTGTTTTAAAACATTACATGGGGGTTCAGGGCCATTTTTACATAGGGGCGCACGGGGACAAGCTTTGAGCCCGAGGAGGCCTCTTCGGCGCTCTTCTTGGCCCGGGGCCCCGGTCGAAAATGGGCCCCCGGGTGAATTGAAACTGCCAAGCGAAACGGAGCCCCCAATAAATAGTAGGCCCCAGGAAATAAAGGGCCCCAAGAAATAAGGGGCCCTCAGAAAATATGGGGCCCCCAGAAGAAAGGCTCCTCGGGGCCTATTCATATTTGTGTAAACGATGTATTAGGGGCGTGCGAGTACTCAAAATGTGAGTATTTAAATAGTCAAATGAACTCAAAGTTTTGAAAAATACTCCAATGTTCGAGCAAGTATTTCCCGCCAATCTTTGGACGATCGCGACCTGCCAAATCACGTAGTAAACTGCTGCCAAAGATGATCGGACCACGTAAAATCCTCCGAAAATTACGAGACTTAACATTATGTATTACACATGAATCGGTCATAAAAAACAACCTAACTGTGTAAATGGACCGAATCACGTTTTATCCGCCGTAATTGAAGACGTTACAGATGATATAATCTGGAATTAACGTCCTTGCCGCGTAATATCGGCTATAAACTTTGACAGAAAACAAAATACAGTCCAAAAATGACGACTTTACTACGTAATAACGGCCGAAAATACGACAGTAGATCGGTAGCGATTCTCCGGAGATCGGCAGGAGATACGCTCAGATTTTTTAGTATTTTTCAAAATTTGGGGCCTATACCAAAGCGGACCGCCTCCCACGCCCCCCCTGGTGCGGGGTGGGGGGCATAGGCCGCTAACATAAAGTATTTGTACACATATAAATACCCCCGTCGCAGAAAACCTGCGTACTCAGCGAATTTCCAAAGCAAAATATATGTCTTAATACCACATAAAGCCGCATACCAAGTTTCATTAAAATATATTCACAAATAAGCGATATATACAATTTTAATTATTCTCCATAAGAATAACATTGGGGGTGAGTACACGGTTTGCTGCAACAATGGACATAAAATAATGGGTTTGTATGTAAATATCAATAGAACTCATCAAAGTGAAGCCACAAACCAAGTTTCATCCATATACATTCATAAATAAGCGATACATAACATTTTAATTATTCT
The DNA here is from genome assembly GCA_963675035.1 of Allygus modestus. Lineage (NCBI taxonomy): Eukaryota > Metazoa > Arthropoda > Insecta > Hemiptera > Cicadellidae > Allygus > Allygus modestus. The sequence continues at coordinate 375,333,766 of OY776111.1, read as the reverse complement.
CCATAAGGATAACATGGGGATCGAGTACCTAGGTTTGCTTCCACGGGAACCATATGCGAAAAATTGTTTTTTTGTGCAAACAACAACAAACGACAACCAGATGAAGCCATATACCAAATTTCGTCAGTCTATGTTAATAAATAAGCAAGATATAAAATTTTGATTTTTCTCCATAAGAATAGCATTAGACAACGTACTGTGTTTAGCACTTTCAATATCTCAGTAACCAATTGACGTAGCGTAATGATCAAAATACCAAATTGTTTGTTTTTTTAAGCTGAATTCAATGGTATAAATTAAAATTTGATTTAAATAAAAATTACATGTGAAAACCCCAAAAAACCCATTTTTGAGGTACAAAACTCCCAAAACCCCCCTTTGGATGGTGCGATTCGTCTGGTTTTCGAACCCGTTCAAATAAATGGTGCTATACACATTTATACCAAATTTTATTAAGATCGGACCTTTTTTACGAGAGTTATCGTGCTTACGGACACACACACACACACACACACATACATATATATATATATATATATATATATATATATATATATATATACATATATAAAAATTTGAACGAATGGTGTTTTTGGCATCTGGGGACCTCAAAACAAAAAGTTATCATGGTCTCGGGCTTAAGTCTTACCATGAGACCCACGGTAATAGCTCTTCCCTATAGGGGAAATTCGCTAAAACCAAACTGATATTGTAAATTGTTGTATATTAGTATTATAAGTTGTTGAAAGGCAATATTTGAAAGAAATTTATGAGTATCCACCATGTTTTGCACCTCATCATACTTAAACATTAAATTTACATATCAGATAATAAAACTTCTGCTCCCCTCTATTCCAAAACGAGCAGTTGTTTTGACCTCCATCGGTTTGTGACAACTTCAGGGTATTTTGATTGGTATTGAGAGTTTGAATAAAACTCGCAATACGATGCAAAAAATTTGCAATGTTAAAATATAAAGTAACACAATGCAACTAATTGTTTTAATCCTCCCTTTCGATTTTTTTAAATTAGTTCCTGTAGATGAAGAAATATATGGTTTGGAGACTGGAGAGTATTGAATAGGGATTTGATATATTTGAGTTTAGTATTAATGCATATGAAATAAGGGGGAAATATGATGCACCCTCCTCAGATTTTGGCGCCCCCTTACATCGTTACTTGTAAGGTCCACTCGTTTAGCTTACTTTGAAAAATATAGTTTATCGTTCCGTCTGTTTAGTAACCATTTCAACCATGTTCTTATTTATTAACTGAGTCATTTAGGAGTATTGGAAATGGAGTGGGAAATGTTAAGAATTAAACATATACTTCTCATTACAGATTAAGATTATTTGAGCTCTGGGGTGACTAATCATCTGTATTTCTTACAAATTAGCAATTCTTTAAATAAGTTGCGACAGTATATCACAGTATAGTACTAACGAAAAAAACATGTCTGCACCCAACTTGAGTTTTTAGAGTAATTGGTATTAAACTTAATTGATCCAAACACTTTTAGAAGATAAGATTCAATATATCACAGAATAAAGACAAATAAAAATAAGGTTTATAGCTACACTAAACCTTAAAGATTAAATACTCGAAGATAGAGTCCGTTTAACTGAAAAACGTGTTGTACATTAGAACCAATAAACAAAAATGATATTTAGAAGAAATTAGTTTAAAAAAACTATAACAACAAACTTTGCTGTATCCATCGCGAACATCAGCTAGGAACCGTCAGAATCGCTGTCGGTTTTGATAAGCGTTTTCATTATTGTTTTGGTTTCCCTGGACGAAATCTTTCCCACGCTCAGAACAGATGTACTGTTATCAGTATGTACTTCACCGTTCCTACTCAGTTTTAAGGGTTTGTTTTCATTATTATTTTTCTTAAATAAACATATAATTGTTTTATGATACACAGTGTATTGTGATACGTTGACTACAATTGTGCACATTTGTGATTTTTAAAAATTTATATTTTTTTTAATTATTTGAGGTTTTGAGTTTTTTTATTGCAAACATTTTAGCGGCGCGAAGATCGAAAATGAGATACATTTCCAGGACGATAATATATGAAATCATGATTTTGAACTACACAATTCTCTTATCTGAATGTGTTCCATGGCTTGTCATTTCAAGTGATCAGCATAGCATGGAACCAGAAACATCGCAAACGCATCAACAACAAGCGAGGGAGTGAGGCGCGCACGTGTCAGTATATCTCAGAACTATGGGGTAGGAAGGTTTTGGTTGATGGTGGTGGGCGGGGGCGGCAAATTTGGTCTTTGCACGGGCGCTGAAAAACTGACGGGCCGCCCCTGGACACGAGTCACGTGTCGGAGTGAGAGCAGGAGGTAGGTAGAGCTTGTTACATGCAAGACATTGCCAAACACGAAAACGCAAGAAACAAACAACAATGTAATCTCGACCGAGAGAATAAGCCAGGCAACCGGCGCAGTCACGTGACAGCCCGACCAACAAAACTCCTGGAAACCGCGAAATCGCCCCATTCCTCGTAACTTGACCGCGTGCTTCACTTCGTTCTTCAAAATTAAATCGCTACTTTAAACTCTCTCAAAATTCGTCGAATTGTTTGCGGGTGCACCCCACCAACGTAATTCTATTTCGCGAATTATTAACGGGAAAGTATAAACGCGCGATTTAAATTAAATTCAATTCGGTAACTTTAAACAAATCTTGTGAGCACATTTCTTTTCAAAATTCAGGTCGAGTCAGGCAGAAGTTGGGCAAAGGTAACAATTAAAGGGGATTAGTAATTTATTTAAAGTGCAAAATCATTTATCGTTATTTAGTTTATAGTGTGTTATTATTGTACATCAAATGTTTACGTAAGTAACTAGATTTAATATTGTAATTTTAGTACTTGGTCACAGTTTCTATAACATTGTAGTATATCATTGTTGACGGATATTGTATTTAAATCTTATTTGTTATATTGTTAATTCTCGTCTCTTTATTCACTGTTAATTCTTGAAATTTTATTGTTATATTTTTAAAACACTGTGAAATAATCTGGTGTGAACTCATCCCTTAGGAATCATATTGAAACATACAGGAAATTCAGTATTTAAAATTAAAATTGTTTAAATGGAGTATATTGTAAAGAATTATTGTAAGAGCTGTAAATCGTGCCAGTAAATTAAATCAAATCTGAATATCAAAGGATTCATGAGTTTGGTTGATTTTACAAAATAAATAATATGCACAAATAAGCAGATAGTAGGACACTCTTATGTCATCCTCGATCTAGTCAATGCTGTGAGTACATCAAATGGATTAGTGGCAATTGTTGAAGGCTAGAGTACTGGAGGTTAGGTGGAGATAGTGTACATTATATCAAATTCCCAGGAACTCGCTTGCGGCAGTGCCACGTGCCAGTAAATATTATTCTATACCCTGTTATGTCCATATCTCACTGCTGACTCACATTGTGTAATTTACTAAAGTGCAATTAAACTCTTCAATAATAAGTAAATAGTAAGGCCTTAAAATCCGCCAAACGATTGAATAACCTAACTTAAAGTAATTATAATTCAAGATCACCCTTTATGGCTCTTTGTTCCTCCAAAGGACATGTGACAAACTTATACTTAATAAACTGATTTCCTTCAACTATTGTTCTCATTGAAAGCAACCCACACATATTCAGAGATCCACGAAGGTTTCCCGGGCCCAGCAGCCTTCCACATCTCTGTATTAGATTTTAAGTAAGTGAGTTAATTAAGATAAAGAGTTACATTTTAGTAGTTGTCAGCTAAAGAGGGTATATACAAAGCTATTTTTCATAACAAGTGGTAGCGAGCTATCAACTGAATTGTGGGTTGCCAGAAACAGAAACGTGACCAAGTTATTGTTATTTAGTTTTAATCTATTTTTCTGTGATTCTTAGACATATTTAATTTAATTTATTTAAGTTGAACTATTTGATTTATAATGCTTCATGGACGTCAATATATCACAACAGCTAGGGATCGGGCAACGAGAATTCAATCACGTAATCTAAGAATTCCAAATGTAGATGGATCCACCCCAGTTGTGATTAATATTGAACCCCAGTCGCAGGCCGTAAATAATGTAGATATACCACAATCTCCCGCAGCGCCACGTGGTAGTTTAGAAGACAGGTTACACAGCGCGAACTTAATGCCTCGCCAATTTGCACCGCGCGGGAATTCAACGCATCTAAGGCAAACTCTGTCGAACGAACCGGAATCAGATCTTCTTATCACGCGTGATTTTACAGGCCAACACTTGGACACACTTTCAACAACTGATCGCACCGTGGTAATAGAATTAGTTCGTAAATTACAGCCTTGTTCGGGAGAGGATGAAGCCCATCTGATACATTTTTTGAAGCAAGTTAACACAATTTTTCAAATAGTTCGTTTTGGGCACTATGACGTCATGAAGTTAATTTTGCCACAAACTCAAGCACTTCTTTTCGAGATTTGGTCACAGGGATTAGAATTAAATTACACATGGGACAATTTGCACTTTTCAATATTAACAGCCTTTTTTCCTGGCTTACAGTTAGAACGAGTGACAAACAGGTTTGTAAAGCGACTACAGGGACCTCAGGAATCTTTTTCGAGTTTTGTTAATGATATTATCTCCTCCGCTACAGCATTACAGTGTAATTTCCAGGATAGTTATTTAATAGAGGTAATACTTTCAAACATGAATCCGCGCATGCGCAGTAGCTTCACATTCCAGAACAAGCCCCAAACAATTTGGGAATTGAAATCTTTGGCGAACTCAGTGAATGCGTCGATTCAGGCGGACAAATTTTATTTTCACGCCTTCCCTGAGAATCAACAAGCGACCGCTGTCACTTCAGGAAGTCAACAGCAATTTGCGCAGCGACCCCCTATCAAATGTTTCATATGTGGGGAACTTGGACACATCGCACGCAATTGTAGACAGGGAAACGCGAGAGGCAATTTGGCGTGGAGGTAGTTGAATTGCCGCAGATTAACACCTCTATTTCGGCTACTCCTTTGAATTTCTCCTTGCAGCTACCGACAGTCAAGTTTTTTATTCCACAATGTTTAATGACAGATGCACTCATAGATTCAGGATCGACAAACTGTTTAATAGACCAGAATTTTTTTCAAAATATCAAGTCATCACCAGGTGTCAAGGAAATTATTAAAACAAGTATGTCAGTTAAATCAATAAATGGACAAAGCGCTACAGTTAGGAAAATAGTTAAGCTTCACTTCAAGATAGGTCATTTCTCTTGGACATTTGATTTTTTTGTAGTAAATTCGCTACCTTTCCCGATTATTTTAGGGGTTAACTTCATGCAGAAATCACAAATGAACTTAGATTTTTCCAGTAATACCATAAGATTTAACTTCAATAGTAATGTCAATCTTCCAATGAAAGATATTTTTGTCAAGCAATCACAACCCAGTAATTCTTTATTTTTGGAGTTATCGGAAGCAAATAAAGCACATTCACATCAAACAGAAGAATTTTTACAGAAATTAAAAAGTGATTTTCCCTCTGTTATAACTAAGCGCATCGGTCAAGCGAAGGTTGCTCCTTATCATATCAGCTGTTTACCAACCAAACCAGTTTGTTCCCCTCCCTACCCCTTGCCCCCGGACAGATTAGCGGCGATGAGACAGATCACAGACGACTTACTGAATAATAAGGTTATTAGGAAATCAACAAGTATGCACTGTGCCCCAGCATTTCTCGTTTCTAAAGCTGATAAAAATAAATACCGACTTGTTTGTAATTATAAGAGAATAAATGAATTTATTTCCTATGATGCTCACCCGCTACCTACCTTAAATTCAGCATTTGAATTTTTAAGTAAAGCCAAGTACTTCACATCACTGGACATGAATAATGCCTTTTTTCAAATCCCATTAGATTCTCAATCAAGACAGTATACAGCATTTTGTACTCCGTATGGTTTATTTGAATTCAACACAGTTCCACAAGGTTTAAAAATAGGATCCCAAGCCCTTACTAGAATCATGGATGAAATATTAGGAGATTTTAAATTCAAGTTTGTCTTCAATTTTTTAGATGACTGTTTAATTTATAGTGAAGATTGGGAAACTCATAAACAGCATGTAACACAAGTTTTAAATAAATTCAAGGAGTACAACATTACCATAAATCCCGAGAAAATAAAGCTAGGCCACACTTCAATTAAATATTTGGGACACATTATTTCAAACCGGACACTTTCCTTAGATCCCGACCGCATAGCACCTATCCTGCAATATCCTAGACCACGTAATTTGAAACAGCTTCAAAGATTTTTAGGATGCGTCAATTTTTATTCCCGTTTTATTAAGGATTTTTCTAAGATCGCACTACCATTAAATAACCTCAGGAAGAAGAACGTAAAATTTCAATGGACAACAGTACACCAGGAAGCTTTTGACAAACTAAAAAATTCTCTAGCAACATCGACAACGCTTGCATTGCCGGATTTTGAGCGAAAATATGTTATAACGTGCGATGCTTGTGATGAGGCAATCTCGGCAGTCTTACAAATGCGAGACGGGGACAATCTTTTACCAGTTCACTTCGCTTCACGCACTTTAAGCGAAACAGAACGCAAGTACCCGATGCACAAAAAAGAATTTTTAGCTTGTTTGTATGGAGTAGAGAAGTTTAGGCCATATTTAAATAGCAAATTTACATTACAAACCGACAACTCAGCAGTAATGTATATTTTGAAGGCTAATAAACAAGTTAGTAGTCAGTTATCCAGGTGGCAACTAAGGTTATCAGAATTTGATTTTGAAATAGAGAATATTAGGGGCAAGTTAAATGTTGTAGCAGATGCACTATGTAGGGTCTTCAAGGGTGATACGGACAAAAACGTTAAAATCACCGAAGATTCCGCATGTTGTACTCTGCAATTATTTCCAGAATTATTCACTTCAATTAGGGAGAAACAGGCTCAGGACACAGAACTTAGTTTAATTATTTCAGACTTGAGAAATAGAATTCCAGTTAAGGACTATTCATTGCGCAACAATATTTTATACTTTGGTAAACAGGGCAGAAAGAGTAAAATTGTAGTACCACAGTCCATGCACACTTTTATTGTTAAATATTTTCATGAGAACCCTATGTTTGCACATGCGGGCATAGCCAAAACAATCAATCACATACAGAAGCAATTTATTTGGAAAGGCATGATACAGTTTATTAGGAATTTTGTTAGGCAGTGTGAACAATGTCAACTCTCAAAACCGGCACAAAATCAGAAAATAGGTCAGTTAAGTTCCTACATTCCCACAAATTGTAACGAGCAATGGTTTTGCGACTTTGTTGGACCATTACAACGGACGCAGCGAGGTAACGAATCAATTTTTGTTTTGGTAGATAATTTCTCAAAATATTGTTTTTTATACCCAGTTAGGAGACAAACGTCAGACTCCGCTATAAATGTTCTTCGAAACAACATTTTTGCTCAACATGGCCTTCCGCAACGATTAATTACAGATAACGCCTCCATTTTCAGATCACAGAAATTTTTTTCATTTCTTTTTGGTTTAGGAATTAAGCATATCACAACCTCCCCATATAGACCTCAGGCTAATGTCGCGGAACGAGTCAACAGGAACTTAGTCACAGCTTTAAGAATTTTTCACAACCAGAACCACAAATCTTGGGATATTTATTTGCCATATTTAATGCTTGCCTTTAATTCCGCTGCTCATGAAGCAACAAAGTTCACTCCAGCAAGTATTTTCTTGGGCAGAGAGCTAACACATCCGTTACAATTTCTTTGGAACTTGGAAGCCGGAAACACAAATAAGCCGAATTTAGACACAGTATTTCAGAATCTCACTAGGGCACATAATAGGACAAAATTGCGATACGACAGAAATCGAACTCCATCTACCTTCGTAATAGGCGATAAAGTCGTGTTGTATAGGCATTCCCTTAGTAACAAAGACAAGAAGATAACAGCGAAACTTAATCACAAGTGGAAGGGTCCTTATACAATAACTCGACTTACTTCACCAGTTAATGTTGAGATAAGCTTGGACAGTGGTCCAACTCACAAACAGATTGTAAATGTTGATCAAATAAAAAAGTTTTTTCCTTCAACGTAATTAATTGATTTCATTTTTAGCACTTAAACTGTTGTGATCAATTGACCTTATATTTAAGCTTCATTTTGTAAACCCATATTATAACAGATTCTCATGTGTGGGAGACTCTCATCTGAGCAGAGCAGCGAGACATTGGCACCTGTCACCCTCAACCATCATCACTATCTCTGGGGCGACGACACATACAATAGTCACGGAGGTGCGCAGATCCACTGCACATCTACAACCAACTTGTATCCTGCTCATCGGCACGAATGACGTGAAACGCAACATCCCTCACACAGTCTCCACGCACAACATCAAGACAATATGCAACATCTTAACTTATTCAGGGAGGACAGTTTTTATTTTGGCAGTGCCACAAACTCTTTTCAACAGTGAATCTAACAAGAAAATTAAGAAATTAAACCACTTCATTCAATCTTTAAACTCAAAATCGAATGTTTTTATCCTCAACCTACAAACAATTTTTTCTGGTCACAACATCACAACATTGATTGAACATTTTTATCGCAACGGCAGGAAAGATGGAATTCACCTAAATCACAAAGCATTTTTTCTAATTATGAACGAAGTACAGTTTAAGTTAAGTGCAACGCAACACAATGGACTTAGTTACAACATCGCTCTGGACAGTTAGGTTTCACCAAGTTTTAGGGGTGAGTCTTCGACCGAAGTGGAACTTACAGGTATCATCGCCGTAAGAGTCCACCACCTCTACTGCTATTGAAATTGAATTGTCAAATGTACCTTTAGTATTAAGCGCTCCTCATTTTCTGGAATTTTTAATTTTTGTGGTAGGGATTTTTTTTTTTTAGATCAGGGTTGGACAAAAATTAAAAAGCTTTTAGGGGGGGAAAATTGTTACATGCAAGACATTGCCAAACACGAAAACGCAAGAAACAAACAACAATGTAATCTCGACCGAGAGAATAAGCCAGGCAACCGGCGCAGTCACGTGACAGCCCGACCAACAAAACTCCTGGAAACCGCGAAATCGCCCCATTCCTCGTAACTTGACCGCGTGCTTCACTTCGTTCTTCAAAATTAAATCGCTACTTTAAACTCTCTCAAAATTCGTCGAATTGTTTGCGGGTGCACCCCACCAACGTAATTCTATTTCGCGAATTATTAACGGGAAAGTATAAACGCGCGATTTAAATTAAATTCAATTCGGTAACTTTAAACAAATCTTGTGAGCACATTTCTTTTCAAAATTCAGGTCGAGTCAGGCAGAAGTTGGGCAAAGGTAACAATTAAAGGGGATTAGTAATTTATTTAAAGTGCAAAATCATTTATCGTTATTTAGTTTATAGTGTGTTATTATTGTACATCAAATGTTTACGTAAGTAACTAGATTTAATATTGTAATTTTAGTACTTGGTCACAGTTTCTATAACATTGTAGTATATCATTGTTGACGGATATTGTATTTAAATCTTATTTGTTATATTGTTAATTCTCGTCTCTTTATTCACTGTTAATTCTTGAAATTTTATTGTTATATTTTTAAAACACTGTGAAATAATCTGGTGTGAACTCATCCCTTAGGAATCATATTGAAACATACAGGAAATTCAGTATTTAAAATTAAAATTGTTTAAATGGAGTATATTGTAAAGAATTATTGTAAGAGCTGTAAATCGTGCCAGTAAATTAAATCAAATCTGAATATCAAAGGATTCATGAGTTTGGTTGATTTTACAAAATAAATAATATGCACAAATAAGCAGATAGTAGGACACTCTTATGTCATCCTCGATCTAGTCAATGCTGTGAGTACATCAAATGGATTAGTGGCAATTGTTGAAGGCTAGAGTACTGGAGGTTAGGTGGAGATAGTGTACATTATATCAAATTCCCAGGAACTCGCTTGCGGCAGTGCCACGTGCCAGTAAATATTATTCTATACCCTGTTATGTCCATATCTCACTGCTGACTCACATTGTGTAATTTACTAAAGTGCAATTAAACTCTTCAATAATAAGTAAATAGTAAGGCCTTAAAATCCGCCAAACGATTGAATAACCTAACTTAAAGTAATTATAATTCAAGATCACCCTTTATGGCTCTTTGTTCCTCCAAAGGACATGTGACAAACTTATACTTAATAAACTGATTTCCTTCAACTATTGTTCTCATTGAAAGCAACCCACACATATTCAGAGATCCACGAAGGTTTCCCGGGCCCAGCAGCCTTCCACATCTCTGTATTAGATTTTAAGTAAGTGAGTTAATTAAGATAAAGAGTTACATTTTAGTAGTTGTCAGCTAAAGAGGGTATATACAAAGCTATTTTTCATAACAAGCTAGGACCGCTCATTATCACTATCACTATCTATCCTTGAACCTCTCCTGGAGATAAGAGCGCCTTTGTCGACAGCAGGAATGACATCAAGGCAGGGGTTTCATGGGAAATCAAGGCAGGGGTTTAAGGTATGATCGAGTAAAACTTTTTTAAAGTTATATTTGTTGCTTTCATCGGGGTTAACAAAAAAAAACAATAAAAAATACAAATGTTGTGGTGAAAAGTTAAAAACCAGACAACATTCCAAATAAAACATGTAGTTAAACAGAAAACATGTTGCTTGTTTTGGTCCAGAAATCACACTGAATGTTCAATTTAAAAAAAATGATAACAAAGGAGTTATAGTGTAAAGTAGGCTTTCATAACTATTCGGAAAAAGGAAAGTTTTTTATTTTATCAACGAAACAAAAGTAGTTTTTGCTCTTCCCTTTCGATCAGGAGCTCGGTTTCCCATTCTTATATACTGGGAGGACGTCTCGTCTGTTCCGGTACCAAACTTAATAATTTAGTTTTTTAGGTAAAAATAAGCAAAGTTCCTCTATCTTACTTAGTATAGCATCTCGGCCTGTGCATATTTGTATTATAATTAGTTTTCCTTATTTTCTGTAACATTTTTCGTTCCATAGCAACATAATACCATCATCAAGCACGGGAATTGGTCAAAAATCTATTTACATTTTTAAACGAATTCTTGTCTGTCTGTCTGTTCGTCCTTTATGCATTACTAAACCGTTCATCCGATCTCTGCCGCCGTGAAACTTTGGGAAATGGTTCTATGCCTGGGAAGGTTTGTGCCCTATTCCCGTTCTTTTTGGGCTACGTCCTGTGAGCTTCTTTCGTTCATATTTTATACTAATTTATTGTGTTTTGGTGATTTTTAGCGAATTTCCCCTATAGGGAAGAAGCTATTACCGTAGTCGGAATGGTAAGACCTACGCCCGGGACCATGATAACTTTTCTTTTTGAGGTCCCCAGACCCCAAAAACACCATTCGTTCGAAACTGTATATATATGTGTCCGTGAGCACGATAACTCTCGTAAAAATTATCCGATTTTGATGAAATTTGGTATAAACGTGTATAGCAACATTTATGACTTCGAAAACCAGCCAGATCGCTCTATCCGAAGGGGTATTTTGGGGGGGTTTTGTACCCCAAAATTGGGTTTTTCGAATTTTTTACATATAATTTTGGAAATAGTCAAATTTTAGTTTTTACCATTGGATCCAGCTTAAAAATCACACAATTTGGTATTTTGATCATTTCTCTACGTCAATTGGTTACCGAGATATTGTAAGTGCTAAACACAGTACGTTGTCTAATCTTATTCTTATGGAGGAAAATAAAAATTTTATATCTCGCTTATTTATTAACGTACTGACGAAACTTGGTATACGAATTCATCTGGTTGTGGACCATTGATATTTGCTCAAAAAACAATGTTTTACCAATGGCTCCCGTAGCAGCAAACCTGCGTACTCAGCCCCATGTTATTCTTATGGAGAATAAGTAACGTGTTATCTCCCTTTTATGAAAATAAATTAATGAAATTTGGTATATGGCTTTACATACATGAGTTATATTGATATTTGTATAAAACCCCATTTGTTGTGCTCCTTGCTTCAGCAAACCTGCATACTCAGCCGCCATGTTATTCTTACGGAGAATAATTAAAATGTCATAAATCGTTTATTTATGAATGTATATTGATGAAACTTGGTATGTGGCTTTATGTGGTATTAATATACATATATATGCATTGGAAATTCGCTGAGTACGCAGGTTTGCTGCTACGGGGGTATTATTTGGTTTCCACAGGAACCATTGCCATTTTCCCGGTTATTTATCTAAATCCGTGCGAATAACGGGTACAGCAGCTAATAGACTATAATCATTCTTTATAACTTGGCTGTTTATTATCTGTTTATATTGATCAAGTTATCGTTTGATTCGTCCTTGAATTTTTCTTACTGAAGTCAAGTTTTAATTTTATTTTTTAAATTTTACAGTAATATAAAAAATATATAAACCCAGTAACCGTTCAACTTTTTTCATCTTTGGACCCTGAAACAACAACAAAATCGAATTTGGGGTGATATCAACTTCAGCCCAAATAATAATTTCTGATTTGAAGATGTAAGGTTTTTTTTATAATTTGACAAAAATAAACAATATTAGCAACATTTCAAATTTTTCCGTGTGCTGGACTTCATGATAATTGATCAATCTTCATTTTCTATTAATTAATCGAACGTATACAAACCTCTTTATCTGATGCTTTATAGAATTAACTGAAGGAATACTTTACTATCCTTCTTAAGACGTGCCCCTTTTAGTTTAACACAAAATTTGAAGTGGACCCAGTTTGACTAAGCCTCTGACATGGAAAATCTTTTCAGTACCAATAGTCAATGGTTATATTTACAGTTATAACATTATGATTTTGCTGATAAAACTGTGTTTATATCAATTAATTTTGTAATTTAATCCAGCTGTTGCTTAAAATTTCCATTAAAAAGGTAAATCTTAAGGACAAATATCAAAATTTAAGGGCGTCTAGACCTCTGCCCTTAAGTTTGACCTTCATAAATTCTATGATATGCACAACTTGTCGGCGAGCTCTTTCCAACGACACTTTATTAAAATTAGTTCAGAACTATATTAGGAGCTTTGATTTCAAAAGACCCCCCTAGCGTTAAGTGTAGATTTTTTGGTATTGGTTTTTTAACATAATGAATATATTAGTACGAAACAGAACTGACAAGAAATTAAATGCATCAGTAGTCTGTTATCGTAAAGCATGCAATGTTCGCGGGCGTGCGAGCGTCACTCCACCTCAACCGAGGCGCCAGCGCCCGCGACCGCCGCGCCGCGCCGGCACGGCACATTACAGTACGGGTATCCAGTGTATCATTGAATCATTGGGTATCATCACATTCAGACAATGGATCTAAAGTAAAAAGTAACGTTACTCAGTACCACAAGACGAGTTTAACGAGTTACTGGGTTAAATCGAGATTATTAGAGATGTTTTAATATGATCCAAAAATTACCCGTAATCTGTGTTTATTTGATATCGAATTAAAAGCCGAATGAAGGAAAATTAACCTAAAAATGGTTTTATCCATAGCCAATGTGTATATTTATGGAAATATAAAGCCTCGACATGTATTCGTTTGTGAATAAACTACTTTTAACAACTATAAATTTACATATTTACAATTTACTATAACAGATTCTGATAAAGGAAACAACTCTTGGGGAACATTTGAAAATCGAGACCCTTTTCGCTTTTTTCGATCTCGGATCTTTGACCATTAAAATAAAATTGTAATCGTTGTTAGAATTTGTCAGGTACTTTATTGTTTAGTATGATAAACGTTGAAAGCAGGTGATCTGATATTTTCTAACTTTTATTCAAGTATGGACTATCATCGACCTTGAAAAGTAAACTTTGATGACGTACAGCTCTCTATAAAATGTTAAGATAGCAAAATAATAAAAAGAATTATAGTACGAAACAGGGTATTAATTGTGTTTACTAGATTACTGTTGCAGCTTCGCTTACAATCGCATTGAAATTATTTAAAAATGTTGACTACGCTGTTCTCGATACCATCCTATGTTTTGTTGTTGCATCAACATGTGTTAATTGAATTGAATTGAATTATATTCTTCCATTAGAATTGTATTGATTGAAATTTAAAGGTTTGTAGGAAGTACCGATGGACAAACAAAAATTTCGAAAGAAATTCGGCAAACCTATGCATTATACTTTTTAATTTGACACATCAACCTTCAAAATCGTTTCGATAGCCACTGAGATATCAGCGTTTCAACTGTGCATTAATACATAAAATACCTCATTGTAATCAAAATGGTTAGAACAAATTAAAAATACGGCAGAAAAAGTTTCTTGGGCGTTTCATAGATTAAAAGATACTTAACTTGTATATTCAGCTGTATATTTCTATGTGAAAGATGAGAAAAACAATAAAATATACTTTTATAAAACATTCAAAGTGATTTACAGCTTCAAGATGACCAGTGACATGACCAAAAATGTGTAGAGGCCAGTTACTTATCCTATTTTTACCGTAGGCCCCGATTTGATAATAATGTAGGACGTAAGTATTTAATACTAGTATACAATAATTGATACGTCATGTTTGCCTCCTATATTCCATGTTATCGAGCACTGGAAAATAGACGATAAGAGTTTACGTACCACCAAGGTTTATATTGCAACACTCAGCAAAAAGTTACTTTAGACTAGATGCCGACTCAAACCCTCACTCACAGCTCCTAGAGTCTCGAGTAAGGATAAAGACTGTAGGGACAGCTCTGAAGTTTGAATTATCGAAACCATAGCCAGAGTTCTCCACAAAATAAAAATAATGCGAGAGAACGGAAGCGCTTCCGGGAATTCACAATGCCATGGAGAGGGGAGCGGGGGGCGAGCGGCGGTGGGAGTAGTTCCCGTAGACGCCACGGCGCGCAGCGCAACAGAGCGCTAGCGTACGTAGGGCCCCGTAAGAACACATGCATAGAACCAGAATGTGGGGTCTTCACTAAATTTACGAAAAATGATCGTTGTTGAGCCAGAACTCCAATAGTACGATTTTAACTCGGGGGCCCTGTGTAATGCCCCACAATTCGTGCGGACCCCCGAGTCTGGTGAGATGTACACACAGGGCCCCCTAGTAAGATGAGTACACACACACACACACACACACACACACACACACACACACACACACACATACACGTTTGACGGTCGGGGTGAGATCCACGTTGTGAAACAGCAAGATGAGATCCGGCTGAAGGAGAGCTTTTTAAGGAAATCTGGAATTAGCTTTTTGAAAGAAATACTTACAGATTACACAAGTAACATTGTCTATGCAATTTTCTTAAATCTCACAATAAGATATTTACTATCTCAGTGAGATCCGGTATGTAAGGCTTAGTGAGATCCTACTGACCTTGAGCGAAATGGGGGGGATACACACATTAAGTAGCCCAGGCCTTTGGTGAGATCCGGTGGTGACAGTGTTGCCAGATGTAATATGGAGCAATACAACGTTGTATTTGCTCGATAAATGTTCGCGGCTAGTTCCCAAACGCACAACACACTCGTTCCACCTTTGTGTGGTCGGACTGAGATCCATCCCTTAAACTTGTCTCTCTGGCATGAACTGTACTATTTGGTCCATTCAAATAGTGATTTCACCAGACAAGTTTTTGGGGGTTATGATTTCTTCGATTCATTGTTGTTTTGGGGTGCTGGATTCAAATAAAAGATTGTTATCTTATGAAGTTTCTTGACGGAACATTGTAAAAATCTCATTTCCGGAGGATTTTTGCTTATAACTCGAAAACGGTTAATTTCGCGTAAGTATATATTTTTCTAAATTGAAGTATTTAAAAAAATATACTTTAAAAAATACGGTTATAATTAGAAACAAAATTTATAGGTATAGCTTTCAGTCCAAGTTAAAATATTATGGAAATTCTTAAATAAATCCACCAGCAAAATCTACGGATTTGAATCTTTTTCTGGTATAAAATAGATGGTTTTGGCCTAGTAGTTATGTCATCAAATATTTTCCTTTGGTTGAATGTGTTTTTATCAATGCTGAAGGGACCTTGAATTGTTTAGCTTCCAGGGAAGCTAAAACGTAAGCTCCAGCTAAGGGAACCTTCCAGGGATGTAAGCTCTTTGTCGATCAGCCAATTTCCAACCACTACTCGAGGCTAGTCTTAAAATATGAAATGTGTACAAAATTTGCTTCATTCTGACAAATTAAAATTTTCGGCCACCATCTTGGATCCACCAATTTGGAATAATATATTTTTTTCTTATGTAAAGGTAGGGTTGTGACACATCATTTCCAACTGTTTTCCGACGCTGAAATCAATGCCGCAATATTTTTTAAATATCACCTTTCGTTTTCATGATACTGTCAATTTTTGAAATGTTAAACAGAAATCTTTTAATTTTATGAAAACTAAAGAAATAATAATTCCCTTTTACAGTAAGTCTGAGCAAATTATAGATTGGTGATTAACAGAATGCAAGGAATTATAAAACGTCTATTTGGAAATTGGTTGTACTTGTAAAAGCTGTGAAAGTAATAAATATATATATGTTAACTTTGATCTTATTTATTTAATCCTGTAAATCCTGTGGTATGGTGTTCGCTGGGAGCGGTTGTTAGTGTCATGGCGTTGGCTGGAGGTCGTAGTTAGTGTCATGACTAGTTAGTGTCATAGGGGTAGTAGATGTCATAGGGTTGGCCGGGGGCAGTTCTTAGAGTCATGGCGTCGGTTGGCGGGTAGTATATGTCATAGGGTTGGCCGGCAGTTCTTAGTGTCATGACGTTGGGTGGAGGCGGAAGTTAGTGTCATGTTGTTGGATAGGGGCGGTAGTTAGTGTCTTGTGGTTGGCCGTGGGCGATCGTTAGTGCCATATGGCGTTGGCTGGGGATGGTAGTTAGTGTCGTGTGGTTGGCCGTGGGCGATCGTTAGTGTCATGGCGTTGGCTGGGGGCGGTTGTTAGTGGCATGGGGTTGGCTGTGGGTGGTAGTTAGTGTCATAACGTTAGCTGGAGGCGGTTATATATCATGGGTTTGGCTGGGGGCGGTTGTTAGTGTCATGGTGTCGGCTGGCGGGTAGTATATGTCATAGGGTTGGCCGGCAGTTCTTAGTGTCATGACGTTGGGTGGAGGCGGAAGTTAGTGTCATGTGGTTGGATAGGGGCGGTAGTTAGTGTCTTGGTGTTGGCCTTAGGCGATCGTTAGTGCCATATGGCGTTGGCTGGGGATGGTAGTTAGTGTCGTGTGGTTGGCCGTGGGCGATCGTTAATGCCATGGCGTTGGCTGGGGGTAGTTGTTAGTGGCATGAGGTTGGCTGTGGGTGGTAGTTAGTGTCATAACGTTAGCTGGAGGCGGTTATATATATCATGGGTTTGGCTGGGGGCGGTTGTTAGTGTCATGGTGTCGGCTGGCGGGTAGTATATGTCATAGGGTTGGCCGACAGTTCTTAGTGTCATGACGTTGGGTGGAGGCGGTAGTTAGTGTCATGTGGTTGGCCGGGGGCGATCGTTAGTGCCATGGCGTTGGCTGGGGGTGGTTGTTAGTGTCATGGCGTTGGCTTGGGGGTAGTTAGTGTCATGTGGTTGGCCCGGGGAGATTGTTAACGCCATGGCGTTGCCTGGGGGGGGTGGTAGTTAGTGCCATGACGTTGGCTGTTTGGCTGGAGGCGGTTGTAGATGTCATGGGTTTGGCTGGGGGCGGTTGTTAGTGTCATGGGGTTGGCTGTGGGTGGTTTTAGGTGTCACATTGTTCCCGGGAACTTATTTTATTTCTTCAAATTTAATTTTTCTTCTGTAATGCATGTTGAACTCTCGTGGAGAATACTGAGCAAAATTGTTGTTATTAATACTATTTTTAAATGAACTTACCTTCGACAAACCTAACTCTTAAAAGAGGTTTTTCTATCTATGTAAAACTTTTTAGTTGAGCGACAGCGCTCCCATGTTAAAACAGGTATTATTTAAAACTCTGCCCAGAATTTATTTTAAAATTTGGCATACTCGTGGGTTTTATCATTATCTAGCAATTTCAGTGTTTAGACTTTTCATTTAGGTCCTTAAATTAATTTATTTTTAAAAGGTAAAATTCACGTTTTTATGATTCTTTAGAAAAAATTAAACATAAAATCAAAATTCTACTCACTGAAGTCGTTTCATTATTTTTTAGCGAATTTCCCCTATAGGGAAGAAGCTATTACCGTAGGTCTCATAGTAAGACTTAAGCCCGAGACCATGATAATTTTTTGTTTTGAGGTCCCCAGATGACAAAAACACTATTCGTTCAAATTTATATATATATATATGTGTGTGTGTGTGTGTGTGTGTCCGTGAATGCGATAACTTGAGTAAAAAAGTCCGATTTCGATGAAATTTGGCTCAAATGTGTAAAATGACATTCGTGACTTTAAGTTCGAAAACCAGAAAAATCGGGCCATGGGAAGGGGGGTTTATGGGGGTTTTAAATTGTTCAAAAATCAGTTTTTTGCATTTTTCACCCTAAAATTTTTAAACAAATTAATT
The DNA here is from genome assembly GCA_963675035.1 of Allygus modestus. Classification (NCBI taxonomy): domain Eukaryota; kingdom Metazoa; phylum Arthropoda; class Insecta; order Hemiptera; family Cicadellidae; genus Allygus; species Allygus modestus. The sequence continues at coordinate 375,315,223 of OY776111.1, read as the reverse complement.
TTGGTATTGACCATGTTATAGAGCTTAAAAAACATTAATATAGTATTTTGAATTATTAACCTAGGTTAAGTGGTTGCGGAGAAAATAAAAAAACCTACTTATAAAATCTCCAATGTTAATCTTATGGGAAAAAGGTTTTTCCCATAAGATTGAAAATCTTAAGGCTTTTCCTCAGTTTATTTTAATGTAAACTTCACATTTGCTTTTACCAATCTGTTCAGTCCCACAAAACAATAATTTTGGTATTTCAATTGTGATTCTACGCCCAACCGTTGCTGATATATTCAAAGTGCTAAACACAGTACGTTGTCCAATGTTATCCTTATGGAGAACTAGCTGTGTACCCGTCCTTCGTACGGGTTGTATATCAATGGTAGATTATCTAAAAAAAATAACAACCCATATAATTTTACAATATTAAAATTACATTTTACACTTTTAAAGTAGAATTAAATTAAAGTTAACGAAATATACTATGGCAGATAGTTCGGGTACTGTTGCCAAGTCGAGGAACTCTGTCGGGTAGTGAACGGTGTGGTTTTTGCAACTCCAAATCGGTACACGTAACACTTTGGATTCGATTTTAGAAATAAAAGAACTCAAGTACAACAAAATATTAACCCTGTTTAATTTAACATTTTAAATACTTTGATACATTAATCTTTACATTCCAATAAATTAATAGTAATGTAACGAAACATTAAACTTTAAATAAATTGACAAACCACTTTTAAAATCACCATTCTTGCCAGGTCCTGTTTTCATTATAATTGTAATTAAACAATTTAAACTTGGAAAAATCATATGTTTTAAAAACATATGACTACTTGATTTGATTTAAATAAATGTAAATCAATATACGAACTGTTCTAACAGTGGTCATGGTTAAATGAACGGTATTAAATAATGTATATGTTCGTTCCTCCCTTTGGAATAGACCTACATTTGTGTTGATCTCCGTTGCTTGTTCATTGATGGACGTGAGGATGGCACAATCACAGAGCCAGGCACTTTCCAGATTAAACTGTTTATGAACCTCGGTGTAACAAACTGTCAGTCAATAAATCCTGTGATTCATCGATAGTGCCGAGTGAAGGATAGATGTTTCTGAGACTTAATTTGTTTTTCAATGTCCCAATCTCAACTTTTAAAAGCGCGTAAGAAAACGGCTCAACCCGTTAATCTTCTCAAAAATACATTTTCATATTTACTGTTAAGTTCAGACGCTCAGTGGTCGGCTACATAAAATATATTTTTAGAGAGGCGTAGACTCGTCCACTCATGTCTCACTTACGACAAAGGGTCTGTGTGAAATCTCCAGAGAACAACACCGTGACTCCCCATGATGTTGTTTCTTATTTCCTTTAAGGCATCAAATTTCAGCTCTACTGGTTGAGTAGTTGGTGTGTTATGACAAACACGCTTATATTAAAGGTCATTGGGCCAGAGTCCTTGAGTATATTTGTGTCTGGAGTAGGTAAATGTCTGCACTGAGCTATCAGCTACATTCCTACCGAATTTCAGATCCATCAGTCCAAGAGTATGTGCAAGATTGTTAAAATATTGTATTTTGAAATTCCGGGGGGCGAAGCCCTTAAACATTTTCGTAACAGAAATAGGCTTGCGTTTTTTTCTGATGAATTAGTTATGTTCCTACCGAAATGTAACTTACAAAGGTCCAGTAAATACTAATACTCATAAAATTGCCATAAAAGTAAATTAGCGAAGAACCCTATAGGACTTTTTTAAACGTATTCTTATTGTGAATCTGCAGCATAAGGCGAACCACCATCCAAAATTGTATCTTCAATAGACATTGTCGTTTCTTAGATAAAGTGATCACTATGTCAGTGAGTGCATGAGTCTGACAAATATAGATTTAGATCATATATCCACTTATGTTATTTATTACCAATCTTCACTCAACGTTTTAAAAAAGAACCAAATACCTATTTATAGAATAACTATGCCATCATCTGGTTCAATATAAATAAATGCTTTGTCCATAAGAATATCATAGGATCTTGTAAACCCTATGGGGCAGTGTCCTAAGGTAATTTAAAACAATCCAATTAGCCTAAAACCTTCTAACGCACATATAGAACATAGAAAAAGTTGCATAAAAATCGGTGCACCCGTTTTCCTGTGAAAAGCGAACAAAACATGACCATAACCGCACAAAATCATGTTTTTGAGCGGCCGCCATTATTTTTTAAAAAGGCGTATGCCAGTTTATAGTGCCCTAAAATCTTCTCACGCATATATAGAACAAAGAAACAAAGTTTCATTAATGTCACTGCACCCGTTTTCCAGTGAAAAGCGAACAAAAACCCGTCCTTGAGCGTTACCGGCAGACAGACAGACATAAATTGAGATAAGATTTGTTTTGGTTTCCCTAGGGTGTAAAACGTGAAAATATGCAAAAATTTCATAATTCCAAGCAATGTACAGACGCAACTCTAATTTTATTTATATAGATTAATTATACGGTATATTGAAATAAATATATGTATACTTGATGTACACGTTCTTCGCACAGGGGTTTTCCTTACCCGTTCTATAGTCAATGCAAATTTAATTTTAGTTAGCTTGAAACAGCTGTTGTTCTTGCTTCTGCTCTTTAAGCTGTCAAATGTAAGTGCCCTCAGCTGTTCGGATTACAGTTTCCGAATGTTTACTAGTAGGGGGCATTAGATGGGCGTGAACCAGCAGCAACAGCAGTTGCTCCACTGTGGAGCTGTGGAGCCCCCCCCCCCCGTCACGTGACCTAACCTAACTTACCTGGCGTGAGGAGCCCCTAATCAGCAAAGGCGCGGTGAGGAGCAAGTGAGGAGCCCCCCCCCCCCGTCACGTGACCTAACCTAACTTACCTGGCGTGAGGAGCCCCTAATCAGCAAAGGCGCGGTGAGGAGCAAGTGAGGAGCCCCCCCCCCCCCGACGCCCCCCCCCCCGGTCGCCAGCGGCACTTATCGTGATGACCTTGAACATGAGGAAAAAACTTTCGAAAATTAATAACTAGCCTATTTATCCACCGATTCCCACGGGACTTTTTCCAGAGTGTAGGCCTATCCCCAAGGAAGCGAATGATGAAAGAACCCCATAGATCCGCCATCAAACAAGCCCGTTATTAATTTTTAAACGCGTTTTCCTTATGGGATCTCGGCTGTTTACCGACCGATTTTGACGAAACTTCACCACATGTCGGGCGGCGGCCTAAGTAAACCATCGCTTAAATAAAATTGAAAATCCACCATTAAACAAGCCCGTTATTAATTTTTAAACGCGTTTTCCTTATGGGATCTCGCCTGTTTACTGACCGATTTTGACGAAACTTCATCACATGTCGGGTGGCGGCCTAAGTAAACCATCGCTTAAAGAAAATTGAAAATCCACCATTAAACAAGCCCGTTATTAATTTTTAAACGCGTTTTCCTTATGGGATCTCGGTTGTTTACTGACCAATGTTAATGTAACTTCACCACATGTTGTATGTCGACCCGAGCAAACTATCGCTGAAGGAAACCCAAAAATCCACCATCAATCAAACCCGTTATTAATTTTTAATCGCGTTTTCCGTATGGGATCTCGGCTGTTTGCCGACCGAACTCGATGTGACTTCACTACACGTCGTATGCCGGCTTGGTCAAACCAAACTGCGAGCGGCTCCGCGGCGTCATGTGTCGAGGCGCGTGCTAGGGCCTACGTGACTGTCCCAGCCTGTTTACTCATCAGCGGTTCCGGGAATTGGTTACCGCTTACATTACACTGCGAAGCATCTAGAAGCTTCTAGAACGTCGTGGATCGCGGTGACATAATCTCCATGCCTACGTGACCGTCCGGGCCTGTTTACTCATTAGCGGTTCCGAGAACTGTTTACTGCTTTCACCGCTTACTGTACGGTACGTAGCTATGTTACTTCAGTGATTGTCATCACTTCCTTCATTCAGTTTGTGTTTGGAGCCCAGTGTGTGTAGACGTTCTACTTCAGTGCTGTGCTAGTCCTTACCGCACTATATTTCGAGATCTGTTAAACGTAAGTATATGTAGTCTTATAAGCTGTAGTGTGAACCGCCTCAGGCTGTTTACTCATTAGCGATAATTGCCGCGATTTCGAGAATTGTTCACCGCCTTCTACTGTACGGTACGTAGCTATGTTACTTAAGTGATTGTCATCGCTTCCTTCATTCAGTTTGTGTTTGGAGCTCAGTGTGTGTAGACGTTCTACTTCAGTGCTGTGCTAGCCTTTACTGCACCATATTCCGAGATTGTTAAACGTAAGTATATGTAGCTCTTATAAGTTGTAGTGTGGAAGACTATTACATTCCCCTTTATAGTAAGATTATCATTTAAGGTATGATCGTTCAGCAACTTTCAATTCATAATGTGTAAAGAGAGGTCTGGCTTGTTAATAGAAGTTGAATAAATTTCATTATGTTTTAGGGAAAAACGATTCGTTATTGCTATAGAACAACTTACACGTTATTTTCAATTTCTTGGAGGAAACCAGTGTACTAACATAAAACGAGGAAACCTGTGTACTAATGTTAGACGTGTCATGGTTTTAAATCTTGTCTATCATGCATCAATGTAAAGCTCCCATTCTCTAATTTACTATCTTTTCCTTCTTTTTATACAAACTAATTTGTAAATGCAAGAGACTTATCATATTCGTTGTTGCAGATGAACAACCAACACATGTGCGAGGTCTGCGGCCGAGCCTTCAGCCTGCTCAGAAACCTGAGGCGGCATGCGGAGTCCGCCCACAACGCTAGATGTCACGACTGCCACGTCTGCGATAGGCGCTTCACAAGAGGTGACAGCCTCCGCCGCCACGTCGCCACGGTTCACGGACCACACGCCGCGGCGGAGCCCCAACCGCAACGAGCGGACCATGCCTGCCGACTGTGCCCGGCCATCTTCGCCAGCCTGGAGGACGTGCGCCGCCACATGCAAGCCGCTCACTCCGCGATGCCAGCAGCAGCTCCTTCCTCCTCCTCGAGCCCCGATTGCCACGTGGAGTGCGAGCGATGCGGTGGACGCTTCGACCGAGACCTGGAACTGAGACGACACGTCCGGACCGTCCATCCTCCCACGTTCCGTTGTGCCTACTGCGACCGCGGGTTTACCCGTCGCTTCAACCGCGACCAGCACGAGTCTCACAACTGCCCTGTTGTGAGGAACCTGGTTCAAGAACCATCCAAGTTCCGCTGCGCGTACTGCGACAAGGGGTTTACTCGCCGCTTCAACCGTGATCATCACCAGTCTCACAACTGCCCTGTTGTGAGGGACCTGACCCAAGACCGACTGTCTAGGTTGTCCTCTCCTCCTCTTCCTCACAACAACCAGTCGCTGCGCCAAGGAGCCAGCGCCGAGCCCCGATCGCACCAGATGCCTAGCGCCGAGCCACGACCAGGACCGAGCACCGAGCCACAGCCAGGGCCCAGCACCGAGCCCCAGCCCCGCCCAGGACCTAGCGCCGAGCCTCAGACCATCGATGACGAGATGGAGGGTGGCAGCCGCCCCATGTTCCAGCTCGTGCATCGGGCCTTCCGGAGTCGCCTCCTCACCTACCGCCTGGCCCGGCCGTTAGACGCCTTGCTGACCGTTGAGGATGCGCTGACCCTGTTGTTTGACGAGGTTCTGGACCTGATGGAGAACGTCATGACCCAACATCCGAGCATCAAGGCGAACATGGTCCTGGAATGTGAGTTCTCCAACATTCACGGGGCCACCTGCCTGCGCTCCTTCAACACAAAGAACGTTCCACTGACCGAGGCCTCCGACTTGGAGGCTTTCCTCTCCGCGACGTTCGAGACGATCGTGAAGAAGAAGGAGCAGTGTGAACTGGTAGGTAGCGGCTGGACCTACCTGCGTATACGCGACTTAGAGATCCGCGTGAACCAGTATACGCCGCTCGGAGGCAGAGCCTTTATGCAGCTGCCAAAGGCTATCGCAGATATACACGCTGTTGTCAATGTGCAAAACGCTGATGACATGTGTTTCATGTACGCCATCCTGGCCAAGTTCGTTGCACAACACGCAGAGAGACCTGCAGCGTATACACCGGATGTCATTGCCCGCTACGACTGGACCGGCCTGCGTTTCCCCGTGACGCTCAAGGACATCAAGATCTTTGAGGGCAAGAACAACATCAGTGTAAACGTCTACGGGATCGAGCGAGCGATGGTGGGGAGACGCCCCGATGGGACGCCAGAGTTCAAGGACCGCGTGTTCCCGCTGAAGATATGCAAGCGGGAGCGCGAAGACCACAGAGACCTGCTGTACATGACCATCGATGGGGACAGCCACTACGCATACATCAAGGACCTGGGTCGACTGGTCCGGCCCCAGCTCACCAAACGTGAAAATAGGATTTACATCTGTAAGCGGTGCTTCGCTTACTTCGACAATCAACACAACAAGCTAGGGTTGACGGGCGCTCAGCGTCTGGAGGAGCACAGGCGTTACTGCTACGCCAAGGCTCCCCTTCGCCTGGACTTGCCGAAGAAGCAGCAGATCCGCTTCACCCATCCAGAGTACACTAGGCGGGAGAGGTTCTGCATCTACGCGGACTTCGAGTGTGCTCTGCAGCCTGTCGCTGTTGACTCGGTGGAAGCACCGCCACCCGGCACGACGCCCCTGCAAATGCACGTCCCGTACGCCTTCGCCTATCAGATCGTGGATTCGCTCGGCCTCGAGGAGTTTGAGCCGCGGGTATACTTCGGAGCTGACGCGTCCAAGGTCTTTATGGAACGGCTCAAGATGGACGTGCTGAGCCTGTGGGAGTTCCTGTTCAGCACGAGAGCTCTGCACCCTTCTCTGACCCGGCAGGAAATGGATGAGTATCTCGCAGCGACCCGCTGCTACCTCTGCGGCAAGGATTTCACCGAGCTGGACGTAAAGGTGCGGGACCACAACCACGCCCCGCCTTACGAGTTCCGAGGAGCGGCGCACCGCTCGTGCAATCTGCGGTACAGGGAGCAGCGGGTCATCAACTGCTACTTCCATAACCTGTCCAACTACGATGCCCACTTCGTAGTGCGGGAGCTGGCCATCGACCCCGGTGATGTGGACGTGCTGGCACACACCGAAGAGCGCTACATCGCCTTCACCAAGCGGTTTCATTTTGGCCAGCCCGGGGACAACCAACGGCAGAGCAGTTTCGCGGTGCGGTTCCTCGACACCTACAGGTTCTTGTCCATGAGCCTGGCCAGCCTGGCAGCGGGACTGCCCACCGACAAGATGCGCGAGACCAGGAAGCGGTTCCCCGACGACCGGCTGTTCGACCACAACCTAGACAGTCGGTCTTGGGTCAGGTCCCTCACAACAGGGCAGTTGTGAGACTGGTGATGATCACGGTTGAAGCGGCGAGTAAACCCCTTGTCGCAGTACGCGCAGCGGAACTTGGATGGTTCTTGAACCAGGTTCCTCACAACAGGGCAGTTGTGAGACTCGTGCTGGTCGCGGTTGAAGCGACGGGTAAACCCGCGGTCGCAGTAGGCACAACGGAACGTGGGAGGATGGACGGTCCGGACGTGTCGTCTCAGTTCCAGGTCTCGGTCGAAGCGTCCACCGCATCGCTCGCACTCCACGTGGCAATCGGGGCTCGAGGAGGAGGAAGGAGCTGCTGCTGGCATCGCGGAGTGAGCGGCTTGCATGTGGCGGCGCACGTCCTCCAGGCTGGCGAAGATGGCCGGGCACAGTCGGCAGGCATGGTCCGCTCGTTGCGGTTGGGGCTCCGCCGCGGCGTGTGGTCCGTGAACCGTGGCGACGTGGCGGCGGAGGCTGTCACCTCTTGTGAAGCGCCTATCGCAGACGTGGCAGTCGTGACGTCTAGCGTTGTGGGCGGACTCCGCATGCCGCCTCAGGTTTCTGAGCAGGCTGAAGGCTCGGCCGCAGACCTCGCACATGTGTTGGTTGTTCATCTGCAACAACGAATATGATAAGTCTCTTGCATTTACAAATTAGTTTGTATAAAAAGAAGGAAAAGATAGTAAATTAGAGAATGGGAGCTTTACATTGATGCATGATAGACAAGATTTAAAACCATGACACGTCTAACATTAGTACACAGGTTTCCTCGTTTTATGTTAGTACACTGGTTTCCTCCAAGAAATTGAAAATAACGTGTAAGTTGTTCTATAGCAATAACGAATCGTTTTTCCCTAAAACATAATGAAATTTATTCAACTTCTATTAACAAGCCAGACCTCTCTTTACACATTATGAATTGAAAGTTGCTGAACGATCATACCTTAAATGATAATCTTACTATAAAGGGGAATGTAATAGTCTTCCACACTACAACTTATAAGAGCTACATATACTTACGTTTAACAATCTCGGAATATGGTGCAGTAAAGGCTAGCACAGCACTGAAGTAGAACGTCTACACACACTGAGCTCCAAACACAAACTGAATGAAGGAAGCGATGACAATCACTTAAGTAACATAGCTACGTACCGTACAGTAGAAGGCGGTGAACAATTCTCGAAATCGCGGCAATTATCGCTAATGAGTAAACAGCCTGAGGCGGTTCACACTACAGCTTATAAGACTACATATACTTACGTTTAACAGATCTCGAAATATAGTGCGGTAAGGACTAGCACAGCACTGAAGTAGAACGTCTACACACACTGGGCTCCAAACACAAACTGAATGAAGGAAGTGATGACAATCACTGAAGTAACATAGCTACGTACCGTACAGTAAGCGGTGAAAGCAGTAAACAGTTCTCGGAACCGCTAATGAGTAAACAGGCCCGGACGGTCACGTAGGCATGGAGATTATGTCACCGCGATCCACGACGTTCTAGAAGCTTCTAGATGCTTCGCAGTGTAATGTAAGCGGTAACCAATTCCCGGAACCGCTGATGAGTAAACAGGCTGGGACAGTCACGTAGGCCCTAGCACGCGCCTCGACACATGACGCCGCGGAGCCGCTCGCAGTTTGGTTTGACCAAGCCGGCATACGACGTGTAGTGAAGTCACATCGAGTTCGGTCGGCAAACAGCCGAGATCCCATACGGAAAACGCGATTAAAAATTAATAACGGGTTTGATTGATGGTGGATTTTTGGGTTTCCTTCAGCGATAGTTTGCTCGGGTCGACATACAACATGTGGTGAAGTTACATTAACATTGGTCAGTAAACAACCGAGATCCCATAAGGAAAACGCGTTTAAAAATTAATAACGGGCTTGTTTAATGGTGGATTTTCAATTTTATTTAAGCGATGGTTTACTTAGGCCGCCGCCCGACATGTGGTGAAGTTTCGTCAAAATCGGTCGGTAAACAGCCGAGATCCCATAAGGAAAACGCGTTTAAAAATTAATAACGGGCTTGTTTGATGGCGGATCTATGGGGTTCTTTCATCATTCGCTTCCTTGGGGATAGGCCTACACTCTGGAAAAAGTCCCGTGGGAATCGGTGGATAAATAGGCTAGTTATTAATTTTCGAAAGTTTTTTCCTCATGTTCAAGGTCATCACGATAAGTGCCGCTGGCGACCGGGGGGGGGGCGTCGGGGGGGGGGGGGGGGCTCCTCACTTGCTCCTCACCGCGCCTTTGCTGATTAGGGGCTCCTCACGCCAGGTAAGTTAGGTTAGGTCACGTGACGGGGGGGGGGGGCTCCACAGCTCCACAGTGGAGCAACTGCTGTTGCTGCTGGTTCACGCCCATCTAATGCCCCTACTTTTACTTTCTTATGAAATGTAAACATAGAAACTTAGAACGTTCACGGGGCGTAGCCCGAGGGGATTTTAAGGAAGTGAATAGGCCTATGTGTTGCATGGGTTCAAGATCTACCTTTGTGTAAAGTTTCAGCCCAGTTGGTTGAGTAGTTTTTGCGTTCACCCGGAACATCAGACAGACAGACAGACAGACAGACAGAAACCACCTCTTCTTTATAATATTATAGATAGACAGATAGATAGATAGATAAATAAAATTTGATATCTCGATTATTTATGAATGTATGTTGATGAAACATGGTATGTGGCTTCACGTAGTACTGGTGTACAATATTTGCACAAAAAATTGATTTTTTGTTGATTATTCCCTTAGCAGCAAACCTACATACACAGCCCCCATGTTATTCTTATGGAGAATAACTGAAATGTTATATGGCACTTATTTATGATTGAATATTGATGAAACTTGGTATGTGGCTTCGCCTAGTTAAATTATATTTATATTTGCGTAAAAACCAATTGTTTATGTTCCTTGTTTCAGCAAACCTACGTACTCATTACAATGCTATTCTTATGGATAATAATTAAAATCGCTTATATGTGTATATATTTTTATGAAACTTGGTATGCGGCTTTATGGGGTATTAAGACAAATATTTTGCATTGGAAATTCGCTGAGAACGCAGGTTTGCTGCGACGGGGGTATTCTCTTTCAAATAAGCCATATACCAAAAATCTTATTATCCGTTGAATTTGAAATTTAACATTGCTCTTTTGCTCTTAAAAAATAAAATATATAACATATTATACATTAAATTATTAATGGAGAGTAGAAACAAATGTTTATCATTATTAAATATAGACGAACATACTTATACTTTTAATGCTCAAAGAATTAGTGAACGTTTTAGGCAGCAGTAATTCTGCTCCTTTCCCACGCTTTACACTATACTCTCATTTCAACATTTTTTATTACTTAGAAAATTGTCAATGAAATAATGTTTTTAGATTTATTATGTAGAGATAAAATATAAGACGTTGCCAAAATTATAACACACGATTAAAATCAAATAAAAACAAATTTTTGAACGAATCCTTAATTGATTGATTTAAACTTAATAATAATTAACTTAATTTGTTTACACACGATATAGGATATAAGGGAAACATTGCCTATTGAAATTGAACTCCCAATAAAGCCAGTATCAAGAGCCTATATTTTACAACATTTAAATACTTTTTTGTTAGTTTAATCCTATATAGAGTTTAATATTATTATACATATAAACAAATATGAGACAAAAATTAAAAATTGAGCCAAAAGGACACAGCAGCTGTTTAATAAATTAAAACTATTATTCAAAATTAATCCATTTAATTTTTATTTTTTTATGTACATTTGTGAGGCTTGAAAACACATAGTCAATATGTGTTTATATTGTCGCGGGGTAAAATAATAATGGAATATCTAAAAACAACTAAATTACGGGTGGCTTATTTGCAAAAAATGTTTTTAGTGCCTGATAAAAATGCGATCCACATCTATAACGGGGTTATCCTCTCACCACGTGCCGGCAGCAGACGACTTTGCTTAACGAATGCAACAATCGAGAGAAAACATCTCGAATGTACAAACCTCTCGCAATCGTGCATCACTATGTCGAAGAAGTCGTCAGTCCATGTCCACGAAGAAAGATTTCCCGCCATCAACAGTATAGTGTGCATAACCGACGCTAGCGCGACGTGGTGGCGTTTTACGAAAGCTCATGCACACGCACACTTTGGAAACATCCAGCTCTGTGAGATCCACTTGATTTCGGGTGCTTTCGGGCATTTCCGTGATCCTCTCGTCATCATGAGGACAAATCACAGGCTTTCGCGTTCTGAGATCCAGGGGGTGGATCTCACGGCGCAAAACGGATCTCGCGGTGTGCGTGTGTTAACATACAACGGATCTCACCCCGACCCCTTTACAAACCCACACACACACACACACACACACACACACACACACACACACACACACACACACACAAACACACACACACACACACACACACACACACACACACACACACACACACACACACACACACACACACACACACACACACACACACACACACAAACACACACACACACACACACACACACACACACACACACACACAGACAGACATCACGTAAAAACTACTTTTTTGGGTTCAGGGAACACCAAAACGAATATTTCCACTAACAACTCAAATTCGAAAATTCTGACGAAAACAATACTTTCTCCATATACTACGTATAAGGGGGAGAAAGTAAAAAACTTAATTTTGGTTTTGACCATGTTATAAAGCTTAAAAAAACAAATAATATAGTATGTTGAATTAAGTTGTGTTAAGTGGTTGCGGAGAAAATCCAAAAGACCTACTCATAAAATCTCCCATGTTAATCTTATGGGAAAAAGGTTTTTGGATTTTCCTCAGTTTATTTTATTGTAACCATCACATTTGCTTTCACCAATCTGTTCAGTTTCACAAAACAATCATTTTCGGGGTTTAAATTCTACGCCCAATCGTTGCAGAGATATTCAAAGTGCTAAACACAGTACGTTGTCCAATGTTATCCTTATGGAGAATAAATCAAATTCGATATCTCGATTATTTATGAATGTATGTTGATGAAACTTGGTATGTGGCTTCACGTAGTACTGGTATATTGATATTTGCACAAAAAATTGATTTTTTGTTGATTATTCCCGTAGCAGCAAACCTGCGTACTCAGCCCCCATGTTATTCTTATGGAGAATAAGTCAAATGTAATGGCTCCCTTAATTATGAACATAAATTAATAAAACGTGGTATGTAGCTTCACTTGGTTGAGTTGTATTGATAATCACATAAAAACCCATTTTTTTGTCCATGTTGCAGCAAACCTGCTTACTCAGCCCCATGTTATTCTTATGGAGAATAACTACAATTTTATATAGCGCTTATTTATGATTGAATATTGATGAAACTTGGTACTGTATATGGCTTTGCCTAGATAAATTCTATTTATATTTCCATAAAAACCAATTGTTTGTGTTCCATGTTTCAGCAAACCTACGTACTCATTACCAATGTTATTCTTATGGAGAATAATTAAGATCGCTTACATGTGAATATATTTTTATGAAACTTGGTATGCGGCTTTATGTGATATTAAGACTTATATTATTAATTCGAAATTCGCTGAGTACGCAGGTTTGCTGCGACGGGGGTATTATATACAGTACATCTCACAGACATAAAATGAATTCACTTCAGACTTAGGTAAAACGAGTAAAGGAGATGATCACAGTGTTGAGTCATATATATATTTATATATATTTCATAACCAATTTTAAGTTAAAATCAGGCTAGGCGTACATAATGAAAAAGCTAGCTGTAAACGTAGACCTATGCCAAATGAACTCCGACTACGTAAAATACCCCCGTCGCAGCAAACCTGCATACTCAGCGAATTTCCAATGGAGATTTAATGTCTTAATACTACAAAAAGCCACTTACCAAGTTTCATAAAAATATATTCACAAATAAGCGATATATACAATTTTAATTATTCTCCATAAGGATAACATTGGGGCTGAGTACGTAGGTTTGCTGCAACAAGGAACACAAAATATGGGTTTTATGCTAATACCAATATAACTCAACTAGATGAAGTAGTATTCCAGTTTTTATTCATTTATTTTCATGATTAAGGGAGACAAAGCATTTAATTATTCTCCATAGGAATAACTTGGGAGCTGAGTACGCAGGTTTGCTGCTAAGGGAGCCTTTGGCAAAAAATTGTTTTTTTTAGCAAATATCAATAGACCACAACGAGATGAAGCCGTATACCAAGTTTCGTCCAAAGACGTTCATAAATAAGCGAGATAAAAAATTTGTCTTTTCCTCCATAAGAATAACATTAGACAACGTAGTGTGTTTAGCACTTTCAATATCTCAGGAACCAATTGACGTAGAAGAATGATCAAAATACCAAATTGTGTGTTTTTTAAGCTGAATCCAATGGTAAAAACTTAAATTTGGCAATTTCAAAAATTATGTGTAAAAAATTAAAAACAATTTTGGGGTACAAAACCCCCCTAAAATACCCTTTCGGATAGAGCGATCTGGCTGGTTTTCGAACTTAAAGTCATAACTGTTGCTTTACACGTTCATACTAAATTTCATCAAAATCGGATAATTTTACCAAGAGTTATCGTGCTCACGGACACATATATATATATATAAATGAGTCACCACCCATAAAAAATCCCATGGGGCTAAGGTTTATTATCCTTAGTTCGCTTCAAAACATTCTGTGTTTATTTGATATATACACACAGTTTCGAACGAATGGTGTTTTTGGGGTCTGGGGACCTCAAAACGAAAAGTTATCATGTTCCCGGGCCTAGGTCTTACCATGCCGACTACGGTAATAGCTTCTTCTCTATAGGGGAAATTCGCTAAAAGACTGGTTTCCAATATAATTCGGATAGTAGATTTCCGTTTTTTTTTTAATAGCAAATGTATGTGTATTTGTATGTATCTAACGCAAAAAGGTAATGCGGTGAAGAAATATTGTCCAGACAAATAATGATACACGTCTTATTTGGTTGCGTAGTGTTTTTTTTTTGCAATCGTGATCATGGATTTCTAGAACAAACTAAGGTTTCGTATTTGTTAAAATACAAATTAAATTGTAGACAAGTAACAGTAATACAACTTTAAACACTTATAATACATTTTGTTGTTGTTATCTTTAGTTCCATCAGTTGTTTATTCACATTATCATTTTGTCGCTTGGTATTCCGGCACCCGAAAGGTATTGGATTGGTTCATTGGTTGTGTATTGTTGACAGTTGACAAGTGTTTTCACAAATTACTAATACAGTTATTTATTGTACTAGAGTTTTAAAATTATAATGCATCTTTAATATTAATTATTAAAATTTACATACGATTTTAAAAATTAATAAATAAGGTTTGAATTATACTTTATGTGTTTTAAGTCATGAAAATTTGTTCATCCAGTTCTAACACGGGAATGTTAAGTACAATAATCAATACATTACTCTATTGTTTAATAAGACGTTTGCTAAATTTCAACGAATCCACTACCCCTAAAATGGCTCCCAACATTAATTGTATGGGGGGGAAATGGATTTGTTTTCAAAGTAATGTTATTAAGATTGAACAAAATCATTCTAATAACGAACTCAACAAAATTTGATACTAAATAATTTTTCCGCATAATTTAAAGTAGTTCTGTGGAGGCGTTGTTGAGTTATTGTGCTTAAGGGTGCGCCCTACCCAGATTGAATTTATTGTTGTTTAGCGCCGCGCCGGCGCCGCCAACAAGCAGGGCCGTGCATATTTACGCTTGAAGACCATTTTGTTCTCCTCGATCGCACTGTTATCTTACAGATTTCTACCAAACTATTTGCAGTTTCACACTTTCCAGATTCCAATCTAGGGATCATACGGTTCATTTTCTCCAAAATAATTTTTCTCCATACGTTAGGAATCTTTAGAAAAACGCTTAATTTGAGAACATTACTAATGGCCTACCACCTATTTTGAATTAAAATCACGATTTTTAAATCGTATCATCCCTAGATGAACATTTATTGAATTAAATAACATCAAATTATTTTTAATTGGTTAACAATTTAGCCTACAATGAGGGAGATGCAAACCCCTTACTTGAGCGTGCGGAAGGGAGGTATGGCGCACCCTTAAAGATATCCCAGTTAGAATCACTTTCGTTAGCAGCATTGAAGTCAGGTATGAGGCCTCAATAACTCTGAGAGCTCAACAAACTAAAACAGCTTTTTATTTAATTGAAATCAATTAATGTAGAACAAAAACCTAGTTGACCACATACATAACATTCATTAGGGAATTAAAAGTAATAAGAAGAAGATAATACAATTTATACAGTACAAAAGGGTGAGTGAGTGGTTTAAAAGCCCATATAAAGTTCTAGAGCATAAGTAATTCCGTGGGATTTTGAATGAAGAAGATATATGATTGGTGGCAATGGATAGGTGATGAGCTATAGACCCGTGTAATACCGGGTGTTTTGTCCCTAAGTGTGGCCGAGCCTCGGATGAAATGTATATGGATAGCGCTCTCAATGGACAAAACCACCACTGGCTCTCAATGGACAAAACCACCACTGGCTCTCAATGGACAAAACCACCACTGGCTCTCAATGGACAAAACCACCACTGGCTCTCAATGGACAAAACCACCACTGGCTCTCAATGGACAAAACCATGCCGGTCCCCAAGTCCGCTGGGTGGCAAAAAGGCCCGAGCTGGCCGCTGCGCCGTGTTAAATTAACTTTAATTATGTCTCGCTGTGGCTGTCTACTAACACTCTAATATTTTAAAAGCTATATACATGTAAAGATTAATTATTACAGCATCTAATGGCATAAATATTATTGCTGAAACTAATCGAGAGTACTGTTTTTTATTTTAAAGAAATTAGGTTTCACGCGGCGCGACATTAATTATGTCTCACTGAGAGCGACTGTTAGTACTTAAATTGGTTGAAACTTAGAATAATGGAAATATTACTTTCTAAAGAATCTAATCATGTACCAGTAAATCTGATTACTGGAATAAGATAAAAGCCATTTTTTATCTTTGAAAGAAGTTTGAGTTTGCGCGCCGCAATCAAGACCGCAACGTGACTTAATGCTAGGGGGTCGCAATTTTTGTCCGATTTACTTTCAATTTGGTAGAGACATTCCTTTTTATAATCCTTTTTATAAATAAATAAATATATATATATATATACATATGTGTGTTCGCACTCTAGCGGTCGCAATTTTTGTCTGATTTACTTCAAATTTGGTAGAGACATTCTTTTTTATAATAAATTGGACAAGTTCGTTGGATAAAACAATCTGAAAACTCTAACCCCCATTTTTGGGGATTTTAAGTTTTCAAATTTTGAGTTTTTGGACCCAAAAAGAGTCAGAAAAGCCCCAAACGTACACTCATTGCACATTAACTTATTGTACGTAAAAAAAACAAAGATTTTAAGCCCTCATCATTCTAGCACAAGTACTTACCGAGTTATTAAAGAAAATGTTAATTGTCAAAATACAGTACGTTGTCTTATGGGGATTTTACACTGGAAAGGCTGTTTTTCATATCTTAATATCGTATTATCACCCCCCCTATACTCCTATACCAACTTGTTATATCGACAATACCTCCTTCTAACTTTATAATGTACAACATTGGCATCCTATTAGTGAATTTAAATATAACCAAGAGCATCAAAACAGCCAAAAAACCAAATTTTTCAAAAAATGTAACCAGTGTTGGTTTAAACCCTTTATTTACTCTTTTTAAGGTTTTAATGCGAAAATTCACTTCCCTCACGTCAGCGTAATGCGTGCGATCTCGTTAGCTTTGCAAGGCGCTATCCATTTATATTTCATCCGAGGGTCGAGCCGGTTGATGACGTCATTCTTAAAAGATGGCCGCTAACACCGACATTGATGTCATTTTAGCGCTATAGCTTTTTTACGGTTAATTTTATAAAGATTTTTTTCATGACCTTTATTATTAATAGTGAAACGAGGAAAAAAAGATGTCATTACAAAAAAATTTATAAATCCATCCGTTAAAAGAAATATGCATTCTAAAACATAAATAATAAAATGTAAAATACTTTAATAACCCAAACCTTTTAACGACTTTCTCCTATAGAGAAGAAGCTAATTAGCCCCCTACGATAGGTGGCATGGTAAGACTTAAGCGCGGGACCATGATAACTTTTCATTTTGAAGCCCCCAGATACAAAATACCCCCGTCGCAGCAAACCTGCGTACTCAATAGCAAACCTGCGGATTTCCAATGGAGATATAGATGTCTTAATACTACATACAGCCACTTACCAAGTTTCATAAAAATATATTCACAAATAAGCGATAAATACAATTTTAATTATTCTACTTAAGAATAACATTGGGGCTGAGTACGCAGGTTTGATGCAAAAAAATGTTTTTTTGAGCAAGTAACAATAAACCACAACCAGATGAAGCCGAATACCAAGTTTCGTCAGTATATGTTCATAAATAAGCGAGATATAAAATTTTTCTTTTCCTCCATAAGAATAACATTAGACAACGTTATTCTTATTATATTATTATATATTATTATTAGGCACTTTCAATATCTCGGTAACCAACTGACGTAGAGGAATGATCTAAATACCAAATTATGTGTTTTTTTGCTGAATCCAATGGTAAAAATAATATTTGACTATTTCAAAAGTTATATGTAAAAAAATCAAAAAACCCATTTTTTGGGTACAAACCCCCCCCCCCAAAATACCCCTTCGGATGGAGTGATCTGGCTAGTTTTCGAACTTAAAGTCACAAATGTTGCTTTACACGTTTATACAAAATTTCATCAAAATTGGATCATTTTTACGAGAGTTATCGTGCTCACGAAAACACACACACACACACACACACACACACACATATATATATGTCAAAACCTGCATACATCGCAGCAAACCTGCATACTCAGCGAATTTCCAATGCATATATATGTGACTCACTAATACATAGAGCTATTTACCAAGTTTCACAAAAATACATCCATAAATAAGTGATATATAGCATTTTATTTATTCTCCATAAGAAAAACATTAGGGTTGAGGACGCAGGTTTGCTGCAACGAGGAAGATAAGTAATGTGTTTTTTTTGCAATTATCAATACAACTAGACCAGGTGAAGCAACATACCAAGTTCTCTTAATGTAGGTTCATAATTAAGAGAGATATACAACTTTACTTATTCTCCATAAGAATAACATGGGGGCCGAGTATGCAGGTTTGCTGCTACGGGGACTGTCAACAAAAAACTTGTTTTTTGTGCTAATATCAATATACCAGAACTAGATGAAGCCACATACCAAGTTTCATCAATGTACATTCATAAATAATCGAGATATAGAATTTTATTTATTCTCCATAAGGACAACGTACTGTGTTTAGCACTTTGAATATCTCTGCAACCGTTGGACGTACAACGATTAAAACACCAAAATGTTTGTTTTGTTGAGCTAAACACATTAATAAACAGAAATGTGAAGTTTTTAGTAAAACTATCTGAGAAAAATCTAAAAACCTTTTCCCCATAAGATTAACATGAGACACGTTTTTTGGTTTTTCTCCGCAACCGCTTAACCTAGATTAATGATTCAACATACTAAATTTTGTTTCTAAGGTCTATAAAATGGCTATAACCAAAATTGAGTGTTTTTAACATTTTGGGGTCAAATGTGCAAAAAACCGATTTTTGGAAAATTGTAAACCCCCATAAAACCCCCTTCCCATAGTGCGATCGATCTGGTTTTCGAACTTAAAGTCATAAATGCTACTCTCCACATTTCTGCCAAATTTCATAAAAATCGGGTGTTTATTTCAAAAGTTATCGCGGTAACGGATACATATACAGGGTGTCACAAAAAAGTGTGATGGGCTATACAGGACCTAATTCTAAATACAAAAATAAGTCAAAAATGAGGAATAAATTTTTTGGGTTTCGGCTTAGTTTAGCCGTAATCCGCCATTTTGTTTTTTGGGAAAATATTTATTATTTCAAAAACCCAAAGAGATATTTTTACGAAACTTGGCAAAAGTGTTTACACTAAAGTAAGTAACATTAAAAAAAAAATATTTTTTTACCTTTCCAAATTTCAAATTGGCGGCCATTTGAATTATTTTATGCCAAATTTCATGAAAACCGGTACCTAAATCAAAATTTTTCATGACACAAAATTTTTTTTATTTATTATAACAAATCCAACAAAACAAAAATGAATAAAATCGGTTCATAAATAAAGAAGCTGTGTTTATTTTAGTAATTTAGAGTGAAATTTATGTAATAATAATTTATGTAATGTAATTAAGTAATTTACCTCAAAACGAAAAGTTATCATGGTCCCGGGCCTAGGTCTTTCCATGCCGACTACGGTAATAGCTTCTTCCCTATATGGGAAATTCGCTAAAACACCATCCGTTAAAATTTGTATATCTGAATATTTACAGAGTGTCCCACGTAAGGTGTCTCAAACAGATTGCCGACGAACCACTTCAACTAGGAGGATAAAATAAAATAATTAAACTGACCCCAAAGAATAACTTAAAAATATTGTTAACTTCTGTAAACTACAGGGTATTCCAAAAACCGAAGATCACTAGTTCGAATCTCGGAAATTTCAAATGTATAGTTACGAAAACCACTTATACACCATTTTAAGGCCCTATAACAGACAGGGACCTCGTCTAGTCGCCACCCCGTCAGATCGCCACCCCGACAGATCGCCACCTTTTCAAATTAGTTTGGAGGTGGGGATCTGTCGATCTGACGGGAGCGTACCCGACAGATCGCCACCTCGGAGTAAAGAAGGTGGCGATCTGTCGGGGTGGCGACTTGATGTAGCCGTGCGAGGTGGCGATCTGTCGGGTACTCTTAACGACAGATCACCACCCCGCACGGCCGCGACAAGTAGCCACCAAGACAGATCGCCACCTATTTCATGAAGGTAGTAGAATCTACGGACTAACCTACAAATTATTTACACTCGTGGAATCCCTAGTTCTTTTAAAATATAAAGATATAAGATTTGCCAAACATTTTTCTTATAAAAAAAACAAAGTAACAAAAGAAGTAATCAAACATTAAACGGATGGTGAAAATAAAACATATCATGATGAGAAGTATAATCAAGTAAATACATAGAATTGTGACGTAACACAATAGGGGAAGTAGAATAATATAAACAATCTACACACGTACAAAGTTTGATGGTCCCGACTCTCGTTATAACCATGAGCTTACTTCTTTACTTATTTGTTCTTTACTCATTACTTCATATTCATCTATTTTATGTATATTTCCTACGTCT
Organism: Allygus modestus; assembly: GCA_963675035.1. Lineage (NCBI taxonomy): Eukaryota > Metazoa > Arthropoda > Insecta > Hemiptera > Cicadellidae > Allygus > Allygus modestus. The sequence goes on along the minus strand of OY776111.1, from coordinate 375,294,570 downwards.
TGCATGAAATAAATAAAATACAGTATTTTGTTTTATTGTAAGACTATTTTATTACATAATTTGCTGTTACAACACATACCATACAAATTAAATACCTCCGTCACAGCAAACCTGCGTACTCAGCGAATTTCCAATGCATATTAATTTATCTTAATACCACATAAAGCCACATACCAAGTTTCATCAATATACATTCATAAATAAACGATTTATGACATTTTAATTATTCTCTATAAGAATAACATGGCGGCTGAGTATGCAGGTTTGCTGAGATAAGGAACACTAAAAATGGGCTTTTATACAAATATCAATATAACTCAACTAGGTAAAGCCACATACCAAGTTCTATTAATTTATGTTCATAATTAAAGGAGATAACACGTTAATTATTCTCCATAAAGAATAACATGGGGCTGAGTATGCAGGTTTGCTGCTACGGGAACTATCGGGCAAAAAATGGGTTTTTGTGCAAATATCAATAGACCACAATGAAATGAAACAATGTACCAAGTTTTGTCAGGATAAGTTGATAAATAAGCGAGATATACATTTTTTCTTATCCTCCATAAGAATAACATTGGACAACGTACTGTGTTTAGCACTTTCAATATCTCAGTAACCAATTGACGTAGAGCAATGATTAAAACATCAAATTGTGCGTCTTTTTAAGCTGATTCCAATGCTAAAAAAATAATTTTACTTTTTCAAAAATTGTATGTAAAAAACTCAAAAATCCCATTTTTGGGGTACAAAACCCCCCCCAAAATACCCCTTCGGATAGGTCGATCTATCTGGTTTTCGAACTTAGTCATAAATGCTGCTTTACACGTTTATACCAGATTTCGTCAAAATCGGATGAATTTTACGAGAGTTATCGTGCTCACGGACACACACACACACACACACACACATATATATATATATATCTATATATATACAGTTTCGAACGAATGGTGTTTTTGGGGTCTGGGGACCTCAAAACGAAAAGTTATCATGGTTCCGGGCCTAGGTCTTACCATGCCGACTACGGTAATAGCTTCTTCCCTATAGGGGAAATTCGCTAAAAGTTATTTAGTATTCTATGATGTGCTATGGTGACCGCGACGGTGTCAGGACAGATGCGCGGACGGACATTTGAGCGCGTGTGAACCTTTATAACTACGGCTCTTGGCTCAGTCAGGACATGTATTTTGATCCACGGTCAAACCAGATAGAAAACGGAGCTCAAAAATGTTACACTTCCCCTCCCCCAAATTCCCTCCTTCGGTTTTGCCCTCCATGTGGATAACAACACTATCTGCCCAAACCCACTTGTATATGAATTTAGTAAAATGTAGTATTTACATTTTTTGCGTTAATTTCACCTGCAAATACTGCTTTGCGGATTTTTCACACTGTGATCTTTCATAAAGTTCAGGACAGTTACCGTACTTCTATGAGGGTCAAATAATAACGTTACAACCCGTGGAAACGTAACCCGTGGTAACGTTATAGCAAGTGGAAACACTGTGTCATATATGTGAGCGTTTCGCTCAATACCACCAAACATATTTCTTGCTCTCTGAACTTAAGCGTTTATATTTTAAAATTATGTTTTTAATTACGTTCAATTAAGTTAGAAATTACAAACTAAGCAGCTAAACTAAATATCAATGAAAAACTGGTGAGAGATAGAAGACTTTTCCGATTTATGTTTTCATTTCTTTATAAATTACAGTAAATTTTAACTTAATTTTGACAGTTTACAATTAGATTATATCAGTATCTAAATAAAATTTTATATTTTAATTACTTATTTTAAATATCTATTTATAACTTGACTATGTATTTTACCATACAAGTTTGTTTAGGTTACCGGTAAAAATATACCATAAATAACTGTATCACAAGTTTAAACCAGGATAAAACCAATTTATTTTATAAGTACCTCCTACTCGAACTATTTATAAATAATTTTCTTATGCAACCACCCAAGTATTCTTCCTTGGCATTAAAAATAATAGCTTGTCCTTTCTTAAAACATAAAAGTTTTCTGTTTCCCGTGGATTTTCTGACAACGAGTATAGTAAACAGAAAATGAATGCTCTATTAACTGGTTTTATGTACAGTACTCATTGGAATGAGTACTATAAAACTGTAATTCAAGTTTCGAATATACACTTTCACAAGGATTTTTAAACACTGGTCCATTGCTGAATAAGGCTCACATTTTGGAAGGAAAATGTTTTTTTCTGATTCGAAGTTTTCGATTGTAGGACTGAAGATCCCAGGGTAGCCCGATCAAGGGTCGATCATAAAATATTTTGGCGAGGCTTGACTCAGGGTCCCCTCCCTAGCCCTCATTAGTCCTGGGATCTTCTGTCACGCCTCGAAAAAGAGGTATACGGCACTCGGGCCTCCACCTCGACCTGACAAAGGGGGACTGCTGGGACTAGGTGTTCTCGACGGCCCTGTCTATCTCCTCCTTCGTAATTAGTTTCACGCTCACAGTTGTGTTATAGGATTTGTATTGCAAATCTTAGACTAAAACTTTATGTTTTTCTGCTAGTCTTAAAACTGAATTATTAAACTTATCGAACACCTGTTGAAACAGACAAAAAATAAGTAGGTTATGGTTAGGTTATGGTTATGGTTATGGTTATGGTATAGGTTATGGTTTTTATATCAACCAGACTATGATTAAATTTATATAGAGTATAACTTTATACAACCGCACCAATTCAAAACTGAATCAAATAGAACAAAATTTCTTTTCAACCTACTAAGTAAAGTCAAAATTGCATATAATTTTGTTTTCTAAATGTGTTTTTTTATAGGAAAATCACTTTTATAGTTTTCTTTATACTTGTACAACATTTATCTCGCAAAAAACCTGCGTATTCAGTGAACGTATTATTTTAATGCTATTAATATACTGCAGTTAATGTGCAAATACATTTTCTTTTCGCATCCATATAGAGTTTAAAATGATGTCACAGAAATAGTAACTGGGGCTAGTGTAATTACATTATATCCCGAAATGTGCATTTTCTTCAAACGACGAACCACTTCAACTAGGAGGATAAAATAAAATTATTAAACTGACCCCAAAGAATAACTTAAAAATATTGTTAACTTCTGTAAACTACAGGGTATTCCAAAAACCGAAGATCACTAGTTCGAATCTCGGAAATTTCAAATGTATAGTTACGAAAACCACTTATACACCATTTTAAGGCCCTATAACAGACAGGGACCTCGTCTAGTCGCCACCCCGTCAGATCGCCACCCCGACAGATCGCCACCTTTTCAAATTAGTTTGGAGGTGGGGATCTGTCGATCTGACGGTAGCGTACCCGACAGATCGCCACCTCGGAGTAAAGAAGGTGGCGATCTGTCGGGGTGGCGACTTGATGTAGCCGTGCGAGGTGGCGATCTGTCGGGTACTCTTAACGACAGATCACCACCCCGCACGGCCGCGACAAGTAGCCACCAAGACAGATCGCCACCTATTTCATGAAGGTAGTAGAATCTACGGACTAACCTACAAATTATTTACACTCGTGGAATCCCTAGTTCTTTTAAAATATAAAGATATAAGATTTGCCAAACATTTTTCTTATAAAAAAAACAAAGTAACAAAAGAAGTAATCAAACATTAAACGGATGGTGAAAATAAAACATATCATGATGAGAAGTATAATCAAGTAAATACATAGAATTGTGACGTAACACAATAGGGGAAGTAGAATAATATAAACAATCTACACACGTACAAAGTTTGATGGTCCCGACTCTCGTTATAACCATGAGCTTACTTCTTTACTTATTTGTTCTTTACTCATTACTTCATATTCATCTATTTTATGTATATTTCCTACGTCTTGCATGAAATAAATAAAATACAGTATTTTGTTTTATTGTAAGACTATTTTATTACATAATTTGCTGTTACAACACATACCATACAAATTAAATACCTCCGTCACAGCAAACCTGCGTACTCAGCGAATTTCCAATGCATATTAATTTATCTTAATACCACATAAAGCCACATACCAAGTTTCATCAATATACATTCATAAATAAACGATTTATGACATTTTAATTATTCTCTATAAGAATAACATGGCGGCTGAGTATGCAGGTTTGCTGAGATAAGGAACACTAAAAATGGGCTTTTATACAAATATCAATATAACTCAACTAGGTAAAGCCACATACCAAGTTCTATTAATTTATGTTCATAATTAAAGGAGATAACACGTTAATTATTCTCCATAAAGAATAACATGGGGCTGAGTATGCAGGTTTGCTGCTACGGGAACTATCGGGCAAAAAATGGGTTTTTGTGCAAATATCAATAGACCACAATGAAATGAAACAATGTACCAAGTTTTGTCAGGATAAGTTGATAAATAAGCGAGATATACATTTTTTCTTATCCTCCATAAGAATAACATTGGACAACGTACTGTGTTTAGCACTTTCAATATCTCAGTAACCAATTGACGTAGAGCAATGATTAAAACATCAAATTGTGCGTCTTTTTAAGCTGATTCCAATGCTAAAAAAATAATTTTACTTTTTCAAAAATTGTATGTAAAAAACTCAAAAATCCCATTTTTGGGGTACAAAACCCCCCCAAAATACCCCTTCGGATAGGTCGATCTATCTGGTTTTCGAACTTAAAGTCATAAATGCTGCTTTACACGTTTATACCAGATTTCGTCAAAATCGGATGAATTTTACGAGAGTTATCGTGCTCACGGACACACACACACACACACACACACACACACATATATATATATATATCTATATATATACAGTTTCGAACGAATGGTGTTTTTGGGGTCTGGGGACCTCAAAACGAAAAGTTATCATGGTTCCGGGCCTAGGTCTTACCATGCCGACTACGGTAATAGCTTCTTCCCTATAGGGGAAATTCGCTAAAAGTTATTTAGTATTCTATGATGTGCTATGGTGACCGCGACGGTGTCAGGACAGATGCGCGGACGGACATTTGAGCGCGTGTGAACCTTTATAACTACGGCTCTTGGCTCAGTCAGGACATGTATTTTGATCCACGGTCAAACCAGATAGAAAACGGAGCTCAAAAATGTTACACTTCCCCTCCCCCAAATTCCCTCCTTCGGTTTTGCCCTCCATGTGGATAACAACACTATCTGCCCAAACCCACTTGTATATGAATTTAGTAAAATGTAGTATTTACATTTTTTGCGTTAATTTCACCTGCAAATACTGCTTTGCGGATTTTTCACACTGTGATCTTTCATAAAGTTCAGGACAGTTACCGTACTTCTATGAGGGTCAAATAATAACGTTACAACCCGTGGAAACGTAACCCGTGGTAACGTTATAGCAAGTGGAAACACTGTGTCATATATGTGAGCGTTTCGCTCAATACCACCAAACATATTTCTTGCTCTCTGAACTTAAGCGTTTATATTTTAAAATTATGTTTTTAATTACGTTCAATTAAGTTAGAAATTACAAACTAAGCAGCTAAACTAAATATCAATGAAAAACTGGTGAGAGATAGAAGACTTTTCCGATTTATGTTTTCATTTCTTTATAAATTACAGTAAATTTTAACTTAATTTTGACAGTTTACAATTAGATTATATCAGTATCTAAATAAAATTTTATATTTTAATTACTTATTTTAAATATCTATTTATAACTTGACTATGTATTTTACCATACAAGTTTGTTTAGGTTACCGGTAAAAATATACCATAAATAACTGTATCACAAGTTTAAACCAGGATAAAACCAATTTATTTTATAAGTACCTCCTACTCGAACTATTTATAAATAATTTTCTTATGCAACCACCCAAGTATTCTTCCTTGGCATTAAAAATAATAGCTTGTCCTTTCTTAAAACATAAAAGTTTTCTGTTTCCCGTGGATTTTCTGACAACGAGTATAGTAAACAGAAAATGAATGCTCTATTAACTGGTTTTATGTACAGTACTCATTGGAATGAGTACTATAAAACTGTAATTCAAGTTTCGAATATACACTTTCACAAGGATTTTTAAACACTGGTCCATTGCTGAATAAGGCTCACATTTTGGAAGGAAAATGTTTTTTTCTGATTCGAAGTTTTCGATTGTAGGACTGAAGATCCCAGGGTAGCCCGATCAAGGGTCGATCATAAAATATTTTGGCGAGGCTTGACTCAGGGTCCCCTCCCTAGCCCTCATTAGTCCTGGGATCTTCTGTCACGCCTCGAAAAAGAGGTATACGGCACTCGGGCCTCCACCTCGACCTGACAAAGGGGGACTGCTGGGACTAGGTGTTCTCGACGGCCCTGTCTATCTCCTCCTTCGTAATTAGTTTCACGCTCACAGTTGTGTTATAGGATTTGTATTGCAAATCTTAGACTAAAACTTTATGTTTTTCTGCTAGTCTTAAAACTGAATTATTAAACTTATCGAACACCTGTTGAAACAGACAAAAAATAAGTAGGTTATGGTTAGGTTATGGTTATGGTTATGGTTATGGTATAGGTTATGGTTTTTATATCAACCAGACTATGATTAAATTTATATAGAGTATAACTTTATACAACCGCACCAATTCAAAACTGAATCAAATAGAACAAAATTTGTTTTCAACCTACTAAGTAAAGTCAAAATTGCATATAATTTTGTTTTCTAAATGTGTTTTTTTATAGGAAAATCACTTTTATAGTTTTCTTTATACTTGTACAACATTTATCTCGCAAAAAACCTGCGTATTCAGTGAACGTATTATTTTAATGCTATTAATATACTGCAGTTAATGTGCAAATACATTTTCTTTTCGCATCCATATAGAGTTTAAAATGATGTCACAGAAATAGTAACTGGGGCTAGTGTAATTACATTATATCCCGAAATGTGCATTTTCTTCAAACGACGAACCACTTCAACTAGGAGGATAAAATAAAATTATTAAACTGACCCCAAAGAATAACTTAAAAATATTGTTAACTTCTGTAAACTACAGGGTATTCCAAAAACCGAAGATCACTAGTTCGAATCTCGGAAATTTCAAATGTATAGTTACGAAAACCACTTATACACCATTTTAAGGCCCTATAACAGACAGGGACCTCGTCTAGTCGCCACCCCGTCAGATCGCCACCCCGACAGATCGCCACCTTTTCAAATTAGTTTGGAGGTGGGGATCTGTCGATCTGACGGTAGCGTACCCGACAGATCGCCACCTCGGAGTAAAGAAGGTGGCGATCTGTCGGGGTGGCGACTTGATGTAGCCGTGCGAGGTGGCGATCTGTCGGGTACTCTTAACGACAGATCACCACCCCGCACGGCCGCGACAAGTAGCCACCAAGACAGATCGCCACCTATTTCATGAAGGTAGTAGAATCTACGGACTAACCTACAAATTATTTACACTCGTGGAATCCCTAGTTCTTTTAAAATATAAAGATATAAGATTTGCCAAACATTTTTCTTATAAAAAAAACAAAGTAACAAAAGAAGTAATCAAACATTAAACGGATGGTGAAAATAAAACATATCATGATGAGAAGTATAATCAAGTAAATACATAGAATTGTGACGTAACACAATAGGGGAAGTAGAATAATATAAACAATCTACACACGTACAAAGTTTGATGGTCCCGACTCTCGTTATAACCATGAGCTTACTTCTTTACTTATTTGTTCTTTACTCATTACTTCATATTCATCTATTTTATGTATATTTCCTACGTCTTGCATGAAATAAATAAAATACAGTATTTTGTTTTATTGTAAGACTATTTTATTACATAATTTGCTGTTACAACACATACCATACAAATTAAATACCTCCGTCACAGCAAACCTGCGTACTCAGCGAATTTCCAATGCATATTAATTTATCTTAATACCACATAAAGCCACATACCAAGTTTCATCAATATACATTCATAAATAAACGATTTATGACATTTTAATTATTCTCTATAAGAATAACATGGCGGCTGAGTATGCAGGTTTGCTGAGATAAGGAACACTAAAAATGGGCTTTTATACAAATATCAATATAACTCAACTAGGTAAAGCCACATACCAAGTTCTATTAATTTATGTTCATAATTAAAGGAGATAACACGTTAATTATTCTCCATAAAGAATAACATGGGGCTGAGTATGCAGGTTTGCTGCTACGGGAACTATCGGGCAAAAAATGGGTTTTTGTGCAAATATCAATAGACCACAATGAAATGAAACAATGTACCAAGTTTTGTCAGGATAAGTTGATAAATAAGCGAGATATACATTTTTTCTTATCCTCCATAAGAATAACATTGGACAACGTACTGTGTTTAGCACTTTCAATATCTCAGTAACCAATTGACGTAGAGCAATGATTAAAACATCAAATTGTGCGTCTTTTTAAGCTGATTCCAATGCTAAAAAAATAATTTTACTTTTTCAAAAATTGTATGTAAAAAACTCAAAAATCTATTTTTGGGGTACAAAACCCCCCCCAAAATACCCCTTCGGATAGGTCGATCTATCTGGTTTTCGAACTTAAAGTCATAAATGCTGCTTTACACGTTTATACCAGATTTCGTCAAAATCGGATGAATTTTACGAGAGTTATCGTGCTCACGGACACACACACACACACACACACACATATATATATATATATATCTATATATATACAGTTTCGAACGAATGGTGTTTTTGGGGTCTGGGGACCTCAAAACGAAAAGTTATCATGGTTCCGGGCCTAGGTCTTACCATGCCGACTACGGTAATAGCTTCTTCCCTATAGGGGAAATTCGCTAAAAGTTATTTAGTATTCTATGATGTGCTATGGTGACCGCGACGGTGTCAGGACAGATGCGCGGACGGACATTTGAGCGCGTGTGAACCTTTATAACTACGGCTCTTGGCTCAGTCAGGACATGTATTTTGATCCACGGTCAAACCAGATAGAAAACGGAGCTCAAAAATGTTACACTTCCCCTCCCCCAAATTCCCTCCTTCGGTTTTGCCCTCCATGTGGATAACAACACTATCTGCCCAAACCCACTTGTATATGAATTTAGTAAAATGTAGTATTTACATTTTTTGCGTTAATTTCACCTGCAAATACTGCTTTGCGGATTTTTCACACTGTGATCTTTCATAAAGTTCAGGACAGTTACCGTACTTCTATGAGGGTCAAATAATAACGTTACAACCCGTGGAAACGTAACCCGTGGTAACGTTATAGCAAGTGGAAACACTGTGTCATATATGTGAGCGTTTCGCTCAATACCACCAAACATATTTCTTGCTCTCTGAACTTAAGCGTTTATATTTTAAAATTATGTTTTTAATTACGTTCAATTAAGTTAGAAATTACAAACTAAGCAGCTAAACTAAATATCAATGAAAAACTGGTGAGAGATAGAAGACTTTTCCGATTTATGTTTTCATTTCTTTATAAATTACAGTAAATTTTAACTTAATTTTGACAGTTTACAATTAGATTATATCAGTATCTAAATAAAATTTTATATTTTAATTACTTATTTTAAATATCTATTTATAACTTGACTATGTATTTTACCATACAAGTTTGTTTAGGTTACCGGTAAAAATATACCATAAATAACTGTATCACAAGTTTAAACCAGGATAAAACCAATTTATTTTATAAGTACCTCCTACTCGAACTATTTATAAATAATTTTCTTATGCAACCACCCAAGTATTCTTCCTTGGCATTAAAAATAATAGCTTGTCCTTTCTTAAAACATAAAAGTTTTCTGTTTCCCGTGGATTTTCTGACAACGAGTATAGTAAACAGAAAATGAATGCTCTATTAACTGGTTTTATGTACAGTACTCATTGGAATGAGTACTATAAAACTGTAATTCAAGTTTCGAATATACACTTTCACAAGGATTTTTAAACACTGGTCCATTGCTGAATAAGGCTCACATTTTGGAAGGAAAATGTTTTTTTCTGATTCGAAGTTTTCGATTGTAGGACTGAAGATCCCAGGGTAGCCCGATCAAGGGTCGATCATAAAATATTTTGGCGAGGCTTGACTCAGGGTCCCCTCCCTAGCCCTCATTAGTCCTGGGATCTTCTGTCACGCCTCGAAAAAGAGGTATACGGCACTCGGGCCTCCACCTCGACCTGACAAAGGGGGACTGCTGGGACTAGGTGTTCTCGACGGCCCTGTCTATCTCCTCCTTCGTAATTAGTTTCACGCTCACAGTTGTGTTATAGGATTTGTATTGCAAATCTTAGACTAAAACTTTATGTTTTTCTGCTAGTCTTAAAACTGAATTATTAAACTTATCGAACACCTGTTGAAACAGACAAAAAATAAGTAGGTTATGGTTAGGTTATGGTTATGGTTATGGTTATGGTATAGGTTATGGTTTTTATATCAACCAGACTATGATTAAATTTATATAGAGTATAACTTTATACAACCGCACCAATTCAAAACTGAATCAAATAGAACAAAATTTCTTTTCAACCTACTAAGTAAAGTCAAAATTGCATATAATTTTGTTTTCTAAATGTGTTTTTTTATAGGAAAATCACTTTTATAGTTTTCTTTATACTTGTACAACATTTATCTCGCAAAAAACCTGCGTATTCAGTGAACGTATTATTTTAATGCTATTAATATACTGCAGTTAATGTGCAAATACATTTTCTTTTCGCATCCATATAGAGTTTAAAATGATGTCACAGAAATAGTAACTGGGGCTAGTGTAATTACATTATATCCCGAAATGTGCATTTTCTTCAAACGACGAACCACTTCAACTAGGAGGATAAAATAAAATTATTAAACTGACCCCAAAGAATAACTTAAAAATATTGTTAACTTCTGTAAACTACAGGGTATTCCAAAAACCGAAGATCACTAGTTCGAATCTCGGAAATTTCAAATGTATAGTTACGAAAACCACTTATACACCATTTTAAGGCCCTATAACAGACAGGGACCTCGTCTAGTCGCCACCCCGTCAGATCGCCACCCCGACAGATCGCCACCTTTTCAAATTAGTTTGGAGGTGGGGATCTGTCGATCTGACGGTAGCGTACCCGACAGATCGCCACCTCGGAGTAAAGAAGGTGGCGATCTGTCGGGGTGGCGACTTGATGTAGCCGTGCGAGGTGGCGATCTGTCGGGTACTCTTAACGACAGATCACCACCCCGCACGGCCGCGACAAGTAGCCACCAAGACAGATCGCCACCTATTTCATGAAGGTAGTAGAATCTACGGACTAACCTACAAATTATTTACACTCGTGGAATCCCTAGTTCTTTTAAAATATAAAGATATAAGATTTGCCAAACATTTTTCTTATAAAAAAAACAAAGTAACAAAAGAAGTAATCAAACATTAAACGGATGGTGAAAATAAAACATATCATGATGAGAAGTATAATCAAGTAAATACATAGAATTGTGACGTAACACAATAGGGGAAGTAGAATAATATAAACAATCTACACACGTACAAAGTTTGATGGTCCCGACTCTCGTTATAACCATGAGCTTACTTCTTTACTTATTTGTTCTTTACTCATTACTTCATATTCATCTATTTTATGTATATTTCCTACGTCTTGCATGAAATAAATAAAATACAGTATTTTGTTTTATTGTAAGACTATTTTATTACATAATTTGCTGTTACAACACATACCATACAAATTAAATACCTCCGTCACAGCAAACCTGCGTACTCAGCGAATTTCCAATGCATATTAATTTATCTTAATACCACATAAAGCCACATACCAAGTTTCATCAATATACATTCATAAATAAACGATTTATGACATTTTAATTATTCTCTATAAGAATAACATGGCGGCTGAGTATGCAGGTTTGCTGAGATAAGGAACACTAAAAATGGGCTTTTATACAAATATCAATATAACTCAACTAGGTAAAGCCACATACCAAGTTCTATTAATTTATGTTCATAATTAAAGGAGATAACACGTTAATTATTCTCCATAAAGAATAACATGGGGCTGAGTATGCAGGTTTGCTGCTACGGGAACTATCGGGCAAAAAATGGGTTTTTGTGCAAATATCAATAGACCACAATGAAATGAAACAATGTACCAAGTTTTGTCAGGATAAGTTGATAAATAAGCGAGATATACATTTTTTCTTATCCTCCATAAGAATAACATTGGACAACGTACTGTGTTTAGCACTTTCAATATCTCAGTAACCAATTGACGTAGAGCAATGATTAAAACATCAAATTGTGCGTCTTTTTAAGCTGATTCCAATGCTAAAAAAATAATTTTACTTTTTCAAAAATTGTATGTAAAAAACTCAAAAATCCCATTTTTGGGGTACAAAACCCCCCCAAAATACCCCTTCGGATAGGTCGATCTATCTGGTTTTCGAACTTAAAGTCATAAATGCTGCTTTACACGTTTATACCAGATTTCGTCAAAATCGGATGAATTTTACGAGAGTTATCGTGCTCACGGACACACACACACACACACACACACACACATATATATATATATCTATATATATACAGTTTCGAACGAATGGTGTTTTTGGGGTCTGGGGACCTCAAAACGAAAAGTTATCATGGTTCCGGGCCTAGGTCTTACCATGCCGACTACGGTAATAGCTTCTTCCCTATAGGGGAAATTCGCTAAAAGTTATTTAGTATTCTATGATGTGCTATGGTGACCGCGACGGTGTCAGGACAGATGCGCGGACGGACATTTGAGCGCGTGTGAACCTTTATAACTACGGCTCTTGGCTCAGTCAGGACATGTATTTTGATCCACGGTCAAACCAGATAGAAAACGGAGCTCAAAAATGTTACACTTCCCCTCCCCCAAATTCCCTCCTTCGGTTTTGCCCTCCATGTGGATAACAACACTATCTGCCCAAACCCACTTGTATATGAATTTAGTAAAATGTAGTATTTACATTTTTTGCGTTAATTTCACCTGCAAATACTGCTTTGCGGATTTTTCACACTGTGATCTTTCATAAAGTTCAGGACAGTTACCGTACTTCTATGAGGGTCAAATAATAACGTTACAACCCGTGGAAACGTAACCCGTGGTAACGTTATAGCAAGTGGAAACACTGTGTCATATATGTGAGCGTTTCGCTCAATACCACCAAACATATTTCTTGCTCTCTGAACTTAAGCGTTTATATTTTAAAATTATGTTTTTAATTACGTTCAATTAAGTTAGAAATTACAAACTAAGCAGCTAAACTAAATATCAATGAAAAACTGGTGAGAGATAGAAGACTTTTCCGATTTATGTTTTCATTTCTTTATAAATTACAGTAAATTTTAACTTAATTTTGACAGTTTACAATTAGATTATATCAGTATCTAAATAAAATTTTATATTTTAATTACTTATTTTAAATATCTATTTATAACTTGACTATGTATTTTACCATACAAGTTTGTTTAGGTTACCGGTAAAAATATACCATAAATAACTGTATCACAAGTTTAAACCAGGATAAAACCAATTTATTTTATAAGTACCTCCTACTCGAACTATTTATAAATAATTTTCTTATGCAACCACCCAAGTATTCTTCCTTGGCATTAAAAATAATAGCTTGTCCTTTCTTAAAACATAAAAGTTTTCTGTTTCCCGTGGATTTTCTGACAACGAGTATAGTAAACAGAAAATGAATGCTCTATTAACTGGTTTTATGTACAGTACTCATTGGAATGAGTACTATAAAACTGTAATTCAAGTTTCGAATATACACTTTCACAAGGATTTTTAAACACTGGTCCATTGCTGAATAAGGCTCACATTTTGGAAGGAAAATGTTTTTTTCTGATTCGAAGTTTTCGATTGTAGGACTGAAGATCCCAGGGTAGCCCGATCAAGGGTCGATCATAAAATATTTTGGCGAGGCTTGACTCAGGGTCCCCTCCCTAGCCCTCATTAGTCCTGGGATCTTCTGTCACGCCTCGAAAAAGAGGTATACGGCACTCGGGCCTCCACCTCGACCTGACAAAGGGGGACTGCTGGGACTAGGTGTTCTCGACGGCCCTGTCTATCTCCTCCTTCGTAATTAGTTTCACGCTCACAGTTGTGTTATAGGATTTGTATTGCAAATCTTAGACTAAAACTTTATGTTTTTCTGCTAGTCTTAAAACTGAATTATTAAACTTATCGAACACCTGTTGAAACAGACAAAAAATAAGTAGGTTATGGTTAGGTTATGGTTATGGTTATGGTTATGGTATAGGTTATGGTTTTTATATCAACCAGACTATGATTAAATTTATATAGAGTATAACTTTATACAACCGCACCAATTCAAAACTGAATCAAATAGAACAAAATTTCTTTTCAACCTACTAAGTAAAGTCAAAATTGCATATAATTTTGTTTTCTAAATGTGTTTTTTTATAGGAAAATCACTTTTATAGTTTTCTTTATACTTGTACAACATTTATCTCGCAAAAAACCTGCGTATTCAGTGAACGTATTATTTTAATGCTATTAATATACTGCAGTTAATGTGCAAATACATTTTCTTTTCGCATCCATATAGAGTTTAAAATGATGTCACAGAAATAGTAACTGGGGCTAGTGTAATTACATTATATCCCGAAATGTGCATTTTCTTCAAACGACGAACCACTTCAACTAGGAGGATAAAATAAAATTATTAAACTGACCCCAAAGAATAACTTAAAAATATTGTTAACTTCTGTAAACTACAGGGTATTCCAAAAACCGAAGATCACTAGTTCGAATCTCGGAAATTTCAAATGTATAGTTACGAAAACCACTTATACACCATTTTAAGGCCCTATAACAGACAGGGACCTCGTCTAGTCGCCACCCCGTCAGATCGCCACCCCGACAGATCGCCACCTTTTCAAATTAGTTTGGAGGTGGGGATCTGTCGATCTGACGGTAGCGTACCCGACAGATCGCCACCTCGGAGTAAAGAAGGTGGCGATCTGTCGGGGTGGCGACTTGATGTAGCCGTGCGAGGTGGCGATCTGTCGGGTACTCTTAACGACAGATCACCACCCCGCACGGCCGCGACAAGTAGCCACCAAGACAGATCGCCACCTATTTCATGAAGGTAGTAGAATCTACGGACTAACCTACAAATTATTTACACTCGTGGAATCCCTAGTTCTTTTAAAATATAAAGATATAAGATTTGACAAACATTTTTCTTATAAAAAAAACAAAGTAACAAAAGAAGTAATCAAACATTAAACGGATGGTGAAAATAAAACATATCATGATGAGAAGTATAATCAAGTAAATACATAGAATTGTGACGTAACACAATAGGGGAAGTAGAATAATATAAACAATCTACACACGTACAAAGTTTGATGGTCCCGACTCTCGTTATAACCATGAGCTTACTTCTTTACTTATTTGTTCTTTACTCATTACTTCATATTCATCTATTTTATGTATATTTCCTACGTCTTGCATGAAATAAATAAAATACAGTATTTTGTTTTATTGTAAGACTATTTTATTACATAATTTGCTGTTACAACACATACCATACAAATTAAATACCTCCGTCACAGCAAACCTGCGTACTCAGCGAATTTCCAATGCATATTAATTTATCTTAATACCACATAAAGCCACATACCAAGTTTCATCAATATACATTCATAAATAAACGATTTATGACATTTTAATTATTCTCTATAAGAATAACATGGCGGCTGAGTATGCAGGTTTGCTGAGATAAGGAACACTAAAAATGGGCTTTTATACAAATATCAATATAACTCAACTAGGTAAAGCCACATACCAAGTTCTATTAATTTATGTTCATAATTAAAGGAGATAACACGTTAATTATTCTCCATAAAGAATAACATGGGGCTGAGTATGCAGGTTTGCTGCTACGGGAACTATCGGGCAAAAAATGGGTTTTTGTGCAAATATCAATAGACCACAATGAAATGAAACAATGTACCAAGTTTTGTCAGGATAAGTTGATAAATAAGCGAGATATACATTTTTTCTTATCCTCCATAAGAATAACATTGGACAACGTACTGTGTTTAGCACTTTCAATATCTCAGTAACCAATTGACGTAGAGCAATGATTAAAACATCAAATTGTGCGTCTTTTTAAGCTGATTCCAATGCTAAAAAAATAATTTTACTTTTTCAAAAATTGTATGTAAAAAACTCAAAAATCCCATTTTTGGGGTACAAAACCCCCCCCAAAATACCCCTTCGGATAGGTCGATCTATCTGGTTTTCGAACTTAAAGTCATAAATGCTGCTTTACACGTTTATACCAGATTTCGTCAAAATCGGATGAATTTTACGAGAGTTATCGTGCTCACGGACACACACACACACACACACACACATATATATATATATATCTATATATATACAGTTTCGAACGAATGGTGTTTTTGGGGTCTGGGGACCTCAAAACGAAAAGTTATCATGGTTCCGGGCCTAGGTCTTACCATGCCGACTACGGTAATAGCTTCTTCCCTATAGGGGAAATTCGCTAAAAGTTATTTAGTATTCTATGATGTGCTATGGTGACCGCGACGGTGTCAGGACAGATGCGCGGACGGACATTTGAGCGCGTGTGAACCTTTATAACTACGGCTCTTGGCTCAGTCAGGACATGTATTTTGATCCACGGTCAAACCAGATAGAAAACGGAGCTCAAAAATGTTACACTTCCCCTCCCCCAAATTCCCTCCTTCGGTTTTGCCCTCCATGTGGATAACAACACTATCTGCCCAAACCCACTTGTATATGAATTTAGTAAAATGTAGTATTTACATTTTTTGCGTTAATTTCACCTGCAAATACTGCTTTGCGGATTTTTCACACTGTGATCTTTCATAAAGTTCAGGACAGTTACCGTACTTCTATGAGGGTCAAATAATAACGTTACAACCCGTGGAAACGTAACCCGTGGTAACGTTATAGCAAGTGGAAACACTGTGTCATATATGTGAGCGTTTCGCTCAATACCACCAAACATATTTCTTGCTCTCTGAACTTAAGCGTTTATATTTTAAAATTATGTTTTTAATTACGTTCAATTAAGTTAGAAATTACAAACTAAGCAGCTAAACTAAATATCAATGAAAAACTGGTGAGAGATAGAAGACTTTTCCGATTTATGTTTTCATTTCTTTATAAATTACAGTAAATTTTAACTTAATTTTGACAGTTTACAATTAGATTATATCAGTATCTAAATAAAATTTTATATTTTAATTACTTATTTTAAATATCTATTTATAACTTGACTATGTATTTTACCATACAAGTTTGTTTAGGTTACCGGTAAAAATATACCATAAATAACTGTATCACAAGTTTAAACCAGGATAAAACCAATTTATTTTATAAGTACCTCCTACTCGAACTATTTATAAATAATTTTCTTATGCAACCACCCAAGTATTCTTCCTTGGCATTAAAAATAATAGCTTGTCCTTTCTTAAAACATAAAAGTTTTCTGTTTCCCGTGGATTTTCTGACAACGAGTATAGTAAACAGAAAATGAATGCTCTATTAACTGGTTTTATGTACAGTACTCATTGGAATGAGTACTATAAAACTGTAATTCAAGTTTCGAATATACACTTTCACAAGGATTTTTAAACACTGGTCCATTGCTGAATAAGGCTCACATTTTGGAAGGAAAATGTTTTTTTCTGATTCGAAGTTTTCGATTGTAGGACTGAAGATCCCAGGGTAGCCCGATCAAGGGTCGATCATAAAATATTTTGGCGAGGCTTGACTCAGGGTCCCCTCCCTAGCCCTCATTAGTCCTGGGATCTTCTGTCACGCCTCGAAAAAGAGGTATACGGCACTCGGGCCTCCACCTCGACCTGACAAAGGGGGACTGCTGGGACTAGGTGTTCTCGACGGCCCTGTCTATCTCCTCCTTCGTAATTAGTTTCACGCTCACAGTTGTGTTATAGGATTTGTATTGCAAATCTTAGACTAAAACTTTATGTTTTTCTGCTAGTCTTAAAACTGAATTATTAAACTTATCGAACACCTGTTGAAACAGACAAAAAATAAGTAGGTTATGGTTAGGTTATGGTTATGGTTATGGTTATGGTATAGGTTATGGTTTTTATATCAACCAGACTATGATTAAATTTATATAGAGTATAACTTTATACAACCGCACCAATTCAAAACTGAATCAAATAGAACAAAATTTCTTTTCAACCTACTAAGTAAAGTCAAAATTGCATATAATTTTGTTTTCTAAATGTGTTTTTTTATAGGAAAATCACTTTTATAGTTTTCTTTATACTTGTACAACATTTATCTCGCAAAAAACCTGCGTATTCAGTGAACGTATTATTTTAATGCTATTAATATACTGCAGTTAATGTGCAAATACATTTTCTTTTCGCATCCATATAGAGTTTAAAATGATGTCACAGAAATAGTAACTGGGGCTAGTGTAATTACATTATATCCCGAAATGTGCATTTTCTTCAAACGACGAACCACTTCAACTAGGAGGATAAAATAAAATTATTAAACTGACCCCAAAGAATAACTTAAAAATATTGTTAACTTCTGTAAACTACAGGGTATTCCAAAAACCGAAGATCACTAGTTCGAATCTCGGAAATTTCAAATGTATAGTTACGAAAACCACTTATACACCATTTTAAGGCCCTATAACAGACAGGGACCTCGTCTAGTCGCCACCCCGTCAGATCGCCACCCCGACAGATCGCCACCTTTTCAAATTAGTTTGGAGGTGGGGATCTGTCGATCTGACGGTAGCGTACCCGACAGATCGCCACCTCGGAGTAAAGAAGGTGGCGATCTGTCGGGGTGGCGACTTGATGTAGCCGTGCGAGGTGGCGATCTGTCGGGTACTCTTAACGACAGATCACCACCCCGCACGGCCGCGACAAGTAGCCACCAAGACAGATCGCCACCTATTTCATGAAGGTAGTAGAATCTACGGACTAACCTACAAATTATTTACACTCGTGGAATCCCTAGTTCTTTTAAAATATAAAGATATAAGATTTGCCAAACATTTTTCTTATAAAAAAAACAAAGTAACAAAAGAAGTAATCAAACATTAAACGGATGGTGAAAATAAAACATATCATGATGAGAAGTATAATCAAGTAAATACATAGAATTGTGACGTAACACAATAGGGGAAGTAGAATAATATAAACAATCTACACACGTACAAAGTTTGATGGTCCCGACTCTCGTTATAACCATGAGCTTACTTCTTTACTTATTTGTTCTTTACTCATTACTTCATATTCATCTATTTTATGTATATTTCCTACGTCTTGCATGAAATAAATAAAATACAGTATTTTGTTTTATTGTAAGACTATTTTATTACATAATTTGCTGTTACAACACATACCATACAAATTAAATACCTCCGTCACAGCAAACCTGCGTACTCAGCGAATTTCCAATGCATATTAATTTATCTTAATACCACATAAAGCCACATACCAAGTTTCATCAATATACATTCATAAATAAACGATTTATGACATTTTAATTATTCTCTATAAGAATAACATGGCGGCTGAGTATGCAGGTTTGCTGAGATAAGGAACACTAAAAATGGGCTTTTATACAAATATCAATATAACTCAACTAGGTAAAGCCACATACCAAGTTCTATTAATTTATGTTCATAATTAAAGGAGATAACACGTTAATTATTCTCCATAAAGAATAACATGGGGCTGAGTATGCAGGTTTGCTGCTACGGGAACTATCGGGCAAAAAATGGGTTTTTGTGCAAATATCAATAGACCACAATGAAATGAAACAATGTACCAAGTTTTGTCAGGATAAGTTGATAAATAAGCGAGATATACATTTTTTCTTATCCTCCATAAGAATAACATTGGACAACGTACTGTGTTTAGCACTTTCAATATCTCAGTAACCAATTGACGTAGAGCAATGATTAAAACATCAAATTGTGCGTCTTTTTAAGCTGATTCCAATGCTAAAAAAATAATTTTACTTTTTCAAAAATTGTATGTAAAAAACTCAAAAATCCCATTTTTGGGGTACAAAACCCCCCCCAAAATACCCCTTCGGATAGGTCGATCTATCTGGTTTTCGAACTTAAAGTCATAAATGCTGCTTTACACGTTTATACCAGATTTCGTCAAAATCGGATGAATTTTACGAGAGTTATCGTGCTCACGGACACACACACACACACACACACACACACACATATATATATATATATCTATATATATACAGTTTCGAACGAATGGTGTTTTTGGGGTCTGGGGACCTCAAAACGAAAAGTTATCATGGTTCCGGGCCTAGGTCTTACCATGCCGACTACGGTAATAGCTTCTTCCCTATAGGGGAAATTCGCTAAAAGTTATTTAGTATTCTATGATGTGCTATGGTGACCGCGACGGTGTCAGGACAGATGCGCGGACGGACATTTGAGCGCGTGTGAACCTTTATAACTACGGCTCTTGGCTCAGTCAGGACATGTATTTTGATCCACGGTCAAACCAGATAGAAAACGGAGCTCAAAAATGTTACACTTCCCCTCCCCCAAATTCCCTCCTTCGGTTTTGCCCTCCATGTGGATAACAACACTATCTGCCCAAACCCACTTGTATATGAATTTAGTAAAATTTAGTATTTACATTTTTTGCGTTAATTTCACCTGCAAATACTGCTTTGCGGATTTTTCACACTGTGATCGCTGTTGACTTTCATAAAGTTCAGGACAGTTACCGTACTTCTATGAGGGTCAAATAATAACGTTACAACCCGTGGAAACGTAACCCGTGGTAACGTTATAGCAAGTGGAAACACTGTGTCATATATGTGAGCGTTTCGCTCAATACCACCAAACATATTTCTTGCTCTCTGAACTTAAGCGTTTATATTTTAAAATTATGTTTTTAATTACGTTCAATTAAGTTAGAAATTACAAACTAAGCAGCTAAACTAAATATCAATGAAAAACTGGTGAGAGATAGAAGACTTTTCCGATTTATGTTTTCATTTCTTTATAAATTACAGTAAATTTTAACTTAATTTTGACAGTTTACAATTAGATTATATCAGTATCTAAATAAAATTTTATATTTTAATTACTTATTTTAAATATCTATTTATAACTTGACTATGTATTTTACCATACAAGTTTGTTTAGGTTACCGGTAAAAATATACCATAAAT
The DNA here is from genome assembly GCA_963675035.1 of Allygus modestus. NCBI lineage: Eukaryota > Metazoa > Arthropoda > Insecta > Hemiptera > Cicadellidae > Allygus > Allygus modestus. The sequence goes on along the minus strand of OY776111.1, from coordinate 375,273,342 downwards.
AACTGTATCACAAGTTTAAACCAGGATAAAACCAATTTATTTTATAAGTACCTCCTACTCGAACTATTTATAAATAATTTTCTTATGCAACCACCCAAGTATTCTTCCTTGGCATTAAAAATAATAGCTTGTCCTTTCTTAAAACATAAAAGTTTTCTGTTTCCCGTGGATTTTCTGACAACGAGTATAGTAAACAGAAAATGAATGCTCTATTAACTGGTTTTATGTACAGTACTCATTGGAATGAGTACTATAAAACTGTAATTCAAGTTTCGAATATACACTTTCACAAGGATTTTTAAACACTGGTCCATTGCTGAATAAGGCTCACATTTTGGAAGGAAAATGTTTTTTTCTGATTCGAAGTTTTCGATTGTAGGACTGAAGATCCCAGGGTAGCCCGATCAAGGGTCGATCATAAAATATTTTGGCGAGGCTTGACTCAGGGTCCCCTCCCTAGCCCTCATTAGTCCTGGGATCTTGTCACGCCTCGAAAAAGAGGTATACGGCACTCGGGCCTCCACCTCGACCTGACAAAGGGGGACTGCTGGGACTAGGTGTTCTCGACGGCCCTGTCTATCTCCTCCTTCGTAATTAGTTTCACGCTCACAGTTGTGTTATAGGATTTGTATTGCAAATCTTAGACTAAAACTTTATGTTTTTCTGCTAGTCTTAAAACTGAATTATTAAACTTATCGAACACCTGTTGAAACAGACAAAAAATAAGTAGGTTATGGTTAGGTTATGGTTATGGTTATGGTTATGGTATAGGTTATGGTTTTTATATCAACCAGACTATGATTAAATTTATATAGAGTATAACTTTATACAACCGCACCAATTCAAAACTGAATCAAATAGAACAAAATTTGTTTTCAACCTACTAAGTAAAGTCAAAATTGCATATAATTTTGTTTTCTAAATGTGTTTTTTTATAGGAAAATCACTTTTATAGTTTTCTTTATCCTTGTACAACATTTATCTCGCAAAAAACCTGCGTATTCAGTGAACGTATTATTTTAATGCTATTAATATACTGCAGTTAATGTGCAAATACATTTTCTTTTCGCATCCATATAGAGTTTAAAATGATGTCACAGAAATAGTAACTGGGGCTAGTGTAATTACATTATATCCCGAAATGTGCATTTTCTCTTTTAATAACATCCTCGGCCAACATCGATAAAGACAGGACAAATAATTAACCACAAAATAAGAATACATAATTCTTTATTGAGAAATAGAAAGATTCGGAAAACTGTTAAAAATTAAAATGGCTAATTTAAAAAGCTGCAGCTAATGGTTTAAATTGTTTGTTTATCTGTCATTTAGCGGTGAAGGTAATCTTCAAAATTATTGTCTAATTATTGGTTTTGATGAAGTTTTAAGGTAGATATGGTGAACCGAAAAGCCTATATGGAGAAATCTATCTATATTATTAATACGCTACATGAAAACTTTGTAAACCATAAGGCTTTTTCGTTACCCCCACATATATACACTAAAACGCGCGTCTAGGTGTGCAGATGTGGAAACGGGCTTTAGATTTCTGATTTAGGCCTCAAGGCTCTGCCCACGGGACTTCCTCCAAGCCTCCAAGTTCATATGGAGGAGAGTTTTATTTGGTTTATGTCACATGTGCTTTTTCTTCATCCAATTAAATTTAAAAAACAGCTGTTACAAGGATTGTATCTAACTACAGACTGTCATTGTTTTGTTTACTATTTAACTATTTACTATTCCCACTTCTCAACACGGGATGCGCAAGCTGCGCATAGAACATTCCGCTAATATATAAATGTACTAGCTGTTACCCGCGGCTTCACTCGTGAACAATTAAACCACATTACAAATATTAACTTGACCAGCACTATAAAATCTTTGTTTACGTTATCAGGTCTTTATTTTAATGTGATATATAAGCTCATACACAATGTTACCTTAATAGGTTCAGTCGTGTTTGGATACGATGAATCATTCATCTATACATACAACCAAACTGTCACATTTAGAATATTAGTATGATATATTTTTTATATCTATGAAAATATAAGGGAAAATCTGTCATAACTGCAGTCAAAAAGAGCAAACTACCCACATAAGGAAATAATGGAGATTGAATTATTTTTTGTTGTACTGTTTTATATTGAAATACAGGGTAGGAACTACAACCATTAGTCAATATTTTATTTAAATTACTGCAAAATAAGTGACCCAAGGTGTGAGGTGTTATTGGCGCCCCTTGTCAACCTTCATCAAACTCGATGACAATCCCAAGAGCGAGGCTTGACTCAGGATCCCCGCTCGACCCCTCATTAGTGCAGGGACCTTCGGTCAAGCCTCGTCAAAACAGGTAAATAATTTTCAGGTAAATTTTAACCCTGGGATCTTCAGTCCGTCTACCGAAGTTTTCCTAGACGTAATCTACAAGTTTCCTTACATTCCGAGCTGCAGGAATTTCGGTCATCACGTTAGTAGATATGAATAAGACGACAATACTCATACCAGAGGATATGAATAAGTGGGTTAGTTGCGTTTTCGTGATGTTCCAGCAGGTGGGCATACCCTGGCCCACTGCTGTAGCTGTTGTAGAGCGCTTGGGCCCTTTTCAAGGATTACTCATAGTTCCCAAACCGCATTCTTTAGTGACAGTGCAGCATAAAGGCGGCCGTGTTTCTCGGAAGGGTTAACTTCCCCCATACTCGGGTAATATAATTACAGACATATTCTGTTACATAGCAAAAACGTTGCGATACGTTCATGTTACATTAGAATGTGGGGAAAGGGGAATTTTTATAAGATTTTAAAGTATAATAAGTTAACACACGTGTATTCATTGTAATAGTGTGACCTGAGAGTTGTCCCACCTAATAAGAGTTAACTAATTTTACTGCATAAAGTTTGTGTAATACATCATATACCTCATACATCATATATCTTATCTGCTAAAATTACAACATCATAAACGAACAACTATAATAACATTCGCCATACTATTAAAAAAAGGTCACATAAAAATTAATTCACTATAAAAAAAAATATTTTTGTTCTAAAATCAAGCCGTTAGAGCCCTCACGTAAAATCGCGCGATTTATTCACAACTAAAATGGCGTCTAATAAATGTTTAGGCATTTTTGAAGCTTGTTTTAAATTATCAAGAATAGGTAACTAAAACTTGTTTTTAAGCAACCCCACATATTAACAATTTTAAATTCAATAGCTTTTTTCATTGTCCTCATTTTCAAAACGGGATATCAATGTTTACAGATATGACCACTCCTTCCACTCATTTACAGTACCTACAAGTACAAGAGTCCAATACTATGTTTAATGTAATACGAAACCTGTAATCTTGATTTCCTTTTAAACTTAAATTTATATTATATATATCCAAAAGTTATCTCATTGTCATACGTAATAGAATTTTATGAAAATCTTCATAACGTTGAATCTCAGGGGCGTTTAAGATTACTGATATAGGCTACCCACTGATTATCAATTGTTTGGCAATAAAAGAAGTTGGAGTCTCTACGCGTGCATGGAAGATATTTTGTTCAAAATCGTCGTGGAATAAACATTTTTATTTTATTGTTAATATTATGGGCTATTGGTAAACTATATACATCATAAACAAAAAAACATTGAAGTAGGTTAAATATACGTACTTATAGCCATGCATATTGTATTCTTTATATGTTTAGAAACAATGCAGTAGATATATATAAATACTTGTGTTGTTAAAGACAACTTATTATACAATAACTTCATTCCAATAAAAAAGTTTTGTTGTATGGATGGATTGTAGGATGGTATTATCAATAGTTTTAAGACGTCTCGTATAATTAAGAAACTAGTGTCAATCATTTTATAAGAGTGAAAGTTGGAGAGAATAAATCTGACCGAGAATAAATAGTTACTTATTCTAATTTCCTGCACAATATTTTTTCACTTTCACAAAAAAATTAAATAAACATAATTACCGTGTTTTAACACTACTTATTTTGTACAATATATATTTGGGCAAAACAAATTTTGGTCGAACATAATTCTAGTTTTGCACGCTTACAAAAGATTCATATTCCATGCTATAGCCCGGAAAAATGTAGTTGATTATCTAAAAAATTAAAGCAAGTGCGGTTCTTAGTTTTCTTAATTACCTAATTAATTTTTGCTTATTGCCAGCCTACAATCCATGCGATTTGAATAAATTAAATGTAACTATAACATAGAAATATTTAACCAATTACTCTTTGTTTTCTACAATCTTGGAGTCTGCAACATTTTTAAAATAGTAGATTGACTGAAACATTATGAGATTATTTTTAACAAATACCCTTTATTGGATGACGAATGCAAATTATTAACCTACATTTGATTATTTTATTTGTAATACCTATGTCATATTTATAAATACAGTAACACTTTTATAAAGTACTGCTTTCATGATTTTTTTCATGAGTTTGAAGCATTTCTTCAAGTTTTTTCCATTTTATAAATTTTAAGTAGAGTTTAATTCTACTTTTACTTTTTTTAAATTAGTAATGTAGTATTGATCGAGTGAAAAGTATTATAATATTACATTTGTATGTACAATAATCAGACATACTTATTAAACAATAAGAAATATAGGTTTTAAATGTTGTTAACTTTTTGTTAGGCTTTAATTGAACAATATTCCTTTCCCAAACAACATCAACTGTATTACTTAATCCATAATCTAAGATAACTAACAATAATTTTTGAAAGTTCACTAAAATTCAACCTAAAGCTAGAATTTTAACCATAATTGAAAAATTCTTTCACACCTGAAAACCTTTCGTACACTTGATATTTAGGAGAAAGTGAATGAGGGAAATACTGAACGGCTTACGCCCAACCTGTGCACGTAGTGCAAAATATTATTCAATATAAATATTTAACACCCCAGACTACACAACAAGGAACAATTATTTGTTTAATACTACTTTATTTGTATATCAAACTATACATTATCTCTGCACACGTTATGTCATAATATTTGTTTGGTATTAATACGTTTAAAGCGTGCAACACTGCCACGAAACTCGTTGATAGTTTATTTTGTTGTTATTGTACAATTAGTGTAGTTTATTTTAGCGAATTTCCCCTAAAGGGAAGAAGCTATTACCGTAGTCGGCATGGTAAGACCCAGGCCCGGGACCATGATAACTTTTCGTTTTGAGGTCCCCAGACCCCAAAAACACCATTCGTTCGAAACTGTATATATATATATATATATGTATATATATATATATATATATGTATATATATATATATATATATGTGTGTGTGTGTCCGTAAGCACGATAACTCTCGTAAAAATTATCCGATTTTGATGAAATTTGGTATAAACGTGTAAAGCAACATTTATGGCTTTAAATTCGAAAACCAGCCAGATCGCTCTATCCGAAGGGGTATTTTGGGGGTGTTTTGTATCCCAAAAATGGGTTTTTCGAATTTTTTACATTTAATTTTGAAAATAGTCAAATTTTAGTTTTCCCCATTAGATTTAGCTTTAAAAAACACACAATTTGGTATTTTGATCATTTCTCTACGTCAATTTGTTACCGAGATATTGAAAGTGCTAAACACAGTACGTTGTCTAATGTTATTCTTATGGAGGAAAATAAAAATTGTATGTCTCGCTTATTTATTGACGTATACTGACGAAACTTGGTATACGGCTTCATCTGGTTGTGGACCATTGATATTTGCAAAAAAAACACTTTTTACCAAAGGCTCCCGTAGCAGCAAACCTGCGTACTCAGCCCCATGTTATGCTTATGGAGAATAAGTAACGTGTTATCTGCCTTCATTATGAAAATAAATTAATGACATTTGGTATGTGGCTTTACCTACATGAGTTATATTAATATTTGTATAAAACCCCATTTTTTGTGTTCCTTGCTTCAGCAAACCTGCATACTCAGCCGCCATGTTATTCTTATGGAGAATAATTAAAATGTTATAAATCGTTTATTTATTAATGTATATTGATGAAACTTGGTATGTGGCTTTATGTGGTATTAAGATACATATATATGCATTGGAAATTCGCTGAGTACGCAGGTTTGCTGCTACGGGGTATTTTAATAATATTATGCTTGAGGATAATTTTGCCTTTCGTCTTTACAGACTCATTAGAGTTCAGTTGTTATAAGGCAGGGAAGTAGGGAAGAAACCTTTGTTGACAAGGTAATTATAAAGTCTCAAGACGCTAAGTGTCAAAATTCAGTTGGTGAGTTGTTATGTGTGAGCGAATTTATGTTCGTTCGAGGTTTTTATCTAGTAGCCCCCAAAAAGAAATTATGTAATAATATTTGTTTGGCAGCTACTGGATTCAAATAAATGCTTATATATCATAACATTTTCAACATATAACAGTGGTGGGTAGTCGTGTATTGTCCCCGTCAACTCGCTATTTCTATGAAGGAGGTGGCGATCTCTCGGCGTGGCGACTTGACGCGGCCGTGCGAGGTGGCGATCTGTCAGTAGCGTACCCGATAGATCGCCACCTCCGAGGAAAAAGGTAGCGATCTGTCGGGGTGGCAATGATATTTCTATAAGTAAGACATTTTCAATTTTATGAGGTGGCGATCTGTCGCCTATGATCAAAATGCCGAGGTGGCGATCTGTCGGGGTGGCGACTATACGGCGACCCAACAGACAATCACCTTCGTGAAATCAGAAATCACTCATTTCCATCCATTTCAAAATGGCGGCCATTTTTGCGATAAATATTATCATTTACGGAATACGCTGTAGGGTACCTGCTAAACCACAAGACATATTTTGCTCTGATTCAAATTTCTTATTCCTATTGAACTTAACCTTGAATCTCTTTTTGTTTTTATTAACAATCAACAAAAATCATCATTTCACCATATAAAATACATTTTATTTATACATAACATTGCTAAGTACTCTGATTCCTCTTTTATAATTGAATTATGAGTATAACATACATATAATTTAAAAGGGGAAACGATGATTTTAGATTATTGCTAAAAAAAAGAGATACAAGGTTGGAAATTACTAGAAAATTACTAGGATTTCTAAGACCTTTAAAGCTATATACTTTTTGATATACGTCACTTATTGACTGTTTTAAATTTTAGCCACATAAACATTAAAAAAGTATTTGTTTGTATTTTATTTTGATTTAAATACTGTCATGTAGCACACGAATATCAGGGTAAAGCTGAGTTCAATACGAATAAGAAATTTGAATAAAAGCAAAAATATGTGGTTTAGCAGGTACCCTACAGCGTATTCCGTAAATAATAATATCTATCGCAAAAATGGCCGCCATTTTGAAATGGATAGAAATAAATGAGTTCTGTTTTCACGAAGGTGAGTGTCTGTTATAGGGCCTTAAAATGGTGTATAACATGTCGTATGTTTACATTTGAAATTTCCGAGATTCGAACTTGTGATCTTCGTCGTTTGGAACACCCTGTATTTTAAACAAGTTAACAATATTTTTTCGTTATTCCTTGGGGTCAATTTAGTGGGAAATAATTTTGTTTTATCCTTCTAGGTCAAGTGGTTTGTCGGCAATCTGTTTGAGACACCTTACGTTGGACACCCTGTAAATATTCATATATACAAATTTGAACGGATGATTTTTTGGCATCTAGGGGCCTCAAAACGAAAATTTATCATGGTCCCGCGCTTAAGTCTTACCAAGATCATCGTGGTAATACCTATGGTAGGGGTAAATAAGCGTCTTCTCTATAGGGGGAATTCGTTAAAAGGGTTTGTTTGGGTAATTAAAGTATTTTACATTTTATTATTTATGTTTTAGAATGCATATATCATTTTAACGGACGGATTTATGCAATTCTTTTGAAAGAACATCTTTTGCTCCTCGTTTCACTGTTAATGAAAAAGGTCATGAACAAAATCTTTGTAAAATCAACCGTAAAAAAGTTATAGTGCTAAAAAGACATAAATGTCGGTGTTAGCGGCCATCTTTTAAGTATGACGTCAACAACCGGCTCGGCCACACTTTGGGACAAAACACCCGATAGTACACGATTCTATAGTTCATTACATATCCATTGCCACCAATCATATAGCTTCTTCATTCAAAATCCCACGGACTTTATATTGTTTACAATATTGCCTATTGTAAATTATGTAAATTATGTTTGTCTATTGTAACCACACTGAGGCTGAAGGCCGAGGTGTTGAGTATCTATCTATCTATCTATCTATATATATATATATATATATATATATATATATATATATATATATATGCATGGATACGACAAATATAATTCATAGCTAATATAATTCAGATATACAGGCTATCATTTTGTTTAACATTGCTCGATTTTGAGCAACATTTTTCCCAGTTTTTATAAAAACAGACAACAATTAAATGAAAGTAATGCCATCAACTAATACTTATGGTTTTCTAAACGATATGCCATGTTTATAAATAACCGTGTTTTCCAGTTCACACTTTCTTGTGCTCAGCAGAGTAAGCGCAAACCTATGCGGAATCGCTGAATGAGAATCACCCGATTCAAGTTATAGTGGACATTTTATAGTTCACAATAATACATATATACTAGGCGAAATACACTGTAAGCCCAATGTTTTGCATTTAGTATAATTTCGTATATTGGTAGTATTGAATACATAGTAAAGGTATGATATATGTCTATATATTCTGAACAAAGTTTTTGAAACCAAACAAAATAGTAGGGCCTACACTAACAAAGTTATAAGGACGAGTTAGAACGTACGTAATTAATATTTCAAAATCGTAATACTGTAATTTTCCTTTTAAAACGATTTTTATGTTTTAACTTTTAGTTTATATAGTCAATTTGTACAGGATAAATTAATCGATGACAAATCTGCAGTGTGTAACTAAAATCAGCCTTTAAGGACGTAAATTTTAATAATATAAGAATACAAAAATACTCAACATCAGATTCTGGTTATTCACAACTCATTTAACTGCGTATTAAAATGCATTTAACGGTTAGTGGACAATCCTTGCTGGCGGCCACTAAAAAATAAAAATAAATTGTGGATGCCCTTGAATACCAATATAAACTTAAGTAACCATAATTATGTAAACTATTGTCAAAAAATTATGTTTTGTTAGAAGTAGTCATTGCATTAGCTTAAGAGGTAGATTAAATTATGCTTACTGTACTACAGTACTACTGGTTTTTAATAATATAAAGTACTTTTAGTTTTAAAACACGTTTCGTAGTAGTATTGAATATGCTATTGTCAATTTAGTATGGTTTACAACTAAAATATAACATTTACTATTACCAATTACTATTTAAGCAAATTAATTAATTATTTACTATTACTATTAATTACTAATTATTAATTATATTAATAATTATTATATTAATTATTATTATTATTTACTATTAATTACTATTTAGCAATTACTATTTCAATCTACAACAGCTATCATATGAGTGTGTATCAACCGTTAAATAGAACGACTTACTAAGTTTTATTTTCTTAACTTACATTAATGTTTAAATTAAGAAGTTTTATATTTTTAATGCTATAGAATATTTACAGTTCTCGCAAGTTTATGCTACCACAATTTTATTGTAGAAGATCTTATGAAAGGCTTAATTAAGGGATAAATTACTTGAAGAAACGTTACTAGGACTGGAAAATATAAGAAGCCAGTTGGTCCGTGTCTTAAGTAGTAGTGCCGTAGGTGTTTGTCCTGAGTAGACCGACACCTGCGTTCTACTGCTTGCCACACTGACCGACCCCTCCATCGCTGCAACCATCCATCACAGTCAGCCCGACACACCGCACCTTGGTAGACCGACACCTGCGTTCTACTGCTTGCCACACTGACAGACCCCTCCATCGCTGCATCGATCCATCACAGTCAGCCCGACACACCGCACCTTGGTAGACCGACACCTGCGTTCTACTGCTTGCCACACTGACCAACCCCTCCATCGCTGCATACATCCATCACAGTCAGCCCGACACACCGCACCTTGGTAGACCGACACCTGCGTTCTACTGCTTGCCACACTGACCAACCCCTCCATCGCTGCAACCATCCATCACAGTCAGCCTGACACACCGCACCTTGGTAGACCGACAACTGTGTTCTACTGATTTCCACACTGACCGACTCCTCCATCGCTGCATCCCTCCATCACAGTCAGCCCATCACACCGCACCTTGGTAGACCTACACCTGCGTTATACTGATTGCCACACTGACCGACCCTCCATCGCTGCATCCATCCATCACAGTCAGCCCGACACACCGCACCTTGGTAGACCTACACCTGCGTTCTACTGATTGCCACACTGACCGACCCTCCATCGCTGCATCCATCCATCACAGTCAGCCCGACACACCGCACCTTGGTAGACTGACACCTGCGTTCTACTGCTTGCCACACTGACAGACCCCTCCATCGCTGCATACATCCATCACAGTCAGCCCGACACACCGCACCTTGGTAGACCGACACCTGCGTTCTACTGCTTGCCACACTGACCAACCCCTCCATCGCTGCATACATCCATCACAGTCAGCCCGACACACCGCACCTTGGTAGACCGACACCTGCGTTCTACTGCTTGCCACACTGACCGACCCCTCCATCGCTGCATACATCCATCACAGTCAGCCCGACACATCGCACCTGGGTAGACCGACACCTGCGATCTACTGATTGCCACACTTATCGACACCTCCATCGCTGCATCCATCCCATCATAAAAGCCCAAACACTGCATCAGCCCAGAAGATTTCACCTAGGTAGACCGACAACTGAAAAGGTAAATTTCAACATTCCCCCCAGCAGTTCCATGGAAGCTGTTAAGTTAGTAATTTCTAAATATCACATGGTTTACTTTTTTGGATGAAAGATATTGAGTTGTTGACATTATATTTTCATTGCTATTTTCGTTTCTTTCGTAACAATATCTTTGGAATAGTTTTCAATACGAGCTATTTTTAATATGAAGATTGAGTTAAAATACAAAACCTGAACAGGCTACTAGAAATGTTCTTTAAAATGTAAAATACCCATTGAACTTCCAACGTTTCATGGTATCATAAATCAATTGCATTTCAGCCAAACGTGTTCCTACCTCTAAAAAACAGGTGTTCTTAATGACCACGCGTGTGACAACACGTGTTTATACATTGGTTACTTCACTTTGTGACCAAACGTGTTCACTTGTGTTAACGTGATTTTGTGAGCACTTGTATCTGTTTAGTAAGCATTTGAGAGTCTGCTTTGATGTACAACGAGTGTTTCATCCTGCTTATGTCAACACACTTTTATTCTGCTTTTATTACTAAGCGATTATTTGTTGCACAAGTTAATTCTACCTCCATTAGAGAGTTCTTTATTCATACATATTTTGTGCTTATGCGGAATGTGGTTCTTTATTAGTTATTTGATGGGGGTGTATATGGAGTTTTTTTGTTATGATATGTAACAGTACCTGGGAGGCCGAGCTTTGCTCGGGGAAGGCCAGTCAGCTTGATTAGATGACTTGGAGTAATATTTCACCACTTCCCCCTGCTGATAATAAGATTTGAATAAATCATTTTCCTCTTTTCTATATTTTTAAGTTCACTCCAGTTGTTATTTATATCTCAATGTCCCTTTGATTTATTTTACTACTCTATATATGTAATCTTCACTCAAATATTTTAATCTCTACTCTCAGGAAACTACATGTTAATAATCATAAACAACTTTGACAGTTCCCTGGTTGATTATGAACAGCTGTTACAATTCTTTTGTTTTGATTTGAAACTCCATAAGCCCAATGTGAATTTTTTTAATTTTAAATTTAGTTTTTTAACATTATTTGATTTTTACAGGGGATGAGACCTGTCTAGGGCATATTTTTATACCAGAACTTGGTTATTTCCAAAACTTGAAGGAAATCCTCGGAGCCGTTTTCGAGATAATTGTGCAACCAACCGATCAAGCAAACATTGCTCATATAAGAGTACAGGATGCACACACGACGAGAGAGTCCGAGGTAGGTCGGTATCACTAGCCTACTGCACGGAGACGACTTGGTGGGCAGCTAGTGTAAGAGTATAGGATGTACACACGACGAGAGAGTCCGAGGTCGGTCGGTATCACTAGCCTACTGCACGGAGACGACTTGGTGGGCAGCTAGTATAAGAGTATAGGATGCACACAAGACGAGAGAGTCCGAGGTCGGACGGTATCACTAGCCTACTGCACGGAGACGACTTGGTGGGCAGCTAGTATAAGAGTATAGGATGTACACACGACGAGAGAGTCCGAGGTTGGTTGGTATCATTAGCCTACTGCACGGAGACGACTTGGTGGGCAGCTAGTGTAAGAGTATAGTATGCAAACACGACGAGAGAGTCCGAAGTCGGTCGGTATCACTAGCCTACTGCACGGAGACGACTTGGTGGGCAGCTAGTGTCAGAGTATAGGATGCACACAAGACGAGAGAGTCCGAGGTCGGTCGGTATCACTAGCCTACTGCACGGAGACGACTTGGTGGGCAGCTAGTATAAGAGTATAGGATGTACACACGACGAGAGAGTCCGAGGTCGGTCGGTATCACTAGCCTACTGCACGGAGACGACTTGGTGGGCAGCTAGTGTAAGAGTATAGGATGCACACACGACGAGAGAGTACGAGTTCGGTCGGTATCACTAGCCAACTGCACGGAGACGACTTGGTGGGCAGCTAGTATAACAGTATATGATGCACACACGACGAGAGAGTCCGAGGTCGGTCGGTATCACTAGCCTACTGCACGGAGACGACTTGGTGGGCAGCTAGTATAAGAGTATAGGATGTACACACGACGAGAGAGTCCGAGGTTGGTTGGTATCACTAGCCTACTGCACGGAGACGACTTGGTGGGCAGCTAGTGTAACAGTATAGGATGCACACACGACGAGAGAGTCCGAGGTCGGTCGGTATCACTAGCCTACTGCACGGAGACGACTTGGTGGGCAGCTAGTGTCAGAGTATAGGATGCACACAAGACGAGAGAGTCCGAGGTCGGTCGGTATCACTAGCCTACTGCACGGAGACGACTTGGTGGGCAGCTAGTGTAAGAGTATAGGATGCACACACGACGAGAGAGTACGAGGTCGGTCGGTATCACTAGCCAACTGCACGGAGACGACTTGGTGGGCAGCTAGTATAACAGTATAGGATGCACACACGACGAGAGAGTCCGAGGTCGGTCGGTATCACTAGCCTACTGCACGGAGACGACTTGGTGGGCAGCTAGTAAACAAGATGGCGAGCCCCAACCACAATCCTTCCTTATTTCTTTGTCTTCCTTGTTGCATCAAATCTGCGTACTCAGCCCTACTCCCACTGCTATTCTTATGGAGACAAATTAAAGGGTTATTTATTAATGTGTCTTTATGAAACTTGGTACATGTAGCTCTGAATGGTAGTATGTATGACATATGTAGTATATGCATTGGAAATTCGCTGATTGAGAAGGTTTGCTGCAACGGGGTTATTAGACTATGATTAACTAGCTGGCCCGACAGACGTTGTCCTGTCCTAATGGCATTGCATTTGTTGTATGCCCAGTGCTCGTTCATTTTCAAGATGAGCTCGTTCGCTACCCTCACTCACCTATTTTTATATAGAGCCAACTTGGCATCTCAAAAATAATTTGAGATGCAATTCAAGCCGATTTTTTATTTCCGTAATGAACATATGTTTATGCCTTTCAAGTATGTTTAGATATAAGCCTTATAACAGCTGTGTGGTGTAACTAACTATAGTAATTGTTTATTTTGATCTTCCGCCAACTGAAATGCCTCTAACTCTAACTAACTTACTAGCCCGACTTTGTTTTATGTATTTAGAAGATTACATTTTTCGACAAGCATGTTGCAGAATGGAGTTCCCAAATCGATGTGTAGGAGGGCTCATCAAGCTGAAGTTCCTCCAATGATGACGGATGGTGTTTTGCCAGTCGTGGCTTCCACTTGCTGGTGGTGGTCCGCCGCGCTGGAGCGAAGGTGCAGTACCTGACTGTAGCAGCGGCCGAGGGCTCGACATTGGTACAGATTGCGGCTTCCTGCTTAGCGCAGAAGCCCACAATTGCTGCCCCCCTCACAATTGATAAACACAATGTCGCCACTCGCAGCTGCCGCGGACACTCCCTCCCTCCACTCGCGGTGAATCAAATCACTGCGAAGTAGAAAATAGGATTATTATAAAAATATGACGGGTTCGAGAACGGATAACACAGAGAATAAAGAACAACATTCTTCTTCTCTGTGCTGATAAGCAGGTCGACCTTGATCTTTACCATCGAGATGGTTAAACTTCAATCAATCATAGACAAATAGCCGTTATATGCTTTTTTTAACAATTTTAATTTTCATGATTGGATTCAGCTTTAAAAATAAACAAATTTGAGTACCTTGAATTATTGCTCTACGTTATTGCAAGTACTAACTTATACAGGAGTCCTGTCTACTCTGAAACAGCAGTATTGAATAAAATACATTTCCGAAACAAATAAAACCAAAAATATGTCACTATATTGAGTTTACGGTATTCTTATTATTAGATTTGGAAAAAATCTTCACAAGTCTGAAATGTCATCAAATGTTCTGAAAATCGTAACGCTATTTAAAAAGTTATGAATATTCATACAAAATGTATTTAATATAATGTGGTAACAGAGCAATTAAGCATTTAAAGTTATAGCGCAGATTTAACAGCATTTTATATGAGAATTACATTTTTCATTACCGACTCTAATTTCGCAATCAAGTAAAAGCCTTGCATCGGCCGGGAATCGAACCCGGGTCGCCCGCGTGGCAGGCGAGCATTCTTCCACTGAACCACCGATGCTTGGTTAAATTTTTGTTGGAAATACTACATATAGTAAATAGTAGCTACTTAAATATGATTACATGATAATATGGTATTACTGTACTTTAATAGATCGTACTATTAATATAAAAAAAGGTTTTAATTGTGTGTAAAATTATAAAAGTCATGCATCTTTCGCTCAATACACGACTTATAACGTCCTGACAAAAACTCAACGCACACTAAACTTCAATATCATATTAGGAGAATTTAATTTAATTTTAGTTTAATTCAAAACAAAGTATAGCTGTAATCATTTACTACGCTCTACTCACTGATTTCATCGTATCCGCAAACGATAAATCGCAAGAAATCTGATAAATAATTGAGGAAGGAGGTCTAAATCTAACTCCGCATCTTAGGCTTTTAACATGCCATGATTAGTGTTTACCAATTTTATTTGTTAGTTAAATTAATTAAATTGGCTCATAATACCTATTCTACCGCCAAAATAAATTTGATGGAGCGGACCTTGGGTGACCTATTTATAGATTTAAATAACTGTTCACTATTTATAGCTATTTCTTGATATTTACTGCTTGTCTTAATACCAAATACCCCCGTCGCAGCAAACCTGCGTACTCAGCGAATTTATAATGAATATATATGTTTTTCATTACCACATAAAGCAACCCACCAAGTTTTATAAAAATACATGAATTAATAAGTGATGTAAAGCATTTGATTTATTTTCCAAAAGAATAACATTGAAAGTATTGAAAGCTGAGTACGCAGGTTTGATGCAACGAGGAAGATAATAAATGTGTCTTATGCAATTATCAATATAACTTAACCAGTCGAAGCTACATACCGAGTTTTATTAATTTATGTTCGTAATTAAGGGAGATAGTGCCTGGGGGCCGAGCTTTGCTCGGGGGAAGGCCAGTCAGTTTGTTTAGATGACTCGGAGTAATATTTCATCACTTCCCCCTACTGATAATCAGATTTGTATAACTCATTTGCCTCTTTTCTACATTTGTAAGGTCCCTCCAGTTGTTATTTATGGCTCAATGTCCCTTTGATTTTTTGTACTACTCTATATATGTAATTTTCACTCAAATCTTTTAATCTCTGCTATCAGGAAACCACATTTTAATAAACATAAACAACATACTTACTTTGGAGTTATAAAATCCTACCTCTCTAACAGGTATTTTCAAATCAAATATGAAGATTACACCACCGATCTACATGGAATTGAGTCTGGGGTACCCCAAGGCAGCGTTCTTGGACCTGTACTATATATTTTGTTTACATATGACCTTCCTCAAACGCCAAGAATCACTGTTGCGACGTTTGCGGATGATACCGCACTTTTATCCTCAGATCTTGATCCTGTACAGGCATCCTCAAACTTACAAACAGCATTAGACGATATATCTCAGTGGCTTTCCGACTGGAAGATAAAAGTAAACGAAAACAAATCTCTCCATGTTACTTTTACTATGAGAACTCCCACTTGCCCTGCTGTAACGTTAAATAACGTTGCACTGCCTCAAGCGGACGAAGTAAAGTATCTTGGAATCCACTTAGATAGGCGCCTCACGTGGCGCACACATGTTTGGAATAAAAGATTACAACTTAATCTAAAAACTAGAAAATTGGCTTGGCTTCTTGGCAATCGTTCAAAATTATCCTGTGAAAACAAATTACTCTTGTATAAAATTATTCTAAAACCTGTGTGGACATATGGAATACAGTTATGGGGAACTGCATCTAATTCTAACATTGAGATCATACAGAGATATCAGTCAAAGACCTTAAGGATGATTCTACAAGCTCCATGGTTTATCACAAACAGAGTAATCCATAATGACACCAAAATTCTAACTGTGAAAGAAGAAATTACGAGGTACAGCAAAAAACATCAAACAAAACTAGAAGTCCATCCTAACCACCTTGCAGTCAATCTATTAGACAACAGTCAATCTACATTTCGCCTTCAGAGACACCACATTCTTGATCTCAGTACTCGATTCCAGTGAAAACTATGTTTTATTTTTATTTTTTCCCTATGTTAGTGCGAACACTGGTTTGTTTCTAACTCATGTGATTTAATTTTATAATATTTACTTATTGTTCTTTCTGCTGAACAGATTGTAAATAAAAATATGTTACAAAAAAAAAAAAAAAAAAACATGAGTATTACTTTGACAGTTCCCTGGTTGATTATGAACAGCTGTTACAATTCTTTTGTTTTGCTTTTAAACTCCACAAGCCCAATGTTAATTTTTTTAACTTTTCATTTTATTTGTTTACATTATTTGATTTTTTATGGGGATGAGGCCTGTTTAGAACTTATTTTTATCCCAGAAATTAGTTATTTCGAACATTTGAAGGAAATCGTTGGAGCCGTTTTTGAGATCAGTGTCGCAAGCAAGCAAGCAAGCAAGCGAGCGAGCGAGCGAGCGAGCAAGCAAGCAAGCAAGCAAGCATAATCGAGATATAAAATTTTAATTATTTTCCTTAAGGACAACTTTGGTACTGTGTTTAGCACTTTGAATATCTCTGCAACGGTTGGACGTAGAAACACAATTTAAACACCAAAATGATTTTTTTGTAGAGCTGAACTGATTGGTAAAGCAAATGTTAAGTTTACTTTAAAATGAACTGAGGAAAAGCTAAAAACCTTTTTCCCATAAGATTAACATGGAAGATTTTATGAGCAAGTTTTAGCGAATTTCCCCTATAGGGAAGAAGCTATTACCGTAGGTCTCATGGTAAGACTTAAGCCCGAGACCATGATAACTTTTCATTTTGAGGTCCCCAGATGCCAAAAACACCATTCGTTCAAATTTTTATATATGTATATATATATATATATATATATATATTTATATATATATTTATATATATATATGTGTCCGTAAGCACGATAACTCTCGTAAAAAAGGTCCGATCTTAATGAAATTTGGTAAAAATGTGTAAAGTACCATTTATTTGAACAAGTTCGAAAACCAGATGAATCGCACCATCCGAAGGGGGGTTTTTGGGGGGTTTTGTACCCCAAAAATGTGTTTTTTGGGGTTTTCACATGTAATTTTAATTTAAATCAAATTTTAATTTATACCATTGAATTTAGCTTAAAAAAACAAACAATTTGGTATTTTGATCATTGCTCTATGTCAATTGGTTACCGAGATATTGAAAGTGCTAAACACAGTACGTTGTCTAATGTTATTCTTATGGAGAAAAAGAAAAATTGTATATCTCGCTTATTTATGAACATAAACTGGCAAAATTTGGTATATGGCTTGATCTGGTTATGGTTTATTGTTGTTTGCACAAAAAAACAATTTTTCGCCTATGGTTCCTGTAGCAGCAAACCTAGGTATTTGGTCCCCATGTTATTCTTATGGAAACTACTTGAAATGTTATATATCGCTTATTTATGAATGTATATGGATTAAACTTGGTATGTGACTTCACTAAGATGAGTTCTATTGATATTTGCATAAAAACCCATTATTTTGCGTGCCTTGTTGCAGCAAACCTGCGTATTCATCCCCAATGTTATTCTTATGGAGAATAATTAATATTTTAAATATCACTTGTTTGTGAATACATTTCTTATGAATCCTGTTAAGTGTTATGTTATATATTCATTGGAAATTCGCTGAGTATGCAGGTTTGCTGCGACGGGTGTATTTTGGATTTTCTCCGCAACCACTTAACCTAGGTTAATAATATAAAATACTAGATTATTTGTCGTTTTAAGCTCTATAAACTGCTCTAAACCAAAATTGAGTATTTTAAAAATGTCAGGGTGAAAAGTGCAAAATAAAGTTTTTTGGAAAATTTAAAACCCCCATAAACCCCCCTTCCCATGGTCCGATTTTTATGGTTTTCGAACTTGAGTCATGAATGTCACTTTACACGTTTGTGCCAAATTTCATCGAAATCGGACGTTTTTTACTCAAGTTATCGTGTTAACGGACACACATAAATATATATATATATATATATATATATATATATATATATATATATATATATATATATATATATATATATACATATATATTTGAACGAATAGTGTTTTTGACATCTGGGGACCTCAAAACAAAAAGTTATCATGGTCTCGGGCTTAAGTCTTAGCATGAGACCTACGGTAATAGCTTCTTTCCTATAGGGGAAGTTCGCTAATATATATATGTGTCCATGAGCATGATAACTCTCGTAAAAATGATCCGATTTTGATTAAATATGGTATAAGCGTGTAAAGCAAGAAACTCAGCTAGATCGCTCCATCGGAAGGAGTATTTTGGGTTTTTTTACCCCAAAAATGGGTTTTTGAATTTTATACATATAATTTTTGAAATAGACAAATTTTAGTTTTTAACATTGGATTCAACTTAAAAAACACACAATTTGGTATTTCGATCATTCCTCTACGAGATTTTGAAAGTGCTAAACACAGTACGTTGTCTAATGTTATTCTTATGGAGGAAAAGAGAAATTTTATATCTCGCTTATTTATGAACGTATACTGACGAAACTTGGTATATGGCTTCATCTGGTTGTGGTGTATTGATATTTGCTCAAAAAAAGTTTTTGCCAAAGGCTCCCGTAGCAGCAAACCTGCGTACTCAGCCCCCATGTTATTCTTATAGAGAATAATTAAATGCTATGCTCCCTTAATTATGAACATAAATGAATAGAAAACATGCATATGACTTCACCTAGTTGAGTTATATCAATATTAGCATAAAAACCCATTTTTTGTTTTCCTTGCAGCAAACCTGCTTCCTCAGCCCCAATTATTCTTATGGAGGATAATTAAAATTGTATATATTGCTTATTTGTAAATATATGTTTATGAAACTTGGTAAGTGGCTTTATGTAGTATTAAGACATTTATATCTCCAATGGAAATTCGCTGAGTATGCAGGTTTGCCGCAACGGGGGTATCTTTATGTGTTTTAAAAATTTGAGGGTGAAAAATGCAAAAAACTGATTTTTGCAAAATTTAAAACCCCCATAAACCCCCCTTCCCATGGTCCGATTTTTCTGTATTTCGAACTTAAAAGTCATGAATGTTGCTTTACACGGTTGCACCAAATTTTATTGAAATCGGATGTTTTTCGGAAGTTCTCGTGTTAACGGACACACTCATATATTATATATATTCCGTACATATAAATACATTTTAACGAATAGTGTTTTTGTACCTGGGGTCTTCAAAACAAAAAGTTATCATGGTCTCGGTCTTAACTCTTACCGTACGCCACCTACGGTAATAGCTTCTACCCTATAGGGGAAATTCGCTAAAACAAGAGACCATTTACTTTACATTTTGTTTCATTATTATCAAAGAAAAGTTAATTTGTGAAATATGTTACAAATCAGCTGATATGTGATTTGTTTATTCTCACTTCCTTAAATATTTGTTTTTTTCAGTTTTTGTGTTATGCATTATTTATTTTTGTAATTAAATAATTTCATTGTAATTGTGAACATTTATTACTAGAAATATCAAACTCTAACTGGTTACGGGCCCAGGAAACCTGTAAAGATATTGTATCAGTATAATAATGGATGTTAAAGTCAGTTTAGAAAAGTTAGAAGGACCTAACTGGCCTAGATGGAAGAGGCAAATTGAACTACTTTTAAAACATCATGAGGTCTACGATACAACATCAGGCGAGGTCAAATGTCCAATAGGGGATGAGACAGAAGTAAAAAGTGAAAGAAAGCTGATGCCTTGGCTCAAGTGATACTTGTTAGTAATATGAATGATTCCAATGTAGATATTACAGCCACTTGCAAATCAGCATTTGAAATCTGGAGCCAATTACTCTCAGTCTACGAGCAATCCTCTGGTCAACGTCTTGATAGGCTGCTTGAATCATTCTTCTCGGCTGTAAAACTTGAAGAGGAAGATATTGCAACCTATATTTCACTCCTGAAGAGAGTTTTCTCTGAAATTAATGATGAGCTCGAAAAACTGTCAAAAGTTAAATTACCCGAACTTTTACTGATGAGTCAAATAATGAGTACGCTACCCTCAGAATATTTTGAGTTTAAAAATGTGTGGGAGAGCATACCAATGTCCGACAGAACCATAAGTCTGTTACTTGAAAGGCTTAGGCTTATTGAAATGAGATTACCATCACAACAGCCTAGTGGTGCAAATGGATCTGCACTGGATGTTTCCTCTAGAACCAATAAGTCATCAAACGGTCCTAATAAGACCAGGAATATGAAGAAGAAAGATACCGGTAAAATAATCAAGTGTTTTACATGCAATAAAATAGGTCATTTTGCTTCGAAATGTCCCATGAAAAGATCCGTTGCTGCAAAGGCTGAATTAAGTCTGCTGTGTTACACGGCCAAGAGTAATTTCCGTGATACTACGTGGATTGCAGACAGTGGAGCTTCTCATCATATGACGTTCTGTAAGGACTGGTTCGAGACTTTTGAAGACTTTACGAAGCCACTTGAGGTAACAGTAGGTAACAATGCTAATATTAAAGCTTATGGTGAGGGAACTGTTCGCGTAGAAATTACTATAGGACATCGGAAGCGAGTCAGAACCATAGAAAAAGTATGGTATGTTCCTGAACTTGGGAAGAATTTACTGTCAGTCGGTCAAACTGTGAGTAAAGGGTTCATCTTCAAGGCAAAGAGTGATAAATGTGTCTTTTGCAGTCAGGTAAGCCGATATTATCTGGTACACGTAAAAATGGACTGTTTGAGTTAGCGATGGATGTCATCAGACCCTGCGATAAAGGTAAAGTACATGTGAGTACTAAATTAGACACCCTTCAACAGTGGCATGAACGGCTGGTACATCAGGACAAAAGGCATGTGAAGCAAGTGCTACAGGATAGAGACATTCGTGTGCAAAATGACAATACGTTTTGTACTGGCTGTCCACTTGGAAAGCAGCACAGGAAGTTTTACAAGCCGAGGGTTGTGAGAGCGACATCTCCTGGAGAAATTATCCTTGCCGATTTATGTGGTCCTATGGAAGTAAAATCAATTGGAGGATCCAAATACTGTCTTGTAATGAAGGACGACTACAGCCGTTTCAGACGTGTTTTCTTCCTGAAAGAGAAAACAGAGGTGCCTGGATGCATTGAGACGTTCCTAGCTGAAGCCACAATGCAGGTAATATAGTTAAAACGTTTATAAGCAACGGAGGATCTGAGTTTGTAAGTCACAAAATCACAGATATTCTCACTAAGAGAGGTATCACGCAAATAACAGTCATGCCCTACACACCGGAGCAGAATGGGGGAATTGAGCGTGAAATGCGGACTTTAGTTGAAAGTGCCCGTACTATGATTCATGCTAAGAATCTGCCTAAAAGTCTATGGGCAGACGCAATAAATACTGCTTGTCACGTCATAAATCGTACGGGTCCATCAGTTGTTGCTGGTAAAGCTCCAATAGAGTTATGGCTTAGCACAAGTCCACCTCCTATCAATCACTTTCAAGCTTTTGGTGAAAGGTGTTATGTAACATGTACCTAAAGCAAAAAGGAAGAAGTGGTCTGCTAAGGCCGAGGAAGGAATCTTGGTTGGGTATTGCGGCCAACGAGATGGATATCGTATTTACAACGGGTGAATTGTGCCCGTTGAATCCGATTCAGAGGGAGAAAATCCTGGATCTGAAACAGATGGTCCTGAAACACAGAATGAGGGAGAAAATGTTGACTCTGACGTAGACAACAGTGATAATCTTGAAGATGATGTCCAAGAACCAGGAAATGGTGAAAATGGAAAAGAAACGGTCACTACATGATCTGGACGAAACATTAATGCTCCAGAGTATTTGAAGCATTATGTATGCAGTGTCTCTGATAACACTGACTAGAGTCATGCTATGAAGGAAGAAATGCAAGCTCTTCGTGAAAACAATGTTTTTGAAGTTGTAGATCGTCCAGTGGGGAAGAAAATTATAGGTACGAAGTGGGTTCTAAAGGAAAAGCTGCGATCAGATGGTACTCTCGACCGTCTTAAGGCTAGACTAGTAGCCAAAGGATTTTCACAGAGAGAAGGAGACTACGATGACATTTTCAGTCCTGTTACAAGACTTGAAACTGTTCGCACAGTTCTAAGTGTTGCAGCTAACGAAAAACTTCAGATGCGGCAGTTTGATGTCAAAACAGCCTTCCTATATGGGAACCTTAAAGAAGAGGTTTACGTGAGTCAACCTAAAGGCTTTGAGGACGGTAGCAATCGTGTATGGAAACTAAACAGAAGCCTCTATTGGTTGAAACAAAGCCCTAGGTGTTGGAACAAGAGACTCGACGATTTCATTAAAAACAAGGATTACAGCAGAGTAAATCAGATCCCTGTTTATACGTACGAAATAAAAATGAAAACAAATTAATAGTAGTTTGTTATGTCGATGATGGACTTATCGCCGGGACGAACTTGAAGGATGTAATGGATTTTCTAAGGGACTTAGAAACCGAATTCAAGATCAAAGTTTCCGATCCAGACTGCTACCTTGGCATCAAAATAGAACAACAAGAAAACGGAAACATAGTTCTCAGTCAACGAGCTTATGTTGAGAAATTGCTATCAAAATTTCGTATGACTGATACCAACCCTGTTAAAACTCCAATCGAAGTAATTGGTGTAAGCGATGTTCCTGAAAAGCCATTGGATAAGGAGGTGCCTTATCGTGAAGCAGTTGGAAGTTTAATCTACCTGTCTTCCGGTACCAGACCTGACATTGCATACGCAGTAAGCATGGCAGCACAGGATGTTGAGCATCCAACTGACCGTTCTTGGAGGAAAGTAAAGAGGATCTTTCGATACCTGAAGGGGACCATGGACTTCAGTTTAACATACAGAAGTGGTCAGAAGAGGGAGCTTGTGGGATTCAGTGATGCAGATTATGCCGCCGACAAATCCAGACACTCTCGTACAGGTGTAATTTGTGCTTACGCTGGGTGTACGCTTACGTGGCTAAGCCAAAAGCAGAAATGTATCTCTGTCTCTACAATGGAAGCTGGATATGTGGCAGCAAGTGAAGCAGCGAAGCAACTTGTATGGCTGAAAAGACTATTGCAAGAGATATCGATGGGTGTAGGTCAACCTAAACTGTATATCGACAATCTACGTGCAGTACATCTTGCGAAAACCCCTGTATTTCACTTCAAGAGCAAGCACATCGATGTAAGACATAATTTTGTGAGGGAGAAAGTGAACCTAGGAGAACTTGAAGTAAAACACATTGAAGGGGAAAGGCAGCTCGCTGACATTCTCACGAAAAG
Organism: Allygus modestus; assembly: GCA_963675035.1. Lineage (NCBI taxonomy): Eukaryota > Metazoa > Arthropoda > Insecta > Hemiptera > Cicadellidae > Allygus > Allygus modestus. The sequence continues at coordinate 375,249,199 of OY776111.1, read as the reverse complement.
TCTGCCCAATCCTCGGTTTGGGACTCTTGCTAGGAGTGCTACCGATATTGCCCAAATTAACTTTGAGGGAGTATCAAAGAAAAGTTAATACAGTAATTTGTGAAATATGAGTGTGTATTTGTGTAGTATAGTATTTGTGTGTAGGAGTAATTTGTGAAATATGTTACAAATCAGCTGATATGTGATTTGTTTATTCTCACTTCCTTAAATGTTTGGTTTTGTCAGTTTTTGTATTATGCATTATTTATTTTTGTAATTAAATAATTTCATTGTAATGGTGAACATTTATTACTAGAAATATCAAACTCTAACTATTATGCAAATGTAAGGAGCATTATTAGCATTTAATCAAAAATATATACTCTTCACCACAAATATACACTCTTTACAAAAAATATACTCTTCACATATGATAACCAGAACATTAAAACCTGCTGTACCAATACTATAAACAACACTAAATTTTAAAAAATGCGCTGGCGTTGAAATACAATGGAACAAATACAAACACTAACAGAACGATAAAAATTAATGTTATTAAATTAATTATGTTATTTGTCCATACGTTCATTCTCTTGCGCCGACACCAAGATGCTAATCGTTGAGCTGGAGAGGCGGTCAACAAAGTCATTTTACGAAAACGATAATACTTTCGCTGGGTCATGAATGCCGGGCCGTTGAATAATTTGCTTATGCCCTCCCTTTAATTTAGGTCGCGGTACGCTCAAGTACAAACGTGTAATCTTTTGTTGATTCTAACTGACCTTGATGATGATGTCATGCATACACATCATTCATCGAAATGATTAGCTCTGAGATTCATCAAAATATTGGTTTGGCCTAGAAATATATTAAAACTAAAATATAAATTAGTGGAAATTAACTTGAGAAAAACTATTTTTTCACATAATCTCTATCAAAAAATGTACATCACCACGCAAAATTTTATTTTTTAATGGATGAATAAACAGGTTTGCTGCGTCGCTGCGACTGCAGCAGGGGTGCCCCCCAAAAGCAATAGCGCGATTCCCCCTGAAATTATGCTTTGTCCTTTACTACCCCCCCCCCCCCATAGTGATGTGGGCCGGGTAAATACCCAGCGGGTAGGGATAAATACAAAATGGGTATTTACCCGGGTACTGACCTCAAGCCCCGGGTAAACACCCAATACGTGGGTATTTATGATTTGTATAACGTTTAGGAGATTTTTACTAGGTTCATTGAAATTTCAATGCTGTAAAGATTGATCATAAAAACTATTTTGAAGAGTATAACATAGTTACCATAAGCATTTAACTTCTGAACAAGATCGAGATAAATACCCAGGGACTGGGTATTACTATTTTGATGGCCTTTTGAAGTGTTTAATAAATTAAAAATTTTAGAGGGAAAGAATTTAAATTCAATTACATTGTAATTTTGTTCTGTATTTGTCAAATTATAAAATTACATATTTTTAAATTTGTACAAAATGTAAATAACATAAATACCCAAAATGCCGGGTACTTTCCATCACTACCCCCCCCCCCCCTCCAAGGATGGAGTCGTTGCCCATAAAGTCTGTAAAATTATGTCAAAAATAGGGTTATTTATTAATGCACCCTTGTTTGTATCATGCTTATTGAATAAAATAAATCTCAAAAATATATAACTCGAATTGCTACATTTCCTATTATTTAGTGTATTTTGTATCCGTTACATAAATTTGCAATTATAATTGCATGTACACATCAATGGTATTTATTTTTTTTCTTTATATATATATTTTACAAGACAACATTTTTGATTGTTGCTAAATATATTCTATAAATAGGCTAAGATGAATGGTAGGCTATATAATTATCTGTTTACGGTATGTGTAAATAAATATGTTAACCAAATAGGCCTATAACTACTCTTGTCATAGGAATTATTTTAAATAGATTTGTTAATTTGCAATTGACATTATATTAGCCAACAGTGGTTTGTTGAAGTCTTAACATGTGGAGTGAAATAATTCCCTAATCCTATACTCTAATATGAGTAAGGTTTGCTTGTATGTTTGCTTGCTTGCTTGTGACACTGATCTCAAAAACGGCTCCAACGATTTCCTTCAAATGTTCGAAATAACTAATTTCTCGGATAAAAATAAGTTCTAGACAGGCCTCCTCCCCAGGAAAAATCAAATAATGTATAAAAACTAGAATGAAAAGTTAAAAAAATTAACATTGGGCTTACAGAGTTTCAAATCAAAACAAAATAATTTTAACAGCTGTTCATAATCAACCAGGGAACTGTCAAAGTAGTACTCATGTTGTTTATGTTTATGTTATGGTTGAGTGGTGTAAGTGTAAACAATTATCTTGGTTATTTTCTGTGCTAAAATCATTTTTAAAATAATTTTCTTAACTCATTAATATTTCAATTAGTGTGTTTACATCTACAATTTAATATGTGATTCAATAAATACTAGTTTTGCTACTAATAAATTAATAAATAAATACATTTCTCTACTTATATCTATAGTTTAATTACCTATCGTGGGAAATACCTAGCTATGAGTTTTAATCTGTGAGAATACAAAATGTGGTCTTAAGGACGCCTTCTTTAAGCCTAAAGCAATATGGCTTCCATTAACACTGATGAAGCTGTTGGTGGATCATACATTACAAAATTCCTTTGGCTATTAATTTAGCCCACACTTGATGAGTTTTAATAAATAAATACACTTTACCTAATCCTCTTTATTTGTAGTTAGTTGTGTTAAATAACTGTCTATTGTTGGATTACCACATTCGAGGTAAGTCTTAGCTATAATGAGAATACCTTTTACCTTTTAATACCTAGGCTTAAATAATAACAAGTGATTTGGGGTTCACAATAGAATATTTATTAAATAGAATTACAACAGTAAATGATAGCAAATGAATTTAAGGGGTATAACAATGGTATTTTTACAATATGGGGACTTCAAATTAATTAGGTCAACTAGGCCTAAGCCTTTCAATAAATGTGTCTAACAGTTCATGGCTAACAATAATGGGTTATTACAATATAAGTACTCTTTTTCTTAGGGAGGGGTGTCGTGCCGGCTCGAATGATATATTATTTGTTTTTATATAGAGATAACATGAATTTACTAAATAGGTTTGTTTACTAAATGCAACAATGAGTAATAGAGGTCCATAGAAAAGATAGGCCAAAAGTTTCACTGAATTAAAGGATTGATTAAAAGATATTGAAATTAAATTTGGAAAACTAGTTCAATTTGGATGAGATTCTTCTTAATTACTTTAATTGATACTTTCTGAACATTGGGCTTGTTCACAAATGTTTCTGATATCTCTTTTACCAAGTCCCTAATAAGAGAATCAAAATGGAGAAGGTTACCACACTGCTTACAAAATTCTTCACCCAGAGTGTTATAAATGGGAAAATAAATAAAAAAGGGGCTTGAATTTAAACTTCACTCTATTGGGCAGGAGAAATCCCTACTATTTAGGCACTAAGTAGGCAAATCTTAGGCCATACTGGGGTAAATTATTAAATGTGAACTTGTCTCATGCAAAAATGATGTTAACACATTGGAGGGAAGCCAGGAACAAGGAGGAGGACAGGTTTGTAGTCTGGAAGTTCATTGTTCCATTGATGGGTTGCACAGATGGTAGAAATCACATGTTATAACACTTGACACTAAATTTGGTTTTCTAAGGACTAATTTTGAAAAGTAGTACTATGTAAAATATTATTATATTGCAATTTTCTTACAAATATCTTATATCTAAAGTAGGCTATTGAAATTAATTTAGGGTCAATTAATGAATTAGAATTGTTAATATATTGTGAAGGATAGTTGATTATCAATTGATATAAACTAAATAAAATGAACATAGACATAATTAATTATATATTCTATTGTGAAATAAGGGGAGATGACTTTCTGCGGGGTGATGGGAACAGTTGTATATTAAATTTAGCACTTTGAATTAAATAACATGAAATAACAGTTTGATTAACACAAAATAACACATAATAAAAGGGAACATTTCAAATTACAGTGACATAAATTATTATTGAACAAAGACAATCATTGTGATAACAGATAAATAAAATACCCCCGCCGCAGCAAACCTGCGTACTCAGCGAATTTCCAATGCATAATATATGTCTTAATACTACAGAAAGCCGCAAACCAAGTTTCATAAAAATATATTCACATATAAGCGATTTTAATTATCCTCCATAAGAATAACATTGGTAATGAGTATGTAGGTTTGCTGAAAGAAGGAACCGAAACAATTGGTTTTTATGCAAATATAAATAGAATTTAACTAGGCGAAGCCACATACTAAGTTTCATCAATATTCAATCATAAATAAGCGCTATATAACATTCTAGTTATTCTCCATAAGAATAACATGGGGCTGAGAAAGCAGGTTTGCTGCAACAAGGAATAGAAAAATGGGTTTTTATAAAATTATCAATATAACTCAACCAAGTGAAGCTAAATACCAAGTTTTATTAATTTATGTTCATAATTAAGGGAGACATTACATTTTACATATTCTCCATAAGAATAACATGGGGGCTGAGTACGCAGGTTTGCTGCTACGGGAATAATCAATAAAAAATCAATTTTTTTGTGCAAATATCAATGTACCAGTACTACGTGAAGCCACATACCAAGTTTCATCAACATACATTCATAAATAATCCAGATATGAAATTTTATTTATTCTCCATAAGGATAACATTGGACAACGTACTGTGTTTAGCACTTTGAATATCTCTGCAACGGTTAAGCGTAGAATCACAATTTAAACACCAAAATGATTGTTTTGTGAAACTGAAAAGATTGGTAAAAGCAAATGTGAAGTTTACATTAAAATAAACTGAGGAAAAGCCAAAAACGTTTTTCCCGTAAGATTAACATGGGAGATTTTATGAGCAGGTTTTTTGGATTTTCTCCGCAACCACTTAACCTAGGTTAATAATTCAAAATACTAAATTATTTGTTTTTTTAAGCTCTATAACATGGTCAAACCCAAAATTAAGTTTTTTAAAAATTGTAGGGTGAAAAATGCAAAAAACTGATTTTTTGAAAATTTAAAACCCCCATAAACCCCCCTTCCCATAGTCCGATTTTTATGATTTTCGAACTTAAAGTCATGAATGTAATTTTACACATTTGAGCCAAATTTCATCAAAGTCGGACGTTTTTTACTCAAGTTATCGTGTTAACGGACACATATATATATATATATATATATATATATATATATATATATATATACATATACATAAATTTGAACGATTAGTGTTTTTGGCATCTGGGGACCTCAAAACAAAAAGTTATCATGGTCTCGGGCTTAAGTCTTACAATGAGACCTACGGTAATAGCTTCTTCCCTATAGGGGAAATTCGCTAATATGGGTTATTCAGCATGACTAAGGTATGGTGGTATTTACATGGGGAGAAATATACACAATTATGGGAAATTTATTATTAATGATGAATGGAATGTAATGGAATACTACAGTTTGTGTTTTAAAAACTTTTCTCTTCACAATAACTGCCCAGCCAATTTAAGGCAGTTTTGTTTACGTTTTGTTTTGTAACAACAAAACGACTAGTTATCATTATGACTTCATCTTTTCAATCGAGTTCGACAAACTTTAAGCCTCTTCCTTTATACACAGTGGCCATGACTACGCTCGGATGAGTGTATCTAAAGATAACATCACGTTAAATGCTAATCTACATGACATTTACACGATACCGGACACACGTGAACCTACTAATATGAATTCTTCTCGTGATAGCAATGAGGAAGAAAAAATAAGTACCATTGAAGACAAAGGTGGTTCATGGAAAACTGTACAAAACAAATCAAACGAGTACGCCAAATGCTCCGCTGCTCAAAAAAGCCAAACCAACAAGCGTATCGCTTCACAACAGCTTTGAAGCATTAGATAACAGCGACGAAATGGACGATTATAACCAAGCACCACACGTCATCCAGCGAGCACTAAAGACCAATAGAGAGGACATGCGAGGCTGGAGGTGAAGCCGGTCTACGACTACCAGTGAAGGCGTTCATAGGCAACACACCGAGCCCCCAGCGTGAGTCATACTGATTTCGCGCGCTAAGTGTATGTTCTGTACCAAAAATAGCATAGTCCCGCCGTCCATAGAGCTTCAGGCAAGGCTGTTTTCTTGCTGTACCGGTGTGTTTAAATTAAATTAAGTTAATTAAATTAGATTGAATGGTAATGAATAATTGATATATATATATATATATTTATTTATATATATATATATTTATTTATTTATTTATATATATATATATATTTATTTATTTATTTATTTATTTATTTATATGTACCTGAATCCACAAAAGGTAAACAGGTAAATAAAGTGAGGTAAGGTAAATAAGGTGAGTGAAGGTAAGGTTCTTGGATAAAGTGATGTTCAATAAACCTTGGATTTCATGTTTTCTCTAGAAAAGAATAAAATTACCAGGGTTACAAATTTGAAATAATATTTTCCATACGATCTTAGAAATATGAAAACCACTATAGACCATAACATGATAGTGTTAGTTATATACAAATAATAATTATTAACACAACACAAGGCAACACGAGGCATGGGAAGGGTATAGCATTGAGCGGACGCCAGGGCCCGGGCAGCGGTTTAACCAGCGCGCCAACGTGACGGTCGCGCTATCTGTACTTGAATTTATAAAAAAAGTATAGGTCGGATAATTTTTTAAAAATCTGAAAAAAAATCTTAAACTGTTTGACTCAAACTTTTCCGCTTACATCACGTTTCTGACCAAAAAATAAGAATTTTGGCAGCCGACTAACTTTTTGAAGTCAAGATTTTAAAGCCATATTAAAAATTAAAATTTAATTAATTATATTATATATAAGGAACTCATAATTAATATTTTTATTTACACTAATGTCTTTACAAACTAACACTGAATGCACGTACCAAGTTTCAGAATTTTATAGAAATCCTATCTATGTCAAATCACGGTATATTTAATAGCCGCACATTAAACATTTCTACATTTCCGAGCCCGGTTTGCCGTTTCTGGACTACCAGATGCGGCGGCGGCGTGGCTTCACATCCTGCAATGCTTGTTAAATGGAAGTGTCCCCTCTATTGGTCTTTAGTGCTCGCTGACGTCATCCAAGCCAAAGATTCAAAACCTCCGCCAATCTTTGTACCTAACATTATAGATGTAAAAACTATGGTCAGCTCAATAGAGCCTGTTATAGCCAAGGACGATTACACTTACAAATGTTCAAATCAGAACAGTATTAAATTGTGTCCTCTGACAATAGAACCCTATAGGAAGCTTGTGAAACAACTCACTGATTTGAAAGTAAACTTCCGCACATTTCAAATAAAACAGGAAAAGTCCTATAGAGTTGTTTTAAAAAATATACACTATTCAACTGACATTAGTGAAATAAAGGAGGCTATTGAAAGTTATGGGTCCAAAGTAAGGAACGTAACAAACGCTAGAAATTTTAAAACAAAATCCCCTATATCGATGTTTTTTATTGACCTGGAACCCAGCCCAAACAATAAGGAGGTCTTCAACGTCCAGTACCTCCTGAATGCCAAAATAGTGTTCGAACCACCGTACAAAAGGAATGAAGTGGTATAGTGTAAACGATGTCAAAGCTACGGCCACACAAAGTCCTACTGCTGGCACCCCACCGATGTGCCAAATGTGGCAATAACCACGACTCACTCGTTTGTAAAAAACCAAAGGAAGAGCCCCCAAGTTCGCTTTATGTGGGGGCAATCACCCTGCAAACTACAAGGGTTGTACGGCGTACAAAGAAATAAGACAAAAGTCTTTCCCGCCTTTGAGACAAAAGAACAACGTAACAGTACAAGAAACATAAGAAGCAACTAAAATCAACGAACCAAGACCAACTTCAACTGCAGCCTACCTCGACAGCCCAAGCGTCGGACATACTCAAACTTATGCCCAGGTCATCTGCTCGGAAAACAAACATCCTAAACATGCTGATAATAACAACCTCACTCAGGTAATCAATAACTTTTTTGACAAGTTTGAAAAACTTATGTTACAATAGGCACAACAGAAGGGACATTTATGAACCTATTGTCCACCGTTATCAGCAAACTAAAATGAACTATTTCTATAGAGTAGGACTCTGGAATGCCAACGGCTTGGCCAAACATTGCCAAGATATAAAGCTATTCATTTTTCACAACGAATTGGACATAGTCTTAATTTCAGAAACCCATTTCACTAATCTAAGTTATTTTAAATTACCTGATTTTACGACATATTTCACCAACCATCCTGATAACACTCGTGGTGATACTGCGGTATTGATTAAAACGTGTATAAAACATTTTGAACACCCCAAATTCCAATTAGATTACTTACAAGCTACAAGTGTGACTATAGAATACTGACAAGGTCCCTTGACATTATCATCAGTCTACTGCCCACCTAGGCACAACATAACTCATCCCCAATTTCATAATTTTTCACCACTCTGTGTCAGAGATTTTTATCTGGTGGGGACTATAATGCTAAACATCCAATGTGGAGATCAAGAATAACCAACCCACGTGGTATGCAACTTGGGAGAACTATTGCGGATAATAACCTTAGTCACATATCCACTGCGGAGCCTACATACTGGCCAACGGATCCAAATAAACTTCCGGATCTGTTGGATTTTTTTGTAACAAAAGGAATCTCAAATAATTACCTCCAAATCGAATAAAATCTTGACCATTCACCAGTAATTCTAAGTGTAGGAACGTCCATAATTATTACAGATAACCCTTCTAATTTGTGTAATAAATTTACCGATTGGAATTACTTCCGTGACATTCTTTCAGAACAAATTAATCTATAAATTCCTCTAAAAACTCCAGATTAAATAGATATTTCCGTTGAAACCTTCACTCAGTCAGTACAACAATCAGCCTGGATTGCGACACCAAAACCCAAAAATTGTAGTATGAAAAATTTCATAGAATAATTTATCCACTCTTCATCAAAAGAAAAGAACCCGAAAAAAGGCGCTTAAGAAGAATTTGGCAAAACTCTAGAAATTCAGTAGACAAAACCAACCTCAATAGAGCATCACGGCAACTCACCGCTACGTTGAAACAACTCAAAAATGATTGGTTTAGAGATTTTACAGAAAATCTATCTCCAACAGAAGCGACCAACGACTCATTATGGAAAACTACTAAACATTTCAAACAGCCGAAAACCTCGATCCCTCCTATTTTGAAGACAGACGGCTCATGGGCAAAAAGTACAAAAGAAAAAAGTGAAGATTTTTCTAGGCATATTGAAAAAGTTTTTCAGCCAAATGACACTGGCATTGATATCAGTCACGAAATTGATGAGTTACTTGAAACCCCAACTCAAATGGACCTGCCAATTCAGCCTGTTACCACAAATGAAATAAAATAAATCATTAAGAACAAACTAAACCCGAGAAAATCTCCCGGCTACGATTTAATAACTGGTAAGGTCGCCAGAAGAACTTCCTGGTAAAGCGTATTTATTGTTAACTTTTATTTCCAATGCCATTTTAAGATTAGAATACTTCCCGACGCAATGGAAAATTTCCCAAATTGTTGTGATACAAAAGCCTGGGAAACCTTCTCACCAAGTCTCGTCTTATAGGCCAATAAGTCTCCTTCCTGTAATATCAAAGGTTTTTGAAAAAGTCCTCTTAAAACGATTACTCTCAATAATTCCTAATCACCAATTTGGGTTTCGGAGACAGCACTCTACAGCTGAGCAAGTCCACCGGGTTGCTAATTTGATTAAACAAGACTTGGAGAAGAAGCAATACTGCACAGCTGCGTTCTTGGATGTAAGTCAAGCATTTGACAAGGTGTGGCACAAAGGCTTATTGTATAAAATTAAGAAAATGCTTCCACATACACTTTACAATATTCTTCGGTCGTAATTAAGTAAAAGATTTTTTCAAATAAAACTTAAAGACGTCCTATCAGGTTTCTACTCAGTAGAGTCAGGAGTACCCTTGAGGTACTCCTGACTCTACTGCTAGGTCCTACTTGCTAGGTCCTGTCCTGTATGTGCTATACACTGCAGATCTCCCAATAAGCGATGGAACGAATACTGCTACTTTTGCAGATGATACATCCATACTAGTCTCCCATCATAATGCAGGGACTGCCACAACAATCCTTCAAAGAAGCTTAAACTGTATATCAGACTGGCTGAAGAGGTGGCGGATAAATGCCAATGAATGTAAATCAGCTCAAATAACATTTACCCTGAAAACCGATACTTGCCCTCCTGTTTATTTAAACAATGTTGTTCTACCTCAAGTAACCGAAGTAAAATATCTAGGAATGCACTTAGACAGAAGACTAACATCGAATAAACGATGGAATCTAAATTTACAGTACAGAAAATTATCCTGGCTTCTTAACAAAAACTCAAAACTGTAAAATGAAAACAAAATTGTACTCTACAAAGTGATTCTAAAACCAATTTGGACTTATGGTATACAACTGTGGGGAACGACCAGCATCTCCAACATAAACATCATTCAGCGATTTCAATCTAAAGTGATACGAGCAGTACTTCAAGCCCCTTGGTACGTCAGCAACCTCACTCTTCATAAAGACACTTTATACCTTTTGTAGTGGGAGAAATATAACGCTTCACTGTAAAATATCTTTCAAAATTAGACAGTCAACCTAATCACCTTGCAGTGAACCTTCTGGACATCAGTGACCACATCTACAGACTAAAACGCCATAGTGTCCTGGATTTGACATCACGGTTCAAAACATAGTTTAAATTTATTTTTATTTTGTTAGATTTGTTGCTGGAAATTTACTAACTCATGCCTTTGTAAATTTATCACATTTGCTTATTGTTTTGTAACTAAACAAATTGTAAATAAAGTATGTATGTAAAATATATATATATGTTGTTTATGATTATTAACATGTGGTTTGCTAAGAGCAGAGATTAAAAGATTTGAGTGAAGATTACATATATAGAGTAGTAAAATAAATCAAAGGGACATTGAGCTATAAATAACAACTGGAGGGACATTACAAATGTAGAAAAAAGGCAAATGAGTTATACAAATCTGATTATCAGTAGGGGAAAGTGGTGAAATATTACTCCGAGTCATCTAAAAAACTGACTGGCCTTCCCCCGAGCAAAGATCGCCCCCTAGGTACTTTAAAACTAAAGTACTCTTTTCTCTTCCCCTTTTCACAACTTACACAAAGACCATAGTAAAGGCTAAATCCTATCGAATCAAATTCAAATCGTCCCTTTTAAACCCATAATTTTAGATTTTGAATACCCTAAAAGATAGGAATTTTTTTACCAACTGGCTGTTATGCCCGAGCTTCGCAACGGGAAAAATCCAAATTTCTCAAAAACGGCTCTAACGATTTTGATTAAACTTTCGTGGTTTGTAGAACTTTAGGTTTCCAAAAAAATGACACCACCCGCATTTCTGGAAAAATGCGGGTTCAGAAATTACAGGACTTAAAACATCAAAAATTCAGTTTTTTGGATTTTTCATAAAAAATCATAAATGTTAAAAAAGATTACTATTCACCATTAAAAAGAGCTCAAAAAACTAAATAAATTAGTATTTTAAATTACTATTCTACGATTGCTAGTTGCGGAGAAAATTGAAATTTTCATTTAGCGGTAAACACAGTACGTTGTCCAATGTTATTCTTATGGGGAATACAAAAATAACTATTTCTCTCTTATTTACTGATCAATTTCATAAAAATTTGATATGCAGGTCAAGTTAGCATTGACCAACAGATGATGTTCGAAATGTGTTGCTATTTAACCCTGGGGGGGGGCAAGGGGGCATTTCCCCTCTCAAAACTACTGTGTGTAGCAACGGACTCTATAGTGCCTCCCAAAAAGGGATTTGGGTGGATATTTCTGAGATAAACTATTTTAGACAATTTTCTGTACATTTATCTATACTTCATATTCTATATTTAGTAAATAACAAATATTTTTGTCATTTAAGTTTGGCTAAAAGGGAGAAAGTATGTGTCAGTTTTCTGATACCGTTTATTATAATAGTAGTGATTCATTTAAACATAGTTCCCTGATTGCAATCAGTGAGTGTACGACGACGTTCGTCAGAGGCAATTATGTTTGCCTTTCTTAATTAACCTGTACCTACTTAAAATTTTCAAAGGATCAAGTACACTTTAATGTAATAAAAACATACATAATTTGAGAACAACAACCTAAAATAGAAATCCAACGTCTTCAAATTGAGAAACATATAATACCTTAACGCTTTATAAAACAAAAGCCTACATTCGAAGTTGTTCAAGACAAACCGTTGACATACAGGTTTGCCAACTCACAAATATTTAGCTTTGTACAAAATCATGACAAAATCTGGGAACATTTTACAATGAGCAAATGAGTTTTTGTTTACTGCTATAAATTAAAATGACTTGAAATAAGAAGTGTACATTATTTTCCCTTGATTGTTTCAGATTTTTAGGGGGGATATATACCCCCCTCTCGATTTTCCCCTGTTTCCAGGAACTATTTTAAACATATTCTTCGATTGATTGCAATGCGTTAGATAAATTTAATGCTGAAAAGTTACTTCTGACTATAGCTAACTAACTTCTTACTTTGAATGTGTATGTAAAATGTCTCACATTGAAACATAAAATGTGAGTGGCTACTATACCTACACAAAATATTTATGCAGGGAATTATACATATAAGATATAGGAAAATGCAATAATGATGTTGGGAAGTATCATCAATGACTCAACAACTAAAAATGTAGTTTATGTAGTCATTGGTATCATCAACTAAATTGCCATGCGTGAAACAATTCAGACAGCCGCCGAGCCGCCTGCAGAACGAATATTACTACGCGATGCACGACGATGTGGAACAGAGACCTAACCAAGATCAGACGTTGGTGTTTACATAAAATAAACTCTAAATGCTGTTTCGTTAACCAAATAAAATTCGTTTGTACATTTTGTACAATCCCATTCTTTTTAATTTAAAAGAAGGTATTTTAAAAATGTACCCCAAAAATCAAATTTCTCCTCTAAAATCGAAAAATCTCCCCCAAAATAAAATTGTATAGCGCAACCCGCGCTATTATCCCCCCCTGTGGGCGACCCTGGACTGCAGTATTCTTTAGTGAATTTCCTTTGGAAAATTGATATATTAGCATGACCCGCACGGTGAAACTTAAGCCCGGGACCACCATAGAAGTTCCTAAAGTGACCCCCTGAACACGTTTTGGGAGGTCGTTCAAAATTATATATATATATATATATATATGTGTGTGTGTGTGTGTGTGTGTGTGTGTGTGTGTGTGTGTGTGTGTGTGTGTGTGTGTGTGTGTGTTTGAACTCAAGCGATCGAATTTTTTGTCATATTTACTTCTTTCTACTTCAGGTAAGTACCCGGGTAAATACCCATTTTTTATTTACCCACCCCCATTTTTATTTACCCGGCCCACGTCACTAGGGGGAAAGTATAAAGGACAAAGCATAATTTTAGGAGGGGGGAATCGCGCTATTGCCTTTGAGGGGGATGGGCGGCCCTGGAAGCTTATATAATGTACAACATTGCCATCGCAGTAGTGTATTGAAATAGAACCAGGTGCATCAGAACAGGCAAAATGTATAATATTCATCATCTTAGCTCATTTAGCTCAAAATGACCCAATTTCTGTTTAAACCCTTTATATGATTTTTTAAAGCTTTTAATGGGGACATTCACTCAGCGTGCTGCGTGCAAACTCGTTTTACATTTTACTGTCTTGGTATTATACGACGAATAACTTCAGTAGTTATCTTATTGTTTTTCATCCTCGCTTTTTAGCTTTTGAGAGTGGCAAAAGACAATGTACCGGCCAACAGTGACACATCCGTGTGTACCGGCCAACAGTGACACATCCATGTGTACCCGCCATGTGGTCAACAGTTCACACCGTACCGGCTGGGGAACCAAACTCCCTTTACTTTTAAATTACCTTTCTTTTTAACATTTACTCCTGATTTATTTTATTTGAACTCACCGTAATAAAACGGAGTTTTATGGTAGTTTCAGTGACTTAAAACAAATGGAACTGGTTAGATGCAGTATTTTATTTTATTGATTCCGGTATGTGATTTTCTTGATAGTATTCATATTATCAAAACTAAAATGACTATATAGAAACAAAATAAGTTTTGATAATGTTTTATTTAATGTACCGGAATCTTATATAGCTTAATTAATTCTTGATCGTGTTTTGACTACTACCAGCGTCAAACTTGTTCAACAAGACATCTCTCGCCAAAACGAAATAACCTCAATTATTAAGATGAGTATGAAGGGTACTTAAGAATTGCATGTATTTTACACCCATGAGTGTATGAGCGATCGCGAGGGGGATGTTCGTGTACAGGCCGCCCGTATGGGCAGATGCCCTCATGGGGGCGCCACATGTCGCACGCGGTTGGGGCGCGGGCCACCCCCTCACAGGCTCCGGACTCCAGGAATATCAATCAGTCCTCTCGAATACTCACTGATAATTAGTCACTAAGATTGCTACACTACCGAAATCCCCTCCCCAAATTACTAATGAGTATTATTTATGTATTGTAATATTGCAAGTATACAGGGTATCTGTAAAGTCCTTTCCAAAGATTTGGCATAAGGCTTTATGAGTAAAACTAAGCAAGGATGTTCCTAAAATTGGTTCTAAAATGCTTCGTTTTCTTTCTGCTGGTATGTTTGCTTTTTTTCTTTACCTATATTACAGAAAATTAAACACTATTTATATAACTGAAACATTAGTCAATGTAGAGCTTAACATTTTGCATCAAAATGAATGTAACACTGATACGTGAATCAATAAGTGTACGGTATTCAATTTCATTAAAATCTTTATAAAAAAATACCATATTTTTCATAGATAGTAATAGCAAAATTAAAATGTAAACTAAACGACACCTTTTTGGTTCAATAATTAATAAACGGTATCAGAAAACTGATGTACTTTCTCCCTTTTAGCCCAACTTCCATGACTAAATTATTGTACGGTATAATGCACAGAAAATCTTCTTAAAACTAGTTTTCATAAAGGTCCGCCCAAATACCATTAAAGGAGACGGTACTACAGAATCCTTTGCTACACACGATGGTTTTAAGGGGGGAAATGTCCCCTTATCCCCCCAGGGTTAGGGGGTAATATATTTCTAATATCCTCTGTTGGTCAGTGCTAACTTGACCTGCACATAAAATTTTAATGAAATTGATCAGTAAATAAAAGAGAAAATAGTAACTTTTGTATCCCCCATAAGAATAACATTGGACAACGTACTGCGTTAACCCGC
This sequence comes from Allygus modestus, assembly GCA_963675035.1. Classification (NCBI taxonomy): domain Eukaryota; kingdom Metazoa; phylum Arthropoda; class Insecta; order Hemiptera; family Cicadellidae; genus Allygus; species Allygus modestus. Next base: position 375,233,797 of record OY776111.1, on the reverse strand, counting down.
TAAATGAAAATGTAGATTTTATCCACAAGCAGTAATCGTAGAATAATAATTAAAAATACTGCATTATTTCGTTTTTGAGCTTCCTTTAATGGTGATGATTAAATTTATTTAGCACTTACGCTTTTTATGATATATCAAAAGAATCTGAATTTTGTACTTTGAAGTCTTGTAATATCGGAACCCAGCCATCACTCAAAAATCAGTTTTTTGGGTTCAGGGAGCACCAAAACGAATTTTGAATCTTAAAGTTTCAAAGCCGGCCTTGTCCACACAAAATCTAAATTGAGTTAGTGTTGCTGTAGATATTCTACAGATTAAAACTACTGAGTTTTCAGCAACAAAATTTAAAAAATCTTCCCACCTAAAATAATATTTAAATATTGAGGTTTGTTTCAAATAGGTCCTTATCTACTCTACAAAACTAGTCTTACCCAATTTGTTCCAAAACCAACCTAATCCACCACCTTCGCCATTACATATTGTGAGGTAAAGTTCCAAAACTAATCTAATCCACTTAAAACTGCCTAGGCCTATACAGTCTTTATTTTACGGGTTTAAAGTAATAATAGTATGTTGTGAATGTGGTATTATATTTTAAAAGTGTTGTGGCAGCTCTACAATGTTTGGGCCAGGTCCTCAGACCAGTAAACCTTGGTTTCTTGGTCATTACAAGTTTCTAGTTATGTTTCTCTCTATCGCTATGAAGGTGTACTGTTTTTTATTATTTTATCATTACTGTATTATTAAGGTAAATAAATATGGATTATGTGCGAGCATTGTAAATAAACTTGTGTAACCATTTATTAGTTCAGTTTTTCTTCAGCCCAAAAAAGTTTCAAAAGTGAACTTATCCATCGGTATTGGTTTCAAAACTGACCTGGTACCAAAAGTGGCCTTATCCATATTAAATTAATTTACAAATGCTGGGCTACACATTGTATCCTAATTCTTATTTGTTAATATTTTTGTTGATAGTATAATCTATATCTATAAATACGAAAACCAATCATCCCCTAGGCCATAACCACTAAGAATGGATTATACGAAATTCCCATAGTGCTCCGCCCCACGTGGAGTCAAGGTTCCAATCCTGTGTTATTCTTATGGGCAATTAATAAATATGAACAAATGATCAACACCCAGGCCAAACATCTACTCCTACAACCACGAAATTTGGCACGTGTACTCTTTCCATAACGTAGGTAACCACTAAGAAAGGATTTTGAGAAATGCCTATAGGGCTTCACCCCCACGGGGCTTCAAACTTCAAACCCCATGTTATTCTTATGGACAATTTATACATACGAAAAACCGAGGCCAACCCTCTACACCTACAACCACGAAATGCAGCCCGGATACCCCTTCCACAACGAAGGTAACCACTAAGAAAGGATTTTAAGAAATTCCCATAGTGCTCCGCCCCACGGAGAGTCAACGTTTCAATCCTGTGTTATTCTTTTGGACAATTTTTAAATACGACAAAACCGATCATCCCCCAGGCCAAACCTCTACACCTACAACCACGACACTTGGAACATGTACTCTTTTCATAACGTAGGTAACCACTAAGAAAGGATTTTACGAAATTCCCATAGTGCTCCGCCCCACGCAGAGTCAAATTTCCAATCCTGTGTTATTCTTATGGACATTCACTTTAGTTTGAGCTGATGAGAATTCTTACAGCTGATCATGTTTCGTAGCAGATCCACGGGTTAACCATAGAATGCAGCGCACACCATATAGGTTTAATTCTCGGGTGAAACCGGATGCGTTGGCAGCTAGTAGGTAAAAAACATAATATAAATGTATTTAAAGCCGATAAGTTTATGTAATCGTTTTTGATTTTCCTGAAAATTTCACTTCGATGGACAAGGCGAGGTTTGGAACTATACGACTCATTTCCAATAACAACCGAGAGACGGAAAACGAAGCAATTTAAGACTTATGTTTACAGGAACCTGTTTTGCTTATTTTGAACCGAAACACCTGTTGCCATTTTTTTAGAACAGACTACCTGTATACAATCTGACCATTTAGGGACTGCGTGACGTTTAAAAATCGAAGTTTTGAAATCCCAAAGTCTCAAAAACCCCAAATTCCAGAGGTACCCTAATTATACGGTGCTACCTGGTCAACGAGTCTCAAAATCCCCGACGCCCGCACGCGCACTCACAAGCCACTATAACATCCCCGGGCCCTCGAACCGGAACAGGTATACAGAGCACATTAAATATCTTAAATTGTAATTTATTTCAATACATCAATCATTTTAATAATATGCACAAAAATCAACTAGTGATTATAGTGTACAAGTATTCACGTCGTTGTGTTTTCGTTCCTATAGGAATCACAACTAGTACAGTAAATGATAGTTAAAATTAGTGGAATCAAGACGCTGAAATAAACATTCAACCTTATTTGGGGGATGTTTTACCCTTCAAGATAATAAATTAAAATAATGTTTTTTTAAATGCCTGGATATATTGCGGATTAGTGCCAACATATCAAATTTGATCAACATCGGCCGATTGGTATGGGTCTCTTCGGTCTGTAAATCCATGCAGTCACACAGACATACACATCACTTCAAAAACACTTATTGGCTTCAGGGAGCGCCAAAACAATTATTTACCTGTATTACACTATGTATAGGGGGAGAAAGTAAAACAATATGTGAATAGGTATTATAATATGATTCATCTTTATCATCCGCAATTCACTTCCTGAATGCAAACCGACTGCACATTCCGATTTCCTCGTTGAATCATAATTACCCGTCAGCCAACCGATACTGTGACCAATCTCCTTTAATTAACATTGTCAGTTTCTTGCGCGGATATGAATAAAAATATTTTATTTTGTACAAAGTTTTCAGTAATGAATCCCGTAGTTCAGTAACAAATAATCTTATTTTTATTTTTCAATGGGGTATACTAAAACACTTTATTTATTTGTTTATTAAAACTATGTGTTGTGTGAACTCATTATTCTTGGAATTAAGATTACAGAAATATATTTTATTTGAAGTTATGATTACAATCATAAATATCATCACTATAGGCTTCATGAATTATGAAGAGGTCTAGGTAGGCGATGTGCTCGTGAGTGCGCGTGCGAGAGTAAAGGGACCTCTAGCCCAGGACCAGGTAACAGGACCAGTTGTTAGCTGGCCCTGCCTCCAGCCTAGCTCATTGCTCCAGCCTAGCTCTCGGGGATTTTGAGACTCATTAGCGTGTCTATTGCGGTTGCATTTTTATTGTGGGGAGACGGTTTTTAACAAATTTCAGGCTTGGGGATTTTGAGACTTAACGAACATTCCGTCTAACCATTGGCTGGCGGGTTAGGGAGCCAAAGGTTAGACAGAATACTCGTCACCCTTTCACCGACTCCTAGCAAGACGCCTATACCATTAAGATTTTTTCCAAATTCTTTACACGTTGTGTTACGATTATGTTATCGTAATGCACATGTATCCAAGACAAATGAGTCCTACACACATTTTGTATTAAAATGTATTTGTATGTATGCTAATATTTTTATAAACTCAAATGGCGGTTCATACAGATTTTTTTATAAGAAGAAGAGAAACCATTTTCAAAAAAAATTAAGATAATCATGTAAGATGTAATGTAATTAAAGTAATATAAGTAGAAACGAGAAAGAAGGACTATCTATATACAGCAGAAGAGGCATTTCACACCTCACTCTGATAGCCGCTCCTTTAAATAATAATTTTACTCCTGTAATGGTATACATCTGTAATGATGAAACCCAATAAATACTGTTAATTATTATAGTACCACGAACCTAAACTAATACTTAAAAGGCGTATCGTAGCTGAATATAAAATACATCTAACTAAGGCATTAATGGTGCTTCAATTTTAAATTTCAGCCGTTTGTAATTGTATTTCATGGCAGATATTTACTATCATTAAACTGCATTACAAACTAAAATTTTGGTGAATTATTTCATATCAGGAGAATATCTTTTAGGGGAAAGACGTTTGTGAGAGATTACATTTTCTGCCCTTTTAAAGGTGTTTCGGGATATACTAACCATTGAACCATTAAACACCTGTTGGGATTTTGTAGTCATCGTTAACATATAATATTTCACCTGCTAATCGTATTTTATAATATGGAAACATCCATTTGGTCTTATTTCTAAAACCGGTCCCACATCCACCATTCGCGAGTACCTCCGAACTTCGTGAATGGTGAATGGTACGTCCCATTTGTGAATGTTCGGCGAAGTCTATAGTGCGGGATCTGCACGAATACCAAATACAGTAAAATGTTGATTAAACGACAGTGACGAATGTTCAGTGAACGTTTGGATTAATGTTCTGCTGAAACATTCGGGCGTATTCGCGATAAGTGTGGTTCCGTCCGGCTAAACATCTAGACAGAAGGGCTGACATAACGAAGAAACATACTCGCTATTTTCAGACATCTGTTTCGGGGTTAACACGTTTACATTACAAAACATTTTAATATGAATTTATTTTAACATTTAGTGATTTAAAAGCTATTTCAATCCTAGCCTAGTTTAGAGGGTCCTCAATATCTGTCTCAACTTCCAGAAAAACTAAGAAATTTTATAAAACTCATATTTTGTGAACTAAATTAAATTTTACACATCCAAAATGTATTATGAATCATTTAGTTCTTGGAGATTCTTATCAATTTTCGAAACTCTTTGATATATTTTTCAAAGGTATTCAGTTTATTACCAGACCGTGATTGGAATAAAGTCACATCAACTATTGCTCAACTGTACAAACTGGATAGAATGTGTTTACACACATAAACAGGTTTACGCAATTACGCATGTTCACTTGGAGATGCACTATTTAAAATAGTGCGGGGAGTATTTAAGAGTCTAGAAACTAATGTAGACGTAAATATAACTTAATTTTAAGTTATGGCAAAAACTGCAGGTGAACCACTACCATACACACAATGATACCAAATGACAATGATTTTTCCAACGGGCCAATAAACTGGAAAATTATGGGTGGAGTTAGTTAGGGGAAGGGCAGGGGCGGGGGCAATGCCTTCCAAGTTGTATGATAAAAAATACCCCCGTCGCAGCAAACCTGCATACTCAGCGAAATTCCAATGGAGATATAAACGTCTTAATACTACATAAAGCCACTTATCAAGATTCATAAAAATATATTCACAAGTGAGCGATATATACAATTTTAATTATTCTCCATAAGAATAACATTGGGGCTGAGTACGTAGGTTTGCTGCAACAAGTAACACAAAAAATGGGTTTTTAAGCTAATATCAATATAACTGAAGTAGGTGAAGTCGTATACCAGTTATTATTAATTTATGTTCATAATTAAGGGAGACATAGCATTTAATTATTATCCATAAGAATAACATGGGGATGAGTACGCAGGTTTGCTGCTACGGGATCCTTTGGCAAACAATTATTTTTTTGAGCAAATATCAATAGACCACAACCATATGAAGCCATATACCAGGTTTCGTCATTATACGTTCATAAATAAGCGAGATATAAAATTTTTCTTTTCCTCCATAAGAATAACATACTATAGTAATAAGACAACGTACTGTGTTTAGCACTTTCAATATCTCGGTAACCAATTGACGTAGAGAAATTATCAAAATACAAAATTGCGTGTTTTTTCAAGCTGAATCCAATGGTGAAAACTAAAATTTGAAAATTTTAAAAATTATATGTGAAAAATTCAAAAAACCCATTTTTGGGGTACAAAACCCCCCAAAATACCCCTTCGGGTAGAGCGATCTGGCTGGTTTTCGAACTTAAATGTCAAAAGTCATAAATATTGCTTTACACGTTTATACCAAATTTCATCAAAATCGAATCATTTTTACGAGAGTTATCGTGCTCACGGACACACACACACACACACATATTATATATATATATTTATATAATTTATATATAATATATATTATATATTTATATATATGTATGTATATATATATATATATATACAGTTTCGAACGAATGGTGTTTTGGGGTCTGGGGACCTCAAAACGAAAAGTTATCATGGTCCCGGGCCTAGGTCTTACCATGCCGACTACGGTAATAGCTTCTTCCCTATAGGGGAAATTCGCTAAAAATCAAATATTCTCTCCATAACTGATGATTTTTTGCTTTCAGTTCCCGAGGAGATCCTCAATTTATTAAAATGCGAAAATACAAAGTTATGTAAGAATAGTTACTGTAAATATTAAACGAGTTTGCACGCAGCACGCTGACGTGAGGGAAGTGAATTTCCACATAACAACTTTTAAAACTCAAAATCAGTGTAAAAACACACATGTATTCCAGTTTTTATTGAAATCTGAAAACATTGATTTTTTGGTTGTTCTGATGCTCCTGGTTTCCTTTACCTGCAAAGCTGGGAATACAATTTTGCGCATTATAATGTTAGGAGAAGGTCCAGTCAGGCTTGAAAGTAGGTGTGAGGTTGCTGGGGATGGTAAAAGTACTCTAACAGCAGGCTTTTCTAGTGTAAAACCCCCCATAAGACAATGTACTGTGTTTAATCGAAACAAATTTTCTTTAATAACTCGGTAAATATTTATGCTAGAATAACGAGAGAGGGCTTAAAACTTTCGCCTCACTAATTCCCATCTTTCTACATGCATTAAGTTTATATCCGGGACTTTCTGACCCTTTTTGGGCCCAAAAACTCGAAATTTGAAAGATTAATCCCCATAAAAGGGGGTTGGAGTTTTCCGATTGTTTTTCCCAACGAACTTGTCCAACTGATTACAGAAAGGAACGTCCCTACCAAATGTGAAGTAAATCGGACAAAAAATGCGACCGCTAGAGTCCAAACACACTTATATATATATATATATATATACAGTATACAATTTTGAACTTCTAAGGTGGTCCCTGGCTTAAGTTTCACCATGCTAATAGTTCACTTTCCAAAGGAAATTCACTAACAACAACTGTCTGGTAGGTGCTGCGAATACGCAAAAATCGGTTGATCTGCGCACGCCTTACAATCGTCTGACTTAGTAGTTTTGTTGTCAGAATCCAACATAGTTTTAAATCTAAACTTTGAAGGGGAAAGTTTGTAAAAAAATCAGGAAATTAATTTTGGCGTGTGCAGGTGGTATACAGTAGATTTAAAACTGGGCACAATTTAATTTCATTTTAAACCTATAGGTTTGGTATTTGTCGTCTATAATAGATTACTTTTTTATCGCAATGCACTTTTTTAACAACTTTCATAAAAGAAAAGCTATGGTTACATACTACTTAGTAAGTGTGTAACCATAGTTAGTGTTACTATTTAAGTATGTTATCAAGATCACCATAAAGTAGGGTACAAAAATACTTTTTTTCTACAACCGCGCCTAAAGTCCTTCTTTACGACCTAAAAACACATCATAAAACAGCCGTTTTCTGTTAAGCAACCGAAAAAATCTTTTTCGCTCTTTAAAAATGAATATGTTTTACAGTGTGTTTCCCATGTCTTCGATAATTTTCATAGTTATCATTTCACAGATGTTTAAGACGTGTAGAAAACATAAAGTTTCAATCAAAAAAATGTAATTCAAAGACTATAAGTCGGCTGTGAACGCAAAATTAATATCAAAATTATTATAGATGATTATACCTGAGTGTCGTATACCTGCTTTTCGGGGCTTAATAGAGGGTCTCAGCACCATCACAGACTATCGACGGCTGCAGCGGGGACCCTGAATCTAGTCTCGCCATACAATTTTAAACCCGATCCTGCTTGATTGGTCTATATTGGGACCTTCAGTCCTACAATCGTTCGTTATGGTACCGTGGAATGAAATAAAATAAAATAAACATGAGATGAAAAAATTGTACTGTCGTATGGAAAATATATGCATTAATAAAGTAACACAACAGGAAACACCCTTAGTCATTTTGAAAATTGCTAAAATATACTATGTGTCACATTAGCAATGAAACAATTCTAAAGCATATTCTATGCCATGTGACCAATAAAAGAAAGATAAAATATCATTTATGCATCGATGGTGGTCTTATCAAGATTTACACTTATTTCGAAATTCGGGAGTGTTTGTGGTATGTGTTTAGAAAAGTAAATTACGTTCTAATAGCCGATCTCTGTTTAACTTGTCATGTGAAAGTCATGAAGGTAATAACATTTCATCCCTTTATTAATAAAATTGGACTAAGTACTGTGTTTACCGTTAAATAAAAATTCAAACATTCTCCGCAACCAAATACAAATACAAATTCACGATACTACATTATATCGTTTTTAAGCTTTTGTTAATAGTTATACTAGTACGTTCATTTAATTAAATACACCCGTCGCAGCAAACCTGCATACTCAGCGAATTTCCAATGAATATATAACATAACACTTAACAGGATTCATAAGAAATGTATTCACAAACAAGCGATATTTAAAATATTAATTATTCTCCATAAGAATAACATTGGGGATGAGTACGCAGGTTTGCTGCAACAAGGCACACAAAATAATGGGTTTTTATGCAAATATCAATAGAACTCATCTTAGTGAAGTCACATACCAAGTTTCATCCATATACATTCATAAATAAGCGATATATAACATTTTAAGTATTTTCCATAAGAATAACATGGGGACCAAGTACCTAGGTTTGCTGCTACAGGAACCATAGGCGAAAAATTTTTTTTTGTGCAAACAACAATACCCCATAACCAGATCAAGCCATATACCAAGTTTTGCCAGTTTATGTTCATAAATAAGCGAGATATACAATTTTTCTTTTTCTCCATAAGAATAACATTAGACAACGTACTGTGTTTAGCACTTTCAATATCTCGGTAACCAATTGACGTAGAGCAATGATCAAAACACCAAATTGTTTGTTTTTTTAAGCTGTATTCAATGGTGTAAATTAAAATTTGATTTAAATTAAAATTACATGTGAAAACCCCAAAAAACACATTTTTGGGGTACAAAACCCCCCCAAAACCCCCCTTCGGATGGTGCGATTCATCTGGTTTTCGAACTTGTTCAAATAAATGGTACTTTACACATTTGTTTACCAAATTTCATTAAGATCGGTCCTTTTTTACGAGAGTTATCGTGCTTACGGACACATATATATATATATATATATATAAATATATATAAATATATATATATAAATATATATATATATACATACATATATAAATATTTGAACGAATGGTGTTTTTGGCATCTGGGGACCTCAAAATGAAAAGTTATCATGGTCTCGGGCTTAAGTCTTACCATGAGACCTACGGTAATAGCTTCTTCCCTATAGGGGAAATTCGCTAAAACTAATATTTTTTGCAAAATCAAAAAAAGTTGCTGTAAGGTTTACTCTTTGATAAATCACTAACTATGCAGTGTATTTAGATAATACCCCGTAGCAGCATACCTGCGTACTCAGCGAATTTCCAATGCACCAAGATGTCTGGAATTAACGTCCTTGCCGCGTAATATCGGATATAAACGTCAACGGAAAACAAAATTCTGTCCAAAAATAACGATTTTATTATGTAATAACATGTATCTTAATGCCACATAAAGCCACATACCAAGTTTCATCAATATACATTCATAAATAAACTATTTATGACATTTTAATTATTCTCCATAAGAATAACATGGTGGCTGAGTATGCAGGTTTGCTGAAACAAGGAAGAAAAAAAGGTTTTTATGCAAATATCAATATAAATCAACTAGGTAAAGCTACATACCAAGTTTTATTAATTTATGTTCATAATTAAGCAGTGGCGTACTAGTAGTGGGCATTTGGGGCTTCTGGGCCAAGTGATTGACAGCTTCCGGTCACGTGACCGGAAGTGCTGAGTCATTAAATACGTCATCTGAGGCTGAGCCAGTGACGTAGGCGGTTTTGTGACGTAATGAGTGAAAGTTCAAAGTTCAAGGTCACGGGGAGGTAATTTTAAAAAAGTACTACCTCGCACGCGTAAAATCCGATTGTGATTCGATAGTTTTCATTCGATAAAATATCGAATGAAAACAATCGAATGAAGCAATCGAATGATACGAGTGCGAGGTAGTACTATTTCATTTAACTTTATTTTTTACTTTTCTTTTTATTTACAATAAGTTATGTTTATAATAATTTATGTTTACAATAGTTCCCCGTTGTTCGTTGTCATCGATGTTGTTGATCCGGACGAGTTGCGGCCATCACTTCGCTTTCTGATGAAAGACGGTAGATACTTCGATTCCTGCGCAGAGTCCATGTTGTTTGTTGATGCGTAAAGTTCCAAAGATAAATCGTAGCCGGACGCAATGAGAAGTCTTAACTCTTCATTAAAAACCTCGAGGTCTTGGAAAGTCGCCAGATGAATAGAGTCATAATGAATACACCTAATTTTGATGGACATTTCAACAGAGAGCTCGATGTACACTGGTCAAGAGCCGGAGGTGTACTGACTATTCGCTAGCTAGCGTTTTGGTATCAAACAAAATGGTGGGGGTAAAAGTGTGGTGGGGCGGAGCAGATGGCGGACGGCAGATGGCAGGCGGCAGGTGGCAGCTGGTGCGAGGCAGATGGTTGCTACTACATTCGCCGCCACAGTAATGCAATCATTCGGCGTAATTCTTGTATTTTATCTTGTCGGTTCATTTGATACGTTTTACATCTACATATGCAATAGCTGAAACACTCGCACTTACGACAAGCTTTCCCGTCAACTTGATCGCCTGGTATTTTAAAACATTGTAACTCGCAACAATATGTCTTCAAATTGTTATCGAAAAATAAATTGTTCATAGGTGGCACCGACATGTTAGCTGCAGCGTGTGTTAGACAAGACTGAGACTAACTTCACTGCTCCCTCTCTTTTATACCTCTTCATAAGTTAACCCTGAATGAAAGTTCAAGGTCATCCATTTGAAATTTAAAAAAGCAACACAGTAGTATATAAAATAATATACTGCTGTGTTGCTGTTTTATTTCTTTTTTTTTTTTTTTTTTTATATTTTCTTTATTAAACAAACATCTTACAATACAATAAGCTTAAGTCTAACATTGATGACTAGAAATACAAACAGAAAAATACAAACAAAGACATTATGTACAAGGATGCGTGATGTGCAGAGTGAGTTCCGTCGAGTTGTTGCCGCTTACACCGTGTGATACCAAATACAACGTCCCCGGTTGAATATCTCGCAAATCTTCATTTTGTAGCAGTTGAACAAATCGTTTTGGAAGAAATACTTGAAACTTCGGCTCATCTCCTGGAGTGAAAGGTCCTTCGCTCAATGAAACTAGAATTGCTTCTCCATGTGTGGTTTCCACTTTCTTGATGTTATGAATAATGTAGTGTTTTTGTTCTTTTAGTTCTGAACACTTTTTAGTTAGCAGAAGGTCGGATTTTGAATGAGTGTTGAATTGATCAACCAGTGTTTGTAGAAACTGTTGTGATGCCATCTTCGTCAGTGGTGGTTGTGGTGTCTTCTGTGATGTTGGCTCTTCGGAGTCTCGAATAATACTCGTGCTGGAGCGGTGCTGTCTCCTCGTATTTATAGGCCCCGCTACCCCCACCACATTTCTGTTCTCCGCTACCCCCACCACATTCCTGCGTTTGTTTCAAGTAAGCAGCCAAACGATACGCGTTGTACAATGCACAGTTTGTTTGGCCGTGTTTAAGATCTTTTGCAACGACACAAATATTACCGAGATTAATGTTAAAGTCCTTACTAATAGTTATATCGAAAACATCACCGTGCGTGTACTTTTGTATCCAGTTCTTTTTTTCTAATCCTCTTGTGGATATATGTGAATATTGTTTGCAAAAGTTAAACATAATACTGTGCAGATTACTGTAGCTTATAAATCCTTCATACCAATGTATGTGATGAAAGTAGTTTGTTATCCATTTGTTTGTACTTTTTGCTTTGGTGTTAAGTTTGTTAAAAGAAAAAGGAGCATCAAACGTGAATGGGTAGGCTACAAATGTAAGCAAGTCTAAAATTACTAATTCCTTGATAATAAACCTATCATCATTATTTCGAAATGCTTGAAATTCTATTACACAAGGCTTTACACTCACTTCTTCATCCCCTCCGCTCATCATGGCACCTAGCGATCAACTAAACTGTTTTCCACACCACGGTAGGTTAAATACCAGGCCGTACAGTTGCAGGCGCGTTGGTGTATATTTAACGTGGGCACCGTCCCCAATAGGCCTACCCCACGTGTGTTCTTCTTTACTAAGTCAAACTTTAGTCTTTTTTAACTTCTTCTTCTTCTTGTGTTTCGTTTTATTCTTCTTCTTGTTTCTCCGTTTCTTCTTCCTGTTTTGTTTCTTCTGTAGCTTCTGTAGCGATTTCTACAAGTGGTTCAAAATCCTTTAACTTTCTCCACATGCAAACTTCATGAGGTATTCTATTAAAAATAGATGTATCCACAGGTCCGTACACGATGGTGCTATCAGGTTGTTTTTCCAAAGTATCGACCAAATATTCTTTAATAATAGCGCTTGCAAATACCAACTGTCTCATGTACCTTGTAATAGGTTCTGTTGCGTAGTTTAAAACGTAGAATTCTTCACGTGACAGTAGAATCTTATTTTCATGTTGAGTCAAGTCTCTAATTCGCACTTGTAGTTGTCCACGATGTTTAACAATATCGATTTCATTGTCACAATCCAAAAGTCGAATATGTGTTTTCCTTCCACACAAACTGTTAGTTAAATAACATTCTATTAAATGTACATGTTTCAAAAATGACTCCCAAGCATTTTGCGAAAATAAAACCTTTTTTGTTCCATGGTGTAGTATTACTGTAGGGGAATAATCCAATGACTTCATCAATCCAACTGATACACTTTTACTGATGCATGCTGAGATGGGGTAAAAGATTCGCAAAAAAACTTCAGTTAAAATGTGAGGAGGAATATTTTCTTCAACTTTCTTCTTCCTCTTTGGTACTACCTTTGATGGGTCTGCATTACTTTCCTCCTCTCTATCTCTTTTACCAAACTTTAAAAATGCAGTTATTTCCTTGATGATTTCTTCTTCACTAGTATTATCACGTTCCAATAACGGTGCTACCTCTGCATCACCTTGTACAACAGATGGAGAATTCATTTTGTAGAAGATGTTACCCATGCGACGATAGACGATCAACTGAAGACCTGCATTGTTGCTCCGCTATTTATAGGTTAGCGACAGTGGCGGTGCCGGTGGTGGTACAACGTTTTACAATACTGTCTTTACAATACCGGTCAACGGTGTGTATGTAACAATTTTATCGTGCAAAATTAAACAATACGCATATGTATTTGCAGGTACGTTTTCTTGAAATTCCATTTCTATTTTTATATCAACACTAGACGATTTTACAGATTCATTTTGTTTGGAACAATCAATTACAACAATCGGAGCTTTCGATTCAAACTGTACGGGAGATAGTAGAGGTGTATTTGTTTTGCCGTAATATGAATTTTGGAACCTAGCGTACATATCGTATAAAACACTGTACCTTTTTTTATCAAAAGAAATATTAAAGTTGTCGTAGGGAAAGAATTGTGAATTTAGGAACACTTTACAGTTTGTTAATTTACATTGGTCAAATTCACCAGCATTTTCAGTTATTATACTTTTCTTCTTCGTTTGTAATCCAAATATTACATATCTCGCTTTTTCCAAATGAGTAGAAGTTTTTACAGTCCATGTATGCCGTTGTGTTGTAGGTAAAACGGGGTATTCATGAAACTCCCAGCTTCTGAATGGCAGTACAATGTCTCGATCGGATTTTAACTTTCTTAATAATGTAATCCTGTGTTCATCATTTAGTCGCACATGTGGTACTCTCCAAACAATCTTGTCTAATGTTAATTTCCTGTCTAAATTGGCATCAGTTGTTCCAGTAGCTGCTTTAATAATATCATTATCGTTTGATGATCTTAATAAAACTAGTTCTTGTTTTACATTTATTATTCTTCTTCTGTAGTCTTCAGCAAATCCTAGGAGTAATCTTAAAGGTACGTAGAAATCAAAGTTTCCCGAAGAGTCAGGAGCGATTGTACTTTTGTCAGGTGCAACCCATCCTGCAACAGCTAACAGATTCTTCTCATTTGGTGTTAAAGATGCTAATCCTTTCAATGTACTGGAAATTCCAACCTTTTTTGTTGAATCGACTGTAACTCCTGAAATTTCATATCTAATCTCGTCAAACAAAAATGCCATAGGATTATTTATGAACGGAACATTGGTTCCAGCAGTACCATCAGTTTTTGTTACTTTTCCTTCAATATATAAATAACTTTCGCATGGAAGAGTATAAATGTCTTGTTGTTGTATAGGAATCCTAATTTCATCGTTATTGTTTAATTTGGACGAAGCGTAAGGGTTGTGCGTGTGATATTCCTTTTCCCATAAGGTCTCGTCGAATGTTGGACCCTGCGCTATATCCAGTATATCCATTGTTAATGACCTTTAATCCAATTTCTTCTAGAAAACGAATGTTGTCACTTGTTAATCCTTCTACAGCTGATAAGCTACTGACCTCTTTGCTGGTTGGCTCTCTCTTTTTAAATGATAACCCCATTGTCTAAGCGGATGATTTTATATGTATTCTTACAGTAATAGCTTCTCCTCTAAAGTCAATAAGGTTTCCGTCTTGATCCACTATGTTCAGCACGATGTCTGAAATGAAACTGGTGTTTAACGGTAGGTACACAAGGTTTTGAGGCTTTTCTACTATCTTGAAACCCGGTGCAACTGATGGGTAGAATGTGTGTAATATATGACGATTTTCTCCATCTCTGTAGGATCCTTGTATAATGTTACATGTAATGTCTATGCTATTAACTTTGATGATCGTCACAGTTTTATTCCCAGAATGAGTTTTATTAGGTTCTAATACTTTTGTTTCCTTAGAAAACCCCAATAAACTACCAATTGAATGTTCTTGACTAAAATCAATATAATACTTAGAAGTAATTTCGGCTTTCATTGTACTGTTATTGCCTTTTATCGTTATATTTTCTTTTCCCATATGTTTTTGTATAACTTCATTTATATTATCAATTTCATAAGCTCCTGTTGGTAAACTGAATTCTTCCAAAGCTGAATACTTTCCTTTATAATCTTTTGTCTTGTAATAATGTATTTTGTTATTAATTCCTTAACTAACGTTTGGAATAGAGTTATATGTTGTTAAATCCAATAATGCGGCTTCCCATAGTCTTCCTTTTTGCAATCGTAGCGCTGGAAACAGAATACTGCGCAAAGTACATGAGTTACCGGTTAATGACACTGTATACGAGGACATCTTAAAGTTGACTAACACTTTTAGCTAAAAAGTCTAAACATAAATGACCGCAAATGGATGTATCATCAGGTTGTTTTCTTGTATGATTGTAAAAAACATTTTCTGCCGCACGAAAGTATCGTTGAATTTCTTTCGGTGGTGGAAGGTCTCCAAAACTGTCGAAATAATAAATGGTTTTACCAAGTTTCTTGTAACACACCCAATGAGTGCCTAATCCTTCACTATTATCCAAATTTACAATACCAGTCTCATTTTTCCACATTTTAACCGGTAATTCATCTTTCATAAATACTCCTCTAAAAAATGGGATTTTCAAACAAGAAGCATATGTAATCAGTTCTTCATTGGTTAATTCTTTGTTTTTAATTATTAATTGCTCTTTCTTATTTAATACACACGATACGGTCTTAGGTATAATCCTCCTCCCTTTTTTATCATTGACCATATTGTTGGTTTCTTTTTAGCTTTACCACTGGTAGATCGACGTTTTCTTCTGATATTACCTCCTTGTTTCTTAGCGGGTTTTTTCTCACGCCTTCTTCTCTTTCCTCCTCCAAACGTAGTTTTTGCTTTCATTGCTGCTGTTACTGCTAAAGACGCTGCTTTTTCACCAATACTTGCGTCACTAGATTTTACTCTTTGCCGAGGTTTTTCAGCAAGTGCTCTATCTGCTATTGATCTATTTTTAGTATCACCAAATTTGGAATACGCTATATCGTGCTGTTTACAAGCCTGATCGAGCTTATTTATTCCAGGATCTCCTCTAGCAAGACGTTTCTCTAATTTGGTTCCAGGACCACAATATTGATATCCTCCAGGTAAATGTAATTCCTCAGGTAATAAATCAATCGCCTTGTTAACTATAGCTCCAACCGGTTTACTTAATAGAGAAAATGCTGTTGATGCTATTCCCCTTCCTCTCTGTAATCTCTCTCGATTATGACTGATGCGTTTAACCCTCGACATGACTATTTATAGCAAAACCTACAATCAGTAGGTGCACTCTATAAATGTTTTACAATGAATGTAATATCAGTTTTGGTTTCTTGTATTATATACTGTTTAAAATCCATTTATTATATAGAAATGGATTTATTAATTAAATGTAGACATATTAAATAGAAGTAGTAAAAATTGAAATAAGGTGTAATTGAATATGTTCCAGATGTTTCTCCGCTGGTGATGGTATTGTTGTCTTCGGTAAAATGAATAAACTTTAAATAGTTGTCATGTTTCCTTAGAAACTTGCCACTAAATCGTTGGTAATTGAATAACACATCCCAGTCTAGTTTATCTTTAAAATTGTCAATGTAATTCTCAGAGAGATTTTGATATTTACTTATTACTTCCCAACAGTTATTAAAATTTGATGTCATCTCTACGAGGAAGTCTTCTGAAAACTGTTGTCTTTGTAAAATATGGATCCAGTTAACTCTGTGAAAATAAATTCTTAACATAGTCATTGTGAAGAGGTAATGTATGGAAAGTTGTTCCCAATCCATATATCTATCAAACCGTTGAACAAAACCATCTGTCAACACTCCTTGGGGAAATCTCGGCTCTTGAGATATTAAACTCCACGCAGTAATATTGGATTCCATCATCCTCTCTGTATCGTCTCTCGAATATGACTGATGCTTTACCCCTTATCATGGGTGTATTTTAAATTCTTTTTTCTCTTATGTAATCTTCATTGTTTTCTGTTGGTTCATTAATCACATTCACTTTATCCCCCTTTCCTAATGTCTTGACTTTAGAAGGCTCAGACGGTTTATCTCGTTGATTAAGTTTCTCTGGATTGTGTATATTTTTCCAGTCTAAATAATTGTGACTGTCAACATCTGAAGCTGCATCTCTTCCTGAAGCCCGATGGATATAATGGAATAGAGCTGCACCAAACCTTTCCAAATGTTTTTCATATTCCGTAGTCCATTTCTTGTGTACAATATCAAACATTTTCTTATTTACAGCGTCTCCATCCTGCTCACAATCACCTACATTTGATAATTTTAATTTTTTTACATCATAGCTTGTGTCAGTTTCATTCCTTTTGTAAATCGTTAACAATTTTAGAGTAGCGAAATTTACTGCTTCCCCATCCCCCATCATAAACGGGATGTTGTATATTGCTTAACCTTTTACCGGAAAACCCCCAATGATCTTCGTGTACAGTTGGGGTTCTTTTATCCATGTATTTTACCGTAACCGCATCAGAAGACAAAAGCGGATCACCAACATTTTGAATTACTTTTCCTTCAAAATTATAGTTGCCATTAGGTGTTAACGGAAACCCAGCTCTTTTTTCACTATATTCAGATTTTACTCCAAACTCGGAATACCGTCCAAACTTGTCCACACTCATGATGTAACTGAATCGCTATCGTTTAGGTTCTTATTATATATGTACGTCTACTGAACAATTATTCCTTGTTTTCGCAGTTCATCAACCAAAGCTACCCATTCGTTTTCTAAACCAGTGTGCCCGGCTTCCATAGCTTCATGTAATAACCTCATTCGATCAACTAACTTATTTATATCGTTGTAATATATTATATTAGTTTTATACAAGTTTTTCAATAATCCCCTTCCAGATGTGGTAGGGTCAGTTGTTTTTCTCTTTTTATGCAAAACATTTAATTCAGCAGAAGATAAAGCTCTTCTTTTAATTTGAGCTTTTTTTGATTTTGAGGGGAAAAGACTAGATATAATACTTGTATATTTTATTGACCGATTTCTATGAATAGGTAGGTCTTTGGAATACTTTTTTCTATGTGCATTTGTATACTCTAATATATGTTTAAACAATTGTAAATCCCTTTTAGTATATTTACCAGGATTATTTTTAAAGATAAGTTCAAACAAACCTTTTGTACCTTTATATTTCTTATCTCCAATAACTATATAATCATTTTCGTTTATATCTAACTTGCTATCTCCAATCATTAATCCTTTATCCTCTATTCTAGCTCCATAGGTATGATAATTTCGATTAGCATGTGCGGCGTGTAACATTTTTAACGTATATGTTCTTCCAAGTGTTCCTTTAAACATAATATCCGTGCCTAATTTGCTTAAGTTGGATGGGTTAATATCCTCTTCTTCTGCTCTTGTATCTTCTACACTTGTATCTTCTGTACTTGTATCTTCTGCGATGCCCTTTTCCTTTAAATCCTCTATATCTCCGCTTTCTTTATACTCGTCGCTTTCTTCAGATGTTTGTAACTGGCCAAACCTTTCATCATTGGGAAATTCTTCTTCATATTTGGAAATTGGTAGCATTTTGTCTCCTTCGAAGCGAATTGGAAGTTTTTCCATATTTTGTGCTAATCGCTTTATAGGTTCAGTAACAGGTTTGAATGTTGTTTCTAAAAATTGCTCTCTTTCATTTATACCTGATTTTAAAGCTCGTTTTTTTTTTGTCTAATAGAATCACTAAGTGATTTTATTTCCTTTAATAGCTTTTCCTGGTTAACCATCTTCACACCTTGACGACTTGTACAGTAATACCGCTAATCAGTGTATTAAAACGAATTTATCAAAACCTATTCTATAACGACCATCTTTTATAGCATGATCTTTCATAATAACCAAAAATCCATACTTTTCCGCCCATGCTTTTCCGCAAAGCTCTTTAAACTTTTCAAATGACATATCCGCATTCACATGATCGTTATATATATGTTTTAGGTTAGTATCATCTTGTTTGAATACAATTATAATATTTGCATTATCTCTGATAAGTTGTTTTGGGATTTTGCTATAAGTTTGTCCTATATATATGCTGTCTATGTTATTATGTCTTCCCATGGCAAAGTAGTTTCTAATAGGGTCCTGATTTTCACAAGATACATCGTCAAATATAAATACAGAATACGGTTTCGCTTCGTTTGGTTGCATAATGCTATCACTAGCGTTAAATTTGTAAAAATTAACATCAGACACATCAGATAGGATTTTATCCAGCAATTTATACTTTAGTTGATGTAGAGACTTTGAAAAATATATAGGTTATTAAACCTTAATCCCTGTGGATTAGTGATCAAATTAAAGACGACATTGGTCTTTCCACAGTTTGAGGGGCCACTTACTATACATCGAACAGTGTTTGGAAGTAAACTACCGTGTTTACCATTGTTGATTTTAACGTTATCCACAGTTAAATCATCTATGTTATTAATATTGAATCGATCTTTATGGTGAATAATCTCCATCCTGCTCAAAGGTTAACGATGAAATGAGCTGCTTGCATTACACCAAGTCCTTTATAGGTATCCATGAATCCTCAGTTTTGTTAAACCCTAACCACCGCACTTTAACTGCGTCCTTTTTTCTTTGTAACACTTTTTCAACAAGATATACATCACCTACTGTTGACTTTAACATTTCATGTCCATAAAATGCACCTTGCAACAAATCTCCTTTGTTATCTTTTAAGATATACGTTTCAGGTACAGTCGGTTGCACTTTATACACTGTAAAAACTTCATTCGTCCAATTGGGAAGGTATTTCTTGGTAAACACTCCCTTATATTTACTAATCCGTACTTTATCACTTACATTAAATTTTCTTGGCTGCATTTTTTCTACTTTAGGCTTTGTATTTTTCTTTATGCGTTTTAATACATCCTTTGCATTTCTTCTATTTACTTTGTTAGGTTTCATACCAATAGTTCTATGAAAACTGTTGTTATAATCATTTATTAATTGTGGTAAAACATCATACCATACGTAAGAACCTCTTTTTGAAAATTGTTTATACAGTGCTCCTTTTAAGGTTCTATTGAATCTTTCTACAATAGCTGCTTTTTTCTCTGAATTTGTAGAATAATGATTTATTTTATATTTATTCATTAACTGTGCAAAGTTTGTATTAAAGTATTCTGTTCCATCATCAGTTTGTTAATGTTTAATTTTGTTTTTATCTCTTTTTATGGCTATTTCCATGGCTTCTGTTACGCTTTTACCAGTCTTGTCCTTTAGAGGCAAAGCGTCTGTAACTTTTGTAAAACAATTAATAATTGTGAGTATATATTTAAATCCTTTGTTTATTCTGCTATGCGGTCGCATTTCAATTAAATCCGCTTGATATAGATCATTTATCCCTTTTATAACAGTATTTCTTCTTGGAAACCTTATTCTTGCAGGTTTGTGTAGTTCATTAATAATCTTCTCCTTCAGGTCTGACATGATGGTTTCACGAAGACAGCTGATATGGTATTAAATATTCGGTACTTTGGCATTATACGGATGCCACCCTTATGCAGCGCGCTGCGGCAGTTATGTTAGGATGGGTTATCATAAAAATGATTGTAGGACTTTCCTTGTTTTGTTACGAATCGAATGATACCTGATGAGTCATACTTCCGGCCGCCAAACCCCCTCCAAATAGGCCAAGGTCAGGTCGTTGACCGGAGCGCACGCATCACCTGTCACCGCCTGTATCTGGGTCAGTGTCATGAGTGATTATTGCCGTGCACTACGTTACATTTGTTTTCATAATGAGTGACGTTCTTTTGGTGTGGGATTTACCTCGAAATGAAGAGGAAACCGTACGTATTTTTATGATAACCCATCCTAACATAACTGCCGCAGCGCGCTGTATATTTGGCGGAGTACCTGTGGCGATCGGGTCTGGCTGCTAGCGGCGGCGACGCATTCAACACGATCCTAGCGGACATCGCTGCCTTTTGGGAGGCACAACACAAAGACCGCTCATCAGAATGATGTAAAATTTGTACAGTAAGTCAATAAAAGTACGTTTTTTCGAATTATGTAGTTATCCTTTGTATCCGGTAAAAGTTTAACCTCCAAAAATAGTGGCATCCGTATAATACCAAAGTACCAAATATTCTTTTGTATAAATCTGCTTATATAGGTCAAGGTCATTCTAAACTAATGTATAAAAGGGGGAACACAGCAAATACTGCTGTGTTCCCCCTTTTATACGGAAAGGAAAAGGAAAAGGGATGTAGGACGATGAAAGGGTTACTCGTCAATAGGGTTTAGGGAATAGTGGTCGAATGGTAGAGTGTGGATGTTGTCTGCAAGGATGTGTCGTTTATCATCATTTGAAGAGAGAGCTTTTTTTACTTCCGTCACGCTGTACAGCTTATGGTTGAAACTTCTGATTGTGTTGAATTTTGCTGTTATATCTTGATCTTCAAATAAACATTTCTTATAGTGATTAAAATGCACATTCTTCTTTAAATACAAACTTTTTACTCCTTTAGCTTTCTTAATGACTTGTTTTCATTTAGTTGTAAAGAATATAATTTTGACATTAGTGCAACAATTTCTTGAAGTATAACACCATTGACTTCATCTTTAAATTTTCCAAGCACTTTTTTGTTTCTGTCATTGTCGTAGTTTGGATGATCTTTTGGATAGTCGGAAAAGTCAAAGTCGTTTTTGTAATCAAATGTCCGAAGATCTTCATACATATCGTTAGTAATTATCCAATATATAAAATCGTCTGTATCCATGTAGGAGATGCCGATGTTTTCCCGTCCATAAAAGGTGACCATCTTTTTGTAATGAAAATCGTACATATGAGTCTTGGAGATATCCAGGATTGACATTCCTATATACAAAGAACGATCCATCTTCACACTTGTTTTCTTCATAGATACAGCTACAAGATTTTCATTAATAATTATAGATGTATTAAAGTTCGGCTGTTGTACGAGTTTCTGTAGTTTGTTCGGATCTGTAACAAGTTTAACGTTTTTATGTCTTCTTTTGTTTTCTAATGTTTTACCGAATATCGCATTGTTCATTAATTTAAAAAAGTCTTTTTGAAAGGCTGATATAGCAGCTGCTCTTCTGGTAGTATTCGAGTCTATGTACGGTTTCAACCAGCACGATTGGGAAAATTCCACAGCTCTATTAATTTTAGTAAGACGTAAACCTAATTCGATAGCTTGTTGAACAACCCAATAATGAGCTACGTATCGTTGTTTATTGTTAAGGGTCATCATTAATTTGGGGTGTTTTCCAGTTGGGGAAATTTCTGTTCTTGCAAGGAGTGGAAGGTCATAATGAAGATCGTGTAAATGTTCTGGATATTCAAAGTCGCAATCCAAAATATATCCGGTATCTCCATGTTTTGCAATTTGTGAAATATCGCCAATACAGTCGGGATCAACCCATTTAAAGTCAAATGGAAGTGGGTTCGACATGGCCCATCCATACAGATTATTTGCGTCGAAATATCCCAAGTACGTTGAAGGTTTCTCTTGATCATGGTCAGGTAGATATTTGTTGTTGGCTTTAACATGTCTCGTCACGCTTTGAGTTAATCCACCTCTAACACCCGACTCAACCTTTAAAACCATATCTATATCTGTTAACAGCTGGAGTTTACATTTTGTTTCTTTTAGCATTGCTTGCCAAGCTAGTCCTGGAGATGTATACGAATGTAGAGGGTCCAAACCGTATGCTGCAAAACAGGTTCTTCGGAATTCTTCCATAACATCGCAGAGAAGAGTCACGTCAAGTTTTACATAAAAGTCTGAGTATTCTCCCAAAGTCTTCATATCCAACTCGTTCCATACTCGACATGCATGTTGATAGTCTTCAAGCGAAATTTCCGATTCATTGAGTTTGTTCTTAAATTGTTCTGGTGGAGGAAGTGATGTTTCATTAAATCTATGCATTCCATCGATGTAATCGTAGGGGAAGACTCCTTTTCTAAGAACCAGATCCATTTTACTACTGGCTACAATTTTGCTTGTTTCTATCAGATCTTCTCTTTTTAAATTCTCAGTTAATTTCATTAGGCTAGAAGGCATAAATCTAAACGAATCAATAAACCTAAGTTTTATTTTGCCAACCTTTTTAGAGAAGCTTATAAATTTTTCCATTGTTGTTGCCAAAACATCTATTGCTCCATCATCTCTTCCTAACTCCGGGATGATGAAATGAGAGTCATATTCACTAAGGTTATGTAGAACAACGGGTATAAAAGATGGTACTTTGTAATTTAAGTTGCAAGCGTAACAGGCTGCACCTCTGTAGGCTCCTGTAAGATGGTCGTGATCACGCACTTTAACGTTATCTGGTGTAAATAGGTTATTACACAGATAACATGTTGTTGCCAAATTGTGATGTTGAAGTTGGTGTTCATCCATAGGCTGCATCGGTATTTTAATTTTGTAGATTTCTTCCACCTTAGAGGCAATGTAATACAACTCATCTACAAAGTGTTTCGCTGCTTGTTCACCACGATAAATCTTCGGAGCAGATGATAGTCCAAATTCTTGAAGATGTTCTTCAGACAACGTGGATTTTGTTAGTATACAATAACTGTTTGGTGCATGTTTTTGATATTTGCTTCTTTTTGTGATATCCTCTTCTTGTTGTTCAATTGGAAGTAAGGATGCTTCGAATGGTTCACGTGGCAAAAGCATCTCTTACATGTTGTGATTTTACTTTTATGTTTTGTTAACTGTTTACATACGAGCCCTTCAAAATCTTTTATATACACGTAATGTGATATCTCTCCTTTATTGATTAATAACAGGTCAGTATGATTGTTGCGCTCATTCGATGTTATGCGCAAGGGATACACATTATTTGACGAATCCAAACCAAATATGTTGACTGAAGCCGACGGACTTTGCTTTTCAAATTTTGATATATCAGTAATTGCAACAGGGTAAGTCATTCCCTGGAAATTATACTTGTGTTGAACTTCTTCATATGCTTGACTTGGTCTTTCCGGATGGTTTTTTACATATTTGGCCAACATAACATATTTAAAACATTCATTATTTTCATTTTGCTTGTTAATACAGGATTTGGTATTCATAATTTTTTGAGGTAGAGGGATATAGCTACTTCCTCTCATTCCATAACCGTGTTTATGAACTCTAACATCCAGACTTGTTATACTTAATAAAGTCCATCCAGAACCTCTTCCTTCATGCTCTTGTAGTTTCGTCAAAAGTTCCTCAAGACATTCTGTTACGATCTTTTCAATATCTGACGCAGCCATGATGGTTCGGTTTTTTGTCATGAAACCTCTTGGTGATGTTTCGGTTTGAATGTTAGTGAATATGGCATCTAGCAACAGTCCAAATTTGATAAAATTTAATCTTTTTTGTTCATTCTTTAGTGTTTTGGTTACTAATTCTTTGGCGTTATGTAAAAAGTTTTCAAGTTGTAATTTTACGTTGTCAATTTTAAAATGTGTTACTACCTTACCAGGTAGTGTTTGAGCGTGTAGTTCCACATCTACTGCTGTTGATGTTGAGGGTTGGTGAAGAGTAGACATAGCAGCTGTTGATATTGAAGGACGGTGAAGTGTAGACATAGCAGGCGTTGAAGTCGATGTTGATGGTGTTGATGTTGAAGGATGGTGAAGTGTAGACATAGCAGGCGTAGAAGTCGATGGTGTTGATGTTGAAGGATGATGAAGTGTAGACATAGCAGGCGTAGAAGACGATGCAGCTATTGATGTTGAAGGACGGTGAAGTGTAGACAGAGCAGACGTAGAATTCGATGCAGCTGTTGTTGATGGTGTTGATTGTGCATATTGAATAACACTTGGTCTGGAATGTTGGTGTTGGGCTAACATTTGATCTATTTCCTTCAATTCTTCTTCTTCATATTCTTCATCATGGTTGTTGTTATGTTTTAGT
The DNA here is from genome assembly GCA_963675035.1 of Allygus modestus. Classification (NCBI taxonomy): domain Eukaryota; kingdom Metazoa; phylum Arthropoda; class Insecta; order Hemiptera; family Cicadellidae; genus Allygus; species Allygus modestus. The sequence goes on along the minus strand of OY776111.1, from coordinate 375,208,851 downwards.
TCCTTATGAATTATTAAAAGAAATTCATCCTTAAATGAAGTCTTACAAATATTGCAGCGATGCATAATGTAGGTGTGATCTCCACAAGGGTCAACGCAATAATGAAAAACACTGCAAATGCCCCTCTATTTATACCCTAGCAAAAGTGGTGGGGGTAGGTATTAGGTTACGTTTACTATTTTTTTTTCATTTTCTATTTACTCTTGTAACTGGAGGCTACAAAGTTCTGTATTTGGGTCAAGTTTTTTTGATCATGTTGCCAAAACGGGGAATAGAGCAGTAAGTGATTCTCACTTGGACCACAAACTGATCTATTCCCCGCTTTGTATTATTTAACAGATCTTTAAGTTTTCTTTTAATTATCCTGATCTTCAAAAAGTTGTTTGTATAAGGGTTCTTCAGCAAAGAAATGTTGAACCGCCAAGTCATCTTCAGTCAGAGGACATGATTCCAACAGTTTTTGTTCGATTGAGGGAGCTGACAGCGGTTCTTGGAGTTTTAACTGTAAACTTTTGATATATTCCATGGCCTTATATAAAACGGTTATTTTTTGCATCTTGAGGATTGACGAGGGGATATTGTTGTTAAATATATATTTAGTATTAAACAAAGTTGTTTCCAAGTCCTGAAGTGGGTCAAGGTCGTTTGAACATGTTACCAAAACGGGGAATAGAGCAGTAAGTGATTCTCACTTGGACCACAAACTGATCTATTCCCCGCTTTGTATTCCAGACGTCTTTAATTTTGTTAACCCAGTTATTCATCCTGGTCTTCTACCATGAGGAAGATTTGTTTGTAGGCTGACGGTTCTTCCTCAAGAAAATGTTGTTTCACCAACCTATCTTCCACCAGGAATACGCATTCTATCGGTTCAAGAGAGACCGGTTCTTCAGAAGGAACTCCTGCAATTATTTCATGCAGATGTTTTATGTAGTTTATTGCCCGATATATCATGTCCTTTGTTTTAGTAATAGATTTAACGCCCGGGACTTTACTTGATAATCTACGGTAGGCTTTTTGCTTTGTCAGCTTATATGTTTTTGTTCTTAATGCGTTTTCGACTCTTCGGTTCCGCAAGCAATTGTTGAACTTCAGAAACTCTGATAGTTCATCTTTATACTCTTTGGATGTGCTTGCTTGGGAATCCATAGCTAACTACTGAGGATATTCCGATGCGGTCGCTTAAATACCAAGTTTACGTGGTGGGGGTAAATGTCAAGGATATTATTGTAGGAAGTACATTTTATATCAAACAACGATGTCGCAAAATGACAAGTCTTGTAAGTGGGTCAAGGTCGTCTTAACATACCACCAGAACGGGGAATAGAGCAGTAAGTGGTTCTCACTTAGACCTCAAACTGATCTATTCCCCGCTCTGTTTTTTTTTTAATATCTCTCCTTTTTATTGATTCAACAATGGTTTGGTTTAACATAAAATGTTGTACTGATGATCCATTTCTGCCGCAGTAACCTTTCCATTATACCAATAATTTTAAGTAACTTTACATTTGTTTTTATAGCTTGTTTTCCATGCTTCCTGTTCACTATTATACACTGGAGCCGTAGGCTTCCACATATACAAATCACAACCAACCTCCCAATCGAGAAACTTGTGCAGTAATCTTCTTAAGACAATTAACTGATCGTGATTTTCAACCTTTCTGCTTACTACTAGTGTTGCTGCAGCGATAGGGAGAGCGGGTGTACTCATTTTCAGCAGAATGATTTTACCAGTGATAGGGAACCCCTTTTATACTACGTTTAAATGGTGGGGGTTAGTGGTGGGAGTACAAGTGTTAGGGAAGGGGTATATTGTGTTAAGAAATAAATATATCTTCCATTATTTTACCACACGGAGTGTAAGTCAATACTATCCACAAATTATTCTAAGTCCCGAAGTGGGTCAAGGTCATCTGAACATGTTACCAAAACGGGGAATAGAGCAGTAAGTGATTCTCACTTGGACCACAAACTGCTCTATTCCCCGCTCTGTATTAGGAGAAGAGGACTAGTTTAAAGCTCGCAATTATAGGCAATAAACCTGATAACGGAACACTAATCTCTCCCCCGAAAACTTATTCACCCAACAAACAAACGATATGGTCAGTTTACAACAGTCGCGCACTCTGAAACCGCAAGGACGTTCATCACTGTGTAGGCGTCAGAGTAGTACGAACCGAAGTACAATAATACCTGACCAAGGTCCCCTTAAGTTTATTTCCCCGAAGATGTATCCCCCAAGATAAGCAAAATGGTCAGTTAACAACAGTCGCGCACTCTGAAACCGCAAGGACGTTCATCACTGTGTAGGCGTCAGAGTTTTACGAACCGAAGTACAATAATACCTGACCAAGGTCCCCTTAAGTTTATTTCCCCGAAGATGTATCCCCCCAAGATAAGCAATATGGCCAGTTTACAACAGTCGCGCACTCTGAAACCGCAAGGACGTTCATCACTGTGTAGGCGTCAGAGTACTACGAACCGAAGTACAATAATACCTGACCAAGGTCCCCTTAAGTTTATTTCTCCGAAGATGTATCCCCCAAGATAAGCAAAATGGTCAGTTAACAACAGTCGCGCACTCTGAAACCGCAAGGACGTTCATCACTGTGTAGGCGTCAGAGTTTTACGAACCGAAGTACAATAATACCTGACCAAGGTCCCCTTAAGTTTATTTCCCCGAAGATGTATCCCCCAAGATAAGCAAAATGGTCAGTTAACAACAGTCGCGCACTCTGAAACCGCAAGGACGTTCATCACTGTGTAGGCGCCAGAGTACTACGAACCGAAGTACAATAATCACCTGACCAAGATCCCCTTAAATTTTACAGATATTTAAACAAGATTCTTTAAATTTTACAAATATTTATCCAAGATCCCTTTAGATTTAACCAAGATAAGCAAACTAAATGAATCTGTTTCTTATGAGTGAGGGCTAAGATAGGCAAAAAAAGTCATCCGGTTTTCATGCCGTAATGACTCAAGGTCGGTTTTCGTGCCGTACCTTTTTGTAAGGGGTTAGGAAAGGTGTTTATTTGAGAAACATAATCCCCCCTGAGATATTTAAAGACATAAGGTCGGTTTTCGTGCCATACCTTTTTGAATGGGAGCGTGAAAGAAAAGTACATATTTCATTAGTAAATAAAAACACTTCAGAGACACTTTAAAACCAACACCAAACTAACTACAGTTAAACTAACTACATTTACTAGCAGCAAACTACAAGCGTTATTCTAACATGCTTAATAATAAATAGACATGCCTTAAACTAAGGTAGCATCTCTAATATACAGTGGTACCAACTCTATACTAGAGATACTATTGCGGACAGCGCGGGCAAACAGCTAGCTAGGCTGTCGGCCTGCGACTGCGAACCCTCTGCGGGCTGCTCCCGCTTTTATAGGAATATATCATGGGAGGGGGGTTGGAAGGGTAAAGGAAAGTTGGGGATAGACTATGGTTTAAATATTCATCTTCCTATATGTGACCAGACGAAAGTTTTATAAGTCCTGTCAGTGGGTCAAGGTCATCTGAACTTGTTGCCAAAGCGGGGAATAGAGCACAAATTGGTGCTCTATTCCCCGCTCTGTATTAGGGGACAGGGAATTACAAGCAATGATTTTAATAACGAAAAATAAAGAAAAAACCCAAAAAAGAAAGAATCACAACAGTTTCTCAGGCTAAGAAAGGTAATGTCAACCGGTTTACATGGCCGTATTGACAAGTCCGGTTTTCAGGGCCGAACCTATTTGTCAGGGGTTAGGAAAGGGATGAGAAACATATTACATTACTTTGAAAAAATAAAGACTTTACCCACAAATATTTAAACAAATTGAACAGTTAAAGTTAAAGTTAATTTTTCAAAGATCAACCAAGGTCGGTTGTACAAAGGTCAACAGCAAACTGGAACCCAGTCGGACGTGGGTCAGTAAGGGCGCCCCGTGACGTCAAGGGGGGGACTCCGCCCCGTGACCTCGGGGGGGGGGCTCCACCCCGTGACCTCGGGGGGGGGGGGTTGTGTCGTCATGGGGGGAAGGGGAACCGGATGTAGACCGGTCCTTAGCTTTCTACCCGTATATGGAAATGCCACGGTTACACTTGGCGATCCGCTTTGCTCCGTCTGGTACCTCATTCCAGCTTCAACCTTTACCTGGAACGGTCAACTCGCTCTCTGTTTTAACATGTCTTCTCCATTGACTGTTGAAAAACTTAGAAGGATTAAGGATTCTATGAAGAAGTCGCCTCCAAAGACAAGTGGATTTAAAAGACCGTCGTCGTTCAAGTCAAGAATACAGAAAAGTTTTCAAAATCACCCGCTTTATTTCAAACAAGTTTCATCAGCTGCAAGACATCCGTCCGTCCAAGGTTCTTCAACGCCATCTTCAAATTCATCAACTGCACGACATCCTCCAGTCCAAGGTTCTTCAAGATCAATTTCACCATCACCATTACCAGAAATATCACACAAGTCAGTATTGAGGAAGATAGAAAAAATGAAGACCTTGAAGGAAGACGAACTAATCACCCCAATTGACATTGTTAAAACAAAATTTAAATTTTTAAGGAAAAACTTCTCCTACACAGTGGTGTTTCAAAAGAGCAAATCAACGTATTATTTATCATCCGGCGACGTCCTATTCGAGGTCGATTTGGCGCAATCGATTCCAGCACCACCAGAAGTAGGCTACCGTCAGACTTTGACTTTGGTCAAAAAAGAAGGCAAAGTAAAGTGGATTGTTCAATAAAGCCCTTGTCCCACCCCCCTCCCACAAAAGGTCCTTTTTAACAAAAGGACCGCCTAAGCATATCAAGTTAGGGACTTGGCCTGTACATAGGCAGGAGACTGTTAGTCTTATGTTTGTGTGCAGCCCACTTTGTGAAAATTTCTAAGTCCCAAGGTCCTTGACCTTGACCTTGACCTTGAACATGACCCAAAAAGGGGGGGTATAAAGTTTGTGCAAAGTATGTCATGTGGGTACTCAAATTAAGCGTATTGATCAGACGAACAAGTTGATGCAAACAGAATTCAGATCCGACCAAGGATATAGCGGTAATAGCTAAAAACAACTATTTCGAGGGTCTAACCTAAATAACTTCTTTATTTACGGTTTAAAATATATTAAGTGGGTACTCAAATTACGCGGATTGATCAGACGAACAAGTTGGTGCAAACAGAATTCAGATCTGACAAAGGGTATAGCAGCAACAGCGAAAAAACAACTATTTATAAGGACAACCCTAAATAACTTCTTTGTTTTTGGTTCAAAGTATAACATGTGGGTACTTCAATTACGCGGCTTGACAAGACAAACAAGAAGGTGCAATCTAAATTTAAATCTAACCAACAGTATGGCATCCGTAGCGTAAAAACGATGGTTTGAAGGACAAGGTAACGTTGTAGTGGGGGTTAGGTGTCTATCATACACGATAACGCTACATCATTATTATTCCAGCTCTTGACGGATGAACATCTACCTAGAGGGTCTGAAAAATGTCGCAGTTTTACAGGAACATGAGGAAGGTGACCTTCAGTAGTCCCCTTGACACTACTTTTTACTTCCCTGACAATGAAGACCGAAGGTCTACACTTTTAGTGGACAATGAGCGGTTTCGTCGAAGAATAATTGAGGTTGAAACACTTTTAGCCAGTTGTTTGCTACGCAAAAAGAACCATATGAATACATGCACCGGTTTAGATCATAGTAGCTGTTATACTTATACAGCGTTGAAGCGCAAACATTATTGAAGTTTTTAGTTACGGAGGTAAGGTCTTGACAGTCTAAGAGCTAAACCCTAACTAACACATGTAAACTAGTTATTGTGCGATGTAAAACTTGGTGGGGAGACTGGTGTAGTGGGGGGGGACTGGTGTAGTGGGGGGACTACCATCTGCCTCACACTTGCCACCTGCCGCCTGCCACCTGCCGACAGCCATCTGCCGTCCGCCATCTGCTTCGTTCTACTACACTTTTACCCCCACCATTTTGTTTGATACCAGAACGCTAGCTAGCGAATAGTCAGTACACCTCCGGCTCTCGACCGGTGAACATCGAGCTCTCCAAGACGCTCTTCACAAAATAACAATATCATTTCACTCAAGATCTGATAGATGTTTCTATTTCATTGCCGTCAGGTATTATTTCCACCTGACAGCAATGAAATGCAAACACCTAACAGAACAGATAGGTGTCAAAAACACAACATGGACTCTGCGCAGGAATCGAAGTATCTACCGTCATGAATTATTGTAAATAAAATAAAGTAATATTTGTAATATGGATTATTATTGTAAATAAAATAAAGTAATATTTGTAATATGAATTATTATTGTAAATAAAATAAAGTAATATTTGTAATAGTACTACCTCGCACTCGTATCATTCGATTGCTTCATTCGATTGTTTTCATTCGATATTTTATTGAATGAAAACTATCGAATCACAATCGGATTTTACGCGTGCGAGGTAGTACTTTTTTAAAATTACCTCCCCGTGACCTTGAACTTTGAACTTTCACTCATTACGTCACAAAACCGCCTACGTCACTGGCTCAGCCTCAGATGACGTATTTAATGACTCAGCACTTCCGGTCACGTGACCGGAAGCTGTCAATCACTTGGCCCAGAAGCCCCAAATGCCCACTACTCGTACTGTTGTAGTTGAGGGCCTGGGGCGGCAAGTATATTTATAGGGGCCTATATATACATTAGGGGTTGAAAAGGGGGGCCTATTCTTATATACATATATATATATATATATATATATGTATGTATATATGTACTATGGGCGTGTGAGTACTCAAAAAATGTAGTATTTAAATACTTAACTGGACTCAGTGTTTTGAACTATACTCGAAAGTTCGAGCGAGTGTTTCCCGCCAATTTTAAGACGATCGCGACCAGCCAAATCACGTAGTAAAAGGCCGCCAAAGACGATCGCACCACGTAAAATCGGCCGAAAATTACGAGACATAACATTATGACATGAATTGGTCATTAAAATAACAACGGAACTGTGTAAATGGCGACCGAACCGCGTATTTTCGGCCGTAATTGAAGATGTTATAGTTGATATAATCTGGAACTGGATGATATAATCCGATATTACGCGTCCTTGCCGCGTAATATGTCAACGGAAAACAAAATTCTGTCCAAAAATAACGATTTTATTATGTAATAACGGCCGAAAATACGACAGTAAATTGGTAGCGATTTTCCGTAGATCGGCGAGAAATGCTCGCTCAGACTTTCGACCATTTTTCAAAATTTAGGGGCCTATGCCAAAGCGGGGCCTGGGGCGGACCGCCCCCCCACTCCCCTCCCCCAACCTCGGTACGCCACTGTAATTAAGGGGGATAACAGTTTTCTTATTCTCCATAAGAATAACATTGGGGCTGAGTACGCAGATTTGCTGCTACGGGAACTAAAGGCAAAAAATTGTGTTTTGTGCAAATATCAATAGACCACAACAATATAAAGCAATTTACCAAGTTTTGTCAGGATAATTTGATAAATAAGGGAGATATGCAATTTTTCTTATCCTCCTTAAGAATAACATCGGACAACGTACTGTATTTAGCACTTTCAATACCTTTGTAACCAATTGACGTAGAGAAATGATAAAAACACCAAATTGTTCGTATTTTTAAGCCGCATCCAATGGTGGAAAGTAAAATTTGATTACTAAAATATTATATGTAAAAAACTCAAAAAACCCATTTTTGGGGTACAAAACCCCTCCCAAAATACCCCTTTGGATAGAGCGATCTGGCTGGTTTTCGAACTTAAAGCCATAAATTTTGCTTTACATATTTGTACTAAATTTAATCAAAATCGGACCATTTTTACGAGAGTTATATATACAGTTTTGAACGAATGGTGTTTTTAGCTTCTGGGGACCTCAAAACGAAAAGTTATCATGGTCCCGAGCCTAGGTCTTACCATGCCGACTATGGTAATAGCTTCTTCCCTATAGGGGAAATTCGCTAAAACTAATGGCTTGAAGGGCCAAAGCCCCTAACTTTGCTCCAATACACTGGATTATCTGATTTGAGCACATTTATATCATGAACAAAGTGTAGAATATTAATGATATGTTTTAATGTAAACAAAGCAGACGTTTTTAAATCCCCATGCTTTTCTTATGGGGGATGTTTTACGTTATTTCTCGTTTGCGGGTAACTTTTAGCAAATTTCCGCTATAGGGAAGAAGCCATTCCGTAGTCGGCATGGTAAGACCTAGGCCCGGGTTCATGATAACTTTTCGTTTTGAGGTCCCCAGATTCCAAAAACACCATTCGTTCAAAACTGTATATGTGTCCGTGAGCACGATAACTCTCGTAAAAATGATCCGATTTTGACAAAATTTGGTATAAACGTATAAAGCAGCATTTATGACTTAAGTTCGAAAACCAGACAGATCGACCTATCCGGGGGGTATTTTGGGGGGTTTTGTACCCCAAAATGGGTTTTTTGAGTTTTTCCATATAATTTTTGAAAAAGTCAATTTTTAGTTTTTTCCATTGGAATCAGCTTAAAAAGACGCAAAATTTGGTGTTTTGTCATTGCTCTACGTCAAATGGATACAGAGATATTGAAAGTGCTAAACACAGTACGTTGTCCAATGTTATTCTTATGGAGAATAAGAAAAATTGTATATCTCGCTTATTTATCAACTTATCCTGATGAAACTTGGTATATTGCTTCATATCATTGTGGTATATTGATATTTGCACTAAAAAATAGTTTTTTGCCGATATTTTCAGTAGCAGCAAACCTGCGTCCTCAGCCCCCATGTTATTCTTATGGAGAATAAGTAACGTTTTATCTCCCTTAATTATGAACATAAATTAATACAGTTAGGTATGTAGCAATACCTACTTGAGTTATATTGATATTTCTATAAAACCCCAATTTTTGTGTTCCTTGATTCAGCAAACCTGCATACTCAGCCGCCATATTATTGTTATGGAGAATGATTAAAATGTCATTAATTATTTATGAAATATATTATGAATGTATATTTATATGAATGTTTATTTATGAATGTATATTGATGAAACTTGATATGTGTCTTTATATGGTATTAAGATACATATATATGCATTGGAAATTTGTTGTGTACGCAGGTTTGCTGCTACGAGGGTATTTTGAAATATTGCTATTTTTCTCGAGTCCCTGGGATCGAGACCTTTAATTTGAGATGTCTCCCATCATCCTGTGATTTGTCAAACTCCACAATTTTTACATAACAATTTCGCTTACAGAATTATATATAAAGATACGATGGATTGACTGATGGTCAATAATTAGACTTATTAAACTTATTATTAATTAACCTATTATCTAATGCACTTCAAGAACAACGATGTAGCGAATTTTCTCCCAAAACGTTGACTAAAAACTGACTTTGGGAAGATGTAACCGTTGTCCTCTAACAACATTAGTAAAATTCCACTAGCATGGACAATAAATACCCCCGTCGCGGCAAACCTGCATAATTAGCGAATTTCTAATGGAGATATAAATGTCTTAATACTACATAAAGCCACTTACCAAGTTTCATAACAATGTATTAACAAATAAGCGATATATTAAATTTTAATTATTCTCCATAAGAATAACATCGGGTCTGAGTACGCAGGTTTTCTGCAACAAGGAACACCAAAAAATGGGTTTTTATGCTAATACCAATATAACTCAATTAGGTGAGGTCATATACTAGCTTTTATTCATTTATGTTCATAATTGAGGGAGACATAGCATTTAATTATTGTCTATAAGAATAACATGGGGGCTGAGTACGCAGGTTTGCTGCTACGGGAGCCTTTGCCAAAACAGTTTTTTGAGCAAATATCAATAGACCACAACCAGGTGAAGCCATATACCAAGTTTCGTCAGTATACGTTCATAAATAAGCGAGATATAAAATTTCTCTTCTCCTCCATAAGAATAACGCCCTCAACGTATGCAATAACTTTGACAAACCGGGCACCGCAGATAATAGGAGTGCTTTATATTTAAAATTCTTTCTCACCATGTAAACAAAGAGCGTTGTGGAGTATCGGAGGCTGTTATCAGCTGTCTCGGATCGCGGAAACCGGGTTATCTCTACTGATAAGGCTTCGTCACGTTCCCAACAGATACAGAAATTATGCACCCAATTAACAGGAACTTTGATGTCATAATGTTTTATTTTAAATATAATAATATATGTATTTAACAATCATGATCCTTCAGCTTGGTCATGATATAAACAATTTTGACGAACGATTTAATTTTGTTGGGTTGTTAATGTTGTTTTATTTAAGCGACCAAAGGTAGTAATCCTAATTACTGAAAAAACTGCGATAGAGAGATTAAAGCGTGTGAATGAAATCTGTATTCCATTCGAGTGTTGCCTCCGCGCGGTTGTAACCCGTGTCACTGACGTGGTGTCGTACGAACGTGTGAGCGGTTTTGACGGGGCCTGTACTCTGTAATGGTAGTCTAGTGCTCCTCAATAGGCTAAGTGCCAGCTTCCCTACAGCCTCAATTGATGTAGGTTTTTGAGGCTCGGTATATTAAGCTGATTAAGGGTATGATTAAGCGTCAGTGCTGGTCTAGGCGTGTGAGGGAGCGCATCGTCGCTCTCGCGTGTGTCGCTGTGCCGCTGTCGCGTTGGTGTGGTGACTCCCTCCAGCTCCACCCCTCGCACCCTGGAGTCAACCCTCAGGTCAGTCCTCTCGTGTCGACCACTAGAAGCCCTAGGGGAAAGACAAGAGTTTTGGATTAGCAGAAACGTGTAGACCCTATAACATTTTATCTTAAGGCAAACATAATGAAAACATTGTTTAATGCTACGAATATTCATGATGTAATCACTGTTTGAGAAAAATTGTTGAAAGTGTTTACCTTTACGTTTTGGAATGCACTTTTGGAAAGCGTTAAAACTAATCAAAAGTATGCATCGAAAGTCTAAATTTAATTAAAAGGTTACAGTGGAATCGAGTAACCATTCAAATGGCGTGATGTTGCGTTTAAAAGTGGGAATACATTACTTAGTGGCCGCAAACATTCCACCTAATTTTACTGAAACTTGAATTTGTTCGCATATATTTTAATGATTGAATTTTGTATCATAACATTATTAAGGGAATGGTTTAACAACAATAGAAATATAACAACTATTATCCTAGTGATGAGCCCTAAACTAATGTATCTAAATATTAGTATATTGATGTGTTATAAACTACAGCTATCCATAACAAAATACAGTTAACATTCTTTAAAACTGTTATTATTCGAATTTCGTAACAAATTATGTATTTATATAGTGGAACAAATTTGCAAATTAAATAAAATAACATATTCTCCAAATGAATATAACTAACTAATTACGATTTGCAAATGCAACAATAAAAGATAAACCTCAATTTTATAAATCACTACTGTACTAACAAAAAAGAAAATCAAACAAATATTATTATGCTGAAAGTTTATTGTATAATATGAAGGTAAGAATCTACATAGGCGTGTAGCCTGTGCGTAGACACGTTGCTGAACAGAGCCCAAATGCAAAATAATGATGGGAAGTTAACTGATTTTTTATTATTTATAGATAAGTGAACAAAATAAAAATATAAAATTTGTTAAACGAATATGAATGAATGAATGAATGACTTAATAGTAACAGTTATTTATAATGAATAGAAAGGGTTTTATGATAAATACAAATTTTGGTTGTCTTAAACATTTCTTATAAATTTCAAGGAGGCCGCATGTGGCCCCTTCAGCTCGACCCGCAGCATGACGCAACGGTGATGAATCAACAGCTGTCTGTGTTTTATTGGATCTCTAATTTTAATTACCGTGGGGTCTAGCTACGCTCCAAGAAGGTCAGTTTATTTGATCAGTGTGGCCTAAAAAGTGTTGTTCTTAAAGACCCCATCCATAAGGTAAGTATAGGTTCAATACACCCAGTTCCGGCAGACGAAATCACAGCAGTAGTTGTTGCGTAGCCGTGAATTTTATCTTCCCATTCCCATCTTTTACTAACCAAGTGAATTAGCTTAGCTCCTTCTAATTGAGAATAAAGCAAAAGCGATTTCATTCGCCTTTCTCCTAACGGTGAGCGTTTTCCCTCCTTTTTCCATTGATCGATCTTGAGTCTGGATGAGAACCAATGAATATATATATTCATTGTATATCTTGAGTATAAGTTCTGGTAGTTCATACAACTTGCAAGATAGTTTCTGTGTCTTTGATGGGTTATTTATTTGAACTTGATGTATGGGCATTTGGGGTAGATTTTTCGCTACTCGGGGTCCCCTCATTATATTTTATAACTCGGCGGCCCGGACATGTATTTTCAAATTATCTGCGGTGAAATAATTTATTCCTAGTAACCCGGTACTATAACATTGATAATAGCATAGAATACAAACCGCAAGTAGATGTGGGGATCCCATTTGTGAGGATTATTGTAATCTGTCGCAGCCTACTGAGGCATGAGGTGAGGTAGGTTGCGCGTGGACAGCGTTAGAAAACTGATTCTGTTTTATATTTACTCGTATGGCTTCAAACGACATTCAATCAAACGGTTGAGTTTTCTATCCTGTTGTTTACTGATTTGTAAAACAGTTGACGACTTGCTAAAAAAAAATAGACATATATCGCATGGCAACAACGAATACTAACAAAACACTGGCTGTCGTTCAAATGTTATGTTCTGTTTTTACTATAGACCATAAGGAATTTGTGTCATTATATGTTAAATTAAAATATGGACCTCAAATAACAGTAAGCAGAACCAACTGCGATAGTGCTGCATTTTAAGTTTACGGTCATGAAGATATCATGGTAGCAAAATTCACTCCTTCGATCAGCTGATTCACATTCCCGAAACCACAAAATGCAGTAAAAGCATCTGTTTTCATCACAGTGTCTTTATTGTCTGGTCTTACTGTTACGGTGACGTAAGTTTACAGTGACGCGTTGACTGACGAGTGGACCAGTCAGCTTCAGCTTAGTAGTTTGTATACCAACTGAGGAATGTCAGATCCGAGGACGCCTGACGGCAGGAAAAATGAAAATACTCTTGAGTATAATACATTTTCTTTACATTATCTAAACAATGATTCTATAATTAATAAATAGCTGTACTTTTATAGTTTCCTGGTTGTTAGTAAATCGATGTTTTGTTAATTCAAAAAAGCCGTGTTAGGCATGTCGATATTTGATCATTAAGTATTTAGGTCTTAAATTATTAAAATTTAACCCTGTTCTGTGAGAGGTTCTAATTTGTAAAATATAACATATTTTTAATGAAATAGTTAGTATATAATGCCAGTTATTTTACTTGCCAATCCCCATTCAACCAGACTAGAGTCACTGACGCGAATTGTTCCACTCTCCTAAAATGCCTAAATTAATAAAATGACCTTAGTTATAGTTAACACCTACTTCCATACCAGTATTTTCTCACTGTTTCTTCCTTAAGATGGGTAGTTCCTCTTCTATCGATCACATCTAATACTTATCTAGGTTTGATAAGTTCATCTGTATGTCTAACTATACTACTGAAAGAACTCCTTGAGTTTCTCGGCGATTTTCGACCTATAGAACTAGTATTTTGTGTACATGCTTGGTACCAACCAAAAGCTCTTGCTCTCTAGCTGTGCCTTTTGGTGTTTTGCTTTGTTTGGGCCCATTTGCTTTCAAAGTACCACTGATATTTTTTAGTTAGTTAATCGGCTGATAATAATAGGACAGCGAAATTAGTATAAACAATTGAGTACAAATGAAAAAGTTGCAAGCAGAAATAGTTTTTTTCTGGAAATTGTTACCTAATCCTGATTCAAATACCAAGTTTTTTTTTACTTTGAAGTAAGTGAGCTTTCATGGCCATATTGGAGTTTCCCTCCAATTTATATAGAAATAAACGTTTTATCTATTGAAATGGCTCGTAATACTACAATTGTTATCGAATTTCAATAAATTTTAAACAGTGTTACATTGATATTGATGTGATATCCACTCATAGTCAGAGTGCATCCTTGAACCATTATTGAGAACGTGATTTTAGCGAATTTCCCCTATAGAGAAGAAGCTATTACCGTAGTTGGCATGGTAAGACCTAGGCCCGGGACCATGATAACTTTTCGTTTTGAGGTCCCCAGACCCCAAAAACACCTTTCGTTCGATACTGTATATATATATTTATATATATATGTCCGTGAGCACGATAACTCTCGTAAAAATGATCCGATTCTGACGAAATTTGGTATAAACATGTAGCATTTATGACTTTAAGTTCGAAAACCAGACAGATCGACCTATCCGAAGGGGTATTCTGTACCCCAAAAATGGGTTTTTTGAATTTTTTATACATCATTTTTGAAAAAGTCAAATTTTAGTTTTGACCATTCGATTCAGCTTAAAAAAACACACAATTTGGTATTTCGATCATTCCTCTACGTCAATTGGTTATCGAGATATTGAAAGTGCTAAACACAGTACGTTGTCTTATGTTATTCTTATGGAGGAAAAGAAAATTTTTTTATCTCGCTTATTTATGAACGTATACTGACGAAACTTGGTATACAGCTTCATCTCGTTGAGGTCTATTAATATTTGCTCCAAAAATGTTTTTTCATATTTCTCCCGTAGCAGCAAACCTGCGTACTCAGCCCCCATGTTATTCTTATGGATAATAATTAAATACTCTGCCTCCCTTAATTATGAACATAAATGAATAAAAACTGGTATACAACTTCACAGTTGAGTTATATTGATATTAGCATAAAAACCCATTTTTTGTATTCCTTGTTGCAGCAAACCTGCGTACTCAGCCCCAATGTTATTCTTATGGAGAATAATTAAAATTGTATATATCGCTTATTTGTGAATATATTTTTATGAAACTTGGTAAGTGGCTTTATGTAGTATTAAGTCATTTATATCTCCATTGGAAATTCGCTGAGTATGCAGGTTTGCTGCGACGGGGTATTTAAATTAAAAATCGTGTTAACCTATAGCCAATCTTATTCTTAGGATTTTAAATAAAGACTTATTAATTTTGCTTTGATTACAAAATATTTAGCCTACTCTAAACTTTAAATCAACCACTACCCTACTCCCGAGAATTCTGTATAAAGTAATAAACTAACATGACTTTTTTTAACCGCTTAGTTTGATAAATACTCCGAGATTCGGCTGCAGATTAAAATGTGATTTTGATGTCTTCAAATACTAAAATTGCAGTGCCGGTAGGAAAATATATGAAATTGTAATTGCTCTAATAGAAAAAAGAAAATAAGGGAC
This sequence comes from Allygus modestus, assembly GCA_963675035.1. Taxonomy (NCBI): domain Eukaryota; kingdom Metazoa; phylum Arthropoda; class Insecta; order Hemiptera; family Cicadellidae; genus Allygus; species Allygus modestus. Next base: position 375,193,550 of record OY776111.1, on the reverse strand, counting down.
ACATAACCTAGGAAGAAATAAAATCTACAGAAGATTCTACATAAGATGAGATGTAATGGATTTTATTTTGTATCATCAAGGAGAAAAATCTTTTCCCTTTGGGTACATTTAATTTTAATAATTTTTCTGTAAAAAATTCTTTGCCGTTAAAGAATAAATAGAACGGGAGTATTATATGATTACATTGTTTTACGTTGTCGCACTAGAAGGCCCTAGGATTTACTAGTTGAGTCGTCTGGGAACCTGTCAGGGTCCTCCGCTCTAGAAGTAGGCCTGAGATTTAGGTATCCCGCAGCGTTTGCTGTTGAGTGGCCTACTTCATTATACACATACATAAATAAATACATTTTCTACCGTGAAAATATCAAACTAGGTGTGATCTACTTCACTCAAATAGGAGCTTCCCAGTCCAATAATTTCTCTCGAGGCGTGGGTCATCTCCAGACTCCAGACGCGGGATTACGAGGGTGAGCTGCACAAAGCTCCCCTCAGAACGGTATACATGGCCCGTGACGTTGGCGGCCCTGGCTATGAATGGCGGGAGATGATGTCGTTAGTTGGTACCACTGGCATGAATGACGCTATTATATTGGCCTTATTGGCACTGGAATGTCGCCCGCCTCACCCGCCATTGTTAACAATTAACGTTACTCATTTAACATTGTAACTTTTCATAACTCACAATAAGAATTTCTGTTGTTATTCATCTTCTTTAATATCCTTCCTGTTGGGATTCAGTGTAGTATGTGGGTCTGTTATTTATTAATTATAAATAATCAAACTCTTTATAAAAATAGTATCTTCATATTTGAGAATCGAGTTTACAAGTGTTTGGTATCATCATTGACTATAAACACTAGTCAATGGTATCGTTCAAAATCATTTGTGATCCCTACTTTTGATTTTTTGGTATACCATTAATGTTCAGTCCAAAGGGCTTTCAAAAAGCCAGTAGTGGGTAGTCAGTTTTTAAAGTATGAGTCCCACACTAAAGGTTGGCCACCTGTGTGCGTAGGTGAGGACGGGGTAGTCCCGGTATGTAGGTAGCCCCGGTGCCCCTACTTACTCTGTGACTAAGAGCGCTAGTGTTGATCTGATTCGTGCTGCATCCTAGTAGCAGTCTAGGGATCTAATATTCATAAGCTGAATCTATGAGCATCAACATGTGGATTTATATGTTAGTACAATGTTTTTACATAAGTTTAATGTAATACTAGTAGCCTGTCGCGGCTTCGCTCGCGATCACAACATAATATTTTACCGACATTCCCGTATAAATATTGTGTTACCGTTCCAAAGCCAACATGGTCTGCTGATTAACTGTGTTTACTCTATCCAGCTGATTGCTTAAAACTTATATTTATTTACCAATGTTAAGCTTATGGGAAACAACTCAATTTTAAGGGGCCCCAGGGCCTCACTCACAAATTATTTCTCTATAAAAAGGGTTTCCTGCACTACTTCACGTTAGGCTCTTTCCAATGACACCAAAAACATGTAAATCGGTACAGTAGTTTAGGATCAGTGATGGTCACAAAAAACCTGCTCACCTATTAAATAAGTATAGATAGATAGATTCTGCGGTTTTCAATCAGCTGAGAGTATTATTTACTTTACAATACAGATATTTTACACAATCTAGACCTAAAGTATGTTTAGTGAACTCCAATTTCCTGTAGTAATATATCTCTTTTGTCAACCCTTTGTGTGTTTTAGGTTATGTTTTATAAAAACATGCTATGTGGGTAATACCGGTAAAACGCGATGGGGTAATGGCGGTGTGACTAAACTGTATCATATGTAATCATGCAGTGGGTGTGACTCACCAGAAGGGCTTTGTGGGACGGATGTCTCAAGGGCCTGTAACTCATTGTGCCTCACCAGAAGGGTTTTGTGGGACGGATGTCTCAAGGGTCTGTAACTCATTGTGACTCACCAGAAGGATTTTGTGGGACGGATGTCTCAAGGGCCTGTAACTCATTGTGACTCACCAGAAGGGTTTTGTGGGACGGATATCTCAAGGGTCTGTAACTCATTGTGACTCACCAGAAGAATTTTGTGGGACGGATGTCTCAAGGGCCTGCAACTCATTGTGACTCACCAGTAGGGGTTTGTGGGACGGATGTCTCAAGGGCCTGTAACTCATTGTGACTCACCAGAAGGGTTTTGTGGGACGGATGTCTCAAGGGCCTGCAACTCATTGTGACTCACCAGAAGGGTTTTGTGGGACGGATGTCTCAAGGGCCTGTAACTCATTGTGACTCACCAGACGGGTTTTGTGGGACGGATGTCTCAAGGGCCTGTAACTCATTGTGACTCACCAGAAGGGTTTTGTGGGACGGATGTCTCCAGGGCCTGTAACTCATTGTGACTCACCAGAAGGGTTTTGTGGGACGGATGTCTCCAGGGCCTGTAACTCATTGTGACTCACCAGAAGAGTTTTGTGGGACGGATTTCTCAAGGGCCTGTAACTCATTGTGACTCACCAGAAGAGTTTTGTGAGACGGATGTCTCAAGGGCCTGTAACTCATTGTGACTTACCAGAAGAGGTTTGTGGGACGGATGTCTCAAGGGCCTGCAACTCATTGTGACTCACCAGAAGAGTTTTGTGGGACGGATGTCTCAAGGGCCTGTAACTCATTGTGACTCACCAGAAGGGGTTTGTGGGACGGATGTCTCAAGGGCCTGCAACTCATTGTGACTCACCAGAAGGGTTTTGTGGGACGGATATCTCAAGGGCCTGCAACTCATTGTGACTCACCAGAAGATATTCTGAAAAATAACTAGTTCTTTTTATAAAAAAATATTAGTCGTTAAGACTTTTGAATAAAACTACTGTACTTAGTTTTCAAAAGTTTTTTGTTTATTTGACATTCGACCTTAATTTGTTCAATTAAAGATAAGTTATAGCAAAACAAATTGAAAGTCAATATCCCCTTTTGAAATATATGGGGAAATACCTTACCGCCATTACCCGCACCCTTGGGGTAATACCGGTTAGTGTAAGGGTCTAATTTTTATTTTGTTTTGAAATCTTGCAGTAGTGTTATAATAATTAATTAGAGTTTTACTGGTTAAATTCATTAAAGTTGATATCCTAATCTATATTTTAGTGTAAACATTCAATTGTTATCTCAGCTGATATTAGGGGTTTCATTAAAGTCGCTTAACCTACCGGAGTTCCCCCGTCCTCCCCTGCGGTTTCCTTCTATCTCAAACAAAACAAACCCAAGACACTTACTTTGTGACAACCATGTTTGTGATATTTTGGAGGCTCAAGTATGTTATATTTGTATTATTGAGATTGTATTTTTAATTTGTAAATTAATATTAATGTTTATTAATGATAACTGATTCAAATTTGACCATTTACCTTCATTTTAGCGAATTTTCTCTATAGGAAATAAGCTATTACCGTGGGTTGCATCTTGGAAGGCTAAAAGTAGAGTATAGGGTACCGTTGGTAAACATATATTTTTTATTGTATCTGATACATTTTGAACCGTAGATTCCATATATAAAACAAATTTTTGTCGGAAACTAATCTGTTATTGCACTAAACACTATTTGTTCCAATTTGTTAAATGTGTTTATATGGGAAACAGAATTTTCAGCTTTTTTGGTGGCCGTTAACACGATAATGCCCGCTATTTTGGTGTTTAAATTGTGATTATATGTCCAACCGTTGCAGATATATTCGCAGTTCTAAACACAGTACGTTGTCCAATTTTGTCCTTAAGGAGACAATATGATATATCGATTATTTATGAATGTATATTGATGAAACTTGGTATGTGGTATAGTACTCTAGTTGTGGTATTTTTTTTGTTCATTGTCTTCGTAGCAGCAGACCTGCATACTCATCCCTAATGTTGTCCTTATTGAGAACAAATAAAATCTTATATATCACTTATTTATTTATGCGTTTTTATGAAACTTGTAAGTGGCTTTATGTGGTAGTAAGAAACATATGCATGCATTATAATTGCATTGAAAAGTATGCAGGTTTGCTGCGACGGTGGTATTTATACATAATATTTAGTGCACCACGATTGTATAATTTAACTTGTTAGTAATATACTGAATCTTCAAATATATTTTAAAAGACTATAACAATTTTAGACAGTAGGCTTACAGAAATTAAAAATTTTGAATATTTAATTAGTATTTGTAGTACAGTGGATTAGCTAACTTTTTGATAAAAGCACCAAATTTGGATGTGGAGCCATCGGCCAACCACCCCCTGGCAGCTGTTGCGGCCTTGTTGCGGCCATTTTCCAAAATTTTGAATAGTGATTCGAATCTAAAAATTGTCTTATGGAAACATAAGGAAAATTATACATCATTTTAAAGGTCTCGTTAAAATAAATATTTTTTTCAATATTTCTCTCTACCTCTGTGCCAAATTTGGTGCTTTTATAAAAAAGTGTACATTATCTTGAAATGTCCTAGCTAAACCGCCGGCGCCGCACTATTGCATAATATTGCAGTGTAACCTTGCATTTATTTTAAATATCTATATCGCAAATCGGTCCCCACGAAATATCTCGAGCTAGGAAGAAGTTAAGTTAGGTTATGACGATTCATTTTAAAGCTTGAGGGCCAAGCACGGTAGGAAAAATATCAGAAATGTCAAAAATTATGTGGGCTATTCGCCCCAGTGGACTTCAAAGGAATTTCGTATTTATAGATACAGATGACTGTGTACATATTTACCTTCCACAATAAATAATACTTTTTTGAAATTTAAAATTAATTTTCCTACGTCTGCCCAAGAAAGCGGTTGTTTTCGCACTCGATATACGTCGCAAAACAGGTGATGCCCGAATTAATTTTACTTTGCGCACTCATTTTTTTACCTTACGCACTATCGATTTACTTTGCGTACTATCGATTTACTTTGCGTACTATCGATTTACTTTGCGTACTCCAGTGTTTCAACTTAAGCACACAAAAATAGTCACAACCAGTATGCAGATAACGTTGTTTAAGCATTAAGTATGTTGACAACACTGGATAATAAACATCTGATCTATTGTTGTTGTTTCCGAACAACATAAATATAACCTGTATTTTTTTATTTTTTACAACTTTATTTGTACATTATTGAATATTCGCCATGTGTTCAGTGTCGAGTGTGAATGCAGAATTAATTATGTGAGTTTTTAGGAGAATTATCTTTGGTTTAAATCTAAAGGAACTATTTAATTCTGTTACTAAGTACTCATATTTTTGCTTATTTTAAATATCCACATTAATACTCAGTTTTATTGTGTTTTAATTTTTTTTCCTGTTTTTAAGTTACATAACCTTACTCTGGTTTTATTCTTCTGTTTGTTTATCTTTTTGTTTACAATCCCTAATCTTTGTTAAAAAGAAATTTACTATGACTGGCTGTTCCAGTAATATGTCTGACCATGACTATTGTTCGTTTTCTAATCCTAAACAACAACAAAATGTTAACGAAAGCGTTGACAATCAGAGCCAATTAAAGATAATTCCTAAATTTGATTTTGGCGCGGATAAACAACTTGATGGTGTCTGGCAGACTGTGCCTGGTACTAAAAGAAATCAACTAACTGTCAACCCTCCAATTTCAAAGAAAGCCCGTCAATTATCTTCTGCTAACACAGTTGAAACACAAAATATGTTCCAACCCCTCAATGAGACACAAAACATGGATGAATCTGATCCTGATCTATCGGATAAAAAGGAGGTTAAGCCTCCACCGATATTTATACCTGATATTACAAATATTAAACAAATGATCTCATCAATCGAATCTGTAATTTCAAAGAACGAGTACACATATAAATGCCTTAGTGAAAATAAAGTAAAAATCTGTCCTTCGACTATAAGCTCATACCGACTTTTAGTTCACAAACTGACTGAACTTAAAGTTAGTTTTCATACTTTCCAAGTCAAGCAAGACAGAGCTTATAGAGTTGTTCTTAAAAATATGCATTTTTCGACGGACTTGAATGACTTAAAACTGTCTATAGAGGAAAGTGGTCATAAAGTGCGTAACATTGCAAACATTAAGCACTTTAAAACCAAAGCCCCTCTGTCAATGTTTTTTGTGGATCTTGAACCTAGTGACAACAACAAAGAGATATATAAGACCCAATACCTATTAAACGCCAAGATTGTCTTTGAACCCCCTAGGAAAAAATCTGAAATCGTCCAGTGCAAAAAATGTCAAAAGTATGGACACACGAAATCTTATTGCTGGTATCAGTTTCGATGTGTAAAATGCGGCCAGAATCATGACACGCTGGCCTGTAAAAAATCCCCTTCGGAACCGCCAAAATGTGCCTTATGTGAGGGAAATCACCCCGCAAACTATAAGGGATGTGTCGTATATAAAGAAATAAAAATCAAATCGTACCCTCCCTTGCGTCAAAAATCTTTTGACAATCCAGAATCAAGTCTTACTGAGAATGTCCGAGATAGACGTTCATCTGTACCTGGCTCTCGTTATCCCGATGGCCCTAAGGAAGAAAACAACACAATGTACCCTCCTTTGTATCAGAAATCACTTAACAAGTCAGCTCCTACTGAATGTGTCCAAAGTGAACGTCTGACCATACGTACCCCATGTGATCAAAATGACAGACCTCAAACATACGCTCAAGCTACAACTCGCAGAAATCACACACAAACGACGGACAATTGTAATCCAAGCAACCTAGAACAAACAATACAATGTTTCATCGATAAATTTGAAAAATTGTTGCTACAACAGACTCAACAAATAGGTACTCTGATGAACCTACTAACCACTGTTATAAATAAATTAACATGAACTCTTTTCTAAGAATAGCTCTTTGGAATGCCAACGGCTTGGTAAATCATTGCCAAGAACTTAAATTGTTTATTGCTCAACAGAAAATAGATGTATGCCTAATTTCCGAGACTCATTTCACTGATAGAAGTTTTTTCAATATTTCAGATTTTAATGTTTACTGTTCTAACCACCCTGGTAATAGGGGGCATGGAGGTACAGCTGTGTTGGTTCACAAAAAAATCAAACAATATGAACTTCCTAAAATCCAAAATAACTTTTTGCAAGCTAGCTCTGTTGTTTTAGAAGATGAAAATAACAGTTCTCTGACATTGTCGGCGGTCTACTGTCCTCCACCCCATATCATTGATAAAGATCAATTCAAAGATTATTTTTCGTCTCTCGGCTCAAAGTTTATCGCAGGGGGTGATTACAATGCTAAACATACGTATTGGGGCTCAAGGCTAATAAATCCTAGAGGAAGGACGCTTTTAAGAGCCGTATCAGAAGGTGGACTCGATTGTATTTCATCAGGACAACCTACATATTGGCCTACAGACCGAAACAAGATTCCAGATTTATTGGACTTCTTCGTTTTAAAAGGTATTTCACAAAACTATGTTCATGTTGAATCTTCTCTTGACCTCTCGTCTGATCACTCTCCTGTACTCATGACATTCAGTAGTTCAGTTTGCTTAAAAGAAAAGCCCCCATCTCTTTATAACAAATTCACTGATTGGGAATGCTTTAGGAGAACAATTAGCAACAACGTTGACTTAAAAATACCACTAAAATCCCCAAATGACTTGGAGGAATCAATTAACTACTTTAACATTACTATTCAGACAGCAGCTTGGGAGGCAACTCCGAAATCGGAGGCTTTCAAGACAAAATGTTTCAACTATCCTATCTTCATAAAAAAGAAAATTGCAGAAAAGCGAAGACTACGGAGGATTTGGCAAAATACCAGAAGTCCAATCGACAAGAATAGATTTAACAATGCAGCTCAAACATTAAAAAGGAGTTTGATGAAGCTAAAAAACGAATGGTTTGATGATTATACTAAAAACCTGTCTCCTACCGAAGCCACTGATTATTCGCTGTGGAAGTCTACAAAGTATTTGAAACGCCCTATACAACATATTCCACCTTTACAAGCAGGAAATGGTGCTTGGGCTAAGACAAACACTGAAAAGGCATCTATCTTTTCAGATTATTTCTCCGAAGTATTTCAGCCTTTAACGCCAAATCCCCCAAATGATGATAGTGAAATTCTTGAGTTTTTGGACTCACCTCTTCAATTATCTCTACCAATTGCGTCATTTACCCCCACTGAAGTTTCAAATACAATAACTAAAGAAGTAAGCTTAAATAAAGCTCCGGGTTACGATCTCATTACTGGGAAGATTCTTAAGGAATTACCAAGAAAGGGTATATTATTACTAACATTTATATTAAATGCAATATTACGTCTACAATACTTTCCAATACAACTTAAAGTAGCACAAATAATTGTTATTCCCAAACCAGGAAAGCCACCAAATGAAGCTTCATCATATAGGCCTATTAGTCTGCTACCCATGGTATCTAAATTGTTTGAAAAGTTGATTCTAAAAAGATTAAATACTGCTATTAGTGAGCAAAATTTGATTCCTGATCATCAGTTTGGTTTCCGCAAGCAACACTCTACCATTGAACAAACTCATAGACTTGTAGATAAGATAAAAAATACATTTGAGTCCAAAAATGTCTGTTCTGCCGCTTTTCTGGATGTACAACAAGCGTTTGACAAAGTTTGGCACACAGGACTTTTTTATAAATTGAAGAAGGTTCTTCCTCATTCTTATTTTAGTTTGTTACAATCATATTTATCTGAAAGGTTTTTCCAAATTAAATTTGATAATGTATTGACCGAACTAAAGCCAATTCAATCTGGAGTTCCCCAAGGTAGTGTTCTTGGCCCTATCTTGTATTTGATATATACTTCTGATATTCCCTCAGGTGAAGACGTCACAGTCGCTACATTTGCGGATGATACTGCAATATTGTGTAGCCATGAAAACCCCCAAACTGCCTCAGATAATTTACAAAATTATCTGAATGACTTTCAAGCTTGGCTAAAGATCTGGAGGGTTCGGGTTAACGAAGCTAAATCCACCCATATCACCTTTACTCTTAGACGAGTAGACTGTCCCCCTGTATTTATAAACAACGTTGCCTTGACTGAAGTTGAAAGTGTTAAATATTTAGGAATTCACATTGATAAAAGACTAAATTGGAAAAATCATATATGGTGTAAAAGACAACAAATGGAACTACAAATTAGAAAACTCAATTGGCTAATCTGTGGAAAATCTAAATTATCATTGACTAACAAAATTACATTGTACAAAAGTATGATAAAGCCTATGTGGACATATGGTATACAGCTGTGGGGAACAGCAAGCCAATCTAATATTGAAATTTTGCAAAGATTCCAGTCAAAAACATTGAGAAAAATTATCTGTGCTCCTTGGTTCGTTTCAAATAAGACTATTCATGAAGATCTGAAAATTCCAACCATAAAAGAAGAAATTACACGATACAGCCAGATTTACCAAAGAAAATTAGAACAACATCCAAATTATTTAGCTGTTAACCTCCTTGACAATAGCGAGTTTACTAACAGGCTCAAGAAAAATGTTAAAGTGCTTGAACTGCCATACAGATTTACTTAATATTTTAAATTGGAAGAATGTTTGATGCAAGATCTGTTATTGAACAGCAACTTGCCCATGTTATGTAATTTATTTTATCTTTTTTGCTGATTGTTCCATCCTTTTTGAACAGATTGTAAAATATCAAATAAAGTTATAAAAAAAAAAAAAAAAAAACTTTATTTGTAATTTTACAATCTGTTCAAAAAGGATAGAACAATCAGCAAAAAAGATAAAATAAATTACATAACATGGGCAAGTTGCTGTCCAATAACAGATCTTGCGTCAAACATTCTTCCAATTTAAAATATTAAGTAAATCTGTATGGCAGTTAAAGCACTTTAACATTTTTCTTGAGCCTGTCAGTAAACTTGCTATTGTCAAGGAGGTTAACAGCTAAATAATTTGGATGTTGTTCTAATTTTCTTTGGTAAATCTGGCTGTATCGTGTAATTTCTTCTTTTATAGTTGGAATTTTCAGATCTTCATGAATAGTCTTATTTGAAACAAACCAAGGAGCACAGATAATTTTTCTCAATGTTTTTGACTGGAATCTTCGCAAAATTTCAATATTAGATTGGCTTGCTGTTCCCCACAGCTGTATACCATATGTCCACATAGGCTTTATCATAGTTTTGTACAATGTAATTTTGTTAGTCAATGATAATTTAGATTTTCCACAGATTAGCCCATTGAGTTTTCTAATTTTTAGTTCCATTTGTTGTCTTTTACACCATATATATGATTTTTCCAATTTAGTCTTTTATCAATGTGAATTCCTAAATATTTAACACTTTCAACTTCAGTCAAGGCAACGTTGTTTATAAATACGGGGGGACAGTCTACTCGTCTAAGAGTAAAGGTGATGTGGGTGGATTTAGCTTCGTTAACCCGAACCCTCCAGATCTTTAGCCAAGCTTGAAAGTCAATCAGATAGTTTGTAAATTATCTGAGGCAGTTTGGGGGTTTTCATGGCTACACAGTATTGCAGTATCATCCGCAAATGTAGCGACTGTGACGTCTTCACCTGAGGGAATATCAGAAGTATATATCAAATACAAGATAGGGCCAAGAACACTACCTTGGGGAACTCCAGATTGAATTGGCTTTAGTTCGTTCAATACATTATCAAATTTAATTTGGAAAAACCTTTCAGATAAATATGATTGTAACAAACTAAAATAAGAATGAGGAAGAACCTTCTTCAATTTATAAAAAAGTCCTGTGTGCCAAACTTTGTCAAACGCTTGTTGTACATCCAGAAAAAGCGGCAGAACAGACATTTTTGGACTCAAATGTATTTTTTATCTCATCTACAAGTCTATGAGTTTGTTCTATGGTAGAGTGTTGCTTGCGGAAACCAAACTGATGATCAGGAATCACATTTTGCTCACTAATAGCAGTATTTAATCTTTTTAGAATCAACTTTTCAAACAATTTAGATACCATAGGTAGCAGACTAATAGGCCTATATGATGAAGCTTCATTTGGTGGCTTGCCTGGTTTGGGAATAACAATTATTTGTGCTACTTTAAGTTGTATTGGAAAGTATTGTAGACGTAATATTGCATTTAATATAAATATTAGTAATAATATACCCTTTCTTGGTAATTCCTTAAGAATCTTCCCAGTAATGAGATCGTAACCCGGAGCTTTATTTAAGTTTACTTCTTTAGTTATTGTATTTGAAATTTCAGTAGGGGTAAATGACATAATTGGTAGAGATAATTGAAGAGGTGAGTCCAAAACTCAAGAATTTCACTATCATCATTTGGGGGATTTGGCGTTAAAGGCTGAAATACTTTAGAGAAATAATCTGAAAAGATAGATGCCTTTTCAGTGTTTGTCTTAGCCCAAGCACCATTTCCTGCTTGTAAAGGTGGAATATGTTGTATAGAGCGTTTCAAGTACTTTGTAGACTTCCACAGCGAATAATCAGTGGCTTCGGTAGGAGACAGGTTTTTAGTATAATCATCAAACCATTCGTTTTTTAGCTTCATCAAACTCCTTTTTAATGTTTGAGCTGTATTGTTAAATCTATTCTTGTCGATTGGACTTCTGGTATTTTGCCAAATCCTCCGTAGTCTTCGCTTTTCTGCAATTTTCTTTTTTATGAAGATGATAGTTGAAACATTTTGTCTTGAAAGCCTCCGATTTCGGAGTTGCCTCCCAAGCTGCTGTCTGAATAGTAGTGTTAAAGTAGTTAATTGATTCCTCCAAGTCATTTGGGGATTTGAGTGGTATGTTCTCCTAAAGCATTCCCAATCAGTGAATTTGTTATAAAGAGATGGGGGCTTTTCTTTTAAGCAAACTGAACTACTGAATGTCATGAGTACAGGAGAGTGATCAGACGAGAGGTCAAGGGAAGATTCAACATGAACATAGTTTTGTGAAATACCTTTTAAAACGAAGAAGTCCAATAAATCTGGAATCTTGTTTCGGTCTGTAGGCCAATATGTAGGTTGTCCTGATGAAATACAATCGAGTCCGCCTTCTGATACGGCTCTTAAAAGCGTCCTTCCTCTAGGATTTATTAGCCTTGAGCCCCAATACGTATGTTTGGCATTGTAATCACCCCCTGCGATAAAATTTGAGCCGAGAGACGAAAAATAATCTTTGAATTGATATTTATCAATGATATGGGGTGGAGGACAGTAGACCACCGACAATGTCAGAGAACTGTTATTTTCATCTTCTAAAACAACAGAGCTAGCTTGCAAAAAGTTATTTTGGATTTTAGGAAGTTCATATTGTTTGATTTTTTTGTGAACCAACACAGCTGTACCTCCATGTCCCCTATTACCAGGGTGGTTAGAACAGTAAACATTAAAATCTGAAATATTGAAAAAACTTCTATCAGTGAAATGAGTCTCGGAAATTAGGCATACATCTATTTTCTGTTGAGCAATAAACAATTTAAGTTCTTGGCAATGATTTACCAAGCCGTTGGCATTCCAAAGAGCTTCTTAGAAAAGAGTTCATGTTAATTTATTTATAACAGTGGTTAGTAGGTTCATCAGAGTACCTATTTGTTGAGTCTGTTGTAGCAACAATTTTTCAAATTTATCGATGAAACATTGTATTGTTTGTTCTAGGTTGCTTGGATTAAAATTGTCCGTCATTTGTGTGTGATTTTTGTGAGTTGTAGCTTGAGCGTATGTTTGAGGTCTGTCATTTTGATCACAAGGGCTACGTATGGTCAGACGTTCACTTTGGACACATTCAGTAGGAGCTGACTTATTAAGTGATTTCTGATACAAAGGAGGGTACATTGTGTTGTTTCCTTCCTTAGGGCCATCGGGATATCGAGAGCCAGGTATAGATGGACGTCTATCTCGGACATTCTCAGTAAGACTTGATTCTGGATTGTAAAAAGATTTTTGACGCAAGGGAGGGTACGATTTGATTTTTATTTCTTTATATACGACACATCCCTTATAGTTTGCGGGGTGATTTCCCTCACATAAGGCACATTTTGGCGGTTCCGAAGGGGATTTTTTACAAGCCAGCGTGTCATGATTCTGGCCGCATTTTACACATCGAAACTGATGCAATAAGATTTCGTGTGTCCATACTTTTGACATTTTTTGCACTGGACGGTTTCAGATTTTTTCCTAGGGGGTTCAAAGACAATCTTGGCGTTTAATAGGTATTGGGTCTTATATATCTCTTTGTTGTTGTCACTAGGTTCAAGATCCACAAAAAACATTGACAGAGGGGCTTTGGTTTTAAAGTGCTTAATGTTTGCAATGTTACGCACTTTATGACCATTTTCCTCTATAGACAGTTTTAAGTCATTCAAGTCAGTCGAAAAATGCATATTTTTAAGAACAACTCTATAAGCTCTGTCTTGTTTGACTTGGAAAGTATGAAAACTAACTTTAAGTTCAGTCAGTTTGTGAACTAAAAGTCGGTATGAGCTTATAGTCGTAGGACAGATTTTTACTTTATTTTCACTAAGGCATTTATATGTGTACTCGTTCTTTGAAATTACAGATTCGATTGTTAAGATCATTTGTTTAATATTTGTAATATCAGGTATAAATATCGGTGGAGGCTTAACCTCCTTTTTATCCGATAGATCAGGATTAGACTCATCCATGTTTTGTGTATCATTGAGGGGTTGGAACATATTTCGTGGTTCAACTGTGTTAGCAGAAGATAATTGACGGGCTTTCTTTGAAATTGGAGGGTTGACAATTAGTTGATTTCTTTTAGTACCAGGCACAGTCTGCCAGACACCATCAAGTTGTTTATCCGCGCCACAATCAAATTTAGGAATTATCTTTAATTGGCTCTGATTGTCAACGCTTTCGTTAACATTCTTTTGTTGTTTAGGATTAGAAAACGAACAATAGTCATGGTCAGACATATTACTGGAACAGCCAGTCATAGTAAATTCCTTTTTAACAAAGATTAGGGATTGTAAACAAAAAGATAAACAAACAGAAGAATAAAACCAGAGTAAGGTTATGTAACTTAAAAACAGAAAAAAAAAACAATTAAAACACAACAAAACTGAGTATTAATGTGGATATTTAAAATAAGCAAAAATATGAGTACTTAGTAACAGAATTATATAGTTCCTTTAGATTTAAACCAAAGATAATTCTCCTAAAAACTCACATAATTAATTCTGCATTCACACTCGACAGTGAACATATAAACAACTGGAACCTGTATTTTGTTGAACTTTAGTTAAAATGTGTTTGCATAAAAAAGTGTCCATAAATTGTGAGTAGGCCTAGTTATGTTACTATTACTTCAATCAGGTATCTATATATATAAAAGAGGAAGTATGTATGTATGTAAGTATGTATGTATGTATATATATATATATATGTAGCTTATGGACTCCAAAACCGCTCGACAGATAGTAATGAAACTTTCAGGCATTATTAAGCATTATTCAAGGATGGTTTGTGTGAAGTTTGGTGCAAATCTGTTCAAAGGGCTCCGACCCAGAGGGCATACAAGGGAGCAGTGTCAGGTTTTAGAAATTTAGTGTTTACAAAATTAACAGCTGTAATTTAAAAAATTCAAAGTTTCTTTAAACTGTCATTTGTTTAAATGTAAACAACACATGTAAACAAAGAAATGTAAACACTGGCTGGTTTATTATCTTTTGAATTGTGTTACTTGAATTTATATTAACTTTTTATTTAAACTTTTAGGCGCAGCAACGCGCGCCGGGTAACTGCTAGTAGTATATATTTAAGTTAATTTGTAATAGTGGCAGCCTTCTTCCAAAAAAAAACGAATAAATACAACTGAAACGCTTTATTCTAACTGTAGGAAATATATCATATATAGGCTATCATAAATATTATACACTAGCTGATAGCCGCAGGCTTTGCCCCGCAAATGATTTATAAATAAACGGTATCAGGAAACTGACACATACTTTCTCCCTTTTATCCCAACTTTAACGAATAAATTACTTTTTATTTACTAAGTATAGAATACAAAGCACCGTCGAATGTACAGAAAATCTTGTAAACAAGTTGTTTTAAAAACATCCACACAAAAATCCCTGCTTTGGAGGCACTACAGAATCCATTGCTACACTCGTGGTTTTAAGAGGGGAAATGCCCCCTATTCCCCCCCCCAGGGTTATTAAGGGGCAACATATTTCGAATTAACTCTGTTGGTCAATGCTAAATTGACAAGCATATGAAGTTTGAATGAAATTTATCAGTAAATAAGAGAGAAATAGTAATTTTTGTATTCCCCATAAGAATAACATTGGACAACGTACTGCGTTTACCGCAAAGTGAAAATTTCAATTTTCTCCGAAACCAGCAATCGTAGAATAGTAATTAAAAATACTAAATTATTTAGTTTTTGGAGATCTTTTTAATGGTGAATAGTAATTTTTTTTAACATTTATGATTTTTTATGAAAAATCCAAAAAACTGAATTTTGGATGTTTTAAGTGCTGTAATTTCTGAACCCGAATTTTTACAGGAATGCGGGTGGTGTCATTTTGTTGAAAACCTAAAGTTCTACAAACCACTAAAGTTTAATCAAAATCGTTAGAGCCGTTTTTGAGAAATTTGGAATTTTCCTGTTTTTTGGCGGTTTTTGGGGGATAATTACCCTTAAAAATCAAAAATCAAAAAAATGAAAAAAACGCCTGGAGAAATCGTGGATTAGTACCTACATACCAAATTTCATAAAAATCGGCCCATAGGTTAGGGCTCTAGCTCTGTACACACACACACACACATACACACACACACACACACACACACACACACACACACACACACACACACACACAGACAGACATCACGTAAAAACCACTTTTTTGGGTTCAGGGAGCACCAAAACGAATATTTCCACTAACAACTCAAATTCGAAAATGTTTACGAAAATACTTTCTCCATATACTATAGGGGGAGAAAGTAAAAACTATTACAGTTGTGTGTGCTGCATTCTGTGGTTACCCTGTGGAACTTCTACGAATCAAGATCAGTTGTTTGTATTTTCATCAGCTCAAACAAAATTCAATGTCCATAAGGAATACATGGGAACTTTGTCGGGGTCTCTGGCGGAGCCCTAAAGTCAGATCAGGATGAAAACTATTTAGTTTTCCTATTTTATGCCTAAAGAATCAGTGTACAAAATTTCAGCTCTATACCTACATGGGAAGGTGGAGAATTAGTGATGAGTAAGTGAGTCAGTCAGCCAGGGCTTTGCCTTTTATAGATATAGAGTACCTGGAGGGCCGAGCTTTGCTCGGGGGAAGGCCAGTCAGTTTGTTTAGATGACTTGAAGTAATATTTCCCCACTCCCCCCCCCTACTGATAATCAGATTTGTACAACTCATTTGCCTCTTTTCTACATTTTTAAGGTCCCTCCAGTTGTTATAGCTCAATGTCCCTTTGATTTATTTTACTACTCTATATATGTAATCTTAACTCAAATCTTTTAATCTCAGCTCTCAGGAAACCACATGTTAATAATCATAAACAACATGAGTATTACTTTGACAGTTCCCTGCTTGATTATGAACAGCTGTTACAATTCTTTTGTTTTGATTTGAAACTCCATAAGCTCAATGTTAATTTTTTAACTTTTCATTTTAGTTTTTTTACATTATTTAATTTTTCCTAGGGATGAGGCCTGTCTAGAACTTATTTTTATCCCAGAAATTAGTTATTTTGAACATTTGAAGGAAATCGTTGGAGCCGTTTTTGATATCCGTGTCGCAAGAAAGCAAGCAAGCAAGCAAACCTTACTCATATTAGAGTATAGGATATCGTGCTGTATAATCAATATTCGGCAGACGTAGGGAAAGTTTAACATGCAACTCGTGTGCAGAGTGACTTTGCTGCACTCGAGAGAAACTATTCAGCACTTTGCACACTTGTTGCATAAATAACTATCACATTTTTAAATGTCAAAAAGTATTATTTATTGTGGATGGTATAATATGTATACAATACCATTTAAAATATTAATTTTAATTTTAATTACCTAATGAACAACAATGTTATTGGGAACCAATGCGCTCGGCTAATTTGGAGATTGGCCACGATGATGAATGAAAACCTTGTTAGCCAATGAAAATGTTCGGTGTCGTTAACAGATCAGCTTCGTTTTGTTACTTTTACTTATAACTAATATACATAACTATGGATATAATGTCTGTTACATTATAATGACGTAAAAAGTATTATAAAACAACAAAATTAAACTTGGCACTTTACTATATTAACTGTGATTAAAAAGGGAGCAGGCGAGAGACTACCGTCGCTACCGTTGCCCTAACGCCTAATTGCCCCGATGGCTTGTCCCCATTTTATTTTATGTTTTATAATATTTTAGTTAATTGTTTTACTTACCCAAATGGGCAGTAGCCTAGGGAAAATAAAATTACAAAATATGTTATTATTTATAAACTTTTTAAATATATATACTTTTAAATATATATACTTTTAAATATATATACTTTTTAAATATATATTAGAATTTTTCAAATTAGACGTAAAACTAGCTTAATTTAAATTATTGTGATTTATTGTAAATAAAGTTTATTGTTCTTTAGTTTATTGTTTCTATTGTACTGAAATTTACCCCCACGACAATCCTTCCTTACTTATTTATACCTTTGGACAAAGCGATTTGATTTGTTTTTATAGCAAGATATTTTCACGCCCATTACGTTTCATTCATAGTTTCTTGGTTGGCTGTCAATAAACAGTGGATGACCAGTGGAAGGGGTAACTTCCCCTCAACCCTCAACTAGCTGGCAATCAAGACATCTTCGTACAGTACTGCAACTACTATTTGATGTCTTGCCATTAAATTGCCCTAAACACGCCAATATTAACCATAAAAAGGGTAAATTATACCGTAGGATTGCCAACACTGCTCCTGTCAAAACAAAACCACCATAATAAATGTTATTGAGGTGCACTGCCATAGTCTCTATTTCAATTAGCTTTTCCATTCATTGCAGTAAAGTTGCTAGCACTTTTTTAATTTCGGCAAGAAGGAACACGAGGCATATTAACAGTATATTAGTTTTAAAGTTGTTTACTAACTATGATATCTTATAAGATTTTGTTTTTTCCTATTCATTATTCCTGTTGAGTGGAACGTTAGGAAATACAAAATAAATAACTATACAAAAATATTGCTTCAAAGTAATTCCTTTGATTAAAAAGTACAGAAAAACAAGGAATTACAAATGAAAGTTTTCAGGGGAGAGTGAGTCCTCCTGGGGATTTTCTTAACCTACCCCCGCAGACATTATCTACCTTCACTGAAATTAAAATTTGTGAATCCTTGTACGATATTACCTCCATGTAATTTCACTGCCTACATGTGTCTATCTCTCAATACCACTGGTACTCAGTAACGTTAGCGTACTCTTGTAGTGAACGAAATTGTAATGTGAAATACAGTCGGCTGTATTCTTCTTGTCGTAAGTTTACAGTCGAATATTTGAATATCCTACCACTAAAATACAAATTACCTTCACATAATTTATTGCGATTATATTTATTGGATGACTTGCTTCAAACAAAGCAAATTACGAATAGTCCAACATAGCACTTTTCCAAATCCAGTTTTCCAGTGGTCCAATGGTTTGGCAACAACCTAATATAATTAACGTATTTCCTTGGAGAGAGGAGTCCAACGAGTTTCGGTCGATTGAAACCGTTTAAGTTATTAACTGTATTGTAAAGCAATAATTCCCACAAGAAGTTTATAAACAGTAAATTAGGAAATTATTTCATATTTGTATTGCCTTCGGTTCGTCGCAATTGCGGTAAGTTAATGAGGTCCAGATTGAAGGTCATATGTACGTATCATATAGACTCGGTTTTACCCTATATTCTACTAAAATATATGTTTTGATAACAAATGTGACAATTCACCTGAGCATCCTTTTAAATATTTTTAAATACTATTAACAAAAAATTGTTTTCGATTTTGTACATGGAATTCTTTACAAACCCAAATTTATTTGACATTATTCAGCCAATGCCAATGGATACAATTAGTTTTGATATCCCAGGATGGCTAAAACACATTCATTCTAAATTAATAATAAGTAGGTATTTAAATTATTTGACAACTCAATAACCTTAGAAAAATCCATCCGATTTTTATGAAATCGACAGAGGAGAAGAATAGTATTGGTGTCCATGAGCTGAAAGCTCGCGCACCAGAAATAGTGTGCCATTAGGGGTTTGCGCAGACTTTTAAAAAGCGTAATTTCTTTTGGAATTTGTGCCATACATTTTAATAATCATGTAATTTATAATTAAAACTTTAAAATCGGTTGACAAACAAATAATTTTGTTTTCCGAGTTTTTTGAAGGTTTTTTGTAATATTTGTATTATATTACAAATATACTGGTGTACAACTTCCGAAAATTATTGTGATATTTCATGTTGGTCCCAACTTAACAACTGAAAAAAATACTTCCGGACCCAGAGCTACAAAAATACGAATAAACCAAGTTGTATTCTATAACTAGCACGCAATATTAGTATTAAAGTATAATCTATAATAGTCTCATCAAAGAAGACAGCTAGCTACTGCACACGGCACCGGCGCAGCGGCGCGGCGGAGTAGTCGTGAGCCCATTCCTAAGTACTAGTGCCGCAGGAGTGGATATGGTCCCCTGCTGCCCAAGTGCTTATCAATGGGAGCTTCTCTCATCTTCATCCGTCTGCATCTTCATCTACATCTACATCTACAAATACGACTACTCCTACAGGGTCTCGTCAGCTCTTCTCTGGATGCGCCAAAGTCCACGCCTATCACAGTACCACAAGAAACATGATCTTAAGGCTCCGGTCTGTCTTTATTGCGATACCAATGTTTGTGGTTTCATGATTACTGTTAACAGCATAAGCGGCATAGATTAAGGATTAAAGTTAAAGTCTCGTATATTAAAGTGAACAAATTCATATGCTCTTCCCGTTTTTTTGGCTCATTCCATTTCTTGAACTTTGAAACCAGGGATTACAAGCCCTTTTTAATGTAGTCAAAAAAGTATTTTCCAACTACAATAACTTAAGAAAAAATATTACTTTAAAATTACAAATACTCCCGTAGCAGCAAACCTGCGTACTCAGAAAACTTCCAATGCATATATATATATATATATATATATATATATATATATATATATATAAATTAATACCTCATAAAGCCACATACCAAGTTTCATCAATGTAAATTCATAAATAAACGATTTATGACAATTTAATTATTCTCCATAAGAATAACATGGCGGCTGAGTACGCAGGTTTGCTGAAGCAAGGAACAAAAAAAGGGGTTTTATACAAATATCAATATAACTCAAATAGGTTAAGCCACATACCAAATTGTATTAATTTATGTTCATAATTAAGGGAGATAACACGTTACTTATTCTCCATAAGAATAACATGGGGAAGAGTACGCAGGTTTGCTGCTACCGGAACTATCAACCAAAAAATGTTTATTAGTGCAAATATCAATAGACCACAATGATATGAAGCAATATACCAAGTTTCATCAGGATAAGTTGATAAATAAGCGAGATATACAATTTTTCTTATTCTCCTTAAGAATAACATTGGACAACGTACTGTGTTTAGCACTTTCAATATCTCAGTAACCATTTGACGTAGAGCGATGATCAAAACACCAAATTGTGCGTCTTTTTAAACTGATTCTAATGGAAAAACTAAAATTTGACTTTTTCAAAAATTATATGTAAAAAACTCCAAAAAACCCCATATTTGGGGTACAAACCCCCCCCCCACAAAATACCCCTTCGGTTAGGTCGATATTTTTAGTTTTCGAACTTAAAGTCATAAATGCTGCTTTACAAGTTTATACCAAATTTCGTCAAAATCGGATTATTTTTAGGAGAGTTATCGTACTCACACACACACACACACACACACACACATATATATATATATATATATATATATATATATATATATATATATATTACAGTTTTGAACGAATGGTGTTTTTGGCATCTGGGGACCTCAAAACGAAAAGTTATCATGGTCTCCGGCCTAGGTCTTACCATGCCGACTATACGGTAATAGCTTCTCTATAGGGGAAATTTACTAAAGCGGCAATATCAGCGTTAACTTTCTTTTTTCAAACTCAGTTAGGTACAGTGATCTAATAACATAATTATTAGTATGGTGGAGAACAGTAACAGTAATCCTGCGAACCTCCGCAACACTCCTTTTCCCTACCTAAAAATGTATTCTCACACGGCGACACAAATATTGCCATAGAGTGGACAGGAGCCTTAAATGTTTATGATCGTGCATCATAAGTTACGAAAAATTATATATTCATTTAAAATTAAACCATCTTCATTTTTAAACATTAAGAACTTATTTTGCATGCCAAATGACGTAATGATGTGTATAAAGATTATTGTTATTGTTAAAAAGAATTGCCAAAACAGTTACAGCATGACTTTATTAGCTGGGCCCATCATTAACCTCGTTGGTTGGACCCGATAGCACTTTACCTGATTTCGGTTTTAAAATCAATAAAACCAAACAGTTTTCACTAGCTGTAAGTGTTTATTGTATTACGAAGGAGTTCAATACATCTAGAGTGCACCAGCACAAGTTAATCTCCAATAAAATGTGAAGCATACAAGGTGGCCGCCATTTTCCCTCTGCACCCTCCAGAGTGTTTCATGGCAACACAACTAACCACAGACTATAAAATAATTTAATCTACAATTTATGTAGAACCATTTTTCATTTAGAAAACAATAAAATTCCTTACATACCATATATTATTATTAAAGTGTTTTAAGATTGATCATCAGTTGAAATTTGAAATTTGAATTTTCT
Organism: Allygus modestus; assembly: GCA_963675035.1. Taxonomy (NCBI): domain Eukaryota; kingdom Metazoa; phylum Arthropoda; class Insecta; order Hemiptera; family Cicadellidae; genus Allygus; species Allygus modestus. The sequence continues at coordinate 375,171,722 of OY776111.1, read as the reverse complement.
TAAGTTGAAATTTGAGGGGTTTGGGCAGCTTTCCACAAAAGCGTTTGTGTACTCTATTAAAAAAAATGCCGTTGGAGTTGAAATAAAGAAAAGAAAAAAGGAAAGTCAATGAATATGTAACACAAGAAGAAAAAGTAAATACTTTATTTTAAGACACAACTATTATGTCAAATATATTTTCAGTCATATCTGTTTGCTGAACACCATTGTTTTTATAAACATATCCTCCCACTGAAACCACCGCCAGATGAAAATATAGATGCTCGTTGTTCGTTGTACATGGTGGCTACCAATTTCCCTCTGTTCATAGACAAACCCATATACAAAACTCTCCATATCCGTGGTAACCAATTTTACCCCTTTCTTTGACCATATGTTTTTAGCGAATTTCCCCTATAGGAAAGAAGCTATTAGAAGTCGGCATGGTAAGACCTAGGCCCGGAACCATGATAACTTTTTGTTTTGAGGTCCCCAGACCCCAAAAACACCATTCGTTTGAAACTGTATATATGTGTGTGTGTGTGTGTGTGTGTGTGTGTGTGTGTGTGTGTCCGTGAGCACGATAACTCTCGAAATACCCCCGTCGCAGCAAACCTGCATACTCAGCGAATTTCCAATGAATTATAACATAACACATTAAGCCACTTAACAGGGATTCATAAGAAATATATTCACAAACAAGCGATATTTAAAATATTAATTATTCTCCATAAGAATAACAATGGGGATGAGTGCGCAGGTTTGCTGCAACAAGGAACACAAAATAATGGGTTTTTATGCAAATATCAATAGAACTCAGCTAAGTGAAGTCACATACCAAGTTTCATCCATATACATTCATAAATAAGCGATATATAACATTTTAATTATTTTCCATAAGAATAACATGGGGACCGAGTACCTAGGTTTGCTGCTACGGGACCCATAGGCGAAAAATTGTTTTTTTGTGCAAACAACAATAAACCGCAACCAAATGAAGCCATATACCAAATTTCGTCAGTTTATGTTCATAAATAAGCGAGATATACAATTTTTCTTTTCCTCCATAAGAATAACATTAGACAACGTACTGTGTATAGCACTTTCAATATCTCAGTAACCAATTGACGTAGAGCAATGATCAAGATACCAAATTGTTTGTTTTTTATGCTGAATTCAATGGTAAAAATTAAAGTTTGATTTTAATAAAAATTACATGTGGAAACCCCAAAGAACTCATTTTTGGGGTACAAAACCCCCCAAAACCCCCCTTCGGGTGGTGCGATTTGTCTGGTTTTCGAACTCGTTCAAATAAATGGTACTTTGCACGTTTGTACCAAATTTCATTAAGATCGGACCTCTTTTACGAGAGTTATCGTGCTTACGGACACACACACACACACACACACACACACACACACACACACACACACACATATATATATATATATATATATATATATATATATGTATATATAAATTTGAACGAATGTTGTTTTTGGCATCTGGGGACCTCAAAATGAAAAGTTATCATGGTCTCGGGCTTAAGTCTTACCATGAGACCTACGGTAATAGCTTCTTCCCTATAAGGGAAATTCGCTAAAAATGAGCCAATTTTGATGAAATTTGGTATAAACGTGTAAAGCAACATTTATGACTTTAAGTTAGAAAACCAGCCAGATCACTCCATCCGAAGGGGTATTTTGGGTGGGTTTTGTTCCCCAAAAATGAGTTTTTAGAATTGTTTACAAACAATTTTTGAAAAAGTCATATATTGGTTGTTCCCATTGGATTCAGCTTAAAAAAAAAACACAGAATTTGGTATTTTTATAATTTCTCTACGACAATTGGTTACCAAGATATTAAAAGTGCTAAACACAGTACGTTGTCTAATGTTATTCTTATGCAGGAAAGTAAAATTTTTATATCTCGCTTATTTATGAACGTATACTGACAAAATTTGGTATAAGGCTTCATCTGGTTGTGGTCTATTGATATTTGCTCAAAAAAACAATTGTTTGCAAAAGGCTCTCGTAGCAGAAAACCTGCGTACTCAGCCCCCATGTTATTCTTATGGGAATAATTTAATGCTATGTCTCCCTTAATTATGATCATAAATTAATAATACCCCCGTCGCAGCAAACCTGCGCACTCAGCGAATTTACAATGAATATATATGTCTTAATATTACATTAAGCCTCTTACCAGAATTCATAAGAAATATATTCATAAATAAGCGATATTTAAAATATTCATTATTCTCCATAAGAATAACATTAGGGATGAGTACGCAGGTTTGCTGCAACAAGAAACACAAAATAATGGGTTTTTATACAAATATCAATAGATCTCATATCAGTGAAGTCACATACCAAGTTTCATCCATATACATTCATAAATAAGCGATATATAACATTTTTATTATTCTCCATAAGAATAACATGGGGACCGAGTACCTAGGTTTGCTGCTTCGGGAACCATAGGCAAAAAATTGGTTTTTTGTTCAAACAACAACAAACCATAACCAGATGAAGCGATATACCAAGTTTCGTCAGTTTTTGTTCATAAATAACTGAGGTATAAAATTTTTCTTTTTCTCCATAAGAATAACATTGGACAACGTACTGTGTTTAGCACTTGTAATATCTCAGTAACCAATTGACGTAGAGCAATGATCAAAATACCAAATTGTTTGTTTTTTTAAGTTGAATTCAATGGTAAAAATTAAAATTTGATTTAAATAACAATTTCATGTGAAAACTCCAAAAAACACATTTTTGGGGTACAAAACCCCCCCAAAACCCCCCTTTGGATGGTGCGATTTGTCTGGTTTTCGAACTCGTTCAAATAAATGGTACTTTACATATTTGTATCAAATTTTATTAAGATCGGACTTTTTTTACGAGAGTTATCGTGCTTACGGACACACACACACACACATATATATATATATATATATATATATATATATATATACATACATATATAAAAATTTGAACGAATGGTGTTTTTGGCATCTGGGGACCTCAAAATGAAAAGTTATCATGGTCTTGGGCTTAAGTCTTACCATGAGACCTAAGGTAATAGCTTCTTCCCTATAGGGGAAATTCGCTAAAAACTGGTATACGACTCCGCCTAGTTTAGTTATATTGATATTAGCATAAAAGCCCATTTTTTGTTCCTTGTTGCAGCAAACCTGTGTACTCAGCCCCAGTGTTATTCTTATGGTGAATAATTAAAATCGTACCGCTTATTTGTGAATATATTTTTATGAAACTTGGTCAGTGGCTTTATGTAGTATTAAGACATTTATATCTCCATTGGAAATTCGCTGAGTATGCAGGTTTGCTGCGACGGGTGTATTTTATGAATATAGAGAAAATGGCGGCCTCACTAGAGGCATTTGTATGTAGACATCACTTTTCACCACTAAAATCTCTATACACCACTCTATACATGTTACCCTCGTGGTATTTACTTGCCTTTTGCCTTTGTATTATTATGTCCTGATTAAATCAATAGAATCATATTCTATCACATGGTAAACAAACATGCATCTGATAAATTCAATTATATTTGACCATATGGGTAACAATGTTTGTAATGTGATTAATATAAAATAAGTTGTTGAAATGAATAGTTCAAGGCTTTGCCAAATACTTACGTTACTTATTTAGAGTACGTGAATACTTCTTTGCTTTGTTTACAAACACATTTATCATGTGTTCAGAATGTCATTGTTTCGTACCAGATATGTTTATGTCAACACATGTTTTAAACACTTTTATTCCAGAATTGTGTTTGGTGGTTATGTTTATATTTGTGCTAGATATAATAATTGTGACTGGATTATGTGAGACACTGCAACATATTTAAACTTACCTTTACCTTGGTGAATTACTTTAAGGTTGGTACTGATGCAGATTAGATTTAATAGATTAAGTGTTAGCCAGTTGATAATACTGTATATCAAGGGTTGATTTGTCACTACAGTTTACCTTATAATGTCTCAGCAAATTTGTTAAGCCTTAATATTAAAGAGTTGTGGGTCATTAGTCCCTCTGCAGGCCTACAGCTAAAAATAACTGTTTTTTCCATATAAAGGATAGGAAAATGTATTGCCATCCTTAGACCAAAAAAGTATATTTTTAAAAATTTTTAATTTTCAATACCCGAAAACCTCACTTAAACTTTCAATAAAGTTAAGTTAGGTGTCTAAGTTTTTCTCAAATGTGCCTACTCCAGTTAGCTTACAGTTTTAGAATGGTATGTGTGAAACTGGTATGTTATTGTATAGTATTAGTAAACTCTTAATATGTATTAGTAAACTCCATAGAACAAAAAACGTAAATATACTCGTAAGTTGCACAATAGTTAGGTTTTGTCTAAATTTGTATTTCGATATGTAACGGATTTTTCTCAGAAGTTCTTCAATTGCTTACCAAATCATAGTACAAACATCACTATCAGCTGATTACATTTGGTCTACAACCATTAGAACGTAGTACGAACTACGAACCCACTAGCCTTGGTACGAACCAGCTACGCTGTCTATCTTTCAGTCTATCTCCTATCAGGATTAGGCAGGATACACAGGTCACAATAATCCCCATATGGTCAATACCTCCTAGTCAGTTAGTATTGATAAGGTACAACTTCTATATTTTCGTTCTTTATTCTACGGTAATACACCACTGTGCGGTTAAGCCTAGTACAGTTAGCTTGATAATATCACATTTGTTATTGATACTAATGATAGCTTACTAATGTTTTCAGAAAGTGGTTAACTGTGTGTTAACTGTTAATGTTGTGTTTAAATTTGCATGTAAAACTCTAAGAACTCTGAGTTACAGACATGTAACTCTATTTAAAATAAACGGTATCAGGAAACTGACACATACTTTCTCCCTTTTAGCCCAAATTTAATGAATAAATTACTTTTTATTTACTAAATATAGAATACAAAGCACGGTCGAATGTACAGAAAATCTTGTAAACAAGTTGTTTTAAAAAACATCCACCCAAATCCCTGCTTTGGAGGCACTACAGAATCCATTGATACACTCGTGGTTGTAAGAGGGGAAATGCCCCCTATTCCCCCCAGGGTTATTAAGGGACAACATATTTCAAATTTCCTCTGTTGGTCAATGCTAAATTGACAAGCATATCAAGTTTGAATGAAATTTATCAGGAAATAAGAGAGAAATAATAATTTTTGTATTCAACGTTGGACAACGTACTGCGTTTACCGCTAAATGAAAATTTCAATTTTCTCCGAAACCAGCAATCGTAGAATAGTAATTCAAAATACTAAATTATTTAGTTTTTTTAGCTCTTTTTAGTGGTGAATAGTAATATTTTTTATATTTATGTCTTTTTATGAAAAATCCAAAAACTGAATTTTTGATGTTTTAAGTCTTGTAATTTCTGAACCCGAATTTTTACAGAAATGCGGGTGGTGTCATTTTGTTGGAGGACTAAAGTTCTACAAACGACTAAAGATTAATCAAAATCGTTAGAGCCGTTTTTGAGAAATTTTGATTTTTCATGTTTTTTGGCGGTTTTTTGGGGGATAATTACCCTTAAAAATCAAAAATTCCAAAAAATGAAAAAATTGCCTGGAGATATCGTGGATTAGTACCTACATACCAAATTTCATAAAAATCGGTCTATTGGTTAGGGCTCTAGCTCTGTACACATCCACACACACACACACACACACACACACACACACACACACACACACACACACACACACACACACACACACACACACACACACACACACACACACACACACACACACACACACACACACACACACACACACACACACACACACACACACACACACACACACACACACACACACACACACACACACACACACACACACACACACACACACACACACACACACACACACACACACACACGACAGACATCACGTAAAAACCACTTTTTTGGGTTCAGGGAGCACCAAAACGAATATTTCCACGAACATTTTTACGAAAACAATACTTTCTCCATATACTATGTATAGGGGGAGAAAGTAAAAGGTGTATTGATTATGCCGTTCTATGGTTACAGCAAAAGTAGCACAATAAAATAAATTAATAAGATACATCCGGCGACAATAGAGCACTGAGTGATGTTATCGAAAAAAAAAACACTATATCTGTGAACATGTTAGGAGAGATTTTATTTCGTTTGACAGTCATTTAAATATCTATGGTAAACTTTGAAAACACATTAATTAGTTCTTTTAGAACACGAACGATTTATTTTTTACTGCACCGACCGGAGAGACATTTATATACTTATTCATATTGAATAAGTATATTTATAACTGCCTATTACGCACTCTCCTATCTCTAACGTATGCGAATACAAAATTTAGGTCGGGCATAGTCAAACACAATCAATATATTAAACAACAGCTGAAGCCATCGGAGCAAACTCTATAGAAATTCGTTAAGAGGGAGATCAACTATTTCAATTGAAAACTGTATCGCACTTTAACTATGCATACTGGATATTTCCTATAGAAAGCTGGCAAATTATATTGTTAAAACTCTAAAATATTGTAAAAATCATTGATTTGCTAATAAACAAGTTGTAAAAGTTTAGGTATTTCAATATCAGACGAATAGGGTAGAACCTTCATTGTAAAACTTTGAAACAGAAGTGAGGAAAATATTTACTAGAAACACTCTTTTACATTCCTGTTGTTTATAAATGAGAGAAGAAACTGGAAAACAACGCTACGGTAATTAATCAAATATTTGACAAGATAAAGAAACACACTTTAGTTTGAAATTAGTTGAAATTTTCTACCATCGATTTCTAGTTTATAATTATGGCTATTATAGTGGGGGGAGATATTTATTTTATATTTTCAGAGATAGTTCTTCTCACCTCCAGAGACCTAGCCTATCGATTTTTGTTTCCTAGATAGGAGTGCTACAGCTTGGTAAGGTGGGTTCCGAACAATCGAGATACGGCAATATCACATAGCTAATAAATAATAATGTGGGGATTGGAGGGGATCGAACCTGTGACCTCACGCGCTCTAACCATTACGGGTTTCTTAAGAGCTGAGCCATCGTGCAGTGCTCGCAATCTCAAACTCCGTTGGAGTAGGTTGAATTAACGTTCCCAACTCCCCCTCTGGAGCATCCATTTTCCAAAATGTTTATGAGACTATAGGCACTTCTACCACAATGATTTAAGTAATTTAAATTTTGAATCTACATCGTGGATGAACATTGAGCGCAGATTCAGATGAATTTGGACCACAGATTCCACTGGTTACTCAGCACACTGTGACAGATTCCATAGTAACCAAAGGTGAAGGTAAAACATACATTATTGCTATTTATAGTGTCAGTATCCAGTCTACTACCAGATCCTAGTGCCAGTATCCAGGTTACCAGCCGTGTCTGGTGCTAGTGTTCATTCAAACGCCCATTGCCAGGGCCAGTTCCAGTACATCACTAGTTTCCAGAACCACTATCTAGTCCAACACCAGTGCCAGATTCCGGTCCACTGTCCATTTCTTCCTGTCCTTCATCTACTTGTTCTAGTTCCAGCATCCAGTTAGTTGTACACTGCAAATGTAAAGCGCGCCTCTCAAAGACAGATGCATGACAGTTGTTCACTGTGTTGCCATTCTCGCGTTGTAGGAGAGAAGCGGCAACGTGGCCTCGGAAGCTCAATTAATTTGACCCTTGCTTCCTGTAGTGATCAGGCCAGAGGTCAAGTGGGCGACGGGAGTCTGGTCCGACCGCTACATGACACCTTGGCGACGGCCCGCGGCCATGGGATGTAGTGGGCGGTCATATGTGGTGGGAGGAGGGGGGGTAGCTGAGAGTGGAAATCCCGATTAATAAGCTTAATCTCCTTTGACTATCTGCAAAAGGATAGCTTTTTGGTGAACCTTCAACGGGAAATTTGGTAAAATGTATACGAAACAATGTTACTGATCGGCTGAACATCACAATTTGTTTAAACTAGGACCAAACGGATGTTGATGAATTTCCTCTTTTGAATCAATACATTTCACAGATTAGATCTTAATAGTAGTAACAACCCCAACAAAACGAATTTGTTAAGCTACGAATTACGTTATTATTGTACACTTACAAATGACAATTTTCCATTTGACGTCTTACAAAAAAAGGACCCAGTACTATATATAGACTACGCCGGTCAAAATATTCCAGCAATCAGTGATACTAAAATCATAACCCCATAGTAGAATTATCGAATTTTAACTGATTATCTGAAGCCAAAGGTAATAGGTATTACGTAATTATAGCTACCGTATTAGCCATATTCAAGGAGTTCTATTGGTAATACTGGAGACAACACTAGTAAGCCATTCGCCGCCATTTTGTTGTGAGGCACAAAACTACTCACTAAAATCGAACTAGTCAAAAAGGGACTCAAACGATGATTTATTCATGATTAAAATTTAATAATCTTGCGTTTGTTAATTTGCGTTATTTATTAATATATCACGGCAAAAGGTACAAATAAAACGACGTAAATAAAACAAATACAAAATTATTTTTCCCAATTTGGATTACTTTTATTCCGATGTTTTGAATGAATAAATTCTCTTAGAGGAATCGAATATCCATTACTACAGTTCAAAGAACGATAAAATTGCCTCGCCAGCATAGGCCTTACCCAGAAATCACCGGCTCAACACATGCAGTAATAAAGCAGCGTTCTCTCCAGTTTTGCAAACACACCTGGTTATTTATTTATTACACCAATACACCAATGGCCAAAGGTTATTTATTTACTTTAAATGTGTACAAAAAGTAAACCTTAAAATTTGATTCCCACTTCTATTTTCCTTCTATGCAAAAATAAATTTATTTCATTAAAAGAATCAAACATCCACCAAGTGGTTCTGTCAGAATTTTCCCGGAAAACAGTTTATTTTAATATTTTTGATGAACGAAGTGAATCACTGTATTGATAAAGAAGTTTCAGTGGCCGTGTGTGGGTGTGTGTGTGTGTGTGTGTGTGGGTGTGTTATCGAAATACTAAATAACTGTAAAAAATCTCTTAATGAAATTTTGAAGGAGTCATTTGGGATACCAAAGGGATGTTTTAACACAGCATTTGTATTTTATTTTGGATTATTAATAATTATTAAAACTAGTTTTAATGTTTGATATTCAGTAGTTGAATTGGTTTTCGTAGTAAGCTATTGACTATGGTTGTCTTTAAAATGTCAGCTGGGATTTGTCTGTGTTTCACTTGAGGGATTTTTATCCCCTATATGGGATATTTTGACTGCTTGTGGGATAAAATAGGATTGTGGGATAAAGTGGGATGTTTTTGAAATCGGCATTACGTCTGCTAGTTTGCTTACAACTTACGACCAGAGCACCTTAGCAGTAGCACTTCTAGTGGATTTTCTCGCCGTACTGGCAGTTGCGGGGTTTCCCATTTTTACTTTCTCCCCTTATACATAGTATATGGAGAAAGTATTGTTTTCGTCAAAATTTTCGAATTTGAGTTGTTAGTGGAAATATTCGTTTTGGTGCTCCCTGAACCCAAAAAAGTGGTTTTTACGTGATGTCTGTCTGTGTGTGTGTGTGTGTGTGTGTGTGTGTGTGTCCGTGTGTGTGTGTGTGTGTGTGTTTGTGTGTGTGTGTGTGTGTCTGTGTGGATGTGTACAGAGCTAGAGCCCTAACCAATGGACCGATTTTTATGAAATTTGGTATGTAGGTACTAATCCACGATATCTCCAGGCAATTTTTTCATTTTTTGGAATTTTTGATTTTTAAGGGCAAAAATCCCCCAAAAAACATGAAAAATCCAAATTTCTCAAAAACGGCTCTAACGATTTTGATTAAACTTTAGTGGTTTATAGAGCTTTAGGTTTCCAACAAAATGACATCACCCGCATTTCTGGAAAAATTCGGGTTCAGAAGTTACAGGACTTAAAACATCCAAAATTCAGCTTTTGGGATTTTTCATAAAAAATCATAAGTGCTGCAAAAGATTACTATTCACCATTGAAAAGAGCTCAAAAAAATAAATAAATTAGTATTTTGAATTACTATTCTACGATTGCTAGTTGCGGAGAAAATTGAAATTTTCATTTAGCGGTAAACGCAGTACGTTGTCCAATGTTATTCTTATGGGGAATACATAAATTGCTATTTCTCTCTATTTACTGATCAATTTCATTAAAACTTGATATGCAGGTCAAGTTAGCATTGACCAATAGAGGATGTTCGAAATATGTTGCCATTTAACCCTGGAGGACAAGGGGGCATTTCCCCTCTCAAAATCTCTTTTTTAGCAACGGAATCTATAGTGCTCCAAAAAAGGGATTTTGGTGAATATTTCTGAAAACAACTATTTTAGACAACTTTCAGTTCATTTATCTGTACTTCATATTCTATATTTAGTAAATAAAAATCTTTTTTCCATTAAAGTCTGGCTAAAAGGGAGAAAGTATGTGTCAGTTTCCTGATACCTTTTATTAACCTCGCTGTCCGCACCGCACCTATTATGATTTTATAAACGTCACAGAACGAACACTGAATCATGTCAATTTCGCTGGCCGAGCCATGTTGGAATTAACAAGCAAACTATTTGCCATTATTTAGTACCTACTTCGTACTCTTTAGTACTACCATTAAAAATATTAGTACCTCTCATGTAAATAAATTATCTAATTTAGTTAATTCACCGTATCATTTAACCTATGTCGCATTGCTCAAAATCCTTTGAGGTACTAAAATGTAAAATACCTATAGGTAATTAGTAGATCTAAATAAGCTCTATCTAACGGTATAAATATTGTACTAATACATTATTCAATAATCATATAATATTTAACATTAATTGTGTTGCAATGTTTAACAAATCAGTGGGAAAGTGTGGGATATGACGAGGGATACTATAAGGGAGAGTCTGGGATAAAGTGGGATTTTTTGTATCAGTGCGTGGCATATTTTTACCGTAGAGTGGAAACACTGCATATTTGTTTATAAATTACTCAAATGTAAACATAACCAAAACTATGGATTTGGTTATGTTTTGTTCCATCAATTTTTACTTTCTCCCCCTATACATAGTATATGGAGAAAGTATTGTTTTCGTAAAAATTTTCGAATTTGAGTTGTTAGTGGAAATATTCGTTTTGGTGCTCCCTGAACCCAAAAAAGTGGTTTTTACGTGATGTCTGTCTGTGTGTGTGTGTGTGTGTGTGTGTGTGTGTGTGTGTGTGTGTCCGTGTGTGTGTGTGTGTGTGTGTGTGTGTGTCTGTGTGGATGTGTACAGAGCTAGAGCCCTAACCAATGGGCCGATATTTATGAAATTTGGTATGTAGGTACTAATCCACGATATCTCCAGGCATTTTTTTCATTTTTTTGAATTTTTGATTTTTAAGGGTAATTATCCCCCAAAAACCGCTAAAAAACATGAAAAATCCAAATTTCTCAAAAACGGCTCTAACGATTTTGATTAAACTTTCGTGGTTTGTAGAACTTTAGGTTTCCAACAAAATGACACCACCCGCATTTCTGTAAAAATTCGGGTTCAGAAATTACAGGACTTAAAACATCCAAAATTCAGTTTTTTGGATTTTTCATAAAAAATCATAAATTTTAAAAAAGATTACTATTCACCATTAAAAAGAGATCAAAAAACTAAATAAATTAGTATTTTAAATTACTATTCTACGATTGCTAGTTGTGGAGAAAATTGAAATTTTCATTTAGCGGTAAACACAGTACGTTGTCCAATGTTATTCTTATGGGGAATACAAAAATAACTATTTCTCTCTTATTTACTGATCAATTTCATTAAAATTTGATATGAAGGTCAAGTTAGCATTGGCCAACAGATGATGTTCGAAATGTGTTGCTATTTAACCCTGGGGGGGGGCAAGGGGGCATTTCCCCTCTCAAAACCACTGTGTGTAGCAACGGACTCTATAGTGCCTCCCAAAAAGGGATTTGGGTGGATATTTCTGAAAATAACTATTTTAGACAATTTTCTGTACATTTATCTATACTTCATATTCTATATTTAGTAAATATCAAATATTTTTGTCATTAAAATTTGGCTAAAAGGGAGAAAGTATGTGTCAGTTTCCTGATACCGTTTATTTTTATTTCGAAATAGTTTAAAATGTGAGTGTTATGTAAATTAATAGTGTTTTGTCGTGTTTAAAACAATGCTTGTATCTATTTAGATTTATTATCAGTTTATTTTTTACTGGAAAACTTCGATGTAAAACCTAAGTGTTTGGACTAGTGATGATAAATTAATACAATAGGTTTTGGAATTTTTGAATTACTGGGACAGTATAACTCTGTAACTGACTGTGATTGATAATCAAGCGTGTTGTAGACCTATAGTAGTTTCTTTACATTGTGAACAAATTACTTGATGGCAGACTTACTAAACTATCATACGTGCAAACTATCTTTATTACATGTAATGTACCAAATAAGCCTCACTGTCACCTAATGACATGGGATTAAAGTTTTGTAATCTACCGGTCAGTAAAATAGTCTGGTTACAGTTTATATTTGTTTGCATTTTCTGTGGTTAATATTGATTTTCATAAACAATCAAGATGTCCAAAACTCCGTAATCCCAACCGTCTACATTGTTCAACTAATTACGATGTAGACAGATTGCCCTCCTGAAAAATTGTCATTAATGTAGATGTTGGATTTTGCTTTTAAATCTCTCGTGCTGCGATTTCAGTAGCTTGTGTATTTAAATTTAAACTAACATATATTAATGATGTAAACATTTTTAAATTTAAGGTATGAATTTTATAAGATACTGTTATATAAATAAATCATTGAATACCTTTTTTTACATTAAATGGGTTTAAAACAAGTATATTTCTGTATGTTTAACCCCCTGATTTGGAGCTGGAAATTAATAGGTCTAATAATTATTGGCAACTTTTCTCTCAGGTTATATATTTAAAACTCGTCGAAAACCATCCGGTACCAAAAATATATTAGTCATTGGCCGAGTCTTAAAAAAGCGTGAACAGGAGCTAGGACATGTGACCAAATAAACGCAATTAGTTTAATCTAATTTGCTAGGTACACACAGTGGTTTTAAGAGGTTAATTGCTCCACCTCACCCTCCAGGGTTAGATGGAAACGTATTCCGCATATTCTCTATTCATTGTTGCTAGATTAGGAAACCCCAGCATAGCTGCTATAGGCACGTTTTCCATAAGCGGGAATTTTGCGCAGGTTACCAGAAGGTTAGGATATAGCAGGAAAGGAAAGGGTGGGATGGGACAGGCAGCCAAATTGGCCTTTCAGAGTACCAACTCCCATGCCTTGTGACAGCTGTGATCAGGACCCGCTCTGCCACCTCAACTGGCCAACTGGCCAACTCAGCGGATGGGGTATCCATGTACAACAGCCAGGGACCATACATTCTCAGGTTGGGGACCAACCCCTGAGTTTCCGCCCCGAGCCGCTGCAAGTGGAGGGACCAAAGGTGAAAGGGAAGTTTGTCATAATGGACATCCAAAAAACTTAATATGTAATGACAATTTCATTTCTGGTACCCAATGTCAGCATCCAAACTGCTATAGACCAGTTTTAAGGTTGTCCTGGGACGAATATTCTCTATTGGTCAATGCTAACACACCAAGTTTTAATAAAATTAATAAGTATACAAGCGATATATGTTTTTTATTTCTTATAAGAATAACATCGGACAATACACTTAGTTTACTGCTGAATGGAAATTGAAATATTCTCCACAACCATTAGCCAAATAGCCTACTAACGAAATACTAATTTAACCGTGTGTGGATTGGAGTACTAATTTTTCATCTTTTAGAGCTTTTTATGGCAATGAGATAAAACTGTTGAAACCTGCTAAAAATATTTAAAGTTTATGGTACTAAGAAAGGTAAAAAAAACTGAAGTTTGGGATCTCTTAAGCCCTGTAATTTCTGAACCCAAATTTTCCTAAAAAATTAGGTGGTATATTTTATTAGAAACCTAATATAAACCACCAAATAAAAATCCAAAGATTTCGAAAGCGGCTCCTCAAAACTGCTCCAGACCTATATACTACGTTGTTGGGTACCAAAATATTATGGATACCTCTTTGTTCTTCCCTCAGGGCTCTGCCTTTACTATCACTCCCAACTTTTAATTTTAACGTATGATTCGTTGGATTTATTTTGTTAAAGCAGCATCTTCTGAAAGATGTACCCACGTTTGATACGCCGCCCTACTCAACCATAGACCTCCACCGCACAGGAAAATTTTCTTTGTTATTATTTACACCTTTTTTAGTAATTTTAGAAAATTTTCAATTATACAAAAAATTGTTGTTATTTTCTTTTAACCCCGACCTTAGAGCTCCGCCTCGCTGGCTTTAAAAGTTGCCTTGTTAAATTTATGGAGGAAAGGTGATCCTTGGTTAAGCGTTCGGGAGTTCGGGTCAGCGTTCGGGTTGAGTACTATTAGCTGGTCAGACAGACATTATTCTGTCCTAATGTCACTGAATTTGTTTTATGTCAAAGATTCTCGTTCTTTTTCAAGATGAGCTCGTTATCTACGCTCACTTGCCTATGTGTATATAGAGCTTGCTTCGGTATTGAAAATGAGTTGCTATTCAAATAGATTTATTATGTCTATAATAAACATATGTTTATATGCTTTTCAAGTATGTTTAGATATCATCCTTATAACAGCTGTTTGATGAAACTAAATAACTAACTAAATATACAATCTCGACTTTGTTTTATGTATTTAGATAATGAAAATCACTTAATAATATCTTGCCATGACAACGTTAATATACACTAGGCAGCAATATGGATTTTAGCAATTTGAAATTTAAGTAACTGCACAACGCCATCTGTAGAGCCTGATATAAGCGTAGGTTATATTATATAAATCAAACAGGAAAGTTGGCCGGGCTGGTAAGGGCCCGCACTTGCATTTAGGGTGTAGACCAGAGCCTGTACAGACCTAAATTCAGCCCTGGCCGTCTGTATGCAGAACTTCAAACATGCTATAATCCAGAATCATTGTCCCTGTCTCGTGTACATTCTATGTGCCTAAGAGTAAAAATATGTTATAGTCAATCAATACAAATGCTGAATTATTTTGACTCAATCCTATCCTACACTATAATATGAGTAAGGTTTGCATGCTCGCTTGCTTGGTTGATTGCTTGCAACTCTTATCTCAAAAACGGCTCCAACGATTTTCTTAAAAAATAACTAATGTGTCCTTCCAACTACCTGTGTTGTAAAACCTGATATCTGGGTTAAAAATAAGTTCTAGACATGTCCCATCCCCAAAAAAATCAAATAATGTAAAAAGCCGCTATGGAAAATTGAAAAAAATCACATTGGGCTTTTGGAGATTAAAATAAAAGCAAAAGAGTAATAACAGCTGTTCAAAATCTTTCAGCGAACTCTCAAAGTTATACTCATATAGTTTAAGTACTACCTGGGACTGAGCTTTGCTAGGGAAAGGTCAATCTTGTTTATGACTTGGAGTTGTTTTTCTCCATGTTCCCTACTAACGAGCATTTTTGAGGTCACAACAGTTGTTGTTTATGTAGTTCTTATTTAAAACTCAACATTTTTTTCTCTTCGATATTTCGGAAAAATAATTGACTCAAACTATTAATTTTGTGTAAGTCTAATTGCAATTTGTTGAAAACAGTTTCTTTTGTTATTTACAATAGTTTTCGTGTTGTGGTGATCAAATGTAGAAGATTTAATCACAATTTATTGCATTCATAACCTACTTGGTTTGTTTGTGTTTACCCTCTAGACACTGGTAAATAATATGATAAACGAAAACACAGCAGAAGGTGCTAATCAGCTTAGTACCTCTGTTCATCTTAAAGAGCATAATTATGCAATTGAAGACAGTTCTGCATTGGAAGGACGAACTGAGGACATCAACCGGCCTTCCTTCTCAGCAACGACCGACGCAGCCAGTACCTATAACTGGCAAACTATTCCTAAACGTAAGACTCTCGGAGAGTTATCCACTAGAGGACAAAAAAAGTCCAAACAAGATCCTTGTCCATCGAGTGTTATCGAGACCCAAAACAGTTTTGAGGTCCTAAACTCAGTAAATGAAGACATGGAGGACGATGTCCAAATCGTCCAAAATAGAGAACCGAAGCCTCCTCCTATATTTATACCTAATGTAGGTAACGTTCCAGCCATGATCCGATCATTTGAATCAGTTGTTGCAACTGGCGATTTTACTTATAAATGCATAAATCAAAACTCAGTGAAAGTTCTCCCTAATTCTGCTGATATTTATAGGAAACTTGTTAAAAAACTAAATGAAGTTAATATTAGTTTTCATACGTATCAACTCAAACAGGATCGTGCTTACAGGGTAGTTTTGAAACATATGCACTACTCCGTTGACACGGACGATGTGAAGGAGGCTCTAAGTCAACTAGGTCACACCGTAAGGAATATTACCAATGTTCTTCATAAATCAACTAAACAACCACTATCCATGTTTTTCATCGATCTGGAGCCAAGTTCTAACAATAAGGATATCTTCGCTGTACAATATTTGTTGCATGCTAAGGTAACCTTTGAGGCCCCTTATAAGAAGAAGGATATTGTTCAATGTAAGCGATGTCAGCAGTATGGACATACGAAAAGCTACTGTAGACATCCCTTTCGATGTGTCAAATGTGGAAAGGATCACGAAACTACCAAATGTACAAAGGACAATTCTAGTCCTGCAGTGTGTGCCTTGTGTGAGGGGGATCACCCGGCGAATTATAAGGGATGTGCCGTTTTTAAGGATATCCAAAGCCGCACATTTCCTCCATTGAGGGAAAAAACCATCATTCCGAAAGAACGGCCTACTTCTCCCAGTTATCGTCGACCGGGGTTGTCCTATGCTGCAGCAACCAGTAATGCTGAAGTAAGTAATAATGAAGTATCTAATCCTTCTAGTGCTGCTGATATGCACACAACAGATAACTCAAACCGTGATGTAGCCTCAAATTATAACTTAACACAAACAATAACATCATTTTTTGATAGGTTTGAGAAACTTTTCATGCAACAATCTCAACAGATAGGTGCTTTGCTAAACCTACTTACCACTGTTCTCCAAAAGCTCAACTAATTCATGAATCGATTCCTAAAAATAGCCTTATGGAATGCCAACGGTTTAGCACAACATTGCCAAGAATTAAAACTGTTTATTGCTAAACATAATTTGGATATTGTTCTCGTTTCTGAAACGCATTTTACAGATTTGAGTTTATTCAGAAATTCTTGTTTCACCTTGTATACCACTAATCACCCTGACAATAGAGCTCATGCTGGTAGTGCCGTTTTAATTAAAAGTCATATTAAACATCACGAACTACCAAAATACCAGTTTGACTATATTCAAGGCACCTCTGTTGTAGTAGATTTTCCCACAGGCCCACTCTCTATTAGTGCTGTTTACTGTCCACCCAGGCACAACATAACTCACCAGCAGTTCAACGATTTCTTTTCCACCTTAGGTTGTAGATTTATTTCTGGTGGTGATTATAATGCCAAGCATCCTACGTGGGGATCCCGTCTAACGAATCCTAGGGGTCGCCAGCTTTTACGTTCTCTTCACGAAAAAAACCTTGATTACCTATCAACAGGTGAACCAACCTACTGGCCCTCTGACCGACAAAAGATTCCTGATCTTCTAGACTTCTTTGTAACAAAGTGTTTACCCAGGAATAATTTACATGTAGAACAATCCCTCGATCTTTCTTCTGACCACTCGCCTGTTATTTTAACGCTGGCTTCGTCTGTTATTTTGAGACCAGCTCCTCCCTTATTATGCAATAAAGATACTGATTGGGATCATTTTCGTGAGCTTATTGATCAAAACATCAACCTAAGAATCCCTCTTAAATCCCCGGAGGACCTGGACACCGCCGTTGAACACTTAAATAATGTGATTCAAAATTCTGCTTGGCGAGCAACTTCAATCTGTACAAGAGAAATCGTTCCTCAAATGAAATATCCGGTGGAGATAAATAGAAAAATTGCGGAAAAACGTTGACTTCGCAGGATATGGCAAAACTCAAGGATGCAAAGGGACAAAAATAATCTGAATCGGGCCGCACAACAACTAAAAAGATTGCTCAAAAATATTAAAAACGAGAGGTTTCAGGAATATACATCAAAGCTTTCGCCAACTGAAGCAAGTGATTACTCTCTTTGGAAAGCGACAAAGTATTTGAAACGCCCCCAAATATGTATTCCTCCGATATTAAAAAACGATGGTACTTGGGCGAAAGACTGTAAAGATAAGGCTGAAACCTTTGCTTCATATTTTAAAGAGGTGTTCAAGCCACATCATTTGAACTCCAACATAGAAGAGGACATTCTTGAATTCAATGCTTCTCCAAATCAACTAGATATGCCAATCAGGCCATTTACTCTAACTGATGTCAATAAAGTTATAAAATATGATTTAAATGCCAAAAAAGCCCCAGGATATGATTTAATCACTGGAACAGTATTGAAAGAATTGCCAAGGAAAGGTATGGTATTACTCACTGTAATTTTCAATGCAATTTTGCGATTAGAATATTTTCCATCGCAGTGGAAAGTCTCTCAGATTGTTGTAATTCCAAAACCGGGCAAACCTTTACAACAAGTTTCGTCTTATCGCCCTATCAGTCTCCTGCCAGTCATCTCCAAGGTTTTTGAGAAACTCTTTTTACAACGGCTTCAATTATTAATAGATGAAAATGACATTGTACCATCTCATCAATTTGGTTTTCAACGCAGGCACTCCACTGTAGAGCAAATTCACAGGATATCTAATGTAATTAAAGAAGATCTTGAAAATAAAAGGTTCTGTTCAGCTGCATTCTTAGATGTGGCACAGGCCTTTGATAAGGTTTGGCATGCTGGTCTGTTATTTAAGATAAAATCTTTACTGCCTCATACTTACTTTGGAGTTATAAAATCCTACCTCTCTAACAGGTATTTTCAAATCAAATATGAAGATTACACCACCGATCTACATGGAATTGAGTCTGGGGTACCCCAAGGCAGCGTTCTTGGACCTGTACTATATATTTTGTTTACATATGACCTTCCTCAAACGCCAAGAATCACTGTTGCGACGTTTGCGGATGATACCGCACTTTTATCCTCAGATCTTGATCCTGTACAGGCATCCTCAAACTTACAAACAGCATTAGACGATATATCTCAGTGGCTTTCCGACTGGAAGATAAAAGTAAACGAAAACAAATCTCTCCATGTTACTTTTACTATGAGAACTCCCACTTGCCCTGCTGTAACGTTAAATAACGTTGCACTGCCTCAAGCGGACGAAGTAAAGTATCTTGGAATCCACTTAGATAGGCGCCTCACGTGGCGCACACATGTTTGGAATAAAAGATTACAACTTAATCTAAAAACTAGAAAATTGGCTTGGCTTCTTGGCAATCGTTCAAAATTATCCTGTGAAAACAAATTACTCTTGTATAAAATTATTCTAAAACCTGTGTGGACATATGGAATACAGTTATGGGGAACTGCATCTAATTCTAACATTGAGATCATACAGAGATATCAGTCAAAGACCTTAAGGATGATTCTACAAGCTCCATGGTTTATCACAAACAGAGTAATCCATAATGACACCAAAATTCTAACTGTGAAAGAAGAAATTACGAGGTACAGCAAAAAACATCAAACAAAACTAGAAGTCCATCCTAACCACCTTGCAGTCAATCTATTAGACAACAGTCAATCTACATTTCGCCTTCAGAGACACCACATTCTTGATCTCAGTACTCGATTCCAGTGAAAACTATGTTTTATTTTTATTTTTTCCCTATGTTAGTGCGAACACTGGTTTGTTTCTAACTCATGTGATTTAATTTTATAATATTTACTTATTGTTCTTTCTGCTGAACAGATTGTAAATAAAAATATGTTACAAAAAAAAAAAAAAAAAACAACAGTTGTTATTATAATGCACCTTTGAGTCATTCTGGATATGACCACTCTACATGTAATCTTCATTCAAAGGATTTATTATCTGATTTTATGGAACCACATGGAACTCATGTTGTTTATGATTATTAACATGTGGTTTCCTAAGAGCAGAGATTAAAAGATTTGAGAGAAGATTACATACATAGAGTAGTAAAATAAATCAAAGCTATAAATTGAGCTATAAATAACAACTGGAGTGACCTTACAAATGTAGAAAAGAGGCAAATGAGTTATACAAATCTGATTATCAGTAGGGGGAAGTGGTGAAATAAGCCACAAGTCATCTAAACAAACTGACTGGCCTTCCCCCGAGCAAAGTTCGGCCCCCAGGTATCATCCTGTACTCTAATATGAGTAAGGTTTGCTTGCTTGCTTGCTTGCTTGCTTGCGTGCTTGCTTGCTTGCGACACGGATCTCAAAAACGGCTCCAACGATTTCCTTCAAATGTTCGAAATAACTAATTTCTGGGATAAAAATAAGTTCTAGACAGGCCTCAACCCTAGAAAAAATCAAATAATGTAAAAAAACTAAAATGAAAAGTTAAAAAAATTAACATTGGGCTTATGGAGTTTCAAATCAAAACAAAAGAATTGTAACAGCTGTTCATAATCAACCTGGGAACTGTCAAAGTAATACTCATGTTGTTTATGATTATTAACATGTGGTTTCCTGAGAGCAGAGATTAAAAGATTTGAGTTAAGATTACATATATAGAGTAGTAAAATAAATCAAAGGGACATTGAGCTATAAATAACAACTGGAGTGACCTTAAACCTGTAGAAAAGAGGCAAACGAGCTATACAAATCTGATTATCAGTAGGGGGAAGTGGTGAAATATACTCCAAGCCATCTAAAAAAACTGACTGGCCTTCCCCCGAGCAAAGCTCGGCCCCCCAGGTACTATCCTCTAATATGAGTAAGGTTTGCTTGTATGTTTGCTTGCTTGCGACACTAATCTCAAAAACGGCTCCAACGATTTCCTTCAAATGTTCAAAATAACTAATTTCTGGGATAAAAATAAGTTCTAGACAGGTCTCATGCCCAGGAAAAATCAAATAATGTAAAAAAAAATAAAATGAAAAGTTAAAAAAATTAACATTGGGCTTATGGAGTTTTAAATCAACACAAAAGAGTTTTATCAGCTGTTCATAATCAACCAGGGAACTGTCAAAGTAATACTCATGTTTTTTATGATTATTAACATGTGGTTTCCTGAGAACAGAGATTAAAAGATTTGAGTGAAGATTATATATATAGAGTAGTAAAATAAATGAAAAGGACATTGAGCTATAAATAGCAACTGGAGGAACCTCAAAAATGTAGAAAAGAGGCAAATGAGTTACACAAATCTGATTATCAGTAGGGGAAAGTGATGAAATATTACTCCAAGTCATCTAAACTGACTGATTGGCCCTCCCCCGAGCAAAGCTGGGCCCCCAGGTACTGTCGTGTTAAAACGGATATGAGAAGGGTGTTACCACTCCGGTAGTCAGAAGTATTTTTTATTTACATTAGTCCTAAATTATCTGTTCTTGCCGTTGTGGAGTTAAAACGGATATGGGAATGGTGTTACCATTCAATTTGTAAAATGTTTGGTTTATTAATTATCTGTTCTTGCTGTTGTGGAGTTAAAACGGATAACAGAAGAGTGTTACCAATCCAGTACCTGCCTACATATCTTTAAAAATTCAGTCTTCGTTCATCCTCTTACGGGAAGAATGAGCGTACACCTAGTTTTAAATAATGAATAGAACTTTCTAAAGATTGTTTATAATAAGCTAGTAATCTTGTCTAGTATCCGTGGGTAAACTACAGTTTTAAACATGATTAAACTAAAGTTACTTGTGTGTGCTGCTAGTGCTGCAAGATTCAAATTTAAAATTGACAATTTATATCAGCTGTTTTATTTGGTTGCTAACTCAAATCACAGAAAACTATATATCTGTGCTCAGTATTCTACCTCCATAAGATTAACAAGAGAACTTTGAAGTCAATATGAAAGCTCGCCCGTCAAAGAAATAATAAGGAAAGTCAATTTACCTGCCAATGCGTCAAGTATGAAAGAATATAACACAACATTTTCACCAATAAAACATCGTAAGCATTGAATATTTTGCTGGAATTTTATTGAACTATTATTAATAATTGTATCGACATTTTCTCACTGAAGTTGCTGGGTATTTTTGCTCTTTAAAATGAGCCATAAACCAACAATATCGGATAATCTGTTGAAAGTTAACATTGGCCTTATGGACGAAGCAGGTATTAAGGCCAAATGCTTCGTGACCGGAGCCTACTCTTAACTTACTAAGCTGGATCCTCCCATGTTTTGTTTAATCTGTCTTTTGTATCTCCGAAAGATTATTTTGTGTGTCGCCCGACAGAATTTCATATTTCCTTCAGGCGATAGTTAGCAATCTACAACCAGAAGTGTTGTGCTGGCTGCAACCCCCTTTCCGCAGGCGGATCGCTAGAGAGACGCGACTTTTTAACTACATATACCCATATTACTCTACGCCTATAAGGTAGGGAGGTAGGGGCGGTCACCCCAACCAAACCTAATAATTATTGTGTTCTATTTTATTATTCAGGCGTAGAAAGAAAGTTTGAATAAATCCGAATGAAAATGTAAGTAGCAAAATCCTCCCGAAACCCCGTTTTTCGGTTCCGAGAGTCACAATTTGCCGCTCCCGTCTACATTGTTACATTAAAATTCAAACTAATGCACCTAAACGTTCGATAAATGGAATAAAATATATACCATTAGACAGGTGGAATTTTAAACTTCCATTAGTAATTACCACATTACTTAGATCCACGTATTTCACCTAAAAGCGTCTTCCAAAAACATTTATTCCCGAGTATCGCGAAGTTGTTGCAGTTTCGCCAGTTGGCAGAACGAAAATTCAGTGTTTTCCATATGGTCTTGGAGGTAGATTTTAGCCACAGACAGCAAAGGTTTCTACAATTGCATTCGGTGATCATATTTTACTGGATTCCACCCGCCTACCGTCGCGTCGTTTGCTGGGTTGCTGTCAGCTTTGTTTTGTTTACAGGTTGGGTTTTATTTTTGTGTAAACCGCGTAATCCGTTGCTAGGTAATAAGTACCCAGTGGCTAGGCTAGAAGCAATAAGTGCCTCGAATTATATGTAATGAAATAAGAGGAAACAAAGATTAAACTATGTGCAAACGGAAGCTCATACGCCAAGTATTTTATTTTGTAAAAATTAGCATAGCTCAGTATTGCAAATTTCAAATACGTTTTGTAAATATAATTTTTCGGGTGGGTAACTACTAGGATAAATTGTTTACTTGTGCATCTTACTTGTTCTTAGATGCCTACAGATGACGTAGAAAAAAAATGTAAGCCTAAATAAATTGTTATTTTAGCGAATGTCCCCCTATAGGGAAGAAGCTATTACCTTAGCTCCCATGGTCAGACTTAAGCCCGAGACCATGATAACTTTTTTTGAGGTCCCCAGATGCCAAAAACACACTATTCGTTCAAATTCATATATATGTATTAAGAATACATATACAGTATATATATATATATATATATATATATATATATATATATATATATACAGGGTGTCCCGTAAGTAAGTACAAAAACTTTGGGAATAGGTTTTATGGGTCAAAATAAAAAGAAAATCAAGAATTTTTTTTTTTTTCTAAAAACGCCTTGTTACTGATATATCCGCCATTTTGTATTTTTCAATACAAATTTATATCTCAAAAACCATTAAATATTACTTTATGAAACTTGGTATAGTGTTTAAGGTAGAAATTAAATAATTGCAAAACAATTTTTTTTTTTTAATATTTTTCCGTTTTAAAATCGCGGCCATTTTAATTTTTCAAACTAAAATTACTAAAAAACAGCTGATTTTATGGAAAAAAGACAAGAACACTTTTTTAGTATTTTTAATTTTCTATTAAACAACACCAATTTAAGAAGGATCGGACAACAAATAGCTGATAAATAACGATTTTTAGTTTGACAGGCCAGGCGCACCCTGACAGCTCCAAACAACCAGCTGCCAGGATTTGTCTGCGACAATCAGCTGATTAACCTGCACACATGGCTCCATTGTTGGTAATATTATGTTTTGCTATTTTGTTGACACTTTGTTACTTTCAAAACAAAGTCAGTGATTGAACTCTTTTTTGGATCAAGTTTTACTGTGACAGTGATAAATTGTAATTTATAAACATTTTTATGTTAATTTCTGAAAATGCCTAATTTCTCATTTGAAGAGTTGACTGATATTCATTTCGTTTATGGACTGGCTGATGGAAACTCGTTGAAGGCACAAAGAGTTTATGCGCAGAGATTCCCTAACCGAAGACTTCCAAACAGTAGAACATTTGTACGAGTACACAGGACACTAAGGGAGCGAGGTAATTTAAGAAATTCAGAGAAGTCAGGGGGCGTTCAGCTACAGTAACAACGGTGCAAACTGAACAAAGAATACTAGATGCAGTTGAAACAGACCCCAGCACTAGCGTAAGAAGGTTGTCACGTGAAGAGGGAGTGTCAAAAACCTCAGTCTGGCGCATTTTAAAGAGCCAACTTTTGTATCCTTACCATATTCAAAGGGTTCAAGGGCTTTCTCCAAGGGACTTCAGACCAAGGATCGAACTTTGCCACTGGTTTTTAATAAAAATAGCACTAATCCCTCTTTTCCTTTCTAAGATTTTATTCACGGATAAGGCTGGTTTTTCAAGAGAAGGAATTTTTAATTACCACAATAATCACCTGTGGGATTATGTGAATCCTCATGAAATTTCTCAAAGGAAACATCAAGTACGGGTTTCTGTCAATGTTTGGTTAGGGATTATTAGGATGTTTTGTTAGGACCTGTGTTTTTGCCAAATAGACTGAACGGAGCATCGTACTTGGACTTTCTGAGAAACATGTGGCCCGAACTACTTGAAGGTATGACACTCCATGAGAGAGCTACCATGTGGTTTATGCAGGATGGTGCACCACCACATTTTACTTTAGATGTAAAGCGTCATTTAAATGTGACTTTTAGAAATAGATGGATTGCTCGCGGGGGTCCTGTTGCATGGCCTGCCAGGTACCCAGACCTTAACCCACTCGACTTTTTTGTTTGGGGTTATCTGAAATCATTGGTATACCAAACCCCTGTTGAAAATGTTGAAGAATTAAGGGAAAGAATAGTAAATGGGTGGAACGTGATCAGGCAAATACCAGGGGTGTTTGAACGGGTGAGGGTTTCTATGAGAAATTGGCTTGATAGATGTATAGACATGAATGGTGGACACTGAGCACATGCTGTAGGGATGTAAGTTTTACGTGTCCGAACTTGATGATTGTAAACTTAGGATAGTTGTCTTTAGTTTAGGCATTATTTTAGCTTAGAGATTGTAAGTTTTCTAATTTGTTGATGTTTATGTATTAATTTTATTTAGTTTTAGGCACTTAAAAGTAAAACCATTGTTAGTTGTAATGCAGGTTATAAGCCAATTACTAGATAATTTACGGGAAAACTATAACCTCATTTCCACATTTGTATAAATTGTGTGATTCATCTTAGTTTTTAAATAATTAATAATTCATTCGATTAAAGTAAATTTCAAAAAGAACTATGCGTATTCATACTTATTATAACGTTTTATTTATGCAGTAATAACTATGCACAACATTACAACAGGTAATGATGAAACAACAGCAATGAAAAAATTACGTACGTAGCAGCAATTTAGAATGACCCGTACAACTAAAATTGCCATTTTATCTATTTAGAAATTAGCCACCATTGGTTGTTTCTTAGTTGATAATTATAATAAAATGTTGTGTGTAAAAATAGCAAAACATAATGTTACCAAAAATGGAGCCATGTGTGCAGGTTAATCAGCTGATTGTCGCAGACAATGAGGAGAAGCTGTCAGGGTGCGCCTGGCCTGTACAACTAAAAATCGTTATTTATCAGCTATTTGTTGCCCGATCCTTCTGAACTTGGTGTTGTTTGATACAAAATTAAAAATACTAAAAGAAAGTGTTCCTGTCTTTTTTCCATAAAATCAGCTGTTTTTTATTAATTTTAGTTTGAAAAATTAAAATGGCCGCCATTTTGAAACGGACAAATATTTGTTAACAAAATTTTTTTGCAATTATTTCATTTCCACCTTAAACACTATACCAAGTTTCACAAAGTAATATTTAATGGTTTTTGAGATATAAATTTGTATTGAAAAAATAAAAAATGGCGGATATATCGGTAACAAGGTGTTTTTAGAAAAAAAAATTCTTGATTTTCTTTTAATTTTGACCCATATAACCTATTCCCAAGGTTTTTGTACTTACTTACGGGACACCCTGTATATGTATGTATTAACATCCGATTTCGATTAAATTTGGCACAAACGTGTAAAGCGAAATTCATGACTCGATAACTCGATAACTTTTGAAAAAAACATCCGATTTCGATGACATTTAGCACGAACGTGTAAGGCAACATTCATGACTTCAAGTTTGAAAACCAGAAAGATCGGACTATGGGAAGGGGGTTTTAAATTGTCCAAAAATAAGTTTTTTGAATTTTTTATCCTAACATTTTTAAAACACTCAATTTTGGTGTTGACCATTTTATAGAGCTTAAAAAACAAATAATATGGTATTTTGATTTATTAACCTAGTGTGGTTGCGGAGAAAATCCAAAAAAACGTGTTCATAAAATCTCCCATGTTAATCTTATGGGGAAAAGGCTTTTAGAATTTCCACAGTTAATTTTACCGGAAACTTGACATTTGCTAATACCAATCGTTTCAGCTCCACAAAAAAATCATTTTGGTGTTTAAATTGTGATTCTACGTCCATTCGTTGCAAAGATATTCAAATTGCTAAACTCAGTACGTTGCCCAATGTTATCCTTATGGGAGAATAATTAAAATTTGTGATATCTCAATTATTTATGAATGTATATTGATGAAACTTGGTATGTGGCTTCAACTAGTACTGGTATATTGATATTTGCACACAAAAAAAGATTTGTTGTTGATTGTCCCCATACCAGCAAACCTGCATACTCAGCCCTAATGTTATTCTTATGGACAATAAGTAAAGTTATATATAAAGTTATATATATATATATATTTATGTATTAACATCCGATTTCGATTAAATTTGGCAAAAACGTGTAAAGCAACATTCATGACTTTTAAGTTCGAAAACCAGAAAGATCGGACCATGGGAAGAGGGCTTTTATAGGGGTTTTAAATTTTTCAAAAATCAATTTTTTGAATTTTTATATCTCCCTTGATTATGAACATAAATGATTAAAACTTGGTACGTAGCTTCACCTGGTTGAGTTATATTGATAATTGCATAAAAACACATTTCTTATCTTTTTTGTTGCAGCAAACCTGCATACTCAGCCCTAATGTTATTCTTAGGGAGAATAAATAAATTGCTATGTATCACTTATTTATAAATGCATTTTTATGAAACTTGGCTTTATGTGGTAGTAAGAAAAATATACATGCATTGGAAATTCGCTTAGTATACCAGGTTTGCTGAGACGGGGGTATTATTTACTGTCGGGCGTAGTAGAACTAAAGTTAATTTTTGTTTATAAAGTTATGATTGTTTTTTTCTTGAGTACAAGGTTATATTATATTATATTAACTTACTTTCATTTGTTGTATAATTTCATATAGTTACAAAAAATAATGGAGGTGCCAGGGACCACCCAGGGGATGGGGGAGGGGTAACTCAGGGTGACCCCCAAACATGACCTCTGGATCCGCCCCTGCTATACTAATGGCTTGAAGGGGCCAAAGCCCCTAACCTTTCTCCAATACTCTGCATCATCTGATTTTCATGTGAGGAAAATAGAACAATAAGTAGGAACGAGCACATGTCAGTTCTTAAACAAAGTAGACACTTAATCACCACATGTTTTAATATAAACCAAGCAGGCGTTTTTAAATCCTCATGCTTTTCTTATGGGGGATGTTTTACGTTATTTCTCGTTTGCTGGCAAAATTTTGAAAATATTGCTATTCTTTCCGAGTCTCTGGGATCAAAACCTTTAATTTGAGCCGTCTCCCATTATCTTGCGATTAGCCAAACCACCAAAATTTTGACTTAAAAATGTCACTTACAGAATTATACTCGTATATAAAGACTTGAAATAAGTAATTGTTATAAAAACTAATTAAAAAAACTTATTTATTTTGATATTTGCCTTACTAATTGTTGTTTGCCACAGTTTATAAAGTGTTGAATAAATAACTTCAAATTCTTTGTAACCGCAACTGGTGAGCAAAATAACACATTTTAGTCAATTTCTATATACTGTACTAGCGATCGGCCAGAGGTCGAAATTCGACCAAAAGTAATTACACGTGAACCAAAAGCGGTACATAGCCTGAAGAGAAGAAAATCAGTCACAATAATCAAATAAACCTACAGCCTGAAGGTTTGAGTGAATTTTTGCCATATCCTGCATGCAAGTTAAACAAACAATATTTAACGCCCTCAGGGCGGTTGTCCCGCTCGTCGCTGCCCTGAAAAAACAACACTCTTTACCACGAATCTTAAAGATACTATAGAGTTGTTGTTACTATAGAACATGTCACTTTACCTGTCATGTGGTTACAAAATCTGTTCATATCAACCAGAAAATATTGTTATTCTCGTTCGTTTAGCAAATCGAAATTTAATGTAACTAATAACTAATTACTTAGTCTGTATCATACTTACACCAAATGTGGTAAGAAATGCCATTTTTTGATTAAAGCATTGGTAAAGATATTTGCAAGTTTATTTAGTGATGCATTGGTTGCAAGGAAAGGAAGATATTGTAAAATTTCTAACTGCAAATAATTACCCAATTTTCCCACAACCCCTTCCTCATTCAACTTCGATAATCAGCTGTTACGAACATCGCGAACTCCCGAGCGTCGCGCCGCGCCGCGTCGTTTGTGGCTTACGTTTTGAAACGTGGTTTCCTCAGTTATGTATACAATTTACTCGGTTCTGATCCGTCAAGGGAAGCAGTAATAGCAAGATTGTGGTTGCAGGACCACTACAGATTGTTAGAATTTGTTTTGATAGTATAATGCTATAACAGATATACAGTAATTTCAATATTGCTTGAAGAACGTAGTTTATAAATCTAAATATACTACAGTAACTGTATAAGAGTTGAAACGGGTACAGTATATTATTTTTCCCCTGTTTATGGAAGAAATGACAGCGATAAGTTGACAAGTATTTAGTTCTTTTATAGTACCAGTAGTTCCAATAATTGTTTTTTTCGTGAATTACAAGTTTAGGACGTGCTTTCAAAGCCTAATTCTAGTATAGATATATTTTAGTTTTTATAAAAGAAGAAATACTCAAAATTAACACCCTTCTGTTGATCTTTTAACCTCCATTCTCAGTAAGCCAACAAATTCCTTGACCACAACCGCCATCACGGGTAGTTTTGGCGATATTTCTGGTTTCAATAGGAGATGAGCACCCGGATTGCAAAAGAGTGCGATTTGAGAAAATACCCCTTCCCATTTAAGATCTTGTTTAGTAAACATCAGTGGGGGGATTTGATCTTATACAGTTAACTTCAGTTGTAGGAGTTAGTTAGTGTGTAAAGCGTAGAATGTTCTGTCGGAGGGCAAACGTGTTATTCATGAGGGATTTAAACGTTGCGTTTAGAAATGGCCTACGAGATGGCCATGATGGCGGTGTGATACTGAATTGTGTATTTCGGAAATCCGAAACACTCATCACTTCCTGAGAGAATGACGTCACACGTTTTCCCTCCGAATGAACAATCAAAGCTTGAATGTTAGAGAATCCTTAGCAGAAACAAACAGTGTTTAGTATTTGTAAAATGTTTTCAATCTGCGGTTATACCAGTAGGTTTATTTGTCAGTTACTTTACCCAGTATATACAGGGTGTAAATTAAGTCCCTGATCGGCTTAATATTTATTTTCTCATTACAGATAAAGTAACAAAACTCCGCAAATCAGCAGTAGGACCATTAATCTACTTTTTGACGTAAAAATCATGTTTTTCCTCCTTTACGGGATCGGCCCAAGAGGAGTTGGAATAAATTCTTAAATAGCAGCATGGGTCGAGTTTGTTATCACATTGTAGGTATCTTTTAGTAGAATTCAATGCCGCAAACCCGATCTCAAAATTTTGACCCAAAATGAAATGGTTGCGGTTTAAAGGTACGAAATTGACAATGTTGGATTTGTTAAAGATGGGCCAATTGTTTCCCAGCATAAATCATAACAGTAAAACTCATAAAAATAGTTTTCCTCCTTGAGTTATGTTAATTCCTTTCTTAAAGTATCTTTGTGAAAATTATCGAATAATTACCGAAACCACTAACCATAACTTGCTGATCTTTAACAAATCCAACATTGTCAATTTCGTACCTTTAAACTGCCGCCATTTCATTTTGGGTCAACCTATTGAGATCGGGTTTGCGGCATTGCATTCTACTAAAAAATACCTACAATTTGATATCAAACTGTACCATGCTGCTATTTAAGAATTTCTTCCAACTCCTCGTGGGCCGATCCCGTAAAGTAGGAAATACCACCGTCACAGCAAACCTGCATACTCAGCGAATTTCCAATGGAGATATAAATGTCTTAATACTACATAAATCCACTTACCAAGTTTCATAAAAATATATTCAGAAATAAGCGATATATACAATTTTAATTATTATCCATAAGAATAACATAAGGGCTGAGTTCGCAGGTATGCTGCAACAAGGAATACAAAAAATGGGTTTTTATGCTAATATCAATAGAACTCAACTAGGTGAAGTCGTATACCAGTTTTTAGCGAATTTCCCCTATAGGGAAGAAGCTATTACCGTAGTCGGCATGGTAAGACCTAGGCCCGGGACCATGATAACTTTTCGTTTTGAGGTCCCCAGACCCCAAAAACACCATTCGTTCGAAACTGTATATATATATATATATATATATACATATATATATATATATATATGTGTGTGTGTCCGTGAGCACGATAACTCTCGTAAAAATTATCCGATTTTGATGAAATTTGGTATAAACGTGTAAAGCAACATTTATGACTTTTATGACTTTAAGTTCGAAAACCAGCCAGATCGCTCTATCCGAAGGGGTATTTTGGGGGGGTTTTGTACCCCAAAAATGGGTTTTTCGAATTTTTTACATCTAATTTTGGAAATATTCAAATATTAGTTTTTCCCATTGGATTCAGCTTAAAAAAACACACAATTTGGTATTTTGATCATTTCTCTACGTCAATTGGTTACCGAGATATTGAAAGTACTAAACACAGTACGTTGTCTAATGTTATTCTTATGGAGGAAAATAAAAATTTTATATATCGCTTATTTATGAACGTATACTGATGAAACTTGGTATACGGCTTCATCTGGTTGTGGACCATTGATATTTGCTCAAAAAACAATTTTTTACCAAAGGCTCTCGTAGCAGCAAACCTGCGTACTCAGCCCCATGTTATTCTTATGGAGAATAAGTAACGTGTTATCTCCCTTCATTATGAAAATAAATTAATGAAATTTGGTATGCGGCTTTACTTACATGAGTTATATTGATATTTGTATAAAACCCCATTTTTTGTGTTCCTTGCTTCAGCAAACCTACATAGTCAGCCGCCATGTTATTATTATGGAGAATAATTAAAATGTCATAAATCGTTTATTTATGAATGTATATTGATGAAACTTGGTATGTGGCTTTATGTGGTATTAAGATACATATATATGTATTGGAAATTCGCTGAGTACGCAGGTTTGCTGCTACGGGGGTATTATTCATTTATGTTCATAATTAAGGGAGACAGAGCATTTCATTATTCTCCATAAGAATAACATGGGGGCTGAGTACGCAGGTTTGCTGCTACGGGAGACTTTGGCAAAAAATATTTGTTACCAAATATGACCACCACGATATGAAGCTGTATACCAATTTTCGTCAGTATACGTTCATAAATAAGCGAGATATAAAAATTTTCTTTTCCTCCATAAGAATAACATTAGACAACGTACTGTGTTTAGCACTTTCAATAACTCGGTAACCAATTGACGTAGAGAAATGATAAAAATACCAAATTGTGTGTTTTTTAAGCTAAATCCAATGGTGCAAACTAAAATTTGACTATTTCAAAAATTATATGTAAAATATTCAAAAAACCCATTTTTGGGGTACAAAACCCACCTAAAGTACCCCTTTGGAGAGGTCGATATGTCTGGTTTTCGAACTTAAAGTCATAAATGCTGCTTTACACGTTTATACCAAATTTCATCAAAATCGGATAATTTTTACGAGAGTTATCGTGCTCACGGACACACACACACACACATATACATATATATATATATATATATATATATATATACACAGTTTCAAACGAATGGTGTTTTTGGGGTCTGGGGACCTCAAAACGAAAAGTTATCATGGTCCCGGGCCTAGGTCTTACCATGCCGACCACGGTAATAGCTTCTTCCCTATAGGGGAAATTCGCTAAAACATTTTTTTTACGTCAGAAAGTAAATTAGTGGTCCTACTGATGATTTGCGGAGTTTTGTTGATTTATCTGTAACGAGAAAATAAATATTAAGTCGGTCCAGGACTTAATTTACACCCTGAACAGTATCAGAAACAGCTCCAACTCTCTCAAATTGTATTGTTCTTTTTTATATTAATACTGTTTTCTTAACATATTTACTTGGCCACTTAACACATCGGTCATGAGTTCAGGAGGCATAGACCGTGTGCGCGAAACTACGCATGCTTTGGCAGATTCCTGACCACTCTGCGCACTCGGGGCACTGCGACATGGCTAAGTAACGAAACAGTGAGCTGTTTGTTCAACGCATGGTAGTTGTAAAACGATTATTAATTAAACCATATATATTTTACCAGCAACACAATTAAGAAACATAGGTCTCTTTAGGGCTACGTAGCGTTGATTTTACACGATCTCAGGTTATTGGCATACCGATTGGTTTTCGCTCAGACATGCCAGCTTAATCAGCTGATTATAGGAAAGATAAAAGAGTTAACACACGGCAATGGTTCAAAATCATGAAAAATATATGTTTGTCTTTTTAAGAAGTAGAATCATTACTCTACATTGAGTCTGATAACAACGCGCGGGCAGGTACCGCGCCAGGCGCACAGGAAGAACAATGCTCCTGTAATTAACAAATGGGTCGCGAGCCGCTCCAAGATGGCCGGCACTGAGTTACAAGTGCACTGGTGAAGCGCCACAGTTGCATCCAGTAACTGTGACACTGTAGGAGCTTTACGACTGTTCGCATTAATGTTGATTGTTCGACTGTGTAATTATTTATTAGCTTGCCATCCTCTGATGTTATCTGTGATTCCTCCTACAATATTATAACACTCATAGTGGGTTTAAACTTAATATACTAAAATATACCCCCGTAGCAGCAAACCTGCGTACTCAGCGAATTTCCAATGCATATATATGTATCTCAATACCACATAAAGCCACATACCAAGTTTCATCAATATACATTTATAAATAAACGATTTATGACATTTTAATTATTCTCCATAAGAATAACATGGCAGCTGAGTATGCAGGTTTGCTGAAGCAAGGAACACAAAAAATGGGGTTTTATACAAATATCAATATAACTCATGTAGGTAAAGCCACATACCAAATTTCATTAATTTATTTTCATAATGAAGGCAGATAACACGTTACTTATTCTCCATAAGAATAACATGGGGCTGAGTACGCAGGTTTGCTGCTACGGGAGCCTTGGGTAAAAAATTGTCTTTTTGAGCAAATATCAATGGTCCACAACCAGATGAAGCCGTATACCAAGTTTCGTCAGTATAGGTTCATAAATAAGCGAGATATAAAATTTTTATTTTTCTCCATAAGAATAACATTAGACAACGTACTGTGTTTAGCACTTTCAATATCTCGGTAACCAATTGACGTAGAGAAATGATCAAAATACCAAATTGTGTATTTTTTTAAGCTGAATCCAATGGAAAAAAATAAAATTTGACTATTTCCAAAATTATATGTAAAAAATTCGAAAAACCCATTTTTGGGGTACAAAACCCCCCCAAAATACCCCTTCGGATAGAGCGATCTGGCTGGTTTTCGAACTTAAAGTCATAAATGCTGCTTTACACGTTTATACCAAATTTAATCAAAATCGGATAATTTTTACGAGAGTTATCGTGCTCACGGACACACATATATATATACAGTTTCGAACGAATGGTGTTTTTGGGGTCTGGGGACCTCAAAACGAAAAGTTATCATGGTCCCGGGCCTAGGTCTTACCATGCCGACTACGGTAATAGCTTCTTCCCTATAGGGGAAATTCGCTAAAACGACATAATATTTAATTTTAGTAAGGGTCGTTCTCGGGCAAGTATTGAAGGTGTATTAACTATCTCGTGATGCTGACGTTTGAGATTCTATTCACACCCCATATTCAAGATTGAATTGAACGTCATTAATGCACAACTAGTGACCTGTCGCGGCTTCGCTCGCGATCACAGCGTAATATTATTCTAACATTCATGTATAAATATTGTGTTACCGTTGTAAAGCCAATATGGCCTGCTGATTTACTGTGTTGACTCTATCCAACTGATTGCTTAAAACTTATAGTTATTTCCAAATGTTAAGCTTATAGGGAAAAAAACTCAACTTTAAGGGGTCCCAGGGCCTCACTCACAAATTATTTCTCTATAAAAGGTGTTTCCTGCACAACTTCACGTTAGGCTCTTTCCAATGACACCAAAAACATGAAAATCGGTTCAGTAGTTCAGGGGGAATGATTGTCCAAAAAACCTGTTCACCTATTAAATAAGTATAGATAACATTAATGGCTGCAATGAACTATACAAACAGCTTATGGTTGTAATCCGTATATCGAATAACATGACCACAATCAAATGAGGTCACATCCTTGTGATAACGGGGAATGGTTTTCTGCGGGATGGTTTTCACAACTTTCAATTCGACTTTTACGGCTATCTCATCTCCCTTTATGCCCGACTGAGTTACCAATGGCGGTTTTCCGCCAGCGAACTAATGCAACTGAATCTTCGCGATTTGACCACTTGCGCCACCAGATAGAGCTGTTGTGGCAATAATAATAGTTTGTCGCAGCACTGCGCTTCGAGCGCTTGGGCAACTGCCTTCCCGTCGCGGTAAAATTATATTAGCTGCATTCTACTTACCCGATTGAATATCTTGCAATGTATGCAATTTTTCGTTGCAAAATGTCGTTAGCAGTTGCATTTCGTAGTCCGATGCTGGAGTGGACCTACCGCATTTGCCCTAGCTGCACCAGATGGAAAAGTGGAAAAGCGTTGCATCAGGCCACAACACATGCGGTCGTGGGACAACCGCGGAAAACCTCATGGTATACTTCAGAATACAAAACCGACATCGCTCGGAGATTTTATGATTAATTTGTAATAAAAATGGCCAAGAATAGGAACTACATATTATTATTATTATTATTGAAAAAATGCTAATACAAAGATAGCTGAAGCGATGAGTATCCATTTCTCTATGACCTGACTAGAGAATTTGAAAACCTATTGTGAATTTACAAAGTTAATTCGATATTAAACATATTCTGTTGTACTATGCTTCTTTTATTCCATTTCTTTAAGTCTCTTTCTTGACAAACTTGATAATTTTGGTTGCATTGATATAATTAAAAGTTAGTTCCCGTACATTAAATTTCTTTACGATGTAATCTGTTTGATCTATTAAAGTCTGATGTTTTACAATCAGAATACTTTTAATAAGTATATGAGTAACCTCATGTTAGTTTTGGACAGTGCCGTCCTCAATATCTCTAGTAAATGCAATCTGTTTGTAATGAGTAACCTCATGTTAGTTTTGGACAGTGCCGTCCTCAATATCTCTAGTAAATGCATTCTGTTTGTAATGAGTAACCTCATGTTGGTTTTGGACAGTGCCGTCCTCAATATCTCTAGTAAATGCATTCTGTTTGTAATTAGTAACCTCATGTTGGTTTTGGACAGTGCCGTCCTCAATATCTCTAGTAAATGCATTCTGTTTGTAATGAGTAACCTCATGTTAGTTTTGGACAGTGCCGTCCTCAATATCTCTAGTAAATGCATTCTGTTTGTAATGAGTAACCTCATGTTGATTATGGACAGTGCCGTCCTCAATATCTCTAGTAAATGCATTCTGTTTGTAATTAGTAACCTCATGTTAGTTTTGGACAGTGCCGTCCTCAATATCTCTAGTAAATGCATTCTGTTTGTAATGAGTAACCTCATGTTAGTTTTGGACAGTGCCGTCCTCAATATCTCTAGTAAATGCATTCTGTTTGTAATGAGTAACCTCATGTTGGTTTTGGACAGTGCCGTCCTCAATATCTCTAGTAAATGCATTCTGTTTGTAATGAGTAATCTCTTGTTAGTTTTGGACAGTGCCGTCCTCAATATCTCTAGTAAATGCATTCTGTTGTAATGAGTAACCTCATGTTAGTTTTGGACAGTGCCGTCCTCAATATCTCTAGTAAATGCATTCTGTTTGTAATGAGTAACCTCATGTTAGTTTTGGACAGTGCCGTCCTCAATATCTCTAGTAAATGCATTCTGTTTGTAATGAGTAACCTCATGTTGGTTTTGGACAGTGCCGTCCTCAATATCTCTAGTAAATGCATTCTGTTTGTAATGAGTAACCTCATGTTAGTTTTGCACAGTGCCGTCCTCAATATCTCTAGTAAATGCATTCTGTTTGTAATGAGTAACCTCATGTTGGTTTTGGACAGTGCCGTCCTCAATATCTCTAGTAAATGCATTCTGTTTGTAATTTGGCATTTCCATAATAGACTAACCCACATTTACATTTGTTTTACTCGATAATTTTAGGGGGAGCTTTATCGAATTTCCAAAGGGAAGAAATATTTTTAAGATTAGCATTAAGGGGAAAAATTAAGGCTGGGCCCACGTTTGCAATTCAAGCATCTTTGATTTGGTTTTTGTTTGTTAATTCTTCAATTGTATGTATTAGTTAGTTATTGTGAAGGTACTCATTAGTTTAGTTGTAATCCACACTGTCTAGATGGTGTACACACATCTCTAACTGATGTGTATACCGGGTGTCCCACGTAAGGTGTCTCAAATTGATTACGGAAAAACGGCTTGATGTACAAGGATGAAATAAAATTATTTCCGCTAAATCGACCCCAAAGAATAACGTAAAAATATTCTTAACTTTTTTCCGATACAGGGTGTGCCAAAAACTGAGGGTCACTAGTTCGAACCTCGGAATTTTCAAATGTAAACATATGTCATGTTGTACATCATTTTAAAGATATTTAATAGACAAACATTTTGGCGAAAACAGAAATTAATTATCTTTTTCCGTTTAAAAATGGCGGCCGTTTTTTTGGGAAAAATCAATATGTTTTTAATACTCTGTGTTTCCTATACCAATGCACATAGCCCTTCTCCGGTTGAGTTTTCTTACTCGTTATGAAATTAGCTTTACTGTGATATGCTACAAGTAACGGTTTTTTGAAATAATAAAAATTCCAAAAAAATTTATTTTTGAAAATTTGCAAATGCCCATTGTTCAAAATTTCCAAATAGGAACATATGTCAAGTGGCACATCATTTTATAGGTTTTTTAATTCTCAACAACTTTCTAATTTACACTTACTTCGTATCTCTTTTAGTTTTTGTGTAAATAACAAAAAACCTAATTTTCCTATATCAAATGCATGTTATTTGTGTTTAACACTAAACAACTGATCATGGCCCCATTTCATTTAGTGTTAAACCCAAATAACATGCATTTGATATAGGAAAATTAGGTTTTTTGTTATTTACACAAAAGCTAAAAGAGATACGAAGTAAGTGTAAATTAGAAAGTTGTTAAGAATTAAAAAACCTATAAAATGATGTGCCACTTGACATATGTTGCCTTTTGGAAATTTTGAACAATGGGCATTTGAAAATTTTCAAAAATAAATTTTTTTGGAATTTTTATTATTTCAAAAAACCGTTACTTGTAGCATATCACAGTAAAGCTAATTTCATAACGAGTAAGAAAATTCAACCGGAGAAGGGCTATGTGCATTGGTATAGGAAACACAGAGTATTAAAAACATATTGATTTTTCCCAAAAAAACTGCCGCCATTTTGAAACGGAAAAAGATAATTAATTTCTGTTTTCGCCAAAATGTTTGTCTATTAAATATCTTTAAAATGATGTATAACATGACATATGTTTACATTTAAAAATTCCGAGATTCGAACTAGTGACCCTCAGTTTTTGGCACACCCTGTATGGGAAAAAAGTTAAAAATATTTTTACGTTATTCCTTGGGATCGATTTAGCGGGAAATAATTTTATTTAAACCTTGTACGTTAAGCTGTTTTTCCGTAATCAATTTGAGACACCTTACGTGGGACACCCGGTATAACGCATTTTTCATTACGCAGTTTATCTTAAAATATAAATACCCCCTTCGCAGCAAACCTGCGTACTCAGCAAATTTCCATTGAATATAAATGTCTTAATAAAACATTAAGCCACTTACCAGGATTCATAAGAAATATATTCATAAATAAGCGATATTTAAAATATTAATTATTCTCCATAAGAATAACATTGGGGATGAGTACGCAGGTTTGCTGCAACAAGGAACACAAAATAATAGGTTTTTATGCAAATATCAATATAACTCATCTAAATGAAGTCACATACCAATTTTTACTTTCTCCCCCTATACATAGTATATGGAGAAAGTATTGTTTTCGTAAAAATTTTCGAATTTGAGTTGTTAGTGGAAATATTCGTTTTGGTGCTCCCTGAACCCAAAAAAGTGGTTTTTACGTGATGTCTGTCTGTGTGTGTGTATGTGTGTGTGTCCGTGTGTGTGTGTGTGTGTGTGTGTGTGTGTGTGTGTGTCTGTGTGGATGTGTACAGAGCTAGAGCCCTAACCAATGGGCCGATTTTGATGAAATTTGGTATGTAGGTACTAATCCACGATATCTCCAGGCGTTTTTTTCATTTTTTCGAATTTTTGATTTTTAAGGGTAATTATCCCCCAAAAACCACCAAAAAACATGAAAAATCCAAATTTCTCAAAAACGGCTCTAACGATTTTGATTAAATTTTAGTCGTTTGTAGAACTTTAGTTTTCCAAAAAAACGACACCACCCGCATTCCTGTAAAAATTCGGGTTCAGAAATTACAGGACTTAAAACATCAAAAATTCAGTTTTTTGGATTTTTCATAAAAATACATAAATATAAAAAATATTACTATTCACCATTAAAAAAAACTCAAAAAACTAAATAATTTAGTATTTTGAATTACTATTCTACGATTGCTGGTTTCGGAGAAAATTGAAATTTTCATTTTGCGGTAAACGCAGTACGTTGTCCAATGTTATTCTTATGGAGAATAAAAAAATTACTATTTCTCTCTTATTTACTGATCAATTTCAATCAAACTTGATATGCTTGTCAAGTTAGCATTGACCAACAGAGGAAATTTGAAATATGTTGCCCTTAATAACCCTGGGGGGAATAGGGGGCATTTCCCCTCTTAAAACCACGAGTGTAGCAATGGATTCTGTAGTGCCTCCAAAGCAGGGATTTGGGTGGATGTTTTTTAAAACAACTTGTTTACGAGATTTTCTGTACATTCGACCGTGCTTTGTATTCTATATTTAGTAAATAAAAAGTAATTTATCCATTAAAGTTGGGCTAAAAGGGAGAAAGTATGTGTCAGTTTCCTGATACCGTTTATTATCCATGTACATTCATAAATAAGCGATATATAACATTTGAATTATTCTCCTTAAGAATAACATGGAGACCGAGTACCTAGGTTTGCTGATACGGGAACCGTAGGCAAAAAATTTTTTTGTGGAAGCAATAACAAAACACAACCGGATGAAGCCATATACCAAGTTTCGTCAGTTTATGTTCATAAATAAGCGAAATATAATTTTTTTCTTTTTCTCCGTAAGAATAACATTGGACAACGTACTATGTTTAGCACTTTCAATATCTCAGTAACTAATTGACATACAGCAATGATCAAAATACCAAATTGTTTGTTTTTTAAGCTGAATTCAATGGTATAAATTAAAATTTGATTGAAATAAAAATTACTTGTGAAAACCCCAAAAAAAACATTTTTGGGGTACAAAACCCCCCTTCGGATGGTGCAATTTGTCTGGTTTTCGAACTCGTTCATATAAATGGCACTTTACACTTTGTACCAAATTTCATTAGATCGGACCTTTTTCATGAGAGTTATCGTGC
This sequence comes from Allygus modestus, assembly GCA_963675035.1. Taxonomy (NCBI): domain Eukaryota; kingdom Metazoa; phylum Arthropoda; class Insecta; order Hemiptera; family Cicadellidae; genus Allygus; species Allygus modestus. The sequence continues at coordinate 375,131,354 of OY776111.1, read as the reverse complement.
TTACGGACATATATGTATAAATATGTCTATATATATATATATATATATATATATATATATATTTATTTATTTATTTATTTATTTATATATACAAATTTGAACGAATGTTGTTTTTGGCATCTGGGGACCAATGAAAAGTTATAATGGTCTCGGGCTTAAGTCTTACCATGAGACCTACGGTAATAGCTTCTTCCCTACAGGGGAAATTCGCTAAAATGAATCCCTTTTTCTCTAGGTCACGCCATAACTTGAGAATGAGTACACCAAATTGAATAATTATTTTTTTGATGTGTTCGTTAATGTCAAGACAGGGTTTTTATCAAAGAAAATGTTTAATCTGACCTAAGGGCTCCGTCCCACAGACCTTCAAAGTTCCCATTAATTTGATAAAAGTTCAGTTAGTTTCACCAAACAGCTGTTAACAAGAATTTTATCTAAACACACTTCCAAGGCATAAGCATATGTTCATTACAGAAATAAATACCCCCGTCACAGCAAACCTGCATACTCAGCGAATTTCCAATGAATATATAACATAACACATTAAAACACTTAACAGGATTTATAAGAAATGTATTTACAAACAAGCGATATTTAAATTATTAATTATTCTCCATAAAAATAACATTAGGTATGAGTATGCAGGTTTGCTGCAACAAGGCACACAATTATAATGGGGTTTTATGCAAATATCAATAGAACTCATCTTAGTGAAGCCACATACCAAGTTTCATCCATATACATTCATAAATAAGCGATATATAACATTTTAAGTATTTTCCATAAGAATAACATGGGGACCGAGTACCTAGGTTTGCTGCTACAGGAACTATAGGCGAAAAATTGTTTTTTTGTGCAAACAACAATAAACCACAACCAGATCAAGCCATATACCAAATTTCGCTAGTTTATGTTCATAAATAAGGGAGATATGCAATTTTTCCTTTTCTCCATAAGAATAACATTAGACAACGTACTGTGTTTAGCACTTTCGATATCTCGGTAACCAATTGACGTAGAGCAATGATCAAAATACCAAATTGTTTGTTTTTTTAGCTGAATTCAATGGTATAAATTAAAATTTGATTAAAATAAAAATTACATGTGAAAACCCCAAAAAACACATTTTTGGGGTACAAAACCCACCAAAAACCCCCCTTCGGATGGTGCGATTCATCTGGTTTTCGAACTCGTTCAAATAAATGGTACTTTACACACATTTGTACCAAATTTAATTAAGATCGGACCTTTTTTACGAGAGTTATCGTGCTTACGGACACACATATATATATATATATATATACATACATATATATATATATATATATATACATACATATATATATATATATATATATACATACATATATAAAAATTTGAACGAATGGTGTTTTTTGCATCTGGGGACCTCAAAATGAAAAGTTATCATGGTCTCGGGCTTAAGTCTTACCATGAGGCCTACGGTTATAGCTTCTTCCCTATAGGGGAAATTCGCTAAAAATCTACTTGAATCAAACTACTCAAACTATTTTTTTCGATGCCGAAGTTAGCACTATATAAAAGTAGGCGAGTGAGCGAAGTGAACGAGCTCATATTGAAAATGAACGAGTATTTGACATAAAACAAATACAATGACATTAGGACAGGACAACGTCTGTCGGGCCAGCTAGTTGTTCATAAACATAATTATTCTGATGAAATTATTAGTTGGAATATGACAGTGTGTGATGCATTATGTGGTTATCCTGTGGAACTACTACGAATCAAGATCAGCTGTTTGTATTTTCATCAGCTCAAACAAAAATTAATAGGGAATATATGGGAACTTTGTCGGGGTATCTGGTGGAGCCCTCAGGGACGGTAACAGAAATTATGTGTCCCGGAACTGAAGAGTCCATGGGCCCCCCTTGATTTTACCTCTACCCCCCCAATTAACCTCTTAAACTTGAACAACAAAGCCATTAAAAGTCCATTAAGTGTTTTTAGGTGAATATATGCTACAGCATGTTTTTTAAAATAAAATGTAAGCTATAGGTCTAACATTATTGTTCCTCAGTATATTAGTTGTAAGTCTTTATATAATCAAAGCAAAAATATGTCCTTAGTAATTGTTCAGCCTAAAATTGTTCTCAAGTAGTACTGTCAGAAACCAGGTGAGGTAAGTGCAAAATAGCAGTGAAAGTGGAAGCCTATTGTGTTTTAACTGAATAATATTACATACATTATTAAATGAACGAAATGAACGAAGTCAGATCAGGATGAAGGCCATTTTGTTTTCCTATTTTAGCCTAAAGAGTCAGTATACAAAATTTCAACTCTCTATAGTAACATAAGTACTTACAAGTTTAACAAAATCAGTCTTAAGAGTCTTCATCACCGGAAGTTGCCGGACGCCACATTGGTGTTTTGTTCCATAAGCCCAGTGTTAATTTGGGACTCCGTTACGCCTCACCTGATCGTCACAAAAAATTAATGTTGGTGTCATATTAAAGGTTTCGTCGTCCTCTAGGGAAATACAATAGTCGAATTTGGATTTTTTTACAAATTAATGAGAACATGTACAGTGTTTCAGTTCAAAATTAAAATATTTATTATGAAACTTTGAAACCCAAATTAAGGAATTCGACATTGTATTTCCCTAGAGGACGACGAAACCTTTAATTTGACACCAAAATGAATTGTATGTGACGATCAGGTGAGGAGTAATGGAGGCACAAAGTTAACATTGGCCTTATGGGACAAAACTCCAAGTTGGCGTCCAGCAACTTCCAGCGATGAAGACTCTTAATTAATACCGTAGTGCAGCAGAACGGGTACTGCGGCCCTACAACTGTCATAACATAACCTCACAAATTCAGTGATGACCGCGGAAACCAATTCTTCTGCTAACGCTAACATTAACACTGGTCACTGCCCCTGGGACTGGGGGAATTAACTACAGTTTAAAATTTGTTTGTGGTTAAATTTAACTCTTGCTCTCTTTGTTTGGGTTAAAATGCTTATTTTTTAACAATGCTGAATGAAATATTATTTTTATTATTCAATAACTATATTACGTAAAATTACTGAGCCCCTACCGAGCCCCTTTGAGCTCAGGGCCCGGTACAGTTGTCCCCCTTGACCCCCCTCTAACCGCCCCTGGGAGCCCTAAGGTCAGATCAGGATGAAGGCCATTTTGTTTTCCTATTTTAGCCTAAAGAGTCAGTATACAAAATTTCAACTCTCTATAGGTAAATAGGAAGTAGGAGAATTCGTGATGAGTGAGTGAGTATGCTTTGCCTTTTATGGGTATAAATATAGATGCAATATTAGTAGACTAGCTGATAATACCGGTTTCGCCCGGGTGTAAAATGTAGTTAAAAAAGTAAATTACTAATGTCAGCTGTAAATTAATAATGATGTTTTTATTATCTCGCTTTCTTGTTTGTTCGGTACAAATTTTGCAATCGATTTTAAACTACCTTTAAATTTTTAAACTTCTAATTTAAATTTTTAAACTACCCGATGAGCTATGGAGACTTGATACTTAAAACATAGCTCAGAAATGGATGACAATGCAATATTAAATCATTTTAATGTGAACATAGAACATCTGATTACAGATAACAAATCGCTGTCATCAGATTTACTTTGGTTATGTATTAACATATGTCAATTTGGTACAATGATTATAATATGAAAAGAAACTCAAATAAACCTTAAATATCCCACATGCCTCTGCCATAATCTGATGATATTGATGATCGATTAAAAATGTTTACACATAAAACACCATCAAGTATAAAATAATTTATTAAATAAAATATTTTTTTAAAGCAAGCTGATAAAAAAGCGTTTAAATTAGTAGACAAGGCAATTATATTATTAATAAATTTTAACATTTTCTTCCCTCAAAAGCTAAGTTTAATGTTTTTCAAGGTAACATTTTTTTCCCTCTTTCATTACAATTTGTTGATAAGCAAGGTTGTAACAATTGATTACATACAAATCCTTTTTAAAATATCACTTTTTAAAACGGACTCAAAAGTATAACATAATTTATCCTAACCCCATATAGGTTGTCTTGAAAGTTTGTGATTGTGAATATTCAGTAGCTACGCAAATACTTGTAAGATTTAATAATACCCCCGTCACAGCAAACCTGCATACTCAGCGAATTTCCAATGGAGATATAAATGTCTTAATACTACATAAAGCCACTTACCAAGTTTCATAAAAATATATTCACAAATAAGCGATATATACAATTTTAATTATTCTCCATAAGAATAACATTGGGGCTGAGTACGCAGGTTTGCTGCAACAAGGAACACAAAAAATGGGTTTTTATGCTAATATATCAATATAACTCAACTTAGGTGAAGTCGTATACCAGTTTTTATTCATTTATGTTCATAATTAAGGGAGACAGAGCATTTAATTATTCTCCATAAGAATAACATGGGGCTGAGTGCGCAGGTTTGCTGCTACGGGAGCCTTTGGCAAAAAATTGTTTTTTTGAGTAAATATCAATGGTTCACAACCAGATGAAGCCGTATACCAAGTTTCGTCAGTACAAGTTCATAAATAAGCGAGATAAAAAATTTTTCTTTTCCTCCATAAGAATAACATTAGACAACGTACTGTGTTTAGCACTTTCAATATCTCGGTAACCAATCGACGTAGAGGAATGATCGAAATACCAAATTGTGTGTTTTTTAAGCTGAATCGATTGGTCAAAACTAAAATTTGACTTTTTCAAACATTATACGTAACAAATTCAAAAAACCCATTTTTGGGGTACAAAACCCCCCCAAAATACCCCTTCGGATAGAGCGATCAGGCTGGTTTTCGAACTTAAAGTCATAAATGTTGCTTTACACGTTTATATCAAGTTTCATTAAAATCAGATTATTTTTACGAGAGTTATCGTGCTCACGGACACACACATATATATATATATATACAGTATCGAACGAATGGTGTTTTTGGGGTCTGGGGACCTCAAAACGAAAAGTTATCATGGTCCCGGGCCTAGGTCTTACCATGCCGACTACGGTAATAGCTTCTTCCCTATATAGGGGAAATTCGCTAAAACGAAAAACGTGGGGCGCAAGCAATGTAAATACTAAGCAGGAAGTAGAGTAGCTGTCGGTAAACAACAGCTTCACAACAGTCAGATCGTATCATTTACATCTATATTTCCTAATTGAGGTCAACAATAGCTCATAGCTCAATAGGTGAAGATAATCGTCAATTATCTATTGCTTGCGCACCACGTTTTTCGTTTTAAATCTTACAAATATTTTCATAGCTACTAAATATTCACAATCACAAACTTTCAAGACAACCTATATGGGGATAGGATAAATTATTTTATACTTTTCAGTCCGTTTTAAAAACGTGGTATTTAAAAAAATAATTTTATTTAATAAATTATTGTATATTTTTTAGTCTTTCACTAGCTGACTACGTAGTCTTTGTATAGAGCTAACTACGGCATCAAAAAAAGAGTTTGATTTGTCTTCAATGATTTGTTAATTCCATAATGAACGTATGTTTATGCCTTTTAAGTATGTTTAGATATAGGCCTAATCCTTATAACAGCTGTTTGGTGTAACTAACAAACATACTAACCTAACTCTGTTTTAGTATTTAGATGTGTAAAATGTTTAATAGTTTTCAAAGATCTACGACAGAAGCATGTGGGAAATTTAAGCTCGCTTTCGCCGCGCCGGCGCCGTTTGGCTAATCTTATGCAGATTTACATACTTCGGATTCTTGTTAAAGCTTAGCTTGTAGTTTTAGCGAATTTCCCCTATTACCGTAGTCGGCATGGTAAGACCTAGGCCCGGGACCATAATAACTTTTCGTTTTGAGGTCTCCAGATGCCAAAAACACCATTCGTTCAAAACTGTATATATATATATATATGAGATTGTTAGATTCACTGTTTAGGGCTACTATTACATTTAAACAGAACAAAAACACAACAAAGTAATAGGGTACACAGTTTTGTTTTTGTTCTGTTTAAATATATATATACACTAGCTGTGTACCCATCCTTCGTACGGATAGTATATCCGTATATAGATTAACTAAAAAAATTAACAACCCACATAATTTTACAATATTAAAATTACATTTTACACTTTTAAAGTAGAATTAAATTAAAGTTAACGAAGTATACTATGGCAGATAGTTCGGGTACTGTTGCCAAGTCGAGGAACTCTGTCGGGTAGTGAACGGTGTGGTTTTTGCGACTCCAAATCGGTACACGTAACACTTTGGATTCGATTTTAGAAATAAAAGAACTCAAGGACAACAAAATATTATCCCTGTTTAATTTAATATGTTAAATACTTTGATACATTAATCTTTACATTCCAATAAATTAATAGTAATGTAACGAAACATTAAACTTTAAAAACATTGACAAACCACTTTTAAAATCACCATTCTTGCCAGGTCCTGTTTTCATTATAATTGTAAATAATAATTTAAACTTGGAAAAATCATATATTTTAAAAACATATGACTACTTGAGTTTATTTAAATAAATGTAAATCAATATATACGAACTGTTCTAACAGTGGTCATGGTTAAATGAACGGTATTAAATATTGTATATGTTCGATCCTCCCTTTGGAATAGACCTACATTTGTGTTGATCTCCGTTGCTTGTTCATTGGTGGACGTGAGGATGGCACAATCACAGAGGTGCCGAGTGAAGGATAGATGTTTCTGAGACTTAATTTGTTTTTCAATGTTCCAATCTCAACTTTTAAAAGCGCATAAGAAAACTGCTCAACCCCTTAATCTTCTCAAAAATACATTTTCATATTTACTGTTAAGTTCAGACGCTCAGTGGCCGGCTACATAAAATATATTTTTAGAGGGGCGTAGACTCGTCCACTCATGTCTCACTTACGACAAAGGGTCTGTGTGAAATCTCTAGAGAACAACACCGTGACTCCCCATGATGTTGTTTCTTATTTCCTTTAAGGCATCAAATTTCAGCTCTACTGGTTGAGTAGTTGGTGTGTTATGACTAACACGCTTATATTAAAGGCTATTGGGCCAGAGTCCTTGAGTATATTTGTATCTGGAGTAGGTAAATGTCTGCACTGAGCTATCAGCTACATTCCTACCGAATTTCAGATCCATCAGTCCAAGAGTATGTGCAAGATTGTTAAAATATTGTATTTTAAAATTCCGGGGGGCGAAGCCCTTAAACATTTTCGTAACAGGAATAGGCTTGCGTTGTTTTCTGATGAATTAGTTATGTTCCTACCGAAATGTAACTTACAAAGGTCCAGTAAATACTAATACTCATAAAATGTGCATAAAAGTAAATTAGCGAAGAACCCCCTACTTTTTTAAACGTATTCTTATTGTGAATCTGCAGCATAAGGGGAACCACCATCCAAAAATGTATCTTCAACGAAGTGACTACGTACACGTCCAATGTAAAGGCAAATTCACACCGCTACCGCTTAGGTTAGGTTAGGTTAGGTTACGTTACGTTACGTTAGGTTACGTTACGTTAGGTTAGGTTAGAGGGTTTTCTGGCTCTCAATCTGTTTTAAAAATCACAGGAAAAGTAACGTACGGTGCATAATTTGGAACGGACGTGAATAGTAGCGGCTCACGTCGGACGTGTACTTCAATGTGTGCCTTAACTCCTTGTAGTTTAGCCGTACGGCGATCCACACAGACAAGAACTCTGCTTTATTTATATAGATATTTTAGTCGAATGTTATTTGATCAATTGCGAAATTTACCTATGCATTTAGTTTTGAAAATACTATAAAAAATTTAATTTTTTATATAATTTCTAATGTAAGTGTAAGTGTGATGTGTAAGTCCCATCTTTATATACTTGCTAAGCTCGCCAAACAGTTTGTACATCATACATTAAATGCTTGATAGTGCAGCATCCAGGTCCAGGTATATCCAAAAGTCAATGTTTAAATCCAGTCATGTCAATCTAAACTCAATTCGAGTGAGCAATGGAGAGTATAATTTGAGCAAAGTGTTAATTGGTATCAACTTCTTTCGCCAGATTGTATTTCCTGTGAGAACATAACATTTAAGGAATTGGGAACCAGATTGCAAATAGTGTCCAGTTTTCCTTACATCTGATGATGTCAAAATCCAATTACTACTAGCACATGTAAACAAATGCTTCCCCTGCTTGTATAAAAAACATATGCAAGTAGGCGCTTGTAGGGGTACCGAACGCCAAAATCTCAGGAGCTAAAAAAGGTCAAAGTTGCGAATAAAACTCTCAGAGCTCCAAATTATACATTCGAGTTTCTATCATATTTACCCTAGCTCAACCTAAACTATTGCTCAAATGTTACTCAATTAAATCAAGGTTATAATCAATTAATTTAAAATTGAAGTAAAACAAATTAATGGTTTTTCGAGTGTTGCAGACGACCGAAAGCGAGAGCGTGGCAGACTGATCCAGGATCGCAGGACTTCAAAACCTAATCGCAAACACAAGAGGAGGGAAAGGATAGAAAGTGGAGAGTTGTCCTGGATAGAGGCAGAGGCAGTGGCGGTGCGAGTGACGACTGGCAGTGGCAGGCCTTGGCAGTGACTTTGCGCGCAACGGCACCGCGCACACGGCGATATAGATAACAGCGGCCATATCACCCAGTGCTGCCAGTCGACGCGCGACGCGACGCTACCACCCGCCGCCGCAGTACACACCACCGCACCGCCATGTTCACTCCTCTGGAGAAGGTCGGCGTCGTCTGCCTGTCCATCCTGGGCTTCCAGATCGCCCGGGCCATCCTCAAGAGGGTCTACAATTCCTTCATCGCTCCGACTTTTTGCCTAAATGTTAACTTCAAAGAAATGGGCCAGTGGGCAGGTGAGTTGTAAGGGGTGGTATTGATTTTCTGTGCATTTGGTTATAACAGCGTGGGGTCATAGACTAGCGTTTAAACCGGCTTCCACTATCCACATGATATATTATCTTTACCGGGTTTAATAAATTGGTTTTCCGAACTTTATTAACAAAAAATATACTTTAATGAAACCAGGATGTGTGGGTTTATTTTCGAGCAATCTTGACTTGGACTTATATGACTAACCAACAATTAGTTGTTAATAACAGGTAAAATAAACATCCACTTGCAGTTTAAATAGAAGTGGTGAAGTTTCGTTATTCAAATTATTTTACATATCAGATATAGCCTAAAAAAAATATTGTGTATAAATCTAATACTGTTAACGTAATCATGAACATTGAAGTGGAAGTAAAAAGGTTGTATAGGGTTATTGCCATGTCTATATCAATCAATAAGATTAATATCTTGAATACCGATATAAATAATTAATTACATGTATACATTTTTAATTCGTTGTGATGTGATTGTTATTTTTTGTAATTTTAATTTTAAATTATAATCTATTGGAATTCTAATGACTAGCCATTAAAAAGAACATTAGCAACCACTAGCATAGTTAATCGTGCATTACCCCACGCCAGCATATAGTTTTATTGATGAATACAACGTATCTAGAACATGTCTGTGGTTTGTTTGATTGGCCCGGAGGAAGAGACACCACAAGACATCAGATAGGATTTGCTGTTAGTTAAAAAATTTAACTGTTTGACAGAACATATTTAGAACTACGTTGAAACTTTGAAAATAATTCAAATAAACTCAAATCGATTGCATGTTAGTTATTTGTTTTGTTTGCCAAAAGTCGTTTACAAAAGAATTTGTTGGAACATCTGTCTTAAGTAGCCCCCTATTCATAGCTCCCTACGCCTTTGTTCAAGTATCAATGAACATCCTTACAAAAAATAACTTTACTAAAAAAAAGAACTTCTGCTAAAAACAAAAACGAAATAAAAACACTTCATAACTTGCACTATTAAGATAATTTATACTTTCAGGAACATTAAAAATACGATTTATGGGATTTCGGCCAGTAAAACTATTAATTTATCTCATAAAATTGTGTTCCCCTTACTCTATTGTATCGTCGATGATAAAATTTAAGCACATCTCAGTGAGGTCGTTAATTTTTCACTGTACCCGAACTGCTCGTGGTTTTTGACAATGAACAGTGGAGATATCACTATCTATCACTCGACAACTGCGACCCAGGTGTTGAGTCATGATTGCGATATCGGTGAACACTTGTGCAGTGGAAGTTGGAAATCCGTTAGAAATGCGCCGATCAAGTGTTCTATTTATAAAATTGCTGACTGGACAATAACAGAACATGCTTTCAGGCTGCCTTCTCCGACTTCCCCCACTACAACAGGCGCGTTACCAAGACGCGAAGACGCGGAAAGAGAATGCTGCCGTATTGTTTAACTTTGAAATCTGCTTTTGGTTGAACGAAATATGTTTGCCATTGTACGAACTAAATATAAAGGTAAAGGTTTTTCCCACTGAGCACTTTGACAATAAAAGTTATGTCCATCTCTTAGTCAAATTACATTGGGAACTCGGTTAATGCTACCCAGGATTCCTGTGATAAACAAGCTATAGTACTTTAAAATATTTGTGATTAACTTAATTGCATGATTATCTAGCCTTACTACTTCGTTGCTTAGTTTTTTTCTGTAAACTTAGGACATGTTGAAAACATTATGACGATTTTAACTCTTCGTTTAAATTTAATTTGTGAAATTTAAAGTACACTCGAAGTAGTTGGCATATTTAATTGGCAAATTTCTGTTTCACATACACTTGAAAGGAATATTTAGCAACTTACCGGTATATTATATACTATACAACCTCCCCCCATAATAACTATTGTTTATAGGTGCATGATTAATAAGAACTGAAACTTTTTTCTCCTAGATATACCTGCAGTGGGGTTATCAAATAATGAATCTTAGGATTTCCGCCCTAAAGGCTTTAAAGCTTGCAAAACAATTTTTAGAGTTATTTTATTCAATGGGCCTATTACAAATAGATGAACTAAATGAGTACTAAAAGGAATCGTGATGGGATTTATATTAGACTTATGTTATCAGAGTCAGCAAAAACCCAACTTGCGTAATTAGGTTGCCTGCAAAGCAGTGGCTACACGCCACAGGTTCGTTTCCGTTTAACTTGATTGCAGATGCAAATATATGTACATGCGTGCAATACCACATAATTTACTATACGGTATGAATCACTGATACAATTGATTAGATTAGATTGTTGTTTCTTGTTACTGAGGCTGTCAAATAAACAAAAGCCCAAGAAATAAATAAAGAATAAAGAAGCCTAAGAAATAAAAACAATTATCTACAGCGATCAAGATTGAAAAGTAATTAAAAAAACGGTGTTGTTGCTAACAATATTAACATAACTTTGTTTCAACCTGTTAGACAACATTTACGTCATTTTCCTAAACTTAAGCTACTTTTCACTGCAAGATTAAATAGGTATTAACAGTAATTAAATAGTTTATTACCGTAAGTCGGCGTTTAAAACTTTGGTAGTTACTGTACAATAAAAATATATAGACTAATTTCATAAAATATTCCAGTGATTACAGTGATACCGCATACATGAAGGGTGTTGCATATTGGTATGTACCCACTCAATACCTGTAATACCTGCTAATATCATCAACATGTAAATTTGTACCTGAAAACTTTCAGAACTAAACTGTGGTATGTAGCCATGCTTTCAGTACCAGGGCAAACAAGCAATGTTGAGCAATTTACACACTTGATTTTTTTAAGGACCTAACAGATATTAGACACTTACGGGATTGGGAGACTCTAGCTTTAGAGGGCTAGTAGCGTTTCCCTTTAGGATATTGTACAAACAGAAAAAAGAATAAGGGATCTTCAGGTACGGAAAAGGGGATACAGAGGTAGCAAGCAACCCCAAAAGGGAAACAGAATCACCCCTCAACCCTTCCTGTACCCGGGATCAGGGCGAGGCAACCCCAGGTCGATTTCTTCTCTAACCTGATTGACCTCTCGAGCCTCAGGCCTTCCCTCCCTTGGAGCCCCCCCCCTCCCCCCGACTGGCGTCCAGAGGTTCACCCACTAGCCAGAAAAGCTTTTACAGTTTATCGAGTAAGAGCCATTTCTCTCCAGGCACATCAAAGCCCTAGGAAGGTCAATGATTTCCTCCAAAGTTGATCACTACATAATTTTGCAGCACTTTGAAACCCCTCTTGCGCCAGACACTGAAGCGTAACCCTACCCCATTGAATGTACCCTAACCCTACCCTTGTCGTGGGCCTCCAAGTCTCCTAACTCGGTGCACAGATCCATCAGTTAACATATTAGTTAGGATTTTCCAATCTTCTTTTCCAGTACTGTCGTTTTACACACTGCACGAAGTACTAGTAAAAACACTGGACATAATACTGGTATACGGTATACTCAAGTTAATACAGACCTTGTTTTCCAACGTCTGGTTTTTCATAACCCTTTCAAGTTTTTTGTCAGGCGTTTTAATTATGAACACAAATCATTAGAACATTTACGGCTGAACATTTCCGCACAGTTTAGATTAAATACTAAATTACTTTTGTGTAAAATAATCAATAGTTTCCCCAAAATTAAATTTTAAGATGCACCTAATGAATCAGAGATAGTCAATGGTAAAACACAGGCTCAGCCGTTTTCCCGTTTCAAAAATCTGCCTCGTTGGCCTCCCCAGTTCCTTTGTTAACTAGGCGTACGCTCAAATATTCCAGTAATAAATAAATAAATAAACGAGTTCGTACGCAGCACGCTGACGTGAGGGAAGTGAATTTCCACTTAAAAAACGATAAAAACTTAAAATCAGTTAAAATCATACTTTTATTCCAATTTTTATTAAAATCTGAAAACATTGACTTTTTGGCTGCTCTGATGTTCCTGGTTCTATTTACCTGCAATGCTGGGAATACAATTTTGCGCATTGTAAGGTTAGGAGAAGGTCCAGTCAGGCTTTAAAGTAGGCGTGAGGTTGTTGGGGATGATAAAAGTACACACAAAATGAATAACAGGATTTTCTAATGTAAAACCCCCATAGGACAACGTACTGTTTTTGGTCGATACACATTTTCTTTAATAACTCGGTAAATATTTATGCTATAATGATGAGAGAGGGCTTAAAAGTTTCGCCAAACTAATTTCCATCTTTTTACATACATTAATTTCACATCCGGGGCTTTTCTGACCCTTTTTGGGCCCAAAAACTCAAAATTTGAAAGATTAATCCCCAAAAAAGGGGTTTAGAGTTTTCCGATTGTTTTGCCCAACGAATTTGTCCAACTTATTATAGAAAGGAACATCCCTACCAAATTTGAAGGAAATCGGACAAAAAATGCGACCGCTAGAGTGCATACACACACACACACACACACACACACACACACACACACACACACACACACACACACACACACATATATATGTCTTATGTATATATGTATACAATTTTGAACGAACCCCCAAAACGTGTTCAGGGGATCACGTTAGGAACTTCTATGGTGGTCCCGGGCTTAAGTTTCACCGTGCGGGTCATGCTAATAGTTCACTTTCCATAGGAAATTCACTAATAAATAACTTTATTGTTGTTGGGCATTAAAAATAATACATGGCAATAGTTAATAGAACAATAAATTTAGATACATTATAGTACATTTATTTACTTCAATTTCTTCTGGGTCCAATAATGGGAAGACCGAACTGAGAAATGGTTGATGAAAGTTTCTGCTGTTAACGTAAGTTCTAGCCGAAATTTCATCACAAAATATTAAATAACCCTGGGGACTCTGTAGGAAAATATCTACTTTTCTTTTGGTTAATTTTAGGTCATAGGATAAATCGTTCTTAATTATATTATATTATTAGAGGTGAAAACTCTTCAACAAAAAATTACACGGTAAGTTGCCTACGCAATAAGGTACATTGGAAATTAGCTGAGTACGCAGGTTTGCGATGAAGGAGGTGTTTAATATAAAAAAACTGACAAAAGAACACAGCTGGCAGAAGTAAATACAAAATAAATGGCTGCTGAAATTTAGCGGATAAACTATTAACTCACTCACATTACTCACATTATAGGGGAATGTTACCTTTATTTGTAAAAACTTTTATTAGTTTTTCAATATAACAATTTGAAAATCCTTTGATAAATTGAATTAAATCATGTTAAAACGGAGAGTACTTTAATTATTTAATCATACAACTATGAATAAAACCATTTTGTAGTAGTTTCATATAATTTCGAAAAAATATTGTATTGGTATCTCGTACTTTAAAACCAGTAATTTGTGTCTAATGCTTTACCTTATGGAAATGTTACAAGTTTTAAATGTTAATTAATAAAAACTACTTAACGAATGTGTTCAATTTTTGAACTGGAAGCGTGAAATATACTGGAAAACAGTCGTGTAAAATCTGAAAACGATAATTGCAGCCATTTTCACGTTATTGCGTTCCGAACATACTCGACCACACGACCACACGACCACTGACGGGCAACGAATCATTGTCTCTGCTAATACATAGATTCCCTCACTTCGTTCCGTCATCAATGATAAGCTCTAACTCTTAAAATGAAGGGGGGCTACTGTACTTCTACTTGTCCCCTATTTGTAATTGTTTTCAAACAATTTAATTGTCTCGAGTCGAGTCACATGACAATGACTTTGGAGTATGAAGCTTACTTTGGCTAGGTGATATTTGCTGCTCAATGTAAGTAAACATAACTATTGTTTATCTGCCAGTGACATTACACATTTTCACGGAATTCTAAACTAAAAAAATACCTTGAAATGAAATACGTACCTTCTTACTATAGGTCACATTTCCTCTCCTTTGCAAGTCAAAATCATTAACGTTTAAACGTCATTATACGTTAAATCATTATACGTTTTAACTACTGACCAAGTAAATTTATATGTTTCTGCAGTTTATAAATTTGTGTAGGTTTAATTTTTACACATTTCTGCAAATGAGGGTGTTAGCAAGCCATTCCGCGCGTTTCCATTTCTTCCATTGCTTTCAACTCGGGATATCAGACTCTTGGTAATCAACCAGACTTATCTGTTGTGACGCAGAATCAATTTCGAACTGGAAAAACTAGCAGATCCCAGTCACAAGGAAGTCGGCGGCAGGTTGCTGGTCAAGATTTCTTTTTCTCTTAGTTTGCCGGTTTATTTGGGGCAGTGCAGGAAGATTGTTGGTGGTTGTCCCACTGCGACCTTGAGAGCGACAAGACTGGTCCCGTTTTTATCAAGGTCATCATCACTTCAGCAGATAAAATAAGACCCCTGCCCCTGCCCTGTGTGGTAATATTATTGTAACGGCTTCTATTCTTATTTTCCCTGTATGGAATTATTGTCAGTGGGGTTACAAAACATTGCATTTTTACAGTATCCAAAGTATTGACAATTTATAGAAAATTTTAAATTTAAATCAAGGAGCATTGAAACAATGAAACATTTTCCTGTCCACCAAGAGCTATTCCTTTAATTATCTTATATATTATTTCTCTAGCCTGTTTTTCTTTCAGTCCGCGAGATCTTCCTTATTCCTTAATTAAATTCCATGATTTACCCCTAATTTTAAAGCTTATCGTGCCGGCTATTGACGAAAAATAGACCCACGGTCTAAAAATGTACCGCTTCTCGGAAATTTGAATGATATGAAAGATAAACGAGTTCGCACGCAGCACGCTGACGTGAGGGAAGTGAATTTCCACAAAGAAGTTTAAAACTCAAAATATGTGTAAAAACATACATGTATTCCAATTTTTATTAAAATCTAAAAACATTGATTTTTTGGCTGTTCTGATGCTCCTGGTTTCGTTTACCTGCAAAGCTGACAATTTTTCGCATTATAATTTTAGGAGAAGGTCCAGGCAGGCTTGAAAATCGGCGTGAGTTGCTGGGGATGATAAAAGTACTCTAACAAAGGAATAACAGGCTTTTCTAGTGTAAAACCCCCATAAGACAACGTACTGTGTTTAGTCGAAACAAATTTTCTTTAATAAATCGGTAAATATTTATGCTAGAATGACGAGAGAGAGCTTAAAACTTTCGCCTCACTAATTCCCATCTTTTTACATGCAATAATTTTACATCCGGGGCTTTTCTGACCCTTTTTGGGCCCAAAAACTCGAAATTTGAAAGATTAATCCCCAAAAAAGGGTTTAGAGTTTTCCGATTGTTTTGCCCAACGAACTTGTCCAACTGATTACAGAAAGGAACGTCCCTACCAAATTTGAAGTTAATCGGACAAAAATGCGACCGCTAGAGTGCCTGCGCACACACACAAACACACACACACACACACACACACACACACACACACACACACACACACACACACACACACACACACACACACACACACACCATATATATACAAATATATATATATATATATATATATAATTTTGAACGACCCCCCAAAACGTGTTCTGGGGGTCACGTTAGGAACTTCTATGGTGGTCCCGGACTTAAGTTTCACCGTGCGGGTCATGCTAATAGTTCACTTTCCAAAGGAAATTCACTAATAAATGGAATAGTTTGTTTTGACAGGAGCGAAAATGTAAACAAAAGAACATCTGATCAGCTGACAAGATTTGGTTCGCAGTGCGGAATTCCGCACGGGTCGACTTATTTCAGTAGGTAAAAATTTAAACTGATGAACCTGAATGAAATTTAATAGCGTTGTTGAATTTTTGAACCTACTTCTGACCAATCTACAGTGTTATATTGTTTGCAAAATACAAACAAAAACATGAATAGAATAGCATTGTGATTTTGGTGAAAGTTTTCTGATTATCAAGTTAAGTTCAGTCCTGCAAACAACACAACGTTGATCTGTATTTGATTAGGCCTACGCAAACATTTTCATTGACGTTTTTCCAAAACTTAGGCCTAAGTATAACTATGTTTTAGATTTAATTTGAACTATGAGTAAACAAAAAAAGCAATAATTCTTGTTGTAACTCAATCGAATTAAAATACGAGTTTATAAATAACGCTAAACTGTAAGGGCCTCCTGGATATGCACAAGTCTGTAATGTAAAATAGGTATCTTCTGTTGAAATTTTGCAGTGTTTTTTGATATTATTGTGTGATTATGAAACTGAATCCGTATACGTAGTTTTAAAATAACTAAAACATATTTAAAATATCTCCAAAACGTCTTCTACCAGACACATGTGAGGCAGTCATCTCCAACATATTCCCTGCTTACGTCAGGCGTGAGTAGGCATAGGAGACCAATCGGTTTCTCCGACCGACACATTTGTTGACGATAACAATAGCCGAGAGGATTTTCCTCTATTTCGGTGGTGGCAAACAACAGCAGGTTTCACAAGCGACCGTGTCTGCGAGTTGGGAGATGGCACGGCAGTGCGGCGCGGCCGGTGAAAGTTGTTATCACTCGGTCTATTATCACCGCGACCTACACACTCTCCACACGTGCAGCGCGTGACCTTGAAATCGGCCCTGTAATTCGCAAATTCTCTTTCATTTTAGTGCATTTGACTTGTATATATCATAGTAATATAGATCGTTTCGATACCCCGGTTTTCAGCAGGGTTCAGCTTGGCTCGTGTGCTTCGCCAGTGGCTCTTGTAACTATTTTCATACTAGATTTTTAAACATATCAATTGTTGTCACTTGTCCAAATATTCACTTTGCAAGCTCCTTACAAGCCTACCGTGTTACTAGGTTACTGAATTTATCCTCGTAATTAAAACAATCTTCCCAGTGAAACGGAACACATTTGAGGTTAAAACTACTTCATTAAGGTTCTAGTCTATCCTACGGAAAAATCTGCGTCGCCGCGTGAGAATACAATATAGGGAAAAGGAGAGATGCAGTTGTCCGCAGGAGGTCGGGTTGCGGCTACTATAATTAAGTAATAAAAATACTCTAAACAGAATTTTATAGAAGAAAGTTAGCTTAATCTACTGATGTTAGTTTTTAGAATTTTAAAATTATGTTTCTGTCGTAGTTCTAGGTTAACAAAGCTCATTGTTGTACATATAAAAGGTTTTTAAATTTGTTTATACAAAAAATCAAAAAGTAAAAAAAATAAAAAATATACAAAAGTAAATAATGTTTGTCTACCGCCACGCAGCAGGGATAGACCGGAGCCCTAATGCCCAACGAACATGATACATGTTAATGATTTAATCACCTGTCTCTGGACCAAAACATCTCGAAATTAAAATTTGCTTTAGAACGTAAAGTGGCAGTGCCGCAGTGCCGTCGAATAGACTGATAACGCTTAGGTCGGTTTATCAGGTGACCTCGGCGGCCAGTTTACATTCAATTACCGGAAGTGCTCGGTGGGGGGAGGGGGAGCCTGTATGTCAACGTGTCAGTACAACACAGTCGGTTCGGTAGAAGCACAGAGAAGCGATATTTTTTTAATTCTTTGTGGTAGAAGATATAGTGGTGTCAAACATCGCCGGCAAACCCGCATATTCCGACCTGAGATCACCGTAGCCAGTTGGTTGTAGTTGCCCCCGATATTGTCATCATGCGGTGTAGTGTAATGACTTAGCAAAAAAGCGACTAATTATGTGTGAGGAATGAATGCTTGCACAACATGACCTACAAATACAGAGCATTTCACAGATAATTAAATTTTAAGTTCTAACAAGTTGGATTTTGTTTTCCTTGCAATATTCAAAGTAACGCCAATTTACCACAATACAAAAATGTATCTTTTTAATGTCAGTAGTTTTATTTTTGAAATGACCAAGTAACAGGGCTTTTGGGTATCTCACGTTTAAGAGAGGGCACATACGCTATCAGGGAGCCTTCCAAGTAGGCCCCTACTGTATAATAAAATGTCTTCTATTTAATTGGAGCAAAATATAATTAGAATTTCAGGCGCATCAAGTTTAAATTTACTAAAGCTAAATTTTGACCTTTTGGGCTAGATGTAATGTTTTTAGTAGGTAGTTTCTTTTAGGCGTTAAAACAAGAGAATGGGAGTGGAGTATTTCCCTAATCTTGACCTTGCCAGATGCTGATCTTGTGTAGCAAGTTTTGGGCATGGTTCGGTTTACATAACATCATTGCCAGGGCTCTTTGTCTACACGTTGTGTCTAAAAACAGAAAAATACAATATTAGTTGGTTCACGAGTATCGTAGAAATCGTTACAAATATGTTAAAAAACCATGTCAAATCTTTTTTATATGTTTATTCTTTAATCGAATTTGAAATTACATTAAAATAATTTTGTCATAAATGTACCAGTCAATTAAAATCAGTTTTATGGCACCTATTAAAACTATTTCTATAACCATTTTTAAATTATTAGAAATAACTGTTAGAAATTATGTTTAAATTTGTAAAAACATTAATATAAGTTTAAATTATTTGAAGTAATTTATTTTGATTTAAAGTAACATAAGGTTAAGTAATTTAAAATCATTGTTTTATTGATTAAAAAAATATCTTAGTGATAATAAGTGTAATAGTAGATTCTAAATAATTTTGAAATTACTTTAGTTTCACAATAACTTTAAACACTTCCATTTAAATTATTTATACATTATCAAACTATATGTAGTTTTTTTTTCATTTATTAAAACAGCACAAAACCGTTTTCAGTACTTTGGTCCCGAGGTTGTAACTTCTATACCCAGTTTGGTCAAAATATTTTTGCATTGTAAAACATATTTTATAGGCTAATGTTTTTCAACGGTCGTTGTTGTTGTTATTGGCGGATTAGGAAACCCCAGCTTTGCTGCTAGTCACCTCTTCCACAAGCGGGAATATTGCGAGGGTTACCAGAAAGATAGGATATAGCAGGAAAGGAAAGGGTGGGAAGGGACGGCAGCCAAATCGAACCCTCAGAGGGCCAATTCCCGTGCCCCTGTGACAGCTGGGATGAGGCTCTCAACAGGGGACCCTCATTTTGCCCTCCAACAGGTCAACCCAACTGACAGGGTATCCATGCACAACAGCAAGGGACCATTCATTCTCAGGTTGGCAGGAGGGACCAAACCCGGAGACTCTGTCCCTAGCCGCTGCAAATGGAGGGACCAAAGGTGAAAGGGAAGTTAGTCATAATGGACAGCCAAAAGACTTACCAAATGTAATGACAACCTCATTTGCTGTACCCAATGTCAGCCTCAAAACTGGTATAGACCAGTCTTAAGGTAGTCCTGGGACTTTTTCAACGGTTTGCATAAGTGGTTATCAGTCAGTTTGTCAAAACATGAACACATAAGCAATATTTATTTTAGTAAATATTATTTTAGTAATTTTAAATATGAAGTTTAAGAAAGACTAACCTGTTTCCCTTTCTTCATAAGGTGATCCGCAAACATGCAATGCGATTCAGCGCAAACTTAAAATATTAAAACAAAACCGTGACAGTTTAAAATATTTCTCATAACAGCTAAACCAAATCAATAAAGACAAAACACAAGAGATAAAAAACCCAAAACATTTTTCCTTCCATAAAAGTAACATAAAGCCCTGAGGTCTGAGAAAAAAAAACAATTAGTTTTGAATCACCTAGAGAGAATTCTGATCAATTATATGTAAAATATCTGATATCAAACAAAAACCTACTTGACCGTTGACCATATACAAGATTCCTTAGGGAATTAAGAAGTAAATAATAAAGGTACATGAGTAAGAGTAGATTTCAACTTAAAATCTATGTACACCCACCAATGCAATGGCGGCCATAAAAGATGAATGTTATTGAAATTATAAATCTGGCTATAACTTGATAAATCCTTTATATTCAATAAATAATTTGTATAAATGAATACAAACGTAAAAGTAGGTATTTCTTAGGTTGTTAATAATTCATTGCAATGTTATTTTCTCTAATTTAGCACTATGTTCCAACAATCCTTTTCTGCTGTACCGGTAACACGCAAAAATTACTTCACTTCTTGGCTTTTCTGCATACTATTTTAGTACCGATATGTAATTATGTTTTAACTCTACATATGCTTGTAACCATCCTTAAATGTTTCAAATTCATTAATTTTGAGCTTGAGATAAGCTAAATTAAAAAGAACTAACCGGTACCACAAAAAATTCCAAATAGAATTAAGAAGTAACATAATTTGTGTAATGTTCTTACCCAAAGCTGGTTGCTTTGTGTAGTACATGTGGTAAACCTAAAAATCTTGCATGTTTGATACCATTTAGATGCTTGGATGGTGGATTCATATGAAAATTACATTTTTTAATTACCTTTATTTTAAATCCTATGATTATAGGAATTTTTTACTGTAAATGATGTAGCTGTAACGCCGGTAAAATATCAGTTAACCTTTTTTTTAACATTCTCTATATTGATTACCAGGATAATAAAAGTTAATAATTTTTGTTACTGTTTGTTTCAGTCGTCACGGGGGCAACAGATGGTCTTGGAAAAGCTTTTGCTGAAGCAGTAAGTTTTATTAATGCTTATGTTGCTACACAGTAATTCACACAGATTGCAAATAAGAATAAAGTTGTCACAACAAGATAATGGACATGAGATCCCTGACAACCAACCCATCCCACTATGACACCATTACAATAATAACATGGCCCATCAACCACTGTAGTCTACATCTTAATTTAATTTAAACAACTTATCCATATCAGAAGTCCTCTAGAACTGTTACAGATTATTAAACATAACTTTTAACTTGATGGTTTATTTAATTTTTAAAATAGCTTTCATTGTTACAATTTTGACTTTGTGTTATATTTGACTAGCTGATGTACCCGTTCTTCGCACAGGTGTTTTCTTTACCCGTTCTTTAGTCAGTGCAATTTACATATTAGTTAGCTTGAAATAGCTGTTATTCCTTCTGCTCTTTAGGCTGTCAAAAGGAAGTGTCCTCAGCTGTTCGTATTATAGTTTTTGAATGTTTACTATCTTCTGAAATGTAAACATTGAAATTTAGGACGTTCACGGGGAGTAGCCCGAGGGGATTTTAAGGAAGTGAATAGGCCTATGTGTTGCATGGGTTCAAGATCTATCTTTGTGTAAAGTTTCAGCCCAGTCGGTTCAATAGTTTTTGCGTTCACCCGGAACATCAGAAAGACAGACAGACAGACAGAAACCACCTCTTCTTTATAATATTATAGATTAAGGATGTGGATGATACAACCGGAAAGATTATACTCAGTTGAAAATAAATTCCACAGACAAAATACTTTTATAGTGTGTTTTAGCGAATTTCCCCTATAGGGAAGAAGCTATTACTGTAGGTGGCATGGTAAGACCTAGCTAGGCCCGGAACCATGATAACTTTTCGTTTTGAGGCCCCAGATGCCAAAAACACCATTCGTTCAAATTCATATATATGTATGTATATATATATATATATATATATATATGTGTGTGTGTGTGTGTGTGTGTGTGTGTGTGTGTGTGTGTGTGTGTGTGTGTGTGTGTGTGTGTGTGTGTGTTCGTAGGCACGATAACATTCGTAAAAATGGTCCAATCTTGATGAAATTTGGTATAAACGTGTAAGGGAGTGTCTATTTTCATGAGTTCGAGAACCAGCCAGGTCGCTCTACTTTAAGGGGTTTTGTACCCCAAAAATGGGTTTTTTAAACTTTTTACATATAATTATTTTTAAACCCAAGTTTTGGTTTACGCCATTAAATTCAGCTTAAAAAACAAACTATTTGGTATTTTGATCATCGCTCTACGCCAATTGGTTACCGACGAAAACAATAACACCAACCACTAAACATTAAAAAAATATATCTTCAGAGAAAGAATAAAACTAGCATTGATCTATTATGGAAAACATTCCTCCCTAATTTGGGGCGTTGAGGGAGGAAACTCCTATTGGATTTTCACGTGTGGGCCTTTTGCTCTGCGGTTTAGGGTAATTACAAAACACATCTTTTGCTCCGGGAGACGCTGGAAACCCCTCTTTTGCTCCGCAAGGGTTAGAGTAGCTGACAACTATTGTGTGTCCAATTGTGCCCAGTTGAACTCTATGATTTTATTAGATTATGATAAAATATTATTATTCATGATTTGCATATGCTTTATATCATAATAGGGATCTTTTACATATAGAGAAAGTTAAAATTAGTACACTTAGTCAAAAGAAAATTACTATGCAGAGAAAATATATGTTTCCAAACATATATTCTTTCCAAAAATAAATAAGAAAAAAAACATTTTGAGTGGTGCAAATTGTACATTCAGAATCAATTCAATTAGTTTTCATGGTACTTAAGTAATAATGTACTGAACCAAGTTATTTGAGGAAGTTTATGGATGGCAGTGGCAGTGACTCTCGGGTTGGAAAAAATATAATATAATATTATATAGTATTATTGTAGGGCTGGCCAATATACCGGAACTTAATAATTTGTTTATGTTCTCCACAGTATATAAGAGAATGTAGAGTATTTTGAAACAAAAGTTCGGATTGACTTTACACCTCCAGTTAGATTGATGGTGAATGAATTTGGGGGAGAGGGAATGTTAGCTACTCTCCCCCTCGCGGAGCAAAATAGGTGTTTTCAGCAGCCCCCATTTCTACCTGCTCTACCCCCGGAGCGAAAGACTTGCAGCCGGATTTTCTTTGGTTAAAATACATTTAAGTAGATTCCGGGCGAAACTTTGAACAGATACAGATAACAATACAATAAACTGAAGCAAATGAAAAGAGTTCAATGTAAAGTTATAAATCATTAAAAAAGGAAATACTTCCAACTTGGCTAAAATTACTTTCCAGAAGAAACTTTGGATCATAGGCCAAAGGGTGAGTCAATATATAACAGTCAATGGAAATTTTCAGCAACATATTTTAAAATTAAAAACTAATTAATAGTGTGTATTATACTTTGGTTAATAGTACAAATCAACTATTTTCTTTATGTAATGCCTATCGAATTGTGCTTAATTCTTCAAAATATACTCTTATTTAGGGGTTTATTGTCCGGCCTCAAATATGCACTCTTATCATTAACATCAAATATTTATATTTTTGTTTGTTATTTTCTTTAAATGTCAATTTCATTCCCTGTCTGTAATATCATCAAACTGTGTACAGTCCAAAATTATTTTTTAACTATGAATAAAAACATTTCCAGTTGGCGAAGAAAGGGATGGATGTGGTTCTCATAAGCAGAACAAAATCAAAACTGGACACAGTCGCGCAGGAAATACGTGAGTTATAACTTTGCTTAATTTATATTTTCTATATTTTTAAACTATTGTTTCGATATTGCTTCATACTATACATGTAAAAGAAAAATAAAGGCAGAATAGAAACATGTTTGAAACATAATATATGCATTATTCTCTCTTTAGGTCGTTATCATTCATCCCTTTTCGTTGGGGAAATATTTCAAAAAGCCACTGTTTATGACAATTAATTGCAAATAAAAAAGTAATTTCTCAAAAAATAATGAAAAGTTTGTAAAAAGTTCTGTAGTTTTTTGTAATAAAAACAATTAATTAAAATATATATACTTGAACCATGAAAAATATCTCATTTTCATATCAGAAGCTAAAGAGGTATTTTTATCTATTAAATTCAACTGCAAGTTTCCACATAATATCTGAATTAACAAACTATTTAGATATTTAGACAGTACCAAGTCCATTGTTGTTCAGGCGACAACTACAAAGTGAATGTGAAGGTGATTGAGGCAGACTTCACGGAGGGCAACACTGTGTACCACCACATCGAGAAGGAGCTCTACGGCTTGGACATCGGGGTGCTGGTCAACAACGTCGGCCTCAGCTACCCCCACCCCGACTACTTCCTCTCCGTCAATGAGGGCAGCAAGGTAACAGTTAAGACCAACTTACAGAATATCACTGATTGTGTTTTCTTTAGATTTCAGTTGTCAGTATCAGTCGGCTGATAATCCTTTGCAGCTATAAAATACAGTGAAGGACCACGTAACATTAATTACATGGACAAAACAATGATGAACTACTCATTGAATTATCTTATTTTTTAATGTTGTCAAACGTGTGCTCATTCACGTACAACCTTGGGAGGACTAACCAAGAGGGCCAAGACTTCGGATAAATGTTGGTTCGGGGCTCTTTAGCCTAGTGGGGTACACAATCTGCCTGATACCTACTCAGAATTAAGCTGCTTGGTTCGGGTCTCTTTAGCCTAGTGGGGTACACAATCTGCCTGATACCTACTCAGAAGCTGCTTGGTTCAGGGGCTCTTTAGCCTAGTGGGGTACACAATCTGCCTGATACCTACTCATAAGCTGCTTGGTTCGGGGCTCTTTAGCCTAGTGGGGTACACAATCTGCCTGATACCTACTCAGAAGCTGCTTGGTTCGGGTCTCATTAGCCTAGTGGGGTACACAATCTGCCTGATACCTACTCAGAAGCTGCTTGGTTCGGGGCTCATTAGCCTAGTGGGGTACACAATCTGCCTGATACCTACTCAGAAGCTGCTTGGTTCGGGGCTCTTTAGCCTAGTGGGGTACACAATCTGCCTGATACCTACTCAGAAGCTGCTTGGTTCGGGGCTCTTTAGCCTAGTGGGGTACACAATCTGCCTGATACCTACTCAGAAGCTGCTTGTGTCAATCTAGGGATTTTTGGTGCAATCTTAAGTATGTCAGTAATCAGGAATATGTGTATAATTTAATACCTTTTTAGAGCTATTTCCATAATAAATTGACTTGGTACACAGGTTTATTGCTCCAATTTTTTTATATTTAATTGAAAAACTAAATTGTTACTCGTATTAGTGCAAAGAAAAATCAGCCTTTATTCTTTATCTCTGTTGAATAAGGGACGAAGAAAACATATTCACATTTTTATCTTCTAAACATGTGATATTTAACACATGGAAAATAGGTAAACTATAAGACAGAAGAAATAAAACATGAAACGAAGTTATTAAAAAACAAGTTGTTTGTAAATTGAACGTTCTGTTAAAAAACATACTTTTCTAGATTTGTTTTCAGCAAGATCATCCAATATGATTGTCAAAATTAAGATGTTGTCAACTCAACAAGTTTTCTGATACTCAATCTTGACTCGAGGTTTCAAAAAATCAATGTAAATTGAATAAATAAATTAAATGTAGATTGAATTTTTTCTGAAGGTCTCTAGTATAGGTACTAAATGTTCTCACGATGATTGATAAATTGGCCAAGTAATTTGGACCTTAAACGATGACCGTTACATGTAATATTGGCCGAATGGCTACTGGACTTGGTTAATTGACCGTTATGATAACCAGACCACATAATATTGGATGTAAATGACGATTGAATGATGTATTACGCAGTCATTGAATGCATTAGAACTAATTATTATCTAATGGAAAATACAAGCAGAACACTTAATATTGTGTAATTTTGGCTGTAAATGATGTCTGTTGTGTATATTGGCCAAAAATGGCAATTTAACCACACAATCTACAGTATTTTATTTGAAAACTGAAACAGTGAGTCCAGGGCCCGCAAAAGCGTGGGGTCTAGGGCGGTTGCTCCACTTGCTCCTGCATAAGACCGGCAGTGATAAACAGAGAGAGCTTTCAAAGACCGGTCTGATTAAAACCCATTTTTGTAAAATATTTAAGGCACTCAATCAAACATCAAACAATAACTCAATAAGCAAAAATATATTCAGTCCATGCCTGCAAAAGTGCTAGTCCAGATTGGTACATTAATTACAAAATTATAATTAATTACTTTATTCATTAATTACAATATTTCCAATCTCTCAGTTTTTGAGTCTTTATTCTTAACCTGTCTGTGCAAAAACTACATTACTTTACCTACCAAAGATCACACTGCTTGACTACATCAAATTTTCTTCTCGTGCTTCTAATTTATAACACTCCTCGCAACCTATTCTTGTGTGGTCATTCTGTGGTAGTTTCGTTGATACAACATCTGTAATGTCCGTCAGGTGTTCCACGACATCATCCAGTGCAACATCGCAGCCATGCTGTCCATGTGTCAGATCGTGATGCCGCACATGTGTGAGGAGAAGCGAGGTGTCGTCATCAACATCGGCTCCACGGCCGGTGACATCCCCAGCCCCATGTTGGCTGTCTATGGTGCTTCTAAGGTGAATTTACCACACTATGATTTCATAAAAAATCAAAAGTTTTAAACTGTCTTGAAATTGATCTCACTTTCTAAAAGAGGGTTGTAAATACAAATTTCTGTGCTTATAGCAAGACAAGAATATCAATTTGGAATGGGTGCATTTAGGGTTTGACCAAAAGTTTGGGAGAGCCGGGGTAGACTGCCTTGCAAGCAGTTACTTTATTCTTGAAAGACATGGTTTTAGGTGAGGTATTCATAAGCAGTTTCTTTGTTGTTGCTCCTCTTGAATTTAATAACTATTATAGAATGTTTTAGGTTTTTACTTTATTGCTGGTTTTACAAATTTGCTAAGCAAACCTTAGCATAAATAGACCCATCTATAATAATAATAATAATAATAATGATTTACTGTAAAATATGTTACAAACTAACATATTACAATCGTCATACAAACAAAAAGTAGTTATAAATTGTCTATACAAAAACCAAGCACACATCCTAAAATGAAACATTATTGAGTTTGATACTGATATCTCGCTACAGCTACAGCCATCATTCGCCAGTCTGAAACTCCCCCACAGAATAGTAAGACTTTTGTATGAGGTGAGTCTTGAGAGCCAGCCTGAAATCTCTCTCAATTACAATGTTTATTGTTAATAAATGGTATCAGGAAACTGACACATACTTTCTCCCTTTTAGCCTAACTTTAATGAAAAAATAGTTTTTATTTACTAAATATAGAATATAAAGTACGGTTCAATGTACAGAAAATCTTCTAAATAAGTGGTTTTCAAAATATCCACCCAAATCTCTTTTATGGAGGCACTACAGTATCATCCCCCACAGGGTTAAGTTGCAACATATTTTGAATATCCTCTGTTGGTCAATTCTAACTTGACCTGCATATAAAGATTAAACTAAATTGATCAGTAAATAAGAGAGAAATGTTAAGTTTTGTATTCCCCATAACAATAACATTAGACAATGTGCTGTGTTTATCGCAAAGTGAAAATTTCAATTTTTTCCGCAACTAGCAATCGTAGAATAATAATTTTAAAAACTAAATTATTTAGTTTTTTGAGCTCTTTTTAATGGTGGTAAGTAATCTTTTTTAATATTTATGTTTTTTTACTAAACATTAAAAAAATGAATTTTGAATATTTTAAGTACTGTAATTTCTGAACCCAAATTTTACTAGGAATGCGGGTGGTGTAATTTTGTTGGAAACCTAAAGCTCTACTAACCTCTGAAGTTTAATCAAAATCGTTAGAGCCGATTTTGAGAAATTTGGATTTTTCATGTTTTTTAGCAATTTTTGGGGGAAAATTACCCTTAAAAATAAACGGTATCAGGAAACTGACACATACTTTCTCCCTTTTAGCCCAACTTTAATTAATAAATTACTTTTTATTTACTAAATATAAAATACAAAGCACGGTCGAATGTCCAGAAAATCTTATAAAAAAGTTGTTTTTAAAAATGTCTACCCAAATCCCTGTTTAAGAGGCATTACAGAATCCATCGCTACACACGTGGTTTTAAGAGGGAAAATGCCCCCGACTCCCTCCCCACTCAGGGTTATAAGGGGTAACGTATTTCAAATTTCCTCTGTTGGTCAATGCTAACTTGACAAGCATATCAAGTTTGAATGAAATTGATCAATAAATAAGAGAGAAATAGTAATTTTTTTATTCCCCATTGGGCAAGATTAACATTGGACAACGCACTGTGTTTACCGAAAAATGAAATACCCCCGTAGCAGCAAACCTGCGTACTCAGCGAATTTCCAATGTATCTTAATACTACATAAAGCCACATACCAAGTTTCATCAATATACATTCATAAATAAACGATTTGTGACATTTTAATTATTCTCCATAAGAATAACATGGCGGCTGAGTATGCAGGTTTGCTGAAGGAAGGAAAACAAAAAATGGGGTTTTATACAAATATCAATATAACTCATTTAGGTAAAGCCACATACCAAATTTCATTAATTTATTTTCATAATTAAGGGAGATAACACGTTACTTATTCTCCATAAGAATAACATGGGGCTGAGTACGCAGGTTTGCTGCTACGGGAGCCTTTGGCAAAAAGTTGTTTTTTTGAGCAAATATCAATGGTCCACAACCAGATGAAGCCGTATACCAAGTTTTGTCAGTATACGTTCATAAATAAGCAAGATATAAAAATTTTCTTTTCCTCCATAAGAATAACATTAGACAACGTACTGTGTTTAGCACTTTCAATATCTCGGTAACCAATTGACGTAGAGAAATGATCAAAATACCAAATTGTGTGTTTTTTTAAGCTGAATCCAATGGTAAATACTAAAATTAGACTATTTCCAAAATTATATGTAACAAATTCAAAAAACCCGTTTTTGGGGTACAAAACCCCCCCAAAATACCCCTTCGGATAAAGCGATCTGGCTGGTTTTCGAACTTAAAGTCATAAATGTTGCTTTACACGTTTATACCAAATTTCATCAAAATCGGATAATTTTTACGAGAGTTATCGTGCTCACGGACATATATATATATATATATATATATATATATATATATATATATATATATATATATATATATATATATATATATATATATATATATATATATATATATATATATATATATATATATATATATATATACAGTTTCGAACGAATGGTGTTTTTGGGGTCTGGGGACCTCAAAACGAAAAGTCATCATGGTCCCGGGCCTAGGTCTTACCATGCCGACAACGGTAATAGCTTCTTCCCTATAGGGGAAATTCGCTAAAACATCTAAATTTTCTCCGCCACCAGTAATCATAGAATAGTAATTCAAGATACTAAATTATTTAGTTTTTTGAGCTCTTTTTAATGGTGATTAGTAATATTTCTTATATTTATGTTTTTTTTATGAATAATTAAAAAAACTGAATTTTTGATATTTTAAGACTTGTAATTTCTGAACCCAACTTTTTACAAAATGCGGGTGGTGTCATTTTGTTAGAAAACTAAAGTTTTACAAACGACTAAAGTTTAATCAAAATCGTTAAGAGCCGTTTTTGAGAAATCTTGATTTTTCATGTTTTTTGGCGGTTTTTGGGGGATAATTACCCTTAAAAATCAAAAATTCCAAAAAATGAAAAAAACGCCTGGAGATATCGTGGATTAGTACCTACATACCAAATTTGATAAAAATCGGACCATTGCTTGTTAGGGCTCTAGCTCTGTACACATCCATACAGACACAGACAGACAGACAGACAGACACACACACAGAGATCATGTGAAAACCACTTTTTTGGGTTGAGGGAGCACCAAATCAAATATTTCCACTAACAACTCAAATTCGAAAATTTTGACGAAAACAATACTTTCTCCATATACTATGTATAAGGGGAGAAAGTAATAAAAAATTCAAATAAATGGCTGGAGATATTGTGGTTTAGTACCTACATACCAAATTTCATCAAAATCGGCCAGTTTGTGTGGCTCTAGCTCTTTACACATCCACACGGACACACAGACAGACATCATGTAAAAATCACTTTTTTGGGTTCATTGAGCACCAAAACAAATATTTTGACTACCAACTCAAATTCAAAAATTTTGACGAAAACAATACTTTCTCCATATACTATGTATAGAGGGAGAAAGTAAATACCCCCGTCGCAGCAAACCTGCATACTCAGCGAATTTCCAATGGAGATATAAATGTCTTAATACTACATAAAGCCACTTACCAAGTTTCATAAAAATATATTCACAAATAAGCGATATATATACAATTTTAATTATTCTCCATAAGAATAACATTGGGGCTGAGTACGCAGGTTTGCTGCAACAAGGAACACAAAAAATAGGTTTTTATGCTAATATCAATATAACTCAACTAGGTGAAGTCGTATACCAGTTTTTATTCATTTATGTTCATAATTAAGGGAGACAGAGCATTTAATCAATATCCATAAGAATAACATGGGGGCTGAGTACGCAGGTTTGCTGCTACGGGAGAATTATGCAAAAACAATTTTTTGGAGCAAATATCAATAGACCTCAATGAGATGAAGCTGTATACCAAGTTTCGTCAGTATACGTTCATAAATAAGCGAGATAAAAAAATTTTCTTTTCCTCCATAAGAATAACATTAGACAACGTACTGTGTTTAGCACTTTCAATATCTCGGTAACCAATTGACGTAGAGGAATGATCGAAATACCAAATTGTGTGTTTTTTTAAGCTGAATCGAATGGTCAAAACTAAAATTTGACTTTTTCAAAAATTATATGTAAAAAATTCAAAAAACCCATTTTTGGGGTACAAAACCCCCCCAAAATACCCCTTCGGATAGGTCGATCTGTCTGGTTTTCGAACTTAAAGTCATAAATGCTGCTTTACATGTTTATACCAAATTTTGTCAAAATCGGATCATTTTTACGAGAGTTATCGTGCTCACGGACACATATATATATATATATATATAGATATATATATATATATATATATATATACAGTATCGAACGAATGGTGTTTTTGGGGTCTGGGGACCTCAAAACGAAAAGTTATCATGGTCCCGGGCCTAGGTCTTACCATGCCGACTACGGTAATAGCTTCTTCCCTATAGGGGAAATTCGCTAAAATGAGTGCTCCCGAATTTGAAGGGAGCCCTTTTGTGATGTTTAGCCTGACCTGTTCAGAACAGAGTTGGACTGCTGACCAAGTGTGATAGTGATGGAATTGGCTGGCAGACATCAGGGGAGTTGCTAATATGCATCTATGTTTAATAATTAAAGAGGCATTACTTATAAAACTAAAACTTTACCAAAACTGCTCTCAAAAATGTTTGGTTTCATGTATGTTTGTCACGGTATTAAGACCATTAACTCAAACTCTTGGCAATGTGCAGGTGTTCGTATCCAAGTTCAGCCAGGACCTGTCGTCAGAGTACAAGCGCTACGGAATCATCGTGCAGTGCCTGAAGCCTGGCTACGTGGCCACCAAGATGTCCAAGATCAAGAA
Organism: Allygus modestus; assembly: GCA_963675035.1. Classification (NCBI taxonomy): domain Eukaryota; kingdom Metazoa; phylum Arthropoda; class Insecta; order Hemiptera; family Cicadellidae; genus Allygus; species Allygus modestus. The sequence goes on along the minus strand of OY776111.1, from coordinate 375,099,370 downwards.
GCCCACCTGGATGGCCCCCTCGCCCGCCAAGTACGTCAGCTCTGCCCTCCGCACCGTTGGCATTGAGGACCATACCACTGGCTACTTCCCCCACTCCCTCCTGGTAAACACTCATTTTCAATTTATTTTATATTAGCCAGTGCTGGAACTTTTATGGATTTTGTTATGTAATATTAATTATTGACAAGTATAAGATGAGATACAATCTTTAAGGGGTTTTTATATTTTATTCTATAACGAGATGCTTATGCACTCAAATCAAAATAACTCTATTCGTGAAGCACATAAGTGGTACAGAATGGAGTAATTTAAATAAATTATAAGTAATTAGTTAATACATAATATTACAAGCAGTTTGAGCAAATTTCAAAGTTAACTAACTAAATGTTATAAATCTCTTATCTAAGATTGTAGGTCCACTTATTTGGAACATATAAAAATCATCAATATAGTGGATTATTTATGAGATGTAATTTTACTTGGTTTTTTAATCTTTTAAGATCTGTTATTTCTTTTACATTATTTGGCAAATGATTAAAAAACTGCATTCCTTTATATGAAGGTTTCTTTGTGTAAATAGATGTATTATGCCTATTGTATTGCCAGTTGGTTACCTTTCCTTTTAGCGAATTTTCCCTATAGGGAAGAAGCTATTAATGTAGTCGGCATGGTAAGATCTAGGCCCGGGACCATGATAACTTTTCGTTTCGAGGTCCTCAGATGCCAAAAACACCATCCGTTCAAAACTGTATATATAGAAACATCTATATATATTTGTGTGTCCGTGGGTGCGATAACTCATAAAAATAGTCCGATTTTGATGAGATTTGGTACAAACATGTAAAGCAACATTTATATAAATGTTGAAAACCAGCCAAATTGCTCCATCTAAAGGGGTATTTTGGGGGTTTTGTACCCCAAAAATATTTTTTTTTTTTACTTTTTTACATATAATATTTTAGCAAATCAAATTTTACTTTTCACCACTGAATTCAGCTTAGATAAACACACAATTTGGTGTTTTGATAATTTCTCTACGTCAATTGGTTACAGAAATATTGAAAGTGCTAATCACAGTACGTTGTCCAATGTTATTCTTATGGAGAACAAGTAAAATGTTATCTCCGTTAACTATAAACATAAATTAATAAAACTTGGTATGTGGCTTTACCTAATTTATTTATATTCATATTTGTGTAAAAACCCATTTTTGTCCCTTGTTTCAGCAAACCTGCACACTCAGCCGCCATGTTATTCTTATGGAGAATAATTAAAATTACATAAATCATTTAATTATGAATATATATTGATGAAACTTGGTATGTGGCTTTGTGTAGTATTAAGATACATATATATGCATTGGAATTTCGCTGAGTACGCAGGAGTAGAAGTAAAGTGTTCCCACGGGAGCCAAAAATACGAAGTACGAAACGAAGTACGAGTCACGTGACCTGGATTAAGTTTTGGATTAAAACGCATTCAAACCTAACTTAAGCTTCGTTTACGACTGTTTTCAATAGCCGTATTGAAAAAAAAATCAATTTAAAAAACCCGTTTTTAAAGTTATATTTACGTTTTATTGCACAAATATTGAAGCGTCCCATTTCAGGACTAGTATGTTAAATATTGAAGCGTCCCATTTCAGGACTATTAAATATATGTATATTTTTCATATTGTTCTGATAAAAAAACTATATTTTTTAATATTGGTCAGATAAAAAACGCATCGCTAGGACTAGTGTATTAAATATTGAAGCGTCCCGTTTCAGGACTAGTGTATTAAATATCGAAGCGTCCCGTTTTAGGACTATTAAATATATGTATATTTTTCATATTGTTCTGATAAAAAACTATATTTTTTAATATTGGTCAGATAAAAAACGCATCGCTAGGACTAGTGTATTAAATATCGAAGCGTCCCGTTTTAGGACTATTAAATATATATATATTTTTTTAATATTGATCAGATAAAAAACACATCGCTACAATATCTGTTTTTTCTTATATAGGTAAAAAATGGGCAACTGCATTCTTATCAATATTTAGATTAATGAACTATGTAATTTTCTTTTTACACCAGTCGAACTGAACCCCTTGTTTCCGCGTTCCGTATGCCGCATATCTTTTCCACCATCGGTTAGTACGTTATTTTTATAAACTTCTAATATTATTTGTGCAATCCGATCACCTCTTTCAACTTTAAAATCTACATCAGAAAGATTAAACAACAACACACCGACATTTCCAGTATAGTCACAGTCGATAACGCCAGCACCGACATCGATCGAGTGTTTAACTGCTAATCCAGACCGGGGGGCGATTCTCCCATAACAACCCGGTGGAAACTGAAAAGACAAGTCTGTTAATATCAACTGTTTACCGCGTTTTGGCACCACATAATCGTAAGCACTTTTTAAATCATAGCCCGCTGCATTAAGAGACCCTCTTGTAGGTGGTAAAGCGAACTTTGTAAGCAAAAAGTATTTATAATCTTCACAATCCATAATTGTATATTTAAAAATGTTTGTCTATATATATTATACGAGTTTTCATTTTATATAAATTATTTATTCGATTAACGAGAAAATATTACAGGCAGGTTTTTACTTGAATCTTTTCTTTTGTTAAAATAATGAAATAATTGGCAAGCAACCAAGTTTTAGTTGTTATCGGTAAACAAGTAATTCTTATCGCGAAGGTTCAGAGTTCAAATTTAACAAGCCGGAACGAATCGAATAAAATACCTCTGTAATACATTTCTTTCACAGTGTTTAATAATTTATTGAAACCTCAACTTTGTGTTTCTTATATAGAGACATGAGTAACGAAAAAGTTTCCTGTATTCATTGTAATAAATTGATTGTTAAATCTAATATATCAAGACATGTTAAAATTTGTCCAAATAATCCGAATATAAATTTAAATGATTATAAAGAAGCTTGTACTTACTGCGGTGAGTTAATTACAAAATATAACATGACGGATCACGTTAAAATTTGTAAGAAAAATCCAAATAGGAAAGTGACTGCTGAAAAAGTTGAATGTACTTATTGTGGAAAGCTTATAACTAAAACTAACATAACGAAGCATTATAAAATTTGTAAACAAATCCCAAATAATTCTGTTACTGAACATCCTACACCCAGCACATCCGGAACACGCGCGATTAAACGCCCTTCACCCAATCAAAACGATATTGATGAACAACCTGAGATAAAAAACCCCCACATTGATCCATCAACATTTAAAAAAGTATGCAATTCCCTTAGTTCTGCTTGCTCTTCAGCTGTTGACACGATTACAAAGCTTTTTAAAAAACCTGCTGATCTTTCACCAATCTCCGAAAAAAACGAAATATGTATTAAAGAAACAGCATTCAGAAACAGATTAATCACTTTTCAATATAAAAATATTCATGGTATAAAAGAACCGCAAGTGTTTTTTGATAGATTTATTGATTGTATTATTAAAACCATAACAGAGCACTTGGGAAAATACAACTTAAAAATTAATTTTGTATTTAACGCAAAGTATAAACGCAATGTTGGCGAAAAAGATGAAATAGATTCTATGCACTTCAGTACAGCTAACGTTATTATATGCAACACCACCGATCTAAATGAAGTAATAAAAGACGCTAAAGCGAAGATATTTACACAATTAGAAGACTTTGAAAAGCGTGGATCGGGTTGGAGTCTTTATGAAATTGAAACTCTAGATTTAGCGATTAACAGATATGTTCCATTTAGAGGTTCCAGTTACATCGATCTTCCGAGTTATATTAAAAGGAAACAAGCTGTAATAAACATAAAAAATAAAGATCAAAAATGCTTTCTCTGGTCCATTATTTGTGCCTTATATCCCGTAGACCGGAATCCTGAAAGAATACGCCACTATAAAAAATACGAACACGAGTTTGACTCTTTCTTAAAAGGAATTGATTTTCCAGTTAGTTTAGATGATGTTAAAAAATTTGAAAAGCGTAGTGGTATATCAATAAACGTTTACACTTACAAAGAAATAAATGAAATAAATTATAACATAGACGTGCTTTTAGCGACGAGCGAGGAAAAATATAGACATGTCGATCTGCTTTATATTACACGAAAGAATAAAAAAACCAATGAAATTATCACACATTATTGTTATATAAAAGATCTTAGTAGGCTCGTTCGAAAACAAATAACTTCACATCATGGTAAACTTCATATCTGCAGGCGGTGTTTACAATTTTTCGGTAGAGAAGATTTATTAATTAAACATAAGGAATATTGCAACACACACGAGGCTGTCAGAGTAAAATTACCTAAAAAAGGTGAAGTTATTCAATTCACAAACTATAAATCTAGAATGAAAATTCCTTTTGTAATGTATGCAGATTTCGAGTGTATGTTAGTACCAATTACTACTTGCCAACCCTCCACAACAGTAATAAAAGATGGTAAAGAGCAAAATGTACCTTATACTTTACAATATCAACACCACGAGGCGAGAACTTTCGCTTTGTACACAACGTATGTACACGGTGATTATAAAGAGCCGATAACTTATTTCGGTGTTGATGCGGGGAAAAAGTTCTGTGAAACTATAAAATCCGAGTTGGAAGGTATTCTTACGTTTTACAAAGAAAACCAAAAACCTATGAAAAAACTCACTAAGGAACAACTAGGTGAAGCGGCTAGTGCGACTTTATGTCACATATGCGGCAACCCTTTGTATGAAAAACGTGTGCGAGATCACGACCATTTGACTGGTGAGTTCCGCGGTGTGGCGCACAATTCGTGTAATTTAAATTATAAATACCCAAAATTTATTCCAATATTTATACACAACTTGAGCGGATACGATACGCATTTATTTGTAAAAATGCTTCGTTTAGATAAAAATACAAAGATCGAAGTTATTCCCAACAACGAGGAGCGATACATGTCTTACACTGTCGATTTCGGTATCGGGATAAAAGCTAGGTTTTTGGACTCACTAAAGTTTACACTCGACTCACTGGACACGCTAGCAAAGAACTTGAATAAAGATGAGTTTATACACACTTTAAAGTTTACAGACGCTGATAAATTGGACTTACTCGTTAAATAAAGGCACGTACTGTTACGACTACATGGATAGTGAAGAAAAATATATTGAAACACAACTACCTCCAAAAGATGCGTTTTACAACAAATTAAATAAATGTGGAATCAAAGATGAAGATTATACTCACGCTTTAAACGTTTGGAATACATTTAACATCGCGGATATGAAAGAATATACTTTGCTTTATAACAAGACAGACGTATTGTTGTTAGCTGATGTGATTGAGAGTTTTAGAAACATTTGTATACAGACTTATTCGCTTGATCCCGCATGGTACTATACAGTTCCAGGTCTCGCTTGGAGTGCGATGTTGAAATATACAAACATTAAATTAGAACTGTTGACTGATTACGAGATGATTTTGATGATCACCAAGGGAATACGAGGTGGGATTTCGCAGTGTAGTAACCGATACGCGAAGGCGAATAATCCTTTTATGGGAAATGAATATAACGCCGATTCCCCTACCAGTTATTTATTATATTTAGACGCGGTTAACCTATACGGATATGGTCTATGGGAAACGTAATGCCTTATGGGGGGTTTAAATGGTGTACAACTGATATAGACGTAACACAAATCGACAACGATTCTCCCACCGGTTATATACTCAAAGTCGATTTAGAGTATCCTACAGAATTACACGATGAACACTCTGAATTACCACTGGCGCCTGAAAAACGTACTCCACCCGGATCCAAGGAAGCTAAGCTGTTGACCACTTTGTACGACAAAGAAAAATATGTTATTCATTATTGGAATTTGAAATTATACCTCTCATTGGGTATGAAATTAAAGAAAATACACAGAGTTTTAAGCTTTGAACAGAGCAAGTGGTTGAAACCATACATCGAATTAAACATTGAAAAGTGGCGTCTACAGAATAATAAATCGGCTAAACAGTTTTTTAAGTTAATGTCAAACTCTATTTACGGTAAATCTGTTGAGAATATAAGGAACAGGGTTGATATACGGCTGGCGACACAAGAAAAGCAGATAGACAAATGGATCGCGAAACCATATTTTAAACGTCGCACCATATTTTCTGAGAATCTCTCAGCCGTGCATATGAGTAAACAATCTCTACTGTTTAATAAAGCGATTTACGTTGGATTTAGTATATTGGATATATCTAAGACACTTATATACAATTTTCATTACAACTTTTTTAAGAAAAAATACGGTGATAAGGCGAAACTTCAATATGGTGACACTGACAGCCTCGAATACTTGGTGCAAACTGAGAATGTTTACAACGATATGAAACAAACACTCGAGCTGTATGACACTAGTAATTTCAAAAAGAAAAACAAATATGACATGCCACAAGTGAATAAGAAAAAACTGGGTACAATGAAAGATGAAATGGGTGGTCTTATTGTTTATGAATATGTGGGGTTAAAGTCAAAGATGTATGCGAATCATACAGAAAAAAAGAAAAAATCAAAAGACGACTTTGATTATGTAAAAAAGTCAAAGGGTGTGAAGAAATCTGTTGTAAAAAATGAAATAACTTTTGAAGATTATAAACATTGTTTGTTTGAGCAAGAGAGTATGTATAAATCGATGAATCAAATACGAAGCAAAAATCATGAGTTGTACAGTATCGAACTCTATAAAAAAGTGTTATCTTCGAGCGATGATAAACGTTATATAATGGAAGACGGTATCAGCAGCCTTCCGTGGGGTCATTACAAAATACCAGTCGAGATTTTAAACCAGTTGGAAGTGGAAGCTAACCTTTCTCTTGAATAATCTTACACAGTTTACAACAATAAACCGAGCATTTAAAAAAAAATATAAAATATACAATTATTTGTCATGTTAGGAGTCTCCATTATATAGTACATCACATAAATTCCGACCGATTTTTTTAATAAACAGATTTGCAAAAAAATATATTTCAAAAGTATTTTTAAATGAAGACAAACAAATAAAAAATTCAATCCATATTTGTTCAATTTATAATAAAAAATACATCATCTTTTTAATAGTACATCACATAAATTCCGACCGAACAGATTTGCAAAAAATATATTTCAAAAGTATTTTTAAATGAAGACAAACAAATAACAAATTCAATCCATATTTGTTCAATTTATAATAAAAAATACATCATCAAAGGGAAAATATACAATTATCTATCAAACTTGTCTGACCCCGTCAAAACGACGGGGTTAAAATTTTAATTTTTTTCATAGTTTTAATGCATTTTAATATAATTCTTATTCACGTCGTAACTGAAACCGGTCTCCGATATCACGACAACATAGGCCGTTGTACCCTGATCCGCAACCGGGCTAGCTACAGCGTTTGTAAAGTCTAATTGTACCTGAATGGTATTCATTTTCGATTCGGCAGAGAAAGGGTGATGATGCGTATCGAACACCATAAGCGGGTATTTATTAATAAAATCGACATCGTTCAAATATACATCTTCGTCGTTAAAAAGTGCTTCTCTGATGGACGCGTAGTTTCCGTATAAAATACCATACTGCTTATCTAATACACTCAAGTTTTGCGGTTCTTGAGGATACAGTTGTCCGTTGATCTTCACGTTATAATTCTTAATATTTATAATATCAAATTGGCTGGGATCCCTAGTTTGATCGTTTTTACGTTTAGTCTGCAAACCGACGATTATAAACATGGGACTGGTAATGTTTCTGTATACGTTTGTAATATCGATACTATACGAAGACCCGGTAACACCGAACTTTTCAATACACTGCCACTGATAATATCTATAGTTTAAATCGTCCTTATCGCTCAATTTTTTTAATCCTTCTATTAGGGGGGCTTTTTTCACCGGGTTATAATCGACGACCGGTACTCTTAGAACAAAGCTTGTAATGTTAATTTTCCCCTCGTCTGCAGTTTTTTCCGCCGCGCCAGTCCCTTCTTTCCAACGATATATGGCGTCCGTATCTTCGGCTCGCGTAAAGACAATTTCAAATCCGCCCTTGTACATGGGATAAACGAGGCTGTCGAAAATCCTAACCCCAAGTGCGACAGTGTGCCGAGAGCTTCGAACTTGTCTACGCCCTTGACGAATTTCGATTTAAAACCACTGCTGTAGTATGTATTCTCGCCGGACCTGCTATACGTTGTCAAGGCTTTAATGGTACTTGTAACGCCGACTTCATCGACCGCATCTATCAACTGATTGTGTTTCTTTAACTCTATTCTCTTAAACAAAAACGCCGCAAAATTATCTATTAGTTTAATCGGATTGTCAGGGGCGTATTTGGCACCGTCGGCTTTTTTAACGACCTCACCCTGTATGTGAAATAATATTCGTTTATCGTAAAACGCGTCTCCGTGATCTAATTTGAACACTGTGAATTTATTCGGTGAATTAAAGTTTAAATCTGATACCGGCAATACGGTATTGTATTCACACCGCTCGATTTTATCACTCGCTTCGCTATAATATTTTTCCATATTTCTAAACTATATATATTTTACGGTTTTGAGTTTGCAATAAAAAATATAAAACTCGAAGTGGACATTAATATAAAAATTAAACTTAATTTTATGAAACTTGTAAAAATCATCTCCTCCCGAATAAATGTATATATTTCTTTCTATCCCATGTCAATCCCAAATTCTTTTTGTAAAATTTAACCTCATTTTTCACTCCGCCACCTTCGACATTTTTTCCCGGCAACACCGTTAAACACTGATTTATATATTTAATACCTTCGGGCTTTGTAATTATTTTTTCCATTCTATCATTTAAAAATTTAACTATTGCCAGTTTTTCGTTGTGGAAATTGTTATTTCCGGCTTCCTCTTCGGCTTGTATGAATTTTATTCTTTCGCTCAGTTTGTCGTAATCGTCTATATATTTATATTCCACCGGGTTGTTCGTATCTACGAGTAGACCTTCACCGGACGTTGTCGGAGTTTGTTTTAATTCCTTCCACAAGTCGCCTATCAAATTCACCCATTTCCAACTGCCGCTCGCCTTCGGTCTGCGCAAAGCCGGATTGTTGTTTTGGTATATCGCGTGTGTTTTAATCAAAATTTGTTTCTAATTTTCAAAATCTTTAGGTGTGAACGCGCCCGAACTTATGAGTTTCATCCTCGGTGTCATACCGACCGCCAGATTGGGAAATGGCATTTTAATTTCCGTCATCGTCAACAGTTTCCACAACCCTTCGGTTCCTTTATACCTGTCCATATAGTGTTGTCTAATACGATGTCGTCGGTTTCAATACTTATGGTCTGCAATCCTATCGCGAGTTTGTGGTTGTTAAAGTCCAAATAAATACCGAAGACACGATCGTTACCGGCCGCTAGATATTTCTTGGCGGTATAACCGATGTTCTCGTTTTCGGTAAACTCGCGAATCGAACGATTTTGCAACACTTCGTCATGCTCCGGCGTTAACGTAGGCGCGGGTGTCAGCGGTAGAGTAGGCGCATCGAACACGCCCGCTTCCTCACCTTCGGGTAACGCCGTTTCCCTGACCGTAACGTCTAGTCCGCTTCTACCTGGCGTACTGGAAGCTCGTGGTCTAAACGGCTCTTTTGAGGGTTTCCTCACGACTTGAACGCGTTTAGGCTTTTGATCGGACTTTATAGTTTCGGTCTGTTCTTTTATAGCTTTGATAATGGGCTCTTGCCTCTTCTCTCTTTCGCGCGCCTCTTCAAACTGCCTACTTTTGACGGCTTCGGATTCGTTAAGCAGTTTGTCTTGCAATCTATCCACTCTCCTAGCCTCCGCAACTGTTAAAGGCGTCTTGTCGGGTTGTGATAAAAGTATCATTTCATTTTTATGTTTTACGGGAAGCGGGGGTGGGTGTTTCTTACGAAATTCTTCGCGCTCCTCCGCTTGTTTTCTTTGAATTTTAACACTATCGTCGCGCCATTTCTCCTGCATTTTTTCGATCGTTCTAGCCGCTTCGGGCGTCATTTCATCGGGCCACTTTTTAGCAGCCATTTTATGTTTTTTAACTAACGTATTGACAATTTCCCTATCGTCACTACTTTTCCTTTTCGCCATGTCTATATTACTTTTAAAAGTTTATAGTTTTAAATATTTAAAAGGGCGAAAAAAATAAAATTCAATAAAAAATAAAAACCATAATTATACGTTTATTTAAAAAATATTAGTTTTTATATCGATTATTTAAAAAAACGTTAGTTAGACGTTCATTTTTACAAATTTAACGTTTCTATATCGATTATTGTAAAACGTTAGTTATACGTTTATTATTCGAAATCATCGTTTATATCGATTATTGAAAAAAGGTAAGTTAGACGTTCATTTTACAAATTTCACGTTTCTATATCGATTATTGTAAAACGTTAGTTATACGTTTATTATTCGAAATCATCGTTTATCAGTACGTCTTTCAACTTGAGCATGTATTTACCGCAGTGCGGCTTTTTTGTCATATTTATAGTTAGAAACCCGTAAGACTCGTTCCAACAAGTTTTGCACATCTTTTCAAATTCATCATACGTCATATCGGAACCTACAAAATCGTCATAAATGCGCTTAGTATAATGTTTATTCTGTTTAAAAATGCATAATAAATTCGCGTTGTTGCGGATGACTTGCATGTCCACTTTACCGTAGCTTTGACTCAGGTAGACGCATGACAGTTTTTTATGTCTACCCCTGATGAAGTAGTTTTTTATAACATCCTGATTCTCCATCAGACAATCGTCGAACACAACTAGTGAGTTTGAATTGCAGTCTTCCAAAGGCGGCAAGTCCTCGCAGTTGTTGAAAAAGTACGCGATAGGTCTATTCATATTTTTCTCGGTTTTTGCATAAGTTTCACGCAATGCCGCGTACGCCGGTTGATCGATCGACTTACTAAATACGTAGAGGTTTTGAAATAAAATTCCGTTTTGATTATAAATTAAATTCAACAGTAAATTCGTCTTGCCGCTACCCGATGATCCGACCATCAAACAGCGTAAAGGGTAGGGTAACAGGTTATCCTCAAACTTTTCCTCGAAATAAGAAATAATATCTATGACTATATATATAGTAACGAGTTTTCATAGGTTAAGCTTTTAATAAAAAAAAATCAATTTAATTAGTTAAAAATTAAAAGTATAGAAAACTTGTGAGCTTTTAATTATAAAAAAGTATTTATAATATATAATTTAATATAATATATGTAATATATAATATAATTTATAAAAAGATATTCCATTTAAAATAATTATCTTTCATTACTTCTTCCACTAAACTTACAAAGTCGCATGATGTTTCTACGTTGTTGTAATTGGCTTTAAATTGTATACCGCGGTATTTCATAACTTCTTTTACAAAATTCAAAATATTTATACTATTCGGCACAACATCTAAAATATAACAAATCGTGTATCCTTCACCAATTGCCTTGACTAAAGCTTTAGGGAAAAATTCTAAAAAAAAAAAGACTAAAGCTTCAGTTCTTATACATTTAAAAAATCTATCTTCTTTCCTGAGTACGCAAAATACATGTTTGAGAAGATTGTTTTGCGGCATTAAAGCTACTCTTGATTTCATATTATAATTTTCATTTTCCAAACGCTTGATCGATTCCATAAGTGCAATGTTTGCGTTCTTTAGTTTATATTCACCGTGCTTTCGAATTGATGGTAAAACATCACTTGTAACCCATCTTTTAATTTCTTTGGCTTGAGGTTTGTTAGAACGTAACATCAAAGAATATAGTCCAGATTCATTGATAAAGGTTGATTGATATTGAAAGTTAAAGGGGGTATTATTTATAGACCCCCCTTTATTTATTATATTAAAAGCGTAATTTTTATCATCTTCATCAACATTAAGTTTTATCGCCTGTTTCGTATTTTTATAACCCAATATTTCAGCAACATCTTTACCCCTGAACCACGGGTTATTTTCACTATCATATAACACTGAGATCTGTCGATTTAAAAAAAAAATGAATTTACTTCCTACGTCGTCCGTATTATCTGTGTCGTCACTGCTATCATCGGAATCCATGTTCATTACACAATTATTATCTAAAAATTCCATATCTCAATATTTTGTCTATATAAACACTAACATCTTGAGAGCGAGGTTTTTATTAAAGCGAAAAGTTGTTAACGTAATAAAAAAGTAAAATCATATAGTTTAATTGTTTTATTTTACCACAATAACTCGCTTTCCATTACTTTTTTAACGACGTCGATAAATTCAAAGTCACCACGGACTGTTATACAATTGTTTTTAAGGGTGTATTTATAGTCGACACCGTCTTTATTCATTACTTTTAAAATCTTTTTAATCACACTCTCGCCCGACTTTAAATATTCAACTTCGTAACACTCTTTAAAATTCTCGTCAATCGCTTTTTGTTCTAAATATCGTTTTTGCGTATCGATACATATATATACCTTTTCACGCTCAAGTTCCCATTTTTCTTCATTATCCTTACTTTCGAGTATGCAAAGCACCTGTTGCGTTTTTGTATTATTAATCAAAGTTTTCATCGGCTTGACGAGCTTATTTTCTTTTTCCAACTGTTCGACGCCGTATTGATATTTCCTGAGAACGGGTAAAAGTTCTTCAAACATCCAATCTTTGAATTCTTTACTTTTATTTTTACACGCCCCCAGCAAACAACAAACGCCCGATTCGTCAATATAAATTGTATCGGGATGTGTATATTTCAAAGAAGATTGTGTATTATACGTTTTCAATATAGAGTATAGAGAAATATATTTTTCACTAACATGGTCGTAAATACATTTTCTCGGTCTTGCGTATCCAATACTGTTTCCTTCAAACCAAGATTTTTTATCTTTGTCAAATATAATTGAAATGTCGTGATTATTAAAAGTGAACTTGTTATTTTCAATATCGATACAGTTGTCCATTTTCACCTATATAAGAAAACACATATTGTAGCGATGTGTTTTTTATCTGACCGATATTTAAAAATATATTTAAAAGTCCTAAAATGGGACGCTTCAATATTTAATATACTAGTCCCGAAATGGGACTCTTCAATATTTAATATACTAGTCCCTAAACGGGACTCTTCAATATTTAATACACTAGTCCCGAAATGGGACGCTTCGATATTTAATACACTAGTCCCGAAATGGGACGCTTCAATATTTAATACACTAGTCCTAAAATGGGAGGGTCTGGTTAATATTAAAAAATTAGTCTTGTGCAATTCCTTTTCATAAAACCCGCCGATTATTTCTTCACCGTTTTGATCCGCGATTTTATAAGTAACGGGTCTGGTGTTTAATACCTGTGTAATTTTAAAAATCTCCGAAGTCCAGTTCTGTTTGTATTTTTTTGCAAAAACGTCTTTTTTAGCCGTTATACGAACTCTGTCGTCGATGTCAAACTTTGCTTTTTTACGAGGAATTTTATTTTCACGCTCTTGGTACATTTCCAGTAAATGGGCCTCGTTTTCCTTATTGACATCGACGGGACGCATTTTTATGGTGTGATGATAATCGTGTCTGTTGTACTCGTCTGTGAGTTCCTGTAAAATGTCGTACCATTTGTGCGAGTTTCTGAGTTGAAATTTCACCTTCAGTTTCTCAATCAGCGTTCTATGGTATCTTTCAATTATCGCGGATTTTTCCTCAATTTCCGTGTGGTACAGTTTAATGTTGTGTTTTTTCAAAAGATCATTGAAAGGTTTATTTTTAAACTCTGTACCCTTATCGGTGTGTAATAGCTTGGGCGTATTGTGACCGTCACTCTTTGCTCTTTTAATTATGTTCTCAAAAGCCGCTGTCGCGTCCGCACCGTCTTTTTTCTTCAAAGGCTCAGACCATACGAATTTGCTAAATGTGTCTATAACGTTTAAAATGTACTTGTACCACTTGTTTTCTCTAGCGTACTGTTTCATAATGAGCAGATCGGCCGCCCATAAATCGTCAATACCTCTTGTAATTATTCTACGCTTTGTAAACTTTTTAACGACCGGTTTGTGCAGTTCCTTTGGCTCTAAAACTTCGGGTGAATCTTTAATAAATGAATTTTTCTTACCACCGCAGACTGCGCATTTCGCGGTGGCCAACCATCTCTTATTTTTAGTTTTTACCGTTTTCAAGTCTTGAGACGCTGTATTTGATTTACACGTTTTACAGTATAAATCCATTACTTATATAACAAAAAAGTTGTTGTCTTTCAAAGAAAAAATTTGAAATCGCAAAAGAAAACGTATAATTTATATAACTCGGAATTTTGTGAATTGTAATATAGCATAGTGATAATGGGTCAACATAAGCGAAAAATAGGCTTTACAAAGAGGCAGCTGAATAAGTTGCGAATCGCGCATAAGAAACTCAAACGTGCTGTTTTAACATTAACCAGGGATCAGTTAAAAAACGGTAATGTCGAAGTTTTGCTCGACGGTGATCAGAACAAACAGATTGAAAAAGCGATTAAACATAACAAAGGAATTAGGTTGATTTTGGATCACTCGCAATTTAAGGATATGATTGACGGCGGTTTATTAAAAGAGGTTCTGGAAATGGCAGAAAATAATATTCCATATTTCAAGAAGCTCGCATCACCGCTGATTAAGAGCAAGGTCGCGCCCGTATTGAAAAACCAATTTTTACCTTGGCTTAAGAAATTAATTGACGAAGAACTGGATACTGTCATTGAGCAAGACCCGAGCGGTGCCGGATTGAGAAGACGAATAAATAGCGAATTAAACAAGGCATTAAGCGAAGTTAAAAAAAAATTAACCCCACTTTCAATGACGGACTTGGAGTCGTGGGCCGACAGACTCGAGTTAAAGAACTTTCGCGGTGTTTTCATGAGACAAGCCCTGCCCGATAAACCACACAAAAACGAATGCGGAATTATAAATTTAGGCGATATTAACTCCAACGGCACGCATTGGTGTTGTTATATTAAAAAAGGTAACCGTGTTGTTTATTTTGATTCTTTTGGAAACGCACCCCACCCTCTCGAATTGGAAAAATATTTGAAAATGGATAAAGGTATATTTTATAATTATGACAGATTTCAAGAGTATGACGATCCGCCCATATGCGGTCATTTGTGCTTAGAAGTTTTAAGACGTTATTCGAACGGACAAGAATATAATGAAATTGAGTACGCGCTACGAAATAATAAATATACATGGTTGTCTTGGTTTAATTGATTTTTGTAGTTTTTTATTAAAAATGTAAATAATTAGTTGAACAGCGAATTTTATTTCTGTATATATAGTGATGGTATTTTTTAGATTGTCCGGTCAAAACCCACTTTTACAGTTAAAACTGGATAACCCCATTCATTTGGAAGAAGGCGTGCGGTATTACTTGGCGCTAACAGGATTGTACTGTGACAATTATTTTCACAATTTATATGAGGAGGCTACAATATCATTCTATAAACCCGACACTTATCCAACTAATATTTTGCATCCGGGGTACTTTGATTTGAAAGCTATTCAAAATGGGATTAGGAGGGTTTTATGGAACGATTATGAATTAGTATCAGAGGATGTAGCGGAAAAGTTTAAGATTTATCGGAACAGTCAATTTAAGGTGTGTATCGATTCACCGGTAAAGTGTCATATAAACAACGGAATGCGAAGGTTTCTGGGATTTAACGAATTGGACAAAGATGATGATATCAAATACGAATCCAAACACATTGCGGAAAACGTAGTTTTATGTTTTATCTTTTTATTCTATTTTTCAAAGTTTTAATAAAATTCTTATTCGCTGTTAAGGGATCTTAATTATAAATACAATAGCTGTTTGCTGAATCAAATATTTATAACAACGCACGAGACGCGATTATATCTTTTATTCAATTTGATAATTCAATTTTGTATACATAGGCGATATAAAACATAAAAAATGAATATGCACGACGATTCTGATAGTATACTCAACGAAGTCAATGGTAATTCTTTTACAAGGTTAAGTGATTTAGAACATGGTAAAAGTATTTGGTCAAAGGCATTGAACGAAATTTTACCCAATACGGACCGCGTGTTCTTGTGACATGTGATAACGTTAAGTTTCAACTACCCGAAAGTTGGACCAACAGGATGTCGTCGAATAATACAAAGGCGCTTTTACAGCCTGAGAAACCCCTGTATGTAATATACAACGGAAAAATAAATTTATCGAATGATAAGACAAAACACGACATTAAGTTTGTTACATAGCGAATGCCAAGTATGTTGTGTGTTTTTTATCTGATCAATATATATATATATATATATATATATATATATATATATATATATATATATATATATATATATATATATATATATATATATATATATTTAATACACCAGTCCTAGCGATGCGGTTTTTATCTGACCAATATTAAAAAATATAGTTTTTTATCAGAACAATATGAAAAATATACATATATTTAATAGTCCTGAAATGGGACGCTTCAGTATTTAACATACTAGTCCTGAAATGGGACGCTTCAATATTTGTGCAATAAAACGTAAATATAACTTTAAAAACGGGTTTTTTAAATTTATTTTTTTTCAATACGGCTATTGAAAACAGTCGTATACAAAGCTTAAGTTAGGTTTGAATGCGTTTTAATCCAAAACTTAATCCAGGTCACGTGACTCGTACTTCGTCTCGTACTTCGTATTTTTGGCTCCCGTGGGAACACTTTACTTCTACTCGCAGGTTTGCTGCTACGGAGATATTTTATACTGATGATAAGTATTTAATTTTGGCAGTTTATACATATTTTATATGAAATACAGATGATTAATTGAAAAATAAATAAACTGTTTTTCCCAACCTCTTAATTTAATTTCTATCAAATTTGTAGTATAACTACTAATAATAACTTAAATTGAAAATTAGTTAAAAAGGTTCAAAAAATCCAGTGATATATTATTATATAGAATTAATTTGATATCTATAGATATTCAAATTTACTTTTGAATGATAAAGTACTTTGATGAAGTGAAATTATTATTGCATTTTATTGGGCTACTCTCATCTTTGTTTAACCCTGGGGGACTTGCCAGATGATGTTGAGACAAAATCACAGAAGACTTAAAATGAACATATACACAAGAAAACACAAATATGTCCTGGAGGAAATTCTGGCGCGCTATTCGTGTAACAAATCCCCCACGGTAAACTAAGGTGAGAGTAGTCCATTAAAAAGCATTTATAAATAATATTGATAAGCCATTAACTACAGTGTGTATAATGCTGAATGCAACTAAAGAGTTTTGAATAACTAAAAGAGTTATTCAAATACCGTTAAAGGTTTCTGACAGGTTGATAAACACTATTTCAGGTTGGAGTCATCAAAACAATGGAATCACTGTCACCAGCTTTTGCCTGCTGGATGATTACCAGGACCTTGGAAAACATCAAATCTCGAGCCATCAGGAAGAGCAATGCTGCGGCATCGTAAAGCAGCAGACTTCACTTCGTAGCTAAACAATCCGTCTTAGAAAACAGAGTGAATATTGGTCATTGGACCACGTGGTTTTTGAACCAAATCTGAACCAGAACCGTTAATGAAAGACTCTAGAATTAACGAACACCTATTTATTTGTGAGAAACTTACTTAACTATTTAAAGCTATTCTAAAAGAGCATAGTTCAAGTGCCATCAAAATAAACCCACCAAGAATTGTTATTGCATTTTTTAAGTTTTAAATGCTTATTACTACTGTTTATGTACAAATTTGTTATTTATTGAGTGATGTTCATTTTAATGTTCTGTAGCTATTTGGTTTTAAGATTTCATGTTATTAGTTTGATATAACCTCAAATAAGTCATTAATAGCTAATTTTGTAAATTTTGTTATAAATAAATATTGTAATATTTTAGATTTTTCTTTTCCTTGTATCATTGTTATTCTGGTCATTTAACAAAACAATGTGGTTTGTAATAATAAAATAAGTTAAATAGTTATTTACTTTAATTTCTCCCACTGTGCATAGTATGTGGAGAAACTGTGGTCTTTGTCAAAATGTTTGTAATTGAGCTATTGGTGGAAATACTCATTTTGATGATCTCTGAACCCAAAAAGTTGTTTGCATGATGATGTGTGTTTGGGTGTGTATGGCCTGTGATTAGCCTGCATCACACCAACTGCCTGATTTTTATGAAATCGGTATGTGAGTACAATTCCATGGCCCCTCCAGACATTATTCATTAAACAAATTTTTATTTTGAAAGTTAATTATCTCCCAAAAACTGTAACTAAAATTTAAAAATCCAAAATTCTCAAAAACTGCTTATTGATTTTTGTTAAAATGTAGCGGTTTATTACTATTCAGGTTCCTATCTAAATTATACCACAGACAAAGGAATCTATGGATTCGTTTCTCTGTGATTATATTATATAGGTAAATGATTTTGATGGTATCCTGAATGAAAATATTTAGCACACATAAAGTAGGAAAAAACAGCCCCCCAATCTTCTTCGAGCCACAAGAGTTGGGAAGTGGAACAAGGAGTGGAAGTGGAAGAATGAATTTTGTGATGACTAACTTATTATTTTTCGGTAACAGATACAACCGTTATGTTTGCCTTTCACTTATGTAATATTTTACCTGTTTTAATTTTTTTTCAGCTGAAGAACAATTTTAAATATGTAACTCAACTATTATCTATGCCTACAGTAAATAACACAAACTTATATACTGTATGTATTTTACAGTAGATCAATTGTTTCCTTAAAAAGTACTCTAAATTAATTGATTTATATGTTCAGCCTCAAAAATTATGATTTATTGTCACCCAACTATTAATTTTAAAAATATCGGCAATAATGAAAACTAAATAAATTAGTATTTTTTAACTGCAATTTAACGATTAGTGGTTGAAGAGAAAAGTTGAATTTTCCATTAGTGGCAAATTCTGTGTGTTGTTCAATTCTTGCAGTAATCAAAAATGAAGGATTCCAAACCAAAAGTTTTCAAGTAGATTTAAAGAGAAACTCCAGGTTTTTATTTAATCAAAATGTTACGTTAGATCAAGTTCTTTTTACTTATTTTGTAAACAAATTATTTAAGTTGGAATTTTACTTCTAGATTACATGAATTGGGCTGTGCTCTTAAACTATTTATCAGTATTTTTTTTGAAATACAGTAACTTATTAGCATATTTCCTATGGAAAAGTGAGCTATTAGCAAGACCCGTACAATGAAACTTAAGCTCAAGACCACCATTGAAGTTCCTGATGTGACAGCCTAAACATGTTTTGGGGGGTCATTAAAAATTATATACATATGTATTTGCACTCTAGTGGTCACATTTTTTGTCTCATTTTCTTCTAATTTGGTAGGAACATTCCTTTCTATAATCAGTTCTAGACAGGTTCGTTGGGCAAAACAATCGGAAAACTCTAACCCTCTACTTCGAAGATTTGAATTTTTTGAATTTTGAGTTTTTGGACCTAAAAAAGGGTCAGAAAAGCCCTAAAAGTAAAATTAATCCAATCAAATTATAGAATGAAAAAAGCCGAAAATTGTAAGCCTCCTTCAACATTCTAGCACAAATATTTACAGAGTTATTAAAGAAAATGTAAATTGACTAAACACAGTACAGTAAAACCTCGATCAACCGTCTCTGTTATCCTTCGCCTGTCTACGAGAATTTTACTTCTTATTAACGTCGGGATTTGTGCCGTACGGCAGTGTCTAAGCGACTGTACGAGCTATTACATTGGGCAGTGACTTAATTGTGACATAATTATAAATTATTAATGTGGCATAATTACAATGACATTTCTATTATCCGTCTATTCAGTTATCAATCACAGTCCCGGTCCCGAAGGTGACAGTTAATAGAGGTACTGTTACTGTACATGTACATTGTCTTTTACTTTGGAAAAAACTGTTTTTCATATCTTGATGTAGTTTTATCACCCCTAATACCCCATACAGACTTTTGATCCTGATGGAACCTCCTCTTAACCTCATCACATCATTTTCGTCCCAATATTGCTTTTAAATAGAACCAGGTGCATCAGAACAGCCAACAAATCAAATCAGCTTTTCAACAATAAAGTCAAACAATATTTAAATAAATGTTATTTCAATTTATTGATAATAATTAAACATACATCAGTGATTGGGAACTTCCCTGAATTTTCAGTGAATCTGTGATAAAGGAAAGTTCCTATACATCAGTTGAGTGTCATCAAAGATTCAATTTTGATTTTCAATAATAAAACAAAATATCAGTTGTACAACTTAAAACTAAATACTAAAAAACCATCAGTGTACCCTGTGAAAATTAAAAAATTACATATTTACAGACAATACAGTTACAACAATACACAACAATATACAAACAATAAACAACAATATACAAATAATTGTGATTTCAATTTGTTGTGTAAGTCAATAGTTGTTATTAAACTAATTAAACTTTTACCAGGCCTACTTAAATTGATTATTATGTTACTACCGTCATTCTTATAATTTTTTATTCATAATTTCAATGCTGCGGAGCAGCACGGGACCTCTAGTTTCTTATGTTACTTTGGCAATTTTTTTGCATGCACTTTTTTTGTGCTTCTAGGATGTATAGCGGAAATCTAACTTTCATCCCTCGGACAATAATTCTGCTATCTAAAATTTCTGGCATTAAACAGTCGTTGTAAAATCTAGTCAACTTTGGCAAGATTTCATTTGTCCAAAATGTTGTGTCCTTTTTGATTCGCTCCACAAATAATTTCCCCTTTTTTGTATACACAATAACATCACACCAATTTTGGTTTGTAACAGCAAGTTGGCCTTGAATTTGGTAATGGTAGTTGTGAGATTTCTTTAACTGCAGCACCCCTTCTTTTGTTAGTTCGAGACACAACTTTTTTTAGCCTTAACCGCTTCTGATAAAGTTTCTTCCTTTACGGAAGCCAAGTATTTCACTTTTACGATGCCATCTTCCCCGACTAACCCATCTGGACTGGCGCCTAGAAATAGGTTGGATGTGTCAATGAATTACCTGAAGGCGCAACTGAATTACCTGTTGTATTTTCATATAGTTTGATGGCAACGTCTTCGTGGTCTCTCCCAAAGGTTATGGCTTCTGTAGTCAATGACCTCGAGTAAAGGATTGATTTAACCATATTATGGCAAGGAGTGTGGGGTAGCCACAGCTCCAGATTCGGAAGCAGTGAGTCGGTTCATTCTCTTCTCAAACAATAACTCGTTCTTGTGTTGTCCGACAGTCTTCCTTTCCCATTCTTCATTTCCATATTGAATGTAGCGTTTCAGGTTTTTAAAAAATGACTCTGATTTTGCTTTCATTTCATTCTCCTCTATGTCAGCTTTGACAGCCAGAGGCCCGTATTCCTTGTCATACGTTCCATCTTTCCTTTTCCTCTTCATACTTTTCTTTCCTGAAAACAACATTTTTCTTTTCATCCTCCTTTTTTCCCTTGATGGTATTTTTTTTCTGAAGACTTCCCCTGGACTGCGGTTTTTCAGTCTTTTCCAAGGGTTAAATGCCAGCTTGGTCCTGTACTGTGGGCGAGACAAGCGCTAAAACACCTCCGGCGAAAAGATCCTCCTGTTGAAAAGTTTATTATTTTACCACCTGAGAATTTCGCCACGCTGAGTTTGTGTGGGCTCTAGCTCTTTACACATCCACACGGACACACAGACAGACATCATGTAAAAATCACTTTTTTGGGTTCATTGAGCACCAAAACGAATATTTTGACTACCAACTCAAATTCAAAAATTTTTACAAAAACAATACTTTCTCCATATACTATGTATAGAGGGAGAAAGTAAAAATGAGTGCTCCCGAATTTGAAGGGAGCCCTTTTGTGATGTTTAGCCTGACCTGTTCAGAACAGAGTTGGACTGCTGACCAAGTGTGATAGTGATGGAATTGGCAGACATCAGGGGAGTTGCTAATATGCATCTATATTTAATAATTAAAGAGGCATTACTTATAAAACTAAAATTTTACCAAATCTGCTCTCAAAAATGTTTGGTTTCATGTATGTTTGTCACGCAGCCCAAGTACCTTTCTGCCACGTTTGTTGTTTGATTAAAAACTAGGCTGTCACATTTACTCTCCATGTTTCCAATCAGTGCTCTTATCTTACTGTACATAAAAAGTCGATATCAATGTGGGCCAATAAGTTTTCCTCCTTACTTTTCCAACTGCTTGCTCATATTTATGGTACTTTTGTTGTCCCATTATCTTCAAATCAAGGACACTAAATAATTCTTCAACTTGAGAGTATTCTATTCCAACTGACATTGCAGCCCAGGCCAACGCATCGTTTAAGTCTTCCTTTTCATTTCCTGGAGAGGTTGTCACGGATTACTCTTTTTCACAATTATCACAATAATACACCAGTGTCGAGTACAAACCGGTACAGATTTCTTTCTTTAACTTATATTTCCCCACTGTGCATTTATTTGGATGGGATGCAATGATTTCCATTTGAGAGAAAAAATGGTCAATATCAACAATTCTTCTACCCTTTAGTAAAATTTTTCCGTGTTGACTGATTTCTCAACTGTTAGAGGTGGGAAATAATCTGGATCGTCGACGACCATTTCATCGTCATCGCTGTCTTCAACTGTCATCTCAAGATCTGCAAGCTTGAAAGGTGAATTCAGTTCTGAATTACTGACCTTTGGACTACTAGTACTTGGAATCTGGAGTGCATTGGTCTCAAGATCTGCAAGCTCGAAAAAGAATTTGAATCTGAATTATAGAGCTCTAGACTACTAGTACTGGAAATTGGTAGTGTATTTGTTCCAAGGTCTGCAAGCTTGGAAGATGAGTTAGGATCTGAATTACTGAGCTCCAGACAATTTGCACTAGAAGTTGGTAGTGCATTTTTCTCATGCCTGCAAAAAACATTGGGTGAAAGTGTATGTAGATTTAAAAAAAATACAATTTGTAATTAGAATTTAAATTTTAACAAAGTGAAACACAATACTTTGATTAAAAGTTTTGTTCATTTTTTTAGACAAATTGATTACATTATATCATAAGGGGAAACATGGTGGTGGGGGAGGGTGTTAATATGACCATGTTAAAAAACAACAAATTAGAGATCATATTTTTGGTAAGGAATTTTGTTGTATTTTTATATAACTAATTATTTATTTAGTATCGAAGTCCATAAAAATTAAGTCTTTTTTTACCATGATATGTAATGAACAACAATCTTTAATTTGTTTTGACAATTGAAAATGTTCAAATCACGTAGATAAATTATTTAACAAAATTGAAAATTTTCCTATAGTATAAAGTATCAAATCAAATCTAAATTATCAAAGGAGGCTTTGTACTTGGTTTGTTCTAGAAGTCTATTAAAAATGTCTTCACTTGATTCCTCTTCATGAGGTTCAGGAACATTCGATGCCTGTGCCCTTTGTCTTGACATGAAGAGTTTCATAGAGCGAGAACATTTACGTTTTCGATGAGTTCGTCCTTTATTCGGCATTATTAATAAAACCGTTTACAGTTGTCTACTAATGCAAAAAAAATACTGAATTTGTTATAATTTAAAATAATTATTCCATTACTACTCAACACTACACCACTATCTACACACAACTAAAGACTACTACACTACTCACAACGTGCTACAATATCGTGTCACTAATATTTGAATGAACAATCAATGTACCGCACACGACATGCTCTGTAGCACTTCAACACACCAACTAAATCAAAGATGGGGTGAAAAATGTAAACAAAGTGGGGAGTGGGGAAAATTCTGTATGGCGGCAACCTTCTTGGTGGGAAATCTTTAGGGGAGTTGAGCGTGCCAAATCATGCTATTGCTGGAAACCCAGCTACAGTAGTATTTTTAGGACTTGTAGTATGTTTTTGTTTTCATTGGAACACGTTAACATATACTGATCCATCAGTTTCAATTTATAATTGATTTGTGTAAAAACAAACAAGCTTTTTAGCAAATTGGCCTACATTCTTTATCAAAATATGCTTTATAATTAAAGGTTAAACTAATGAGTACTGACAAAATACAAGAATCTTTGTGACGCCAGAATAAATAGTCAAGCATACAAATACAAGTTCAGAATTTAATTAAGGCTTTTAAATCTGACAGCAGTGCCGAGGAAGCAAGGATACAAGTAGCGGGCAGCGGTGGCGTGCGGCAAAGCAGCTGGCGGCCGTGGTGAGAGCGGGGGCGGGGCTCCCCATCAGCGGAGGGGTAGCCGGCTGAGCTGTGTAGGCATTACAGCGGGAATATCTTTTGACTTAACAGCCTATAAATATTAATATTAAAAAATAAAATAAAACCCCTTTTATTCCTTAGACTTAACTACAAGGGATAACACATTTTTCTTATCAATTAACACATAATTTGTATTTTTTATTTTACAAATTATTCGGCACATAACATTTATTTTTATTTTTTTGATATATAAAATGTGTTAGCCCCTGTAGCATATTTTCATTGATTAACACACAACATTTCATATTCTTAAATTAAACCGTTTTTGAGATAAAGTCAAAAGAGTAAGCGCTAAATCGCCTACTTTGAAGACCTATAAACACAAAATTAGCATTAAATACCCCCGTCGCAGCAAACCTGCATACTCAGCGAATTTCCAATGCATATTAATTTATCTTAATACCACATAAAGCGACATACCAAGTTTCATCAATATACATTCATAAATAAACGATTTATGACTTTTTAATTATTCTCCATAAGAATAACATGGCGGCTGAGTATGCAGGTTTGCTGAAATAAGGAACACTAAAAATGTGCTTTTATGCAAATATCAATATAACTCAAGTAGGTAAAGCCACATACCAAGTTCTATTAATTTATGTTCATAATTAAAGGAGATAACACGTTAATTATTCTCCATAAGAATAACATGGGGCTGAGTATGCAGGTTTGCTGCTACGGGAACTATCGGCCAAAAAATGGGCTTTTGTGCAAATATCAATAGACCACAGTGAAATGAAGCAATATACCAAGTTTCGTCAGGATAAGTTGATAAATAAGCGAGATATACAATTTTTCTTATCCTCCATAAGAATAACATTGGACAACGTACTGTGTTTAGCACTTTCAATATCTCCGTAACCAATTGACGTTGAGCAATGATTAAAACATCAAATTGTGCGTCTTTTAGAGCTTATTCTAATGAGAAAAAATACAATTTTACTTTTTCAAAAATTTTATTTAAAAAACTCAAAAACCCCATTTTTGGGGTACAAAATCCCCCCAAAATACCCCTTCGGATAGCTCGATCCGTCTGGTTTTTGAACTTAAAGTCATAAATGCTGCTTTACACGTTTGTACCAAATTTCATCAAAATCGGACCTTTTTTACGAGAGTTATCGCACCCACGGACACACACACACACATATATATATATATATATATATATATATATATATATATATACAGTTTCGAACGAATGGTGTTTTTGGGGTCTGGGGACCTCAAAACGAAAAGTTATTATGGTCCCGGGCCTAGGTCTTACCATGCCGACTACGGTAATAGCTTCTTCCCTATAAGGGAAATTCGCTAAATTCCCTATAAGGGAAATTCGCTAAAAAATGTTAAAATATTTTTTCTTGTTAAGAAAAATCATCTCAAAAAATCGCACCTTAAAAAATTTGAAATTCCACCATGGCCAAAAATCATTGCACCACCTTAATTTTCCGCTGTCATAAACCTGAGGGGAAGGAGGGGGATTTTCCCTCTTTAGAAAATGACTCCAACATGGGGATTTTAGTGAACATTTATAAAGAAAAAATCAGTTTCAAAGATTATGGTTGTATATAGGATAGTATACTTAAAATTCTTGTCATAGTCTGTATAAAGTTGAAAGTAGTTTGATTTCTAGATGGTTAAAAGAGAGAAGTACGTGTTAGTTTGCTATCAGTAAACTCACATTACACATTACACATTTCTTATCTCCATTGTTACAGCAAACTTGTGTACTCGGCCGTAATGGTATTCTTATGGAGAATAAATAATACCCCCGTAGCAGCAAACCTGCGTACTCAGCGAATTTCCAATGGATATATATGTATCTTAACACCACATAAAGCCACATACCAAGTTTTATCATTATACATTCATAAATAAACGATTTATGACATTTTAATTATTCTCCATAAGAATAACATGGCGGCTGAGTATGCAGGTTTGCTGAAGGAAGGAACACAAAAATGGGGTTTTATACAAATATCAATATAACTCATTTAGGTAAAGCCACATACCAAATTTCATTAATTTATTTTCATAATTAAGGGAGATAACACGTTACTTATTCTCCATAAGAATAACATGGGGCTGAGTACGCAGGTTTGCTGCTAAGGGAGCCTTTGGTAAAAAAATGTTTTTTTGAGCAAATATCAATGGTCCACAACCAGATGAAGCCGTATACCAAGTTTCGTCAGTATACGTTCATAAATAAGCGAGATATAAAATTTTTCTTTTCCTCCATAAGAATAACATTAGACAACGTACTGTGTTTAGCACTTTCAATATCTCGGTAACCAACTGACGTAGAGAAATTATCAAAATACCAAATTGTGTATTTTTTACGCTGAATCCAATGGTAAAAACTAAAATTTGACTATTTCCAAAATTATATATACAAAATTCAAAAAACCCATTTTTGGGGTACAAAACCCCCCAAAATACCCCTTCGGATAGAGCGATTTGGCTGGTTTTCGAACTTAAAGTCATAAATGTTGCTTTACACGTGTATACCAAATTTCATCAAAATCGGATAATTTTTACGAGAGTTATCGTGCTCACGGACACATATATATATATATATATATATATATATATCTATATATATATATATAGATATATATATATATATATATATATATATATATATATATATATACAGTATCGAACGAATGGTGTTTTTGGGGTCTGGGGACCTCAAAACGAAAAGTTATCATGGTCCCGGGCCTAGGTCTTACCATGCCGACTATGGTAATAGCTTCTTCCCTATAGGGGAAATTCGCTAAAATGTTATCACTTATTTATTGATGTATTTATATGAGACTTGGTAAGACGTGGCTTTATGTGGTAATGTGAAACATGCTTTGGAAATTCGCTGAGTACGCTGTTTTGCTGCATCAGGGGTGTTTGGGTTAGTTTCCATAAGACATTCCCAAGGTGTATATTGTGTCTCCGCACACTTTAGACGAGCGAAGACGAATGCAAGAGTGTGGATAAGCAGTTTGCCTCTGTTCATGTCCTGTTTGCCTCTGTATATACAAGTAGAAGTGATACGTTCCCTTTGGGCCCTAAAAGTACGAAGGTCGAGTATGAAGGTCGAGTCACGTGACCTGGATTAAGTTTTGGATTAAAACGCATTCAAACCTAACTTAAGCTTTGTTTTTCTCGCCATTCAACTGTTTATATTGAAAAAAAAAAAAATTTTAAAACCGTTTTTAAAGTTATATTTAAAAAAATAACTGTTTTGAAAATGTTAATCTCTCGTAAACTTGATGTCATGTTTCGTCTTATCATTTGGTAAATTGATTTTTCCGTTATATATTACATACAGGGGTTTGTCAGATTTTAAAAGAGCATTTATATTGTTTGATGACATTCTCTCATTCCAACTTTCCGGTAAATTAAACTTTAAATGTTCACACTGCACAAGAACACGAGGCCCATAAGGAGTATAAATTCGTTCAATGCCTTTGATCAAATACCTTTTACAGTGTTCTAAATCACTTAGTTTTGATTCGCCCCCTTTGAATCAACAATATCACATACATTATCAACACATCTGGAACTATGGAGTAACGAATCGTTAGCCCACTCTTATCATCAATTTCACACAGTTTACATCGATAAACCGAGCATTTGACATTTAGAAAAAAATAAAATATACACTTATTCTTCAAAATTGTCTATAAATAGGACCCGGCAAAACGGCAGGGTTAAAATTTTAATTTTGTCATAGTTATAATGCATTTTAATATAATTCTTATTCACGTCGTAACTGAATCCCGTCTCCGATATCACGACCACGTAAGCCGTTGTACCCTGATCCGCAACCGTGATAAAGATCTAGTAAATTTTAATATTTTTTCAAAATTTACAGTTACAAGAATTAATTACCTATATTTTCGTTTACATAAGAGATGTTCACCTATATATTTCTTCCTATCTGATGCCAGCCCCAAGTTAGTTCTATGGAACCGAGGTTTGACCTCAGGCGTCTTTTCTGTCGTGACCTCATTACTCTCAACATCTTTGTCTGGCGATGTTACAGGTAACCCCATGCCTAACTTCTGTTTTGCCCACATCGCTGTTCCTGTAGCCAAAGCTAAAGGTCTCTCATAAAGACTGGCATCAGGTGCAATAACACGTTCAAATGCCTTATCCTCTAGTATTTTGTCTGCTTTCCATCTATCCTCTGCTCTTTTGTGTTTACTATACCATATATCGTGTTCTTTTGCTGCTTCATCAAGAGGATTTATACCTTTATCACCTCTAGCTAAGCGTTCTTGGAGTTTCGTCCCAGGTCCTAGAAAATTCATACCCGGCGCGTGAAGTTCAAAGGGCAATTTGTTGATAATATCGTTTAAAATTCCAGATCCTTCTATTATTTTCTCGGGTAAAGCAGCCAAACATCGTGCCAAATACATCGGGCCATCTGGAAGGTCGATCTGTTGTTCGAGAGTGTCCCTGATAAAATTAATAATATCAGTTGCGTATTCTTTGGTGTCATTTTTGTCATTTATTAAATCAATCACGTATTTCGCAGAAGGTTTCGGTAGAGCAAGCACACATCGCATAATGTACTTGTGCCCTTTTGGTTTTGCTATTAATTCTACCAATCGATCGTAAATAAATTGAACAATACTCAACTTTTCATTGTGGAAGTTGTTATTGCCAGCTCTCTCTTCTGCCTGTAGGAAATATAACCTTTTGATAAGGTCCGCATATTGTTTTATATATTTATATTCAACTGGATTGTTCGTTTCTTCCAGCAAACCGGATCCCACAGCTCTCACTAATTCAAGTGTTTTGCTATTTTTTAAGCCGCTTCCCGTTGGTTTTTCGCGTAAATTCTCCAATCGATGCTCCTCCCACATAGGTCTAATCATTTTTTTCCACTTGTGCCCTTGACTGGATTTGGGACGTCCCGATGAAGGATCATTGCTTTGAAAAATCGCACCAGTGTCGATTAAAATCTTTTTATAAGCATCTCTATCACTTTTCGTATATTGTTCACTCCCAACATCTCCAGACTGTGTTAAAAGTCTCCATAGGCCTGGAGTACCGCTATATTTTTGGTTTGTCTTGTCGATAATTATATCATCATTTGAAATAGTGACACTGGAATTTCCTACTTTGAGTTTTCGCTCTCCGATATCATAGTTAAGGCCAAATGTTCCATCGTTAGCTCTAGATAAATATTGTTTCGCCAAGGAGCCCAACTCAGTACCGCTTCTTTCAACGATAGCTTGAATCGATTTATCAAAACGCATATCGTCATCCTTGTCGGGCAACGGTGTAATGGTGGCCTCTACTATCGTTTCCTCTTCAAAAATACCCTTTTGTTGTGGTAAATTCTGTTCCGGGAACATTGTTTCTTTTCCAAAAACGTCTTGTTCTGGCAAATTTTCATCATTTCCCAGTATTATCGTTCCCTTTTCAAAGACTTTACGACTGTACTCATTGCACGAGGTCTAAATAAAATGGGTCTGTTTTGTTTATTTCGCAGTTCTTTTATCTCTTCTTCCTTCTTTTTTAATTCATTTGTCAGTTTTTCCAACGCATTGACAACTGGTTCGTGTTGCCTTTCGATCGCTCGTTTCTCATTGAATTCTCGAGTGCGATATTCTTCCGCTTCACCTATTAGCTTGTCTTGTAATTTATCTATTCGTTTTGCTTCTTCAACTGTTAAAGGTGTGTTATCGCGTTTTGGTAAAAGTATCATTTGATTTTTAATTTTTCCAGGTAATACAACTGGGTGTTTTCTGCGAAACTCTGCTTGCTCCTCCGCTTGCTCCCTTTGAATTCTCTTACTATCCTCACGCCACCGCTCTTGCATTTTTTCAATTCTTTTAGCCGCTTCGGGCGTCATTTCATCGGGCCAAATTTCATCAGCCAACTTATGTTTTTTAACTAAAGTGCTGACTATATCGCTACCACTAAAACTTCTTTTCACCATGTCTAAGTATAGATTTTGAAAGTTTTTATTTGTATATTTTTAACGAAATTTTATTTCACATTTAATAAATAAATTGGAAATTACAAGTTTAATAAATAATAATAATTAACGTCTAGACGTGCGTCAAACGATTCGTTATAAAGTGCGTCCGTACGAAACTCACGCAAGTCACGCGCGTCACGGTAAAACGACCAATATCAACGTGCATCAGACGAACGTCACGGTATAACGATCATCGTCAACGCGCATCCCAAATTAGGACGTGTTTATACTAGTCCCAAATTAGGACGTGTTTATACTAGTCCCAAATTAGAACGTGTTTATACTAGTCCCAAATTAGGACTGTTTATAAGGAAGTGCCGTCCTGGAATGGGACTAGGTTAAATATGCCCGTTTTGTAAATATTAAAAGAATGAAAAATATAATTTATTTTTATTTTTGCAATTGAACAGTCCTACTGTGGGACTACGCATCATCACCCTTTCTCTGCCGAATCGAAAATGAATACCATTCAGGTACAATTAAACTTTACAAACGCCGTAGCTAGCCCGGTTGCGGATCAGGGTACAACGGCTTACGTGGTCGTGATATCGGAGACGGGATTCAGTTACGACGTGAATAAGAATTATATTAAAATGCATTAAAACCATGAAAAAATTAAAATTTTAACCCCGCCGTTTTGCCGGGTCCTATTTATAGACAATTTTGAAGAATAAGTGTATATTTTATTTTTTTCTAAATGTCAAATGCTCGGTTTATTGATGTAAACTGTGTGAAATTGATGATAAGAGTGGGCTAACGATTCGTTACTCCATAGTTCCAGATGTGTTGATAATGTATGTGATATTGTTGATTCAAAGGGGGCGAATCAAAACTAAGTGATTTAGAACACTGTAAAAGGTATTTGATCAAAGGCATTGAACGAATTTATACTCCTTATGGGCCTCGTGTTCTTGTGCAGTGTGAACATTTAAAGTTTAATTTACCGGAAAGTTGGAATGAGAGAATGTCATCAAACAATATAAATGCTCTTTTAAAATCTGACAAACCCCTGTATGTAATATATAACGGAAAAATCAATTTACCAAATGATAAGACGAAACATGACATCAAGTTTACGAGAGATTAACATTTTCAAAACAGTTATTTTTTTAAATATAACTTTAAAAACGGTTTTAAAATTTATTTTTTTTCAATATAAACAGTTGAATGGCGAGAAAAACAAAGCTTAAGTTAGGTTTGAATGCGTTTTAATCCAAAACTTAATCCAGGTCACGTGACTCGACCTTCATACTCGACCTTCGTACTTTTAGGGCCCAAAGGGAACGTATCACTTCTACTTATACAGGTAAAATGACAGCTTTGGCTTGCTGTGCCCTCTAAGAATGTTGAATACAATTTTTTTTAGTTATTGGGCACCACCCACCTTAATATTCAAATGCAGTGTGGATCCTTAAAACCAAACACACATCACAAACTGGATCTCTCACTCACGTCCCGATGTGATTGTGATATGACTTTGGTTTTAAGGTTGACTAAGGATCCACACTGCATTTGAATATTAAGGAACCAATAACTCAAAAATAATTATAAACTACCCTACCAAATAACTTAGTCATGTAATTTCCATCAATGTTAAAAACAAATTGCCACTGGCATAAAAAGGGAAAAATAAATCAAATAGGCCAGAATGTGGAGGCGAATTTACAAATGGTTTTTATGATGAATCTCCCTAGCAACTCTTCTGATTACTTCCAATAATTCCGGCACATCATAATTCAATGATATCATGCTTAGTAAATTACCTTGCTTTTACTGGTGCTAACTTGCATTGTTAAGTTAGTAGCCAACAGTTTCACTGATAGGTATGAGGTTGTAAAATAATGTAAGCATAGCCATTACAGCAAAATAAAACAAATTTATTCAACCAGGATTATTAACAATATTTTGCAAGAACAATCACAAGTGATTAGATACACGACATGTTATTGTCACTAACGGAACTACGGACCTAACATAACTGTACCGGTAACTACAGTCTGCCTTAGCTTCTGTTGAAGGTACTGGTGCTTAAGGCTTGGCTTGGCAGTAGCTGAACAACTTAGAAAAATACCTCTTAGGCTTCGGCAAGGTCTACCTAAATAATTTGTAATGAAGAACTTGTTTCACTAGATCTAGTTCTACATAAAGTATTGAAATTAAATAGTTAATGGTTTAATTTGAGAACTAAGGCACCTTCATTATATATAGATGCAATTCACATAATCAAAATAGTCAGAATAAAGCAGAAGTCAACGAATTTCATTCATCATTACGATACAAAGGAATGTTTTTACTAATTTCAAGCTAGCTAAAGTTAGTTTTCGACACACTGACTGTAAGGGAACAATCACTAATAACAGATCATAACAAAAACATTTACAAGAGCATTTCTTTTGCCTTGCAAGCCCAGTTCTATTCAAGATTTGACAACATTTAAACATAACTTCAAAACAGTTGTACATTTAGTCTATGAGCAATTTAATTGATATCAAATGGAAAATAGACGGTTTAAAAATATATCCATTGTTAAGTTCTCAGCACCATAAAATATAATTCCCGCCTCCGGCCCAAACTTCACATTGACTCTACAATCTACATTATATTTACATCTTATTAGACTTTTCATCACGAAGAAAAAGTAATTGTGACCAAAAGGTGTTTGTTGAGAAACAGTAATTAAGTTGTTAATACTGAAATCTTTCAACATTACTGTAGTCAGTTCCCGAAGTTGAGACAAAAAACTTTCATTTGCCTCCCTAATTATGTCCACATTTTACTGGTATATTTTTTAGATGATGGTACAATTGTAGGCTAAACTGTTCAAATAGACCTCCACTCGAATCTTGTCTTATTAATATTTACAGAGGTTATGTACATGCATGCTTCTAAAAGTGTTAACATTTGTTTTTTCTTAAAATCATGAATTTATTAGAAAATGATAGCTTATTAATAAACTAAAGACAGTTAAAAAAGTGAGTTTTTATTATAAAAACCAAAATAATAAACACTGAATTTTCATTATCTTAAATCTTAGTAATTACAATATCAACTAGATTAATTAAATATTAGTCAACAAAGTTTATAAATATTTTTAGTGCATTGTTTTGTTACTTAACATAGAGATTTTACAGGGGTAGTAAAGCCTTAGAAATGTGGTATACCGATGTCTGCATCTTTCAAAATTCAGACAATTTCCGGTATCTAAATAGGTCTACTTAGATAATTGGATAAATATCAACTCCTTGATAAATGAATGTCATTCATCCCCATCAAACTTGACTATTTACTTTCAAGGTACTTTTCAACTATAAATCAAAGGATTGCCCTTGAAGAACTCAATCCACAGCAACATGAACTCAAGAACTCATTGACTTTTCATGAACATTACAAATGAGCCAATAATTTATGCGTGACCAAGAAAACTTTGATTGGAGGGGCAAAATGATAGTAATTTGTGATTAACGTGACTTCTTATACAGGGTGATTGATAAGTGTGCCAGCTGTTTTCTTAAAAAGTGTAAGAGCTATTAGAAAAAGTTAAAAATCAACTTCCCTGGATTTTTGGTTCTGAATGATTTTGTGATTTTGAAATTTTGATTTTATCCACGATTTTTCCAGTATGGTGGCCAACTTTAGTTTTTCTTATGAAATGCTCATAGTTTTATTATTGATAAGGTAGAAAATGTAATTTTAACAAGTTTTTATTCTTTGTATTTTTTCACTAATTGACTATGTTTGTAAAAAAATATCACCAAGCCTATTTTTATTACGAAGAATTAACTCCTATCTTCATCCTGATA
Organism: Allygus modestus; assembly: GCA_963675035.1. Taxonomy (NCBI): domain Eukaryota; kingdom Metazoa; phylum Arthropoda; class Insecta; order Hemiptera; family Cicadellidae; genus Allygus; species Allygus modestus. The sequence continues at coordinate 375,065,323 of OY776111.1, read as the reverse complement.
TGTTAATGAAAGTTTACTATGGCCTAGTGTACCCTTATCTTTCTTATGGCCTACTGTTATAGGGAAGTGCAGCCAAAACACACATGGACAGAGTTTTTATCCTCCAGAAAAAATCCTTAAGATTACTAGCTAAGGTGAATCCTAGAACATCATTAAAAATATATTTATTGAATTTAATGTTTTAACAGTTTATGCTTTGTATATTTTTCAAGTTATAATGCTATTGAAACTGGATAATAAATATATTTGTAAAAATAGTGATGTCCATGCTCATAATACAAGGAGAAAATTTGATTTTTATAGAGTCAATATAAAATTCAAAACAACAGAAAATAGTCCTTATGTTAAAGGTGCAATATTTTTTAATTCACTTCCTCAACACATAAAAATCTTAGATGGAAATAAGTTTAGGACAGAACTCAAGAGATATTTAATCATGAAGTGTCCTTATGATTTACAATTGTAGAAATATAAATCGCGTGTACTTTATAAATTTTATCTGTAGATATTTCATGTAAATATATTGTGTTGATATTTAGGCCTAATTTGATTTTTACTGTGACTGAAAAATGTATATAAATATGCACTGTGAAATAGATTAAGAACCTTTGACAATGTTTATGCATGTAATTACATGTTTCGAACAATAAAGAAATTTGAATTTGAATTTGAAACTAAACCGAACCGTTAAAGTGATTTTTATGGTGTTTACCAATCAGATTCTTGCTTTATGTGTAGTTCTGGAGGCTAAACAGTTAAGTTTAAGAAAAAACACCATGACTAAAAACGTTTTAAAATTACATTTTCTACTCCATTAATTAATAAAATTATAGGAAATTTTATTTAAAAACTCTTCCCGCCTTTTTTCCAATATGGCAACCAATTTAATTTCTTTTATATGAAATTTCCCTAATTTTATAAATTTGTGGGGTAGAAAATGTAATTTTAAAACGTTTATATTCTTGGCGTTTCTTAAACCTAAGTGTTTAGCCTCCAGAGTTACATATAAAGCGAGATACTCATTGCTAAACACCATAAAAATCACTTTAACGGTTAGGATTAGTGAAAAAATACAAAGAATGTTTTAAAATTACATTTTCTTCCTGATTCTATAATAAAACTAAGGGCATTTCATAAGAAAAACTTAAGTTGGTCGCCATATTAGAAAAATGGCGGATAAAATACAAATTTCAAACAAAATCACAAAATTATACAGAACCAAAAATCCAGGAACGTTGCTTTTAAATTTTTTTAATAGCTCTTATACTTTTCAAGAAAAACAGCTGGCACACTTATATTAATCACCCTGTATATAATAATAATAATTGTAATTGGGGGTGGGAGGCAACTATCTTTCTGTACCACCCATAAATTACACATGTAACGATTGCAACCAGACCGCTTAAAACTGTGAAAGTTGTGTGTCAATAGCTACACAGATTATCTAGTGGTAAAATATCAACGATGATCACAACCATATGGGTTATAGCTGGTCCCAACTGCATTGTGTCATATTGCTTCAATCATTCTCTTTTCCTAATGACTGAAATCACAATAAGTAACAGTTCTGACAACTGCAGCCATATCGAGTCACACTGCATCGAGTCAATGATCGAACAGCATTGGATTGTCGGAATTATTATATAAAGTCACAATCAAGTAGCATAACCAACATTTCTGGTTTCCTGAACATGTCCGTACAATAAAGTTTTATTCCTGGAAAATATAACTGCAGATTGATTCCTGACTTTCCTAGGTAATGTCGAGTCCTACGACCAACAAATCTTCAATGATCACTTGTTCAATACATTTTTTGGTGCAGAGCAATAATTAATTACATTTATTTCCTCAAAATAAAAACAAAGATCTCACAAACATTAAAAAATGTTACCAGTATGTGATTTTAAATTGATAAAAATACTACTAAATAACTCATAATATTTTGTTTAACTTTAAAACCATTAGTCATTTTAGTAATTTTCACATTTTACCCACCTCACCAGAATCACACCTCATCAACCGACCATATTACTCTATAAATGGAGTTTTGATCAAAATTATTTTCAATAACAAAATTGACTGGTGAAGATAATTTTTAAGTAAAAACGTCTGTGTTTTGTTACATCATTTTTTGTTTACTTTATACAACAATTATAATACTTTATACAATGATAAAATGTTTTGACTGGGAAGAAAAAAGTCCAAAATGACTGGTGGTACTGTTGAATTAAGTTTAAATATGTTTTAAACTTAAACAAAATTATTTTTACAATTCCTGTTTATTAACTCTTAAAAATATAACAATACAAAATTACAGTATAAATAAAAAAAACGATAGGTTCAAGAAGCTAAGCACTATTCGTATGAGTTAACACATAAATAATCAGAGAACACTCCTTTTAACAAGCTCAACCTAATATGACTTAAGACTACGGTACCGATATACATTGATATATAAATAAATTAAGTCACAGTGAACTGCATGGATAAGTCTAATAGGAGAGTTTTTAAACACCAGACTGTAATATTCAGGTTGTCTCAGCACAGCAGGTCATGTGGCTGCTAACCTATCTTATGACTTGAAAGTCTAAATTAATATAAATAATTCTTAAATAAGTTTGCCCAGTTTTGAAGTGACAAATTGTTACTATTCCTACGCTCAAAAACAGTACATGCCATTTTGCTCGCATCATTAATCATAAAATACTGGTTAACAATTCACACCAGTAAATCCTTCATCTCTAAGGTAGATTAATGCAATAACAAATGTCAGCCAAGTCCAGTTTCAAACCATAGCAAAATGTTGCTTGGGATTTATTCATGTTGTAAGCAGATTTTTTAACTTAAGAGATTTCAATAATAATGCAACTGATCTTGCTTTTGAAATTCTCTAAATAACCAAGTATTTTAAGTTATGTCATCAATTATGGAATACAAAATATATATTGTCATACAATACATTAACAAATCTGGTGTGTAAAAATGGTCAGTAGGTAGATTTATCTTGGCCAACATTTTTTTCTTATAAAGTCTTATTTTTTACATCCAGAAGACCAGGTCGAGGTTGAAAACTCAATTTCTCAGACCCTTGAAAAAAATAGTCTCACAAATAAAAAGATCATCAGTGCTCAGACTATACTGCGCATCAAACTCTATAATCCCGTGACCACGTGTGTTTGAAAAATTGCCATTATAACCCAATAAAATACACAGTTTCATTTTAAATAAACAATTATAAATACTAAAAACATAAACCAAAAAATAACGTAACAAACCCATTGACATAAACTCGCACCCAATGGTTTAGACCCCCCGCTAAAAATTAATACAGCTATCCAGGTCAGTTAGTTCAATAAAAAGCAAAACATAGAAAATAGTAAGAATTAAAGTTTGTTAAGAGTTTTAAATTGAACCAATGCTTACCTGCAACACTAAAATAACATAAAAAACTGTGGTGTGTGTGGTATACACTGGAAAATCACATAACAAATATATAGTGGTATAAAATAATATAAATTACCTACCAACTTATTTAAAATCATCTTACTAATGTGTATTGCAACACCCTTAACTTATACTAATTTTTTAATTATAATTTTTTCCCAGGTAATTATAAATTTTACTGGGCAACAATTTTTAAATACATTTATTTTTTTTGAGGCCAGCTGAACGTTTGCTTGCTGCAAGACATATTCGTAGGTACATAACATAATTATTTTCTGTACGGTATTATTATCTGTTATATACATTGAAATATCAAATTCAAGAAAATGCAGTGATGGGACAACCCATCAGTAGAGTGTTTTGCTACTTGTAACACACAGTTGGCCTTGCCTAAGATTGATTTTCAAAATCCAGCTATTTGATGTTATATTGTTAATAGAATTTATCAATTTTTGTTTGGCAAGTTCATACCTCTAAAACTATTAACTTGCATAAATAAATTGTATCAATTAAATCTGTTACTCTCTACATGTGACTTTTGGGGGTTTGAAAAACATCCACCTTCAGGGTTCTACCCCATGGGCTTTTAAAGTTCCAGTGCTATTTGCCTAAATTAATTTTTCTTATATATTAATAATCAATTCATTAAAAAAATAAACTTGTTTGTGATCCATAAAAACAATTTATCGGCATAGACGACAGACTCACAAGCTCTACAAAAATAAATTCAGAAAATACCAGTTTTAACTTGTTATTTGAGTTCACTATTTCATTTCATTAAATAATTTGATGAGTTTATCATTGAAGATAGGGCAGAAAATTATATATATATATATATATATATATTTTGTGGCTTAGTATTAAACAACAAATATAAAAAGATAAAAGAGACAAGGTATTACTTGATTTTCAACAAACGACACATCAGAATCAGGTTATTTAGGATAGGCAAAGATTTATAAGGAATTAAAACTTTGATTCCACAGTTTGTAATAATATATTAATCCAATACCATTAAAATCTTAAACAAATTTAACAATAAAGAGATGATGTTCTTTAAAATTATTAGTAAATAAATTAGTATAAATCAATGTGTAAACAAGAGAGAATAAATAAATTTTGGTTAAAATAAAATCTGCAACCATATATTGGAAGAGATGTTTCTATAATAAAGTGTGCTGTTATGGTAGCAAGGAATGTGAAAATGGAGTGAGTGTATAAAAAACCCACACAATATCTTGAATTTTATCAATATTGCAGTAAAAATCACAGTGTTTTAATCAGTGATATTTCATTAAAATGCACAATTTAAAATATATGTCCACACTTTATCTATATCCAAAAAATAACAAATTCCAGAATAATGTTGCTATCTTTCCCATGTATGGAGATACCTGTAAAAACAAAGGCAAATTTAGAAGAGGTATTTATAGTACTGATATGTTCTTCTCGTCTAACACAGAGAACAAAATATCCAGGATTATTTTGAAACTTAACCATAATCATACACAGCGTGAAACTACCTGCATTTGGGGGGTACCTCTATCTCTACAAATTTGATTAACTAAATTGATATTTAACCCTCCGCCTGGCATTCGTCTCTTAGAGACGAATGCAAAGTGTTTTCTATACTGACAATCGTCTCCCCGAGATGATTTGGGTCTTTTTCTTCATCTGCGCAAAAAGCATTGAAAAAGCGCCTTGAATGGGATAATTGTTATATCAATCGAAAGATAACATTCTGAACTTTCATTTTATTACATAAATGAAGCTTATAGCAGCAGTAGGTCAATGTAATCGAGAGTTACATTTGAATGAAAATTTCGCAAGAAGTCAATTCCGCCATGTACTTGTTGAGAAATCTCCAAACATCGTAAGTTTCCAAAAATCATAGTAAGGTCAATTTAGTTTCTAGCCAGAAATGAGTGGTAACACTGAAATCAGCGAGAAATTCCCGTTCTGGTGATATTCAGTATAATGTTGAGTTATATTCATACATACTTGTGGAAAAGTTATAAAATCGTCTTATTTTACGTCTTCAACAAATGGCAACTTTATCTCTACGAGACGATATGCAAAACACATATACGTAGTGTAAATTCACATTACATGTACGTTCTTATATCAATTTAAAGAGGAAAGAACACTGAATATTTTCCATAAGATTGGCAGCCTGTCTCACCAATCGGAAAACTAGCATGACGTAAGATGTCTGTTATTGTTTGGCTCATTGTAAGTGAATTTATAATCTAAGTTTTTGCTGTAAATTCACGGTGTTTCTGTGAAATATGTGCAGTGAAGTGTAATAAATGTATGTGAAGTGAAGTGTGTGTTAGTATTTATGTATAACAATTACTAAAAGTGATAAATTATGCAGTGTGAATCATAGGCCTTGGCCTGTAACTGCTGTCTCACAAATACAACTTGTCTCAAAAACGCGATAACAATTTTATTTATACCTTTTTATTCATAACTATATAAAAAACAAAAAACAAAAACAAAAACTATTAATTTCTCACTTTCAAGGCAAAGCTCAGCTAACACAAATATTTTCATGAATGAAATTTTATTAAGTGAAGTTAAAACAGTAAAGTTTCTTGGACTGAATATTGATGATAGATTTAATTGGGATTGCCATGTTAATTCTGTTTGTAAAAAGGTATCTTCAGGCCTGTATGTGTTGAGGCAAATGTATAAATTTAGCAGTTTCAAAACTTTAAAAGTAATTTACCATGCACTGATTGAATAGCATATTTCTTTTGGGTTATGCCTATATGGGAGTGCATCAGTTAATAATTTGAATAGTATATTGATATTACAGAAAAAAGCACTTTGTATCATGTTAAAATTAAAACCAAAAGAATCTGTTAAAGAACACTTTAAAGAAACAGGAATTATGACTGTGCACAGTTTATATATTTTTCAATTAATTCTTCATGTTAAATCAAAATTAGGAACAATGCCAACATTGAATTCTTTTCATAACTATTCAACCAGGAAAGGTAATCAGCTGGCTTACAATAGGCATAATTTGTCAATGTACAAGAAAATACCCTCTTATAATGGAGTTCAATTTTTTAACAAATTACCCTCAGGTATTAAAAATATTGCTGGCTTTAATTTATTTAAAAAACATCTGAAAACATTTCTTATCAATAGACCACTGTATAAGACAGAAGAATTTTTTACTTATCTTTAGAACATTGATCAAATGGAATGAGTTTGTAAGTTAGTTTTGAGGTAAAAATTATGTTTTGGTTAGTTAGGTAGTTGTTTATAGGTACTGTATTACTGTATATTGTTGACACCATTCTGTACTATTATGTGCATTTTTGGAATAAAGTTATTTTGATTGATTGATTGATATATATTTTCTAGTAGGGAAATAACTACTGAATCATATTACATAGCTCATTTGAGAGCATTAGGTGTTATAAAAATATTATCTCACTTTAAATAAAAACAATTTTGTTTTCGACAAAATAATTTTGCAATTTCATAATAGTAATGTTTTGAAAAACAACTTTTAGACTATTCATTCTTATATTATTGTCTTTATAACTTTAAAACCCGCAAATAAAATAAGGTTTTATTATATTTATATATTGTTTGAGGTTTTATTTTGGCATACAAAACTGGGTACGTACAAATAGCTGTTTTGCAATTTTCCCACTTTGTCCAATATAGTGGGAAAAATGCAAAACAGCTATTTGTACTTACCCAGTTTTGTATGCCAAAAGAAAACCTCAAACAATATATAAATATAATAAAATATATATATTTATATGTAGGGAATTAGATAAGCATTTGGTACATTTATCAATTTTACCTGAAAAATTTGGTTTGCTTACAGTATGGTTTTACTTTCAAGATTTAAAAAAAGAATTCCAATTTTTTTTAAATTCTCCTGTCTTTTGTGAACCAAAGAAATATGCACATTGATATGTTTACTGCAAAATTGGAATTAATACAAATTTTTTTAAATAGCATGTAAAATCGCCAAAATGGTCCTGCCACTACAGAAAACACTGCAAAAATTTGGCCGCCAGGCGGAGGGTTAAAACCAAATTTATAGATCAGCAATCCTAAAAAAGAAGGAAATTCCAATCAAAATAAACACGACGATGTATAACAGATTTCAGGACATTTAGAATAACATTACCCAAGAAATATAAAATTAGAGTTTTGTCTGCACATTGCTTGGAATTATGAAATAATTGCATATTTTAACGTTTTATATCCTATGGAAGCCAAGACATGTCTATGTAAATAAAATCAGAGTACGTGTTCTTTTAAAATGCTGAGTTCTGGATTTACCCACTAGGCTCCTTGAAAATTTAAGGTATCTCCCACCTTTCCTTTATAGAAAATAAGTTTTTATATTAGTAACATATCAACTTAATTAGCACATAATCCTTACATAAATGTGATAAATGTCTTATCTAAATTTCTGTCTGTCTGTAAGAAACGCTCAAGGACGGGTTTTTGTTTGCTTTTCACGGCACGGAAAAACAGGTGCACTGACTTTGATGAAACTTTGTTACTTTGTTCTATACATGCTTGGGAAGGTTTTAGGTAGGGGTGTGCGAGTACTCGAAACTTTGAGTTTTCGGCCGAGTATTTCAATACTTGAACTCGACTCAAAGTTTTGAAAAATACTCGAAAGTTCGAGCGAGTATTTCCTGCCGATTTCCGGACGATCGCTAACGATTATGACTGGCCAAATCGCATAGTAACGGCAAAAGGCGATCGTATCACGTAAAATTGGCTGAAAATGACAATGGGACCACATAATTTCGGCCGTAAGTGACTCAGACAACGTATATCGGTCAAAAACGATTACTGGATCACGTAAATCAGGTTGAAAATGAGGACGGTATGGATAAAACTGGCAAAAGAGGCGACCGAGCCACTTCATATCGGCCGTAACTAACGATTTCGTCATCTAATATTGATTATAAGCGATGTCTGGACCAGGTGAACTTGGCCAAATGAAAACCGGACCTTGTTTTATTGGCGGGAAATGAATGTCAAACCGTGTTTTGTTTGTCAATACGTAATCCAGTTTGATTGTACTAGCCAAAACTTTGTATTACTTCTCATGCATTAGTTTGAAGTAGGGGTGTGCGAGTACTCGAAACTTCCGAGTTTTCGGTTAATACTCGAACTCGACTAGAAGTTTTGAAAAATACTCGAAAGTTCGAGCGAGTATTTCAGGTCGATTTTCAGACGATCACTAACGATTGCGACTGGCCAAAACGCGTAGTAACGGCTGCAAAAGGCGATTGCATCATGTAAAATGGGCCGAAACTGACGATCGCTAACGATATCGACCGGCCAAAACGTGTAGTAACGACCGCAAAAGGCGATCTCATCACGTAAAATCGGCCGAAAATGACGATCGGACCGCGTAATTTCGGTCGTAAATGATGACGGAAACCATAATATCGGCCAAAAATTACGACTGGATCACGTCCTTATGGCCGAAAATGATGACGGTATACATAATTTCGGCAAAAGTGGCGACCGGACCACTTAATATCGGCCTTAATTAACGATTTCGTCACCTAATATTGATTATAAACGGTGTCTGGACCAGATGATATTGGCCAAATGACAACCGGACCGTGTTTCATTGGCCGGAAACGAAAATAATTATACCGTGTTTTGTTTGCCAATACGTAATCCAGTTTGATTTTACTGGCCAAAACTTTGTATTGCTACTCATGTATTAGTTAGAAACCATGTTTAGCTAATCAAATCTAGGGTGGTATCAAAATCCTATTACACTATTTTAAACTACCAACTGATGGTAAATACTTGCTCGAAAATACTCAAAACTCGATAATAATTGACACTACTTGACTCGATTCAAAAAATCACTACTCGCACACCCCTAGTTTGAAGCCATGTTTAGATTATCAAATCTGTAGTAGTATCCAAATCCCTATACACTATTTGAAACTATCAACTAAAGGCAAATACTTGCTCAAAAATACTCGAAACTCAAAAATAATTGGCTCTACTCGTCTTGATTAAAAAATTACTACTCACACACCCCTAGTTTTAGGCTACTTTAAACTGTCATGCGCCTTTTGGAAAACAATTGGCGGCCGCTCAAAAACGTGTTTTCGTGCAGTTTTGGTAGTGTTTTTTTGAATTTCCCAAGGAAACGGGTGAACTGATTTCGATGAAACTTTTTTCTATGCTTTTGCGTGCGTTAGAAGATTATAGGCTACTTCAACATTTTGAATTCATTTCAGGGCTACAACCCAAGGGATTTTCAAGATACCTTGTTATTCTTATGACCAAAGCATTTATTTATACTGAACCAGATGATGAATTGAGAATATTTATTCCATAAACAGCTGTTGTAATTCTCATTTATAATGTTCGGAGAAGGTTGGTAATAAATAACAGAAGTATACAGAGTGAACATGTATTCTAAATCTATATTTTTCAGACTCATTCAATTAACAAGCACCTGAAGCACCTATTATTTGGCTAGGTGCTTTTATGTTCAGCATTGAACTAAAAGGAGTGTTTTTGTTTTTATCATGCAAAGGGAGCTCAAAATATTAACAAATAGTAATTGACATTATCCAAATAACAATATTTTGAATTATTAGCCACAATAAACTCTACAGACATTTTCCACAGTTCCACTCTTGACATGATGAGTAAATAATTTATAACTAAAAATGTTTACATCATCCACACTTTTTGTTCCTTCTTTTACATTACAGAGCAATATTAAATTCCTGACTGGTACAACTGACAGAAAGAGAGTAGGGAAGGAAAAAAGATAGATAGAAGTGGGTCACAGTTCACAAAGATAAAACTTATAGAAGCTTACACCATTTCTCAGGCGCATCCAAAGATTTCCCCATGTTTACCTTATAGGAAAAAGCGTTTTTAACTTTTTAACAGATCAATTTTGTTTTTACCAATGAGTCCAGCTCTAATAAAACAAAATCTTGTCATTTAAAAATCTGATCAAATGCATATTTGGTCAATCAGATGCAGTGTCATTCAAAGTGCTAAATAACGTTGTCCAACGTTATTCTTATGGAAAATAAATCAAATGTTACATCTCGCTTATATATAAATAAATGCTTCATATTGTAGTGAGATACATAAATAAGCACTGGAAACTCGTCGAGTCCACAGGTTTGCTGTGATGGGGGGTGTTTATTTGTAGACAATGTATATTACCAGCTAAACTCTTGCAGATGAGCTCAAGGCTTAGTATCAAGCCAGTAATGCTAAAATAAAGTTCCAATGTTGTACACCTTACATCTAGCTTACTTTTATGAAAAGTGCACCAAGTATAAAATAGTTTGAAAGCAATTTAAGAATATTTTTTAAAATTTACCTATAATTTTATTTGGATACTCTATAAAAATATACATGAGTACTGTGAGTACCGGCTATACGAGAGAGAAGCCCTGGGTCTGTTGTATGGCCTGCAACAGCTTGTAGCGCAGACGCTCCTTGGTGCGATACCTGCCAACACCACACAAATGTAAATACATGTTCAACAAATCAGCTGATTGGATAAATTACATCCAAAGTTGGAATTGTATAATTGAACTCTTGGGGGCCCAATAGACTTAAAGATACATCAAGACTTTATTATAAATTCATAACGCCTGAGCGAGGAGTAAAATTGTTACCGAGTTTGCCATTAGCACACTGTGAACTAGGAATGTGCATATTTATGTAAGGATTATGTGCTAGTTAAGTTTATATGTTACTAATATAAAAACTTATTTTCTATAAAGGAAAGGTTGAAGATACAGTCAACTCCTGATTATACGAGAGCGGGTTAATCGGGTTGCGGTTTAACCAGGGTTACGATAGGTTTTTAAAAATTTGTTTATCTATCCCCTTCTAAATATAAATAGAACAATAATAACAATTTATTTGGCTAAATTACCCCCAGAATCGTATTTAATTTACTTTATTTATCAGAATAAATACTATACAAACAATTTAGTAAACTCAACATAATCTCAGAGTCTGTCATCTCGCTAAAGAGCCGTGGGCGCATGATGGGGAGCGATGACCTTGACACTGCTCTAGGCAGTGTGGACGTCCATGGGGATTGGTGGGCGGAGTGGTCAGACGCGGACGTCTAAAAATAGAATCTTCCCAAAACAATCATCCTTCCCGCCGCTGTTCAGCCTCACGGGGTTTTCCCCCAGTGCGGAATTAATTAGCATACTGTTCGGTGTAGTTTAGAGAGTTCGATGTTTAGAGATCTTTAACCTATTAAATATCATTTGGCGTTTTGGATAGTATTTACTGCTATCAGCCGTTGCTAGTATTAACATTAACTAGGGATGAGTCGATTCCAATTTTTGAGAAAGCGGGTAATTTGAATAGAAAGAAATGAAATGTCGGGAAAGAGGGAAATCAACATAGAAAAGTTTGAATAGTTGGGAAAATAATAAAACTGATAAACAGTGATTGTATTATCCATTATCTTTTGAACCAAAATTCGCACATCTTTGATTGACATTTTATTTTATTTTTGGTATCAGACGAAAAAAAAATGAGCCGTCATTTGTCTTTGTTCGACAATTAGTTTCGGTTTTAGCATTTTGAACTAGAAATTCCTTATCTCTTGAATAAATTACCGGGTCCCTCGACCGGAAGGCAAACAATAGACCAGCAATTAAGAATGGGACAAAAAATATAGGGTCGCTTGGCGACTCGGGACACTAGCTTTGTTTCCTTATCTGTTTTCCTCATTCACGTACTTCCATAAATAGAACTCCTGTCAATTCTCCTTTCGTGTTAGATGACAGTTATTTTGGGACTGGAAAGAAAGTGATTAGTTGTCGGAAGGAGTCTTATTTCAACCACTTATTTTGTTAAACGTTGTTTAATCGGTGGAACCAGAATCGACAATTGGAATCCTCATCCAATCGGGAGGTGAGAGGTCAGCGAAAGCGCCTCAGGGAGGGGGAAGGGTCCTCACTCCAAGACCGCTGTGACTCGGTTGCCCTTCTGGCGACTGTACTGTGATCTCTAATCACAGCCTTCTAGGGGTACCTCTGTTTTTCACAAAAGGCGGCGGATCTAGACTTGGCGGTCGATAAACTGCCCATGAGTTTGGGGAGCAGCTGCTCACGTAGGGTGCTGGGGCGGAGGTGAAGGGCACCAGAATGGCCTGGCACTTATTAGCAAAGGGCTGAGTCAAGGTATTGGCTGAAAGGTCTCTGCACTGCCACCTGGAACTGGTATGTAAGCAGCAGTTCCAGTACTGACCTGGGGACGAGTGTAGGAGTTCAACTCCGAAAAGGGCCCAGTATCGGACATTGGTGGGCGGAGTGACATTCACGGAATGGCCGCCAAACTGCAAACTTGAGGAGAAGGGGTTTCAGACACCATGGCTGTCGGTAAACATTCGGAACTACCCCAGGTGGGTCGGCGTCTCGGCGCTCAATCCCACCCCCCCTCTCAGGGGGGCTTGCCCACGGATTCTGGGGAGGGCAACCAGCAGCTTGTCACTAATGAAACCTGAGTTGTTTCAGTTGCTAGTGGAGGAGGGGCGGCTTTCTCCGGTGGGGATCTGACAGAGACCCCTCGAGGGGGGCTTGCCCACGGATTCTGGGGAGGGCAACCAGCAGCTTGTCACTAATGAAACCTGAGTTGTTTCAGTTGCTAGTGGAGGAGGGGCGGCTTTCTCCGGTGGGGATCTGACAGAGACCCCTCGGAGCGCCCCTTCAACGACAATGGACATGGATCTGCTAGAGGAGGCTCATAGGGTCGTCCAGGCAGAGACGGAATCTTCTTCCGACCAGGATACTCTGGAAACCAATGTCAATGTTGTTTCAGGCGATATTCTTGACAACGCCTACTACTTCTCTCTTCCCAAGGAGGAGCGCTGTCGCTTGAACTCGGAGCGACAGCGTCTCAGGAAGGCGAAAAAGATGGCTGAAGGAAACTGGCTCCCAATGAGTGAGTACCGGAAGCTCAGGCCTAAGAGAAAGAGGTCTGATGGCACCCCCAGTCCGGCAGGCGAGGGTAATTTTCAGGGTGTCTCGCCCTTGCGTAGAGTCACGGGCTCTGAGCATAGGAGCGGGACCCCTGTGAAGAGGCCTCGTCGCTGGGACGTCCGCCCTCCCGGGAGCACTGACCAGGTTGCTCCTGCGGGCGGTTCGGGTACTTTGGGGCTGACATTCAAGGAGCAACTCACCTCCAGCAAGTTGACGATTGTTCCTTCGGAGTTTCCTGACATCAGACTAACTAGGATGATTGTCGTTTGTTAAGGGGCAAGCTCTTGACGTCTATCAGGTCTAATGATGGCGCAGTGGGTCCTCTTCAATTTCACGAGGTTTTCTTGGAGCAAGGAGCTCTCGTCATTGTGTGTGGGAATGATGTAACCAATGCTTGGGTCAAACAGGTCTTCAACGAGGTGGAGTACCGTGAGGGGGCTAAGGTGGTTGTGGGGGACTACAAGGATCTCCTGCGTACTGTCAAGGTCCTCTTGCGGGTGGACGCCTTGGATCTCCCTTTGGATGTGAGCCCAAAGGAAACCCTTCACCTGATTGGTGAACAAAATTCTGGAGTTGACACATCTGTGTGGAGAGTTGTCAGTTGCAGGAAGGAGGAGTTTAGCCAGACCCTGGTTCTAGCGATAGATGAACCAAGTGCTCAGGTTCTAAAGGATAGAGGATGGCAGATCTTCCTAGGGTTATCGAGGGCATCTTTCAGAGTGCTTTCGTGGGCAAACAAGCCTCTCCCTGGCGATGATCAGCCTCGTCCAGACGAACCTACAACATAGTAAGGCAGCTATGGCTGTTTTTACTGTGACCACGGCTAACAGGGCCGTGGATGTCGCACTGATCCAAGAACCGTGGGTCAGGAATGGTAGAATTGCAGGTTTAGGTGCGTTTGGTGGCCGAACCATTTGTGGCAGTTCTGCAAACACAAGAGCCTGCATTTGGGTCAGAAATGGACTTGCTTGCTCTTCGGTTCTTGAATACTGTTCCAGGGATATCGCCACAGTGAGGGTGGTGTGTGGATATTCTGGAAGACCAATCCTGCTGGCATCAGTTTACATGCCGGGTGACTCCGAATTGGTGCCACCGGTGGAGATGAAAGGGCTGGTGGACCATGCGGTCTCCTCAGGGATCGAGCTGCTGGTCGGGTGCGACTCTAACTCCCACAACTCTGTGTGGGGGGGTGCACGGACACAAATACTAGAGGTAGGACACTTCTAGACTACATTGCATCCAGTGGGTTGTTGATTGCCAATATTGGTTCTGAACCAACTTTTCAGAGTCGCATTGGTCAGTCGGTCATAGATCTCACACTGGTTTCGGAGGGGCTACAGGAGAGGATACTGGGTTGGCAGGTATCACTGGAGCCCTCTCTGTCTGATCATAGGCACATCCTCTTCAAAGTTGGTGACTTTTTTCCTGAATTTCTCTCATTCAGGAATCCGAGGAGGCGGATTGGACCTCCTTCAATGACAAACTGAGGGTAAGATTGGATCCTCAGACCTCTCGGATCAGGGATACTGCTGAGCTTGATCGAGTCGCGGTCCTCCTCGGTGGGGCGATTGTCTCCTCCTTTGAGGAGTGCTGTCAGCTATCGGGATTGAGGCGCTGCAAGGGGTTGAGTTGGTGGAACTCTGAGCTCGCCAGTCTGTGGAGAAGGGTAAGAGCTCTTTTCAGGAGGACAAAATTCCGGAACAACTGGGACCGGGATCGATATCACGGGATGTCAACCAAATACAATGTTGCTGTCAGGAGGGCTAAAAGGCGGTCCTGGAACAGTTTTTGCAACAATGTGGGAGATCTCTAGGCTCTACAAAATAATGGTAAGGGATAGATCTTTTGAGTTGGGCTCTCTTGAGGGGCCTGATGGGGTGATGGTCCATTATCCGCAGGAGGTGTTAAGGCTCATGGCCAGCGTGCACTTTCCTGGTAGCTACTTGCTTCAGCAACCTGATATTGGGGAGGACTCTCGGGCGGCTGGCCGGGCCTGCGCGACGCGTTGGGCTACGGCCGGTCGGATTGTGAGTCTCAGCAAAATCAGGTGGGCTGTCAACTCTCTCAGTCCATATAAGGCGCTGGGTCCGGATGATGTTAGGTCGGTGTGTCTTCAACATGGTCTTGAAATACTACTCCCAGTTCTCTGTGGGTTGTTCAGAGCAAGTCTGGCTCTCGGACATTTTCCCTCTCCCTGGTGTTCCTCGAGAATTGTTTTTATTCCTAAGCCCGGTAAGGATAGGTATACGGACCCTAAGTCCTTCCGACCCCTCTCCCTGACATCTTTCCTGTTGAAGACGTTGGAGAAATGAGTGTTAAGGCACACTTGGGACACACCTTGCGGATATCGCCTATTCATTGCAACCAGCATGCCTACATTCAAGGTAGATCATGTGACTCTGCCTTGCATCACCTTGTGGGCAGGATAGAGAAGGCCATAGGCTGTAAGGAGGTCGCAGTGGGTGCTTTTCTTGACATCCAGGGGGCCTTTGACAACACTGCAACAGAGGCAGTTTTTGCGTGCCGTTAGGGTGCGGGGCCTGGGTGAGGTGATCTGTAGGTGGATCGAGGCTCTCCTTCGAGGTAGGAGGGCTAAGCTTTCGTTTCACGGTGAGACGGTCGAGGTAAGGACGACCAGAGGCTGTCCTCAGAAGGGAGTTTTGTCCCCCCTGTTGTGGAACTTGGTTGTTGATGATCTTATCTGGAGACTCAATGACAGCGGCATTTTTGCCCAAGGGTACGCTGATGACATCGCTATCCTGGTGATGGATAAGTTCAATAACACGGTCAAAAACCTCATGAATTCTGCATTGAGGGTGGTGGGCTGTTGGTGTGGAGAGGTTGACCTCTCCGTCAACCCTTCAAAGGTTGTTGTGGTTCCCTTCACGAGGAGAAGGAACATTGTGGGGATCGGGCCATTTAGGTTTCAGGGGTCCACCATTGTTCCTCAGGACCAGGTGAAGTATCTAGGGGTCATTCTGGACAGGACCCTTCAATGGGGGCCGCAGTTGCAAAGGGTCATTGATCGAGGCAAGTGGTCCCTATTTGCTTGCAGGTGGATGATAGGATCGACCTGGGGGCTCAAGCCCAAATGCATGGGCTTTATGTTGCAGTAGTAAGACCGGCGATGACGTTCGGATCCATCGTTTGGTGGACGAAGCTGGAAGCTGGCGTGGCGATGCGGAGGCTTGCGGGCGTTCAAAGGCTCGCAGGCCTACTCGTCACTGGAGCTCTCAGTAGCAGCCCGGGTGTCACTTTGGAGTGTCTCCTTGATCTTTTGCCCATAGACATTCATATCACGATGGTGGCTAGAATGGGTGCGTACCGTCTCCAGTGTGAGAATCTCTGGGTGTTGCCGGGCGAACCACTTGGCCATACAAAGATCATTCAGGTGAGGTCTTGGACATGCCCTCTGATCATCTTCCCACAACTTTTTATATTCATCATTTTATAATTATATCATCATTTGAAATAGTGACACTGGAATTTCCTACTTCAAGTTTTTGCTCTCCAATATCATAGTCAAGACCAAATGTTCTATCGTTAGCTCTGGATAAATATTGTCTCGCCAAGGTGCCCACCTCAGTACCGCTTCTTTCAACGATAGCTTGAATCGATTTATCAAAACGCATATCGTCATCCTTGTCGGGCAACGGTGTGCTAGCGGCCTCTAATATCGTTTCCTCTTCAAAAATACCCTTTTGTTGTGGTAAATTCTGTTCTGGAATCATTGTTTCTTTTTCGAAAACGTCTTGTTCTGGCAAATTTTCATCATTTCCCGGCATTATTGTACATTTTTCAAAGACTTTACGACTGGGTGTACTCATTGCACGCAGTCTAAATAAAATGGCTCTGTTCTGTTTACTTCGCAGTTCTTTTATCTCTTCATCTTTCTTTTTTAATTCATTTGTCAGTTTTTCCAACGCTTTGACAACTGGTTCGTGTTGCCTTTCGATCTCTCGTTTCTCATTGAATTCTCGAGTGCGATATTCTTTCGCTTCAGCTATTAGCTTGTCTTGTAATTTATCTATTCGGTTTGCTTCTTTAACTGATATAGGTGTGTTAACGCGTTTTGGCAAAAGTATCATTTCATTTTTAAATTTTACCGGTAATACAACTGGGTGTTTTCTACGAAACTCTTCCCTCTCCTCCGCTTGCTCCCTTTGAATTCTCTTACTTTCCTCACGCCACCGCTCTTGCATATTTCAATTCTTTTAGCCGCTTCAGTTGTCATTACATCAGGCCAAATTTCATCTGTCATTTTGTGTTTTTTAACTAAAGTATTGACTATATCGCTATCACTAATACTTCTTTTCACCATGTCTAAATATAGATTTTGAATGTTTTTATCTCTTTTAACAAAAGATATACTTCACTTTTAATAAATATAATTGGAAATTACAAGCTTAATAAATAATAACAATGAGCGTCTAGACGTGTGTCAAACGATTCGTTATAAAGTGCGTCCGTACGAAACTCACGCAAGTCACGGTATAGCGACCATCGTCGACGCTCGGTAACCGCGATCTTTGTATGGTGCGATCTACCTGACGATGTGCGTGACGTGCGTTGTCAATGACCATTATACAATTGTAGGTGAAAGACTCTAAGCACCCTATAAAAGGCCCAAATTCATGTATAATTTATAGTACACATTGGCAGTAATGTATAATTTACACTACATATTGGCGGTGATGTATAATTTATACTACATATTGGCAGTGATGAATAATTTATACTACACATTGACGGTAATGTAAAATTTATACTACATATTGGCGGTGATGAATAATTTATACTACACATTGGCGGGCTATGCATTTCAAATTCATTTATAATTTATACTACACATTGCGGTAATGTATAATTTATACTACATATTGGCGGGTATGATTTAAAGACAAGTTTGATTAAAATTTTTTATTTTTTGATGTTAATAATGCATATTTCTAAGTGATACTGGTAATTCAAATTGGGGGAACAAATCGTTCCTTCCCTTTGTTAGATGCGTTTTGTGCAATGTTCTATATCTTTTCTCCTTCAAATTACATCAGATTTTGGTCTAACCTGAATTGGGTCACGCCATTTAGGGCGGGTGAACAAGTTTGATTAGAAATTTTTATTTTTTGTATAGATTATTTTGCCTTCATGATACAACACAGGTATCAGAAGATGGGACCTAATTTGGGGCCCGACTTCTAACGTCAATATCACTTTCAACATTCACATATTGTATGAGTATGATTGAGCTCACAGGATGATTTTTATGTTGTTTAGCTATCACGAGCTTTTCAAAGGCGGGACGTGAATCGCGCCCCCCTTTTGTACATGCGTTTTTGTATTGTATTGATACCACCCCCTTCAAATTACGTCAGACTCTGGTCTAACCCGAATTGGGTTCCACTAAATTTCATATAAATTCTCGTCAATTTGCATATAAAACCATATTTTTCAATTTGTAATAAAAAATTTTTTTTTTTTAAATCTCTAATTCAAGTCCAAGTCCAAAGCTGCGTTGATTTCAATATTTATTATTTCCTCCATTGGTATTTTATAATGCCCCCACGGAAGTGTTTCTATATTGAAAGGAAAACTGATGTTATCTTTCAAAGGAAAAAATTCAAATTCATAAAAGAAAATGTGGAATTTCTACAACTTGAAATTTTTGGAATTGTAGTATAGTATGGTAATAATGGCTCAACATAGGCGAAAAATAAACTTTACAAAGAATCAGCTGAATAAGTTGAGAATCGCTCATAGAAAACTGAAACGTGCTGTTTTAACATTAGAAGGAGATCAGTTAAAAAACGGTGATGTAGAAGTGTTGCTCGACAGTGATCAGGAAAAACAGATTAAAAAAGCGATTAAAAATAACAAAGGGGTGAGGTTGTATTGGGATCGCTCAGAGTTGAAGGCTCATTGGAAGTCGCTAGTTTAGATTTGAGAAGCGAATATGATTGCATCGTGCCGAAACCCGGACAAAAATTGATATTGACAGACTTGACTTCAATATACAGTTTTTAAATATGTAAAAAGTATACTAAATATTGGATAATATTCAATGAAACTTAGTTTCGATTGATATTCGCAGAAATAAGCAACGTTTTCGCCGATTTGAGAGGTCAAAGGCCAATTTCGAGCGAAAAATCAAGCGTTTTAGACGAATTGAGATAAAAAAATCAAAGTCGCAAATAAATTTTATTTCAAAAATCCCTACACGTGGGTTGATAGCGTTTAGTGCCCTTAACGTACATACCAAGTTTCATACAAATCCGCTGATAAATAACCAAACGCGAGGTCACTTTGTAAAGTCTGGTTCAACGCACGTAGCACGCAGG
Organism: Allygus modestus; assembly: GCA_963675035.1. Taxonomy (NCBI): domain Eukaryota; kingdom Metazoa; phylum Arthropoda; class Insecta; order Hemiptera; family Cicadellidae; genus Allygus; species Allygus modestus. Next base: position 375,045,534 of record OY776111.1, on the reverse strand, counting down.
TTTATCCACTAATCCAGGATTTTCCCATATTAACGTGTACTAGAAGTCACTGCGAACCCGCATACCAAATCTCAAATCGATAGCTCAAATAATAACGGAGATATTAAGCATCGGGCAAAGGTCAATAGTTACGTCCGGCTGAAAACGCACTCCACAGGAATGAAAGTTACGTCATCATATAGACCATATAGGTAAACAGTTCTCTTTTATTTTCTCTTAAAAATTTCGTTATTTTTGCAATATCTCTTACCGTTTTCGAGATATAAGCGATTAAAGTTTTAAAATTTGTTTAAAATTATAAACATCGAATTATTCAAGTCGAAAGTGGCGTTTAACTTGTAAGTCGGTTAATATTTCATCGTGACTATAAAATTTAATTTTTACAAAACTTTGTTGTTTTAACATGAAAATGCGTTTTTAAAGGCTGTTTGGTGAAAATAAATAAATTAAAGAAGAATTGTATTTTGAATAATTATTTTTTTAAGAATAAATAAAGTCGGACTTGTACATTAATAAGGTACTGAACAAAAAATGATGGAGATTTTGAAATAAAAATGTGAACGTCGGAACCGGGGCTCGAACTCGGGCCGCTGAGGTGAGAAGCTGTGACGCTGACCGCTGAACCACCGCGGCTGATGAGCAATTGGCGCATTTGGCTCGAAATTGAACCGCGACCTTGGTGACGTCACTCATACACCACTCGTACATCGCTCATGGCCTTGAACTATGACCTCATACACCCTCGTAGTCCGTCAACCGTCCTTTTACTACTACTAAGGCTAGTTAGTAATAAACATATTACAGTGAGATCCCTTATTATATCCGACCTCGGGATAACAGATCGTGTGTCCATCCGTACACCGCACTTTCGCCACTGCTGATCGTGGTCGAGCCCAGACTCAAATTGAATGTCAATAACCTCTGTTTTTAATCGAAACAACTAGTGAGCTCCAGATTGTGGTTTTTGAGATGTTCTGAGTATATTTTGACAATACAGATACATTTTTTCCACTGTATTGCATGTTGCTCCTCGACCATCGTTTTTTTTTTTTGTTCCTCTGATTATCTGACCTTTTTCGTGTTTTGACCATGGCTTGGTCACATAGGGGAAGGATATGAGAGGTTCTACTATATGCTATTGATAGATTTAATAGTTTTTTTTAATAAAATATGAAGAATAAATTATTTCGTTTACACCATTTTGTAGTTATATGACAAATAATTTTCCACAACGACGACCAACGATCATTATAATAGGAAGGAGACTAACAATCCATAATAAGATGGCATAATTTATGGACTGAACCTTATAGGAAGTTACAAGTCATCATCCACAGAATGGAAATTTTGATACTGATTAATTAATAATGTCTTAAGGGCGGCAATCCTGGGGGTATTGTACCCTTAACCTTGATTTTAAGTCAAGGTCCTAATGACTGAACAAACATCCAGTTTTAAGTTTTAATTAAATGAACAAAAAACCTAAAATGCAAAAACGGTACTAAGTTGATAAGGCTTTCTAGTTGGTAAGAAGCCCTTTAAAATAATTGGGCTTAAACTTGCACTGAACCAACAACTTTAACAATATTCTGTGGCAGCTGAGCAAGTCTCATTAGACTCAAATTGTAAATTACAAATTCACGTGTCCATGAATTGGTTGTGGTTATGGAATCTGTCATCAATCTCGGTACCGCATCAGCAAATTAAATCAATTTTGTGACAGGGACGATCAGGGTGCTTGAGCATAATCAAATGTGTGCTATTAAGATATTCAACCAACATACTGTACCTTGGCAGATCAAGCAGGTTGAAGCAGGTGTGAGCCACGGGCAGGTACTTTTCATCACTTGTTGGCTGAATTGTTATGTGCACTGCTTTCATGCCTGTACCCAACAAAACCACTTAATTCCTTCTTAAAGTATGACATAAAGCTATCTTACACATCCAATCCATATAATATATTTTATATGAGAATCTGTTTAACAATTTACACATTTAGGTTTACAATGAATAAATTTTAACCATATCTCAGAAATTAAAATTCAACTGTACGTTTATTGAAGAATGAACTTTCTGTTGAGTTAGTTGAACTATGTAGTTGTAGTACTGAAGAATATCTATCCTCATAACTCTAGTTATTAATTTACTGCTATATTTAGGGGTGTGCGAGTACTCGAAACTTAAAGTTTTCAGGCAAGTATTTTTTTTATACTCGAACTTGACTAGAAGTTTTGAAAAATACCCTAAAGTTCGAGCGAGTATTTCCCGCCGATTTTCAGACGATCGCTAACGATTGCAGCCGGCCAAATTGTGTAAAATCGGCTGAAAATGACGACCGGACCTCGTAATTTTGGCCGTAAATGACAACGAAAAACATAATATAGGTCAAAAATAACAACTGGATCACGTAATAAAGGCCGAAAATGACGACGGTATACATAATATCGGCAAAAATGGTGACTGGGCCACTTAATATCGGCCGTAACTAACGATTTCATCATATAATATTTAAGCGATGTCTGGACCAGGTGATATTGGCCAAATGGCAACCGAACCGTGTTTTATCGGCTGGAAACGAATGTCAAACCATGTATTGTTTGTCAATACTTTATCCATTTTGATTGTACTGGCCAAAACTTTGTATTGCTACTTATGCATTAATTAGAAAACATCATTATATTAACAAATCTGGAGTGGAATCTAAATCCCGTTATACTATTTGAAACTACCAATTGATGGCAAATACTCGCTCAAAAATACTTGAACTGGAAAATAATTGGCACTACTCGACTCGACTTGACTCAATTAAAAAAACCACTACTCGCACACCCCTAGTTATATTAAATATTTTATCATGTTTTAAAAACTAAAAATTGTATGTATCATATTAAAATGTCATATATTCGCTGCTGAATCCAAGCAGCGGCCTGTGATTCAGCAGCGAATCATTGTAATGAAAATGAATTGAATCAAAATCATAACAGTTTGAGGAAGATTTAGATTTGATTCAACTGAGGATTTGCATAGTATTTTCCAAACTAAATTAGAACCTCAATCAAACATCACACTATTTACAACTACTTCTCACTCATTCTACATTGTCACTGTGTCGCACGGCTACAGACAAACATGTTTGGTTATGTCGTACGCCTAGCAGGGGCCTGACCCACTAGGACACCGGGAAAGTACCCGGTGTGTTATCCCTGTAATGGTGCCCTAGCCCCCTCCTCTAATGGGGAAAATATACAAATATTGGTACACAAAATCTAAAACTAGTTTCTTCTAATTATTATTATTATTATTGCTTTGGCCTTAATTGGACCACTTTAGCCATCTTCTTCTGAGGTTTTTCTGTTTTCTCTCAGCCCAGTATTTCTTCAACCGCTCAAATCGTAATTTCCTTTCTTCATCAGGAATCACTCTTCTTATCCGTCTACTTATCTTGGTTTGTTGTCTGGTCTGTTTGTTGATTAATATCTTGATTTTTTTTTTATCTTATTGTCCTATTCTATTCCTAGGGGTTTTTGAGGTTGGTAAACTACAGCGGGCATTTTCCTGTCAAACGCCAAACGCTCTCTTCCAGCTGACTATTGTCTGCAGCTCCAATTTGGTTGGCCTACTGTGTTATCAAATTATGAATATTGTTAGTGAGCATGGTGACGAGCAATACTAATATGGTGTTTTTAGATACTTGTATAGACTCTACAATATTATTCTTTTAAAAATTAAAGGTAAGTAGGCCTAGATAATCTAAACTTCAAAACCAATACGAATCACAAACACTTTATTATCCTAAAGTGAGGGAATTGTGTTGGCTAGTTGGAAAATTAATACCTATATTGAAATTGGATCATCTACAAATAGTGAAAAAAGTAATAAAGTAAGAAAACTCCTCCATATTCAAAAGTTAGACGGTGTGTGTAACTGAAAGTAGCTATTTTCAATATCAGTTGCGAGTAGCGAAAGTGATACTTTTCCACCCTAATGCATTTTTAACAGCTAATGATTTTTGCCACACTCTTATTAGTTATTCTGACACTAGTAGCGCTAGTAGCTTGCTGCATCTATCAATAGCAGTGTAAACATAATGTACACTATTGTTCTCATCACGTGACAAATATTACTCAGCAAACCTGATAAAAATGTCTGAAAAAGATGTTTTATTCGTGCTTTGCCTCCTGGATTGATTGTACGACTTAAAAAATAAGGTTACATATCTTGTCATCAATCCACTAGCTAGTGGATGATAAATATCGTACATAACTCGTACCTAATGTATTTTTCTGGCACTTGATCGAAACACGAAACACAGAAACACGATCGCATGCTGGAAAAGACCACTTTCGGCACTAGTAATGAGATATACTATAGTGTATACATATTACAGCATTCAGTAAAGTTTTTGAGACTGTAATTTATCATCAACTTTGTAATTATTTTGAACAACGTGGTATATTTAATGAATCACAGTTCGGATTTAGGAAAAATAGGTCAACAACAGATGCCATAGAATCATTGGTGAGAGTTGTTTTTCAAGTATTTGAGGACAAGGGCTTTGCTCAGGCTACTTTTTGTGACCTGAGTAAGGCCTTAAATTGTGTGAACCATGTTGCACTCATAAATAAGTTAGAGTTTTATGGGATAAGGGGTAAGAGTTCAGAGCTAATGAAATCTTATTTGGAGAACCGTAGTCAGGTGGTTTGTGTTGGTAGAGAGAAGTCAAGTGTTGCTCAGGTTAATATTGGAGTACCACAAGGCTCTGTACTTGGTCCCTTTTTATTCCTTATCATGATAAACGACTTGCCATCATTTTTGGGATCTCACACAGTTATGTATGCAGATGATGCAACTTTCATTAATTTTAACAAAGACATTGATGCTCTCAAAATCACCACTAACAGTACAATATCCGAAGCATCATACTGGTTCAAAGCAAATGGATTTATTCTCAATCAAAATAAAACACAAAATATGTACTTTAGTCTGAGGGACAGCTTACCATTGGAGGATGTTCCAAGTTTTTAAATTTCTAGGTCTTTATATTGATTCGAAACTAACATGGGAGCATCATGTAAAGTTCATTGGTGTTAAGTTGTCTAGAGTGATATATTTGTTGAGACGTCTTGTGAATTGTGTACCTGATAACTATGTAAAGTCGTCTTACTTCTCATTCTTCCAAAGTATAGTGATGTATGGTATTATACTGTGGGGAAACTCTAGTCATGTCAATGATATTTTGTTACTGCAAAAAAAAGCTATTAGAGTAATCACAGGCTCGTCATACATGGCACACTGCAAACCACTGTTTATTGGACACAGAATTATGACTGTGATAAACCTTTATATTTACTCTGTCCTAATTTTTACCAAAAATAAGTTGCCCAATTTTCAAAGAAGAGAGGATATTCATACTCACAATAGAAGAAGTAGAAAGAAGTAGAAAGCACATGAACATGCCATTCCATAGGTTATCAAAATCCGTTAATAGTTATGAAGTAATTGGCCAGAAACTCTTTAATAAACTCCCATTGTACCTACATGACATTCCTCTTAACAAATTTAAAAGAAAACTGTACAACTGGTTAGTTGACAATCCTTTTTATAATATAGTTGAGTTTTTTAAGTGTGACACCATGTACCTTAGGTGAAATTGTGCAACCAATGTAATTAGCCTAAGTTATTTGTATTTTAAGTAATATTTTATATTTATTTGCACAGCTTGTTGTTTTAGCTATATGTTCTTTGTTTTTGTGATTTGCACTGGAGTAACTCGCAAGTTGAAATATAATTATCTATACGATAATTTAATTTTACTTTAATTGTGGACTGTAATGAATGTTGTCTAATGACTTTGCTGTAGACTGCACAATTGTAAAGTGTATGTTGTATACTCATGTGATACCTGTATTAGGATAAGATCTGTTCTGACCTTGTCTATTGCTGTATATATGCTTAATGACAATAAAATTCTATTTATTTATTTTATTTATTTAGTGTCTGATCTCTTAATGTTACAAATACTTCAAGTTCAATCAAACCAGTAAAGTGAGAATCATTATGATCAAATTTGTAGTAGCTTGTACCATGTCCCCTTGAACTGCAGCGTATAACCCCTCCCCCTCAAAATACCAACATTTCTTCCAGTATACTGATGCCCTCAAAGGACCTATTCCACTGCCACGGTCTTGTTTGTTACGCTGTCATTGGAGTCGCGTCGCTGAAAGAATTTATTTTTACCCTGCTAGGATAGGGCCTAAAATGAGATGCAACTGCAGTACTCACCCATTGAGCAGCTGAAAAGTTACTGTCATTGAGTTTGTACATCAACCCACATCCTGACCTGTCATTATTGTCTTATTTGAATAGCTCAGTATGACTGAAGAGTAATCTGTGCGTGTATAGTCAGATCAGTGTTTTTGTAGTGCCTCTAGTGTTGTTTAAGAGATTATTGCGGACATTTTCCATCACTGATTAGTAATTTTAAAATACAGGTCTTTGCTGCAGAAAAAGCTTGAATCTCACAGAGAGAAAAGAAAATGACTGATTATTTTAAAATATAAGGTATCTATCTTAATACCTATCTGACATAAGGACTTTAAATGGTTACTTAAAATGTGCCTCTCTAATTATAGACTATTTTTATAATCATAAATGCATTATACAAATTAACGAGTTTTAATTTTCAGTTTCACATTTAACAAGCATGGCAATTTTGTTACCTTACACGTTTATTGCCGATTTAAGTTTTCCTTCTGTTCAGTCAACCACCATAGTCCAGGTCCCGGAAGTGATGATTAATAAGAGGTTTTACTGTACAACTATTTCCTTACAGTAAGAAAATTAATCTTAACCTCTAAAGGGGAACACTGGATAAGATATTTTACACTGAAGTTTTACATTTGAACCGACCACTCAAATTGGCCAAAAATTATTAACTTCCATCAACTAAACAGTGGTATTTGCAAAGTAGGCACAGACCTTGAATGGGTATTCGGTCGGTTCCAGTGAGGTAAAGCAAAAACTTCTTCTTCTCCTCCAGTGGCAGCTCATGGAAGACCTCCCAGAACATGCGGATTGTAGGGTCAGAGCTGGAGTAACCGCCTTTGTAGTTGGTGTTGTTCTCCAGAACTTCCCAGTCATAGTTCTCGTTTCCTAAAGAAAATAATCTAGGTTTATTAGTTTAATAAAACATAAGTTACTAATTTATACCAAGGATAACAGCATAAGAGCATATATATTAAATATTTACAACAAATCCTGTATATAAAAAATGTTCCAGTTAAACTTACCGATCACAACAGCCATTAGCTCATGAGCATGGAACAGTTTCAGCACTCTTCCTCCGCACACTTTGTGAAATGCGTCCCTGAAGGCTCGGAAGTGGCGTTCTACTGATTTGTTGATGATGAAATCCACATACAGTTCCACATACTCCTTCCTGAAAATAAATACGTGATATGTTTAGTTTTTATTTACCATAACAGATTAATGAATTGTTTCTTGGTAGTTTTAAGAGCTCTTAATTTTCGAAAAAAAAAATACATAATACAAACAAGGCATAGCATTAGAGATTTTTGACAGTTCTAAACTGTCATGCGCCAATGCTTATAAATTTGCATTTTCCACTATTTCACAGAACTTTTGGGGCACTATTTGTTAACTGACAGTCTGCATTATTACTATTACAATTTAATTTTGTAGGCTGGCTCTCCTGTTGTGTGATACTAAAATAATATGTAAATAAACTAGTAAGTGGATTGAGGTTATGTTTGGTATAAATATGTATTTTTGTGTATAATTATGATCTATCTTAAAATATCTAAAAAGTAGGTAAGATAGTGCATTTAATGTCACTTGAACAGCTTCAGAATGATGATGTATCAGGTCCTGATTGAGGATTTAAGTGCAGCAATAATAGGATTTCCTGAAAGTCTGTAGGCTCAGGAAACTTTATAGGCCTTTGAGTTGTAAATATTTTCCTTTCAGAAACTAGCTCTCCATGTTCACACTCCCACCACCACATAGACTCACTTGTTCTCCTGGGTGACCGGTATCTTCTCGCCGCCAGGTTTGAGAGGGTAGTGCTTGGTCTCCCCGTAGACCTCCCTGATGAGCTCGAACGAGAGACAGAACACGTCCTCAATGTCAGGCTCCTGGTAGTCCAGCAGCTGTTGCAGACTGCGAGCCATGGTAGGCGACAAGCCAGCCAGATCCGGCAGTGCCACTGGCTCTCCCAGCAGCTTTTTGTAGAGAGCCAGGGGAAATGGCAGCGCGATGATGGTGAAGTTGTAGATCGCCAGCCCACACAGCAACCCTGCAACATGATCAACTGTAGTACTCAATGTAATGTTGCAGGTTGCGTACCATGGTAGGCGACAAGCCTCCCAGGACAGGCAGTGCCACTGGCTCTCCCAGCAGCTTCTTGTAGAGAGCCAGGGGGAATGGCAGCACGATGATGGTGAAGTGGTAGATCGCCAGCCTACACAGAAACCCTGCAACATGATCAACTATAGTACTCAAGGTAATGTTACAGGCTGCGAGCCATGGTAGGCGACAAGCCAGCCAGGTCCGGCAGTGCCACTGGCTCTCCCAGCAGCTTCTTGTACAGAACCAGGGGGAATGGCAGCGTGATGATGGTGAATTTGTAGATCGCCAGCCCACACAGCAACCCTGCAACATGATCAACTATAGTTCTCAAGGTAATGTTACAGGCTGCGAGCCATGGTAGGCAACCCAGCCAGGTCAGGCAGTGCCACTGGCTCTCCCAGCAGCTTCTTGTAGAGAGCCAAGGAGAATGACAGCGTGATGATGGTGAAGTTGTAGATCGCCAGCCCACACAGCAACCCTGCAACATGATCAACTGTAGTACTCAAGGTAATTTTAAAGGCTGCGAGCCATGGTAGGCGACAAGCCTCCCAGGTCAGGCAGTGCCACTGGCTCTCCCAGCAGCTTCTTGTAGAGAGCCAAGGAGAATGGCAGCGTGATGATGGTGAAGTTGTAGATCGCCAGCCCACACCAAACCTGCAACGTGATCAACTGTAGTACTCAAGGTAATGTTGCAGGCTGCGAACCATGGTAGGCGACAAGCCAGCCAGGTCCGACAGTGCCACTGGCTCTCCCAGCAGCTTCTTGTACAGAGCCAGGGGGAATGGCAGCGTGATGATGGTGAAGTTGTAGATCACCAGCCCACACAGCAACCCTGCAACATGATCAACTGTAGTACTCAATGTAATGTTACAGGCTGCGAGCCATGGTAGGCGACAAGCCTCCCAGGTCAGGCTGTGCCACTGGCTCTCCCAGCAGCTTCTTGTACAGAGCCAGGGGGAATGGCAGCGTGATGATGGTGAAGTTGTAGATCGCCAGCCCACACCAACCCTGCAACATGATCAATTGTAGTACTCAAGGTAATGTTACAGGCTGCGAGCCATGGTAGGCGACCAGCCTCCCAGGTCAGGCAGTGCCACTGGCTCTCCCAGCAGCTTCTTGTACAGAACCAGGGGGAATGGCAGCGTGATGATGGTGAATTTGTAGATGGCCAGCCCACACAGCAACCCTGCAACATGATCAACTGTAGTACTCAAGGTAGTACCTATGAGGCGTGTTTTTAAAGTTAAGACTCATTTGTAAGTGTTAATGGTGTGAAAGCAGCTAAAATTATTTAGCAGCTTAGCGAGGTGTTCCACAGCACTAGCATCAAGAAATGTGTCAAAGCCTGTGACTAATTGGCTTAAAAAATAACCACCTCTTATCGCTCAAAAGAAATCAATGCAGTTCCCAAAAGCTTGGTTTTGTTTACCTCAGTCAACAGTTCTGAATAGTGAGCACAACTTTCGATAATTTAGTTGTTCGGTCTTGATTACAAAAAGAACCCTTCTTGACACTAAAGAAAACTCATGAGATATCGACGAAATCATAAACCATCTGTTCTCTCACAAGTTTTGATCAACTTTATGGACCAATTCCTCAGTAATGACAGAGGGTCGCCCATTTCGTTCCTTATCAGGAACATTAATGTGGCCATCTTGAAATGTTCTAACCCATTTGAGTGCCATTTTATTGGTTATTATGTTTTTGCCATAGACTTTGCTTATCTACCGATGAATTTCAGCCACTTTCACACCATTAACACATTGAATAGCAGCGCGACTTCACAGTCAGCGGGGTCCTTAATCGGCGGCGCCATTTTGAATGCTCACAAACGAATGAAAACTCGGTCGATTTTTGCCGTAGTTGCACCCCAGGCTTGCCAATAGACGCAGGTAAACAACGCAGGTTGCAGGATGCTGCAACAGTGGAATTTAAAAATAGTACTTCCTTTTAAAACAAGTCTCGTAGTCTAGGGTTACTCTACTCGCAATGAGAAACTGCCTGGCTTTCCAGGTTTTCCAGTCAATGAAATGCTGTAAGAAGTATTTTCAGAACTAGACTAAAGTTAGTCATATATTTGTAGAAAAACATATTTTATCCTTAATTCAAATATCTTGTATAGTTTGATGTAGTCCAAAGTTCAACCTGTAAGTCCATGCCATTTGATAAAGACTTGGACTTTGTTCTGTCCTATTGTCAATATTAATATTCTGCCACTGCCTTCTCGTTACACTCGTCTATAGAGAACTTTGTCATATCAACAGACAAATATAGCAAACAACTTTTACTTGCTGTTTTCGGTTACACTAATCATAATAAATGACTCCATTGCATAAATCAAATGCAAGGTTGCGTAGTAAAATTAACATTTTTCAAATTTGAAATTGCTTGTAAAACCTGTTACTATTTACTACAAAATCATAAAAAATCACATAATTTGTACTGTATGATTGAAAAATAAATAAAATAAAATAGCAACTGTAAAACATTGTAAATTAATTGTAATTATTATATAGAGTAATTAGTGATTTATTAATTTTACTTCATCTTGCCAATATGGATATCATGAATGTTAAAAGTTAAACTAATGTTCACATGAAAGTCCTTGTCGCTATCTACTTCTGTCCATTCGTAATGTAAATATAACTAGAGCAGAACATCTGTATTACATTTGAATGACTCATGAAGAGTGAAATACATTATCTTGGGCTGAATCTATATCTGTAAAAGGCAAAGCCCTGGCTGACTGACTGACTGACTCATCACTAATTCTCCACCTTCTCATGTAGGTAGAGAGCTAACATTTTTTACACTGATTCTTTAGGCATAAAATAGGAAAACTAAATGGTTTTCATCCTGATCTGACCTTAGAGCTCCGCCAGAGACCCCAACAAAGTTCCCATGTAATCCTTATGGACATTCAATTTTGTTTGAGCTGATGAAAATACAAACAGTTGATCTTGATTCATAGTAGTACCTCGGGCTAACCACAGAATGCAGTACACACAACTGTAATAGTTTTTATAAATCATTTGCCGGGCGAAGCCTGTGGCTATCAGCAAGTTTTGTATAAAACTAAAGAATTTTATAGTTAACAAATATGTTTAATAAAATATGTTTAATCATCTATGTAAATAAAATTAGAGTTTTGTCTGTACATTGCTTGAAATTATGAAATTTTTGCATATTTTTACATTTCATACCAGAGGGAAGCAGAAACGCATCTTATCTCAATTTCTGTCTGTCTCTCTCAGTGACACTTAAGGATGGGTTTTTGTTCACTTTTCACGGGAAAACGGGTGCACTGACATTGATGAAACTTATTCTTTGATTTATACAAGCGTGATAAGGTTTTAGGCCATTTCAAACCGGCATTTGCCTTTTGGAAAAATAATGGCGGCCGCTTAAAAACGTGATTTTGTGTGATTTTGAACACGTTTTGTTCGCTTTTCACAGGGAAACGGATGCACTGATTTTGATGAAACTTTTTTCCTATGTTCTATATGTGTGTTAGAAGGTTTTAGGTTAATTGGATTTATGGAAACCATCTTAGGACTCTGCCCTACGGACTTTTAAAGATCCTATGTTATTCTTATGGACAAAGTATTTATTTATATTGAACCAGATGATGACTTAATAGTTATATCTATAACTTAAAATATTGTAAACAGCTGTTTATCATTATGGAAATACAAAAACTACTTGAATGGCAACTCAAACTCTTTTTAATAGGCGAGAGTAGGGGGTATTGGGGAACTCTGCGCGCTCCCCCCCCCCCCGATCTTAATGACCCCCCATGACCCCCCACGATTTTATATTTTTGCCCCCCTCTTCGATTTTATATTTATATTTTATGTCCCCCCCATTTTATATTTTTGCCCTCCCCCCGATTTTATATTTTTCCTCCCCCCCCCCGATTTTAGCGAATTTCCCCTATAGGGAAGAAGCTATTACAATAGTCGGCATGGTAAGACCTAGGCGCGAGACCATGATAACTTTTCGTTTTGAGGTCCCCAGATGCCAAAAACACCATTCGTTCAATACTGTATATATATATATATATGTGCCCGTAGGCACGATAACTTTTGTAAAAATGGTCCGATTTTTATTAAATTTGGTACAAACGTGTAAAGCAACAGTTATGACTTAAAAAATTCAAAAACCAGACAGATCTCTTTATCCGAAGGGATATTTTAGGGGGGTTTTGTACCTACCCTAAAAGTGGGTTAAAAATCTAATTATAGTTTACACCATTGGATTTGGCTTAAAAAAAGAACAATTTGGTGTTTTTATAATTTCTCTACGTCAATTGGTTACCGAGATATTGAAAGTGCTAAACAAAGTACGTTGTCCAATGTTATTCTTATGGAGAATAAGAAAAATTGTATATCTCGATAATTTATAAACGTATCCGGACAAAACTTGGTATATGGCTTCATTTCGTTGTGGTCTATTGATAATTGTTCAAAAAAACAAAATTTTGCCGATGGTTCCCGTAGCAGCAAACCTGCGTACTCAGCGCCCATGTTATTCTTATGGAGAATAAGAAAAATTGTATGCCTCATTTAATTATGAACATAAATTAATATAACTTGGTATGTAGCTTTACCTAGTTGAGTTATTTGTAAAGAAAACCATAATTTGTGTTCCTTGATGCAGCAAACCTGAGTACTCAATCCGCATGTTATTCTTATGGAGAAAAATTAAAATTTAATTTATGGCTCATTTTTTAATATGTATCTATGAAACTTGGTAAGTGGCTGTATATATATATATATATATATATATATATATATATATATATATATATATATATATATATATATGCATTAAAAATTCGCTGAGTATGCAGGTTTGCTGCAACGGAGGTATTTATTTTTGTCCCCCCTCCCGATTTCATATTTTTGTCCCCCCCACCTCCCCAATATTTTTTTATTTTATTTTTTTCTAATTTGAGACACCTTGTGTCAGCTTACAGTTACAGGAATTCTCGCCCACCACATTCTCCCACCACCACCCCATCAACATTCTGCCATAACAGCTTATATTTAAACATACTTTAAAGGCAAAATATATATTCATAATGGAAATAAAAATAACTACTTGAATGGCAACTCAAACTCTTTTTTCGATAGGCGAGAGTAGGGGGATTGGGGAACTCTGTGCGCTCCCCCCGCAATCTTAATAACCCCCCCCCCCGATTTTATATTTTTGCCCCCCCGATTTTATATTTTTTGCCCCCCCCCGATTTTATATTGTTGCTCCCCCGATTTTATTTTTGCCCCCCTCCCCGTTTTAGCGAATTTCCCCTATAGGGAAGAAGCTATTACCGTAGGTCTCATAGTAAGACTTAAGCCCGAGACCATGATAATTTTTTGTTTTGAGGTCCCCAGATGACAAAAACACTATTCGTTCAAATTTATATATATATGTATATATATATATATATATATATATATATATATATATATATATATATATGTCCGTGAATGCGATAACTTGAGTAAAAAACGTTCTATTTTGATGAAATTTGGCTCAAATGTGTAAAATGACATTCATGACTTTAAGTTCGAAAACCATAAAAATCGGACCATGGGAAGGGGGGTTTATGGGGGTTTTAAATTTTTCAAAAATCAGTTTTTTGCATTTTTCACCCTAAAATTTTTGAACAACTTAATTTTGGTTTCGACCATGTTATAGAGCTTAAAAAAACAAATAATATAGTATTTTGAATTATTAACCTAGGTTAAGTGATTGCGGAGAAAATCCAAAAAAACCTGCTCATAAAATCGCCCATGTTAATCTTATGGGAAAAAGGTTTTTGGCTTTTCCTCAGTTTATTTTAATGTAAACTTCACATTTAATTTTACCAATCTGTTCAGTTCTACAAAACGATCATTTTGGTGTTTAAATTGTGATTCTACGCCCAACCGTTGCTGAGATATTCAAAGTGCTAAACACAGTACGTTATCCAATGTTATCCTTATGGAGAATAAATAAAAATTGATATCTCGATTATTTATGAATGTATGTTGATGAAACTTGGTATGTGGCTTCACGTAGTACTGGTATATTGATATTTGCACAAAAAAAAAAGATTTTTTGTTGATTATTCCCATAGCAGCAAACCTGCATACACAGCCCCCATGTTATTCTTATAGAGAATAAGTAAAATGTAATGACTCCCTTAATTATGAACATAAATTAATAAAACTTGGTATGTAGCTTCACTTGGTAGAGTTATATTGATAATTGCATAAAAACCCATTTTTTTGTTCCTTGTTGCAGCAAACCTGCTTACTCAGCCCCCATGTTATTCTTATGGAGAATAACTAAAATGTTATATGGCGCTTATTTATGATTGAATATTGATGAAACTTGGTATGTGGCTTCGCCTAATTAAATTATATTTATATTTACATAAAAACCAATTGTTTATGTTCCTTGTTTCAGCAAACCTACGTACTCATTACCAATGTTATTCTTATGGATAATAATTAAAATCGCTTATATGTGAATATATTTTTATGAAACTTGGTATGCGGCTTTATGTGGTATTAAGACAAATATTTTGCATTTGAAATTCGCTGAGGACGCAGGTTTGCTGCGACGGGGGTATTTATATTTATGCTAATTTTTTTGTACTTAAGTTCTTTTATTTCTAAAAGCGAATCCAAAGTGTTTTGTGTACTGATTTGGAGTCACAAACCACACGCCGTTTACTACCCGACAGAGTTCCCCCGACAGACTTAGCAACAGTAACCGAACTATCTGCTAGTATATTTTGTTAACTTTGATTTTATTGTACATTAAACGTGTAAAATGTAATTTTAATATTGAAAAATCGTGTGGATTGTTATTTGCTTTAGTTAATCTACTATTTATATACAACCCATACGAAGGACGGGTACACAGCTAGTCTGAAATAAATTCCTCATTTCCAATTAGCCTTGGATAAAATAAAGGCCAATAAGGCAAAGCCCTAAGAGATTTTCTTTGTCTTAAATTCTTGATATGTACCATAACAATAATTTTGATTCACTATGACCACCAATTTTAGCTATTTTTTTTTTATTAAGATAACACTTAATTTCCGCGCTAAAAAAAATATTACAATAAACTAGCGCTGCAGTCTTCTTATTTGATTACATGCATTTCTAAATCCATATTTTAAACATAAATAACATTGTCCATTACCAATTAGAAAGTACATAATCTCGTCTTCAAATGAAGTCTCAGAGAACCAAATGGCGTTAGTTTCGTCATATGATCGGAACATGCCGTACTTGGGATCGAGTATTTCTCTCAGCAACAAGAGAAAGAACTCCTTCTTGACACCCCCGGCATCCTCAGCCTCCTCTCCCAGGAACGTCACCTGGCAACAGAAACTGGTCAACATTACGAGAAAAATGATTTAACTTATTCTGGCAATGATTCTGAAATAACTATCAAGATATTACTAGCTCCACTGAATGAGATAGATGCAAATCTCCTTGAATTCATTGGCTAGAAGGTTTCTGGAGTACAGCATTCTTTGTTTTTATATTATTACCCCATACTTATAATCCCAAACATCCTTATATTTAAAACATAAAAATCAATTCTTTAAACAGCCACTCATCATTCCTGCAGATATTTCACTATTCTGTAGTGGAGAGCCATAAGTCCTCCGGGGCAGCAAATTTTAAATACCCCCGTAGCAGCAAACCTGCGTACTCAGCGAATTTCCAATGCATATATATGTATCTTAATACCACATAAAGCCACATACCAAGTTTCATCAATATACATTCATAAATAAAAGATTTATGACATTTTAATTATCCTCCATAAGAATAACATGGCGGCTGAGTATGCAGGTTTGCTGAAGCAAGGAGCAGAAAAAATGGGGTTTTATCCAAATATCAATATAACTCATGTAGGTAAAGCCACATACCAAATTTCATTAATTTATTTTCATAATGAAGGGAGATAACACGTTACTTATTCTCCATAAGAATAACATGGGGCTGAGTACGCAGGTTTGCTGCTACGGGAGCCATTGGTAAAAATTGTTTTTTTGAGCAAATATCAATGGGCCACAACCAGATGAAGTCGTATACCAAGTTTCGTCAGTATACGTTCATAAATAAGCGAGATATAAAATTTGTATTTTCCTCCATAAGAATAACATTAGACAACGTACTGTGTTTAGCACTTTCAATATCTCGGTAACCAATTGACGTAGAGAAATGATCAAAATACCAAATTGTGTGTTTTTTAAGCTGAATCGAATGGGAAAAACTAAAATTTGACTATTTCCAAAATTATATGTAAAAAATTCGAAAAACCCTTTTTTGGGGTACAAAACCCCCCCAAAATACCCCTTCGGATAGAGCGATCTGGCTGGTTTTCGAACTTAAAGTCATAAATGTTGCTTTACACGTTTATACCAAATTTCATCAAAATCGGATAATTTTTACGAGAGTTATCGTGCTCACGGACACACATATATATATATATATATATATATATATATATATATACCCCCGTCGCAGCAAACCTGCATACTCAGCGAATTTCCAATGGAGATATAAATGTCTTAATACTACATAAAGCCACTTACCAAGTTTCATAAAAATATATTCACAAATAAGCGATATATATACAATTTTAATTATTCTCCATAAGAATAACATTGGGGCTGAGTACGCAGGTTTGCTGCAACAAGGAACACAAAAAATGGGTTTTTATGCTAATATCAATATAACTCAACTAGGTGAAGTCGTATACCAGTTTTTATTCATTTATGTTCATAATTAAGGGAGACAGAGCATTTAATTAATATCCATAAGAATAACATGGGGGCTGAGTACGCAGGTTTGCTGCTACGGGAGAGTTATGCAAAAACAATTTTTTGGAGCAAATATCAATAGACTCAATGAGATGAAGCTGTATCCCAAGTTCCGTCAGTATACGTTCAAAAATAAGCGAGATAAAAAAATTTTCTTTTCCTCCATAAGAATAACATTAGACAACGTACTGTGTTTAGCACTTTCAATATCTCGGTAACCAATTGACGTAGAGGAATGATCGAAATACCAAATTGTGTGTTTTTTTAAGCTGAATCGAATGGTCAAAAATAAAATTTGACTTTTTCAAAAATTATATGTAAAAAATTCAAAAAACCCATTTTTGGGGTACAAAACCCCCCCAAAATACCCCTTCGGATAGGTCGATCTGTCTGGTTTTCGAACTTAAAGTCATAAATGCTGCTTTACATGTTTATACCAAATTTCGTCAAAATCGGATCATTTTTACGAGAGTTATCGTGCTCACGGACACATATATATATATAGATATATATATATATATATATATATATATATATACAGTATCGAACGAATGGTGTTTTTGGGGTCTGGGGACCTCAAAACGAAAAGTTATCATGGTCCCGGGCCTAGGTCTTACCATGCCGACTACGGTAATAGCTTCTTCCCTATAGGGGAAATTCGCTAAAACTGAAAATGTTTGTATTTGAAATATTTTTAGATTTACTTTATGCTTACATAAACATTCCTTTTAAGTTAAAATAATAAAGAGAATGACAAAACCAATGTGCCTCCCTGTAAAGGAGAGTAGCACATTGCACAAATAATCCCTCAAACTAACAAGTCCCCCCACAGTGTCTGGTATGCCTAACAACAGCAATTTGTATTGAAAACAAAAGAATTGTTTTCTGCAAAAAAGAGCCATTTTGACCTCAAAGTTGCACCACTGACCTTGAGAGGTTTCTTGAAGTCCCGTTCATTGTAGTTGGACAGTTCCCTGATGGTGTCCTGGACGATGTTCCCCCGCGTGACGTGCAGCTCCAGGAACTGGCTCATGGCAGCAGGGTCGGCCATGTTGAACATGAACAGCTGTGTCAGCAGCCGCGTCGACGCCTCATTCATGGCTGTGTGCATCTTCAAACACAGAAGAAAGTGGAACCTCAAATATCAGGCCTGAGTAGCAAAAACTACTTGATTTAATTAAGCTAGTTCCCCAGGGGTCATTTTGGGCACTTTGTATTTGTTGTATTATTTAAAAGGGTTACCCGGAGTAGTATGGGAGAACAACCACTCTTTTGTGCCTATGTAGACACAGATATTATTATTTCTGGTCAAACGCAAAATAGTATTGAAGTTGCATCTCACATTGGACTGTCAATGATCAAAGAATTTTTAAATAACAAGAATTTATTATTGAACTAAAAAAAATCCAATTTTATATCTTTTTGCACAATTTGTCTTGTCAATTTGGGGATGACAATTTGTCTTGTGACAATCATGTAAATCTAATTAATTATAAGCAAAGCTTTGGGTGGTCTCTATGCCTTAAGGTGTATGGCAAACCAATGTGACTTTGAAATCTTGAAAGTAATATACTATGTGTTAATACATTCTCATATTGCCTATGGTATAAGTATTTATACAAAGAAAAATAATATAGATAGAATTTTAGTGCAACAAATAGCTCTTTGAAAAAAGCTCTTTGAATTATACTCAGCTTACAAAATTCTGACTCAGTCAAACACATTTTTGCAAAATAAAGTATTTTAACCCTACACAGTCTGTATCATAATATTTGAAGCAATAAAGTTTATATTTACCAATAGTAATCCAACTTTGGAAAATAAAAGACATCAATATAACACAAGAAATAATCGTTATGTTGAGAGACACAGGTTAGCTTTGTTTGAAAAGAGCACCGAATATATGGGGAGAAAATATTTTGACTGTTTGCCTGGCCATATTAAATCAGAAATACCCCCGTAGCAGCAAACCTTCGTACTCAGCGAATTTCCAATGCATATATATGTATTTTAATACCACATAAAGCCACATACCACGTTTCATCAATATACATTCATAAATAAACGATTTATGACATTTTAATTATTCTCAATAAGAATAACATGGCGGCTGAGTATGCAGGTTTGCTGAAGCAAGGAACACAAAAAATGGGGTTTTATACAAATATCAATATAACTCAAGTAGGTAAAGTCACATACCAAATTTTATTCATTTATTTATAATTAAGGGAGATAACACATTACTTATTCTCCATAAGAATAACATGGGGCTGAGTACGCAGGTTTGCTGCTACGGGAACTATCGGCCGAAAAATGTTTTTTAGTGCAAGTATCAATAGACCACAACGATATGAAGCAATATACCAAGTTTCATCAGGAAAAGTTCATAAATAAGCGAGATATACAATTTATCTTATTCTCCATAAGAATAACATTGGACAACGTACTGTGTTTAGCACTTTCAATACCTCTGTAACCATTTTAACACGTTGACTGCTGAAAATCATTAGTATTGGTCATTAAAAATGCTGAAATTTTTTTTTTTAAATCTTACCTTAAATTTATGTCAGGACTGCCTAAATATCCTCCCCGAAGTCAAAAAACATAATTTTCATTGTTTTTTCGTGACGTCACTTCCGGGGCTCGTATCCGAGTACACAGCTCCTGGTGCCAGTTCACTTATCACCTTACACTATGTCACTGTTGTAATAAGTTCAAAAATCCCATAAAATAAATGTTTAGTCTTCTAATATTACCAAAAAACATCTATGAAATATGAACGTCAAATATTATACTATAATTAAACTATTTACATCCCCATCCACCGCCTGTTTTTTTGTTTTATTCTACATGTTCGTGGTACTTTTCGAAACAACCCACTTCACAAAGTCCGGGTTTGTCTGGGCATACACCACAAACATAAGTAGTTTGTTTCCTTTTCCCATCCTTGAAACATACTCTGCATTTCTTCCTTTTTCTTCCTCCTTTAGCATCCCTCTCGTCATTCTTCATGATGCGGTGTTCGGTGAGGCGTCCGGGAGTCAACATGGGTTGTTGTTCTTTTGGCGGCAAAAGTTCTTCCAAGACTTTGAAACGGAAATCATATAAGGACATTTTATCCAGGTTGTGCATATTATACAAGTAGTAGGCGTTCACCATGATTGTTTGCAGGAAGTGGAAAAAAATCTTCTTAGTCCATCTCAAAGTCTTGCGTTCACAAGGGTAGTACGACATCATTTGATCAAGTCGATCTACACCTTTCATGTGCGCATTATATTGCATGATTGGTTTAGGCATGTTCTTTTTTTGTTTTCTTTTGTTAGTCACCTCAACCATCTCATTTTCAAACTGAGTTGAAATATATAAAACCGTCCGCTTGTCTTTCCATTTTCCAACCATCGTACTTTCTGCATAATTTCCGACTGATTCTCCCTTTTTCAAAACAGCACTTGTTACAGCTTGAGGGGTGTGCTTTCGGTTTGCCCTCAGAGTACCAGTACAATATGTATCTCGTCGTAAGAGCTTGGATGCCAGGATGAAACTATTATAATAGTTATCCATGAATAACGCGTGCCCTTTGCCCAAAAAATCTTTCATGAGCTCCAGAACTATTTTCACTGTGTGTCCCTTACCACTACATAAGTCACTTTTACCAGTGTATACGTGAAAACGTAATAGGAGGCCTTCAGGTTCATTTATTGCATAAATCTTTATCCCATACTTATGCCGCTTACCTTTGATATATTGGCGAAAAGCTAGCCTTCCCCGCCACAGCACCATTTCCTCGTCAATTGTCAATTCTTTGCATGGGTAATATATCTGTCTCATCTTGGTATTGAAATAGTCAACAATCATCCTTATTTTAAACATCCTATCATCAGTAGGCTCTGGGTTTTCAGCAGTACCTGGCCGTGAAAAATGTAGGCATCTAAGGATAAGTAGGAACCTATCACGGCTCATGTACTCCCTAAAAGCCGGTATGTTTAGCAAACGATGTGTCTTCCAAAAGTCTTGTAATCTGTTCATCCGAATGGTTCCTGTGTGCAAAATTAATCCAACAAAAGTTTTGATTTCCTGGACTGTAATGTCTTTCCAATTGGAAATTCTAGATTTTGGAGTCGTTGCTGGCCCACAAAAAAATTCCAGTGCATACCGATTTGTTTCACAAACAATTCTTTCCAACAATACAAGATCAAACAACAATGTAAACCAATCCATTGGTTTATTTTGACCTGGAATAGGTACTCTTAGACCTGATTCACCTGTAAAGGGGATATCCTTCAAGCCATTGGTCTCTGGCGACCACGTGGGATTCACATCATCGTCGTCATCACTGTCTCAACCGGACGAAGATTCACTTTCAAGGTCAACTTCTTCCAAATACTCATCATTACCGACTTCATCCATGGTGAATTAACAATAAACCACAGTGAAATAACACAAAACACTCATTTACAGAAGTGCGTTACGTAACCGTAACAATAACACGCCCACAACACGAAAAAAACCACGGAGCGGGAAACTGACGCCGCCGAACAAACAACGGAGACGTAAACAAACTGCGGACAGCGTATAGTCGTTCCTCGTCAAGAGCTGAGCTCACACTGGCCAAATGCATTTCAAGGTTGTTTAGGGCTCGCTTCCGAGCCCGCCGCCGCGAGCGCCAGTAGCGCGGGGCTCGCATCCGAGCCCGCCGCACTCAACGTGTTAAGTAGAGCAATGATCAAAACACCAAATTGTGCGTCTTTCTAAGCCGATTCCAATGGAAAAACTAAAAGTTGACTTTTTCCAAAATTATATGTAAATAGCTCAAAAAACCCATTTTTGGGGTACAAAACCCCCCCAAAATACCCCTTCGGATTGATTGATCTGTCTGGTTTTCGAACTTAAAGTCATAAATGCTGCTTTACACGTTTATACCAAATTTGGTCAAAATTGGATGAATTTTACGAGAGTTATCGTGCTCACGGACACATAATATATATATATTTATATCAAAACATTAAATTCACAGATTAGGGCTACTGATAAATATAATAAACAAAAAGTAAATAAACTTGAGTACCCTGGTAAAATCATTTTAATTACACTTACACGTGTTTCAGCTCTTAGGCCATGTTCACAGTGTTAGTTATAATACCTAACCTTTAAAACTAATCCTTATCAACAAGAATAAAGATTTTCACATGTGACTATAAATCATATGATGAATTTTTATCAGTGCAGGTTGTTAGGAGCACTTCTAATGTGTATTATCGAGTTTAAAATGTTATTTTTGTCAATTTGATAATTTTGATATATATAAAACTCTTCTTTGATATCCATTTTGTACCCTTTATTTTGGATGTATATAATTACAAAATAATTACAAAAATATTGAGGAAAATATGACAGTTCTTGACATCCAAAATAAAGGGTACAAAATGGATATCAAAGAAGAGTTTTATATATATCAAAATTATCAAATTGACAAAAATAACATTTTAAACTCGATGCAAGTCCAGACAAAAAACCCAATTTTCGACCAAATAATACACATTAGAAGTGCTCCTAACAACCTGCACTGATAAAAATTCATCATATGATTTATAGTCACATGTGAAAATCTTTATTCTTGTTGATAAGGATTAGTTTTAAAGGTTAGGTATTATAACTAACACTGTGAACATGGCCTAAGAGCTGAAACACGTGTAAGTGTAATTAAAATGATTTTACCATGGTACTCAAGTTTATTTACTTTTTGTTTATTATATATATATATAGTTTCGAACGAATGGTGTTTTTGGCATCTGGGGACCTCAAAACGAAAAGTTATCATGGTCCCGGGCCTAGGTCTTACCATGCCGACTACGGTAATAGCTTCTTCCCTGTAGGGGAAATTCAATAAAAACAGGAATAAATTCTTTAAATAAACAAAAACCTATCTGTCTGATTCGGCATTCTATTCCATTGAAGATTTCACAGAAAAAACAGGTAAATCACAGAAATGTAAAATACATGAGTAATTGTAATGTAGGCTATATCAGGATTTAGTCTTTAACTTTATGATATTTAATATAAATTGTATTTACTTAGATTAATTGACACGACTCTTTGTATGCTGATGCAAGTTTTCAATAAAGAAGATTTTGATTTTATTTTATCAGCACTCCTTGAGGGATTACTAATACTTAACACTGACCTTAGTTAAACTAGTTTAATTCATCAAAACAATGATGCCAGAAACAAATTTAAAAAATCATAAAGTTGCCAAGCTATATACATTTGTATATAGGATCCTTAAGAAAAATATTAGGTATTCTGTATG
The DNA here is from genome assembly GCA_963675035.1 of Allygus modestus. Classification (NCBI taxonomy): domain Eukaryota; kingdom Metazoa; phylum Arthropoda; class Insecta; order Hemiptera; family Cicadellidae; genus Allygus; species Allygus modestus. The sequence goes on along the minus strand of OY776111.1, from coordinate 375,022,027 downwards.
GAATAAATCTGCTTAACATGAAACAATTTCTGAAAGAAAAAGAGAATCTTACCTGTAAGGCTTGGTCTGTTTGAAGCAGAGACGTTTTCGCTTGTGGATCAAAGAGGAAGGGGTAGTTACAAAAATACTTTCTTCCTGTATTCTGAAAATAAAACAAATTGAGACTATTAATATCCCTACCGTATTAAACTTGCACGCTCAGTAAATGAATTTAAAAAAATAAGGTTAATATAAAGGGCCAACATTCATGTTGGGGCTCAATATGAAATTGTAGAATGAAAACTCATTAGCATGACAAGCCTGAATTACTACAAGTGATGGGTTCATTGATAACCAGAAACACTATACTAGCTGATAACCCTTTTCACTCCGCGGTCCGATACTTCGGACGTCGCTGTTTCGGCCAAAAACTCCGCAGTCCGATATATCGGACGTTCGCAAAATGTGCCAAAAACTCCGCGGTCCGATATATCGAACATCAGTAGAACTAATGTTACTGGCTTTAAAAACAATCAAAATGCGCTGGAACTGTCATATATGCAATCCAGAGAGACAGGTAATATAACAGCGTAGTCGGTATTTTTATACTCTATGCACTTTTTTCGTGACGTGTTATGTTTTTGAGGTTACTCGATTCGCTTATGTCGGTGACTGTCAGCGGGAAGCAGATGCTCTGTTTGTTGTGTTTCTTACGTCAAAACGGTTTGTTTTGATTTCCAACTGTGTTGATTTAGTTTGTATGTAGTACAAAATGAGTGAGAGTGATATTTCCTCCGACGATGACCTTTATAATAATATTCGGCGTTCACCAGTAAGTGAAAATACATTGTTTCAGCATGTAGTAGAATCTGGTGTAGGTTATGTAGACGATCTTAGTGATAGTTTTGTAGAAAATATAAGTGAATCAGAAGTATCTGGAGTTTCTGAAAGTGAAAATGACAGTGACAGTGACAGTGACAGTGTTCTTACTGGATTTGACGATGATACAGATGAAGACCCAGATTATGAGCCACATGAACAAAGTTCCGATGAAGAACCTCTCCCAAAGAAAATTCGTAGGAGGCCTAGGCCTAGTGATAGTTTTATTGATGAAAAAATTGAACACGTTATCTCAGGTAATATTGACTTACCATCTACTAGTTGTAATATTTCAAATGAGCCTTCAGATTTGCAGCCAAACGTAGGCCTAGGAGTTAATGTTGAAAATGTATCAAATGTAGAACCTGACGTTGAAAATATACCAGTAATTGAAAGGGATGATATAAATAGGCCCATTTTGAATCCCATTGAAGAGACAATTGATTATGTAATCAGAAATGCTGATCAGTTTGATATGCCTGATCCTGATCATACTATCCCACCCGACTTAGGTCCTGATGATATGCAGTGGACTGAGGTCAATGAGGAAAATGACCCTGGCTTTCACCACAACATTCCTTTTTATGAAGAACCAGGAGCAAAACACTGCCCACCTCATAATGCAGATCCAATTGAATATTTTTTCTTATTTTTTACAATCGGTGTCCTATCAAAATTTGTAAGAGAAACTAATAGATACGCCAACCAATATATAGCCGCCCATTCCGAAAACTTTTCTCCTAATTCAAGAGCTCGACAGTGGAGACCAGTAACTATACCTGAAATAAGAGCTTTTATTGCGGTGATTTTGAATATGGGTTTAAACAAAAAGCCTAACGTTCAAAGTTATTGGGCAACATCCGATTCACAATACTGCTCTTGGTATGGGAGAATGTTCAGCAGAACACGCTTCGAAAGCATTGTTCAATTTTTCCATATGGTTGACAATAACACTTTGCCTAAGGCTGGAGAGCCTGGGTATGATCCCTACGCTAAATTTTCATTCCTGCTAGATACCATAAACAGACTGTTTAGGTGTTATTACTCCCCACACAGGGAATTATCTGTCGACGAAAGTTTGGTTGGGACGAAATCGAGATCGCAGCTATTACAGTACTTACCTAATAAGCACCACCACAAGTGGGGAGTGAAGCTGTGGATGCTTTGCGATAGTGTCTCTAGGTATTGTCTAGCCTTCTTTTGCTACAAGGGTTCCAAAGGTATTGGGAAGAAACCCACAGGTTTAACATACAAAGTGGTAAACAAACTACTAGACATTGGACAGTATTTCAACAAGGGTTATCATATATTTATGGATAATTTTTTCACAAGTATCCCTTTGGCTACGCGTCTGTACGAGAAATTGACATTTATAACAGGAACTGTAAGAAAAAATAGAAAAGGAATCCCACCGGCACTAAAATCCAAATTTGAAGTTGGTCAAAAAACTTACATGAGAAATGACAACCTTTTATTTTTAGGCTATAGGGGAAAAAATCCCAGAATAAGCCAGTCATCTTGCTATCAACCAAACATTCAGCTAAATCTATTGAAAAAATTAAAAAAAAAGCAAATGAAGGTGAAAATCTGGTAAAAAAAAAACCTGAAATGATTGATTCATACAACCAATTTATGGGTGGTGTTGACGGGTCCGATCAGATGACGTACTGCTACTAAGACGAAAGACCCTAAAATACTGGAAGAAAGTGACTTTCAATATGTTTGCAAGGATGATATTGAATGCTTACATATTATACTCTGAAAACACAAGTGGTAAAGTTCTTTCCAGGTATCATTTCACCATTTCAATCATCGAAGAACTATCAAGGCAGTTATAACTGTATTTTATATGTGTTAGTGTATTTTATATGTGTCATAATAAACAAAAACATTAATACCATTTAGGATAGTTAAAATAGGCCTAGAATAGAAGAGACGATGGACTAAAAAACTCTAGCCTACTCAAATGCCCTATATCATACTATCAAAGAAAAAGGACTTATACACATTAAATACACATTTTAGGTATAATTAGATTTAAATAAGTTTTCATCTCTGTAATATAAGTATAGTAAAAAACATTTAACCTAGGGTACTTACTCACTGTGAAAGATAATCCAAGTCTGACAAATCGACCTAACCCCACTAAAAAGTAAGTTTGAAAAAGTGATATATTTCATCCAATTTGGCCCCGACACAGATATATTTGCGTGTCAGAACAATATAATTTTGTACATAAACTTTTTATTAACCACTCATATTGTAAATCTAGTTTAGAAACTTATTAATTTGAATGCAAAACCCTGAATTGTAAACATCAAGAATACTCAAGATTTCCCAGGACGGACGGCCGCCATGATTGTTAGTTCTTTGTAAATCCGCTAGAGCAACAAAGTGTCTGCAGACCATTTTTTGATAGACCTGACCGTCTAGTGCTGAACCCTTGCGGCGAACGATGGAACTGCGTTAGGAATGTCATTCATTAGCAATTATAAATTCAGATATTTGTTTTCTACGTTTTTTAATTAAGTGTAAGGTTTTGAGTAAAAACTAAGAATGTAATAAATTCCTAAAAAATAATCTGAAACTTTTAGAAATGTGTACATAGCAGGAATATATGTTTTAATTTAAGAAATGCGTAATTTAATACAGATATTAGTTTGTTTACCTCAATCAGCTGTAGTATGATAGAATAAGATGCAATTATGAGTGTTTTAAATTAAATTTGACTTATTTTATTAACTTTATCGATTGGAAATATTATTTTATTGTGTTTTCGATACAAATTTATCTTTTCCAAATTAAATTAAATAGAGAAATATTATTTTTAAATTCAGTGAAGTGTGACCAATAAAAATTAGCTATTGCTGCTGACAGCCAATCAAAAAATTACAGTGTACCAAGATTGTTGAGAAGGATTCCAATTGGACGATGCCCTTCTTCTCCAATTCTGGACGAGGTGACGCCGTGTTGTGTCTCAGGAGAGCTGAAGCAGGACGGACGAGCAAGTCCATGTTGCTCATTCCCAGGAGGGAATAATCAGTTTTACATCAAGATTTTTTTATGTTTGTGCGTGTTAAATAAGTTTTTTTAGTATTCCCCCAGCTCTAAAGCCCAGCAGACTCCCATTAATAAATTTTAACCGTATTTTAGGCACATTTTGAGGACTGTTTGGTGAGGCCATTCCTTATTCTCACACTAATCCCCTTCCAGCATACATCTATTTGAAGATTGATCATATTGACATTTAGGGACGTTTCATATCAATAACTTTCAAAATTAACATCAAGATTAATATATTTTTAAAAGTAAATTGAAGAAGAGTGCTAATATTTTATTTATTTGTTGAAGATTTTGGACTTACTTTTAAATTTGAACTCTCTATTTAATTATATGTTGTTGTACTTTACTAATATAAAAAATTTGATTATTATCGATCGAGCCAGATGCTAATGGACCTTACGAAATTTGAACCCTGAGATAAAAAGAGAACTCATTTGCTAAATATTGTACTTTCTAATCATTTTTTTATCTAGATGTAAACTAAAACTTTTGAATAAAGACCAAGGTTATTTGTTATTTTGTATAAAACAGTTGTTTATTCATTAAATTTATTTTTATATTATACAGTGGTTCAGAGAAAAAGGTCGCGGTATGCATGCTCGAAATGGTGGTGGCGATGGACCAGGCAACAACTCTCGAATTATTATAGAAACATTACCTGATAAAAAAGAAAGGAACTGCTGTGTATGCAGTCCACTGAGCAAAAAATCAGGGGGGAAAAGGAAGAAAAGTCGAACAGCATGTATACGGTGTGGCAAAGGACTGCATGGCATTTGCATCCGTGGTCATGTTTGCATGTAAACATTGTTGGAATACCCCCTAAGTAATTGTTTGTTGTTTTTTTTATAATTTGCATGCCATTTAATTTTTTAATTTTAGTAGTATAATGAAGTTTTGGTGTTTTCTGGGCAAAATATCTGGATATTTTATTATTTGCGTTTTGGTAAAGCTAAAATTTGAAGAACCGCTTCAAAATGTTCCTAATAAAAGCTAAGCTGAGATTTACCTTGGAATGTTACTGGACATTTTAACTATAATATTGTATTTGTACAACATAAAGAATTGTGTTTTAGAATAAATAATGTAAAAATGTATGTGTTTTGTGTTCTTATGAGGTTGATTTTCAAGATTATGCAAAAATAGTCATTTTGGAGCATTTCGTCAACTTTTGGGAAATTACTCATAACTTCTTCATTTTTCAAGGTATGTGCATGAAGTTTTCTGTGCATGTTTATAAATAAATGTGGAATCTAAAAATACCAACATCATGTGAGGGGCCAATGTTTTTTTTTAGCTATTACACCCCAAAGTTAACTTTTACGTAAATTTATTTTTTATTATTTTATATTTAGTAAAAAATAAAAAATATTTTTTTTTATTTTGGTCTCAACTATTTTTTTTATTGTTTGAAAACTTATAAGGAGTAAAAAAAAAAGAATTATATCTCTACCTGCTAAAACAAAAAAGTTGCAGCTTTTTTCCCAAAGCCTTACAAAATTGATTAAAAATGCCCGGAGTTTTGGCTGGTACTTTCAGAAAAGTACCCGGAGTTTTTGGCAGTGACCAAAAATTTTTGTCCGGAGTGCAAAGGGTTCACCGTTAATCTTTACATTTTTGACCTGGCCGTTTACATTATTAGCAATCCAAAATTATTGTGTTTTAAAAATACTGTTCATAATTATAACACTCGTAAAAAGCATCATGCTGTTATTGAATTTACACACTTAAGCAAAACACTCAATAGCCATATTATTTTATCATTAAATATCATTTATTAGAAAGTAAAATTAGTTCATATTCTTTTAAAACAGTTTTACTCTTGGCGGTTGGTAAATCCATTCTATAGTTTAAGTGAATTTTTCAATTCCAAAAATGTAGATTTTTAGTTGACACCTATTTATTTTTCGGTATTTATTTATTGTAATACAATTTTCTCAACTGACTTGGCATGTTCTGTAAAACTGACTTTGTCAATGATGTATGTCAAGTCAATGATGATAGAAAGATCATTTCATTTCATTCATTCATTTCACCCAGCCAATTGATCGCGACATACCCTGTGGCTGTCCTCCATGACCCACTTGATGTAGTCCAGGGAGATGTCTATGTGGTCGGCCAGCTCCGAGAGGTGGAACGTGTCGTAAGGCACCTTGAGTCCCCCCACCTGTCCAATGTCACTCTGGTTCAGCTTGTTCAACTTTGCCAACAGCTCCAAGGCAGTCAGCATTCCCTCATACCAGTATATTCCCTGGAAAAATAAAGTTATACGTTTGACAGACATCATAGACATCATGATCGATATCATGGTCAAATTGTTATGTAGGTTGTGTAACAAATCACTAACTTAACTTAAGTAGGGGTATGCGAGTACTCGAAACTTTGAGTTTTCGGCTGAGAATTTAAATACTCGGACTGGACTCGAAGTTTTGAAAAATACTCAAAAGTTCGAGCGAGTATTTCCTGCCGATTTCCGGATGATCGCTAATGATTGCGACTGGCCAAATCGCATAAAACTGTCGCAAAAGGCCATCACATCATGTAAAATCGGCATAAAAATAACGACTAGAAACATGAATTGGTCATAAATAACAACCGAACGTGTTTAAATAACGATCGAACCACATAATTTTGAGCGAAAAAAAAAAAAACAATGGAAAACATAATATTGGCCAAAATTACGACTGGATCATGTATTAAAGGCCGAAAATTACGACAGTATACATAATAGCGGCAAAAGTGGCGCTACTTAATATCGGCTCAAATAACGATTTTGTCATCTAATATTGATTATATTATAAGTGATGTTCGGAACAAGTGATACTGGCCAAATGACAACCAGACAGTGTTTTATCGGCCAGAAACAAACATCAAACCGTATTTTTGTCAATACAATAATCTAGTGTGATTCTACTGGCCAAGAATTTGTATTGCTACTCATAATTAGTTAGAAACGATGTTTAGATTATCAAATCTGGAGAGGTATTCCAATCCCATTATACTATTTGAAACTCCCAACTTATAGCAAATACTCGCTCGAAAATAGTCAAAACTCGAGAATAATTGGCACTACTATACTCGGATTAAAAAATCACTACTAGCACACCCCTACAAAAAAAAAAATTAAATATCTTTCAAGCCCATTAGTAGAGATAAATTATGAAAGAGGATATCTCTAAAATATTTATAAATATCATCAATAGAAAGTAATCTTAGTAAGTTTGACTTACCGTGGAATCTACTTTAGTGTGGTTTTGGATGAACCTCAGTATTATACTTTTATACACAATGATAAGGCGTTCAAAATATTCCGATGACATCATGACATACCATAAACCTGAAAAAAAAGAATAAAGATGACGTAACATCTCTTAACACAAATTATTGTAACTTATATAACATACACTTCTGTTTTACCTAACGTTAAACAAGCAAATATGTTGATTAAACTTTTTACAAGAGGGCAATTTGATTAATATACTGCAATAATACAACAAAACAAAAGCAGTTTATTTTAAATTCTTTATGGGAAAAGAAGAGGATTATAAGATAATATTCCTTTTCACTTTTCTCACTCAAGGACAATAATGTTGGGACAGATAATTTACTCATTTCTCTTCACCCTAACCCCTCCCTACTCCTGCTATCCATCTTTTTTATCTTCAAGGTCAGATTTTTTACAGCAGACCCAAACCCCTTCCCGCACACCTCTCTTTTACTCTCTTTTCCTCCATCCTTATCTTTATTTACAAAAACAAACTAGGCAATGACCCAATGATATACAGTAAAAGTATTAAGCAAAAATATTTAAATGAAAACCCGAGAATGAAAACATTTTACTCACACTGAAAATGTTCCTCACACAGGAGAAGCCTGTGCATGAGGATCACGCTCAAAAGACGGTCAACCTATGTCTAATTGCTGAGGATGATATGAGCACTATATCATACATCAAATCTAACATTGTTAATACAGGGTGTCCCGCGAGATATGGCACAAATTCAGGATTTGGTAGTCATCAAAAGGAGCAAAAAACTTCAAATCAACTTTTTTCTTAATCGCTTAGTTTTCTGCCTGTCTGCCTGTATATGATTTTTAATCAATTCAGCACATCCAGGGTTCCCACTCAAACTTAATAATCAAATTCACGGGTTTTTCACGGTTTTCAAGGTCTAAAAATTGTCAATTTCACGGTCGAAATATTAAAAAACATAACCTATACCGGGCGTAAAACAAAAAAGTAGACATGGTGCATCGGTTAAATACTAATTAAAACTTTCCCACAATCCAAATACGATGTCACAGTAAATACCATAAAAGTGAACTAGGGGTGTGCGAATAGTGATTTCTGACTGGAGCCAAGCTTTTTTTCTAAGTTCTCGAGCCAAGCTTTTTTATGGCAATTTTCTCTAGGGGTGTGCAATATACCGCTGGTAGTGATTTTATGACCCAAGCCGAATTTTGCTATGTATAATTTTATACTTTCAATATTGGTCATCTTTCATTCACTTCTTCTTTATTCACTAGCCCTCCTTTTAATAGGCTTAAATAAAGTTCTACAGTGCAAAAAATAACAAAATAAGTACTGAAAAGGAACATTTATTGAGACCAATTGTTGCTAGTAATGAACAGTTTTCTTTTAATATAAAGTAGAAACATAGGAAAAAAATAACATAAAGGAAGAGAACTGCAAATTTTAAACTAGACCGATAAGCCCGAATGTAGTTATTACCGTTTTTATAACAGCCATAATAAACAGACTATATGTCAAGATGAACCCTCCATGTAACCAAACATTAAGGCCCTATACTAGGGAATTACCAAAAATACAGTAAGCCAATCTATTCAACTGATGGTAAATAGTAAATTTAAGGTTATCCTTTTAATATAAGTTGGTTAAATCAGGACACTCAGCAGCTAACAATATTGTAAATATAATCACTGTAAACTATCATTATATCCTATTGTACTCACAAAAATAAATTATCCAATAATCGTAGGTCTGGCTTAAGTTGTATCTAACTTCTTATCACCTAATAGACTTAACCTATTAAATCTGCTTATGAAACAGAAAATTTCAGAAACAGAAGTTCCTGGTGGAAGAGAATCGTCAATGCAGTCTTCTTCCATTACTGATTTAACAACTTGATAGCCTACAATTGAAAAATTAAATGATTTCAAGTGATGTTTATTCTCAGATTCAATTAATCCCGCGGCGTTAACAATATATGATTTTAATCGCACAGCTGTAGCGAAACAAAACACTGCGCCAATTTGATTGTGTCTTGCTCTTGGTTAGGCGATCATAGAGTATAATAAAGTATAACCTTGTAAATAATATGACCACCGGTATTATAACATGTGCGACGTAACCATTTAGAATTTTGATAAAATCCTTTGATCTTGTGAATCTCACAATAAGTGATTTTGATTTGTAAAGTATTACAACAGTGATGCGACAATATTTGTTAACTTTAATTGGATGAACGATAGTGAAATCCTTATACTCAGTTTAGAATTCGAAGTAGTGTGACGCTATCTACATTTTAACGGTTTGATGGATTGCCATGAAATTGTTATGGTAACGTTATGACGATTTAATGCTTTAAATAAACTATAATTGACGAATTATTATTACAGTTTAATAATTGTTAGTTTTTTCATTGAACATTATTTCAGTACGTATTTTGAGCTTTGTAGTACCGTGTTTGAACTGTCAAAATACATCAGCTCAGTTAGTTCCTGTCACTTTGTTCTGTTGTTTACAGTTTGTGTTTAGGTTAGAGGTTACGTTACAAACTAACATTTTATTAATTTTTTTTAATTGCTCCACCTACTTACACCTTTCTGTTAGGAATTCGAAACGTGGCGTTCCTTTGAGTTCATTAATAATAATAATTACATTAATGTTGTAACAATAATCAAAATGGCCCTTCTGTAAGTTAGTTTCCTTTCGAGTTCTATAAAGCTGTCATGTAAACATGACTGTGGTTTAAGGTGGTTTTAATGCGGTTAAAGTGTCATCGGCGAGAATGCCAACATTACACAGTACAACTATAAAACAACCATACCGTACATCTTTTGATTTGCGTTTTTTAAAATAGTTTTGGTTCAGTTTCTTAAGCTATAATTTGTGTGGTAGTTTGTGTGAATAATACAGGTTTTGTATTTTAGCCTAAAGTTGTATCCATATCATATACGGTTATCAGATAAGATGTGAGTAAATACTAACTTTTTATGTTACTAATAAACTTGAAATACTGTCCAAAACGTTTTTATGGCAATAATATGAAGACAGTAGGCCTATCCTTTGACTCTTTACGTTTTACCTTAATATAATGTAGGTCGGCCTAGGCCAATGATATTGTTGTTAGTCAACCATCCCAAATTCAATAATCATCATATTTTACTTTTCGCCTTGTTGTAAATTTATTTTATCCAGAAATAGGCCTTGGTAGTGGTTACACCAAGGCTCTTCTGTAGACCCCCCGGTGGAACTATCGAATAAAAATAATCAATATAAAATACCTATATATGTACAAATGATCAACTACTTTTATTTGATTATTAACGTTTTGCAATAAATACAAGTAAAGTTAGCATACATGTCTCAGTGCTGGTTTTAATGCCTACGTCGCCATGACTTTTTCCTCTCTGTAAAAAATCATAATCAATAGCGTTAACACTAAAGAAGTACATGATTGTAAATACGTTTGCTAATCCAAACTTTGCTCTTCAGAAAAGGTTTTTTTCAAAGCACTAACTGAAACGTCATGTTTTTTTACCGTTTCACAATACTGTAACCAAATTTGATTTTTTACCTTGACCTTCAACCTGATATCAACGTTACAAACCCTGCATTTAATTGGTTTTGCAATTGAACTACGATTTCTCAAACCTCTACAGTATTTTCTTCATTGTTTAAAACATTTTCACAAAGAAAAATATGGTTTTTTTATTATGCCATTTGAATTATCTGCCATTTTCCAAATGAAACACGATATCAATCTAATGCAATACACCGGGGCATGTGATAAAACCTTTTATTATTACGATTACAATAAGTCAGCGGTATCAGTTTGATCCGATATATTTATATCGGGATATCAAAACATCAACGTATTTCTATTATTTTCATTCGGTTGTTACACCGGGAGTCTGCGGAAGTACAGCCTTGGTATAAGGGAGGAATTTTATAACAGGCCTAGCTTTTATGTTTGGGAGTTACAACATGTCACTAATCTCCACTTGCTTTTTGCTTCATTTATGTTTGGGAGTTAACGTACAACATGTCACTAATATCCACTTGCTTTTTGGGATAAACTTAAGTTTGGCGAGTGAAACTGTATTTGGAGTAGCCAAACATACTACAATAAATCCACCAGTCCACATTCTCTTATAAACCTTACCCAACTTGAGGTAGGCTTCACGTAATTAAAACAACATCGTGCATTAGGCTTATTACGTACATTAGACCTGTTGGGTCCTACTGAGTTTGCCTTCGTACGGTCCCTCCAGAGGCCTGGGTTTTAAGCTGCTCGGCCTATTGCATTAATTATTAGGTAGTCAAGATCTGTTTCTCCATTAAGTTTAATTAATTATTTATTTTACACAATATCAGACTTAGGCCTTACAAGCTAAATTTTAAGCCTACATAGTATTTCCTACTTGGTGTGTTGTTGAAATAAACATCAAAACAGTTGCAGAAGGCTATTTTTAAAGAAATTTATAAACAAAAGTTGAGAAAATAGGTTCCGTACTATAGCGCGGCTGTCAAGAATAAAACACAAAATTATAACTACATCATGGGAGGTATTCTGCTTCGCATCCCGGTATATTCAATCATAATTTATATTGGAGGCATGTGACCTGGCAAACATGAAATAAAAATGCTTGCACGCTGCTTTAACACTTTGGAAAAGAGCCATCGCTGCACATATGACTCGGCCACTATTGTGCGGCGACAGGATCAAACAGTTCTACTAATCTTTCTTTTCCAGCTTACTGTTTACTTAGTTATTTTTTTTCGATATCATGAAGTCTCTGGCAGTGTACTTTGGCTGTTTGGTTTAGTTAACTTTGTTTAGGTACAGTTTATTGGCCATATACCAAAATATTACAGTTGTAAACAAGGCAGTATTCATTATTGAACCCCAAATCTTTACCTTATATTGAAGTGTTCTGCTACTACCAGATGAGGGTATGCATGGCATGACTATGAGGCTATAAAATCTGTTTTATGGGGACACATTCTGCTCCTTAACTCAATGTTACACCCATAAAACCATTGGAATTCTATGATTCTGTAATGTTCACAGTATCTATTAAATTACTTCAAATTATTAATAATTTTTACAAAAAACTGTTATATCTTGCACTCTATAGAGGAAAAATAAGCTCAATGACAACTATTGGAATCTACATTTTTTATAACAGCTGTTCTTTTCTAATTGTTTACATTATTTATAATAGTTACATCGAATGCCATCGACCTACATATCACATCTAAATAGTTTGTGCATTTTTCACCCCTCTCTTACGAATAGTGGAACGAGACCAGTTGATATAATGGGACTGTGCATGTTTGGTAGAAATAAAATATATAACTCACTCAAGTGACGCTCACATCCTGCCAAGTACAATTCAAGTACAAGTTCCTCCTTTTTTAGGCTGAGATAAATTAGTGACTCGCATGGTTGCTGGTGTAGTGTTACTCCATGAGGAGCGTGTTGTATGATAGAGAAACAAGTCATTAACTAAGCATTAGGTTTATAAAATATTGATACGCTAATGCAATTTGATCAGGGATGGTTGTGGACGATGATGTAATTGCAATTTGTCCATACGATTAATCGTAAATTCGGAATTCCTCTTGTAAGCGGCCTGAAAGACCCCAAATTCAGACAGGTAATTAAAGCATGGTTATTTCTTTTATCCTAAAACAACCCATCACTGTAGGCCTATGGGTTGACCTAGAGAATTAGGCCTATACTTACATTTGTTGGTCAAATTACTTTTGGGGACTTTGTAAAAAGTTGACATCCTCTGAGTAATCAAACAGTAATTTGAGGACTTTACAGTTGATTTTCTTGTGTGTTCCACCCAATGCGGTGAGGAATATTGCCAGTTTTTACCAACTCTCAACAATTTGCTTGTCTTATCAGTGTGCTAAGTCGGATTTCATTACATTAGTATTGTATTTTTTCGGCAATAGTTATCGTTGTTGTTGGCGATGTTTATACAGGTGATTTAATTTTCACGGTTATCATAGGACAAATTAAGTCACATGTTTATTGGTACCACCAAACAAATCTCAACAAACTTGTGCAAGCTACATTATTAGGATACTTGCTTTTAAACAGTAGCCCTTTCATTGCAACTCTATAATTCCCCCCCCCTACTGTTAGTAGCCAGCAAAGATTGGAAGCATACACCTTACATAAAGACCATTGTCATTTTTGGCAAAATATACCGTACGAAAAATACTATTATAAAACTGTCAACTTGAATGTATTTTTTATTACATTCATAAGTTGTTTGAACTTTATTTCCAGCTTACGGTACTGTTTTAAATTTTTTTTAAATAATTGGATGAACGTAGTGAATCCATATACTCAGTTTGAAATTCGAAGTAGTGTGACGCTATCTACATTTTAACGGTTTGATGGATTGTCATGACATTTTTAGAGTAACGTTTTGATGGCTTAATGCTTTAAATAAACTATAATTGACGAATTATTACTACATTTTAATAATTGTTAGTTTTTTCATTGAACATTATTTCAGTACATATTTTGAGCTTTGTGGTACCGTGTTGTTGGAGAACTGTCAAAATACATCAGCTCAGCTGCTGTCATTTTGTTTTGTTCGCAATCGCCGCTTGATGTTTGACGTTAGAGGAGCCCTGATAAGAAACTGCACCCATAATAATTTCATTAATGTTATAGCAATAATCAAATGTAAACCTTCTGTAAGTTAAGGATGTTACCTTGTGGCTTCCATACACATAACTTATGTGAAGCACTGTGGTTCAAGTTGGATTTAATACTACGATAAAAAGTGTCATCAGCGAGAATGCCAACATTATTCAGCACTACTAAAAAACAACCATACATTGGTGGTTTTGTACCTGTGTTCTTTTGCAGATAGTTTGTGTTCGAATAATACTCAGGTTTTGTATATTAGCCTATAGTTGTAGCCATAACATGGATGATTATAACACAAGGTGTGACTAAAAACTAACTTTTTATGTTATTAATAAACTTACGTTTGAATTGTCATAACAGACAGTTTCCTTTGACTAAGTATTTACCTTTCATATAGGATAATTTAGGTAGGCCAATGCTATTGTTGTTTCTCAACCGTCCCAAGTTGGTCAATCATCATATTTTAATTTTAGCTTTGCTGTAAATTTATTCTAACCATAAGTAGGTCTTGGTAGTCTATACAGGGGAATGTTATGATAGGCCTAGCTTTACATTTGTGAGTTACTAAATGTCACCAATGTCCACTTACTTTTTGTGATAAACTTAAGTTTACCGAGGCAAACTGTACTTTGAATGGCTAAACATACTTAAATCAACCCACCACAACACATTGTCTTATAAACATTACCCAACCCAAGGTAGTTAACTTACTAATAAGCAACCATGTAAATCTCACCAATCAATCATGCCTGTTGGTAAATATACTTGCTGATTTCAAATAAATAAACTAACAGATAAGTTAAGTGATTATCTAAAATGTACATGATGTAAAAAAATCTTAAACTCAAATACAGACCTCACAATAAACAACGGCAGTAGAACTTTTCTATGTCAGTACATTTTGTAACTTATCGCCATACCGTACTACAATATCGCTATCAACTGAGTATTTGCTTACTTACATAGGCCCTATTGTGAAAATATTAAGGTTGGTCAAACTGATAATATTACCTGTCACGTAATACCCATAAACAGAGAGGGGAGAGAATTATGTTTAATTATGTTAATTATGTACCTAAGTTATGTAGCTTGGTGGAAATCTTATAATTTCAGATCTAAATTTATCTTATTGGATTGAAGCGATTGGATGGATTGTCATGAAATTTTTAGGTCTAACGTTTTGACGATTTAATGATTCTGATAAACTACACCGGAAATTGACGAATTATTAGTTTTAACATTCTTCAGTAAGTTACCCTACCACTTTTGACCTTAGTAGCACACCGTACACAGGCTCTTTAGAACAGTCAAAATACTTTAGTTGCTGTCATCTTGATGTTTGGCGTTTCTTTGAGGTTACGATTACGAACGAGAAGTTTATTTTTTGATAATCTGTTCTAATATCCAGTTCGACAATCATAAACTATAAACGTGACGTTCTTTCAAGTTCAATAATAATAATTTAATTTATTTCATAAGAATACCGGTAATCGAATGTAAACCTTCTGAGTTACGGATACGTTTCCTTGGTAGTTTCATACACATCTGTAAATAGGACTGTGGTTTGTTTAGTTGGATTTAATACGATAAAGTGTCATCGGCGAGAATGCCAACATTATTCCATTACTGGTTAAATAATCTGTGTGAATAACTTAAGACTTGAGGGTTTGGTATAGGCCTATAGCCTACAGTTTTATTCATAAGTAACATGTAGCCTATATAAGAGAAGATGTGACTAAAAACAAACTTCTTATGCTGTCAATATACATGAAATACTGTCTTCAACATAATATGAAGACTAAATGGTATTCTTTAAGTTACCATACCTATTTAACTTTCATATAATGTAGATACGGTAGGCCAATGCTATTGTTTGTCAACCATCACATTCTAATTTTAGCTTTGCTGTAAGTATATTATATCCATAAATAGGCCTTGGTTGTCTATTAGGGATGATTTTATAAGAGGAATAGCTTAGCCTATATTTGGGATTTACAAAATGTCACATATGTCCACTCGCTTTTTGTGAAAAACTTAAGTTTGCGGAGGTAAACTGTAGACCTGCTTGGAATGGCCAAACATACTCAAATGAATCCGACAGACCACACCACCTTATACACCTTACCTAACCCAAGGTATCTACTTAATGTGATACACCCAGTGCCGTCCTTAGGGCGGCGCGACAGGTGCAGCCGCACAAGAACCTCGTGCCTACGAAGGCCTCGCACTTAGGGGTTTTTCGTGGAAGCTAGAGGCGTCATGGCCATGACTGGAATCAGAAATGTGGACTTTTGATGATTATCAATTGAGGAACTGGAGACAACGTAAAAACAGTTTGTGGTACATACATATTTTGCTAATATTGACAATATGTTTTGATTTAACGGCAAGTTCTGAAGTAAATGAATTAGCCGTGTATTTAGCCAATAGCGGGTGTATTTCTCAACGAAGCAAGTAAGTCTGTGTCGGGACTATACAGGGGCCATCATTTTATTTTGATATCACAACAGAATGAGTTTCAGATATTTTTAAGTTTATCCTAGCTATTTTTTTCTATACTTTATAACTTAGGTATTGATTTTTTGCCAAAGTCAGTGATAAGAGTGACCTCCGATGGTGAAATGGTGTTTTTGGTTTTTTTACGTCCCATCTTGTACTGTGTGTTAGGTTAGGTTATCTTACGTTATTTTTAAATAACAAATCCTATTGTATCCAACGAGGTATATATCTATAGAAGTCTTGTCTGGGGTAAAAAACTGTGCTTATATGCTGACCGCCATTTTGACGCTCTATACCTTCCGGTCTTCATGGCAACACCATTTGGGTCCACTTTCATAAATAATGAAGCGATAATATAAAATATACCCCCGTCGCTGCAAACCTGCATACTCAGCGAATTTCCAATGAATATATAACATAACACATTAAAACACTTAACAAGATTCATAAGAAATGTACTCACAAACAAGCGATTTTTAAAATATTAATTATTCTCCATAAGAATAACATTGGGGATGAGTACGCAGGTTTGCTGCAACAAGACACACAAAATAATGGGTTTTTATGGAAATATCAATAGAACTCATCTTAGTGAAGTCACATACCAAGTTTCATCCATATACATTCATAAATAAGCGATATATAACATTTTAAATATTTTCCATAAGAATAACATGGGGACCAAGTACCTAGGTTTGCTGCTACAGGAACCATAGGAGAAAAATTGTTTTTTTGTGCAAACAACAATAAATCACAACCAGATCAATCCATATACCAAATTTCGCCAGTTTATGTTCATAAATAAGCGAGATATACAATTTTTCTTTTTCTCCATAAGAATAACATTAGACAATGTACTGTGTTTAGCACTTTCAATATCTCGGTAACCGATTGAAGTAGAGCAATGATCAAAATACCAAATTGTTTGTTTTTTTAAGCTGAATTCAATGGTATGAATTAAAATTTGATTTAAATAAAAATTACATGTGAAAACCCCAAAAAACACATTTTTGGGGTACAAAACCCCCCAAAAACCCCCCTTCGGATGGTGCGATTCATCTGGTTTTCGAACTCGTTCAAATAAATGGTACTTTACACATTTCTACCAAATTTAATTAAGATCGGACCTTTTTTACGAGAGTTATCGTGCTTACGGACACACACACACACATATATATATATATATACATATATAACAAATTGAACGAATGGTGTTTTTGGCATCTGGGGACCTCAAAATGAAAAGTTATCATATGGTCTCAGGCTTAAGTCTTACCATGAGACCTACGGTAATAGCTTCTTCCCTATAGGGGAAATTCTCTAAAACAGAATGAAATTGTCTGATACGGTATTGCTATTATTTAGGTTATTCGGTTATGGTTTCGGTTATGTTCGGTCTCAAAGATGTGGAAGATATCGTCGGAAATTTGTCCAGATAAGAAACGTTGATTCCAATCATACTTAAATATGTATTCTCGGGAACAACCTTTTAACGGATCTATGGAAATCGTATGTTTTAGCGCATCTCCCCTACAGGGAAGAAGCTATTACCGTAGGTCTCATGGTAAGACTTAAGCCCGAGACCATGATAACTTTCCATTTTGAGGTCCCCAGATGCCAAAAACACCATTCGTTCAATTTTTAGCGAATTTCCCCTATAGGGAAGAAGCTATTACCGTAGGTCTCATGGTAAGACTTAAGCCCGAGACCATGATAACTTTTCATTTTGAGGTCCCCAGATGCCAAAAACACCATTCGTTCAAATTTTTATATATGTATATATATATATATATATATATATATATTTATATATATATGTGTCCGTAAGCACGATAACTCTCGTAAAAAAGGTCCGATGTTAATGAAATTTGGTACAAATGTGTAAAGTACCATTTATTTGAACGAGTTCGAAAACCAGATGAATCGCACCATCCGAAGGGGGGTTTTTGGGGAGTTTTGTACCCCAAAAATGTGTTTTTTGGGGTTTTCAGATGTAATTTTAATTTAAATCAAATTTTAATTTATACCATTGAATTCAGCTTAAAAAAACAAACAATTTGGTATTTTCATCATTGCTCTACGTCAATTGGTTACCGAGATATTGAAAGTGCTAAACACAGTACGTTGTCTAATGTTATTATTATGGAGAAAATGAAAAATTTTATATCTCGCTTATTTATGAACATAAACTGGCAAAATTTGGTATATGGCTTGATCTGGTTGTGTTTTATTGTTGTTTGCACAAAAAACCAATTTTTCGCCTATGGTTCCTGTAGCAGCAAACCTAGGTACTTGGTCCCCATGTTATTCTTATGGAAAATACTTAAAATGTTATATATCGCTTATTTATGAATGTATATGGATGAAACTTGGTATGTGACTTCACTAAGATGAGTTCTATTGATATTTGCATAAAAACCCATTATTTTGTGTGCCTTGTTGCAGCAGACCTGTGTACTCATCCCCAATGGTATTGTTATGGAGAATAATTAATATTTCAAATATCGCTTGTTTGTGAATATATTTCAGTACTTTGGTATTATACGGATGCCACTATTTTTGGAGGTTAATTTTTACCGGATACAAAGGATAACTACATAATTAAAAAAAAACGTACTTTTATTGACTTACTGTACAAACTTTACATCATTCTGATGAGCGGTCTTTGTGTTGTGCCTCCCAAAAGACAGCGATGTCCGCTAGGATCGTGTTGAATGCGTCGCCACCGCTAGCAGCCACACCCGATCGCCATATGTACTCTGCCAAATATACAGCGCGCTGCGGCAGTTATGTTAGGATGGGTTATCATAAAAATACGTACGCTTTCCTCTTCATTTCGAGGTAAATCCCACACCAAAAGAACGTCACTCATTATGAAAACAAATGTAACGTAGTGACGGCAATAAATCACTCATGACACTGACCCAGATGCAGGCGGTGACAGGTGATGCGCGCGCTCCGGTCAACGACCTGACCTTGGCCTATTTGGAGGGGGTTTAGCGGCCTGAAGTATGACTCATCAGGTATCATTCGATTTGTAACGAAACAAGGAAAGTCCTACAATCATTTTTATGATAACCCATCCTAACATAACTGCCGCAGCGCGCTGTATAAGGGTGGCATCCGTATAATACCAAAGTACCTATATTTCTTATGAATCCTGATAAGTGTTTTAATGTGTTATGTTATATATTCATTGGAAATTCGCTGAGTATGCAGGTTTGCTGCAACGGGGGTATTCTTTTTACATGCTACTGTATACCAGAAAGCTATTTCCTAGAAACCTTTTAAATTTGTTTAGTTTTTTTAGTTTTATGCTTTGTAAATCAATTATTTTGTTCATTCAGGTAAGGTTTATTTCATTTTTATTTTAAGTTTATTTTAAAAACAATCTAAAAAACAAATATTATGTTATAACTAACATACAGATGATAAAATATTTTACAGTCGATCTAATCAATATATCAATGAATTTATTCGGCTTTGAGTATTGTTCCGCTTTTGAAAGTGTACCCTTCCGTTCTCCTGGAATTTTAAAGTTCACACCACCCTACATTAGTCAAGAAAATCCTCTCTCCAATCTGGTGTGTTTATTCGTGACGGGTAATTTTGGCTGTTTAACAAACGTTAATAGGCTATACTTATTCTTAACCATCTGATGAAAGCAAATATTCGGATCTTTTCCTTTGATACCATGGCTTTTTTGGCTGTTAATTTTGTTAAATGCACTAGATACCACTGACAAAAAAATTAAAGTAGCCTATGTTTATTTTGTTGTATATAGGCCCTATTCAATATCTAAACATAAAACGTAACCAAACTTAATTAACGTAAACCGAATTATTGGGTTTTTTATAAAATTAAGTAAAAAATGCCTGACTGGAATACTCTTAGGCCTATTTAGTTCTGATAGCACATTCAAACCTAACCTAATTAGGGGTAAAAAGCAAATGGAAATAAATTCTGGTGTGTGATTGGTGGGTTTGACATGTGTGCTTATTACGTTAAGTAACGTTGAGTTCGGTAAGGTATTTAACATAAGGTATAAGCACTCATACACATTCCCACCAACCAACCATGCCTGTAAATTGTTTTGAAAACTCCAAAATAACTAAATTAACACAGGCTATTACAAATCGTTTGGTGTACATACAAACCAAAGTAGCGTTAAACAATTAATGTAAAACATAATTAAAATAAAGAAACACAATCCGATTTGACCCGGGGACCATACCTGGGATGCCATCTTCCCACTTTGGCCGAGTATAGGCGAGCAAAGATGAACGCGAGTCAGTGGATGTGTAACTTAGTCCGACTCCGCTTATGTTATTCCAATTGATTATTTACAATGTCAAATTACAATGCGAGTCGCTCACCTAATACATTTGGCTAGATTGTGAAGTGTATTACTACTGAACTTGATATTATTTATTATTAAATGTGTGTGCGAACATTAATTCTTTTTAGCAGAGTGCAACTAATATTTGTCTGAAGATACCTTTGTAAAAAAATAATTTGACAAAATGTTACACGAAAGTGATTTAGTAAGTTCCATATGCTTAAAAGATGTGATATGCGGTCATTTTCCTTTTTTTTAAACTTTTTATGATTTGGACGCGGTAGTTATCGTGCATAAGACACTCCAGTTTGAATCACTTCGTTAGCTGTAGAAGCATTGAAGTCAGGTATGAGGTCTCGCTCACTTTGTGAGCTCATTTGATTACAGTAGACCTCTTTTAACCGTCCTTACTTTAAACTTCCATCGTATTAACCGCCTTCTTATTTCCAGGAAATAAGTTAACTCTCATCTGCCGCCGCAGCCGTATTCCTGATACTGCACCGTAAAAAAGGATCAGACCACAAGTCGATCATATATTTCCATAGCAAGTATTCCATAGTTGGATCTTGGTACCTGTTTTTATACACTTTTTTTAACTGTCGTTTGACTTTTATAATTTTAGTGCTTAGTATGACAAATTATTCAAACATTATTTGTTTTAACCAACCTTTCAGTTATCTGACCCAGGGCTCAGTCCCAAGGAGGGTGGTTACAAGTTTGTCTTTTCTTCTTAATTTTATTTGCATAGGCCTATTGGCAAGACTTGTTTGTAAATATATTTGTTATCAATTTAGTTGTCCAGTACTACAACTTCCATTGACACACCTGTTTTAAGTTATATTTGAACGTGTCTTTCTAAGATGGTGCTACCAGTACATTCAAAATAAGTGAGAATCGCCCATTTATGTTGTAATTTTTGTGGTTTTGAATTCTTTATTTTACACATTTAATGGTAAAAGTATCTTCACCATGATAGCTCAGTTATTCGTTCCGATGGTTTATTAAGAGAAATATGGCTTAACTGCAAAAAACACAATTTGAAATGATTTATGTCCAATATTTAATGTTCATATAAGGGACCATGCATAAATTACGTCACGCTATATTCAGCCCTTTTTGACCCCCTCCCGCCCTTTATCACGCTCTGTCACGCTGCTCATTACTCCTCCCCTCCCCCATGTCACGTCACACATTAATTTTTAAGTATTGGATTGCGGTATTTCGTCTCTGTAACTGGCGATTTTGCATACTTTAACAGTGACATGTCACGCAGCCCGTAACCTCCCCCCCTCCCACGTGTCACGGTCTGTCACGATGTGCCGCACCCCCCACCCACCCCCCAGGAAGGCGTGACATAATATATGCACGGCCCCTAAAACTTAGTTCTGGAATAATAAAATACTGTTTGAGAATTAAATATTTAAAGCAGTTATTGTTAGTTTATTTCTCTTTTGCCACGCTCTTTTTTAAACGTGATTTTTGTAATTCTTTCAAGCACTCAAAGTTTTCCCTTATAGTATACTACCCGACCAAGCCTGGCTTTGCACGGGTGCAAATTATATGTGGGAGGACAACGTTTGATTCAAATTTCAGCTTTCTTTTTTCTGTAGTTGGGTGAGCGATAATTAGAATATGGGAATAATAAAGGCCTGTTGGGTGGGACCCTACAAAAAATGCATTTGGAGTAAGTCTGTCCATCCTGCTTTGAGTGCTTTAGCCATCATCCTACTGACCTTCGGCTTCATCATTCCAGTAGTAGGTGCAAGATGGTAAACATAGCGTGAAGTACCAGTGGGGCGAGTCCCCAAAGGGTCTTTGGATTTAGGGAATGTGTATTTTGATTCTGGTGTATTATCTATTTTTCTAACAAATTTCAGCTCCTTCAGCTCCGGGTCATTGGTGTATAATGTTTGACATGAGTATATTTATTTATTTATTTATTTTTTATTCCGTGGCAATGTTTAACAATGTATTGGAATTTACAAAACAAAATATTAAATTTATGGGGTAATCATTTTACCAGGTATCATATTCCAGTGGGGCTAAGTATTATATTATGAGGAGTAGGTTTATGTCTGACGTTAACCTCTCAGCTTTCTTTCTACTGAATTTTACCCCTCAGTCCAGTAGTAGCAGCAGTAGTAAGCTGGTTGGAATAGGTATTTTAAATTTCCAGAAGGCAGAGCCCTAAAACATTTGCAGAACATGATTAGACTTATGTTTGACTCTGATATATTAGGTACATTGCTACCGCTCAAGAGGATCCCTAATGACCATAGGATTTCCAAGCGAGTCCAGTGGGGCAAAGCACTAGGTTTTAAGAAAATGGCTATAAACCTTCCTAGGGTTACCTGGATCACTATGCAATGTTTCACCGCAATTCGATGTATGGTTAAGGAGCGCGTAAAGTAAAAAGAAACCAAAAGTAATTTAGAGAGAGATTATGTTTTCCGTCCTGATTTGTTTTGACACTAAAATAATTGATACTATTTACATTACAGCTTGCTACCTAAATAAATAGACAGGTTTTTACAACATTTTATAGTAGTTACCTGTAAAAAACATAACAAACTTTTCTTTCATATGATTAGCATGGTAACATTGAAGTCCAGTGGGGCAAAGCCCTATAGTTCTAGGACTTTGATTAGTGGCTTCCCAGGGTTAACCTGAATGACCATGCAATGTTTTATCGAAATCGGATGAGTGGTTTAGGAGGAGGTAACAGATAAACATTCAGACGCGGAGAGAGACTTCAATTTATATTATGAATATATTTGTTTAATTTAAATATAAAGATATATTTCCACTTCACAATATAATAGTTTAAAATTGTTCACTCAGAACTCCTGATTTAAAATATAAAACAATAACACAATATTTCTACTCTTTTAGTATGCAATTTTTATTAAAATGCACGCTAATGAGCAATACTATATACAGATAAGACCCTACTGTAATATCAAAATATGATGTAGCTTTCTGAATTACTGCTACAAAGTGCTACTTCCTCTAAAGTGTATTATAAGATTTGAAAATTATTGTTGATATCCTTTACAGACAACTGCATGATTTTATGGTATTTATTTGATACATCATTTAAATGTTTATTACACCTCATTTTGTTTCTTTTATACTTTACTATAATATGATTATGAATAATTCAAATACCCCGTCGCAGCAAATCTGCGTACTCAGCGAATTTCTAATGCATGCATAATGCATATGTTTCTCACTACCACATAAGCTACTTACCAAGTTTCATAAAAATCCATGAATAAATAAGTGATCTATAGGATTTTATTCATTCTCCATAACATTAGGGCTGAGTACGCAGGTTTGCTGCTACAAGGAACACAAAATTTATGTTTTTATGCAATTGTCAAAATAACTTAACCAGTTGAAGCTGCATACAAAGTTTTATTAATTTATCATCATAATTAAGGGAGATATAAAACTTAACTTATTCTCCATAAGAATAACATTAGGGCTGAGTATGCAGGTTAGCTGCTACGGGGATAGTCAACAAAAAAATAAATTTTTGTGCAAATATCAATATACCAGTACTACGTGAAGCCACATACCAAGTTTCACCAATATACATTCATAAATAATCGAGATATCAAATTTTATTTATTCTCCATAAGGATAACATAGGGCAATGTACTGTGTTTAGCACTTTGAATATCTCTGCAACGGTTAGACGTAGAATCACAATCTAAAAACCAAAATGATTGTTTTGTAGAGCTGAACTGACAGGTAAAAGCAAGTGTGAAGTTTACATTAAAATGAACTGAGGAAAAGCCAAATACCCCCGTCGCAGAAAACCTGCGTACTCAGCAAATTTCCAATGCATGCATTTGTTTCTCACTACCACATGAAGCCACTTACCAAGTTTCATAAAAATACATAAGTAAATAAGTGATCTATGGCATTTTATTTATTCTCCATAAGAATAACATTAGGGCTGAGACGCAGGTTTGCTGCAAAAAAAGAAGAAATATGTTTTTGGCCAGTTATCAATATAACTCAACCAGGTGAAGCTACATACTAAGTTTAATTAATTTATGTTCTTAATCAAGGGAGATATAAAACTTTATTTATTCCCCATAAGAATAATATTAGGGCTGAGTATGCAAGTTTGTTGCTAATCAATAAATAATAACAAAAATTATTTGTTTGTGCAAATATCAATATACCAATACAACGTGAAGCCACATACCAAGTTTCATCAATATACATTCATAAATAATGGAGATAACAAATTTTATTTATTCTCCATAAGGATTAGCATTGGACAATGCACTGTGTTTAGCACTTTGAATATCTTTACAACGGTTGGAAGTAGCATCACAATCTAAATACCCCCGTCGCAGCAAACCTGCATACTCAGCGAATTTCCAATGGAGATATAAATCTTAAGACTACATAAAGCCAAAAACATTTTTACTTTTATATGCCGTTATTTTTTTTTAACGAAGGACCGAAAGCACAGCATTGCTGGATTATATCTGTTATGGAGCTCTACCGATGCAAATTACGGGAATTCTAACATTGATTATTGAAAGTTTTTGCTTCAAATTTACTTTTGTAATGAACTCTTTTCACTAGTCGGCGATTTAAATATTCGGCTCGAACTTCAAGCTTTTTTGCAAATCTCGAGCCAAGCCGAATACTGTAATATTCGGCTCGAAAAAGCTCGAAGCTCGAATACTCGCACACCCTTAAAGTGAACCTTTAAAAAAATAACAACTAAAGAACTCTATTAGAGTATCTTTCTTTTATTGTCGTTGTGAGTCATTGGTCTATCGGTTATCGGTTGCTGATGCTGCCGGTTTCTACTTTGCTCAGTGTTGCCAATCAATTTTCCCCGAATTACCCTCGATCCTCGTCAAAATTAACCTCAAAATCTTAACTCCTGTGTTTGAGTAAAGAGTGCTAATGAAACAAAGGAAATGTGCTTGGAATCTGATAGGTTTGAGGGAGCCGCCAATAGATGTCACTGATGTATCATTTAAGTTTAGAATAAAGAATTAAACTAAAAGTTGCACACGCCAGCCAGTTTTTTGTCTGAATTTTTTATGCGAGATATAACGGATTTATTTTAGAATGTCTTTTGCTGCTTAACAAATTACAGTATATAAATGACTAACAGCTGATGAAATGTCATTTACAGCCTTAAACACCAATTATAAAACAGCTAACGCTATCTGTCTTTCAGTCTATCAACTGCTAGGATTAGGTAGGCGGAGACAGGTGACAACAATCCCCATTTTCTATTTTCGTTATTCATTGTCCGGTTGAAGTTAAAACTTGCAGACATTACTGCAACTTAGCAGACATCTTGTCGTCCTGACACTCGTGGCTCTTCCGTATATTTAACATGAGACGATCACTCTACATGTAATCCTTACTCAAGCTTCATTTCTATTATGGAGTTTGTGAGTATTCGTCAGAGTAACGAAAATCAGAAGGGTCAATAAAGTAGAGAATTATCGTGCCTTCGGACATATATATATATATACAGTTTTGAACGAACTGTGTTTTTGGGGTCTGGGGACCTCAAAACGAAAAGTTATCATGGTCCCGGGGCTAGGTCTTACCATGCCGACTACGGTAATAGCTTCTTCCCTGTAGGGGAAATTCGCTAAAACCAAAATGATTGTTTTGTAGAGCTGAACTGATTGGTAAAAGCAAATGTGAAATTTACATTAAAAATGAACTGAGAAAAGCCAAATACCCCCGTCGCAGCAAACCTGTGTACTCAGAGAATTTCCAATGCATGCATATGTTTCTCACTACCACATAAAGCCACTTACCAAGTTTTATAAAAATACATAAGTAAATAAGTGATCTATGGCATTTTATTTATTCTCCATAAGAATAACATTAGGGCTGAGACGCAGGTTTGCTGCAAAAAAAGAAGAAACATGTTTTTGGCCAGTTATCAATATAACTCAACCAGGTGAAGCTACATACTAAGTTTAATTAATTTATGTTCTTAATCAAGGGAGATATAAAACTTTATTTATTCCCCATAAGAATAATATTAGGGCTGAGTATGCAAGTTTGTTGCTAATCAATAAATAATAACAAAAATTATTTGTTTGTACAAATATCAATATACCAATACAACGTGAAGCCACATACCAAGTTTCATCAATATACATTCATAAATAATGGAGATAACAAATTTTATTTATTCTCCATAAGGATTAGCATTGGACAATGCACTGTGTTTAGCACTTTGAATATCTTTACAACGGTTGGAAGTAGCATCACAATCTAAATACCCCCGTCGCAGCAAACCTGCATACTCAGCGAATTTCCAATGGAGATATAAATCTTAAGACTACATAAAGCCACTTACCAAGGTTCATAAAAATATATTCACAAATAAGCGGTATATAGGCTATAATTTTAATTATTCTCTTGTAAGAATAACATTGGGGCTGAGTACACAGGTTTGCTGCAACAAGGAATACAAAAAATGTGTTTTTATGCTATATCAATATAACTCAGTTAGGTAAAGTCATATACCAGTTTTCATTCATTTATGTTCATAATTAAGGAAGACATAGCATTTAATTATTCTCCATAAGAATGACATGGGGCTGAGTATTCAGGTTTGCTGCAACGGAAGCCTTTGGCAGGAAATTGTTTTTTTGAGCAAATATCAATAAACCACAACCAGATGAAGCCTTATACCAAGTTTCGTCAATATACGTTCATAAATAAGCGAGATATAAAATTTTTATTTTCCTCCATAAGAATAATATTAGACAACGTACTGTGTTTAACACTTTCAATATCTCGGTAACCAATTGACGTAGAGGAATGATCAAAATACCAAATTGTGGGTGTTTTTTAAGCTGAATCAATGGTAAAAAATAATATTTTACTATTTCCAAAATTATATGTAAAAAATTCAAAAAAAAACATTTTTGGCGTAAAAAACCCCCCAAAATACCCCTTCGGATGGAGCGATCTGGCTGGTTTTCGAACTTTAAGTCATAATTGTTGCTTTACACGTTTATACCAAATTTCATCAAAATCGTATCATTTTTACGAGAATTATCGTGCCTTCGGACATATATATATATATATACAGTTTTGAACGAACTGTGTTTTTGGGGTCTGGGGACCTCAAAACGAAAAGTTATCATGGTCCCGGGGCTAGGTCTTACCATGCCGACTACGGTAATAGCTTCTTCCCTGTAGGGGAAATTCGCTAAAACCAAAATGATTGTTTTGTAGAGCTGAACTGATTGGGAAAAGCAAATGTGAAATTTACATTAAAAATGAACTGAGAAAAGCCAAATACCCCCGTCGCAGCAAACCTGTGTACTCAGAGAATTTCCAATGCATGCATATGTTTCTCACTACCACATAAAGCCACTTACCAAGTTTTATAAAAATACTTAAGTAAATAAGTTATCTATGGCATTTTATTTATTCTCCATAAGAATAACATTAGAGCTGAGACACAGGTTTGCTGCTACAGGGATAATCAACAAAAAATATTATTTTGGTGCAAATATCAATATACCAATACAACGTGAAGCCACTACCAAGTTTCATCAATATACATTCATAAATAATGGAGAAAACAAATTTTATTTATTCTCCATAAGCATAAACATTCGACAACGTACTGTGTTTAGCACTTTGAATATCTCTACAACGGTTGGACGTAGCATCACAATTTAAATACCAAAATGATTGTTTTGTGGAGCTGAGTTGATTGGTAAAAGCAAATGTGAAGTTTACATTAAAATTAACTGAGGAACAGCCAAAAACCTTTTCCCCATAAGATTAATATGGGAGATTTTGTCAGTAGGTTTTTTGGATTTTCTCCCTAGATTTTTTGGGATCACTTAACCTAGGTTAATGATTCTAAATACTATATTATTTGTTTTCTTAAGCTCTATAACATGGTTCAACCCAAAATTAAGTTTTAAAAAGTTTTAGGGTGAAAAATGCAAAAAAAACTGATTTTTGGACAATTTTAAACCCACATAAACCCAAAAACTGATTTTTGGAAAATTTTAAACTCACATAAACCCCCCTTCCCATAGTCCGACATTTCTGGTTTTCAAACTTTAAGTCATAAATGTCATTTTACACATTTGAGCCAAATATCGTCGAAATCAGACTTTTTTTACTTAAGTTATCACATATACGGTTATATATATATTTACATATATGTATAAATTTTAATTAGTTATGTTTTTTCATCTGGGGGCCTCAAAACAAAAAGTTATCATGGTCTCGGGCTTAAGTCTTACCATGAGATCTACGGTAATAGCTTCTTCCCTACAGGAGAAATTCGCTAAAACCTTTTTCCCAATAGATTAACATGAGAGATTTTATGAGCAGGTTTTTTGGATTTTCTCGGTAACCACTTAACCTAGGTTAATAATTCAAAATACTATATTATTTATTTTATTTTTTTAGCTCTATAAAATGGTCAAAACAAAAATTGAGTGTTTTACAAATGTTAGGGTAAACAATGCAAAAAAATGATTTTTGGAAAATTTATAAACCCCATAAACTCCCCTTCCCATGGTCCGATTTTTCTGGTTTTTGAAGTTAAGGTCATGAATGTCACTTTACACATTTAATCGGAATTGGACGTTTTTTACTCAAGTTATCGCATTCGCAGACACACACACACATATGTATATAAATTTGAACGAATTGTGTTTTTGGCATCTGGGGACCTCAAAACAAAAAGTATCATGGCCTCGGGCTTAAGTCTTACCATGAGACCTACGGTAATAGCTTCTTCCCTATACAGTAAATTTGCTAAAAGTCAATATTTTATCATGCAATTCACTATATTAAACTGCTCAACTGTCATTTAACTATCAAAATAAGGTAGTAATTTAACTCTTCGTTCATCCTCTTACGCGACATTAGAGCGTACTCCTAGTAAATACAGTATAATTACAGTTGTATTTCGATTCGCTTTATTTCTTAAGAACTTTAGATTCTACATCAATTGACGATTTTTTAACAATACAAATTTTGGAGGGTACTATTTCGGCTGCACACCAAAACGCCGTCATGATTTGTCGTTCATCACCTACAACCTTGTCCCTGGTCATTGGTCACGCTAAATCATTATTACATTATAACCATCTTCTCTCAATGTCTTAAGACAGTTTTGCAATCAACAGTGTTGCCAGACGTGATTTCAGACGCCAGAAAATTATTATTTTGTAATGTAGGAAATTGTAAGATGCAGTCAAGGACTGTACCGCTGCAACAGTTAGAAAATGTGTTTTCATGGATTTTAGTTTTTTGCTGGGGCACTTTTTCTGGAGCAGTAGGGTTGTTGTATTAATTATTATTAACCGTGAAATATTGCACATCTCAACTGGGCAACGGCAACATTGTACTGCAAACAGAATTGTGTAGATGTCCACTTAATATGATTTTTGAGCGTAGAGAAAGTAGATCCATTGCATTGGTTGATCAGGTCAACAGTTTAAAACATTTTTACTTTTATATGCCGTTATTTTTTTTTAACGAAGGACCGAAAGCACAGCATTGCTGGATTATATCTGTTATGGAGCTCTACCGATGCAAATTACGGGAATTCTAACATTGATTATTGAAAGTTTTTGCTTCAAATTTACTTTTGTAATGAACTCTTTTCACTAGTCGGCGATTTAAATATTCGGCTCGAACTTCGAGCTTTTTTGCAAATCTCGAGCCAAGCCGAATACTGTAATATTCGGCTCGAAAAAGCTCGAAGCTCGAATACTCGCACACCCTTAAAGTGAACCTTTAAAAAAATAACAACTAAAGAACTCTATTAGAGTATCTTTCTTTTATTGTCGTTGTGAGTCATTGGTCTATCGGTTATCGGTTGCTGATGCTGCCGGTTTCTACTTTGCTCAGTGTTGCCAATCAATTTTCCCCGAATTACCCTCGATCCTCGTCAAAATTAACCTCAAAATCTTAACTCCTGTGTTTGAGTAAAGAGTGCTAATGAAACAAAGGAAATGTGCATGGAATCTGATAGGTTTGAGGGAGCCGCCAATAGATGTCACTGATGTATCATTTAAGTTTAGAATAAAGAATGAAACTAAAAGTTGCACACGCCAGCCAGTTTTTTGTCTGAATTTTTTATGCGAGATATAACGGATTTATTTTAGAATGTCTTTTGCTGCTTAACAAATTACAGTATATAAATGACTAACAGCTGATGAAATGTCATTTACAGCCTTAAACACCAATTATAAAACAGCTAACGCTATCTGTCTTTCAGTCTATCAACTGCTAGGATTAGGTAGGCGGAGACAGGTGACAACAATCCCCATTTTCTATTTTCGTTATTCATTGTCCGGTTGAAGTTAAAACTTGCAGACATTACTGCAACTTAGCAGACATCTTGTCGTCCTGACACTCGTGGCTCTTCCGTATATTTAACATGAGACGATCACTCTACATGTAATCCTTACTCAAGCTTCATTTCTATTATGGAGTTTGTGAGTATTCGTCAGAGTAACGAAAATCAGAAGGGTCAATAAAGTAGAGAAATTTAGTAATTTAATCATAACTAAACAACAATGATTATAATAATAAGTATAAAACATAGTATAATATAAATTTATATATTTTTAAAGGCTTTAATACAATTACCCACAGGCTTTTAACCTTCGAAGTTCCAAAATATCACCGACAAGGGTAATTAGGAATTACCCTAGAATTGGCAACGCTGCCTGGCTGATTACGCACTGTGTACACGGAATACGCGAGTTACTGACGCAGTGACGCAGCAGTTGTATAGTTACAGTAGCTGTCTACTGTTGCTTGTTTACACCGAATAATATAAAACAATAGGCAACTGACATACAGTAAAGAAGACGTATAAACTGTCTTACACAAGTGCCAGTCAGTTGACAGTGATAAAAACACCAGCAACTTAACAACTGTTGCCCGAGTTACTTTGCACCATGGAAACGGAAACCAGAACCAGGCCTAAATCATCCGCACAGCTGCATTTAGGCAGACGACGCGGTATTCACCGTATACTTACTAAATAATTCTGTTGTACATTTCCCTATCTGAAAACAACTGCGATATTTTCTGAGACGATATTTTTTATTGTTTTTCAAGTTTGATATGTTTTTAAGGTTTAATATCGAAATTCATGGCTTATTCCAGGTTTTTTCACGGTATACAAAATTCACGGCTTATTCAAGGTTTCACGGTTTTCACGGCTGGGTGGGGACCCTGACATCTTATGAATAACTTAAGGTACTGACTTGAAACTTAGCAAATGTATTTTAATAGTTTACGGCTAATTTGGTATTAAATTTTGCGTTACTATCTTTAAACATTTCAAAATGGTGGCCCATTCAAGGTATTAAGCTTTAAAATATTGAAATGGCTGCCATTTTGAAACGGTTATAGATATAAACACCAAATTGAATATAAAATTAGCTCTAAACTATTATTTTTGCTTCTTTTATTGAGTTCTCCCAAATCCTCCATTTGCGACATACTCTCGCGGGACACCCTGTATTAAATGTGTAGAAGCAAAACTGTGGTGATGATTGATACACACCAACGACCCTGGCAGCCTCGGGGCGAAGGGCGAGCACGGCGGAGGCGAAGGGCGACTGCAGCTTGTCACAGTTCTTGGCGTTGTTGAACTCATGGTAGAGCGGCACGGTGATGAACACCCGCAGTGTCTCGACATCCGGGGGCGACGGAACAGTCATCTGTGGCAGGATGTTGCCCAGGAACGAGTCCTTGATCTACACATCAGAGGGGATCAAAATATCAAAAGAACCACATTATTTATGTGTACAGTCTACAGAAAACTTTCTACTTATTTTCTAAGAGCTGTTAAGTTTGGTTTGGCGAGTTGCGGGCAAAGTGGTCAAGGCAACAAACTTCGGAACATGGCAGCAATCTTGTCATGGGTTTGAATCCCAGTTGTGGCAAGTAAATTTGATCAGTATGGTCTAACCTGTACTGCTGCGGATAATCCCTTGATTTTCTTTACACGTTCAAAGCATATGATTTGCCATGTGGGCAAGCAATTTATAGGAAAAGAGCTACCAACCTCTTGTTTTTTGTATTTTTTTAAGAAAAAGAAATGTTTTAGGTACAACTTTTTGTATACATAATAAGAGTTAGCTGATTTTTAGATTTTACATTTTTTTATATAGGTTTATAAGAGAAAACCTATACCCTCCATGAAAAATAGCACTTATTCTTATAACTACGAAGTAATCAAATAATAAGAGACAAAGAACATGTAACATAAAAATTATGATTGGTCACTTTTATTTGTACTAAGACAAGCAAAATCCTAACCGAAAAAATCCTAAGATAAAACAAATCCTGCCCAATGAATAATTGACATTTTCCAAAGGATGTCAATCCTTAATATGGTTTTAATAGAGAACTAACAAATATTCTTTTGGGATCTAAACATAACAAAAAGCTAAAAATAACATAACATTCTTGGGAACTATTTTTTTTCTCTCATTACAAAATTAATTTACAGATAGTTTGAAGGCAACTTGCTTGTGAATGTCATCTTGTCAGGAAATCACCATAAACAGCTCAGAGGGCTGAGTATCAGCAACATTAATGTGTTCCAGCAACGATCCTGTTTTAATTGCAACTGTTTATGCTTGCAACATATCTTTCCTTTGCGAGATATGTTGACCCCGTCACCGCACTGCTTTTTTACCACCTTGCACTGCTACCCCATGATGACAGGCACCTGATGGCAAAATTTGACAACTGGATTTCTTGTCTCCTCATAATATGAACGTTATTTTGGATTATATCTTGGAGGGCTCAGACTTAAACCTGTGCCTCCCTTTTTTTGTAAAGAAAACAGTCCAAACCCTGACTGATCTAAGGTCAAACTTTTCTTAGAAAGCATTATTAACTAATACTTTCAGTAGATATTAATATTAGTGATAACAAACAATGAGCTGACACAATAAAAACCATTTTTGTCACAATCTACATTCACAGTTATTGAAAACCAATTCAGTGCATGTAATCAGTACTCACTAGGTCCTTCAAGGTTTCGTTTTCTACTCTGCTGATTGTGTGGAAACATTCATTTGCCTCTTTCAAGTTGATGCCATGATGCCTAGATGTGCAGCAGTAGTGGGCGTCATTTTTTAACAGGAAAGATGCATTCATACACGCCCAGTTGCTAAGCACTGTTTCGAGGTACCTGTAAAATATATTCTTATAAATTAAATTAATATCATTTTATTAATAAGCTGCCCAAAGGAGAGAAATTAGTTAGTTTTAAGGATTATAAGAGTAAATTTATGGTTTGGTTCATGAGAAATCATTTTTGTTTTGAGAAACTGACTAAATTTTGTTGGGTATCTGCCTATATTGTGAAACAACCAACTGTCGGTGACTGAAAATAGTGTTTCCAAAACAGTCATTCAGTTTTGAGTCTGAATATAACAAAGGAACATATTTCAAGTTATCACATAAATCATTTAATGAAGTCTAGAGGAAAAATAAGTAAATATATTTTATATCGGCCAAAATAAATAATATATGGTTGAACAAAGAGAACATACTAAACTGTTTACATCGCTTTCAAAATATGTAATTAAATGGAAGAAATGGTACACTACTAGTTTGACCAAATAGCAACAAATTTATTCCTTATGTTTTGCGAGGACATTTTTCATAAAGGAAAAAGTGAATGTAAATTAATGTTTGGATGAAGTTAATTCACAATAAACGTAAAAGGTAAGTTAACATGGACAAATTCATTAACCTTCATGTTTAGAAGACACAATTGAAAGAAGCAAACACAATTTTTGTAGCGAATGGACAAAGCAAATATATCCTACACTAAAGAAAGTACAAATTTGCCCTGAATGTTAGATATAGTTTACTGACTTAGTCACCTACCAAAGGTCTAACATTTTTATATGGTGTAATTTGTGGCCGAATAAATAAATGAAATTAGTAGGTAGCAATTAGGAGTCATAAGAAATTTCATGCACCAATTTTAGAGTTGCAATGATTAAATTACCAAAGATTATTGCAGGTGACCCTCCCAGTACACTCCATGCATGTATGTTGCACCTTGAATGTTACTGTCAAGTGTTTAGGTTAAGTGCATAACTACTACATTTGTTTGTTTTTTAGTCATCCATTTAATTGTTAACTTTAGCATATTGTAGTAACTGACGTGAGGAGGTCCTGGTCCACAGGGGAGTTGACGGGTTGTTTCTGACAGGCCGTCAGCTTGTCTAGGGTGAGGGTGAGGATCTGCGACGACTCATCCAGGACCCGCAAGTCCTCAGGAGCGACCCTGTCCTGCAAGACGTGACTTTGTGTAAACTCGCCCTCGCTACTGCCAGAGTGGCAGAAAGGGAAATCACATTGTTCCCAGTATAAACAATACCCTATAGAATACAGTAAAAAGTCGGTTATCTGAAGACTGGTTATCCGAAACGTCAGTGATCTGAAAAGGGCAGCAGCGATACAAGAAACTCCGGCAGCGCCCGCAAGAGGTGCTGAAGTAGCTTTGGCATCTACATGACTTGACTCCTGGTGCAGTGGCACAGTGTAATATAACAGATACTTTTGAAACTCAGCTACCTCAAGTTGTCGCCCGAAAGTGGCGCTCCGCACAAGCGCTCGTAGCGGTTGGTGGTGTGGCTACAACCAATACCATGTCTATTCGCAGTGACATAAAAAAATACAGTACTAGTATTCGCAGTCAAGAAACTCACCTATACATATTGGCGGCCTAGAATCAGGCCGGTTTTCGCCCACCACCAGGAGTTTTAGCGAATTTCCCCAATAGGGAAGAAGCTATTACCGTAGCTTATAAGAAGAAGAAGAATATAACCTAAAAAGCAATAATAAATGACGAAAACGTAAACAAAACAGAAGGCAGAAAACAACAGTGACGTAACAGATCTTGGCGCAGATGTTTTCTTTCCAACATAGAGTAGAACCTCTCGAGACAGACATTGGAGTAAAGCTTGAAATCTGCCGTTTACAGTGATACCAAATTCAATGCAGTTCAGTTCAACTAGAGTGTATTCAGACCGTTGTAACTGAACGTCTGCAAAGTCGCCCGAATTCGGGCGGGCGGCACCTAGAGGTTAAGTCTTGCCATGCCGACTATGGTAATAGCTTCTTCCCTATAGAGGAAATTCGCTAAAATTGGTCACTTCTATCAAACACTTAGGCTAGACAAAAGTAACGGTTTTCAAATATTGATGCTAGGAGAAAAAAGTACTGGAAAATAAGTTTTGTTTTAGAAACAGTGAACAATGAAGTGACAAAATAAAAGCTTGAAACAGGAGAGTTGCTTAGTGTAGTAAATAATAGTGGTATAAAGACACGGTAAAACATCGTTATCTTTTAATACAAGCATGCACTTTATAAAACCAATAATACAAAACTAGCTGAAACCCAAAACTATTTGAGAGAAGTTGTCAAAGTAAATTTAAATTTATTGACTTTGCACCACAAATTATTTAGCAGAATAAAATCTTCTGCAGTTGCTGCATCAAAATAATTTCTTACCATTATACAAGTATTAAGGATCATTCAGAAAGGAAAGAACCTTTGCTTACTGCGTCGAGTGCTAGCTCCCCCACCACCGGGACTGCATGTGTGGCAGTCCACTCACCTCCCCTCCAAAGTGTGATCCGAGTCTATACAGCAACTCAAAATGGCAGCATGAATCAAAAATCCTGGCTAAAGTGAGACCCGCAGTGTTATTTGGTTTCTGAATGCAAAACATGTTTGGCCTATTGACATATTCAGATAAACACCAAAGAACGTTTATTCAAGGAGAAAATGGTGCATCACGCTTAATGAAGAAAATCCTATGAATATGACAAAGATCAGAGTGGCTCGACATTGCTAGTTACAGATGATTTGAAAGAAGGAATTTTTAAATGTTAGCACATTACCTGTATCCTTTCCAGAAATTTCAAGATCTTGTTCATTGCACTTTCACCATAAACTTTCTTTAATGATAAAGACTCAAAATTTCATTCAGAAACTGAATAACACTGCAGTTCTCACTTCTTGCAAGAGTTTCGATTGACGTTGCCATTTTGAATTGCTGAAGGAACAAGACAAGGAAGTATAGAATTGTAGCAATGAAACTCGGTTCGCTCTTTGGCGCGGAGGTGAGTGAACTGCCAAACATGCCAAAAAGTGGTTGAGGAGTTTTATTTGGCTTAGTAAGCAAACGTTCTTTACTTCCTGGACGACTCTCAAATAATAATTAGTAATGTATTTGTTTAAAAATATAAGTTTCTCATTTAATAGTATTTTTTATCTTGAATATGAATGGCAATACTGTCACTCTAAATATGTATCAAAAGATTTTAAATTCAAATTGGCGATATGTTTTTAAAACAAAATATTTAGTTTATTACTTCAGAACATTCCTAAGATTACTCAAATCAGTAAATAACTTGGAAAAGTTAATTTGCGAGGTTATAAACTAAATAAGAAAACTTATAAATAAATCCAATCTCTTAACTTTTTCCCGGTTTTGGAATGGAATGTTTGTTCTTTCACTTGTAAAAAAGTTAAATGCCTCAATATTTAATAATCTAAAAAAATATGTGTTCGTGAAGGAAAAGCACACAGAGCAAAGTACAGACGAAAGGTGTCACAACAGATGATTAGGTATGCAACTCACAAAGATTCCACTGTAAACTCTGCCAGAAACATAGTCTTCTCAAGAGTTCCATATTAGAAACTACTTTTTGGCCAGGAGGATACCATAATCCAGCCTATCTAATCACTAATCACATCAACAAACAACCGAGGTAGGCAGTCTGCATTCCTGGTTAGAAGGACGAGGCTGTTCCATGGTTGTCCACACGGTTGCACCATCTGTTAGATGCAGACCTCAGGCAATGTTGATAACAGCCTGTTATACACTGTTTAAATGTGCTTTTGGGTAGTAAACAAATAGTGCTTAAAGGGTTAATATTGATTAATAACAAATGCCCTTTTCCAGACTTGAACAGCAAACACACAAGAAAGATGTTGAGGCTAATAGCTAGCGTCTTGGACTTTGGTCAAAAAGGTCATTGTTCGTTTTCTGGGTGCCGACATGACTGAGAGGTTTCGACCGTTATCCTCTAACAAAGTTAAACACAAAATGCGACTGGTATTGAAGAGAAAAAATAATTAAATACAAATAATAATCATTATGACTCATGACCAACAAAATTAAATACTGAAGCCAAACCTCAAGTTTGAAAAATGAAGTTTAAGCTAATGATCGTAAAGTTAGAAAATATTTTAATCTATACCTGTTCTAATTTTGCACGTTTTGGACTGGGAGATACTAACTTCAAACTCAACTTTTTATTGGACAAAACTTGCTCCTGAAAAAGATATTTAATACATTAACAAGTTATTGTTATCTATTTAAAAGAAGATATTACTAAAAATTAAAACAATTTCTTGGCAATACTATTTACAGTTCATGAGTCCATGTTAAAAAATTTAAAATAGTTACTTTCAAGGTTGTTTTTAAAGGGCCTTCTACACAACCCTACACCAGCTAGTACACCCAGGAGTAATTATTGGCACACGCCCAGTATATATCCCCCAGTATATTATTACAAAATAAAATAAAATAATGTAAATCTGTTAAAATCCGGAAAAAAACTGCCTATCTCCGGGGTAATATTTGGCCATGAAGGCCTCAGTGAAAGAGCATGAGGTACTCAGCAGTTGGCTGTAGAGCGATAGGTTGAAGGCCTTAGTGATACCTTTGACTATACACCTGTAGCAGGGAGCCCAGCGATTTTTGAGCTCTGAAAAGTAGGACGAAAGTAGAATGAATTCGTAAAGTTGAGGCACACCAGCAAGAAAAATGTTGGCCTACTAAAGTCAAACCTAATTTTCAACTAATATAATACTGTTTTATTACACTTTATATTGTTATTAAATACCTCAAACACATATTTATAGTAATCTTTACATAATTTTGTTGTATCCCCAACCAATGTGGCTGGATAAGGCTCCAGCTGATAATAATAGAGCAACCATTATTATGTGCCAATCATTTATGATATAAAAACAAAATGGAAAACTATGGTTATTTTAATAGACTTTTTCTGAAAATATTTGCAATTTTTAGCGAATTTCCCCTATAGGGAAGAAACTATTACCGTAGGTGGCATGGTAAGACCTTGGCCCGAGACCATGATAAAGTTTTTTTTTGAGGCCCCAGATGCCAAAAATGTCATTCGTTCAAATTCATATATACATTTGACTTCAAGAGACTACATTGTAAAATACTTAAACTAGTGGAACTGTTTGGCTTTTCCAGAAAAAATTACAAGCTGATAGTGGTAGACCAATTAATAATTTCTTAGTCTTAGTACCATTTTATAAGTTTTTGGTGAAAATTTAGTTTTTACTTGAACCTATCATGTTCAAGTAGAAATATTCTATACAATATGGACTAGAAGGATTGTTTAACAATTACAACACTGACTGCAAGTTGATGGTCAGTGGTGCTATCCTGAGCAGGATCCTAGTAGCGGAAGTTATTTGGTGAAGGTGGAAACCTTGGAACAATGGCTGGAGGAGTCTACTAGACGAGTGGACAGCCACCCTCATAAGACTACGAGGGGATGTTGGATGGGGAGGCGGAGGTGCATATATAGATGGAGTTGAGCTAATAGTCAAATCAGTCCAAAGAGTTCAGGGAGGAGCAGTAGGAGAAGAAGTTGATGGAGAAGCTCATAGAGGAAAGAGAGTACAAGGAGGTTTAAAATCCTTGCAGAACCACACAAACCACACAACAGAACGATTCCACACTTGTGTCATAGCAATGACATCATCAGAATCTCTAGGTCTGGAATTTTACAACGGTAGTCCCCCACACCTCAGAAAAAAATCGCAGAACTCCCAACATCAGAATATGGTGATTAAGGTTCTGCAAGTTCAAATGACTCTCTTGCAGACCATCACAGAACAGTATAAAACAATACTCCCCTTATATCCCAATCAGGAGATTCCATACCTCCTGGATATCACTAGATACCCTGATCTCCTCAGAATATCTAGTGATAAGTTTGGGATTTGACAGTTGCTGTCTGCCACACCTCCAAAGAAATCCCTGAACTCAAACTCCCAACATCAGGATCTGGTGATGTAAATCTCCACAAATTGGAATTTGCCATAATTGCAAAAACAAGCGGGACACCAAAAGTTCTCAGACGTCAGTAGTAGACAAGAAAATGTGACATTGTTGTTATGATGTAATGTGATGATGACAATGTAAACAAATGCTTTATTCAAATAAATTATTTTATTTCAAATAACCCTGTTACAGCTTACTATTGAATAGTAAAATTCTTTATAAATAGTCCAGGAAAAATAAAATACAGGAATTTTTAGTTCAAATATTTAGGTTGAGTTATAAACACTTAAGATGAATTTCCGACTTACTAAATTAAGCAGGTGAAACAAATACTAAACTAACACACTAAAAGGTGGAAAGCATTATCTGGTTGGCCATGCCACAACATTTTGAATTTCCATACATTACTTGAGTAAATTATATAAACTGTGAGTAATTAAGTAATTTAACCATACCATCTTGATAACTTCAAGCAATGTACTTTCAGTTTTGTAAAGCTCACTCTTTCCACAAAGATAATTTAAAAATAGGGCCAGATATACAGTTAATCAAATCAAATCAAAAATTCCTTTATTCTGTCACATGTAAATTATTTACAAAGAATAGAGTCAGTACTAGCCTAAATAATACATAAATAATAATACATCATACAAGTTAGTTCTTAATTTATTAAAATTGTTTGTACCTTCATTCCAAAAATACAGTAAAAAAAAGAAAAAAGTAATACAGTATACAGTAAAAAGTGAAAAACTAAAGAATATATAAAGGCATATTTATTATGTCCCAGAATAACCACCAAAGCTCATTCAAATACAGAAGCTCACCCCAAACAAGTGAGTCTGGTTTATGAGACAAATTCTTGGAGAGAGTAAAAAGCTGATTCAATTAAAGATGTTTTCAGTAATCTCAAAATCTTATTAGGGTCTTTCTCTGATTTCATATTTTGTGGGAGGGCGTCAAAAAACTAAAAAAAAAATAGTTTGATTAGTGAGTATTTTTAAACACTCAATGTTGTTTCAAAATAAACTCACTGTTGCTTATATATTTTTAAACAGTTTCTTTGTTGGTTAATGGTTGTTAACACGTTGGATGCGGAGGACGATAATTCCCGCCCTCTAATTAACATTGAAACTTATGTGATTTTCATGTTTAAACATGTTTGTCAGCATTGAAGTGTTAATAGCATTTTCCTAGGTGATGTTTTCCAGGTGATTTGAAATATTTGTAACAGAATTATCAGTTGCACTTGCTTCATTTGATACAAAAAAACTTTCCTAATACATTTCAACCATTCATATACTCTATGAGAGGGTTACATTTTTACCTAAATCACATTTTTACCCCAAAAAGTCCCGGTTCTAAATTTAAAATGTTGTATCAATTTAAAATGACTCATCAGTCTTGAAACATTAAAGATCTATCAGAATATGAGATGATCACCTTCTGACGTGTGACGGTGACGAAGCAGTGGTCGCCGCCTGCGTATATCCGCCTGACCACATAGTCAGAGATGTTGTTGTTCTCCAGGATAGAGACCCCGGACGGAGAGAGCCACGGGCCGACCACCACCTGCGGTGTCGTGCAGTTGAGTTGCGCCTTAGTGCCCAGCTGACCCGCGCAGCCTAGGCCAAATGCGTAGATGCGACCTCGCGACGGAACCAATGCCAGGGTGTGTCTCCTGCAACAGCCAGGGAAATTAACCCTAATCTTATATCCAAACCCACGAATCTCCGGCAGCCACAATGACCTTATGACAAACTGCGCAGACTCGTGTACAAGCTTTCCATGGACTGTTACACTACCATAAAAATTAAACTGTAAACTTATGTTTTTAGGAAAAAGCAAGTGGATTAAATTTTTCAGTAAAGGTAAAATGATAAAGTTACGAAGTAGAGCCGAATTAGTACCTATTTTGTGTGTGATTTATGGGGCACATTTTTTCTCTTTCACTCTTCAGTACCTCAATAAAAGGTGAGTTAGCTGTATCGTAAAATTTGCTCTTTAATAAATAGACCAACAAAAGAAAAGAACAAAATAATTATCTTATTAAAATCCCTCTGAATGGTTTTGATTGTATCTTAAGTGCTATGGAACAATTTTGAGAATCCCAGATCACAATAAAAATATTGAAATGTATCAATACTGACTGAAATGTGTATACAGATTTTAAGAGGGGTACTTAACCCCTTACTGGGATGCAATGTAGAGCTGCAAATGTGAATTTAAGTTAGGCTTGTAGAAAATCTGGGCTGACTGGAGAAACTTTTGAGCAATGAAAACGATTTGTTTGGTTGCTCATGACTTTTGTTACATTGAAAAATTGTTGTTACTGTAATGGCCACCACAAAATAATGTATTGGACCTCACTCAAAGGTAATCAAAGGTAATCCCATCACATCCAAGCAGCACAATTCATTTGTTCAATTTGTTAGAAGTCTCCAATCACAAATGTCTTATGTACATTACTCTGCTCTATCGTTCAAAGTTTAAAATTTCACATAATTTATTCTTACTCTGTTATCACATTAAATTTATTTAGATGGATTGGATTTTGGTACATATCTCAGCATTTATTTAGATGGATTGGATTTTGGTATATATCTCAGCATGTGGTACATATCCTGGTACAAAATCCTGGTCCATAAAAAACTCAGCTAATCAAAATTAGAAAAAAAGTTTCAAACTTGAAGCCGAGGACGCTGGAGTGTTGAATCTCACCTGCCGCAGCTCACTTGTGTGACGGTCGTGCCCATCAGCTCCAGCACCTTCCGAGGCAGGATCTCGTTGGAGGTTGAGCCGTGGCCAAGCTGCCCGTACTGTCCCGCACCGCATGTGAACACCCCTCCGTCCTGCACCACAACATCACTCTCAACTTTATTGCCGTAATCAGAAGCAGGAAAGATGACAGTTGGGCCACGCTGTCTCTGTTGCCATTTTGCCAGAGAAAGATATCACTCAAGTTTTATTCCGATCAGCTGGTGTGCAGTTTGGCAATGCAGCACATCTCTACTATTGGCTGCCCTAGGTTGATAGCCCTGTAAACCACACCCTTAACTGTCTTCTCTCTTGCTCGCGGGAAGAGGTATGTTTACAATAAGAGTCTCACAAACTTGGCTCTCGACAATTGACACTTCGGGGAACTGTACGCCCAAAAGTACTTTATATAGGCTATGGAATATTAATAACTTCTAACTTGAATGAGTTCGTGGTTCACACTTTTATATCATAAATGATTTCCCTGACCAAAAAGTCAATTTTCCCTGACTCGCGACTCAAAATGCACACTTTTTTTACAGTAGAGGTAATTTTTTTTTTTAAATGTCTATCAGCCTCCATCTTCCCCATATCCGTCCACGCTCTCCTGCATAATTTAATGTTTACAGTTTGTTATTGTCCAACACATTTATTGCCTTACCAGTTAGTTATGGTTCACTTCCAGTTCTTTGCCTCATAAAAGCCAATTTAACAAAAATCTCTAAGTTTTGTTTTTCGCACACTAGTG
The DNA here is from genome assembly GCA_963675035.1 of Allygus modestus. Lineage (NCBI taxonomy): Eukaryota > Metazoa > Arthropoda > Insecta > Hemiptera > Cicadellidae > Allygus > Allygus modestus. Next base: position 374,978,681 of record OY776111.1, on the reverse strand, counting down.
CTTTATGTTTACGATTAAATCAAAATTTATCCCCGACTTGTGTAAAACATTAAGTATTTTACCTGACTTTTGGCGTTATTCCAACTTTTCCCTGACTCCCCCTGACTTTCCAGAAAATGTGAACCAAGAAGTAATATCAAATTGCCAAGGAATTGATTTCTATAATACCTTCAATGCTCTATTTTTTAGTTTTTGCTTATTTAAAATATAAATGAACAGATTTTATTTTTGACAGATGAAATGAAAAGCCATGCCTTGGCATGGACATTTTCATTGCCTAAATAAATTTGGGGGGCTCTCGATACTGCACAAACTTGACAACTTCTACATTCACATTTGTGTTGAGTTTATTGTGCTATAAACATAAATTGTATTTTATCAATGTTGCAATGATATCTATTTTCATACATGACTAAAATATTTAAATTCTAAAGCCAAATTACAAGGGTCTATGCCAATAGTGTCCAATTTCATAGTATCCAAAACAGATAGTTTGTTGCATAGTATCTAGATTGCAGTCTAATAAATAGATTATAAACTTAATTACTAATGCTTTGGAAAATTGAACTACCTGTGTAAGAAAAACTGAGAATTCTTCTCCACAAGCTATGTATTTCACTCGGATTGAACGCAGGGTTTTCAGTTGAGCAGGGAAAAATGAGTCTATTTCACTATTGAGTCCTAATTGACCACTGGTATTCTTCCCCCAGCCAAACACTGCACCTGTCCAAATCAAAATTAAAAATATAAAATGTTTTAATTAGGGGTGTGCGAGTAGTGATTTTTTAAATCGAGTCGAGTAGTGCCAATAATTTTGAATTTTGAGTATTTCCGAGCGAGTATTTGCCATCAGTTGGTAGTTTAAAATTGTGTAATGGGATTTGGATACCACCCTAGATTTGATAATCTAAACATGCTTACTAACTAATACATGAGTGGCAATACAAAGTTTTGGCCAGTACAATCAAACTGAATTACGTTATTGACAAACAAAACACGGTTTGGCATTCGTTTCCGATCGATGAAACATGGCCCGGTTGTCATTTGGCCAATTTCACCTTGTCCAGACATCGCTTATAATCAATATTAAATGACGAAATCATTAGTTACAGCCGAAATTACGCGGTCCGATCGTCACTTTCGGCCGATTTTACGTGATGCGATCGCCTTTTCCGGCCATTATTACGCGTTTTATGGCCGGTCGCAATCGTTCGCAGTCGTCATTTTTAGCCGATTTTACGTGATACGATTGCCTTTTGTGGCCGTTACTACGCGTTTTGGCCGGTCGCAATCGTTAGCGGTCATCATTTTCGGTCGATTTTACGTGATGCAATTGCCTTTTGCGGCCGTTACTACGCGTTTTGGCCGGTCGCAATCGTTAGCGATCGTCCGTAAATCGGCAGGAAATACTCCCTCAAACTTTCGAGTAGTTTTCAAAACTTCCAAGTCGAGTTCGAGTATTAAAATACTCTGCCGAAAACTCGAAGTTTCGAGTACTTGCACACCCCTAGTTTTAATATTTTTAATTGAATATTCTAGTTTAAAAAATTCACAAACATAAATTTAAACTGTATTATATCAACCGTAACCAAAATATTTATTCAAGAAATACAAATATAAGCTTATTGTAGAAAAACCTTTTTTTTTTGCTAATAGACAGCTTACAAGGTGAGAACATGAATACTTTCCAGCAGATATTAGATCTGTTACAATCACATAACAAACACATAATACCTCTCGACAACCCACTGATTCCTGATTTCAGTGGTGCCCTTAGCATAATTTTATTATTGTTGTCTTAAAATCTTAACAGGGCTAAAAACAAAGAGGCAACATATTAAATATTACGGATCAGATTAAGAACCTCATAATCACAGAACTGACCATAAATTTACTATTGATTTTTAAGATGTTAGAGTTGCATGACAGACGACTGACCTGATTTAGAAACTGCGAAACTGTGGTTGCCACCGGATGCGATGAATGCAAGGGGTACTCCTCCAAGAGACTTGACCAACGTGGGATGAGGAATTGACTCGCACTTGTTGCCCAGGCCCAGCTGTCCACTATCGTTGCAGCCCCACGCAAACAGCTGGCCATCTGAACACACCACTACAATGAGCAATCCGACAAACTCCCAAAGTGGACCACAATATGACTTGACCAACATGGGCTGAGGTACTGACTAACACCCACAGGGGACAACAATATGACTTTATAAAAATTGTTTCTAGCTAAAGAACCAAACAGCAGGTGTCCCAGAATCCTGTCTGTATTATCAGAAGCTGTGAATCCTGGAAGATCATGTGAATCCAAATACGTTTGATTAACACTTACTTCTCTAAATATGAGCAATAAACAGCCTTAATAACAACAAAATATAGTTTCAACAATTTAGAAGTACTGTATCATAATTATCAATCGTTTTATATCATTACACCATCAATAAATCTGAACTCTTAAGAATCCTATTCATTCTATCACATTGTTCGGGCTTTAAAAGATCACACAACTGTTGTTGCAAACAGTCTTTTCAAAATTCTAAATAATCTTTTTAGAACTTCTGTGCATTATTTCAAATCCCAAAATAAACATTTTTTTAGAATTGCTGTGCATGTACAGTCAACTCCCGATTATCCGGGAGCGGGTTAATCGGGTTGCGGTTTAACCAGGGTCACGAAATGTTTATTTTATTATTTTTATTAATCCGCTTCTAATCATAAATAGAGTAATAATAACAATTTATTCCGCTAATTTATCTCCAGAATTAATTTACTTTGTTTATCGGAATAAATACTATACAAACAATTCAGTAAACACAACATAATCTGAGAGTCTGGCATTTCGCTAATGAGCCATGGGCGCGTGATGGCGAGCGATGACCTTGACAGTGCCGGACGGTCGGACGCAGACGTTTAAAAATAGAAACATCTCAAAACAATCACCCTTCCCGCCACTCTTCACCCTCAGCGACGGACGGACGGACGGACAGACGGTCGGACACGGACGTGGGCGTCTAAAAATAGAAACATCTCAAAACAATCACCCTTTCCGCGGGTTTTTCCCCCAGTGCGGAATTAATTAGCATACTGTTCGGTGTAGTTTAGAGTTTGGTGTTTAGAGATGTTTAACCTATTAAATATCATTCGGCGTTTTGAATAGTATTTACTGTTATCAACCATTGCTAGTATTAACTATTATTATCTTGACTGTTTGTAGACGTTATCACAATTTAAAGATTTTCAAAAGTATCTAATTTACATAAATATATCTTATACATATACATACATACATACATACATACATACATAAAATCTTTATTTGTCTTTGTACATATAATACAATAAATGGTGTCATACTTATATTTAACATATACATAGGACCAGGGCCCACCAACCCCAAAGCAAGCACATGCTGCCCCCAATACGATTTAAATCTAAATTTTATTGTAAAACTCCTGAAAAGAATATAAATGTTTATTTATTATGAAGGATTTTAATTTGGACTTAAATTTATTTAAATTGTGTTCTAATCTTAGTTCATCTGGGAGTGCTTTAAAAAAATTGTTCCCCATGTAGGTAGTTTTTTTTTTTGTGTAGAATTCTAATCTATGTTTATCAAGATTTTTTACATTTTTCTTCTTGTGTCGTACTGATGTGTTGTAATTTTGATTTGTAATTTCGTATTCATTTTAAAATATAATATACACTCAAAAATATACTGACCATATACTGTTAAGATTTCAAGATTCTTAAAGTATTCTTTGGCAGGTTTGTCACGTTTTGGATTACAAATAGATCTTATGGCTTTTTTTGCAGTTTTAAGATTTTATCAAGATTTAATTTTGTTGTTGCCCCATACAAACAAATACCATATGATATATGTGAGTGTATGAGGGCAAAATAGATTTTTTTTAGGATATTAATATTACACAAACAGGCCATACGTTTAAGTGCATATAAACCGGAGCTAATTTTATTAACTATATGTTCAATATGATGATCCCAGCAGAAGTTTTCATCAATATTCAACCCTAAGAATTTTGTCTTGTTAACTTGTTCAATGATTTTTTTCTTCAATAATTATATTTGGGGCTATTTTTCTCCGGTTTTGCTTTGTTGAGAATACCATAAAGTTTGTCTTTTCAGAATTCAACAATAGACCATTTGTGTCTAAGAACTGTTTGACATTGGACAATTCCAAGAAACTTAAGAGTTCAATATTATCCTGGTTTACTGCTGAGATTTTTAAGTTTGCATCATCAGCATATAGGCATAGATTATTTTGCGTGACATTTTGAAGAGACTTTGAAAAACCGGTTAGGTAGCACAGAAACAGCAGCGAACCCAGAATAGATCCCTGTGGAACACCACAAGAGACCAAACACAGGTCCGATGCTGCACCTGCGACCCTATTCTGATGAAAAGTATTTATTTCAACATATTTATAGCGCTCCGATAGATATGACTCAAACCATTTGTACGAAATTCCTTTGACTCCAAAACCTGCTAATTTTTGTAATAATAGGTCATGGTCTACACTTTCAAAAGCTTTTGTTAAATCCATAAAAATACCAATGACTTATTCACCGTTATCTATTGATTCTATTATTGATTCAATAAAATTTACTGCTGCACTTAGTACTGATCTCCCTGGACGAGAACCATGCTGGGTATCATCAAGAATGTTATTTTTTCCCAAGAAGTCAGACAATCTTTTGTACATGATTTTTTCATAAATTTTTGAGAATGATGGCAAGATTAATATTGGTCGATAATTAGACATATCCTTTTCGCATCCCTTTTTATGCACAGGTATGACTTTAGACAGTTTTAGTTTTTTTGGAAATATACCAGATACTAGGGAAGAATTCACCAGATGAACTAGGATTTTACATAAATGAACATTTGCCCCCTTTATAATAGATACAGAAATTTCATCAAAACTATATGAATGCTTATTCTTTAGAGAATCTATAATTTTACTAATTTCTTTTTTATTTGTTGGTTCACAGTGTAACAATTTAGTACGAGGAGAAGTGCAGTTTGTAGTATTATTTTCTGGAACATAATACATCATATTAACATTTCCTTTCAATTGTTTGATTCCATTAACAAAGTAATCATTAAATAATTTACTAATAGCTAGCGGATTAGACACAGTTTTATCATTTATAAGTAGTTTTATATTTGTTTTATCTTTAGGTAAGATTCCAACTTCATCATTTACAATTTTCCAAGTAGTCTTTATGACATTTTCAGAATTTAAAATTTTGTTATTATAAAATTAACTTTTTGATTGTCTCAATCGATTTTTATACTGCCTATTTTTTTCTTTTACATATTTTTTTAACTCAGTATCTCCCTTTTCCCTAGCTTTTTTTTCCAACTCAATAATATTCTGTCTGTCTTTTTTTATTTCAGTTGTTACCCAAGATTTGTGCTTGTTACTATTTCTTTTGATTTTTGTTGGAAATGCTATATTAAAGTAATATAAGAATATATTTAGGAAAGTGCCATATTTATCCTCAACATTCGAAAAATAGACATCTTTCCAATTTTCACTTTTTAGTAATTTGAGAAAATGGTCTGTGTTATCTTTTGAGAAACTTCTACTGTACATAATTTTAGTTGTATTTTCAGAGGCAGGAGAGTCAATGATAAGATCTAAAATTTGGCCATCATGGTCTGAAAGGTGTGTGATTACCCCTTCGACTCTTGTTTTTTCTTTTGGTATTGTTGTTAAAAAAATATCTATACATGTTTTACTTTTATCAGTTACTCTTGTTGGGAAATTTACTAAAAAAGACATACCGTGAGTTTTTAACATACTACATAGTTCTTTACAATCTTTGTCATTTTTTAATACATTAATGTTTATGTCCCCTGCTATTACGACATTTCTACAAATCAACAATAACCTTGAAATTAGCCCATTTAGACGCTCAATAAATTCAAAAGGATCTGTACTAGGGGAGCGATAGATACCAACCAAAATAAAATTCTGTTTCTCCAATACAAATTTTACTGCGCAGACTTCCAATTTCTTATCCTCAACTAAATCATCAACCTTAATCTCCACCACCTTCTTCCACCTAATAGCTCTGTTAGAAAAAATTACAACCCCTCCTTTTGAAGAAGTTTGCCTATAGTAATAAGAATTAACAGAAAAATTTGCCAGATTTAATCGGTTTACCTCATTATTTTTCATATTGTGTTCTGTTATTACTAATATGTGAGGTTTGACTTCATCTATAATAATTTCCAGTGGTTCAATACGTGACATTAAGTTTTCTATATTCTGATGGAATATTCTAAGATTGTTTGTGTTTTCCATTTCATTGCAATTGGAAATTGGAGGTGTTATATAATCCCTTCCACAACTCCTGGGGAGTTTAAAGAGGAATGAGGTGGCGAAACAGGATTACTCAGGCTAAAACTAACACTTTTTCCACTGGGATTTTCACTGATATTTTCAACGCATATATCACATTCACTAGACACATTTTTCTGAGCAGGGTAGTGGGTCGGCAGTGGTGGGTATTCCTCCATAGACTGTAGTTGGTTGTCATTTTTTGGAACAGCCACCTTCGGTGATGCGTTGCCCATGGTGCCATCATGTGGGTGAGATCTTGGAGCTGCTGGGCTGGTAACTGTTATGCTGCCGGTGTCAGAGGATTTATCTGGTAAAATTTCAGGTTGGGGCAAGATCATTGATGGAGTTGATAATCTATTTTTGCTGGAAATTAAATATTTTAAATTATTCATAAACTCCGTGTGACTTAGTCCGTTGTTTAGAAGTCTGTAGCTTTTCTGTTCATAGATAATTATTTTAATTTTAGATTTAGTGATTTTTTGGAACTCCAATATTTGGGTTACAAAATACTCAAGAGGGACCCGATCCCGTATAGCTGAGACACAGCCCATAGCTGAGCACACCAGCTGTCGAAATCCTTCTCTCTTAAAATATTCAGTGAGATCGAGAAATGCAGTGTCATAGTCTGATTTAGTAGGTTTAGTAAAGTACTGCGGCTTGGTGATTAAATTGTAAACGCCTGCACCTCCGTCTACCAGCTGGTATGCCAGGTGCTTTGAGACACAGTCCGATGTTGAAGGTCTACCAAACTGCCATCCAAAATTCACTGCTACCCCTGCTGTCATGTGTCTTGGATCATGAAAATCTGCTGATATGCAGTGAGAGAAAGCTGTATTTTTGTCGTTTTTAAAGTCCTTTATTATTTTATCCATGTTTAAATCCAAGACTTCTATGCTAGTATTGTTAGACCAAACTTCATATTCAGTTCTATTCCCTTTTCAGCGCTAATTTATTTTTAATTACTGATAGTTTTTCCAATACATTTAAAATAAGTTGAACAAGTTTATTTTTACCCCTGTGATTTCTGTGAAGTCCTTGCCTTGTAAAATCGAACCTATGTAAAACATCCAAATCAATTAAACGTACATGTACTAATCTTGTAGCTAGTTCTCTAATATGATTGTTTACGTTTAATATCTCGTGGTAGGTATCTTGATTTACATTTGAATCAAATCTTTGCGGTATTGTAGTAATAATGACATGTTCATTCTTGCTTAGTTTGAGTAGTCTATCCTCCAGGGTTGAGTAAATAGGCAAAAAGTCATTTCTCAAGGTGTCATTTGTACCCCCAATTATAACAGCAATATTTTCTTTGGACTGTACTGCAGAATCTGCAACTTTAATTAAACCCGCATTAGGCATCACTGTTCCCATGACTTGAAGTTCTGAAGGTGTACGTTTTTTTATTTTTGGCCCTAGCTATCCCTAGCTTCCCTGGCTATCAGAATAAACAGATAGTTTCAGACATTTTCTCATATTTTTTGTATGAGATAAAATTTTGTTTTCAACGTTTTTTACTGCTTGCGGTTTTTTATGTAGGATTTTTTTAGGACTATTTTCTTTGGTTTTATTGTGTTGTCCCGTATTCCCAAACCCTTTTTTTAGTGGTTTTTCTAGTTGATCACAGGTTACAGCTCCTTCTCTTAACGGTAGATACTTGTTATATAAGGGCAATGTGTACTTGTCTGCAACTGCCTGGTTGGGACTCTTAGTAGTGGCTTTTTTCCAGCAGTCCGACTCTCTTGGTGATCTTTGCCGGCGTACATTTTCCAGTCATCTCTTTAGATGCAGATTCTTTCACTACTGCAGAGTTTTCCATTGATTTGTTTACAGTTTTGATGAAGAAAAGCGACTCAATAAGTATTGTATTACATAAGGTTAGTTTGTTATTTATAACATATGCAATGTGACTTCTCTTGGTGATCGTGTCGTACCCAGTAGCTAATAGGGTACATCAGAGTAGCTTGTTCAAGGCTGCTGACTCCTGTATTAAGCACCTGGTCAATTATTCACTAAGCTGCTATTATCATATATATGTATGCCACAATCATATGAGTTAAGTTGTCGTGGGCTCCTTTTTTCAACATATAAAGGAACAGTCTCATCATCATTGGTTAAAAATTGCAAAAACTTCTCTGAGATACATTTAGCACTACTAGTATTATACCTATTCAGTGAATCATAATGATAGAAGTTATATGTTGAATTCTCAAATACAAGACTCCAGTGAGAGCCACCAGTATGACTCTGGAAACTTGCTTCCTTACAGTCATTTACGGGAAAAATAATGTAATTAAAATCTTCAATATGCAACGGTTCTAATAAGAACTTGAAATCCTCCAATGACTTAAAGAGCCTGGCAAACTATGGGGTGCATACAGAAGGCTTTGCTGCTTTTAGCAAACATGTTGTTTAAAATATCAAAATACTGCCAAATTGTATTGTCTATGACCCAGTTTGGGCCTAACAGATCCCCAAGTTTTTGGGGCTCGCCCTGTGATGTATTATTAGCTAGGCTAGAAACATCACACTTTTGATTTCCAGAACAGATTTTGGGACTACTGGTCGCTGTAGGAGTATTCAGGTGTTCTATGAAAGAATAAGTAGCTTCATTTGATTTCTGAGAAACAGGATCAACTTTTATAGACTCAAAACTATGCCCACTAATTTTACTTGCATTTGAAACCGTGGAGACATTTTTTCTATAAGAAGTCTCTATTTCTTTTAATGCTCTGTTAAACATTTCATTTCTAGCAGATTGAGATTTAGGTATTCCATACTTAGCTTTATTTTCAAAATAAGAATACACATCCGTTTGTTTGATAGTAGCACGTTCATTTTCAGCCCCATAAAATCTTACAGTGTACTTAATAATTTTACTGTGGTTATCAATAGAAACAACAGCTGCTGGCCAATGTGGGAAGCTTTTCAGCTTGGCAAAAACTTTCTCTCCCACCACAAATTTTGGGACCGGCATTTTGGCGAATTTCCCCTATAGGGAAGAAGCTATTAACGTAGTCGGCATGGTAAGACCGAGGCCCGGGACCATGATAACTTTTCGTTTTGAGGTCCCTAGACCCCAAAAACACCATTCGTTCGAAACTGTATATATATATATATTTATATGTGTCCGTGAGCACGATAACTCTCGTAAAAATTATCCGATTTTGATGAAATTTGGTATAAATGTGTAAAGCAACATTTATGACTTTAAGTTCGAAAACCAGCCAGATCGCTGTATCCGAAGGGGTATTTTGGGGGGGTTTTGTACCCCAATAATGGGTTTTTCGAATTTTTTACATATAATTTTGGAAATAGTCAAATTTTAGTTTTTTCCATTGGATTCAGCTTAAAAAAACACACAATTTGGTATTTTGATCATTTCTCTACGTCAATTGGTTACCGAGATATTGAAAGTGCTAAACACAGTACGTTGTCCAATGTTATTCTTATGGAGGAAAAGAAAAATGTTATATCTCGCTTATTTATGAACGTATACTGACGAAACTTGGTATACGGCTTCATCTGGTTGTGGACCATTGATATTTGCTCAAAAACCAATTTTTTTCCAAAGGCTCCTGTAGCAGCAAACCTGCGTACTCAGCCCCATGTTATTCTTATGGAGAATAATTAACGTGTTATCTCCCTTAATTATGAAAATAAATTAATGAAATTTGGTATGTGGCTTTACCTACATGAGTTATATTGATATTTGTATAAAACCCCATTTTTGTGTTCCTTGCTTCAGCAAACCTGCATACTCAGCCGCCATGTTATTCTTATGGAGAATAATTAAAATGTCATAAATCGTTTGTTTATGAATGTATATTGATGAAACTTAGTATGTGGCTTTATGTGGTATTAGGATAAATATATATGCATTGGAAATTCGCTGAGTACGCAGGTTTGCTGCTACGGGGGTATTATTTTATTATTTATTACATCTAGTTATATATGTATTATTCATACAATCAAATGAGTCATTGTGAGCCAAAATAAAATACTGTGCAGATAGATATCCCAAAATTTAAAATCTATTCAATTTTCGAGGTAAATACTATATTCCAATATTAAATTCAGTCACTAATAAAACACTCTTTAGCAAGGTGACAGCCAAAGGTAAATAAACAAAATATCGAGTCACTCGTAGTGTGTTGGTGAATAGTGGTACGAAGGTCAGCAGTACATTGAGGAGTATGAGGCAGTCAGCGGAGTCCAAAGGCCAGGACTTCTTATCAGATATGGATAAGCACAATTTCCTCTATCAGTACTACGAAATGGAGGTTGAAATCAATGTTTTTATCTTATTACCTTTAACTACCTCATTACTCTAGGAAACCAAAATAAGATATGAATTCCCTGAGTTTTACTGCACAATTCACACTAAAATTTGATCTTCAACACTAAAAAAATCCACATAAAAACTTCAAAAAAATACAAGAGCACCAGATTATCTGAACTGTTGAATCAGGGTCTTCCCCCACCCTCTCACTTATAATTACATTAAAACGCAATATTTTAGTATAGAAATGTTGAGAAACCTTTATTATACTCGTAATATTCAATTTATTGAATCCCTTTGTTTTAACCGTGGTTTTGGGTTCTCCGTGACCCTCCAACCGGTCATTACCCCAGATAATCGGGAGTTGACTGTTTAATTTTAATTCTTACTAAAACTGATCGTTAGTTTAAAATCTTAAATTAGGCTACTTTTTCAGCACATTTGGTACATACTTTTTCAGCACATTACAAACATATTTATTAGCTATGAAAACTTCAGTCTTTATATGTAATGTTCAAACATGTGGTGAGGTTGTGGTATGGCGGTGACCCACAGATCAACCTTGTTAACCACATCCTCTTTTTATTATCTTCATTCTTTGTTCATAAGAGTCGTATCAAAATAGTAAAAACTGAAAAGTACAATTTAAGAGAGTCTGAATATTGCCAAACTCTCAAAGGTGTTCTGATATTCTCTACATCTATAACATGGCATTTTTATTTTTATATCAGGTTATAAGATTTCTTGAACATTTAACATATCATGCATCATAACTCAATAACAGTCCAACAGACATACCATTTAAACCCATTGAGGTAGTAATTTTATTCTATTTGTAGTAGCCTATAACGGGAATTGATTGGTGCTGCACTCTAGTAGCAAAATATGTAACTAATGACCGCGGGCGTCTACGGTTCTATCCGCTAGGGGCGCGGACTGACTGAAAACACTTAATATCGCCGCCAGGCCTTTGGTCGTGTTAGCTGAGTTGGCTACGTCGTGGAAACACCTTGGCCAGGTGGCGATACGATGTTCGTGGGTTTGATTCCCGCACACGACCAAAACTGACCAGTTGTGCAACTCTCAATGAGTTAACCAGTCTGTGGCAACGTTGGTGGGAGGGCCCAAGTAAAATAAACGGTGGCAGGCTTGCCTGGAAGTTGACGGGATCGGTTAATTCTTTGAGACTTGCACATGGTCAACACTGATTTTGCTAATTTTTACTTATGTCTACTGTGTGTGTGCCAATGCGACTCTCTAAACTGAAAGAAAACAATATTTTAATTAAAATATGCCATTAATCCATTTAAAAACACCAATTTTATACTCCAATTCACACGTTAATAAAATTACAAGTAAGGAACGAGACCTGCTCGTATGTCTACGCCAATGGGTTAATGGCTGAGGTATAAAGTTAATAATTTAAACTTGTAGTTAAACCAAAAACTGTTGGTTAAAAATTGCATAAGGAAGACAGGGAATCCCATTTAAATTTGTAGTTTACCTACAATTATAGTGCTAGGTTAAACCAGGGTTCCCACAGGTTTTTGAAAGCGAAATTCCAGGACATTTCCAGGACAAAATCAAGATTTTCCAGGACACTTGCGACATTAAAAAAAACATAATTGTACGTTTATTACTTTTTCTTTTGTTTGCAAATTGATAAATCAGATATATTATTATAAATGATCCTCAACCATGAGATGTGCATAAGAACCTGGAATAGTTTTATTGTGCTTATGAGTGTTTAGTTTATATATACTGGTCAAAGTAATTATTAAATTGGTTTCTAATGCATTGTTACGGATTTCATTTATAATCATACAAATATTTGTTTTAAATATTTATCACTGATTTTTAATGTAAGCCAAATTAAAATTATATTTCTATTTTGGGCAAAGCAGGTAATATATTTAGATGCTCTCTTATTTGTTTTAACAGTAATTGTTATATTTCCTATATTTTCAATTTTAAAATTACTGGTATGAAAGAAGTGTATTAAAGCAAATGAGTGCTTCCTTTTTAAAAAACGTTGATATTTAAAATAAGATTTAAATTACCTTTTGCAGTGAGTGACTGAAATTAGTTTATTATTTGTCCAAAATAATGTTTTAGGCCTACACTCTTATAATTGTTTATAATTTTAAAATTTAAAACTCAACTTTAAATGAAATAAAATGGACTATAAAAACCTTAAGGGAAAGTAGCACAAGTAATGAAGTAAACAAAACTTTTGAAACTACGACAGTAACAGTATCTAGAGCCATTTTTAATTTTAGCCCTGTAAATCATGTAAAAGTATAAGAAATTTACAACTAACTGTATTGAGCAAATTCTTATACCAGTTAACTTGTGATTTTTGGTCGATGCTGAGTTTAAATCAGCAAAACCCCTATTTGAATGCATTTTTGGCATTGTTTTTAGGTTTTAATTTGGTAGCTTAAACAACAATAACAGTATCTAGAGCCATTTTAAATTTTAGCCCTGAAAATCATGTAAAAGTATAAGAAATTTACAACTGTATTGAGCAAATTCTCATACCAGTTAACTTGTGATTTTTGGTTGATTCTGAGTTTAAATTAACAAAACTCCTATTTGAATGCATTTTTGGCATTGTTTTTAGGTTTTAATTTGGTAGCTTAAATGAAAAAAATTGACATTTAACAAAAGAGTGGTAATATCCAGGAAATTTTAGTTTTAAATAACTTTTAACATAAAATTCATTTTAAAATAAGTTATTAGAAAATGCATTAGAATCTCAAAACTAGTCATAAATTGTTACGTCAATATTTTGATGTACTGTAATAACATTACTAATATAGGACCAAAATGGAAGGTGGCCAAAGGTCACCAAAGGTCTGCATGCTCTTTGAGTACATGGTATAAAACTTACAATACAATTTTTTTTGGGGGGGGCACTTATTAAAGAATTTGCGATGTCTAAGTGAACTACTGTTCCGACAATAGCTAACTTAAAAATACATACCACAGCCGCAACAAAATTATACTAAACTTGTTTAGCAAACAATTTTTGACAGACAAGAAATAATTTGACCAACAAGCTTCTTTAATTCTGTCACCCAAATATCCTCCCTTCTTTACATAAAACCTGCATTCATTTAACCTATATTCAAGAAAATATTATTCCTTTGAGATATGCGTAAAACCAATACCTACCAACAAATTCAATCTGGAACATACCACGACAAAAACTTAAAAAACCCAAGAAATCTGAAAATAGAAAAATTCCAGGACTGATAGTAAAATTCCAGGACAGGAAGCAAAATTCAAGGACTATTCCAGGTTTTCCAAGACACTCTTAAAATTCCAGGTTTTCCAGGATGCGTGGGAACCCTGGTTAAACACCTCTTTATCAGAATGCATTAATACTAGTAGTCCTGATGCTCGAATTCGTGTAAATCTGTACCCAATAAAAGTTACTTCAGTTGTAAACAAACATCTGATAATAAAATGGATGATAACATCTAAGAATAATGCAGATAATGTACTTTCTATCAACATGTAGATTAGACTTCCGCCATCTGATAGTGCCACTGTTATGAAAATTCAGCCCTTTACTGAATTTAATATTTCATGCCTTTTCCTAAAATTCTGAGACGTATTGGCAAATCTACGTAAAAATACCTTTAATTTGACACCTCAAACGTTGAAATCTGTCCAGCCGTTATCGAGTTGTGACTGTGAAGAAAAAACCCTTAGTGTATTAATATAGAGGACATCAGCTATTTTAGAAATATGAGACAATTTTTACTAAAAAATGGTATGACAAAGATGGCTACAATAAAGGGCGCAAAATAAGGCGGGTTGTGGATTTGGCTCTGCTAACGTTTTGTTTTTCTATTTGATAAACCCTAGTTACCTGTATTGAATATAAATTATCAATACTGTACATTAACACTATATGTTATTAATATAACCTCGTTCTATAAGATGGAAAACGATCCACAGAGACAATACACCAACCACCTATTTTCATGCTCTTAGCTATGATAACTTACTGTTGGTGAGGGCCAGGCAATGTCTGTAGCCACAAGAAACTTGAACTACATAACTTGTGGCAAGTGATCGGATAATCTTTGGTTTTCGAAACTCGCTTTGATCACCATGACCTAAAACATGAAACCACCAGATTAATAAGCAGTAAATAAAGGGGAAAATAATTTTAGTGATTATTTCTTAGTAAAAAGCTTGTTCATATTTTAAGTAGTTATCACATAAACGCAGATAAAAATTATATAAGTTATTAACGCATCACAGGCAAAAGACCCATCCGCGTTCACAACGATTGAACACTGAAATACGCATCCCTTGCGTCCACAACGAGGGTGGACTGAACACAGAAACACGCATCCCTTGCGTCCACAACGAGGGTGGACTGAACACTGAAATACACATCCCTTGCGCCCACAACGACGGTGGACTAAACGCTGAAACACGCATCCCTTAGTCCACAACGAGGGTGGACTGAACACTGAAATACGCATCCCTTGCGTCCACAACGAGGGTGGACTGAACGCTGAAATACGCATTCCTTGCGTCCACAAAGAGGGTGCCCTCAACGCTGAAACACGCATCCCTTGCGTCCACAACGAGGGTGGACTGAACACTGAAACACGCATCCCTTGCGTCCACAACGAGGGTGGACTGAACACTGAAATAAGCATCCCTTGCGTCCACGAGGGTGGACTGAATGCTGAAACACGCATCCCTTGCGTCCACAACGACGGTGGAATGAACACTGAAATACGCATCCCTTGCGTCCACAACGAGGGTGAACTGAACACTGAAACACACATCCCTTGCGTCCACAACGAGGGTGGACTGAACGCTGAAACACGCATCCCTTGCGTCCACAACAAGGGTAGACTGAACACTGAAATACGCATCCCTTGCGTCCACAACGAGGGTGGACTGAACACTGAAATACGCATCCCTTGCGTCCACAACAAGGGTGGACTGAACACTGAAATACGCATCCCTTGCGTCCACAACGAGGGTGGACTGAACGCTGAAATACGCATCCCTTACGTCCACAACAAGGGTGGACTGAACGCTGAAACACGCATCCCTTAGTCCACAACGAGGGTGGACTGAACACTGAAATACGCATCCCTTGCGTCCACAACGAGGGTGGACTGAACACTAAAATACGCATCCTTTGCGTCCATAACGAGGGTGGACTGAACGCTGAAATACGCATCCCTTGCGTCCACAACGAGGGTGGACTGAACGCTGAAATACGCATTCCTTGCGTCCACAAAGTGGGTGGACTCAACGCTGAAACACGCATCCCTTGCGTCCACAACGAGGGTGGACTGAACACTGAAACACGCATCCCTTGCGTCCACAACGAGGGTGGACTGAACACTGAAATAAGCATCCCTTGCGTCCACGAGGGTGGACTGAATGCTGAAACACGCATCCCTTGCGTCCACAACGAGGGTGGAATGAACACTGAAATACGCATCCCTTGCGTCCACAACGAGGGTGAACTGAACACTGAAACACACATCCCTTGCGTCCACAACGAGGGTGGACTGAACGCTGAAACACGCATCCCTTGCGTCCACAACGAGGGTAGACTGAACACTGAAATACGCATCCCTTGCGTCCACAACGAGGGTGGACTGAACACTGAAATACGCATCCCTTGCGTCCACAACGAGGGTGGACTGAACGCTGAAATACGAATCCCTTACGTCCACAACAAGGGTGGACTGAACGCTGAAATACGCATCCCTTGCGTCCACAACGAGGGTGGACTCAATGCTGAAACACGCATCCCTTGCGTCCACAACGAGGGTGGACTGAACGCTGAAACACGCATAACTTGCGTCCACAACGAGGGTGGACTGAACACTGAAATATGCATGCCCTTGCTTCCACAACAAGGGTGGACTGAACACTGAAATACGCATCCCTTGTGTCCACAACGAGGGTGGACTGAATGTTGAAACACGCATCCCTTACGTCCACAACGAGGGTGGACTGAACGCTGAAACACGCATCCCTTGCGTCCACAACGAAGGTGGACTGAACACTGAAATACACATCCCTTGCGTCCACAACGAGGGTGGACTGAACACTGAAATACGCATCCCTTGCGTCCAAAGTTCTGTGTTTACTAAACTTAGTTTTGTCTCTTAATATTGCCGCCAGGTTGTGCATGGATGTGTTTATTGATAAACCTGATACATTGTGGTAGGACATACAGGGTGTCACAAAAATCCGGAACTGGCTATACATAACCATATTCTACATACAAAAATAAATCGAAAATGTTCAGTAACATTTTTTTGATTTCAACTTCGTTTAGCCGCTATCCGCCATTTTGTTTTTTTCATTTAAACATTTCTATTTCCGTAATGGATTAATGTATCAAGTAAAAATTTGGTATGGAGCTTTACAGGATAAATCTCTAAATCCACAAAAAACATTATTTTTTCCGACGTTTATTTTCAAAATGGCGGCCACTTTAAATTTTTAAAGTCAAATTCCATGAAAACTAGCAGATTTATAAAAAATTGTTTAGATACAAAAAAACTAGATATTTTTAATACAAATCTAACAAGACCTTGTTTGTTAAGATCGATTAATAAATAACGAAGTTATTAACATTTCAAATGTTATCATTAGAACCAACATTATGGTTTAAGAGCTGCATTGCAACAAATTTCAATAAACTACTAAGAAAATAACGTTACTATTAGTAGTGTGGGTTTGCGGGTTTTGCGCCGGAAGTGACGTCATCCGGTCACGTGACCGGAAGTGCTGAGTCATGAAAGATGTTATCTGGGGCTGAGCCAGTGACGTAGGCGGTTTTGTGACGAAATGAGTTAAAGTTCAAAGTTCAAGGTCACGGGGAGGTAATTTTAAAAAAGTACTACCTCGCACGCGTAAAATCCGATTGTGATTCGATAGTTTTAATTCGATAAAATATCGAATGAAAATTATCGAATGAAGCAATCGAATGATACGAGTGCGAGGTAGAACAATTACAAATATTACTTTATTTTATTTACAATAATTCATATTACAAATATTACTTTATTTACAATAATTCATGTTTACAATAGTTCCCCGTTGTTGGTTGTCATCGATGTTGTTGATCCGGACGAGTTGCGGCCATCACTTTGTTTTCTGAAGAAAGACGGTAGATACTTCGATCCCTGCGCAGAGTCCATGTTGTGTTTTTGACACCTATCTGTTCTGTTAGGTGTTTGCATTTCATTGCTGTCAGGAGGAAATAATACGTGACGGCAATGAAATAGAAACATCTATCAGACCTTGAGTGAAATGATATTGTTATTTTGTGAAGAGCGTCTCGGAGAGCTCGATGTTCACCGGTCGAGAGCCGGAGGTGTACTGACTATTCGCTAGCTAGCGTTCTGGTATCAAACAAAATGGTGGGGGTAAAAGTGTAGTAGAACGAAGCAGATGGCTGGTGGCAGGTGGCAGGCGGCAGGTGGCAAGTGTGCGGCAGATGGTAGTCCCCCCACTACACCAGTCCCCCACTACACCAGTCTCCCCACCGAGTTTTACATCGCACAATAACTAGTTTACATGTGTTAGTTAGGGTTTAGCTCTTAGACTGTCAAGACCTTAGCTCCGTAACTAAAAACTTCAATAATGTTTGCGCTTCAACTCTGTATAAGTATAACAGCTACTATGATCTAAACCGGTGCATGTATTCATATGGTTCTTTTTGCGAAGCAAACAACTAGCTAAAAGTGTTTCAACCTCGATTATTCTTCGACGAAACCGCTCATTGTCCACTAAAAGTGTAGACCTTCTGTCTTCATTGTCAGGGAAGTAGAAAGTAGTGTCAAGGGGACTACTGAAGGTCACCTTCCTCATGTTCCTGTAAAACTGCGACATTTTTCAGACCCTCTAGGTAGATGTTCATCCGTCAAGAGCTGGAAGAATAATGATGGAGCGTTATCATGTATGATAGGCACCTAACCCCCACCACAACGTTACCTTGTCCTTCAAACCATCGTTTTTACGCTACAGATGCTATACTGTTGGTTAGATTTAAATTTAAATTGCACCTTCTTGTTTGTCTTGGCAATCCGCGTAATTGAAGTATCCACATGTTATACTTTGAACCAAAAACAAAGAAGTTATTTAGGTTTGTCCTTGAAAATAGGTGTTTTTTCGCTGTTGCTGCTATACCCGTTGTCGGATCTGAATTCTGTTTGCACCAACTTGTTCGTCTGATCAATCCGCGTAATTTGAGTACCCACTTAATATACTTTAAACCGTAAATAAAGAAGTTATTTAGGTTTATCCTTGAAAATAGTAGTTTTTTCGCTGTTGCTTCTATACCCTTTGTCGGATCTGAATTCTGTTTGCACCAACTTGTTCGTCCGATCAATCCGCGTAATTTGAGTACCCACATGACATACTTTGCACAAACTTTATACCCCCCCCCCCCCTCTTGGGTCATGGTCAAGGTCAAGGACCTTGGGACTTCGAAATTTTTACAAAGTGGGCTGCACACAAACATAAGACTAACAGTCTCCTGCCTATGTACAGGCCAAGTCCCTAACTTGAAATGCTTAGGGTGGTCCTGAAAAGGACCGTTTTTGATGCCATGAAGAGGAGTCCTGAAGGAGTTGCGGTTAGTCGAGGTGGAGGAAATGGACAAGGGCTGTGACAATTTATTTAATTAACCAATGCGCCTTGCCCTCTTGTCTGACGAAAAACAGTTCCTTTTTGGATGGGATTCTAGGCGGTTGCGGCAGGGAATGAGGCAGTTGGACCTTGAAGTGAAAATCTTCATGTTGTAAAATATAGCTGTTTCCGCTGAGCCTTGCCACAAACTTGTATTTGATATTTGTTTTTAGTTTTCTAAATTTAAGTGATTTGAAGTTTAGAGGAGTGACTAATTCTTCTTCCTTCAACACCCTCGTCCGCTCCATCACCTCATCCACGGTGAGAGGTGGAGTTGAAGGTCGAGGCTGACTTGTAGTCGAAGTCGAAGGTCGATGCTCAGATGACGGATGTTGGTTGAAGTAGAGCGGATGGTTCTTAAAATTTCTTCTTATTGTGGCCTTGAAAGAAGTTGGTCTCTTAAAACCACTTCTTCTCTCAACCGTCTCCTTCAGGGATTCCTTCAGACGTCGCAGTTTCTCAAGGTTCACAGGGGAAGTCATCGTAGCGCTGCTGATCGGCACGTAGTTTTAGTTCGAGAGACAAAGCTGGAATGAGTCCTAATGTCTTGACTTTTGAAGGGTCAGACGGTTTATCTCGTTGATTAGGTTTTTGGCGGCTTGCCAAGTGTAACCTTGACACTTCCATATACGGGTAGAAAGCTAAGAACCGGTTCCCCTTCCCTTCATGACACCCCCCCCCCCTCATTTGGATCATGTCGTCCCCCCCCCCATTTGGGTCATGTCCCCCCCCCCCATTTGGGTCATGTCCCCCCCCCCATTTGGGTCATGTCCCCCCCCCCCCGATGTCACGGGGCGGAGTCACCTCCCACCACTGACCGCCGCCTTTATAAGCGGGAGCAGTCCGCAGTCTCTTCGCAGTAGGCTGCCGCCCGTTCGTGATCTACGTCCGTCCGGGTTGCATTCTGCTGCAGCGTAGGTCTTTTAAGTGTGCGTTGGGCCCGACGCGCAATTAAGAGATCCGCGCCTTTGCATGTGCATGGTAGTTTGTTAAGCATGGTAGTTTGTTTGTTAGATTATTGCTTGTAGATTGCTGCTAATTAATGTAGTTAGTTTAATGAATGTTGGTGTTGGTTTTAAGTGTTTTATTTAATGATGAAATATGTACCTTTCTTACAGATCCTTATCCCTGGGTAAAGTCTTTATATCCGTGGGGTTTGTTATCAAAGTAATTTAAATGCCGGTCTTTGTAAATATTTAATGATGAAATATGTACCTTTCTTACAGATCCTTATCCTTGGGTAAAGTCTTTATATCCGTGGGGTTTGTTATCAAAGTAATTTAAATGCCGGTCTTTGTAAACTACCTTGGTCAAAACATTGGTTCGCAGTAGCCTGACGCCCGTTCGTTGATCTACGTCCGTCCGGGTTTCAGTGTTGCTGTTGTGACCTTGTTAAACTGACCGCAGTATCCTGACGCCCGTTCGTGATCTACGTCCGTCCGGGTTTCAGTGATACTGATTGTTCTTTGTAAAATTAACGTTAACTCTAACTGACCAGTTTGTTTCAAAGTAATGTAATTTGTTTCTCATCCCTTTCCTAACCCCCTGACAATAAGTTTCGGCCCTGAAAACCGGACTTGTCAATACGGCCATGTAAACCGGTTGACATTACCTTTCTTAGCCTGAGAAACTGTTGTGATTTTCCTTTTTTTTTTTGGGGGTTTTTTTTCTTTATTTTTTGTTATTAAAATCATTGCTTGTAATTCCCTGTCCCCTAATACAGAGCGGGGAATAGAGCACCAATTTGTGCTCTACCGGACTTGTCAATACGGCCATGTAAACCGGTTGACATTACCTTTCTTAGCCTGAGAAACTGTTGTGATTTTCCTTTTTTTTTTGGGGGTTTTTTTTCTTTATTTTTTGTTATTAAAATCATTGCTTGTAATTCCCTGTCCCCTAATACAGAGCGGGGAATAGAGCACCAATTTGTGCTTTATTCCCCGCTTTGGCAACAAGTTCAGATGACCTTGACCCACTGACAGGACTTATAAAACCTCTGTCTGGTTACATATAGGAAAATTAATATTTTAAACCATAGCCTATCCCCCTTCCCCTTTCCCCTTTCTCCTTCCACTTATATTGGGTATAAAAGAGGCTTCCCATTACTGGTAAGATCATTCTGCTGCTTGTGCTTGCTCAACTCAGAACTATGGAGTCACACCCGATATCACTACCGACTTCTGCATCACCCTCTACTTCTACATCACCCTCGACTTCTGCATCACCCTCGACTTCTGCATCACCCTCGACTTCTGCATCACCCTTGACTTCGGCTGCTGGTTCAATTCTTCGTCAGGCTCTTTTAATGTCTCTTATCATCCCTGAGAAGACAACTTCACCACCCATTATGGATCGACCAACTTCTCCTTCACCATCATCCTCGAGATCAAGGTTTTCGTCGAGCTCCTCCTCCTCATCATCTACCTCGAGATCAAGGTCTTCTTCGAGCTCCTCATCATCCACCTCAAGATCAAGCTCCACCTCGAGATCAAGCTCTAAAATATCTACAAGACCCCCAATTGAAATTTCACCTTCCACTAGTTCAACCAGACCTTCAGTAATTTGCACAAATATTCAATCTCCTTCAGAGAAATTTAATCAATTAAAGTCATTGCATAGAAGGTGCATACGTCCTGCACAACTATGTAATTATATCTTCAAAAAAGGTGCAAAGAAAGGCGAACGCTGTGCAAAACAGTGTACTTTAAATGAAGAACTGTGCAATCTTCATTTAAAAAATACCGCTTCTCCTTCTTCACCACATCCAACAGTGAAACCGGCTAAGACTCGGATTAATAGGCTAGCTAAAAACAAACAATACGTCTTTGTAAAAATAATGGGATTCCTGAAGGTCATGTTAAAATGTGAAGACCGCCTTTACATTTTAAGATTACCTAAAGGCATGCGTCATCCCAAAAACCCTACAAAAAAGCACTATCTAATCCGAGCCGATTCAGGAACCACTGTGTGGAATAAATTGTAAAAAAAAAAAAAAAAAAAAAACATTCTTTCCAAATTTAATAAAGTTTTTCCAAATTAAAAAAAAAGTGTGGACAACCTATTTACAAATTGTAGCATATGCTGCAGAGTGTAAATAGGTTGTCCACACTTTTTTTTTTACAATGTTACAACGACCTTGACCTAGATAACGGACTTAGATATTTTACACTAAGACAAAGATAAACGTAAAAGGAAAAAGGAGAAATATTATACTAAAGATATTATTCAACAGTGAAGAAGGGAGGGGGTAAGCGGGTATTTAAGCAAGCGATTCGGAATATAATTATTAGTTGTATCATCATGAGCGTCAACAGCAACACATGGGGAAAGGAAATTAGCGAAGAGGAGTTGTACGCGATTGCTGAGGCTGCTGAAATTACCGAGGTTTCTAAGATTGATAAGGTTGCGGAGAATGATGCCCAGTCACAACCGCAACAAACTACATCATCGATGCGGTCTACAACGCAGCAACCAAGACCCTATCATGTTATCCTGGAGGAGTATAATGAGGCAATGAGGTACGCCTTTACAAAGTGGTGTGGACAACCGCGTTCTCCTGAACAATGGGAGGAGCACGATGCAGACTTTCGCCTGGTTGCAGACTTAGAACTTGAGCTTCAAAGAGCAAAGGCTGCTCAATAGTGTGAAGATTTATTGTTTACTTTAAGAAATACAGAGCGGGGAATAGATCAGTTTGAGGTCCAAGTGAGAACCACTTACTGCTCTATTCCCCGTTTTGGCAATTTGTTCAGATGACCTTGGGACTTAGAAAATTTTGTTTGGTAAAAAAAAAAAAAAATATTGAAATATATATTTCTTACAAAAACATCCCCTCCCTAAAACTTGCACTCCCACCACTTCCATTGGGTATAAAAGAGACACCTTATCGATGGTAAAATTAGTCTGCTGCTTGTATTCGCCCACCTCAGACACCATGGAGCACATCAGAAAACCAACTTCTGACGCCTCTTCTTGTACTGTTTCATCTTCTGCTGCCCCATCGATACTTGTCCAGGCTATGATTCTATCCAACATTTTTCCAGAGACTAGTAATACTTCGCCAAACTTAAACTCGAGATCTCTCAAAACCGAGAGAAACAATGCTAGTTCTAGAAAAATGAGAACAAGGATCGCTGATTGTTATAAAGTATTAAGACGCATATTACCATCCTCCAATCCGTATGATTCTAAATTAACCACTATACAAAAGTCAATAAAATACATTTCAAACCTTCAGTCGCAGCTTCAAGAACCGTCCTTAATTCACAAAGAAGATTTACACAACCCTCCACCTTTTGAAGCTGTTTTTCTTAAAGAGGATGAGTTAGCGGACCAACATTTCTTCGCTGAAGAACCTTCAGCTTACAAACAAATCTTCCTCATGGATGAAGATCAGGACGAGTAACTATCTTAAAAAACTAAAGTCCTTTGAAATACAAAGCGGGGAATAGATCAGTTTGAGGTCAAAGTGAGAACCTCTTATTGCTCTATTCCCCGTTTTGGCAACTGGTGTAAATGACCTTGGGACTTAGAAAATATTCGTTTGATAAAAAATAATGAAAGATCTTCTTATTTCTCACAACAACAATATATTTTCTTAACCCCCACCACTACCTAAACTAAGTATAAAGGAGGTTCTCCATCGCTGGTAAAAATTAGTACTCTGCTGAAAATGAATGCATCCACTACTTCTATCTCTGCAGCAACTATAATAGTTAGCAGACGGGTCGAAAACATTGATCAGTTGCTTGCTGTAAGGAGATTACTGCTACGGTATCTTGATATAGAG
Source organism: Allygus modestus (assembly GCA_963675035.1). Classification (NCBI taxonomy): domain Eukaryota; kingdom Metazoa; phylum Arthropoda; class Insecta; order Hemiptera; family Cicadellidae; genus Allygus; species Allygus modestus. The sequence continues at coordinate 374,954,538 of OY776111.1, read as the reverse complement.
GTTAGTTGTCAATTGTGCATGTGGAGACCAACAGGTGAAGTTTATAGTAGTGAAAATGAAGCATTTGAAATAAACTACAGTAGAAAGTTATATAAAATCTTTGGTAATATGGTAAGGTTAGTCAATAATGGATGGAACATTAATATAACATTTTATATTGTTCCAAACCTGTAATTAAAGCAAAAAAAAAAAAAAAAAACGATGGGTATATAAGCCCGATGTTACAGAGACAATTATCACTTTGGTTCTGAATTGCGTCAAGAGAGCACCTACCATGGTATACCTCCACTATATTGACTCTACTGCTAAAGCGGATACTTTTATCCAGCGTGTTTACCAACTGTTAACGGAGTATTATCATGTTCAGGTCAAAGGATTGGGTATTCGTGGAACAGAAGAAGTAAAAATAGATGTAAAACCAATCCCTTTGAAGAAAAAAATTGACCAATTATTACAAGAAGGCTACACACTGTGCCTTTATTACACAACCTCATAAACTAAATAAAACGCCAAAGGGGGGGGGGAATACAGAACGGGGAATAGATCAGTTTGAGGTTTGAATAAGAATCTCTTACTGCTCTATTCCCCGTTCTGGTAATAGGATAAGGTGACCTTGACCCACTTACAGGACTTAATCATTTGTGTTACAATAATACCTCTTCCCTATCACTTTTCCCTACCACTTGCACTTTCAACACTTACCCCCACCACCACCGAAATCATGTATAAAAGGTGGTTTAGTATTAGTGGTAAATCAGTCTGCTACTTGGAATCATGTCGCCCAGAGATAACATTTTCCCTTCTAAGAAGACTATACTAGAATTGATTAAAAATATTCCATTAAATTTAAACGAAGATGAAGACGAAGACGATTCAGAGATGGAAGGTGAACTATTTAGTGATCTTGAACTATTTAGTGATCTTGAACTACTGAGTGAGTATGCTAGCAGTGAACCATATCTTGGAGAGATGGAGCTGTTGGAGCTGTTGACTGACGACGACGATGTCGATAATAATGAACCGGAATTTCATCATCAGTTGCTTTGCTTGGAGGAAATGGACCTTGTTGATAGTGAAACCCCTCCAAGCAGTATTAATATCGATGATGTAGTTCTAGATCCAGTCACAGGGAACTTTTGTGTTCGTCGTCGCTTATTTAGTGATACGAGCTCATCATCATCATCATCGGAAGAATCTGAATAAGTTTTTGTTGTCTTCAAATAGTTTACTTTAAATACAAAGCGGGGAATAGATCAGTTTGTGGTTATAGTGAGAATCACTTACTGCTCTATTCCCCGTTTTGGTAATATCGTTGTATGACCTTGACCCATTTACATGATTAAAAAAGTGGGGTAACTTATACATTTAATGGTGGGGGAACGTCTATTTAAAGACGATGCAACAGTGTATATTTATCATATAGGCATAATGAACCCACCAGGAAACTCCGTTTGCTACAGCTTTCCCCTCATAATAACAAAACGGTTCGAACTCGAAAGGCGACTCATAAAAGTCGACGTAATTCCACAAGATCTTCGTTCGGCAATGTTGACTATTGAATATGTTAAAGATGAATCTACAACTGAAGATCCCTATTGTTTTATGAAATTTTTAGTTGATCAAGATGCAATGTGTACAATCCAACTTCACATCCGAGTTTAAAATTTATCAAATGTTTCTGTTGGAGAAAATTGTCTTAGTTAAATACAGAGCGGGGAATAGATCAGTTTATGGTTTAATATGAAATCATTTACTGATCTATTCCCCGTTTTGGCAAATTTGTTCAATGACCTTGACCTAAATACAGAAATTTGTAGCCTCCAGCTACAATAGTAAATATAAAATGCAAAAAAAAAATAGTAAACTTAACGTAATACGTACCCCCATTACTTTTGCTAGGGTATAAATAGAGGGGTATTTGCAGTGTTGTTCATTATTGCCTAGACCCTTGTGGAGATCGCACCTACATTATGCATCGCTGCGATATTTGCAAGTCTTCATTTAAGGATGAATTTATTTTAATGATACATAAAGAACTGAAACATAACAAAAACCAAAATGAAGAATATGAAGAAGAAGAATTGAAAGAAATAGATCAAATGTTAGCTCAACACCAAAATTCCAGACCTAGTGTTATTCAATATGCACCATCAACATCGACTTCTACCTCTGCTATGTCTACACTTCACCGTCCTTCAACATCATCATCATCTGCATCGACTTCTACGCCTGTTCTGTCTACACTTCATCATCCTTCAACATCATCAGCTGCATCGACTTCTACGCATGCTCTGTCTACACTTCACCGTCCTTCAGCATCAACAGCAGTAAATGTAGAACTACATGCCCGAGCACTTCCGGGTAATGTAGTAACCCACTTCAAAATTGACAATGCAAAATTACAACTCAAAGAGTTTTTAAATAACGCAAAAGGATTGGTAAGCAACACTTTGCAAAATGAATTAAAAAGATTAAATTTTATTAAATTTGGACTATTAATGGATGCTTTATTTACAAACATTCAAAATGAAACTTCACCGAGAGGGTTTTTAACAAAAAACCGAACTATTATGTTTTCGTCAGATATTGATTCAATCGTATCTGAATGTTTTGAAGAGCTAATGACTAAAATACAAGAACATGAAGGAAGAGGCTCTGGATGGAATTTGTTAAGCATCACAGGGCTAGACTTAAGAGTACACAAACACGGCTATGGAATTCGAGGAAGTAGCTACATTCCTCTACCAACAAAGATTAGAAATACCTTATCCTGCGTCAACGTACAAAATCAAGATACTGAGTGTTTTAAATATGCTATGTTGGCCAAATATGTAACAATTCATCCGGAAAGACCAAGTCACTATTATGAAGAAGTACAACATAGATATAATTTCCAAGGGATGACTTACCCTGTTGCTATAACAGACGTTTCAAAATTTGAAAAACAAAATCCTTCAGCTTCTGTCAACCTCTTCGGATTGGATTCGACAAACAATTTGTACCCCTTGCGTATAACACCAAATGAGCGCAGAGATCATACCGATTTGTTATTAATTACTAAAGGTGATATTTCACACTTTGTGTATATCAAAAAATTTGAAAGTCTTGTTTCTAATCAATTATCTAAGCATAAAAGAAAGATGACAATTTGCAAAAGATGTTTTTGTCACGTGAACAAAGAACTAAGAAGGGGAGGGTCTGATTGGTTAGTAGAACACCAACGGTTATGTAATGGAAACTATGAAGTAAGAATTAAATTGCCGCATCCTAGCAGAGCGCAGATAAAATTTGACAAAGTAATACAACAATACCGTGTACCTGTTGTTGTTTACGCTGATTTCGAGTCTTCTTTACATCCGCTTGAACAACAAGAAGAGAACGTTACAAGAAGAAGCAAATACCAACTTCATTCACCAAACAGTTATTGCATACTAATTAAATCCACGTTGACTGAAGACCATCTTCAAAAATATGGACTATCATCTTCTCCAAAGATTTATCGCGGTGAAGAAGCAGCCAAATACTTTGTCGATGATTTGTATGACATAGCTGCAAAGGTAGAAGAACTGTATGGAACAAAGGTACCCATGTCACCTATGGAAGAAGAAGAACTTCAACATTATGATTCAACAACAACGTGTTATTTGTGTAATAACACCTTTACACTGGATAACGTTAAAGTTCGTGACCACGATCATCTTACGGGAGCGTACAGAGGTGCAGCCTGTAACGCTTGCAACTTGAACTACAAACTACCATATTTTATCCCCGTAGTTCTGCACAATCTGAGTGGTTATGATTCGCACTTCATAATCCCCGAACTAGGAAGAGATAATGGAGCAATAGACGTTTTGGCTACTACAATGGAAAAATTTATAAGCTTTTCAAAAAAGGTGGGTAAAATTAAATTAAGGTTTGTTGATTCATTTAGATTTATGCCTTCAAGCCTCATGAAATTATCTGAAAATCTAAGAAGAACAGATTTGATAGAAACAAGCAAAATTGTACCCAATAGTAAAATGGATTTGGTTCTTCGAAAAGGAGTCTTCCCCTATGATTACATCGATGGACTGCATAGATTTGATGAAACATCACTACCTTCACCAGAACACTTCAAAAACAAACTTAATGATTCGGAAATATCACTTGAGGACTATCAACACGCACGTCGAGTATGGAACGAGTTAGATATGAAGACCTTAGGAGATTACTCGGACTTTTATGTCAAACTAGATGTAACTCTTCTTTGTGATGTAATGGAAGAATTCCGAAACACCTGTTTTGCTGCATACGGTTTGGACCCTCTACATTCGTATACTTCACCAGGATTAGCTTGGCAAGCCATGTTAAAAGAAACAAAATGCAAACTCCAACTTTTAACAAACATTGACATGGTTTTAATGGTTGAAGCTGGAGTAAGAGGCGGATTGACCCAAAGTGTTACCAGACATGTCAAAGCCAACAACAAATACCTACCCGATTACGATGAAACCAAACCGTCAACCTATTTAGGATATTTCGATGCAAATAACCTGTACGGATGGGCAATGTCAAACCCACTTCCTTTTGATAACTTTAAATGGATTAATCCCGACTCTATTGGCGATATTTTACAAATTCCGAAACATGGTGACACTGGATATATTTTGGATTGCGATTTTGAATACCCAGAAAATTTACATGATCTTCATTATGACCTTCCACTTCTTGCTAAAACAGAAATTTCACCAATTGGAAAACACCCCAAATTAATGATGACATTAAATAATAAACAACGCTACGTGGCTCACTTTTGGGTGGTTCAACAAGCTATCGAATTAGGACTACGTCTAACAAAAATTAATAGAGTTTTGGAATTTTCTCAATCATGCTGGTTGAAACCCTACATTGATTCAAATACCATCAGAAGAGCAGCAGCTACATCAGACTTTCAAAAAGATTTCTTTAAATTAATGAATAATGCGATATTTGGAAAAACATTGGAAAACAAAAGAAGACACAAAAATGTTAAACTTGTTACCGACGCAAAAAAATTACAGAAACTAGTACAGCAGCCAAATTTTGGAACATCTATAATTATTAATGAAAAACTTGTAGCAGTGTCCATGAAGAAGACGAGTGTGAAGATGGATCGTCCTTTGTATATAGGCATGTCAATCTTGGACATCTCAAAAACACACATGTACGATTTTCACTACAACAAAATGGTGGCGTTCTACGGAAGAGAAAATATATCTATTACATATATGGACACTGACGCTTTCATATATCGCATAGTAACATTGGACATGTATAAAGATTTGCGTACATTTATTTACAAGAACTACTTTGATTTCTCCGATTATCCAAAAGATCATCCAAACTACGACAATGACAGACACAAAAAAGTACTAGGCAAATTCAAGGATGAGGCTAATGGTGTTCTGCTTGAAGAGATTGTTGCATTGATGTCTAAACTATATTCTTTGAAACTCTATAATGAAAAAGAAGAAGAAGAAGAAAAGAAGAATAGCTATATTAAGAAAGCTAAAGGTGTAAAGAGTTTATATTTAAAGAAGAAAGTGCATTTTGAACACTACAAGCAATGCTTATTTGAGGATAACATCATTACAGCTAAATTCAACACCATCAGAAGTTTTAACCATCAGCTGTACAGCGTGACTGAAGTTAAAAAGGCGCTATCCTGTAATGACGACAAAAGACAAACACTTCCAGACAAAATCAACACATTACCATTCGGCCACTACTCCCTCAACCCTATTGACGAGTAACCTTTTCATCGTCCTAGATCCTTTATCCTTTTCCTTTCCGTAAAAAAAGGGGAAACACAGCAATGTTAAGCTGTGTTTCCCCTTTTTTTACACAAGTTTTAAATAACCTTGAACTATATGTATATATATATATATATATATATATATAAGCAGATTTATACCAAAGAATATTTAATACCATATCAGCTGCCTTCGTGAAACCATCATGTCAGACCTGAAGGAGAAGATTATTAATGAACTACACAAACCTGCAAGAATAAAGTTTCCAAGAAGAAATACTGTTATAAAAGGGATAAATGATCTATATCAAGCGGATCTAATTGAAATGCGACCGCATAGCAGAATAAACAAAGGATTTAAATATATACTCACAATTATTAATTGTTTTACAAAAGTTGCAGACGCTTTGCCTCTAAAGGACAAGACTGGTAAAAGCGTAACAGAAGCCATGGAAATAGCCATAAAAAGAGATAAAAACAAAATTAAACATTTACAAACTGATGATGGAACAGAATACTTTAATACAAACTTTGCACAGTTAATGAATAAATATAAAATAAATCATTATTCTACAAATTCAGAGAAAAAAGCAGCTATTGTAGAAAGATTCAATAGAACCTTGAAAGGAGCACTGTATAAACAATTTTCAAAAAGAGGTTCTTACGTATGGTATGATGTTTTACCACAATTAATAAATGATTATAACAACAGGTTTCATAGAACTATTGGTATGAAACCTAACAAAGTAAATAGAAGAAATGCAAAAGATGTATTAAAACGCATAAAGAAAAATACAAAGCCTAAAGTAGAAAAAATGCAGCCAAGAAAATTTAATGTAAGTGATAAAGTACGGATTAGTAAATATAAGGGAGTGTTTACCAAAAAATACCTTCCCAATTGGACGAATGAAGTTTTTACAGTGTATAAAGTGCAACCGACTGTACCTGAAACGTATATCCTAAAAGATAACAAAGGAGATTTGTTGCAAGGTGCATTTTATGGACATGAAATGTTAAAGTCAACAGTAGGTGATGTATATCTTGTTGAAAAAGTGTTACAAAGAAAAAAGGACGCAGTTAAAGTGCGGTGGTTAGGGTTTAACAAAACTGAGGATTCATGGATACCTATAAAGGACTTGGTTTAATACAAGCAACTCATTTCATCGTTAACCTTTGAGCAGGATGGAGATTATTCACCATAAAGATCGATTCAATATTAATAACATAGATGATTTAACTGTGGATAACGTTAAAATCAACAATGGTAAACACGGTAGTTTACTTCCAAACACTGTTCGATGTATAGTAAGTGGCCCCTCAAACTGTGGAAAGACCAATGTTGTCTTTAATTTGATCACTAATCCGCAGGGATTAAGGTTTAGTAACCTATATATTTTTTCAAAGTCTCTACATCAACCAAAGTATCAATTGCTGGATAAAATCCTATCTGATGTGTCTGATGTTAATTTTTACAAATTTAACGCTAGTGATAGCATTATGCAACCAAACGAAGCGAAACCGTATTCTGTATTTATATTTGACGATGTATCTTGTGAAAATCAGGATACTATTAGAAACTACTTTGCCATGGGAAGACATAATAACATCGACAGCATATATATAGGACAAACTTATAGCAAAATCCCAAAACAACTTATCAGAGATAATGCAAATATTCTAATTGTATTCAAACAAGATGATACTAACCTAAAACATATATATAACGATCATGTGAATGCGGATATGCCATTTGAGAAGTTTAAAGAGCTTTGCGGAAAAGCATGGGCGGAAAAGTATGGATTTTTGGTTATTATGAAAGATCAAGCTATAAAAGATGGTCGTTATAGAATAGGTTTTGATAAATTCGTTTTAATACACTGATTAGCGGTATTACTGTACAAGTCGTCAAGGTGTGAAGATGGTTAACCAGGAAAAGCTATTAAAGGAAATAAAATCACTTAGTGATTCTATTAGACAAAAAAACCGAGCTTTAAAATCAGGTATAAATGAAAGAGAGCAATTTTTAGAAACAACATTCAAACCTGTTACTGAACCTTTAAAGCGATTAGCACAAAATATGGAAAGACCTTCAATTCGCTTCGAAGGAGACAAAATGCTACCAATTTCCAAATATGAAGAAGAATTTCAGAATGATGAAAGTTCTGACCAGTTACAAACATCTGAAGAAAGCGACGAGTATGAAGAAAGCGGAGATATAGGAGATTTAAGGGAAAAGAACATTGCAGGAGATACAAGTACAGAAGATACAAGTGCGGAAGATACAAGAGCAGAAGAAGAGGATATCAACCCATCCAACTTAAGCAAATTAGGCACAGATATTATGTTTAAAGGAACACTTGGAAGAAAATATACATTAAAAATGTTACATGGCACACATGCTAATCGAAATTATCATACATATGGAGCTAGAATAGAGGATAAAGGATTAATGATTGGAGATAGAAAGTTAGATATAAACGAAAATGATGATATAGTTATTGGTGATAAGAAATATAAAGGTACAACAGGTTTGTTTGAACTCATCTTTAAAAATAATCCTGGTAAATATACTAAAAAGGATTTACAATTGTTTAAAAATATACTAGAGTATACAAATGCACATAGAAAAAAATATTCCAAAGAACTACCTATTCATAGAAACAGGTCAATAAAATACACAAACATTATATCTAGTCTTTTCCCCTCGAAATCAAATAAAGCTCCAATTAAAAGAAGAGCTTTATCTTCTGCTGAATTAAATGTTTTGCATAAAAAAAGAAAAACAACTGATCCTACTACATCTGGAAGGGGATTATTAAAAAATTTGTATAAAACCAATATAATATATTACAACGATATAAATAAGTTAGTTGATCGAATGAGGTTATTACATGAAGCTATGGAAGCCGGGCACACTGGTTTAGAAAACGAATGGGTAGCTTTGGTTGATGAACTGCGAAAACGAGAAATAATTGTTCAGTAGACGTATATATATATATATATATATATATATAGTAAGAACCTAAACGATAGCGATTCAGTTACATCATGAGTGTGGACAAGTTTGGACGGTATTCCGAGTTTGGAGTAAAATCTGGATATAGTGAAAAAAGAGCTGGGTTTCCGTTAACACCTGATGGTAATTATAATTTTGAAGGAAAAGTAATTCAAAATGTTGGTGATCCGCTTTTGTCTTCTGATGCGGTTACGGTACAATACATGGATAAAAGAACCCCGATTGTACACGAAGACCATTGGGGATTTTCCGGTAAAAGGTTAAGCAATATAAAACATCCCATTTATGATGGTGAAGCAGTAAATTTAGCGACTTTAAAATTGTTAACGATTTACAAAAAGAATGAAACTGATACAAGCTATGATGTAAAAAAATTAAAATTGTCAAATGTAGGTGATTGTGAGCAGGATGGAGACGCTGTAAATAAGAAAATATTTGATATAGTACACAAGAAATGGACTACAGAATATGAAAAACATATGGAAAGGTTTGGTGCAGCTTTATTTAATTATATCCATCGGGCTTCAGGAAGAGCTGTAGCTTCAGATGTTGACAGCCACAATTATTTAGACTGGAAAAAGATACACAATCCAGAAAAACCTAATCAATTAGATAAACCGTCTGAGCCTTCTAAAGTCAAGACATTAGGAAAGGGGGATAAAGTGAATGTGATTAATGAACCAACAGAAAACGATGAAGATTATATAAGAGAAAAAAGAATTTAAATACCCATGATAAGGGATAAAGCATCAGTTATATTCGAGAGATGATACAGAGAGGATGATGGAATCCAATATTACTGCATGGAGTTTAATATCTCAAGAGCCGAGATTTCCCCAAGGAGTGCTGACAGATGGTTTTGTTCAACGGTTTGATAGATATATGGATTGGGAACAACTTTCCATACACTACCTCTTCACAATGACTATGTTAAGAATTTATTTTCACAGAGTTAACTGGATTCATATTTTACAAAGACAACAGTTTTCAGAAAACTTCCTTGTAGAGATGACATCAAATTTTAATAACTGTTGGGAAGTAATAAGTAAATATCAAAATCTCTCTGAAAATTACATTGACAATTTTAAAGATAAACTAGACTGGAATGTGTTATTTAATTACCAACGATTAAGTGGCAAGTTTCTAAGGGAACATGACAACTATTTAGATTTTATTCATTTTACCGAAAACAACGATACCATCACCAGCGGAGAAACATTTGAAACATCTTCAATTACACCTTATTTCTATTTTTACTACTTTTATTTATTATGTCTACATTTAATTAATTAATCCATTTCTATATAATAAATGGATTTTAAACAGTATATATAATACAAGAAGCCAAGACTAATATTACATTCATTGTAAAACATTTATAGAGTGCACCTACTGACTGTAAGTTTGGCTATAAATAGTCATGCCGAGGGCTAAACGCATCAGTCATAATCGAGAGAGATTACAGAGAGGAAGGGGAATAGCATCAACAGCATTTTCTCTATTAAGTAAACCGGTTGGAGCTATAGTTAACAAGGCGATTGATTTATTACCTGTGGAATTACATTTACCTGGAGGATATCAATATTGTGGTCCTGGAACCAAATTAGAGAAACGGCTTGCTAGAGGAGATCCTGGAATAAATAAGCTTGATCAGGCTTGTAAACAGCACGATATAGCGTATTCCAAATTTGGTGATACAAAAAATAGATCAATAGCAGATAGAGCACTTTCTGAGAAAGCTTGGCAAAGAGTAAAATCTAGTGACGCGAGTATTGGTGAAAAAGCATCGTCTTTAGCAGTAACAGCAGCAATGAAAGCAAAAACTACGTTTGGAGGAGGAAAGAGAAGAAGGCGTGGGAAAAGACCCGCTAAGAAACAAGGAGGTAATATCAGAAGAAAACGTCGATCTACTAGTGGTAAAGGTAAAAAGAAACCAACAATATGGTCAATGATAAAAAAGGGAGGAGGACTATACCTAAGACCGTATCGTGTGTATTAAATAAGAAAGAGCAATTAATAATTAAAAACAAAGAATTAACCAATGAAGAACTGATTACATATGCTTCTTGTTTGAAAATCCCATTTTTTAGAGGAGTATTTATGAAAGATGAATTACCGGTTAAAATGTGGAAAAATGAGACTGGTATAGTAAATTTGGATAATAGTGAAGGATTAGGCACTCATTGGGTGTGTTACAAGAAACTTGGTGAAACGATTTATTATTTCGACAGTTTTGGAAACCTTCCACCACCGAAAGAACTTCAACAATACTTTCGTGCGGCAGAAAATGTTTTTTACAATTATACAAGAAAACAACCTGATGATACATCCATTTGCGGTCATTTATGTTTAGACTTTTTAGCTAAAAGTGTTAGTCAACTTTAAGATGTCTTCGTATACAGTGTCATTAACCGGTAACTCATGTACTTTGCGCAGTATTCTGTTTCCAGCGCTACGTTTGCAAAAAGGAAGACTATGGGAAGCCGCATTATTGGATTTAACAACATATAACTCTATTCCAAACGTTAGTGAAGGAATTAATAACAAAATACATTATTACAAGACAAAAGATAATAAAGGAAAATATTCAGCTTTGGAAGAATTCAGTTTACCAACAGGAGCTTATGAAATTGATAATATAAATGAAGTTATACAAAAACATATGGGAAAAGAAAATATAACGATAAAAGGCAATAACAATACAATGAAAGCCGAAATTACTTCTAAGTATTATATTGATTTTGGCCAAGAACGTTCAATTGGTAGTTTATTGGGGTTTTCTAAGGAAACAAAGGTACTAGAACCTAATACAACTCATTCTGGGAATAGAACTGTGACGATCATTAAAGTAAACAGCATAGACATTACATGTAACATTATACAAGGATCCTACAGAGATGGAGAAAATCGGCATATATTACACACATTCTACCCATCAGTCGCACCGGGTTTCAAGATAGTAGAAAAGCCTCAAAACCTTGTGTACCTACCGTTAAACACCAGTTTCATTTCAGACATCGTGCTGAACATAGTGGATCAAGACGGAAACCTTATTGACTTTCGAGGAGAAGCTATTACTGTAAGAATACATATAAAATCATCCGCTTAGATAATGGGGTTATCATTTAAAAAGAGAGAGCCAACCAGCAAAGAGGTCAGTAGCTCATCAGCTGTAGAAGGATTAACAAGTGACAACATTCGTTTTCTAGAAGAAATTGGATTAAAGGTCATTAACAATGGATATACTGGATATAGCGCAGGGCCCAACATTCGACGAGACCTTATGGGAAAAGGAATATCACACGCACAACCCTTACGCTTCGTCCAAATTAAACAATAACGATGAAATTAGGATTCCTATACAACAACAAGACATTTATACTCTTCCATGCGAAAGTTATTTATATATTGAAGGAAAAGTAACAAAAGCTGACGGTACTGTTGGAACCACTGTTCCGTTCATAAATAATCCTATGGCATTTTTGTTTGACGAGATTAGATATGAAATTTCAGGAGTTACAGTCGATTCAACAAAAAAGGTTGGAATTTCCAGTACATTAAAAGGATTAGCGTCTTTAACACCAAATGAGAAGAATCTGTTAGCTGTTGCAGGATGGGTTGCACCAGACAAAAGTATAATTACTCCTGACGCTTCAGGAAACTTTGATTTTTACGTACCTTTAAGATTACTTTTAGGATTTGCTGAAGATTACAGAAGAATAATAATAAATGTAAAACAAGAACTAGTTTTATTAAGGTCATCAAACGATAATGATATTATTAAAGCATCTGCTGGAACAACTGAAGCCAATTTAGACTGGAAACTAACATTAGACAAGATTGTTTGGAGAGTACCACATGTGCGACTAAATGATGAACACAGGATTACATTATTAAGAAAGTTAAAATCAGATCGAGACATTGTAATACCATTCAGAAGCTGGGAGTTTCATGAATACCCCGTTTTACCTTCAACACAACGGCATACATGGACTGTAAAAACTTCTACTCATTTGGAAAAAGCGAGATATGTAATCTTTGGATTACAAACAAAGAAAAAAAGTATATTAACTGAAAATGCTGGTGAATTTGACCATTGTAAATTAACAAACTGTAAAGTGTTCCTGAATTCACAATTCTTTCCCTATGACAACTTTAATATCTCTTTTGATAAAAAAAGGTACAGTGTTTTATACGATATGTACGCTAGGTTCCAAAATTCATATTACGGCAAAACAAACACACCTCTACTATCTCCCGTACAGTTTGAATCGAAAGCTCCGATTGTTGTAATTGATTGCTCCAAACAAAACGAATCTGTAAAATCGTCTAGTGTTGATATAAAAATAGAAATGGAATTTCAAGAAAACGTACCTGCAAATACATCTGCGTATTGTTTAATTTTGCACGATAAAATTGTTACATACACACCGTTGACTGGTATCGTAAAGACGGTATTGTAAAACGTTGTACCACCACCGGCACCGCCACTGTCGCTAACCTATAAATAGCGGAGCAACAATGCAGGTCTTCAGTTGATCGTCTATCATCGCATGGGCAACATCTTCTACAAAATGAGTTCTCCATCTGTTGTACAAGGTGATGCAGAGGTAGCACCGTTATTGGAACGTGATAATACTAGTGAAGAAGAAATCATCAAGGAAATAACTGCATTTTTAAAGTTTGGTAAAAGAGATAGAGAGGAGGAAAGTAATGCAGACCCATCAAAGGTAGTACCAAAGAGGAAGAAGAAAGTTGAAGAAAATATTCCTCCTCACATTTTAACTGAAGTTTTTTTGCGAATCTTTTACCCCATCTCAGCATGCATCAGTAAAAGTGTATCAGTTGGATTGATGAAGTCATTGGATTATTCCCCTACAGTAATACTACACCATGGAACAAAAAAGGTTTTATTTTCGCAAAATGCTTGGGAGTCATTTTTGAAACATGTACATTTAATAGAATGTTATTTAACTAACAGTTTGTGTGGAAGGAAAACACATATTCGACTTTTGGATTGTGACAATGAAATCGATATTGTTAAACATCGTGGACAACTACAAGTGCGAATTAGAGACTTGACTCAACATGAAAATAAGATTCTACTGTCACGTGAAGAATTCTACGTTTTAAACTACGCAACAGAACCTATTACAAGGTACATGAGACAGTTGGTATTTGCAAGCGCTATTATTAAAGAATATTTGGTCGATACTTTGGAAAAACAACCTGATAGCACCATCGTGTACGGACCTGTGGATACATCTATTTTTAATAGAATACCTCATGAAGTTTGCATGTGGAGAAAGTTAAAGGATTTTGAACCACTTGTAGAAATCGCTACAGAAGCTACAGAAGAAACAACACAGGAAGAAGAAACGGAGAAACAAGAAGAAGAAGAAAACGAAACACAAGAAGAAGTTAAAAAAGACTAAAGTTTGACTTAGTAAAGAAGAACACACGTGGGGTAGGCCTATTGGGGACGGTGCCCACGTTAAATATACACCAACGCGCCTGCAACTGTACGGCATGGTATTTAACCTACCGTGGTGTGGAAAACAGTTTAGTTGATCGCTAGGTGCCATGATGAGCGGAGGGGATGAAGAAGTGAGTGTAAAGCCTTGTGTAATAGAATTTCAAGCATTTCGAAATAATGATGATAGGTTTATTATCAAGGAATTAGTAATTTTAGACTTGCTTACATTTGTAGTTTACCCATTCACGTTTGAAGCTCCTTTTTCTTTTAACAACCTTAACGCCAAAGCAAAAAGTACAAACAAATGGATAACAAACTACTTTCATCACATACATTGGTATGAAGGATTTATAAGCTACAGTAATTTGCACAGTATTATGTTTAACTTTTGCAAACAATATTCACATATATACACAAGAGGATTAGAAAAAAGGAACTGGATACAAAAGTACACGCACGGTGATGTTTTCGATATAACCATCGGTAAGGACTTTAACATTAATCTCGGTAATATTTGTGTTGCTGCAAAAGATCCTAAACACGGACAATTAAACTGCGCATTGCACAACGCATATCGTTTGGCTGCTTACTTGGAACAAACGCAGAAATGTGGTGGGGGTAGCAAAGAACCGGAATGTGGTGGGGGTAGCGGGGCCTATAAATACGAGGAGCCAACACCGCTCCGGCACGAGTATTATTCGAGACTCCGAAGAGGCAACATCACAGAAGACACCACAACCACCACTGACGAAGATGACATCACAACAGTTTCTACAAACACTGGTTGATCAATTCAACACTCATTCAAAATCCGACCTTCTGCTAACTAAAAAGTGTTCAGAACTAAAAGAACAAAAACACTACATTATTCATAACATCAAGAAAGTGGAAACCACACATGGAGAAGCAATTCTAGTTTCATTGAGCGAAGGACCTTTCTCTCCAGGAGATGAGCCGAAGTTTCAAGTATTTCTTCCAAAACGATTTGTTCAACTGCTACAAAATGAAGATTTGCGAGATATTCAACCGGGGACGTTGTATTTGGTATCACACGGTGTAAGCGGCAACAACTCGACGGAACTCACTCTGCACATCACGCATCCTTGTACATAATGTCTCTGTTTGTATTTTATTGTTTGTATTTCTAGTTATCAATGTTAAACTTAAGTTTATTGTATTGTAAGATGTTTGTTTAATAAAGAAAATAAAAAAAAAAATAAATAAAATAAAATAAAAAATAAAAACAGCAACACAGCAGTATATTATTTTATATACTGCGTGTTGCTTTTTTTTAAATTCAAATGGATGACCTTGAACTTTCATTCAGGGTTAACTTATGAAGAGGTATAAAAGAGAGGGAGCAGTGAAGTTAGTCTCAGTCTTGTCTAACACACGCTGCAGCTAACATGTCGGTGTCACCTATGAAAAATTTATTTTTCGATAACAATTTGAAGACATATTGTTGCGAGTTACAATGTTTTAAAATACCAGGCGATCAAGTTGACGGGAAAGCTTGTCGTAAGTGCAAGTGTTTCAGCTATTGCATATGTAGATGTAAAACGTATCAAATGAACCGACAAGATAAACTACAAGAATTACGCCGAAGGATTGCATTACTGTGGCGGCGAATGTAGTAGCAACCAGCTGCCACCTGCCGCCTGCCATCTGCTGTCCGCCATCTTCTCCGCCCCACCATTTTGTTTGATACCAGAACGCTAGCTAGCGAATAGTCAGTACACCTCCGGCTCTCGACTGGTGAACATCGAGTGCTCTTCACAAACGTAAAACATTGTATTAAAATGTCCATTAAAATTAGGTGTATTCATTATGACTCTATTCATCTGGCGACTTTCCAAGACCTCGAGGTTTTTAATGAAGAGTTAAGACTTCTCATTGCGTCCGGTTACGATTTATCTTTGGAACTTTACGCATCAAAAAACAACATGGACTCTGCGCAGGAATCGAAGTATATACCGTCTTTCTTCAGAAAGCGAAGTGATGGCCGCAACTCGTCCGGATCAACAACATCGATGACAACCAACAACGGGGAACTATTGTAAACATGAATTATTGTAAACATAACTTATTGTAAATAAAAATAAAGTAATATTTGTATTAGTACTACCTCGCACTCGTATCATTCGATTGCTTCATTCGATAATTTTCATTCGATATTTTATCGAATTAAAACTATCGAATCACAATCGGATTTTACGCGTGCGAGGTAGTACTTTTTTAAAATTACCTCCCCGTGACCTTGAACTTTGAACTTTAACTCATTTCGTCACAAAACCGCCTACGTCACTGGCTCAGCCCCAGATAACATCTTTCATGACTCAGCACTTCCGGTCACGTGACCGGATGACGTCACTTCCGGCGCAAAACCCGCAAACCCACACTACTACTATTATAAATAATAGTAATAGTAATGAATTTAAGTAAATCTATTAAAAAATTATCCCATTTCTATAAATTTCAGTGACCTCTCAATCGAAAAAAAAACAAAAAAAAAACACTGATTTAGTTGGTAAAACTTAATTCACTTTGTATTTCATACAATCAGCTGATCACTAGTTTCATCAGCTGTTGTTGAAATGCATAGTTGTTTTTCAATTCGATTTAACAAATTTTATTTTTTTATTATGAACCTAACGATACCTTGTTTGTTAAAATTGGTTAATAACTTGAAATTTTATAACAATGTTAGTTATTAACCAATTTTAACAAACAAGGTATCGTTAGGTTCATAATAAAAAAATAAAAATTGTTAAATCGAATTGAAAAACAACAATGCATTCCAACAGCTGATGAAACTAGTGATCAGCTGATTGTATGAAATACAAAGTGAATTAAGTTTACCAACTAAATAAGTGTTTTTTTTTGTTTTTTTTTCGATTGAGAGGTCACTGAAATTTATAGAAATGGGATAATTTTTTAATAGATTTACTTAAATTCATTACTATTACTATTATTTATACTAGTAACGTTATTTTTTTAGTAGTTTATTGAAATTTGTTGCAATGCAGCTCTTAAACCGTAATGTTGGTTCTTATGATAACATTTGAAATGTTAATAACTTCGTTATTTATTAATCGATCTTAACAAACAAGGTCTTGTTAGATTTGTATTTAAAATATCTAGTTTTTATGTATCTAAACAATTTTTTATAAATCTGCTAGTTTTCATGGAATTTGACTTTAAAAATTTAAAGAGGCCGCCATTTTGAAAATAAACGTCGGAAAAAATAATTTTTTTTGTGGATTTAGACATTTATCCTGTAAAGGTCCATATCAAATTTTTACTTGATACATTAATCCATTACGGAAATAGAAATGTTTAAGTGAAAAAAAACAAAATGGCGGATAGCGGCTAAACGAAGTTTAAATCAAAAAAATTTTACTGAACTTTTTCGATTTATTTTTGTATGTAGAATATGGTTATGTATAGCCAGTTCCGGATTTTTGTGACACCCTGTATATTAGGGATGGGTCGGTTCCATTTTTTATCGGTTCGGTTTTTTACAAAAAATGGTTGTGCGGTTTCGGTTATTATTAAGAACTTACCATAACTGTCTCATCCATACTCTAAATTTAACTTTCTGCCTAGATTCTGAAATTCTAGAAAGAAACTGATCTTACATCACAGGGTCATTATCAACTCACAAATTTAACGATGTTACCAAACTTTAATTGATTATGTACCTATAAATACCTATTTTAGACTTTGTTTCTTTGACTTACATAAATACTGCTGCAGAAACACTACGCAGGAGAGTTGGTGAAAAAGTCACAAGTAATCAAAGACAAATCAAATGATTTTAAATTAAATATTATGGGCCATTACAAAACTAATTAATCACCTAGGCTTCAAACCATTTTTGGCCAAATAATAACGAAATTAGCCTAGTGCAGGACCATAGTCTTTAACTGTAATCTTTAACTTGTTGTTAAGATGCTAAGGTGTAAGGTTAGCCTACTGTAGGCCTAACGTTAAAAACAAAATAAGTCTACCTGGTTTTGCTGATATGTTATTTTTGGCAGACTTTTGAAACCCTAGAATCTACAGGAAGGATATATAATCGTAAATACAGTAGGATTTATATTTATGGAAACAGTAGGACTAGAACTACCACCGGCGACAGGGTTATTAGCAATGTCAATTGGGCTAAATGGTAGATTGTCGACTAATTCTTCTTCTGGCATTCTCGACGATATTAACAAACTTTCATAATAAAAATGTCCGACTTTATTAAATACACAGTAAAATTGACAGTAATCCCTTGGACCCTCTTAGACGTCGCGTTGTCGTCTGCTTGCGAATGATGTGATTAGCGATATACACAGTCTTGTATAAACCAATACACTCGTGAAGTTTATACGTGAGTTGTCGCCCGAAGACACTGACGATCCTGGTGTCTGGAGTCGAAAACACTAATAATCCTGGCGGTTGGAGTTTGAATCTCGTGCTTCTTGCAGTTCTTTGTGTATTCTCACCACAAGAGCTAACGAGGCACTCTTGTTCCGGGCGGTAAATTCATGAATGTATCTTATAGTTGTGATGTGCGTGTTCGATATGTAACGTATTGAAAAATCACGATAAGAGATGATACAATACACATGATGCATCACTGTCACTAAAAGTCTGAACTGCAGTCGATTAGTATTTAATTTCTCAAATCTGGTGTTCTTTTTAATTTGTGTTAAGGTTAAATCAATACATATGTTCTTCTTTTTTAAGTTTAACGGTTTGTTAAGTTAAAAATCTATAATTTTGAATACGATATTCCAAAGGCGAAACGTTTATAACACAGGTATTGCGATTCAGTGCCTCGATATGATAGGACAATAGTTATGGTATCGAATACAATTCGATAAGCAGTAAACTCTGCACTGGTTGCAATACCGATGCGAGATGACATTTAAGTAAGCCTATTGGGCTTATGTATCGCGATACGCGTATCTATTTTATTGTACTATTTTTGACGTATCGTGTACATTAGTCTTTCACTAATGTATCTCATTGACTGGGTTAGGAGTGTAAGCGATATTTGTACAAAATTATAATGCCTATTTCCAATACAAGCACTTACTGATTTGACCATCGGTTCTCGGTTTCGGTTTTTCTGTAAAAACTGGTAAAACCAACAACCGAAGAACCGACACATCCCTAATATGTATCATACTTCTGTTATTTTTAGCTCAAACGATAGATTGCACGCAGAATAATGATTCTGCTTTCAATTTTGTCCCTGCTACTCGGTTGTGAATTTAGTTTAAGACATGGACAACAAATTAAGATTAAAAGTTTTAGTCCACTGTATTATTAATTAACTTATTTATTTGTAGCCTATTAATTTAAATAACTGTTAAATTTATACTTTAAACAATTTAGCTTTGTTTTAATACAAAATAGCATTGTACGATGGCCGCAAGCCATCTTTTAAGACTACACACGTGGTGGCTAATGCGGTATATAACTCTGGCCGCTAGAGGCTGCATCGCCACGTATTTTGACACCTGAATGGGTAATAGCTAGTCATCTATAGGGTCATCTGGCCCTATGCAAACCTGATTATTTTTCCAGAAATGTAAAATTCCAAAAGAAATAAAAGTGCAATTTAAAATCATAAATAGGTTGCAACATCTCTTATATTTACCTGATAATTTTGCCCCAAAACTAGTAATTTTAATTTAATGTTTCAATATGTAATTTTAAACACCATCAACAACTGAAAATCCCATATTAGGAATTATATAGATAGGCCTATTAGTTAATTTAGTTATCATTTTAAAGAGGGAAAATACCAAAAAATAGCCTAGTAAATAAATATATAATAGCCTATATTACCATGTAACAAAACTGCTTCATAATCTTTATATATAATTCTGTAAGCGAGATTTTTAAGTCAAAATTTAGGGAGTTTGGCAAATTGCAGGATGACGGGAGACGGCTCAAATTAAAGGTCTCAATCCTAGAGACTCGGGAAAAATACAAGTATTTCCAAAAAGTTACTATCAAACGAGAAATAACTTAAAACATCCCCCATAAGAAAAGCATGGGGATTTAAAAACGTCTACATTGTTTACATTAAAAGATGTTATTACGAGTCCACTTTGTTTACGAAATGACATTTGTTCAAATCAGATGAGGCGAAATCAGATTGGAGAAAAATTAGGGGCTTTGGCCCCTTCAAGCCACTAGTTAATATTGCCACTAGTTAATATTGCCACTAGTTAATATTAATCTATTTTAATAATTTTTCTAAATTCCAAATTTAGCTCTTTAGCAGTTTTTATATCGTATATTTGTGACAGTGGGCATCAAGAGCCAAAAGTGATTCAGTGAACTTTGGCATGAGTGAATTCTTGCAACAATACCAGCATCTCCCTTCTCTTTTAAAATGGCCAAGTGTTAAGATATATTAAGTGGGTAGGACATTTTCCAAATGTAGTAATTCCCCTTAATTTAGTATTTGGGCACTAAAAGTCCATATTTTAGATAGGAAGAAGAGCTACAGGCCTTATTTTAACCTTTGTAAAGGCCGAGAAGAGTTTTTAAACCTGTAGCGATGAATTTCAAGTTGTGATGAGATCAACCATGTTTTGTAAAAGGAAGCCATTTGAATTCCAGTTTAGGCCCCAAACTTAAAAGCTATTTATTGAGAGCGTCATCTAACCTCTGGATTTTAGAAGTTTTCTAGTGAACAATAATTTTTCACCTGCTATTGAGCAACATTTAACCATCCACATTCCAAGTCCTAATTTATTAATAACTTTATTTCATACTATGTTTGATTATCAAGAATCTATTAAGCTGTATAATCAAATCAAATCAAAAAATTCTTTATTTGTGAGTACAAAACCTGTACATAAATTGTGTCACAATATTCTTATTATAGTCAGCTTATAGTCTAAAACTCTTATACAGAGAAAAATGTATGATTAAAATCAATTTTAATACAATAATTGCACATTCACAGACCAGCAGAGAAAAATTCAGTTAAGGAGTAATGTGGATTATCTATTAGAAAAGTTTTCAATCGGGTCTTAAATTTTACTTGATTTTACTTGGTTTTACTTTATTGGATTCATTTTTAATTTCTAGTGGTAATAGTTTAAAAAATTGGCTCCCATGTTTGTAGGCTCACTATTGAATAGAGATAGTTTGTGTTTCTGAATTTCAATATCATTTTTATTCCTTGTATTATAAGAATGAATTTCAGAGCGCAATGTAATTTTCTGTGGATTGTTTTTTAAGTATATTACACAATCAAATATATACTGGTCATAAACGGTGAATATCGCCAAACTCCTAAAATAATCTCTAACATGATCATCATATTTAAGCTTCAACATAACTCTAATTGCTCTTTTTTGTAGTAATAAAATTCTATTTAAATTATTATTACTTGTGCTTCCATAAACACTTAAACCATATGCAATGTGAGAGTTTATGTTAGCATGATATATCATTTTCAACACTGGTAGGCTACATAAATTCACCATTCTCTTCAAAACGTAAATCCCGACATTAATTTTGTTTACTACATCTTGTACATGGTTGTTCCATAAAAGATCATAAGAATTCATTCTATCCGCCGCACAAAATCCCCACCTGAGATAGAATAAGAGCTCTTGTGAACCCTGAGACATTTTCAAAGACAATTGTATATTAATTAAATATCAAAGTAAATAATAGAGTTTCCCCGATTTTGTATCATATTTTGTTAGTCCCTTTTCATTTTCAAGAATATCGTAATTTTATGTTTTAAAATAAATGTAGGTTTGTTTCTATACCTTTGAGTTTTTATTGTTAGGCTAGGACGCCATTATTTTAGTTTAGTTAACACAAAGGCTGCGGGCTTCGCCACTAGTACCTCGCCACTAGCCCGCCAAGCGGCATACTATAATTCTAGTAGCGCACTCCCCTGCCAAACACTGCTTCAGTGTGAGCTCAGCACTTGACGAGAACGATCTATACACTGTTTGCAGTTTAGATATAACCATGTGACATTTGTGGTGTAGCTTGGCACTGAAATTTCCCTCAATTCCCGCAACTACGGGACTAGGAAAACTGATATTTTTGCTAATAAAAATCCCTCAAAATGGCAGTACTGACTCTCTACATAGACCTATCATGTGCTGCTATCTGTTGGCGCTTTTTAGAACTAGGTTCAGCAATATTGTAATGTAGGACAGCGCTACAGCCATTGGTTGGCCAAAATTTAGAAATGTGACCCCGAACAGCGATTGGCGGGCCGCATTTTGCAAACGACCCGCCTCGGGGCAGTCGCAGCGAACTTGTAAAAGAAGAAAGAATAACCATAGACCACTAGTGTAACATACCCATAAACCCTTATATGAGATAGCAGAAGGCAAGATCACCTGTGTTTGTTTGTAAACAATCAATTAGGTTAAGTTAAGTTGAAAAAGACAGTTAAATTAAAAAAAGGTTTATTATCAAATAAGAGTAATTCAAATCAAAATAAATAAAAGTATTAAAACGTAAAGTACTTATGTGTATATTTACAAGGTATATAAAAATATTCAACACCTTTAATGAGTTTTAGTATTTTTCACATGTTTATATTGCCGAGCAAAAGAACACATGAGGACTGAAAAGGAGAATAGACCTTCAGATCTATCAGAGTTACCTCTCAGTATTGAGTAAAAAGGATAAAATAATACATCACAAAACGCTCATAGTTTCACTCAGGCAACTTATGAAGTTAAGATCCAAACTAAAATGTATTTCAACCAACAAATTATTATTTATTTAAAATATAGACCTATATTTTGTTTCAATCAACCACTTAGAAAATCTTTCATTCAATAAACAGATAAAAACTTGATTCTAATTAGTTCCCATTATCTTTCACACATTCATGTTGGCAGATTATATCACATGTTAGATCAAAAAATGTATTTGTGTATTTATGTAGGTGTAATGATTTGTACAAATTCATTAAAAATGTGAATGTTTCCTTTGCAGTGGGAAAAATATACTAAGACAATAGAAAAAATGCCAATATAGTCCTGTCCGTTTAAGAACTAAAATAACTTGAAAAAGTTTATTCTTTTAAACTATAAAATAGACGAATAAATAAAGCCATTGGGTTTGGGAAAGTGCAGCACAGCGGGGTTACTCACCCAACTGGCCATATTTTGAACAACCCCAGCTGAATACCTGGCCCCAATCATTGACCGCCAGAGTGTGGAACTCTCCACAAGCGACACTGCGCACCTTGTACGCATCGAGACCGTCGACTTTCTCTGCAACATGAATGAAAAATTAAACAATTACTGAACTGAAACGGTTACACACTTAACTGAAGGTGCATTAATAACAATATCATTTGATCAACTTTAAAATGTTAATAATATACTACGAAGGCCCAATCCGTTAATTAATAAAACTGTTAACTTACCCAAACGTTTTTGTTGCTTATCATGTCCTAGTTGCCCATAATCGTTGCTGCCACAAGAAAACAAAGAACCTGAGTTGGTCACCAGGACAGTGTGGTATTTTCCGCAGGCAACTGAAAACAAATATAATCCTTTGTTTAAAATTCATTGTTGGTGATGGTGAGTTTATGTTGTTTAAGAGATTATTGCGGACATTTTCCATCACTGATTAGTAAAAACAAGTTTCACGTTTCGAGATCCCGGGAAGATTCTAGATCCCGAAACGTCGTGAAACTTTTTTTATTATTAGTGATGGCAAATGTCTGCAATAATCTCTTCAACATCACAAATATAATATCTGTTATATTTAATAAATGGAAACTGCAAAAGCAGTATATAAAACATGATAGAATAGCCTCCGAATCAGTTTATATTATCAAAAAGGTTTAAATTACCCGGTGATACTGCCGAGTGATTCTATGTCATGCTACAACTACCACAGGTTTCAAACCTCAGGGGTTCATTGTCAAGTTGACATCAAGCTAAATATACTCCTCTTCATCACTGGTGGTGAGAAGAGTTGTCAAAATTATTATACGATCACACACAAACATTAAACACGGAAACATCAAAAACACTTAATATTTTTAAATTTTGATGAATTTTGCCTCGCCAACCCGAAGTGACGCTTATGTTTGGCGGGCTATACTATATGACTACCTTTGTAGTAACTGTGAAATATTTTAACTACAGCTGATAATTTTATAAATTGGTAATCTTAATTAAGGAAATTAGTTAAAATGTCACATCTTGCTTGTGTATGAATACATTTTTATGACTCTTGATAGCCTAAGTGGCTTTTTGTGGTAGGATATATAAATGGATTAGAAATTCGCTGAGTTAGCAGGTTTGCTGCGACTGAGGTAATATATTTCAAGTGGTGTTTAGTACAGTTGTAACAATTCTACATATTCTAATTTTTTGTATATTTATAAATCATATCATTAATAAATCTCAAATCATTAGGAACATTTTTAAGTGATACTTTTATGTATTTTTCTGAACTAGGCCTATTGGATTTTTATATCATAAGTAAGCCAACATCTTTGTAGCGTCTACCACCAGCAGCCATGTTGTGAGTTAGTACCTAAATCATGTACACATAGTTTAAATCAATTACAGAAACTCTGACTGCTCTTTTAATCAGCCTTTCATCTTATAGAAATCGTGAGTCACTGCTGTACACGTCGGGATTATCAATAAACCTAGTGGCTTGAAGGGGGGTAATTCCACATCCAGAAAAAATATGATTTGACACCCACCATCTCAGATTTTGATGAAATTTGGTATTTTCATCTATACACACAGATATGAAAAAATACCAAGTTCTATCTCTTTATCTCTAATAGTTTTTTTTATAGGCACTTTAAATATGAATAAAATATGCGTTTTTGCTGCTTCCGAGACCTCGTGATGAACGTGAACTCTCAATGAAAAGAATTCCTAACATAGCCATTTGTAATGAAAGTCCTATTAAAAAATGCAGTATCGTTAAGTAAACTGTGCTCATTTCAGACAAAAATAAGTTACCACTTCATGGTCACTTGTTTGGGGCAAAAAAAATATTTTGTAATACTTTAAGAGTTTTTTTTTTCATACAAACATGCCTTAAAAAAACGAACATATCTCTAAAAGGCACGGTGATAGTCAAGTAAACTTTTCTTTTAAAGTGATCTACATTAAATTTGCCATCACCACAAGAAAAAAATAAGGCATTTTATCTGCTGCATTTAATAAAACCCAAAAAGTACATATATAACAATTTGATAACATATAAGAGCAGAGATGAGTTTCAATAATCTTAAAAAATGCCTCAAACTACTTCAGACAATACTAGCTGGCCCGACAGACGTTGTCCTGTCCTAATGTAATTGAATTTGTTTTATGTCAAATACTCGTACATTTTCAATATGAGCTCGTTCGCTTCGCTCACTCGCCTATCGAAAAAATAAATAGTTTATGTCCTATTCTCAGACCTACAAAATTTCATATGAATCGGCCAAGCTGTTTCGGAGGAATTTTGTTACAAACACTGTGACACGAGAATTTTATATATTAGATAAAGATTTACAATAACTTAAAAAATGGGTATTTCATTTGCCTAGGAATTGAGAATAAAATTTATTAAATAAGTAAACTCTACAACGTAAAAAAAATGTGAAACAAATAACATTAAACGTCAATATGAGACAAATTAAAAGTCCATTTAATAAGTTACTAGGATATATATTTTATTCAGTCCAGTGATTTCAATAAAACAGTTTTGCAGAAATTATGGATTATTTTAAAAATAAATTTTGTTTTATTTCCTTAAATTCTACCGGTTTCTCATAATGAAAATAAAAATAATCAACTTACTAAATAATTTTAAACACATTAAGCTACTGTATTTATTTATAAAGAAACAACAATATTAAGAAACAAATAGAAAGTTTGTATTTTAAATTTATTTTCCCTACAAACATTATGATAATTATTCATCTGTCAGAATAGTTTAATCAAGCAAAGCATAAAACAACTTCATTATTAAAAATTTCAGAAACTTTATATTAGGTTATTAATATTAGCTAATAGTTGTCAGTGCATTGAGACACTTAAAGTGCATTGAGTTGTCAGTGTCATTAAGCAAGACAGTTAAAAATTGATTTGGAGTATTATTTTCCACGTTGGTACACAAATGAAAAGTTTTGATTTTCTTAATTTCTTCTCTGTCTTAAAAGGTCACTGAACTTTATATCAGCGACGATCATATATTTTTCATGAAAGTAGTAGGCTCTTCCTGAACCCCTAGCTTTAGGAGGTTCTACAACACTTAAAATGTAATGCAATGGAACGAAGCAAACACCATTTTTCTGATATGGCCACTGAAATGATGGAGCTGGACCAAAAGGATACATAAACTTGATTTGCACGTCACACTCCTCTTTCACCTTTTGAAATAATAGGTCAAAAACCAATGGTTATCATAAACACATGGTAATTGCAATCAAATATTATTCTCTTAGTACCTATATACAACAATGGAGAAACACAATAAAAATATGAGTACTATTTTGGCTAGTGAAAATCTGGATTCTAGCTGTTGCAGCAAGAGGGAAAATGTTATTTTCTCAACATATTTTCATATTTGATAGATATTTGATCTATTCTAGATTGGCAAAACTCTACAACTATAGCCACATCAATAATGGTATTACCAAGGCCGAGCTGCAAACTTTTCCTTGTGAGGAGATATTTAACTGTTCCTCCTATTCCATCACATGGAGATTTCCTGTTACTTGTGGCAAACCAGCATCCTTTCAAATTAAAATATTTTTGGTGGTGACATAGATTTATAAAGTTCTTACAGTTCGTATGCTGTCCAGCATACCCGGTTCTGAAATAGTGTACACTCTTATAACTTGAGTAAACTTTTCATTTAAAAACCTTGCAAACATTTTTTGGGTCTCATAAACAAATACCCCCGCGTAGCAGAAAACCTGCGTATTCAGCAAATTTCCAATGCATATATATATCTTAATACCACACAAAGCCACATACAATTC
The DNA here is from genome assembly GCA_963675035.1 of Allygus modestus. Taxonomy (NCBI): domain Eukaryota; kingdom Metazoa; phylum Arthropoda; class Insecta; order Hemiptera; family Cicadellidae; genus Allygus; species Allygus modestus. The sequence continues at coordinate 374,927,267 of OY776111.1, read as the reverse complement.
ATCAATATACATTCATAAATAAACGATTTATGACATTTTAATTATTCTCCATAAGAATAACATGGCGGCTGAGTATGCAGGTTTGCTGAAACAAGGAACACAAAAATTGATCTTTATACAAATATCAATATAACCCTACTAGGCAAAGAAACTGAACAAGTTGTATTAATTTATGTTCATAATTAAGGGAGATAACATTTTACAGGATGTAATAAAAGACGTCTTACAACACTTAAGATATATTTACACTTATACTAATTCACATACAGAGGTAAACATATATAAAAGATATCGATTTCGACCAGTCACACCAGTCATCATCAGGCCAATGAGAGAACTGACCTAATAAAAAAATCATATAACATTTTACTTATTCTACATAAGAATATCATGGGGCTGAGTACGCAGGTTTGCTGCTACGGGAACTATCGGCAAAAAAGTTGTTTTTTTGTGAAAATATCAATAGATCACAACAATATGAAGCAATATACCAAGTTTCGTCAGGATAAGTAGATAAATAAGCAAGATATCAAATTTGTCTTATTCTCCATAAGAATAACATTGGACAAGTACTGTGTTTAGCAATTTCAATATCTCTGTTACCAATTGACGTAGAGCAATGATCAAAACACCAAATTGTTTGTTTTTAAGCTGAATTCAATGGTATAAATTATAATTTGATTTAAATGATAATTACATGTGAAAACTCAAAAAAAAAACATTTTTGGGGTACAAAACCCCCCCAAATCCCCTCCTTCGGATGGATGGAAACTTGGTATATCGCTTCATCTGATTGTGGTTTGTTGTTGTTTGAACAAAAAAGTTTCGCCTATGGTTCCCGAAGCAGCAAACCTAGGTACTCAGTCCCCATGTTATTCTTATGGAGAATAATAAAGATGTTATATATCGCTTATTTATGAATGTATATGGATGAAACTTGGTATGTGACTTCACTTAGATGAGTTCTATTGATATTTGCATAAAAACCCATTATTATGTGTTCCTTGTTGCAGCAAACCTGCGTACTCATCCCTAATGTTATTCTAATGGAGAATAATGAATATTTTAAATATCGCTTATTTATGAATATATTTCTTATGAATTCTGGTAAGAGGCTTAATGTATTATTAAGACATATATATTCATTGGAAATTCGCTGAGTACGCAGGTTTGCTGCGACGGGGGTATTTATTAGCGAATTTCCCCTATAGGGAAGAAGCTATTACCGTAGGTCTCATGGTAAGACTTAAGCCCGAGACCATGATAACTTTTCATTTTGAGGTCCCCAGATGCCAAAAACACCATTAGTTCAATCTTTAGCGAATTTCCCCTATAGGGAAGAAGCTATTACCGTAGGCCTCATGGTAAGACTTAAGCCCGAGACCATGATAACTTTTCATTTTGAGGTCCCCAGATGCCAAAAACACCATTAGTTCAATCTTTAGCGAATTTCCCCTATAGGGAAGAAGCTATTACCGTAGGCCTCATGGTAAGACTTAAGCCCGAGACCATGATAACTTTTCATTTTGAGGTCCCCAGATGCCAAAAACACCATTCGTTCAAATTTTTAGATATGTATATATATATATATATATATATTTATATATATATATATGTGTCCGTAAGCACGATAACTCTCGTAAAAAAGGTCCGATCTTAATGAAATCTGGTACAAACGTGTAAAGTACCATTTATTTGAATGAGTTCGAAAACCAGACGAATCGCACCATCCGAAGGGGGGTTTTGGGGGGGTTATGTACCCCAAAAATGGGTTTTTTGGGGTTTCCACATGTAATTTTTATTAAAATCAAATTTTAATTTTCACCATTGAATTCAGCATAAAAAAACCAAAAATTTGGTATCTTGATCATTGCTCTATGTCAATTGGTTACTGAGATATTGAAAGTGCTAAACACAGTACGTTGTCTAATGTTATTCTTATGGAGAAAAAGAAAAATTGTATATCTCGCTTATTTATGAACATAAACTGACAAAATTTGGTATATAGCTTCATCTGGTTGTGGTTTATTGTTGTTTGCACAAAAAAACCATTTTTCACCTATGGTTCCCATAGCAGCAAACCTAGGTATTCGGTCCCCATGTTACTCTTATGGAAAATAATTTAAGTGTTATATATCGCTTATTTATGAATGTATATGGATGAAACTTGGTATGTGACTTCACTTAGCTGAGTTCTATTGATATTTTGCATAAAACCCCATTATTTTGTGTTACTTGTTGCAGCAAACCTGCGTACTCATCCCCAATGTTATTCTTATGGAGAATAATTAATATTTTAAATATCGCTTGTTTGTGAATATATTTCTTATGAATCCTGTTAAGTGGCTTAGTGTGTTATGTTATAATTCATTGGAAATTCGCTGAGTATGCAGGTTTGCTGCGACAGGGGTATTATATATATTTATATATATATATATATATATGTGTGTATCCGTAAGCACGATAACTCTCGTAAAAAAGGTCCGATCATAATGAAATTTGGTACAAATGTGTAAAGTACCATTTATTTGAATGAGTTCGAAAACCAGATGAATCGCACCCTGCAAAGGGGGGTTTTTGGGGGGTTTTGTACCCCAAAAATGTGTTTTTTTGGGTTTTCACATGTAAATTTTATTTATATAAAATTTTAATCTATACCATTGAATTCAGCTTAAAAAAATAAACAATTTGGTATTTTTATCATTCCTCTACGTCAATTGGTTACCGATATATCGAAAGTGCTAAACACAGTACGTTGTCTAATGTTATTCTTATGGAGGAAAAGAAAGATTTTATATCTCGCTTATTTATGAACGTATACTGACAAAACTTGGTATACGGCTTCATCTGGTTGTGTTCTATTGTTATTTGCTCAAAAAAATTGTTTGCCAAAGGCTCCCGTAGCAGCAAACCTGCATACTCAGCTCCCATGTTATTCTTATGGAGATTAATTAAGTGCTATGTCTCCCTTAATTATGAACATAAATGAATAAAAACTGGTATACAACTTCACCTAGTTGAGTTATATTGATATTAGCATAAAACCCTATTTTTTGTGTTCCTTGTTGCAGCAAACCTGCGTACTCAGCCCCAACGTTATTCTTACAGAGAATAATTAAAATTGTATGTATCGTTTATTTGTGAATATATTTTTATGAAACTTGGTAAGTGGCTTTTGTAGTATTAAGACATTTATATCTCCACTGGAAATTCGCTGAGTATGCAGGTTTGCTGCGACGGGGGTATTTTTTCATTATTGTAAATCTTTATATTGTTATATGTTGTAGGCTAAAGCAGTTTGAAACATTTTTAAGATTACTGAAACTCATTTGTGCTCTTATATGTTATCAAATTGTTATATATGTACTTTTAGCGAATTTCCCCTATAGGGAAGAAGCTATAACCGTAGGTCTCATGGTAAGACTTAAGCCCGAGACCATGATAACTTTTCATTTTAAGGTCCCCAGATGCCAAAAACACCATTCGTTCAAAGTTTTATATATGTATATATATATATATATATATATATATATATATGTGTGTCCGTAAGCACGATAACTCTCGTAAAAAAGGTCCGATCTTAATGAAATTTGGTACAAATGTGTAAAGCACCATTTATTTGAACGAGTTCGAAAACCAGACAAATCGCACCATCCAAAAGGGGGTTTTTGGGGGGTTTTGTACCCCAAAAATGTTTTTTTTGGGGTTTCCACATGTAATTTTTATTAAAATGAAATTTTATTTTTTACCATTTAATTTAGCTTAAAAAAACAAACAATTTGGTCTTTTTATCATTGCTCTACGTCAATTGGTTCCTGAGATATTGAAAGTGCTAAACACAGTACGTTGTCTAATGTTATTCTTATGGAGAAAAAGAAAAATTGTATATCTCGCTTATTTATGAACATAAACTGACAAAATTTGGTATATGGCTTTATCTGGTTGGGGTTTATAGTTATTTGCACAAAATACAAAATTTTCACGTATGGTTCCCGTAGCAGCAAACCTAGGTAATCGGTCCCCATGTTATTCTTATGGAGAATAATTAAAATGTTATATATCGCTTACTTATGAATGTATATGAATGAAACTTGGTATGTGACTTTACTTACATGAGTTCTAATGATATTTGCATAAAAACCCATTATTTTGTGTTCCATGTTGCAGCAAACCTGCGTACTCATCCCCAATGTTATTCTTATGGAGAATAATTAATATTTTTAATATCGCTTGTTTGTGAATATATTTCTTATGAATCCTGTTAAGTGTTAATGTGTTATGTTATATATTCATTGGAAATTCGCTGAGTATGCAGGTTTGCTGCGACGGGGGTATTTATATATGTATATATATATATATATATGTGTGTGTGTGTCCGTAAGCACGATAACTCTCGTAAAAAAGGTCCGATCTTAATGAAAATTGGTCAAACGTGTAAAGTACCATTTATTTGAACGAGTTCGAAAACCAGACGAATCACACCATCCAAAGGGGTGCTTTGGGGGGGTTTTGTACCCCAAAAATTGGTTTTTTGGGGTTTCCACATGTAACTTTTATTAAAATCAAATTTTAATTTTCACCATTGAATTCAGCATAAAAAAACCAAAAATTTGGTATCTTGATCATTGCTCTATGTCAATTGGTTACTGAGATATTGAAAGTGCTAAACACAGTACGTTGTCTAATGTTATTCTTATGGAGAAAAAGAAAAATTGTATATCTCGCTTATTTATGAACATAAACTGACAAAATTTGGTATATAGCTTCATCTGGTTGTGGTTTATTGTTGTTTGCACAAAAAAACAATTTTTCACCTATGGTTCCCATAGCAGCAAACCTAGGTATTCGGTCCCCATGTTACTCTTATGGAAAATAATTAAAGTGTTATATATCGCTTATTTATGAATGTATATGGATGAAACTTGGTATGTAACTTCACTTAGCTGAGTTCTATTGATATTTTGCATAAAACCCCATTATTTTGTGTTACTTGTTGCAGCAAACCTGCGTACTCATCCCCAATGTTATTCTTATGGAGAATAATTAATATTTTAAATATCGCTTGTTTGTGAATATATTTCTTATGAATCCTGTTAAGTGGCTTAGTGTGTTATGTTATAATTCATTGGAAATTCGCTGAGTATGCAGGTTTGCTGCGACAGGGGTATTATATATATTTATATATATATATATATATATATATATATATGTGTGTGTATCCGTAAGCACGATAACTCTCGTAAAAAAGGTCCGATCATAATGAAATTTGGTACAAATGTGTAAAGTACCATTTATTTGAATGAGTTCGAAAACCAGATGAATCGCACCCTGCAAAGGGGGGTTTTTGGGGGGTTTTGTACCCCAAAAATGTGTTTTTTTGGGTTTTCACATGTAAATTTTATTTATATAAAATTTTAATCTATACCATTGAATTCAGCTTAAAAAAATAAACAATTTGGTATTTTTATCATTCCTCTACGTCAATTGGTTACCGATATATCGAAAGTGCTAAACACAGTACGTTGTCTAATGTTATTCTTATGGAGGAAAAGAAAGATTTTATATCTCGCTTATTTATGAACGTATACTGACAAAACTTGGTATACGGCTTCATCTGGTTGTGTTCTATTGTTATTTGCTCAAAAAAATTGTTTGCCAAAGGCTCCCGTAGCAGCAAACCTGCATACTCAGCTCCCATGTTATTCTTATGGAGATTAATTAAGTGCTATGTCTCCCTTAATTATGAACATAAATGAATAAAAACTGGTATACAACTTCACCTAGTTGAGTTATATTGATATTAGCATAAAACCCTATTTTTTGTGTTCCTTGTTGCAGCAAACCTGCGTACTCAGCCCCAACGTTATTCTTACAGAGAATAATTAAAATTGTATGTATCGTTTATTTGTGAATATATTTTTATGAAACTTGGTAAGTGGCTTTTGTAGTATTAAGACATTTATATCTCCACTGGAAATTCGCTGAGTATGCAGGTTTGCTGCGACGGGGGTATTTTTTCATTATTGTAAATCTTTATATTGTTATATGTTGTAGGCTAAAGCAGTTTGAAACATTTTTAAGATTACTGAAACTCATTTGTGCTCTTATATGTTATCAAATTGTTATATATGTACTTTTAGCGAATTTCCCCTATAGGGAAGAAGCTATAACCGTAGGTCTCATGGTAAGACTTAAGCCCGAGACCATGATAACTTTTCATTTTAAGGTCCCCAGATGCCAAAAACACCATTCGTTCAAAGTTTTATATATGTATATATATATATATATATATATATATATATGTGTCCGTAAGCACGATAACTCTCGTAAAAAAGGTCCGATCTTAATGAAATTTGGTACAAATGTGTAAAGCACCATTTATTTGAACGAGTTCGAAAACCAGACAAATCGCACCATCCAAAAGGGGGTTTTTGGGGGGTTTTGTACCCCAAAAATGTTTTTTTTGGGGTTTCCACATGTAATTTTTATTAAAATGAAATTTTATTTTTTACCATTTAATTTAGCTTAAAAAAACAAACAATTTGGTCTTTTTATCATTGCTCTACGTCAATTGGTTCCTGAGATATTGAAAGTGCTAAACACAGTACGTTGTCTAATGTTATTCTTATGGAGAAAAAGAAAAATTGTATATCTCGCTTATTTATGAACATAAACTGACAAAATTTGGTATATGGCTTTATCTGGTTGGGGTTTATAGTTATTTGCACAAAATACAAAATTTTCACGTATGGTTCCCGTAGCAGCAAACCTAGGTAATCGGTCCCCATGTTATTCTTATGGAGAATAATTAAAATGTTATATATCGCTTACTTATGAATGTATATGAATGAAACTTGGTATGTGACTTTACTTACATGAGTTCTAATGATATTTGCATAAAAACCCATTATTTTGTGTTCCATGTTGCAGCAAACCTGCGTACTCATCCCCAATGTTATTCTTATGGAGAATAATTAATATTTTTAATATCGCTTGTTTGTGAATATATTTCTTATGAATCCTGTTAAGTGTTAACCCTAGCAGTGGCCTAATGTTGAAGTGGGAAATGGCCAAGCAGATTTGGCGATTTTGCAGACCTTTTTTTGAAAATTCGTATAAATTCAACCGTAGAAGTAAACCTAGCCAACCTCATATTCATTTTGACTGGAAAGAACAGGAGAATCCAGAAATACTAAAATAATAAAGATTCAGGAAAATAATTTTTCGGTAAAGTGAAAAAAAAAAATAAAAAAAAAATTCTTTTTTATAAATTTCAAAAACAGCCTCGGTGAAATTTTTTCTACGGATTTTTTATGGAAAAGTCATTATATACATTTTGTAGACAATCTAATTCCCTACATATAAATATATAACATGTTGGGAAAAGAATTTGTTTTGTAAGTATTAGGGGCATAATATAATAATAAACGGAAAACCGAAAAAAGCATAAACTGTACAGTGTTATATTGTGTTGTAAATAAGTCATGTAATATATGTATATACTAATATATATACATACATATTTGTAAAGCTAATGAAGTAAGGAATCCAAAAAAGTCATATAGTTGATGGTAAAATATTATTATCACTTATAAATACATGCAAATAAAAGAATGTTTCGCTATTTTTACGTTTTTTGTAAACAAATATTTCACAATATTTAGTATATAACTCTTTTACCGCATTTTTTACCCCTAAACCATTATAAACATGTTATAGTACATTCAATTCCATAAATATATAATACCTAGGGTAAAGTATTATTTGTATATGTGTTATGTAGCAACAAACAAATAGTCGCGGACTTGGCAAATTTGTGAAAAGTAGTATTTTTCAATGAGATCTTTGTAATCTGTATAAACATAAATAATGTCAGATTATATCTATTTATTATTACTACAGGTATTTATAAACAATCAAATATACATATGTATATATAAATATATATATTTACATATACATAGGGTAGTGGCGTGTTATATACGAGATAACGTGCGGTCAATAGGCCTATTTAGGGGTTTACGAAATAATTGTTCTAACACACTTCAGTAATATTTATGCATAAAGATTACTGTTATATACACACAAACACTTCACTAACACTAAAACTCCGAAATAATACCTAATTCATAAATGATTCGCAGATAAAGATCATCTAATGCTTAGAAATGCATATACCAATACCGCAATGGCGAACAACTGATCAAAACATATGACGAATTGTTGAGTATCTGACAGGTGTTCTGCTAGGAGCAGTGATGCCAACAGCAAAACTAAATTACTCTACATTTCTTCCTCTTCAAAATAACATATTATTTGACTAGTAACTATAACATACAATGCATATAAACGCGATTTTATAGTTCGACCAATTTGGTCGAATTGGCCATAAAACAAGAAAAACAAAAACACCTGTTTTCAGAAAATCATATAACCTGTCCAATCAATATTTAATTCTAAAAATTAATACCAAAATAAAGCGCAACTCCTCAGCTGTGCATTGGTACCAACCGCATCTTCCTGCGAGAAAAATTACCAGATCTGGGTAATTTCTAAAGTATCGTGTTTTGTCATTGTCAGAGCGTCGGCTGCAGCAATTGCGTTGTGCCAAAACTTCAATCAATTTGTAATCGTTGTAACATTGTTATACAGCTGCTACACGGTTCATTTATGTAATAAAATGAAAGTTCAGAATGTGATCTTTTGAATGATATATATATTGATGACTTTTGAGTTTATTATTATTGGTTTATTAACGTTACAAAATTTTCTGTAGAGTTCGACCAATTTGGTCGATGGCCACAACAGGCGACATAAAAGTTCGACCAAATTGGTCGAATGGCCACGGCTAGGGTTAATGTGTTATGTTATATATTCATTGGAAATTCGCTGAGTATGCAGGTTTGCTGCGACGGGGGTATTTATATATGTATATATATATATATATATGTGTGTGTGTGTGTGTCCGTAAGCACGATAACTCTCGTAAAAAAGGTCCGATCTTAATGAAAATTGGTACAAACGTGTAAAGTACCATTTATTTGAACGAGTTCGAAAACCAGACGAATCACACCATCCAAAGGGGTGCTTTGGGGGGGTTTTGTACCCCAAAAATTGGTTTTTTGGGGTTTCCACATGTAACTTTTATTAAAATCAAATTTTAATTTTCACCATTGATATCAGCATAAAAAAAAACAATTTGGTATCTTGATCATTGCTCTACGTCAATTGGTTACTGAGATATTGAAAGTGCTAAACACAGTACGTTGTCTAATGTTATTCTTATGGAGAAAAAGAAAAATTGTATATCTCGCTTATTTATGAACATAAACTGACGAATTTTGGTATATAGCTTCATCTGGTTGTGGTTTATTGTTGTTTGCACAAAAAAACAATTTTTCACCTATGGTTCCCATAGCAGCAAACCTAGGTATTCGGTCCCCATGTTACTCTTATGGAAAATAATTAAAGTGTTATATATCGCTTATTTATGAATGTATATGGATGAAACTTGGTATGTGACTTCACTTAGCTGAGTTCTATTGATATTTTGCATAAAACCCCATTATTTTGTGCTACTTGTTGCAGCAAACCTGCGTACTCATTCCCAATGTTTTTTTTTTTTTTTTTTTTTTTTTTACGTAGGAGGAACGCTTTATGCGCGAACCCAAAGGAACAGTGTGGGACTCCCTCTTACGAGGTATACCCACTAAACCTCCTACGGAGCCGCGGGGGAAAAACCAGGCCGGAACCCTTATCGGACAACTTCGGCACTGGCCCGCGTGTCTTGCGCCCAGACGGGTCACGTCACCGTTTCGGGAAACTTAGAGGTCACCTAAGCATCCCTCGTCTCGATTTCCCCGAAGAACGGATTGCACGAAGAGCGCAACCGCTCTCCAGGAGTCTTCATTTCGAAGCATCGTCCCCACCACGACGTCCGGGGACAGATCGCCGTCAGCAGAGACGAGCCTCCTCCTGTCTTCAGCGAAACGACTGCACCGGAAGAAAGTATGATGAGCATCATCCACCTCCTCCGGGCAGTAACTACACTGAGGTGACCTCACCTTCCACATGCGGAAAAGGTATTCCCTGAAGTACCCGTGGCCCGTCAGGAATTGACACAAGAAAAAAGTCAATTTCCCCAAATGCACGGCTCAACCACGGGCTTATGTCTCTGATGAGACGAAACGTCCATCGCCCTTCCAGTCCACCGTTCCAACGCTCTTGCCAAACTCGTAGAGTTTCGAGACTGGCTTCCACAGCAGCTTGGTCTCTTCCGAGATCAGGAGCACGGCGAAAGATGTTCTGCCTCTCAGCGGCGAGCAGATCAAGAGGAAACACTCCAGCCACAACCATTACAGCCAGTCCAGACCCAGTGCGATACGCACAGGCAACCCTAAGAGCCGCCCTGCGCTGAACGGAGAGAATTCTCTTGCTGTGTTTTTTGACTCTCATGGCACCCGCCCACACTTCTGCGCCGTACAGGAGAGTGGCGTTGACAGTGGACATGAGAAGTCGCCTCTTGCTGGACCTCGGGCCTCCGACATTCCCCATCAATCTGCTGAGCGACAGAACAACCCTCGTCGCCTTGTTGCAAACCGCCTGGATGTGCTCCCACCATGTGAGGCGTCGGTCAAGCACCACTCCCAGATACTTCGCCGCAGTCTTCGTCTGGACCTCCACGTCACCAACAGTCATAGGGATTACTGTTTGGATCCTCCGTCGCGTGAGCATGACGATCTCGGTCTTGGCGACCGCCAGCTCAAGTCCATGACCGCTCATCCATCTGTTGACCCGAAACATCACCTGGTTGAGGCGAAGCTGGGCTAACTCCGGATTCCGAGCCGTGATGACTGCGGCTACATCATCTGCGTAGCCCACGAGATAGGCTTGTGGTGGCATCTCGAGGCGAAGCACTCCGTCATATGCCACGTTCCAAAGGTCAGGGCCAAGGATCGACCCTTGCGCCGCGCCGGCGGTGACCACTTTGGAACGGACCCCTGCTTCTGTGCTATATAGCAGCCTGCGCTCCTTCAGGTAGTCCTGTACCACGACCAAGAGATAGTCGGGTACCCTGAAGTCCCGCTGCAACGCCTCGAGCATGTCCACCCAACGGGCCGAGTTAAAAGCGTTTTTAACGTCCAGGGTGACCAGCAGCACGATCGGCCTGGCCTGATGGCAGGCCGTGTCAGCCCGCTGGACGGCGCCCAGGACTTCAGCCACGGCATTCAAGGTTGAGTGGCCCTTCCGAAAGCCGTGCTGCCGGGGGGACAAGTCCCCAGCGGCTTCGACGGCCGACCTCAACCTGGGTTTCAGCAACCTCTCAAAGAGTTTACCCGCCGTGTCCAACATACAGAGTGGTCTGTATGCCGACGGGGACTCCGGGTCACCTTTGCCTTTGCTGATGAGCGCCAGTCTAGCTGTCTTCCAGCGTGACGGAAACACACCCGCCGCCAAACACGCGTTGAACATGCGCAGCAGAAGATGTGGGTGACTTCCCGACACAACCTTCAGAGCCTCAACCGGAATGCCATCAGGGCCTGGAGCTCTGTTGTTGTGCATGGCAGACGGCGCTGCCACGAGCTCCTGTTCCGTGAACAAAGGAACATCAGGCACCGGCCCCGTTACTCTTTCCTCTCGCCTCACAGGGTGACTTGGGAAGAGAGCATCGACGATGGCCGTGATCGTGCCTGCAGGCATAGACGCACTGCTGGCCCCCATTCCCCCGAGCTTTCTCGTGACGAGCTTGGTCCCCAGATGCCAAAAACACCATTCGTTCAAAGTTTTATATATGTATATATATATATATATGTGTCCGTAAGCACGATAACTCTCGTAAAAAAGGTCCGATCTTAATGAAATTTGGTACAAATGTGTAAAGCACCATTTATTTGAACGAGTTCGAAAACCAGACAAATCGCACCATCCAAAAGGGAGTTTTTGGGGGGTTTTGTACCCCAAAAATGGTTTTTTTGGGGTTTCCACATGTAATTTTTATTAAAATGAAATTTTATTTTTTACCATTTAATTTAGCTTAAAAAAACAAACAATTTGGTCTTTTTATCATTGCTCTACGTCAATTGGTTCCTGAGATATTGAAAGTGCTAAACACAGTACGTTGTCTAATGTTATTCTTATGGAGAAAAAGAAAAATTGTATATCTCGCTTATTTATGAACATAAACTGACAAAATTTGGTATATGGCTTTATCTGGTTGGGGTTTATCGTTGTTTGCACAAAATACAAAATTTTCACGTATGGTTCCCGTAGCAGCAAACCTAGGTAATCGGTCCCCATGTTATTCTTATGGAGAATAATTAAAATGTTATATATCGCTTACTTATGAATGTATATGAATGAAACTTGGTATGTGACTTTACTTACATGAGTTCTAATGATATTTGCATAAAAACCCATTATTTTGTGTTCCATGTTGCAGCAAACCTGCGTACTCATCCCCAATGTTATTCTTATGGAGAATAATTAATATTTTTAATATCGCTTGTTTGTGAATATATTTCTTATGAATCCTGTTAAGTGTTATGTGTTATGTTATATATTCATTGGAAATTCGCTGAGTATGCAGGTTTGCTGCGACGGGGGTATTTATATATGTATATATATATATATATATATGTGTGTGTGTGTGTGTGTGTGTGTCCGTAAGCACGATAACTCTCGTAAAAAAGGTCCGATCTTAATGAAAATTGGTACAAACGTGTAAAGTACCATTTATTTGAACGAGTTCGAAAACCAGACGAATCGCACCATCCAAAGGGGTGTTTTGGGGGGGTTTTGTACCCCAAAAATTGGTTTTTTGGGGTTTCCACATGTAACTTTTATTAAAATCAAATTTTAATTTTCACCATTGATATCAGCATAAAAAAAAACAATTTGTTATCTTGATCATTGCTCTACGTCAATTGGTTACTGAGATATTGAAAGTGCTAAACACAGTACGTTGTCTAATGTTATTCTTATGGAGAAAAAGAAAAATTGTATATCTCGCTTATTTATGAACATAAACTGACGAAATTTGGTATATAGCTTCATCTGGTTGTGGTTTATTGTTGTTTGCACAAAAAAACAATTTTTCACCTATGGTTCCCATAGCAGCAAACCTAGGTATTCGGTCCCCATGTTACTCTTATTGAAAATAATTAAAGTGTTATATATCGCTTATTTATGAATGTATATGGATGAAACTTGGTATGTGACTTCACTTAGCTGAGTTCTATTGATATTTTGCATAAAACCCCATTATTTTGTGTTACTTGTTGCAGCAGACCTGCGTACTCATCCCCAATGTTATTCTTATGGAGAATAATTATTATTTTAAATATCGCTTGTTTGTGAATATATTTCTTATGAATCTTGTTAAGTGGCTTAATGTGTTATGTTATAATTCATTGGAAATTCGCTGAGTATGCAGGTTTGCTGCGACGGGGGTATGTTTGGGTTTTATTAAAAGCTGCAGATAAAATGCCATATTTTTAGCGAATTTCCCTTATAGGGAATTAGAGAATTTCCCCTATAGGGAAGAAGCTATTACCGTAGGTCTCATGGTAAGACTTAAGCCCGAGACCATGATAACTTTTCGTTTTGAGGTCCCCAGATGCCAAAAACACCATTCGTGGAAATTTTTATATATGTGTATATATGTGTGTTTATATATATATATATATATATATGTGTCCGTAAGCACGATAACTCTCATAAAAAAGGTCCGATCTTAATAAAATTTGGTACAAATATGTTAAGTACCAGTTATTTGAACAAGTTCGAAAACCAGACAAATCGCATCATCCGAAGGGGGGTTTTGGCGGGGTTTTGTACCCCAAAAATGGGTTTTTTTGAGTTTTCACATGTAATTATCATTTAAATCAAATTTTAATCTATACCATTGAGTTCAGCTTAAAAAAAACAAACAATTTGGTATTTTGATCATTGCTCTACATCAATTGGTTAGTGAGATATTGAAAGTGCTAAACACAGTGCGTTGTCCAATGTTATTCTTATGGAGAAAAAGAAAAATGTTATATCTCGGTTATTTATGAACATAAACTGACGAAACTTGGTTTATCGCTTCATCTGGTTGTGGTTTGTTGTTGTTTGGACAAAAAACTAATTTTTCGCCTATGGTTCCCTAGGGTTGCCTATGGTTCCTATGGCAAACCTAGGTACTCGGTCCCCATGTTATTCTTATAGGGAATAATAAATATGTTATATATCGCTTATTTATGAATGTATATGGATGAAACTTGGTATGTGACTTCACTGAGATGAGTTCTATTGATATTTGCATAAAAACCCATTATTTTGTGTTCCTTGTTGCAGCGAACCTGCGTACTTATCCCTAATGTTATTCTAATGGAGAATAAAGAATATTTTAAATATCGCTTATTTATAAATATATTTCTTATGAATTCTGGTAAGAGGCTAAATGTGTTATTAAGACATATATATTCATTGGAAATTCGCTGAGTACGCAGGTTTGCTGCGACGGGGGTATTTTATATCTTGTGGCCATAGCAAATTTAATGTAGATCACTTAAAAAAATTTTACTTGATTATCACTGTGCCTTTTAGAGATATGCTCGTTTATGTAGGATATGTTCGTCTACAAAAAAACTCTTAAAAAATATTACAAAATACATTTTTTTACCCCAAACTAGTGACCATGTAGTGGTAAAACTTTTTTTCTGAAATCAGCACAGTTAACTTAACAGTACTGATTTTTTTCATAGGACTATCATTAAAAATGGCTAAGTTAGGAATTTGTTTCATTGACAGTGCACGTTCATCTCGAGGACTCGGAAGCAGCAAAAATCATATTTTATCCATATTTAAAGTGGCTATAAAACAAAAATTATTAGAGATAGAGATAAAATTTGGTATTTTTTCATATATTTGTACATAGATGAGAATCCTTAAGTTTCATCAAAATCTGAGATGGTGGGTGCCATAGCCTGGATGACTTGATGTGGAATGACCCAGGGGCCATCGCTCCTAACCTTGCTCCAATACTCTGCCTCTTCTGACTTATTTTCTCTTTACATGCTAAGGAAATTAAAACAATATAAGTAGGAACACATGGCAGCTCACAAACAAATTAGAAACTTAATCATATGTTTTACTGCAAACAAAGCAGACGTTTTTAAATCCATGCTATTTAAATGGGAATTATTATATTCTGTAACAAACTATCTATATATAATTAAGAAAAATGACTCATTTTACCGAAAAATGTCATGATCAGATCTTTAAAATGAGTCCTCTCCCAGCTTTCTACGACCTCCCGTTCTCTCACAATATCATTGTCAAATTTTGGCTTACAGAATTTATATAGATTAATGCAATTGCAACTTAAATTAATGTCGGGCTGGACATGATAATGGGACATTGACATTAAAGGGCTAAATATAGCTTACTTAATTCTATATTTTATCGTTCAAATTTAGACTTTACCATATTTTACTTGGTCAACATCTTTAAATGTGTGTTCTCTCGGAACGGGAATATGATGGTCCTCAGTCCCGCCAAGACCTAACTCTCCATTGGCAGTGTTTCCCCAACAGAACATCTCTAGTGGAACTGGTAATAAGCTAGCAGAGTTTTCTTCACTTTCACTTCCTTCCTCTGTGCAGCTCATCTGAAAAAAGGAGCCATTATATTGAAACGAAACAGTGGTAAATTTCAGGCCATTTATATGTATTATGTATATGTTTTTCTAAGCTCTTGTAATAAGTGTATCTTGGAGTCTCAGGTACTGCTAATCAGGTGAAAGTTGCTATGAAATTCGGATCTAATAGCATAATACATTGTTCTCAATTGTGACCATAAAACAACTCCTAATATCGTTAGGCCTGGATTTTCTCCCAAAATGACATGCCAACATCAACGGGAGTGACAAAGCGTAGTTTCTAGAATAATGTTCCTGAGTAATACATTTTATTATGTTTAGCGAATTTCCCCTGTAGGGAAGAAGCTATTACCGTAGTCGGCATGGTAAGACCAAGGCCAGGGACCATGATAACTTTTTGTTCAAAACACCAGATGCCAAAAACACCATCGTTCAAAACTGTATATATATATATATATATATATATATATATATATGTGTGTGTGTGTCCGTGTGCACAATAACTCTCGTAAAAATAGCCCGATTTTGATGAAATTTGGTAAAAATGTGTAGAGCATCATTTAAGACTTAAAGTTAGAAAACCAGGCATATCGACTTATCCGAAGGGGTATTTTAGGGAGGTTTTGCAACCCAAAAATGGGATTTTTTTTTTTTATTTGTGTGTGTGTGTGTGTGTCAGTGAATGTGATAACTAGAGTAAAAAACTTCCGATTTCAATGGAATTTGACTCAAATGTGTTAAGTGACATTCATGACTTAAAGTTCGAAAACCATAAATAACCCCCCGTCGCAGCAAACCTGCATACTCAGCGAATTTCCATTGAATATATATGTCTTAATAACACATTAAGCCTCTTACCAGGATTCATAAGAAATGTATTCATAAATAAGCGATATTTAAAATATTCATTATTCTCCATAAGAATAACATTAGGGATGAGTACGCAGGTTTGCTGCAACAACAAACACCAAATAATGGATTTTCATGGATATATCAATAGAACTCATCTAAGTGAAGTCACATACCAAGTTTAATCCATATACATTCATAAATAAGTGATATATAACATTTTTATTACTCTCCATAAGAATAACATGGGGACCGAGTACCTAGGTTTGCTGCTTCGGGAACCATAGGCGAAAAATTGATATTTTGTACAAACAACAACAAACCACAACCAGATGAAGCCATATACCAAGTTTCGCCAGTTTATATTCATAAATAACCAAGATATAACATTTTTCTTTTTCTCCATAAGAATAACATTGGACAACGTACTGTGTTTAGCACTTTCAATATCTCAGTAACCAATTAACGTAGAGCAATGATAAAGATACCAAATTGTTTGTTTTTTAAGCTGAATTCAATGGTATGGATTAAAGTTTGATTTAAAAAACAATTACATGTTAAAACCCCAAAAACCCATTCTTGGGGTACAAAACCCCCCCAAAAACGCCCCTTAGGATGGTGCGATTTGTCTGGTTTTCGAACTTGTTCTAATAAATGGTACTTTACATATTTGTACCAAATTTCATTAAGATAGGACCTTTTTTACGAGAGTTATCACGCTTACGGACACATATATATATACATATATACAAATTTGAACGAATGGTATTTTTGGCATCTAGGGACCTCAAAATGAAAAGTTATCATGGTCTCGGGCTTAAGTCTTACCATGAGACCTATGGTAATAGCTTCTTCCCTATAGGGGAAATTCGCTAAAATCAGACCATGGAAAGGGGGGGGTTTTCATGGAGTTTCAAAATTTTCCAAAACTCAGTTTTTTCACCCTAAAATTTGTTAAACACCCAATTTTTGTTTTGACTATCTTATAGGGCTTAAAAAACAAATAATATAGTATTATGAATCATTAACCTAGATTAAGTAGTCCCGGGGAAAACCCAAAAAACGTGTTTATAAAATCTCCCATGTTAACCTTAAGGGAAAAAGGTTTTTAGCTTATCCTCAGTTAATTTTACTGTAAACTTTACATTTGCTTTTACCAATCAATTCAGATCTACATAACTATCATTTTGGTATTCAAATTGTGATTCTACGTCTAACCGTTGCAGAGATATTCAAAGTGCTAAACACAGTACGTTGTCCAATGTTATCCTTATGGAGAATAAATAAAATTTTATATCTTGATTATTTATGAATGTATATTGATTAAACTTGGTATGTGGCTTCAACTAATTGTGGTATATTGATATTTGCACAAAAAATGTATTTATTGTTGATTATCCCCGTAGGAGCAAACCTGCATACACAGCCATAATGTTATTCTTATATAAAATAAGTAAAGTTTTATATCTCCCTTAATTATAAACATAAATTATTAAAACTTGGTATGTAGCTTCATCTAGTTGAGTTATATTGATAATTGCTTAAAAACACATTTCTTATCTTTCTTGTTGCAGCGAACCTGCGTACTCTGCCCTAATGTAATTCTTATAGAGAATAATGAAAATGCTATTTATCACTTATTTATCAATTTATTTTTATGAAACTTGGTATGTGGCTTTATGTGGTAGTGAGAAACATATACATGCATTAGAAATTCGCTGAGTACGCAGGTTTGCTGCGAGAGGTGTATTTTACATATCTTTTGAAAAATGAAATTTCATTTTTCACCATTTGATTCAGTTTAAAAATAAACGGTATCAGGAAACTGACACATACTTTCTCCCTTTTAGCCCAACTTTAATGAATAAATTACTTTTTATTTAGGCCTACTAAATATAGAATACAAAGCGCGGTCGAATGTACAGAAAATCTTGTAAACAAGTTGTTTTCAAAAACATCCACCCAAATCCCTGTTTTGGAGGCACTACAGAATTCATTGCTGCACACGTGGTTTTAAGAGTGGAAATGCCCCCTATTCCCCCTCCCCTAGGGTTATTAAGGGGCAACATATTTCGAATTTCCTCTGTTGATCAATGCTAACTTGACAAGCATATCAAGTTTGAACGAAATTGATCAGTAAATAAGAGAGAAATGGTAATTTTTGTATTCCCCTTAAGAATAACATTGGACAACATCCCTGCGTTTACAGCAAAATTTAAATTTAAATTTTCTCTGCAACCAGTAATCGTAGAATAGTAATTCAAAATACTAAGTTATTTAGCTTTTTGAGCTCTTTTTAATGGTGAATAGTCATATTTTTTAGATTTATGTTTTTTTTATTAAAAATTAAAAAACTGAATTTTTGATATTTTGAAACTTGTAATTTCTGAACCCGAATGTTTACAGAAATGCGGATGGTGTCATTTTGTTGGAAAACAAAGTTCTACAAACGACTAGAGTTTAATCATAATCGTTGGAGCCGTTTTTCAGAAATCTTGATTTTCATGATTTTTGGTGGTTTTAGGGGGATAGTTACCCTTAAAAATCAAAAATTCCAAAAAATTAAAAAAACACCTGGAGATTTTGTATATTAGTGCCCACATACCAAATTTCATAAAAATCGGACCATTGGTTAGGGCTGTAGCTCTGTACACATCCATACAGACAGACACACAGACAGGGAGACGGACAGACATACAGACAGACAGACAGACAGACAGACAGACAGACACACATACATCACGTAAAAATCACTGTTTTGGGTTCAGGGAACACCAAAATGAATATTTCCACTAACAACTCAAATTCAAAAATTTTGAAGAAAACAATACTTTCTCCATATACTATGTATAAGGGGAGAAAGTAGAAAACACACAATTTGGTGTTTGATCATTCCTCTTCGTTCCAGAGATATGAAAGTGCCACGGTACGTTGCCCAATGTTATTCTTACGGAGAATAAAAACAATTTGATACCAAACAATTAAATTAAATATCTATACCCCACATGGATAATATCTGTTCCCTACTGTAAAAGTACGTAAGATCCCACCTGAGGTAGTAAGGTAATTGGACGTTAGAGACTTTGGCCATGTTAGATTTATACTCCATAAAAAACATATTAAATGAAGTACGGTAGCTACATGATATCTCATTATTTACTATCAGAAAACCATGATTCACATCTCAAATTAAAGATCTCTTGTAAATATTGTGTTTGGTTGTGAGCCATGTTTTTTATTAAAAAGCTATAAATAAAAAGCTGGTTTTGAAGCAAACCATGACATGACTTATATAAATTACTGTAACAATTTTTGTTGGATCCAGAAACATATGACAATATTATAACAGGAGTAACAACTTTACCATTTATAAGCATCAACACAACAACTAAGTTACTGACGTGATGTAATAAAATAGCTGTTGTTTCAGAGTCAAAATATCGTAAGACAACTTTTACTTTTTTACAAACAAGTCATCTCACCCATTCTACACTAATCATTCATTCATATTTGCCTTAAAATACACCGGAGTTGTACTGGCATTTTACAGAGATATTAAAATAAAGTTAAAAACCAGTAATTCCCATCCAATTTGAAAATGGTATGTAGCCTGTTCCTGGATCAAAGATTAATCACCCGTATTAATGACCGGCACAGGTTTTGTTGGCCAAATGACAACTGGACCCAGCGCTACATCACTCCCCATCAGTTACCAGGTCCCACCACTGAGTGCTCTTAAGGGCCAACGGCTCATAAATCCGGCCCTGACTGCTATATTCTATTGTACCGGTATTGCCTTCTCGAACATGGTATGTAGCCTGTTTCTGGATCAAGGATTAATCACCCGTATTAATTACCAGTGCAGGTTTTGTTGGCCAAATGACAACTGGACCCAGCGCTACATCACTCCCCATCAGTTACCAGGTCCCACCACTGAGTGCTCTTAAGGGCCAACGGCTCATAAATCCGGCCCTGACTGCTATATTCTATTGTACCAGTATTACCTTCTCAAACATGGTATGTAGCCTGTTTCTGGATCAAGGACTAATCACCCGTATTAATTACCGGCGCAGGTTTTGTTGGCCAAATGACAACTGGACCCAGGGCTACATCACTCCCCATAAGTCACCAGGTCCCACCACTGAGTGCTCTTAAGGGCCAACGGCTCATAAATCTGGCCCTGACTACTATATTCTATTGTACCAGTATTACTTTCTCAAACATGGTATGTAGCCTGTTTCTGGATCAAGGATTAATCACCCGTATTAATGACCGGCACAGGTTTTGTTGGCCAAATGACAACTGGACTCAGGGCACCATCACTCCCCATCAGTCACCAGGTCCTACCACTGAGTGCTCTTAAGGGCCAACGGCTCATAAATCTGGCCCTGACTAATATATTCTATTGTACTGGTATTACCTTCTCAAACATGGTATGTAGCCTGTTTCTGGATCAAGGATTAATCACCCGTATTAATTACCAGTGCAGATTTTGTTGGCCAAATGACAACTGGACCCAGGGCTACATCACTCCTCATCAGTCACCAGGTCCAACCACTGAGTGCTCTTAAGGGCCAACGGCTCATAAATCTGGCCCTGACTACTATATTCTATTGTACTGGTATTACCTTCTCAAACATGGTATGTAGCCTGTTTCTGGATCAAGGATTAATCACCCGTTTATTAAAAAGGGGACCAGCTTTGATTTGTTAGCAATTAATACCAATACAATGTAACTTATCGGTATATCATTTAAACAATAACCTTTAATCCACTTGTAAAAAAACTGACTTCCCTCCATAACCAAAATGCAATCCTCAAAAACTTATCAACTTTGCTTTAATGTAAACTATTTGTTACCAATTAGATAATCAGTTCAACTATAATTTAGAATAGCAAATAATACTTGAAACTCAAGAATATTTGGCAATACTCGACTCGATCCAAAAAACATTCTTGCACAACCCAACATTGAACATAGATTAGCTGAAACATTGTTGTATCTGGGCGCCAAGATAATGAGCATCCACTGCCGAAAACCGTCATAGTCAAAACCGTCAAAAATGTTATAGTGTTATTTTTGTATACAGGGTGAGTCAGACCACCTGTCCAGCGTATAACGGGAAAACAGTTTGGTCTAAAGTCTTCAAACAAAATTCATCCCAACTAAAACCCATATGGGCTATATATTACAAATATTTTCATCAAAATCTATGTACAGAATGTTCCAAAACTGAAGGTCAAGGGTTGGAATCTCAAACTTTCCTTATGTAAACATAGGGACAATTATTCATCATTTTAAACATCTCGTTAAAAGAAATATTTTGGCGAAAACAGAATTCACTTATCTTTATCCGTTTCAAAATGGCTCCAATTTTTGTGTAAAATATTGATATTTGCGGAATACCCTGTATTGTCTAAACCACTACTTATATATTTTTTCCGATTCAATTTTCTTACTAGTGATAAATTCAGCTTTACTTTGGTATGCTACATGACAGGCTTTTTTTGAGAAAATCTATATTTCAAAAAACTATTTATTTTGAAAATACCTAGGGCCTATATGCCCAAAATTAAAAAAAGTCAAATGGTAGCGAATGTCAAAAAACGTACCATTGAAAGGGTCTTGTAAATCCTAGCAATTTTCTAATTCACACTAACCTTGTACCTCTTTTCGTTTTTCTGCAATCAGCAAAAAGCATTATTTTCCCATATGAAATGCACCCATATGATTTGGAGTATAGGCCCCCCTCATCAAGTGTCGCCCTAGGCCCCCGACTACTGTATGTCAGTTCGCCGCTGACTTTATGTTGATATGAATCATAACGCCATATGCGACTGCACTGCATACCCCCTTTGTTAAAAAAAATTTGCTTAGGCTACATAAACACTAAAAACATCAATTCATTCAATTGGTGTAGATGTGGAAAAAATAAAATTTATATCCTCCAGAAATCAAGCTTAGGCTTTTTGATCAAAAATATAAAAAACATAAAACATAATAGGCCTATATGTGTGCAATATCTTTAACCCTTTGAGTGCCGCGGCATCATGGCCATTTCTTATGCATAAATTTCCGGGCTAATTTCAATGGAAAATGTAGTAGTTTACATAAAATATCATGTAAAATACAATTTTAGAGCTATCCATATAATTTTGTACTTATTTTATTCATGAATAAATTTTCTATCAAATATTATAAAGTAACTATAAATAGAAAATAAATCGGGACTTAACATTTTTTTTTATATAACAAATTACAAAATTATTTTTTTTCCAACTTCGACTTACATAAATTATGCTAAAAATTTTCATTTGATATTTTTCAACCCAATAGGCAGAAAGAGCAGAAAATGTTGATCAAAACTGATGTATAAATCATCTATATGAGTTAATAAATGTTGACAAAAAAAATAAATGAAAATATGTTACAATTCAAAATACCCCCCGTCGCAGCAAACCTGCGTACTCAGCGAATTTCCAATGCATTGATATGTTTCTCACTAGTACATAAAGCCACTCACCAATTTTGACAAAAATACATTCATAAATAAGTGATTTATTACATTTTATTTATTCCCCATAAGAATAACATTAGGACTGAGTACGCAGGTTTGCTGCAACGAGGAAGATAAGAAATGAGTTTTTATACAATTATCAATATAACTGAACCAGGTGAAGCTACTTACCATGTTTTATTAATTTATGTTCATAATTAAGGGAGATATAAAACTTTACTTATTCTCCATAAGAATAACATTAGGGCTGAGTATGCAGGTTAGCTGCTACGGGGACAATCAACAAAACATTTATTTTTTGTGCAATTATCAATATACCAGTACAACATGAAGCCACATACCAAATTTCATCAATATACATTCATAAATAATCAAGATATCAAATTTTATTTATTCTCCATAAGGATAACATTGGACAACGTACTGTGTTTAGCACTTTGAATATCTCTGCAACGGTTTGACGTAGAATCACAATTTAAACACCAAAATGATTGTTTTGTGGAGCTGAAGTGATTGGTAAAAGAAAATGTGAAGTTTAAAGTAAAATTAACTGAGGAAAAGCCAAAAACCTTTTTCCCATAAGATTAACATGGGAGATTTTATGAGCATGTTTTTTGGATTTTTTCCGCAACCACTTAACCTAGGTTAATAATTCAAAATACCATATTATTTGTTTTTTTAAGCTCTATAACATGGTTTAAACCAAAATTAAGTGTTTTAAAAATTTTAGGGTAAAAAATGCAAAAAACTGATTTTTGGAAAATTTAAAACCCCCATAAACCCCCCTTCCCATGGTCCGATTTTTCTGGTTTTCGAACTTAAAGTCATAAATGTCAGTTTACACATTTGAGCCAAATTTCATCGAAATCGAACGTTTTTTACTCAAGTTATCGGATTCACGGACACATATATAGATATATATATATATATATATATATATATATAGATATATATATATATATATATATATATATACATATATATAAATTTGAACGAATAGTGTTTTGGACATCTGGGGACATCAAAACAAAAAGTTATCATGGTCTCGGGCTTAAGTCTTACCATGAGACCTACGGTAATAGCTTCTTCCCTATAGGGGAAATTCGCTAAAAGGCCCTAGGCCTAGGCTATGACCAAAGGCAACGAAATTGCTATAGAACTGATAGCTGGAAGCTTCTGGATCAAAACAAAATACTTTGGAAGCCAGTACCTCGTTTTGATATGAAGTACTACGTAAAATACCGAGAGTCGCTGTCAGCGACGCTGGCACTTTATGCGTAAAGCATCGCATCGCTGTGTGCGATGCTGCAGCACTCAAGGGTTAAAATATCTTATTTATATAAAGAATGTTGTTCGCAGACAATAAATAGTAGGCCTAGCAGACGAACTGCACCGGCACAGTATTGGGTATTGGCGCGCCAAATGGGATGTGAGCCACCGAACAGTCTACCCTCACTCCCTAGAGGCCAGCTCATCAACTTGCTCACCAGACCTTGATGTCTAGATTGGTCTTAATGATTTGCTAACAGTTACTTGCCAGTAATGATTACAACTGATGCAAGTACTTTGTTAGTACTGGTTACAAATACTGATTACTTTGTATTCATGATTACTCTCTGTAACAATAGTTTATGTCTCAGAAGTGTTGACCTATCAATAATTACTGTTAGGAATAATTTTGGTACTCCATCAACTGAGCCCGAGTTACAAAAGTTTTAGGTTAAAACAACTGTTTAAAATTAGATAAACTAAACCATCAAAGTAAATTTAAGGCCTACTTATATTTATTTATGAAGTACAAATTTCAGACGTTATGTAATCATTTAAAGTCATATGTGATTGAGACTAGCCCTCCTATTGGCCCAAAAGTATGTAGTTCCTTTATCAATGAGTCCCTGCTGCCGTTTCTGATTCCTTAGTAATCAGTTCGTACTTGGTGGGTTAGTCTGATACTAGATACTGAATGTATTCATGCTTACTCTGTACTTGATAGGCCTACTTTTATTTTCGGGTATCTGATACTTTTGCCGGCGATTAAATTTCTTAAAGTAGGTGTTGCTATAGATAGTGAATAATTTCTTTATTAGCATGATACGTGATGTTACAAATAAGCAGGGTAAATAAAATACATCTTACAACACTATAAAGTACAGGGTGCGGCAAAAAGATCTGACGGTTTTAAAGTAAAAACAGCATCAAAATTAAAAGTGATACAAATTGTTTTATTGCTTATTACAGAAGTGAGTGCATGTAAATTAATGAAAATACCATAAGAACAACCGATTTCATCCGTTTAAGATCTGAAGATGACGTCCTTTAAATGATGTCCTTCTTTGACCAAGCATTCCTCCAGTCTTGCACTGAAGCTGTCGAATGTCTTCTCTAACATTGCAGGTGAGAGGTTGGCGATTCCTTGGCTTATGGCCTCTTTTAGTTCGTCCAGTGTGCGGGGTTTGTTTGTGTAAACTCTAGCTTTTAGGAACCCCCACAAGAAGAAATCACAAATGCTAATGTCTGGGGAGCGAGCTGGCCATGCAATGTCCCCAAAACGCGAGATAACTCGGCCACGAAACTTGCTTCTCAAAAAGTCCATCACATCATTGGCTGTATGGGCAGTTGCCCCATCCTGCTGGAACCACAGCCTCCTGCGCACTAAACGATTTGTCAGAAGTTCAGGGATTAGGAAGTTTTTCAACATCTTGAGATAGCGTTGGGAATTGACCGTAACGGTTCGGCCACCCACTTCAAAGAAGTATGGCCCAATGACACAACTTTTCGTTACACCACACCACACAGTAACCTTAGGACTATGCAGAGGATGTTCATGCAGTTCTTCAGGATTTGTATCCGACCAATAACGAAAATTCTGTTTGTTTACATAACCGTCGAGATGGAAATGTGCCTCATCGCTCATCATGAAAATGTTGTCATCGGTAATCAAGTCTATCATTTGCTCTGCAAATGCTTTCCGATTTGCATAGTCATTAGGCTTTAACTGCTGGACAATAGCCATTTTGAATGGATGGAAATGCAGATCGAAATGCAATATTCGTCTTACCGAGCGGTCAGACATGTGCAAAGCAGCAGCTTGTTTACGGGCTGGCCGGCGAGGACTGGCTTCCACAGCCTCTCTTACACGATCGACGTTCTCTGGCGTCCGGGCTGACCTTGGACGGCCTGTCGACTTCCGTTTTAATGCTGAACCGGTAGCTCTAAAGTTGCTCACCCACAGCAAAATTGTGTTCCGAGTTGGGACTCTTCCTCTTGGACCCACATTGAAACGTCTACGGAATTGCCGCTGAACAGCAACACAGGAATCACCACTTTTAAAAAACGTCTCTATAACAAACGCACGGTGTTCAGCCGACCACTGCTCCATGGCTACTAAAAATGTTCACGTGTGGGTTCTGGACCACGCCTATCCCCACCACCCCCCACCACCTACTCGCTCAACAGTACAGCAGCAAAACCCGTCAGATCTTTTTGCCGCTCCCTGTATATTTACACTTATACTGTACTTACATACAAGACGGTAAAATATACACAAAAGATGGTACAAAGCCTTGTACCATATTTTGTATATATTTTACCGTCTTGTATATAGTACAGTATAAGAAATATACTTTATAGTGTTGTAAGACATATTTTATTCATCCTGTATAGATAGTGGCACAAAAAAAGCAGTGCTTTAAGTGACAATGATGCGAGTACTAATACTACCAGCCCCGTAGTATGGCCACAGCCCCAACAACATCAACCACCACGTGAGTGTGTGAGCTTATCACCATCAGCAGAACTTGAATGTAAGGGTCATGTCAATGATGTCTCCAATTTTGTATACCGGTCTCTGCGCTAGTCACGAACTCAGTTTTATGTTTTGTATTCCCTAATGAGATATCTCCCACCTTAAAAAAGGTCAATCTACGCTACTGATTCATTCCAGTACTCTTAAGCCGGTAAAAAATGTGTAGGTACTTGTATTTCATTTTATTTAATTTCATTAAAATTCTAAGATTAATTAACTACCATTGAATACCAATAAGGTGGTCCAGGAAATTTAAATTCTCATTTGAACAAAAGTTCTATAAAAGAAAGATGTAAAATGATGAAATACGATCCCAGCCAAATAGTTATGATGAAATATAATACATTTGGTTGATAAGTAGCAAAATAATTTTGAATTACTCCAATAAAGATAGGCACAAAAATATTAGGTATAGCCTAACTTCATAATAAGGTTAGAGTAAAATATATAACTTAAGAGTCTAGAATTGTTGCTAAGACTCTCCCATTTAAGATCCTACCCAACAGACATTTCTCTATAATAAGGGAATACCGAAGCTTAGTAATAATCTAAAATTTAAGAATTTACTATTGTGCAAGTATTATCCACTTGTCACTCACTTTTTAGGTACCGTACAAGATCAGTGTGCCTTAATGATTGGTAAACTCAGGTGGTCATTGTATAAGTAACTGATAACAAGTCTTACCATTAATGTATGTGCACGACACTCATTAAACGCAACCACAGACAGTTCATTTTTACAAGTAGGCTATCACTGAATCAATTAATTTGAACAAATATAAACCAAAGTAATGTAAGCATATCTCCAAACAAAATTTCACTTTTCAGAGGTTAGAATGAAGTATGAAGACAGTTGACTAAAGATTAAAGATGGTCGGTGAACATGAAGATGAATCAGAATAAGCATTATTTATAGTGAACATGAGAGATGTATCATTGAGTTATATTAAGGTAAAAAGAAAAAGGGGTTTTATTTATAAGTTTAAGGAGCTGCAAACAGGTAGCATCAGTATATTAGAAACATTAAAACTGGCATAGACGGTAACGTTAGCTAGCGGATTTCCTTTTCACTTTGGCACCCACAACAGCTCCACATGTCCACAATATTTGTATTTTTTGATTGGAAGGTGAGAATAATTTTCGCTCACCCCCATTCCTGCGAGGTACTGTGGGACTTCTCCAAGAGAAGACTAGACTACCCTCCAAACCCACATCCCTCACAAAAATGGATGAGATAGGAGGGCGACCACAGCATAAGTGGGAGATCCGCCGTGACTGCCAAATTGACGATCAGATTTTTGGCTAATTCAGATCAGAAAGACATGGCTAATAGCATAGACTAACTATAGTATGTTCCCTACAAATGTACAGTTCATTAATACTTTTTAATCTATTTCAGATGAAACTTGTATCGAAACACTTTCACTCGTCGCAAGTAAGCCTTGCAGACACCAGTAGTTACCCCAAGTTGGATGATGACTGCCCAGCGTTGATCAATTTCAAAGGTACCTATTTTGATAAGGGGATGAATAAGTTTAAGTTATGGGAGTGGGAGAATCAGGATTATACAAAAGTATATGTTTATTTGAAGTAGGCTAATAGTCAGATTATTTGTGCGATGCTGATCATTTTTATAAGAAACCTAATAACTTACATCGGTATTGGTATATTAAAGTTAGTTATATTATAGACAGACTCTTCTGAATAGCCTAGTTATAATATGAACGTGATTACAATATTTTTTAATCAGGATATTGTAGGTAGTGTTTTTTCTTTGTACAATTCCCCGATTGTCTGGTATAAGTGAAGATGACATAAGTGATAATTAGGTACCGGTAGGCCTACGTCAGTTATTTTCAGTAATTTTTCTTTAAATTATAACTTAACAGCGCTCTGTTGGGTTAGGTTAGAAAACCTAACCTATCTTAGGGCGTTGTAGTGGCTTATATTTATTTATACTACAAAACGCTCAGTGGTCGATATTCAACCAAATATTTGTTCAATATAAAGTCGACGAATATATGAAACAAATGTTTAATATCTAGTGGGTTATGTTGGACTCATCTCTCTCTCCCTCACTCTCCTCTCTCTCTTTCACTCTCCTCCCCCTCCCAGGGGCGGATCTAGGAATTTGTTGTGGGGTGGCGCACTTGATTATTTTAATTATCTATGGACATCATTTTTGCTATAAATCAAATAAAAATGGAGCTGTTTAGTGAACATGATAAGGGTTTCAAATAAAACCAATAAATGTACTTACCGCAGCACCGGCTTATGGACTTGGGCCGAGCATCCCTAAGGTAACGCACCACAGCACCGACCCATTGCCTTTGGCTGTCCTAGGGACACACACCGCAGCACCAGCCTAAGGGCTTTGGCTGAGCTTCCCCTAAGGTCACGCATCACAGCACCGGCCTAATGTCTTCGGCTGCCCTAGAGGCACTCACACCGCAGTACTGGCCTAGTGTCTATTTGGCTTAAATTTTCAAATATTGAAAACAGATGCGAGTACAGCGACAGACTGCGTCACACTATTACCCATTAATTAAACATTTTCTTCTGAGTCCAAGGGGGGGGGGGGCGTGAGCCCCCTGGCTGGATCCGCCACTGCCCCCTCCCCCATCCTCACCTACTGGTAATTTTTATAACGTGGAGTTAAAACGCATAGCAGAAGGGCATTACCATTCCAGTAATCAGTAGCCTTATTATGCCCCAAACCTCTCCACCTCATCATCTCCCCGTCCCTCTACCTCCCACTCTCAGAAACAGGTTTAATTGTTTAAATGTCGAGTTAAAACCGAGAAGGAGTTGAGAGAAGGGTGTTACAATACCAGTACTCACTAATACTTTTTGAGTCATATGTTCTTGCGTTGTACTACATATTTTGGTTTTGACCATGTTATAGAGCTTAAAAAAACAAATAATATAGTATTTTGAATTATCAACCTAGGTTAAGTGGTTGCAGAGAAAATCCAAAAGAACCTGCTCATAAAATCGCCCATGTAAATCTTATTGGAAAAAGGTTTTTGGCTTTTCCTCCGTTTATTTTAATGTAAACTTCACATTTGCTTTTATCAATCTGTTCAGTTCCACAAAACGATCATTTTGGTGTTTAAATTGTGATTCTACGCCCAACCGTTGCTGAGATATTCAAAGTGCTAAACACAGTACGTTGTCCAATGTTATCCTTAAGGAGAATAAATAAAATTTGATATCTCGATTATTTATGAATGTATGTTGATGAAACTTGGTATGTGGCTTCACGTAGTACTGGTATATTGATATTTGCACAAAAAATTGATTTTTTGTTGATTATTTCCATAGCAGCAAACCTGCATACACAGCCCCCATGTTATTCTTATGGAGAATAAGTAAAATGTAATGACTCCCTTAATTATGAACAAAAATTAATAAAACTTGTTATGTAGCTTCACTTGGTTGAGTTATATTGATAATTGCATAAAAACACATTTTTTTGTTCCTCGTTGCAGCAAACCTGCTTACTCAGCCCCCAGGTTATTCTTATGGAGAATAACTAAAATGTTATATGGCGCTTATTTATGATTGAATATTGATGAAACTTGGTATGTGGCTTCGCCTAGTTAAATTATATTTATATTTGCATAAAAACCAATTGTTTATGTTCCTTGTTTCAGCAAACCTACGTACTCATTACCAATGTTATTCTTATGGATAATAATTAAAATCGCTTATATGTGAATATATTTGTATGAAACTTGGTATGCGGCTTTATGTGGTATTAAGACAAATATTTTGCATTTGAAATTCGCTGAGGACGCAGGTTTGCTGCGACGGGGGTATTTATTTATGAGTCATCTGTTCTTGCGATGTACTACATATTTATTAGAATAACGCACCTGTTTATTAAAAGAATACCCCTGTCGCAGCAAACCTGCATACTCAGCGAATTTCCAATTGAGATATAAATGTCATAATACTACATGAAGCCACATACCAAGTTTCATAAAAATATATTCACAAATAAGTGATATATCAAATTTTAATTATTCTCCATAAAAATGGGTTTTTATGCTAATATCAATATAACTCAACTAGGTGAAGTCGTATACCAGTTTGTATTCATTTATGTTCATAGTTAAGGGAGGCAGAGCATTTAATTATTCTCCATAAGAATGGTCTGAGTACGTAGGTTTGCTGCTAAGGGAGCCTTTGGCAAAACATTTTTTTTAGCAAATATTAATAGACCACAACGAGATGAAGCTGTATACCAAGTTTCGTCAGTATACGTTCATAAATAAGCGAGATATAACAATTTTCTTTTCCTCCATAAGAATAATTTTAGACAACGTACTGTGTTTAGCACTTTCAATATCTCGGTAACTAATTGACGTAGAGGAATGATCAAAATACCAAATTGTGTGTTTTTTTAAGCTGAATCCAATGGTGAAAACTAAAATTTGACTATTTCAAAAATTATATGTAAAAAGTTCAAAACCCCATTTTTGGGGTAAAAAAACCCCCAAAAGGAATGTTATTTCTCGTTGTGGTCTATTGATATTTGTACAACAAAATACAATTTTTTACTGATGGTTCTTGTAGCAGTAAACCTACGTTCTCAGCCCCAATGTCATTCTTATGGAGGATAAGTAATGTGTGGACAAACCCATTGTTAAAACACTGTGATTGTTTATTTTTTATTAATTTACTATACCACACATATTTTTGTTACAGAACAATCTATGCTGAACACATCAGTGGCGAGGAAGAAATGTAGTTAATGGGAGATAATTTTGAAAGAGGGTTAAGACTGATATTATAGATTAAAGATTTGTTACAGTTTATATTTGTCAATAAAACGTTTTAATTTTTAATTGGATTTATTTTTTATCCAGTATTCTTAATGCATACATATTTTGCATAAAGGTTTTTATAAATTATATGAGAAATACAGTTTTTATTTTTTAACGATTTTAAAGGAGTTTTAGTAAACTAATTGTAAAAAGTCAGCTTGTTAATTTTGCACAACAAATTTAAGAATAAATCACCAGTTATATGTTGAGAATGAAATTTTACAACATAATTAACAAAACAAATTAGTTGGTTCAATACCAAAAAAATTAACTTTGGTTGAAAAAGCACAGCCAGTTTGTATGACAATGTTTGGCCAGGTCCTTTTTTAAAAAGTCTATTGTACTTTGCCACATAATGAAGTGTTACATCAAATAATTGATTTAATATAGCTGTTACATTCTTAGTTCACGATTATGTTTAATCTATAACGATAGTGTGAGTACCGTACTTTGTCTTGTATTTGGGATATTTGAAACAAGTCTCACCTTTAATCACCCTAAATGGTGTTATAAACCATTTATGGACCATTCCTCAACCATATTTGAATGTTGTAAGTTTATTCCAGGTTGTTAGTGCCAACAACATAATAGTTAATGCTGAACAAACATTATAAGATTATAAAAGTCCACAGACTATTCTCATAAAGTATCCATTTACAACATTCTGTGACCATTCTCAGCAAAACATACATGCTTATGTATAACATACATATTTTTGTATTTAATTTATTTTCAATCATCCTATAATTCACAGTATCGAATAAACACAGTACGTTGTCTTATGGGGGTTTTACATTAGAAAAGCATGTTATTCATTTGTTGGTGTACTTTTATCATCCCCAACAACAGTTTGTTGTGTCTACTGGTTTCATTCAATCATTATGGTTTGTTAGTGTTATTTCTGTATTATTTGTGTGCTATCATTTCCAATACTTTTCTTCTATAAGTGTTTCGGCTTAGTCCAGTTTGTTTTTAAAATATGCAGTATATCATTTATGTAGTGTAATTATAACCAATCTGTTATAATGGACAGCGACATTTTGCCATGTTTTGTAAATATATTGTTGTGTAAATGAATATATATTGTGTTAATGTTGTGTAAACAATGTGTATTGTTTTGCAAATATTTCACATTCAGTTATTGCACAAGGGGTTTGGATTAGTTTTTCAGGTAGTACAATTTTGTATTGTCTATCAGCCTATTATCAACCGTATATAGTCACCTACCATAACGAAAAGGTTGTTTTCCTTTTCCTGCAACGAGTCTTCAGTGAACCTATTTGTTATTTGTGGTTTGTATAGTTACACAGCTAAAATGAAACAAATGTTCCTCAGTTTATAAGCAACGCCGGCGATTATCAGGACAAAAATATTTAATCGTTGTCGATATATGGTAACGGTATGTTATGCTAGTTGTCGTTGATTTTTTTAACAGGGTTTAAACTAGTAAAATATTATAGTGACAGGTTGGATTAAGTCATAATCACTTCTACAACATAGGGCAAAGTATTAGACAAAGATTCATCAAAATCAGTGCAACTGCTTTCCCGTGAAATACGAACAAAACACGTCCTTGAGCGTTACTGGACAGACAGACGGATAGAAATTGAGAAAGACTTGTTTTGGCTCCCATTGGGTGTAAAACGCGAAAATATGCAAAAATGTCATAATTCCAAGCAATGTACAGACAAAACTTTAATTTTTGTATATAGATATCCTCTCTGTCTACTTATGTAATTTATTACCAATCTTCTCTTAAAGTTTTAAATAAGAACTACACAGCATCTGTTTATAGAATAACTATTCTTAAGTCATCATCTGGTTCAATATAAATAAATGCTTTGCCCATAAGAAGAACATAGGATCTTTAAAACCCCGTGGGACAGAGTTCTAAGGTGATTTCCAAAATATCAATTAAACCTAAAAACTTATAACGTACATATAGAACATAGAAAAAATGTTTCATCGAAATCAGTGCAGCCGTTTCCCTGTGAAAAGCGAACAAAACGTGACCTTAATCGCACGAAATCACGTTTTTGAGCGGCCGCCATTCTTTTTCCAAAAGGCGTATGACAGTTTAAAGTAGCCTAAAACCTTCTCACGCATATATAGATCAATGAAACAAAGTTTCATTCATGTCAGTGCACCCGTTTTCCCGTGAAAAGCGAACAAAAACCCGTCCTTGAGCGTTACCAAAGACAGACAGACGGACAGACAGATAGACAGACAGAAATTTAGATAAGACTTGTTTTGGCTTCTTTAGGGTGTAAAACGTGAAAATATCCAAAAATGTTATAATTCCAAGCAATGTACAGACAATACTCTAATTAAACTAGTCCGATATAGTTTAATAATATATATATATATTATTAAACTATATAAATACAAATTTTATTATAAACTATATATTAAAATATATATATATATTTTTTATTAAACTATATCGGACTTTATTAGAGTAAGTTCTGACATACATCAAGGATAAGGTACAACTAAAATTGTTTAGTGGCAGTTCAAAGACAGTCGCAGCCCGATGTCGCGGCCGCAGTTTCCCGCGCCTCGAGCCCTCCCAAAGATATGACGTGGCGCCAAAACTGGTGGAGGAGCAGTACGGCCTGTATCTAGTAGGGCATTGGCTGCGCCTTGCCTTTGATCTCAGCGGCCTCCACCCAACCCCAAAAGAGCGATTGCGAGATGCACCATTCGAAACGTTTCGATTGTTGTAGCCATTCGAAATGTTACCAAATATTTAGTATGCATTCGCTGATCATAATTGAAATGCATCATGTTTATAATACTTAATAATAAGTAAATAAGAATTATATAGATTGGGAAGTCAATAAACGCTAGTAAATTTTCGAAATCAAAATCAAAATCCATTCGATTGCGTCATCGGAAACATTCGAAACGCAACCATTCAACAACCGAATCCTCTCGTAATCGTGCATCAATACTTCGGAATCACTCGTTTGTCTCCGTCTCCCTTCGTGGCGGTGCGGCCTTCGGAACCGTTCGTTTATTTCCGTCTCTCTTCGTGAACTACGTTACCATCATCGATGCTAACGCCACCATACCAGGGCTACCCTGAACTACGTCGGGAGCCAGATTAAAAGTGCTACGCAAAGGCCCATAAGGTGCAATGTCTATACTGTAGTTAGTCTATGCTAATAGTTATAAATTACGTGACGGTCTTTCGTTAACCCGCGGCTGCTTACTTTCGAAGTTCTTCTACAGTAGGTCATCCGGCCAGGATGGTGATTGGGTGGGGCCTCCAGTCTTCTGTGATTCAAAATCTCTTGCAGAGCTCTCTTATATAGTTGAGGTTCGTACTGTCTAACTCTTTTGCCTTTATAAACTATAATTGGTTTACACCACGGTGTCTAAAACAATTAATTGGTACCTGGGGGTCAAGCTTTGTTCGGGGAAGGCCAGTTAGTTTGAATAGATGACTTGGAGTAATATTTAACCACTTCCCCTAAACTTATTATCAGATGTGTATAGCTCATTTACCTCTTTTCTGAATTGTTAAGGTCCCTCCAGTTGTTATTTATAGCTCAATGTACCTTTGATTTATTTCTGACATGACCACTCTTTATATGCAATATTCACCCAAAAGTTATTGTCACTGATCTCAGGAAACCACATATGTTAACATTATAAACAGCACCAGTATTTCATTGACAGTTCCTTGGATAATATGGCGCCATACAAGAATAGAATACAAGGAATCAAAATTTTAAAACTAACTTCAATAGAGCTTCCCAAAACCTGAAAAGACTCTTAAAACGTATTAAAAATTAATGGTTTGAGGAATTTACAAGTAATCTGTCTCCAACTGAAGTGGCAGACTACTCTTTATGGGAGGTAGAAGAGTAAAACCTGATGGTTCATGGGCAAAGGGCTTGGACGAAAAAGCAGAATTATTTGCGTACTTCTCCCCAGTAGTTAGGCGGATTAATGCAAAAATGTTGATTGGATGTGGACACGCTGGATATAAGCACCAATTTTTTTACATGCTATAATTATCATAAGCATCGAGTTTTGAGTAGGATCCACTCAAATCCACCACCTACATGGCGTCCATCTTGAAATATACAGAGTGAGAGACCATACCCTAGCATGTGAGTCTAGCATGTAAAACGGGAGAACGGTTCGGTCTAAAGTTATCAAACCAAATTCTTCCCAACTGAAACTCATATGGGTAATCCAGGGCCAGATTTCTAATGGCTGAAAAGGCTGCAGCCTAGAGCGGCAAAATTTAAGGGGTGGCACTTTGGCAATTTACTAATAACCCCGTAGCAGCAAACCTGCATACTCAGCGAATTTCCAATGCATATTAATTTATCTTAATACCATATATAAAGCCATATACCAAGTTTCATCAATATTCATTCATAAATAAACGATTTATGACATTTTAATTATTCTCTATAAGAATAACATGGCGGCTGAGTATGCAGGTTTGCTGAAATAAGGAACACTAAAAATGGGCTTTTATACAAGTATCAATATAACACAACTAGGTAAAGCCACGTACCAAGTTCTATTAATTTATGTTCATAATTAAAGGAGATAACACGTTAATTATTCTCCATAAGAATAACATGGGAATGAGTATGCAGGTTTGCTGCTACGGGAACTATCGGGCAAAAAATGGGTTTTTGTGCAAATATCAAAAGACCACAATGAAATGAAGCAATATACCAAGTTTCGTCAGGATAAGTTGATAAATAAGCGAGATATACAATTTTTATTATCCTCCATAAGAATAACATTGGACAACGTACTGTGTTTAGCACTTTCAATATCTCAGTAACCAATTGACGTAGAGCAATGATTAAAACATCAAATTGTGCGTATTTTTAAGCTGATTCAAATGGGAAAAAATAAAATTTTACTTTTTCAAAATTTGTATGTAAAAAACTCAAAAAACCCATTTTTGGGGTACAAAACCCCCCCAAAATACCCTTTCGGATAGGTCGATCCGTCTGGTTTTCGAACTTAAAGTCATAAATGCTGCTTTACACGTTTGTACCAAATTTCATCAAAATCGGACTTTTTTTACGAGAGTTATCGCACCCACGGACACATATATATATACACGGGACCATGATAACTTTTCGTTTTGAGGTCCCCAGACCCCAAAAACACCATTCGTTCGAAACTGTATATATATATATATATATATACATAGATATATATAGATATATATATATACAGTTTCGAACGAATGGTGTTTTTGGGGTCTGGGGACCTCAAAACGAAAAGTTATCATGGTCCCGGGCCTAGGTCTTACCATGCCGACTACGGTAATAGCTTCTTCCCTATAGGGGAAATTCGCTAAAAATTGAAAATATACATTTAGATTATTTTAATAACAGAAAATTCTTTAGACGTATCTTTGATATGTAGCGTATTCATTTACGGAAATGGAAATATGTTTATTCTTTTCATGGTATAACACGAATTTACTCCTCATAATAACTCCATATTTGTAATACTGGAGACAACACTAATGAACAAAATTACCACGTTGCCAGATTTGGTTAGGCAAAGAACTTGCTGGAATAGAACGAGTCGACAAAGAGATTCAAACAAATAGTATTCATGATTTGAAAATGAATAAACTTGTATTTATTTATTTGCTCATAATTAATCATATTTCACAGAAAGATTAGATACAAATAAATCAAACGAACAAATTAATTAGTTTCAAAATGTATAACTTTTAGTACCTGGGGGCCAAGCTTTGCTCGGGGGAAGGCCAGTCAGTTTGTTTAGATGACTCGGAGTAATATTTCACCACTTCCCCCTACTAATACTGTAATCAGATTTGTATAACTCATTTGCCTCTTTTCTACATCTTCAAGGTCACTCCAGTTGTTATTTATAGCTCAATGTCCCTTTTATTTATTTTACTACACTATATATGTAATCTTCATTCAAATCTTTTAATCTCTGTTCTCAGGAAACCACATGTTAAACCTGAGGACAAATAAATTGGCTTGGCTTCTTTGCAAACATTCAAAATTTATCTGTTGAAAATAAGTTACTTTTGTACAAAGTTGTGTTAAAACCAATATGGACCTTGGGCACACAACTCGGGGGAACAGCGTACAATTCAAATATCAAAATTATTCAGACATACCAACCGAAAATGCTGAGAAACATTTTACAAGCGCCATGGTTTGTAACTAACCGAGTTCTCCATCGCGACACTAAAACTCCATCTGTCCGAGAAGACATGACCAAATTAAGTGCAATATATCGAAGTAAACTGGAAGACCATCCAAACTATCTTGCAGTAAACCTTTTAGACAATAGTGAAAAGCTACATTTCGACTAAAAAGACATAATGTTCTGGGTCTTTGTACCTGCTTCTTGAAAAAGTTATGTTTACAGTTTTCTGTTCCTATTCCAATGTTAGTGCGCACAGTGGTACGTATCTAACTCATGTTACATCATTTATATAAAATTTGCTTATTGTTCTTGTTGAACATATTGTAACTAAAAATTAATTGTTATACAAAAATATAAAACGAGTTCGTACGCAGCACATAAAACTTTTAAAACTCAAAATCAGTGTAAAAACATACATTTAATCCAATTTTTATTGAAATCTTAAAAAAGTGATTTTTTGGCTGTTCTGATGCTCCTGGTTTCATTTACCTGAAAAGCTGCGAATACAGTTTTGTGCATTATAATGTTAGGAGAAGGTCCAGACAGGCTTGGAAGTAGAGGCGTGAGGTTGCGGGGGATAATATAACTACTCTAACAAAGGAATAACAGTCTTTTCTAGTGTAAAACCCCATAAGACAACGTACTGTGTTTAGTCGAAACACATTTTCTTTAATATCTCGGTAAATATGTATGCTAGAATAACGAGAGAGGGCTTAAATCTTTCACCTCACTAATTCCCATATTTGTACATGCATTAATTTTACATAGGGGGTTTTCTGACTCTTTTTGGGCCTAAAACCTCAAAATTTTAAATATTAATCCCCAAAAAAGGGGTTCTCCGATTTTTTTCCCCAACGAACTTTCCAACTGATTACAGAAAGGAATGTCCCTACCAAATTTGAAGTAAATCGGACAAAAAATGTGACCGCTAGAGTGCAAACACACACACACACACACACACACACACACACACACACACACACACATATAAGTCTCATTATATATATACAGGTGTCACAAAAAAGTGTGATGGGCTTATACAGGACCTAATTCTACATG
This sequence comes from Allygus modestus, assembly GCA_963675035.1. NCBI lineage: Eukaryota > Metazoa > Arthropoda > Insecta > Hemiptera > Cicadellidae > Allygus > Allygus modestus. Next base: position 374,888,381 of record OY776111.1, on the reverse strand, counting down.
CAAAAATAAGTCAAAAATGAAGAATAACATTTTTTGGATTTCGGCTTGGTTTAGCCGTAATCCGCCATTTTGTTTTTTTGGGAAAATATTTATTATTTCAATAACCCAATGAGATATTTTTTACGAAACTTGGCAAAAGTGTTTACACTAAAGTAAGTAACATTTGTAAAAAAAAAATATTTTTTTACCTTTCCAAATTTCAAAATGGCGGCCATTTGAATTTTTTTATGCCAAATTTCATGAAAACCGGTACCTAAATCAAAATTGTTCAAGACACAAAATTTTTTGTATTTATTATAACAAATCCAACAAATCAAAAATGAATAAAATCGGTTCATAAATAAAGAAGCTGTGTTTATTTTAGTAATTTAGACTGAAATTATTAATGTAATAATTTATGTAACGTAATTAAGTAATTTCAGTCTAAATTACTAAAATAAACACAGCTTCATTATTTATGAACCGATTTTATTCATTTTTGTTTTGTTGGATTTGTTATAATAAATACAAAAAATTTTGTGTCTTGAAAAATTTTGATTTAGGTACCGGTTTTCATGAAATTTGGCATAAAAAAATTCAAATGGCCGCCATTTTTGAAATTTGGAAAGGTAAAAAAATATTTTTTTTACAAATGTTACTTACTTTAGTGTAAACACTTTTGCCAAGTTTCGTAAAAATATCTCATTGGGTTTTTGAAATAATAAATATTTTCCCAAAAAAACAAAATGGCGGATTACGGCTAAACTAAGCCGAAATCCAAAAAATGTTATTCTTCATTTTTAACTTATTTTTGCATGTAGAATTAGGTCCTCTATAGTCCATCACACTTTTTTGTGACACCCTGTATATACAATTTTGAACGACCCCCCAAAACGTGTTCAGGGGGTCAGGAACTTCTATGGTGGTCCCGGGTTTAAGTTTCACTGTTCGGGTCATGCTAATAGTTCACTTTTCAAAGGAAATTCACTAAAAAATAATCATAAACAACATGAGTATTGTAGTGGGTCGAAAACCCTAGTAATTAATAAAACAATAACTTCATAATAATCATATAAAGTCAATAAAACATCGTAAAGTAATATTAAAATATAAAGTCAGAAGACAGTTGAGATTTATTCGGTAACTTCCAACGGTCAAATATATTCCAGTTACAACGAGAAAGACGGTGGTTCACAGTAGAAAATTACAGTAGCGCAAGTTACTGACCGTGATACTGAGCGCAGTACGATCTGCGGTTCAGACCACGGTCCTATAGAATCAAATTTCATTGGTCGAGGGTAGTCACGTGACAAGCTCCCTTATAAGCCGGAGCAGAGCGGCACCCGGACAGTCGTCAGCCACCATTCTTGCCGGGGAGGTCGCAGTTCCTCAAGTACCACCGACGAGGTGTGTGCATAGTCCGTAGCTACCAGCCGTGTCCCATGGACATATAGTTCGTCAGATACCAGCGTCGTGGTATGTACATGTGAAGTCGTAGTCAACACCCGAGTACGGTTGGACAATATAGTCTTAGCTGAGTACCATCAGCGTGTGCGGAAGTCATTTGTTAGTTTCCGAGGCCTAAGTAGCCATATATAACATCTTTACCGAGAACCCGTCCTGAGCTTATACATTCACCGACCGATGAACTTTATTAAAATAATAAGTGGCGTGAACTAGACTTTATTTTAATAGCTTGAGATTAATTGTGGGCGAGTGTGTTATATTTGAAACACAAGACATTGTGATATACTTAAAAACACTTATATAATCATCGTGAACATTGATCCGTGGCTGTCTTCCGGTAGTAGGCGTCATCATGCTGTACTCTACTACAAGAACTTCGAGACTTCACAACGACTGTAAAAAAAACAGCTAAGTTCCTTCACCATTCAGTGAACTATTTTAAAGTGTATTCGTCTTTATAGAATAAGATTTGATTTATAACCTAAGTTGTTAACCATAATAATTATTTTAGCATTTCATGTATTAATTTTTCAATAACATATTATTAAATAAATTTTGACTTTTGAAACTTAACTTTTGTTCTTATTTTACAAACATTTTTAGATTCTATTTATAATAAAAACGACCCTGAGATTAAGATTAAAAGTGAGCCGTGCATAAAATTGTCTGTACTTGCGGATATCTTAACTTAAACCGAGACCCAAGTCAGCAATAATTAATTAAAATCAAATTAACGGAAACAGCACCTTATCATAATGGCCCCCAACTCGAGGCGATAATTTATTTATAATAAATTATCAAAAGAATCTAGTATTTTATAGTAAAAGTAAAATTTTTTGTTAAAGTAATTTTTGAATAAAGTAAAAATGTCAAGTAAAATGGATAGGATGTTAAATGTAAGTATAGATAATGATGTAAGGGTTCTGTGGCGTAAGCTAGGACGTAAAAAATGGTAGTGATAGGGTAGGAGTGTAAATGATTAAAATGGGAGACGTTGTAAAAGGTATGAATATGGGGGGTGATCAATTGTTGTCTGGTATAAATAAACCAGGTAATGTAAAAGTAGGAGCGAGTAATGTAGTCAAACAGCCGCAGTTATCAGACGTGATGGCCATGTTACAAAGTTTTATGGACCAGATGATGGACCAGATGAAAAAAGGTTTTAATGAAATGAAAAGTGAAGTTAATAAACAGCTTAATGAATTAAAAGAGGTAATGTGTAAGAGGTTCGAGACTAGGTGTCAGAAACTTGATAAATATTTAGCTAGTGAGGAAAATAATATAGGACAGGGGGTGAAAAGTAATGTTGAGATCACCAATAAAAGGGACCAACATTGTAGTGAGATTACTGCTAAGCTTAGTAAACGTAAAAATGAATGTTACAAGTTTAAGTCAGGTTTTGAAGTAGAGCGAGGGAGATGGAATAAGAAGTTTAAGGCGGAAGTAGCAACACAATTAATAGTTGAAGTAGTACAGTATACGGTGAAGGTAGAGGAAGTATTTAAGTACGTAATGAAAGTAGGAGAAAGAATAATAGGGGGTAGATTTGAAATAGCAAATGTGCGAAGAGAAGTAGAAAATGAAGTTTCAAGGTTCAGGAGTAAGCTAGGTAGTATTAAATGTAAGGGCGATAAAGCGAGACCATCAGGTAATTATCGACCTAATCAGAGTGTACCATATAGCCGTAAACACACAAGAAGTATAGTATGTCGGGGCGATAAGGCGGTGCGTTCTGGTAATTATATACCTAATAAAAATAAGTGTGTACTGAATAGTAGTAGATTAGAAAGAAATAGAAGGAGGTTTCAACAGTGTAACACCATGAATGACGAGTGTAGTGATGAGGGGGACAGTAACTCTAGTATATAATTTGAAATAATAAGAATTAGGACAGATAATAAAAAGGTTAACAAGTTAAAAAACAAATCAAGATTATAGTAAAATAAAGTATAGCTAAGTATTGAACATTTCTAAGTATTATCAAATAGTTTTGAAGCAAGATTAAGTAATAGATTATTAAACTTAAATACGAAACGCTCACAGCGAAAGAAAACTTAGATTAAATTTTGTGCAGTTAAACGCGTAATGAATAAGGAAGATTCGAACAAAATATATGTTGACCTAGTCTCTCAGCTGACAAGGCTATTTTTAGAACACGCACTCACACAGACACACACTCACGCACACGCGCGGAGCGCTCAGCTGATATTGACCGGAAGTTAGAATAACAAGTTTTTATAAATGGATGAGCGAATGAAATGAAGTGATTCTCCAAATAATAACTTAAGTTAACATTTAATAAATGGGCTCTTTTTTGTTGAGTACGATGTTTGATTCGTGCCCTAAAACGAACCAAAACAAGATACAGAACCATATGCGGAACGATTTTATCGTGAAGCATATTGGTGGACAAAATAAACAATTTTATTAGTAATATATATGATCCAGTAGTAATGACATTTATATTAAAAGTAAAGTAATAAGATTAAATAGTTTGAAAATAACGTAATAAGTAAATGATTTAAAATATATATGAGTTAATTAAAAATATCATAAGGTATGACAACTGAAAAACATAAAATTGTTTCTTAAACTTAACATAAACCGGACAAGACAAAATCTAGACACTAGATAATTGTAAGATTCTCAAGTCAAACAGTTTCGTGAGACAGGATGTAAATACGTGCAGATGTTCTGTATAAGCAACAGACAAACACACAGACAATCGCGTTGTGCGATTACAACGCACAGACAGTCGCGTTGTACGATTATAAATATGCGAGCTACGGCCCAGATGTTTTTTAGATGACGGGAAATGAGTCATTGCTGCGTGAGTCAGACCTCACCGTGAGATAGTTTGTTTAAGTACGACGAATAGTTAGTTTGTAGGAAAAGTTGAAAATGATTAGATAGTAAAATGATTTGTAATAAGTAAATAAGTTGTAATAAGTTAGGTGTTCAACTGTCTGTTAGGAAATCGTAAAAATAATATAAACTGACAGTTAGAATAAAATAGGTTTAGGGATCATTGATGATTTATATATTGAAGTATTGTTGAGGAAAGCTATAATGAATAGTATTGGAGACAAATAGTCTCAAGAAAAAGATTGGAGTATTGTTAGAGGAAAGGTGGAGTTAACAATTTATGGAAGCTATAATAAATAGTATTGAAGGCAAATAGTCTCATGAATATATGGAGTATTGTTAGAGGAAAGGTGGAGTGACAATTAGTTTTGGAGGCAAGATAGTCTCAGAAAAATGTTTGAAGTTTTGTTTGAGGAAAGCTATAATAAATAGTTTGGAGGCAAATAGTCTCGGTAAAATGTTTGAGGAATTGTTAGAGGAATGGTGGGGTAACAATTAATGGTGTTAGAGGAGTCCAATTGTCGGATAGGAAATAATGAAAATAAAGTTAATAGACAGTTCAAATGGAACTTGTTGGGATTTTTGATGAGTTATATGTAGGGATAAGCTAAGCTGAATAGCAAATAAATAGCTAGAAATCTCATTGCAATGTTGAGGCGCAATAATAGGCGAAAAAATTAATATACCAAGAAGGATATTAATGTATGATGAAAACCAGATAGGTTATATTGAGAAAACATATTTATAAAAAGATGATGATATTAAACGTTGGTGAACGATGATAATGCGTTGGTGCACAGATATTAAAGTAGACAAGTAGGGGAATTTAAATATACCAATATATTGGTTGGATTGGTGAATTTAGGTATAATGTAAATGAACTTGTAGGATATATGGGAAGTGTATTATGTAATGTATTTTAAGATGTATTGAATATGATTATAACTTGTTTTCTTGTTAGATGTTTAAGATGAAAGTGTTTGATGAAATAGTTAAGATGTTTTGATTAAGGATAATTAAGGGTCATATGATACTCTTACGCAGTGTACAGTAAATGAAAAGTGTATATATATATAAATATATATATAAAATATATATATAAAAAATATAAAATTTTTTAAATTTTAAAATTTTTCAACTTGAAATAGTAGTGGGAGTCTGATGATTCTGGTCAGGTAAAAAGTAGGTCATTAAGATAAGTGCCACTGAAACCCGAGGTTAGGTAGTAATTAAGGATTATTGTTTAGTTTAAGGATGAACACTATAGATATTTTAGTAGTGAGTGCATCGTGTGGACGTTCGTCAAGAATGTGATTTGGACTTTTCCATCCAGGAAATGTTTTGGACATTTGGAAAAATGATGTATTGTAGTTATAAGAGGGTATATATATTTTATATTGATGAAGGGTATTGAATTTGATTTTGAAATATATGTTAGACTTGTAAGAAATTGTTTAGTTTAAAGTGATTATTGTAAAGGACAATGAATGGTGAAAGGATGGTTGAATTTTTCATAAAATTTTGAGAAATTTTCTTCAAAATCCAAGGGGGTATCTGTAGTGGGTCGAAACCCCTAGTAATTAATAAAACAATAACTTCATAATAATCATATAAAGTCAATAAAACATCGTAAAGTAATATTAAAATATAAAGTCAGAAGACAGTTGAGATTTATTCGGTAACTTCCAACGGTCAAATATATTCCAGTTACAACGAGAAAGACGGTGGTTCACAGTAGAAAATTACAGTAGCGCAAGTTACTGACCGTGATACTGAGCGCAGTACGATCTGCGGTTCAGACCACGGTCCTATAGAATCAAATTTCATTGGTCGAGGGTAGTCACGTGACAAGCTCCCTTATAAGCCGGAGCAGAGCGGCACCCGGACAGTCGTCAGCCACCATTCTTGCCGGGGAGGTCGCAGTTCCTCAAGTACCACCGACGAGGTGTGTGCATAGTCCGTAGCTACCAGCCGTGTCCCATGGACATATAGTTCGTCAGATACCAGCGTCGTGGTATGTACATGTGAAGTCGTAGTCAACACCCGAGTACGGTTGGACAATATAGTCTTAGCTGAGTACCATCAGCGTGTGCGGAAGTCATTTGTTAGTTTCCGAGGCCTAAGTAGCCATATATAACATCTTTACCGAGAACCCGTCCTGAGCTTATACATTCACCGACCGATGAACTTTATTAAAATAATAAGTGGCGTGAACTAGACTTTATTTTAATAGCTTGAGATTAATTGTGGGCGAGTGTGTTATATTTGAAACACAAGACATTGTGATATACTTAAAAACACTTATATAATCATCGTGAACATTGATCCGTGGCTGTCTTCCGGTAGTAGGCGTCATCATGCTGTACTCTACTACAAGAACTTCGAGACTTCACAACGACTGTAAAAAAACAGCTAAGTTCCTTCACCATTCAGTGAACTATTTTAAAGTGTATTCGTCTTTATAGAATAAGATTTGATTTATAACCTAAGTTGTTAACCATAATAATTATTTTAGCATTTCATGTATTAATTTTTCAATAACATATTATTAAATAAATTTTGACTTTTGAAACTTAACTTTTGTTCTTATTTTACAAACATTTTTAGATTCTATTTATAATAAAAACGACCCTGAGATTAAGATTAAAAGTGAGCCGTGCATAAAATTGTCTGTACTTGCGGATATCTTAACTTAAACCGAGACCCAAGTCAGCAATAATTAATTAAAATCAAATTAACGGAAACAGCACCTTATCAGTATTACTTTGACAGTTAGTTCCCTGGTTGATTATGAACAGCTGTTACAATTCTTTTGTTTTGATTTGAAACTCCATAAGCCCAATGTTAATTTTTTAACTTTTCAATTTCGTTTTCTAACATTATTTGATTTTTACAGGGGATGAGACCTGTCTAGAACATATTTTTATACCAGAACTTAGTTATTTCCAAAATTAGAAGGAAATCCTCGGAGCCGTTTTCGAGATAATTGTGCAACCAACCAATCAAGCAAACATTGCTCATGTAAGAGTAAAAAAAAGATTATATGATTCCCGTGATTTGCATGAGTAGATTCACTTATACGTGTTCGCGTACAAAGGGATTGTTTTGGTGACATTCCCACCCTTTATGCTAAGATTTCTTATAGATTTTATAGGGTTAAGATTTCTCCCAATCAATTTATTTTATGTCTAAAAACCTCTAATTCTAAAGTTTTATAAAAATATGGATTCCGAGATAAAGTTTCCAATGAAACAGACCAACAGACATTGCTCATATTAGAGTATATGATTTGCATAAAAACACATTTTTGGTGTCCCTCGCTGCATGAAACCTGCGTACTCAGCCCCCATGTTATTCTTATGGAGAATAATACAAATTGTAATATGTCGCTTATTTATGAATTTATATTAGTGAAAATTGGTGTGTAGCTTTCTTTACCTGGTCTGATAATTTGCAGATTTTTGAATAAAAACAATTTTTTTCTGATGGTTTCCGTAGAGGAAAATGTGTGTACTCAGTCGACTCAGACCCCATGTTATTTTTATGGAGATTAAGTAAAACGAGTGAATCCAGTTTCTTAAATTCGAGCAAATATCCTCCCTCCCCCTCCTCCCTTCTGGATTTTTCTGCTCAAATGCGGATCTATTAGTTTAACCTGTGATGCCAATCTAGAACAGCTGTTACCTTAAAACAGCTGTTCTTGCTGTTTTACTGTGATTTGTCATTAAATGCCCAATTAAATGGATTTATATCCTTCCATAAGGTTAACATTGGTACTTTAAAAGCCTACGGGCTAAATCCCTGAAGTTAGTTATTTAGTTAAATCCATTTAACTATGAATTTAACTTCTTTTTTGATGGTGTAAAAAGAGAGACCGCCTTTAATTTGTACTGATTGCTCTCCAATCTGTATTTCCTAAAAAAAATACAGTACGATTAAAAGTACAAATAGTATATTGGGGGAATTATTCCAGATTATTCAGGGCATTTTAATTGTATTAGTACACCCATTGCTCGAAATCGAGCAATATTTTGTTTTGAAAAGCACTATTTTATTATTGTCATCTTATGTGTCAATATCTTCTTGTCTCAGACTATTAGATGGGGGTGTGGCAACCCATGTGTTTTGAATTCCGATTGTGTATAAACATGGATGATATTTGCAAGTTTTCTTTGCTATGAATACTATCAGAGGACTACAATGTGCCAACTGAACAAGTTTTAAATTTTGAACAATTTTAACACATTGTGAGTTAAATGGCTTTGTAAGTACGGAACGTGTTGTGTGAACCTTTGCACAATGTTCATGGCGTTCTACTTTTGATTCACATTTTGTGGAGCCTCTGACAATAATGATATGATAAGATCCTGCCATGTATAAGGATTGTCTTCTACTAAGCATCTGATTGTGGTGAAACTTTCCATGGTCATTCAGGTTAATACTTGGAAGGTTTTTAGTCATTTAGTCTAGGACTTTAGTGCTTTACCCTACTGGACTTCAAAGACACCCTTTTATAAAGGAAAGATTTGTCGTGATTTTATCAAATGACTAATTTAAAAATACTCGAAACCGCTGTTTATTTATTTTTGTAGCGAGATGTAAAGTAAATCTTATCTGTTTTCTAAGTGTCAAATAAAATCAACACTAAATTACACATTATTTGAAATACCATCATATACGAATGACTAAACCAATGTTGGAATACCAATGTTGGTAATAAAATATGCAACAAATCAACTCATTAAACCTCTATTAGTTTATTTAATAAACTCTTTTTTTATCAGTGGAATTTTTTATTGAAATTGCTAAAGTTATACCTCTTCATAAAAATTCTTATACAAAAACTTTGAATCCTTTATCATTATTATCATTATTACCAACAATTTCTAAATTATATGAAAAATCTGTTCATAACCAGTTATAAACATATTTAGAAACACATCTTTTACATGACAAAGAGCAACACCGCTTTAGACCAGGAAAATCTGTTATAACTGCTGCCATTGATTTTATTGATGCAGTTATAAATTCTATTATATTGATAAAGGATAAAAATCTCTTGGAATAATTTTAGATTTAACTAAGGCCTTTGACAGTGTGTCCCATAAGATGCTATTGAATCAAATAAAAAAAAATAGGGATTGTCGACGTCACTTTGAAATGGCTTGATTCATATTTAACACATAGATCACAATTTGTTGGGATAAAACACTTGCAAAATAATTATCAAGTATGCAGTCGTTCACCTCTTGCAGTGATTCAACATAGTGTTCCGCAAGGTGCAATATTAGGACCTCTTTTATTCCTTTGCTACATAGAGCCTGCCACAAACAATATCATCAGACAGCCCTTCTTGTGAATTATTCCTTTATGCGGATGATGCCAGTTTAAATGTTAGTGACTCATCATTAAATCTATAATATTATAAAGAAGAGGTGGTTTCTGTCTGTCTGTCTGTCTGTCTGTCTGATGTTCCGGGTGAACGCAAAAACTACTTAACCGACTGGGCTGAAACTTTACACAAAGGTAGATCTTGAACCCATGCAACACATAGGTCTATTCACTTCCTTAAAATCCCCTCGGGCTACGCCCCATGAACGTCCTAAGTTTCAATGTTTACATTTCATAAGAAGGTAAATATACAGAAATTGTAATGCGGACAGCTGAGGACACTTACATTTGACAGCTTAAAGAGCAGAAGCAAGAACAACAGCTATTTCAAGCTAACTAAAATGCAATTTGCATTGACTATAGAACGGGTAAGGAAAACTCCTGTGCGAAGAACGTGTACATCAAGTATATATATATATTTATTTCAATATACCGTATAATGAATCTATATGAATAAAATTAGAGTTTTGTCTGTACATTGCTTGGAATTATGAAATTTTTGAATATTTTCACGTTTTACACCCTAGGGAAACCAAAACAAATCTTATCTCAATTTATGTCTGTCTGTCTGTCTGCCGGTAACGCTCAAGGACAGGTTTTTGCTCGCTTTTCACTGGAAAACGGGTGCACTGACATTAATGAAACTTTGTTTCTTTGTTCTATATATGCGTGAGATGGTTTTAGGGCACTATAAACTGGCATATGCCTTTTAAAAAATAATGGCGGCCGCTCAAAAACGTGATTCTGTGCGGTTTTGGTCATGTTTTGTTCGCTTTTCACAGGAAAATGGGTGCACCGATTTTTATACAACTTTTTTCTATGTTCTGTTAGAAGGTTAGAAGGCGTTAGAAGGTTTTAGGCTAATTGGATTGTTTTAAATTACCTTAGGACACTGCCCCATAGGGTTTTAAAGATCCTATGCTATTCTTATGGACAAAGCATTTATTTATATTGAACCAGATGACGGCATAGTTATTCTATAAATAGGTGTTGTAGATCTTTTTTAAAATGTTGAGTAAAGATTGGTAATAAATAACATAAGTGGATATATGATCTAAATCTATATTTGTCAGACTCATGCACTCACTGACATAGTGATCACTTTATCTAAGAAACGACAATGTATATTGAAGATAAAATTTTGGATGGTGGTTCCCCTTATGCTGCAGATTCACAATAAGAATACGTTTAAAAAAGTCCCATAGGGTTCTTCGCTAATTTACTTTTATGGCAATTTTATGAGTATTAGTATTTACTGAACTTTTGTATAAGTTACATTTCGGTAGGAACATAACTAATTCATCAGAACAAAACGCAAGCCTATTCCTGTTACGAAAATGTTTAAGGGCTTCGCCCCCCGGAATTTCAAAATATAATATTTTAACAATCTTGCACATACTCTTGAACTGATGGATCTGAAATTCGGTAGGAATGTAGCTGATAGCTCAGTGCAGACATTTACCTACTCCAGACACAAATATACTCAAGGACTCTGGCCCAATGGCCTTTAATATAAGCGTGTTAGTCATAACACACCAACTAATCAACCAGTAGAGCTGAAATTTGATGCCTTAAAGGAAATAAGAAACAACATCATGGGGAGTCACGGTGTTGTTCTCTGGAGATTTCACACAGACCCTTTGTCGTAAGTGAGACATGAGTGGACGAGTCTACGCCTCTCTAAAAATATATTTTATGTAGCTGACCACTGAGCGTCTGAACTTAACAGTAAATATGAGAATGTATTTTTGAGAAGATTAAGGGGTTGAGCAGTTTTCTTATGCGCTTTTAAAATTTGAGATTGGGACATTGAAAAACAAATTAAGTCTCAGAAACATCTATCCTTCACTCGGCACTATCGATGAATCACAGGATTTACTGATTGACAGTTTGTTACACTGAGGTTCATAAACAGTTTAATCTGGAAAGTGCCTGGCTCTGTGATTATGCCATCCTCACGTCCACCAATGAACAAGCAACGGATATCCACACAAATGAAGGTCTTTTCCAAAGGGAGGAACGAACATATACAATATTTAATACCGTTCATTTAACCATGACCACTGTTAGAACAGTTTGTATATATTGATTTACATTTATTTTAATAAAACCAAGTAGTCATATGTTTTTAAAACATATGATTCTTCCAAGTTTAAATTGTTTATTTACAATTATAATGAAAACAGGACCTGGCAAGAATAGTGATTTTAAAAGTGGTTTGTCAATGTTTTTAAAGTTTAATGTTTCGTTACATTACTATTAATTTATTGGAATGTAAAGATTAATATATCAAAGTATTTAAAATGTTAAACAGGGTTAATATTTTGTTGTAGTTGAGTTCTTTTATTTCTAAAATCGAATCCAAAGCGTTACGTGTACCGATTGGAGTCGCAAAAACCACACCGTTCACTACCCGACAGAGTTCCTCGACTTGGCAACAGTACCCGAACTATCTGCCATAGTATATTTCGTTAACTTTAATTTAATTCTACTTTAAAAGTGTAAAATGTAATATTAATATTGTAAAATGATATGGGTTGTTCATTTTTTTAGTTAATCTACCATTTATATACAACCCGTACGAAGGACGGGTACACAGCTAGTCATTTATAACTCGAGTCCTCCAAACTTTTAACTAAATTAAATGATTGTCTAAATTATCATCAGCTATTATTAAATACAAATAAAAGTAACTTTTGAAAACAACTTGTTTACAAGATTTTCTGCACATTCGACCGTGCTTTGTATTCTATATTTAGTAAATAAAAAGTAATTTATTTATTAAAGTTACACATCCACACATACACACACATACACACACACACACACACACACACACACACACACACACACACACACACACACACACACACACACACACACACACACACACACACACACACACACACACACACACACACACACACACACACACACACACACACACACACATGCGTGTAATCCATATATTATTTGATCCTTAGAAATATCCATCAGCTATGTGATCCTCCTGAAGGAACTACGATGGGTGGAAGAAAAATACCACATTTTCTTTGAAAAAATTCCTGATCACAGTGATGTAACTATTATGATATAATTATGATATACTTTTTTGGTATAAGTAAAAAGCAAAATTAGAAATCCAATTAATCCAGTAATTAATAATAAATAATAAAAGTCTTCAAAAATTAACCTCCACAAAGTTTTTTGGGTTTGATTCTAGATCAAAATCTTTCATGGAATTTACATGTTGATCACGTTATTGACAAAATAACTTCGGGATTGTACGCTATCAACAGAATGTTGAAAATTTTGCTCTATGGATACATTAAAAATGATGTATTTTGCCCTCATTGAATCATCCGTAGCGTTAGGAATAAGTTTATAAGATAGTACATCAAAGCTTAACTTAGACAGAATACTTATACTCCAAAAAAGGGCGCTATGAATTATATTCAACTTAAACTGGGACACATCTGTTCAAGATCACTTTCCACAAATGAGTATCATGACGGTTTACAGTCTTTATATATACCAAATGATGTTACATGCAAAAAACTCTCAAATGCTCACATGGTACCTAGGCTAGGGGTATAAACACAATTATCTCACCAGATTCAGGAATAAAATTGCCATTGATCCCCATAAATTAGAGTTTTTTAATAAAAAGTTAGGTTGTGCAGGAAGAAAATGTATGGACAGACTGCCGGCTGGAGTGAGGACTATTGATGAATTTAAAAAGTTTAAGAGAAGATTAAAATAATTTGTAACTAGTAAAACATTGAACAATTTTGAAGATTTATAATTGATTAGTTTTCAATTGTGTAATTAAGCAGCATTATCCTTAGTTTAGTTGCCTGACACCATCCAGTGTATTCAATGTGTACTTTACAAATAAAGTGATACAAAAAATATAAAAAAATAAAATAAACCGATGGAACTGAAATTTGGTAGGAAAATACAACAGAATCAAAATAGACGTTACCTCAATCCAAAGATCATTCGGGGCCTTGCCCTACTGGCATTTAAAGTTATGTTTTTAGCGAATTTCCCCTATAGGGAAGAAGCTATTACCATAGTCGGCATGGTAAGACCCAGGCCCGGGACCATGATAACTTTTCGTTTTGAGGTCCCCAGATGCCAAAAACACCATTCGTTCGAAACTGTTTGTATATATATATGTGTGTGTCCATGAGCACGATAACTCTAAAAAAAAATCCGATTTTGACAAAATTTGGTATAAACATTTAAAGCAGCATTTATGACTATAAGTTTGAAAACCAGACAGATCGACCTATCCAAAGGGGTATTTTGGGGAGGTTTTGTACCCCACAAAACATATATATATATATATATATATATATATATATATATATATATATATATATATATATATATACAGTTTCGAACAAATGGTTTTTTTGGGGTCTGGGGACCTCAAAACGAAAAGTTATCATGGTCCCGGGCCTAGGTCTTACCATGCCGACTATGGTAATAGCTTCTTCCCTATAGGGGAAATTCGCTAAAAACATTTTTTGGCCGATAGTTCCTGTAGCAGCAAACCTGTGAACTCAGCCCCCATGTTATTCTTATGGAGAATAAGTAACGTGTTATCTCCCTTAATTATGAACATAAATTAATAAAATTTGGTAAGTGGCTTTACCTACTTGAGTTATATTGATATTTGTATAAAACCCCATTTTTTGTGTTCCTTGCTTCAGCAAACCTGCATACTCAGCCGCCATGTTATTCTTATGGAGAATAATTCAATCAATCAATCAATCAATCAAATATCTTTATTCGTTAACTGTACAATTGTTACAGATGAATAGTGTCACATTTGTCATAGTGAGTAGTGTCTCTCTATTTATATATAAACATGTATTGGAATCTACAAATTTGATAGAACTAGGCCTAGCAACTAGACATTCAAATTTACATGCAATTCCTCAAAGGAGTATAAGGGATGATCTATCATAAACGTTTTAATTTTTTTTATGAATTCTGACAGGTTTTGTGTTTTTTTTATAGAATCTGGGAGCATTTCAAAAAATTTTAAACCTCTGTAATTTATGCTTTTCTTAAAAAACTCTAGTCTATGGGATTCGAAAGTTAAAAAATTTCTGGTATTGTATGGACGACTTCTGGCTTCCGCTTCCATCAGAGGTATATTGTGTTCCTTGACATGTTTTACTGTGTATAACACATGTTGGGAGAAAACGGTTAAAAATCCTAATTCTGTAAATTTTGTTTTGACTGAGTCTCTATTTCTTAAACCAAGTATTATCCTTATTGCTTTTTTCTGTATTTTCAAAATCTTTTTCAAATTTTTGGTGGAGGTGGCCCCATAAATACCTACCCCATATGATATATGGGAATCTATAAGTGCAAAATACAAAACTCTCAATGTTTTTAAACTACATTTTTTTGACATTCTTCTAAGTGCGAAAATCCCAGACGATATTTTATTCAAAACACTTTCAATGTGGTCATCCCAGGTCAAATTTTCGTCTATAATCAGTCCCAAAAATTTTGTATTACATTCTTGTAGTATTTCATCAAATGTCATAAATCGTTTATTTATGAATGTATATTGATGAAACTTAGTATGTGGCTTTATGTGGTATTAAGATACATATATATGCATTGGAAATTCGCTGAGTTTGCTGGGGGTATTTTATTATTCCCATATTAACTATCACACTCCCTATGTTATTTTGACCGGTGACTGGCTCTTCTGGTGATATATCTTTTCTCCTAATTTAAAATTATTACTTAATATTTATAGTATACTTAAGTGTATTTTTAACGTCAATGTTTAGTGACAACAATAATTATAGACAAGAAATTGCAGATCCTTACAAAATAGTATTATAATTTTTATGAGGTTTGATTATTAATTTTTCCTTTCCAGTTTATATTTTTCTAAGCAATATCAGTACTATTGATTTTTAATGAGCCAAGTTATTTTGAATTTCTAGTAATATATTAAATGATTAATCACTTAAATTTAAGAAATCAACTATTATTGAAATCAAATTTTCTCTTAACAAGACAAACATTTTAGTATTTTGGATCGGCAAAGAGAAGAAATAATTCACTAATCTAATTATACTCTATTATAATAGTGGAAGTTTTAGTTAAACTATGGAAAAGAAAGGATCAGATGTCGCTTTATTGAGGTAGTAGTGTCACCTATAAGCTAGACCACTTAAGTTGAACACTAGAGAATATATGGATATTAGAAGCTCGAAATAAATACCCATTTTGCGTACCATTAGAAGCGACCTCCGGTTCTGTCATATCTGTGGTAAAGCATAAATAAAGGCACACCATGTCATGGAACTGCACAGCCCTGTGGTTGGGGGCTGTAAAATATAGGTATGAAATGGGTGGGCGGCAAATCAAGGCTTTGTACAGATGATGAAAAACTATCAGGTTGCCCCCCTTTATTTATTGTACTTTACAAAAGTTGAGTGTTGGGTATTCAATTTTGTTAACTTAATTTAAATCAAAAATTTCAATTTATTAAATATATTTTAAAGTTAAATCTGTGAAGGCCAACAATGTTCTATGCTGAGTTAGGGTTGACTCTGTTTCTCATTAATTTTCCGTAAAAAATAAATCTGGATCAAATAATGATAGATGAAAACATTTGGTAACATCAACAGCCCAAGGCTCTGATAGAACACATCTGGCTTAAACCTTGGAGGGGGAGGATAAAATAGCGTTAAACTATGATTTTACACAGCAGACCAAATTAAGGTAGGATTACTCGTTTTATGTATATGGCAGATCAAATAACATATGGATTATGTTTTTACATACCGGAGCAAATCATGATAGCATTTAGCTATGTTTTATTTATAAGTATTTATATCATAATAGTTACATCACTGTGATCAGGAATTTTTTCAAAGAAAATGTGATATTTTTCTTCCACCCACCGTAATTCCTTTAGGAGGATCAACTAGCTGATGGATATTTCTAAGGATAAAATAATATATGGATTACATGCATGTGTGTGTGTGTGTCTGTGGATGTGTAACTTTAATGAATAAATTACTTTTTATTTACTAAATATAGAATACAAAGCACAGTCGAATGTGCAGAAAATCTTGTAAACAAGTTGTTTTCAAAAGTATCCACCCAAATCCCTGCTTAGGAGGCACTACAGAATCCATCGCTACACACGTGGTTTTAAGAGGGGAAATGCCCCCTATCCCCCCCCTCAGGATTATTAAGGGGCAACATATTTTGAATTTTCTCTGTTGGTCGATATAAACTTGACAAACATATCAAGTTTGAATGAAATTGATCAATAAATAAGAGAGAAATAGTAATTTTTCTATTCCGCATAAGAATAACATTGGACAACATACTGCGTTTACCGCTAAATGAAAATTTCAATTTTCTCCACAACCAGTAATTGTAGAATAGTAATTCAAAATACAATATTATTTAGTTTTTTGAGCTTTTTTCAATGGTGAATAGTAATACTGTATTTGTTATTTTTATGTTTTTTTTTTTATCCATAAAACTGAATTTTTTATATTTTAAGTCTTGTGATTTCTGAACCCGAATTTTTACAGAAATTCGGGTGGTGTCATTTTGTTGGAAAGCGAATGTTCTACAAACGCCTCAAGTTTAATAAAAATCGTCAGAGCCGTTTTTGAGAAATATTGATTTTTCATGTTTTTGGCGTTTTTTTGGGGATAATTACCCTTAAAAATAAAAATTTAAAAAATTTAAAAATCACCTGGAGATATCGTGAATTAGTACCTACATACCAAATTTCATAAAAATCGGACCATTGGTTAGGGCTCTATAGATCTGTACACATCTATACAGACAGACAGACACACAGACATCACGTAAAAATCACTTTTTTGGGTTCAGGGAGCACCAAAACGAATATTTCCACTAACAAATCAAATTCGATAATTTTTATGAAAACAATACTTTCTCCATATACTATGTATAAGGGGGAGAAAGTCAAAACCACCAAACTAATTATGATAAAGCTGTTAATCAAAATTACATTTAACATTTAAAGATTCTATGAACTTATATTAGTTTATTCGTTAATAGTTTGTCATACTGCACTGTAAGAATAGATACACAATAAACGGACAAAATAAATATGTTCATATTTTGATTGCTTTTATTTTAGTGATTTAAAAGAGTGGGTTCACTTTTAAGAACTGAACAATCCATTATTGCAGATCAAAGAACGATAAATTTGCCTCACCAAGTGTACCAACCGGCTCGCGTTTTTGACCAAAATCAATGATGCTTAATGAGCAGTGTTACCTCCAGTTATACAATAAACCTCCCTGGGTCCAGTTAACGTCAAGGTGACAACACAACAGAGCAAAAAGTCTGTGTTGACGGCACGTTTTTGGAAAATATTTAGTCAGAGAGTAGTATCTCCAGATATAACATAGAGCTTATTGGGTAGCCGTGGCAACATATGTTTAATAAATCAAACCCTCTCTTCACAAGTTATGTTAGCCTTTTTCATTACTCCTTGACCAGATGATTTGTTTGCAAATATATCCTCCAGTTCTTCTTAGGTGGGTCATCTAGGATGGCGATTGGGCGAGGCCTCCAGTTTTCTGCGATGCCGAATCGCCTGCAGAGCTCCCTTATGTGGTCGTGGTGAGACTCGTCCGCTCTCTGAAAAAGGCGGCAAGTTTTTACTTTCGAGAAATCCTCGAGAGTCGGGACTCCAGTCGAGTTCCGGTCCAGAACTTCCGGATGGTAGAATTCCGGACGAACCAGGTCTGGCGGGTGGTCCTTCTGAGCGTCCTCGATTGGATGACTTCCAGGCGTTTTCTGTTTGTCTTGCTGGCCAGAATCCACCATGCTTCTGAAGCATACATCATGCAAGAACAAACAATCAACAGGAACAAGGTGAATTTTGTCCTGGTCGGCAGCGAGCTTCGTGCTGCGAGGAGCGGCCACATCAGTCCGAGGATCGAGGCTGCTTCGGAGACCTTCTTGTTGACGTGTTGCTTGAAGCGTAGTTTGGAATCTAGCGTGACCCCCAGGTATTTCACTGTTGGCCTCCAAGTAATCGGCTCGCCTCCCAGCTGCACCTCAGGAGGGGTTGCTCGTGGCATCCTCCGTCTCTTCATGAAAGAAATCGCGTTGCTTTTGTCCACGTTGAATTTGACGTGCAATTTCTCTAGCCAATGGGACAAGATGTCCATTTTGGATTGCATCACCGTCGCTGCCTGAGCTGGCTCCGCACTCCTGCAATGCAAGATTGCATCGTCTGCATAGAGTGATAGAGTCACACCTCAAACAGTGGGCATGTAATTTATGTACACAAGATAGAGGACCGGTCCCAGGACGCTGCCTTGGGGTACCCCAGCTCCGACTGGCCGTACTGTGGACAGCTTTCCCATGATACACGTTTGAAAGAAACGGTACTTAGAGTGGGTCTTCAGCAGATGAACAGCAGCTTCCGGGAGTGTTGATTCACTTAGGTTGAAGAGGAGACCCTCGTTCCAGACCTTGTCAAACGCCTTGCTGACGTCCAGAAGCACTGAAACAGAGCACAGATTGAGGTTATGATTGTCGACCAGTTTGTTTAGTACGCGGACAAGTTGCTGCGACGTCGAATGGCCGCGGCAAATCCCAAACTGTTACGGCCTAATAAAGCCATCCAGGAAAAAAAAGGTTTATCCGGGGGTGGAAAAGGCGTTCGAAGAGTTTTGATATTACTAGAAGGAGGGATATAGGGCGATGGTTTTGTGGAAAGAGGTGATATTTTCCGGGTTTGGGTATCATAATGAGTTTGGCGGACTTCCAAGAGGCCGGAAAGTGACACAACCTAAGAAAAGCGTTGAAGATTATCAGCAAGCAGTTGGCAATGGCAGGTGGAGCAGATTGCAGAGCCTTCGATTTAATCCCATCAAGCCCTGGGGCTTTCCGCGGCCTTAGCCTCTAGACCACATCACGCACCACATGCCGACGGATGTTCTCTGGTAGCCTCGGCCGGGGTGGCCGTGGTTGCACTGGGCTGGAGGCATCTGCAAGGGAAGAGGACAAGAGTGCGTGCAGTTCAGAGACACAGTCATCAAGTTCGTGGCAACATTCGTGGGTTCCAGTAGTGGAAGTTGCCGTTCCGCAACCAGTTGGTGGAATTTTCCCCAGTCCGTCCTGAAGGCCGCTGCGTTTGGTTGGAGTATGGAGGTCACGGCTTCATCAAAGGTCAAAAGCACAGCCGTGTGGCCCGATGACAGATCATTCACATTGCTTGTGACAACCAGGAAAGGAACGTTCCTATGTAGGGAAAAGTAAAGCACGTCAGGCAGATGCAGATAATTTGACGGAAAAAATGTCGGATCTAGATGGGCAGCAACGTCAATGTCTCCGTGTTGATCCAGGAAGTTTCGAAGAGCTGTTCCTCTCGTATTCGTCCGGCGAGAGTTCCAGGATCGATGTTTGGCGTTCAAGTCACCTGCAACAACAATTGGCCCTTGGCCAGACAGTACAGAATCCAGGGTTTGTCTGTCGAGCACGTGGTCAGGAGGGTGGTAAGCAGCAACCAGGAGGAGCTCCAAGCCGCCCACTTGGGTGATGACGCCCGTGGTTTCCAGGGAGCCGGTAACCGTTGCGCTGCGCCTGTGAACCACCCGTCGGTGAACAAAGTTGGCCGTGCCTCCTCCAGGGTTGCGCCCATGTGGTCTCGCTCCGTTCTGTAGACTTCGAAGGAGGGAATCCTGAAGATGTCGCGCGGGGTCAGGTGTGTCTCACTGATGAGCATAACGTCAGTGTCCAGATCTGTAAGAAAGAAACACAATTAATTCCTGTGATTCTTCAGTCCATTGGCGTTTCACGCGACGGCTCAAAATTGTCTACGCATCATCAACAAGGGTGAGGAGGCTGTTCATCAGCTCGGCAAGGAGCTCCGGTGCGCTTTTCTCTCTCGCTGAAATCAATACAGGTATGGCCTTCTTCAACCAGACGATTAGTTGTTTGTCTGAGATGGTGTCTCTCCTACCCGGGGATGAGTTCCGGCTGGTATGAGCCGGTGATTCCGATGTTTGGAAAGTGCTTTCAAGAGGCTGAGACCGCCGCTCGGTGATTGGGTTGGCGGCTGCTATGGTGGAGGCTTATGAGAAGGCATGGGGACTCATCCCCTTGCGGTGGCCCGTTTCAGTCTCCGTGACACTGACGTCACCATCCATCTCAGATCCTGTAACAGACCGTGAAGCCTGTCGTCTGCCGCGCCTCGGCTTACGCTTCCTGCGTCGCTACTGAGTCCCAGTGGGTGTCAGTTTGGGCACGGAACTTGTTGTTGGAGGGGGGCATGGTCTTTGCCTAAGTGATCGGTGGTCAGGTGTTCCGCCACGATCTCCGTCACCGGCGCCGCTGACACGGAACCTGCAACAGAGGCGAAGGAACCTCTAGTGAGCTCCGGCGGGGAAATTGGCTTGTTCGTCGGCCTGGGCACCTGTTTTTGGGCCTGCTGCTTCCTATTCTTTGTGAAGTGGGGGGCCCGGGCTGCCGACTGCGCATTACGACGCTCTCTTGACTACTCAGCATCCTTGTGAGCTTTGCAGCCCCT
Source organism: Allygus modestus (assembly GCA_963675035.1). Lineage (NCBI taxonomy): Eukaryota > Metazoa > Arthropoda > Insecta > Hemiptera > Cicadellidae > Allygus > Allygus modestus. The sequence goes on along the minus strand of OY776111.1, from coordinate 374,867,098 downwards.
CCAGCTCGCTGGGTGGTTTCCACTACAGTTGCAGCACTTCGGTTCGGCTGCCTTGTCCTTGGTGCATGACCTTGCATCATGCTCTCGTCCACCCTTGACACACCTATGGGGCAAATTACATTTGACGGAGGAATGGCCGAACCTCTGGCATCGGTAGCACTGCGGCACACCCCGGCGGGGCTCGAAAGGGTCGATCGCAACCCTCACGCCTAACAGGTCCCACACCTTCTCCCATTGACCGGCCTTCCTAAATTTGACAAAGAAAGAGTTAGTTGGCTGCGTCCCCCTTGGCACCGCCGGGGCAGCTGGGTGATGTAGGTCGGCTCTAGACCGAGGCTTTTCAGCTCGTTGGCGATCATCCCAGTGTCGATGGAGTGGTGGTCCCCCGAAGCGTCACCTTTGGTTCTGCGTCCTCTTGAAGGGTGAACGTGTGGAAATCCACCTGTCTCAATTAAATAAATCTTTGTATTTTCCAGAAGCTGGCCACGGTGTTTGCCAGAATGTGGAGCATGTCGCCCATAAACAAAGCGTCGAAGTCGGCCCATTCGCCCCTCAGTCTGATGAGTAACACGGGCCAAGACGTGCCGGCAGCGTGAGGTGCCACGACAATGTGGGGATATTCTCCTTCGGAGCAGCAGGCTTGTTAGCGAAGATAACAAGATTAGATGAGGAGTCAGAGGATTCGCCCAGTTGTTCAACTCGTAGTTTTTTATTTAGGCGCGTGACGGTCGAAAAGCCGTCCACGCTGTCTCCCATGTTGGTGTCACTCATCCTGTAGTATGGGGCAGGACGTCAGTGCATAAGAAAGGGGGAGTTGGGTTTAGTGGGTAGTCTTCTCTTGATGCAGTCCCACACTACCCCTGCGGTAGCGAGGATGTCGCAAAAGCATTCCCTTCCAATAAAAAATTAAAAAAATCCTCCAGTTGAGTGTTGAGGCTGTTGAAGCTTCACGTTATCACGTTTTTAACATGAGACGAGACGAGAACTGTATATTATTTACATCTCGTTGCGCAAAACATCCTTGCTGCGAACATTACTCTTATGGAAATAATCATACCTGGGCCAAAAGCTCTAAGACCCTTGAATTTGAATAACCTTCGTTGACCAACGAAGACAAGGTTTGCCAATTGGCGGGTAATAACCCGATTTTCGGGTAATTTGGGTGTTGGAGGGTTTTAGATAGGGTAATGGCACCTAGGGGGGTAAAAGAGGGTATTTGCCTAATTTTGAACAACATGTAAATTTTGTATTTTCTTGTATACAACTTTTTTTTCTCTCCCATTGGCCTGATGATGACCGGTGTGACTGGCGAAATCGATGATAGCCTAGTAAAATCTTTTATATATGTTTACCGTCTGTATGTGAATCAGTATAAGTGTAAATATATCTTAAGTGTTGTAAGACGCCTTTTATTACATCCCGTTTCTTGTATACAAACTTCCTACTACACTTTTTTTAGAAAGTGAGACTAAGATGTCTGTTATTTGTTTCTTTGCATAATATATCCTCCATTTCCATAATATTACTTTGTTTTTTTTTACTCTATGGATATTGCATTGTAATCCTAATCCTATAGGCAGTGGCTACGTACACGTCCGACGTGAGCCGCTACTGTTCACGTCCGTTCCAAATTATGCACCTACGTTACTTTTCCTGTGATTTTTAAAACAAATTGAGAGCCAGAAAACCTCCTAACCTAACCTAACGTAACCTAACCTATCCTAACCTAACGTAACATAACGTAACGTAACCTAACCCAACCTAACCTAAGCGGTAGCGAAGTGAATTTGCCCTTACATTGGACGTGTACGCAGTCACTTCGAATCCTATATAGTGCTGCGCAACCAAGGCTAGTCTTTTAGCGAATTTCCCCTATAGGGAAGAAGCTATTACCGTAGTCGGCATGGTAAGACCTAGACCCGGGACCATGATAACTTTTTAGTTTTAAGGTCCCCAGACCCCAAAAACACCATTAGTTCAAAACTATATATATATATATATATATATATATATATATATATATATATATGTGTGTGTGTGTGTGTGTGCGTGTGCGTGGGTGCGATAACTCTCGTAAAAAAGGTCCGATTTTGATGAAATTTGGTACAAACGTGTAAAGCAGCATTTATGACTTTAAGTTCGAAAACCAGACAGATCGACTTATCCGAAGGGGTATTTTGGGGGGGGTTTTGTACCCCAAAAATGGGTTTTTTGAGTTTTTTACATGTAATTTTTCAAAAAGTAAAATTTTCATTTTTCCATTGGAATCAGCTTAAAAATACTGTACGGACAATTTGGTGTTTTAATCATTGCTCTACGTCAATTGGTTACTGAGATATTGAAAGTGCTAAACACAGTACGTTGTCCAATGTTATTCTTATAGACGATAAGAAAAATTGTATATATCTTGCTTATTTATCAACTTATCCTGACTCAACTTGGTATATTGCTTCATTTCATTATGGTCAATTGATATTTGCACAAAAACCCATTTTTTGGCCGATAGTTCCCGTAGCAGCAAACCTGCATACTCAGCCCCATGTTAATCTTATGGAGAATAAGTAACTTGTTATCGCCTTTAATTATGAACATAAATTAATAGAACTTGGTATGTGGCTTTACCTAGATGAGTTATATTGATATTTGTATAAAAACCAATTTTTAGTGTTCCTTATTTCAGCAAAACTGCATACTCAGCCGCTATGTTATTCCTATGGAGAATAATTAAAATGTCATAAATAGTTTATTTATGAATGTATATTGATGAAACTTGGTATGTGGCTTTATGTGGTATTAAGATAAATTAATATGAATTGGAAATTCGCTGAGTATGCAGGTTTGCTGCTACGGGGGTATTTTTACTAGCCTTGCTGCGCAACGAGATACCTCGTTGGGGCTGCGGTACTGGTCAATTTGTGGCTTGGTTACAGGTCGCATCAAGTCTATACACCTTCTTTCTAGAATGAAGTGGTAAAAGTCCGTGCTTCGTTATCGTAAAAAAGTCTAATATTAGTAATCTATTTGCCTTAACCCCCCCCCCCCACTGTAGTAATCTATTTGCCTATTAGGTATCTATTTGATTTATGTATGTTTATATCAATACCAAGGCTTATTTTTGTTATAAGAGCACACAAACACTTTTAGGGAAAGCAGTCCAAACTCCCCAAATTGTTGTGGACACCTCTGGGTTAGAACCCGTGAGCCCTTGAACTGAACCGGTCAGCAAATACTCAAATTCACATCATTATTTATATTATTTTAATTAGTGAATTCAAATAACTTGATGAATTGTTGAGAAATAAAACAAAAAGGCAAAAAAATAAATTAGTTTTGTCCTAAAAATATCTTACACTTCTGCAATTTGCCAATAGATTAGGAAGTTTTATTTTCTAGGACCTTTTAGCGAATTTCCCCTATAGGGAGGAAGCTATTACCGTAGGTCTCAAGGTAAGACTTAAGCCCGAGACCATGATAACTTTTCAGTTTGAGGTCCCCAGATGCCAAAAACACCATTCGTTACACATATGTGTATATGTGTGTAATATATTACTTATGTTTCGAATTGTGGTTTTATATTAGGTATATATATATATATATGTGTGTGTGTGTGTGTGTGTCCGTAAGCACGACAAATCTCGTAAAAAAGCTCCGATCTTAATGAAATTTGGTACAAATGTGTAAAGTACCATTTATTTGAACGAGTTCGAAAACCAGACGAATCACATCATCCGAAGGGGGGTTTTGGGTGGTTTTGTACCCCAAAAATGTTTTTTTTTTGGGTTTTGACATGTAAATTTTATTTTAATCCAATTGTAATTTTTACCATTGAAATCAGCTTAAAAAGCAAACAATTTGGTATTTTAATCATTGATCTACGTCAATTGGTTACTGAGATATTGAAAGTGCTAAACACAGTACGTTGTCTAATGTTATTTTTAAGGAGAAAAAGAAAAATTGTATATCTCGCTTATTTATGAACATAAACTGACAAAATTTGGTATATGACTTCATCTGGTTGTGGTTTGTTGTTGTTTGCACAAAAAAACAATTTTATGATTGTGTTAAATTTGTTTATATTACATGTATTTCTTACACAATTTACAAACTATTTTTTGTGTCGGTTGACAGAACGTGTAAAGTTGTGTAAAACGGATGTAAACCAGTATTTGTGCCTGTGTCCAAATGTGTTGGAGTGTGTTATTTATTGTGTCTCTGCATTTGTGTTGTTTTATAAACTTTAAATATTACTATGTCCTTATACTCTTACTGTTTCTGTTACTATAATATTAATTTTTTACTGTTTGTTTTCCAAGTTTGATTGTGGGTTTGGCTAATATATTGGATGTTGTACCAATACTGACTAAATAGTAATGGATTGATTACATGCTGCACTATGTGGTGTTTGTCTTTGGCAATACACTTCCAACACATTTCCTGTCTAATATCTGGCCGGTTGTATCCAGCACATTTATGTTTTACTTTACAACAACACAATGAGACGTCTATTCTGCTGCTTATACAACAGATGTACAGGTCTTGTAGAATGTGCGTATTAAATACATATATTACTCTACTGCACAGGGTGTTGGGTTTAATAGTACAAAACCTAATACAAGGACTAAGAATAGAATTATAGAATTTCGACAATTTGGGTACTAATGTTAATGTGTTAATTATATTGAGACTATAAACTTATTTAGTCGAATTTGGAATTATATTAATAGTGGGTATTCCATATTTGCATGTGGGTGTCCACTTACATGTTACAATATCCATATATTTACAACACACATATACCTATAGTGTAATCTGTCCTGTTTACATGTTTCCGCTACTTTTTGTATAAAAGAAATGTACTCTGTTGGCCATTTATTGGGAAATTGCATTAAACCTACTAACGAAAGATTCGGTATATGGTTTTTATTAGAAAATCTACGTAATAATAACCTTCTTACAGACATAGGTAATATAAACTATTGCGAGGGCGAACCAAAATTAAATAACATCTATAACGGATGCGTTTTGTGATAACATAATGTTAGTTAAGATAACCAATGTTACGGATTGTGATGGGGACGTTCGGAATAAATTTAAAGTTAAGAAGGAAATATGTGGCTCGTTTAATAGCTACTTACGAGGAATATTTAAAAAGTTCTCTTTAGCTCGACATGGTGTTGTGGCCAAACTACCATTCTCCCAAAGCGAGGGTGTGTTACAAATAATAAAGAAAGATATTGACCAAATTAAACAAAAGTATGATGATCCTATAGCAATTCCCTATAAAATAGAGCTTGCAAATGTTAAAATTAAGGATTTGTTGGAAGATCTTCCAAAGATACTGCAAGATCTGGAAAAGAAATGTACTATCTTATGGATTTCGATATAACACTAGATTTGGCTGGAATATTTAATAAAGAGGAAATGTGCCAATATCTTATAGAAAACTTTTGCTACCAAGGGGCGTATGGATATAATGTTATTGTAGATAATGTTAGTAAAGACTGTTTAACATGGTTTAATGTAAATAGCAGGGTAAAAATATATAATAAATTTATATGCCAGATTACAAGCCCTGGAGTAATTAAAAGTATAGGAAACCATATAATAAACTTTGTAAACTGTCCAGATGTGAGACTAAAAGAAACGTTCTCGTCTAAACTAGCTAGAGAGAATGGAATAACAAGGTTAGAGGCAACGATCTATAACTATTGTGGGGGTTTTGGTAAAGGGTTTGAACCTTTAAGAGATTGTTTAAGTCTAATAGAAGACAACAAACGGTACTTTCAAAATGCTCCATTCTATGCCTCTGCATAAGATGTGGGTGAAAGTTGCCAATTACAAAACAGTTGTTGTTTAGTGTTTAACGATGCATATTGGGGGAAGATAACTGGAGTACAACTAAAACTGCCAAAAGATAGTACACAAAGGGAAAAGTTAATAAAGTATGCTCTATCTGCATTTAGCTTTAACTGTTTACCAACTATGTAGAGGTAATAGAGGAGGATGCCATAAGTGTAAAGCATAAGTGTTACATCAAATCTGGGGGCACATGTTTTACAAAATCAAATACACCTTTCTCCACTATACCTCTTAGTGGAAAGTCCTAACCTTACTCCCTACGTTTTAAGAAGCCGGACCAATAAACTGTACCCATACACTATTAAAGAAATAGAGCCACTTTCCAAGCCTTTCTTAGAGAGTTGTTCCAAAAAGAGGAAACTGGAATTAGAAGACATTGACAGTAATAAGCGTAAATTGGAATATGTGGAAAATACTGTTGCAGAGGAATACAAAGCACAGTTGGCTAAAGAACAAGAAATAAGGGAAAGAGAGGATAAATTAAAAGATTACTTCCTGCGAGCATTATGGACATTATATGGTGTATGCGTTTGTAGTAAACAACAAGTTTGTGGGAGTGTTGGCAGAAAAGGATGGAGGGGTGTATACTATGTTAAGGGTGTCTGTAAACTGTATTTATAGAGATAAATAAGAATAGGCAAGGCGTGTTGCCATATACTGGTGATTTGGACATTATTTACCTACCTACCAACGAGCCACTTGCAACCTTTAACACTAACGGAACCGCAACATTTTATGGCAATTCCTTTCCAAAAATAGAAAACCTAAGTTTCCGTAACAATGAGTGGGATGTTGGACAAGAAGACATAGAGATGCAAGATATTAAAGGCAATGTTAAATTTAAAGAATGTAGTAGACTGGAGGATTTGGAATGTGGTGCGGAATTATTAATAAGCGCTATTAAACAAGTCCAACATAGGGGTAGAAAAAGATATATTGTACAGTTTGAAAATATTCGTAACCTTTATGTCTCCAACCATTGGCTGGAAAGGGAGCTAGAATGTGGGAAGTTTGATTTTAACTACAAAATTAAAATTAAGTTGGATAAAATAAAGACTACTCCAAACAAGCACAAAGAAAGATTAGTGTTTTGTGTTTAGTTGTTTTGGGTTTTAAAAATTCATTTTTTGCTATCGCATTGGCTTAAAACATATCCAAAATTTAGGCAGTTCTGACCATAGTTGTGGATATATATTACTTATTATATTACAATGAGAGGTAGTTGAGAGGGTCACAACAATATTGTAAATGTGGCAAATATAACAGCTGGATGTATATAATAAGCGTGTGGCAAATATAATAAGCTTGCATTTATTTTTTTTTAATCCAACCGCAAAATATAGTTTTGTAAAAACACAAATACCAATGTTAGTTTTTAGGTTGCGGCAAAACAAACAACACATCAACTGTATTATAGGTGGAAATAATATTGTAATTTTAGATATAATAGTTGGGGGCTATAACATATCCAAAAATAAATCAGACAATAAATGCTTAGGACAATATCCAAAGTGTAGGCAAATCGGACAATAAACAGCAAAGTCAGTTTTGGGATTACAGCAAAATAAACAAACAAAAAAGACAAAATACTGTATTGTAGGGGGTAATGGAGCGTGTGGTAGTGTGGTCTTGTTACCTATATAAGAGCTATAACATATCCGAAAATAAATCAAATCAGACAGTAAATAAAGAAGTTTGAAATTGTTAGTATATTTTTCAAAATATTTTTTTAATTTGACCATTATAGTTAATTTGTCAAATGTGGATGGTGTGTACATATACACTAGCCTAGAATAATGACATATATAAATTTTAAACAAATCAGACCATAAATAAAGAAGTTGCCAATTGGCAGTATTTTTCCAAATTTTTTTAAAATTTAACCGCAATATTTGTAAAATGTGGATGGTGCATATACACTAGCCTACAACAATAACATATCCAAATTTTAAACAAATCGGACAGTAAATAAAGAAGTTGTCAATTGGCAGTATTTTTCAAAAATAATTTTTAATTTGACTGTAATAGTGAATTTGGGAAATGTAAGTGTAATTTATTAAAACACTTGCCTACGACAATAACATATCCAAGTTTTAAACAAATCGGACAGTAAATAAAGAAGTTGGCAATTGGCAGTATTTTTCAAAAAATATTTTTTAATTTGACCGTAATAGTGAATTTGGGATATGTAAGTGGAATTTATTAAAACACTTGCCTAGGACAATAACATATCCAAATTTTAAATAAATCGGACAGTAAATAAAGAAGTTGGCAATTGGCAGTATTTTTCAAAAATATTTTTTAATTTGACCGTAATAGTGAATTTGGGATATGTAAGTGAAATTTATTAAAACACTTGCCTAGGACAATAACATATCCAAATTGCTGACAAATCGGACATTTAATAAAGAAGTTGGCAATTGGCACTATAGTATTTTTCAAAAATAATTTTTAATTTGACTGTAATAGTGAATTTGGGAAATGTAAGTGTAATTTATTAAAACACTTGCCTACGACAATAACATATCCAAGTTTTAAACAAATCGGACAGTTAATAAAGAAGGTGGCAATTGGCACTATAGTATTTTTCAAAAATAATTTTTAATTTGACTGTAATAGTGAATTTGGGAAATGTAAGTGTAATTTATTAAAACACTTGCCTACGACAATAACATATCCAAGTTTTAAACAAATCGGACCATAAACACTAAAGATAGTTTTTTAGAATTTGAAAATTAATTTTAAAAAATATAGGGGAGGGGTGGGGACAATATATTTAATATAGGCGAGGGTTGGGTATTAGTACAGGCCAACAAGGAAACTTGTGTAAGGCGGGATCGGGTGTCGGTCCAAAAACTGATCCCCATAAGAATAACATGGGAAAAAAGCGCCGATTGTGGGGTTAAACCCTCATTTCACATCTACTTGTGCTGATTTACATAAGAGCAATGTTCGCAGCAAAGAGGTCTTACGAGGTCGTCCAGCTGATTCATAAATCCACAACAAACCATAAAGTGTAGCCAACCTTACAGAGCATAATATTGGTACAGTTACAGTTAGTTTTAAATAGCCACTGGACAGTGGGACTTTCGGTACATAACTTTTACGTATTTACTTGAATAATGCTAATTAGGTAATTGTTATTACAATCGTAGAACAAATTGAATTAAAAGCTGTTGGTATTTAGAACTGTTTACAAGAATAAGTGTACAAGAATTAAAAAATAACTAAGTTAACTAGTCAATCTTGTCTAAGTTTAATAATTTGAAGCCTTCATTGTAAATGGAATTCATCTTAAACTTTTGGTACCTAATATTAAACAATACAATTTTTTGTTCATGGACATCGGGTAGTAATAAAAAATAATATTATTGTTATTATTAGGCCTTCCTTATTGTTTTAATAAATTGAGCTTATTCATTTTTCAAACTAGATTTAACAACTTAAGGTATTAGCTTTTGTTTAGTTTAATTTTATATCACTTTATGAGTAAATAATGATAGGCCTAAGATTAATGTTATCACTAGAATGTGAATAGTATGTAGGCTATAGAGATGTTTAGTAAAGTTCGGAAATTGACTAACATATATCCTATAAAACTTATTCATTTACCAATTATATATTTTAATATATTTAAAATATTACTACTATCTTATATTGCTACTAGTTGAATGTACCCGTTCTTCGCACGGGTTAGAAAGGTAAGTTAGCTTGAAACAGCTGTTCTTGGTTCTGCTCTTTAAACTGTCAAATGGAAGTGTCCTCAGCTGTTCGCATTACAGTTTCTGAATGTTTACTTTCTTATAAAATGTAAACATTGAAACTTAGGACGTTCACGGGGCGTAGCCCGAGGGGATTTTAAGGAAGTGAATAGGCCTGTGTTGCATGGGTTCAAGATCTACCTTTGTGTAAAGTTTCAGCCCAGTCGGTTCAGTAGTTTTTGCGTTCACCCGGAACATCAGACAGACAGACAGAAACCACCTCTTCTTTATAATATTATAGATTTGTTCTTAGCTTATCAACATACAAATGGATTGTCTGTTAATAAATTAATATAGACTACTCTTAACCATGGACACCGGGTATCGGGTTCTCGTGCTCCTGTATACCAACACAAGACCAAGACACTACTGGACTAATCCAAATGATTAGAAACGATTTGTTTTTTCTATTATCCTATAGGAAGGTAGTACAGGGGGGCATGTGCAAAGCATTCGGAGCGACATTTCATATAGCAACCGCTGTACTGAAAATATAGAATTTGATCAGTCTTACCACTTGGAGTGTTAACATTTGAGGGCTCGTCATATTCTGATACTTCAGGGTTGTTTATCTTCTCATCGTCAGAAACTTCTGCTGCTTGATGGCCTAAAAATAGGGTCGGCACTGCTGTGCGTCTCAGTTTCCTTTTAGTTGGACATTAGGTACTTTTCCTATCAAATACTCATGAAAAGAGTTTTTTGTGAAATGAACGGAACAAACTCTTAAATTGTTTACATTACATTCACGATTCACGAATTACATTGAAACAATTATCTATCCATTGTTTTCTAATTGCTTCATCTTTAGGAAAAACGTGGTATTGAATATGGTTCAATTGGTCGTTTTTTTGTCTTTGTTATGTAATTTTTGCAACTTAAAACAACACATTTCATCCCTGGCATGTCAGTGAAGATAAAATAAAAAATATGGGGCCTGGATATTTATTTAATTCCGAATTATTAGTCATGCAAAAAGGAAAATTTAAACAATCGAACACATAATTAAAAAAAGTAACAGCAGGATGTAGACTTTGAAAAACGTTCGGAATTTCATAAAGTCAAATAATTTCAACACTCAAAAGTAAATAACTGAAATATTAACATTTACTTAAAATATCAATGTAAACCTGGGAAGAAATAAAACACGTTTCTTTTCACTGTCAGGTTTTATTTTTTATATGCAGTTTAAGTTAATAATCAGAATAAATCAAAACGATATATTAGTTTCATTAAATAACAGCTGATAAAAATATGCAAGCAGTTAAACAATGTCATTTTAACAACGGTGAGAAAAATATGGTAATCGTACGATAAATATCGTGTTCACAGCAACACTGCAGATTGGATTGGTGATCACGTGACCTTCCACCTGTTTTTACGAGGTCTCTTCCGGTAAAGCAGAAAATCTTAAATAGATCGACTCAGCACACCTTGTCTGAAAGCTCTACGAACCTTGCATAAATATAAACAAATGACTCAATGGATCGAATGTAAACAAACTTTCTTAACATATGGTTCTGTCATATTTTAGCTGTCAGGTACTATGTTTATAAAACGTTGTTTTTATTTACAAATCGTCCTTCATGTTAACTTGATTTTTAGGCTTGATCCGCCTAGCACCCTTATTCAGATAGTTTTTATTTATTTTTAGTGTTCTAACCAACAATAGTATATTTTTACATTTTGTTAGTTTTTGTTTTCGTTTATTTACACTTAGTTTACACAATTGGCATACCGTTAATTGTTTCTTTCATTGTGGTTTTATATTAGGTATATTTCGTGATGGTTCGTTGTGTTGACAAATTCAATGACATTAGGACAGGACAACGTCTGTCGGGCCAGCAAGTATCATAATTATATATATATATATATATATATATATATATATATATATATATATATATATATATATATATATCATTACATAATTGTATTCTTGTATTCTTGTTATTCTTGATTTCTGTAGACGAGCTTAAGCATACAAATGAACAGAAGACCTTTAAGCTGGTATAACTTCATTGTAAAAAGTAAGAATTTAAAATAAACTTCTTTTTAAGTGTATATGATATTAATCAAAAACGCGTTTGCACGTAGCACGCTGACGTAAGGGAAACAGATTTCCGCATAAAACACTTTTCGTTCAAACCAAGAAGGGCGTTAAAACAAACATTACAAACATTTTTCGCAAAACGGATTTTTTTAATTATTTGGCTATTCTGATGCACCTGGGCTTAAGTTTCACTATGAGAGTAATTCCTCACTTTACCATAGGAAATTCGCTATTAAAGCAGTACAATTAAATAACGCAATCTCTTAAAGTTTCGAAAACATATTATAATATTCCAGTGATTTTCTCGCCATAATATCAAATATTTACTCCTCAAAATCTTTCTGCTAAAAGTCTTAAAAGTAATATTTACTTATTCGAAGTGACTGCGTACACGTCCAATGTAAGGGCAAATTCACTTCGCTACCGCTTAGGTTAGGTTGGGTTAGGTTACGTTACGTTAGGTTAGGATAGGTTAGGTTACGTTAGGTAAGGTTAGGAGGTTTTCTGGCTCTCAATTTGTTTTAAAAATCACAGGAAAAGTAACGTACGGTGCATAATTTGGAACGGACGTGAACAGTAGCGGCTTACGTCGGACGTGTACGTAGCCTCTGCCTCACTTATTTTATTTAGTTCTAGGCACTTTTAGGCGTCTGCAGGGAGAACAGAGAAAATACGGGTTTTTTGACATATCTGTGTGTAAATAAAACAGACATGTTTACATTCGATCCATTGACGTCATTTGTTTATGTGTATGGCCCCTACCGTGTGGTTTTGGCTTTTGTCGCTTTTGTAGTTTTGTTTTTGTAACGTAACCTAGTGATGGGACTATTGCTAATTTATACTATTGACTAGTAACTAGTCGACTACTTTCAAACATCGACTAGTGTAATCGTACGTCGTACAAACTAGTCGACTAGTTTCCTTATTTGATTTTGGTTTACTTTTGTAGTAAAATCAACTGACTAGTCGACTAGATTGGCTAGTAGTCGGTTAACGACTAGATTGGCTACTAGTCGGTTAAACGACCATCACCAACGTAACCGTATCCTAACACATTGAAGAATCCAAGTACCTAATTCAGAAATATTATATCCAAGTGAAAGTGAAAGTGTTAATCCAAAAACAGAGGAAAATCCTAATTCACTGATCCTACGAAAAACGTAACCTTGAACCATTAGCTATAAACCCAACACGTTATAACCTTAATTTGAAGTTGTGTTAGGCCTAGTCGTAAATTAAATCATCAAATAATAATTAGATGGAAATGAACCAATACACTTGTGAGAGGATTGAGTTTAATACAAAATGTCTCAACCAAATACGAAATGCGCTGTCTGTGGAGGCTCTTATTTCATTGCAGAGGCTGGATTTTACTTTTGCTCTGAATGTAACACCCAATCCCAGGTGAGTTTAGGTATCTATGACAGGCTTTAATATTGCATCAAAATTAAGTACGGTACAACACTCTTTATTCATGTAAGTACATTTACAGCAGGCCCCTATAGATTAGCATCGTATATGATGAGTACAGGTATTGGCAAACGTTAGAATTTAGACTTAAAACTATTAGGCCTAACCACAGAACTCTATTAATACACCTGGAACGCTCGGGCTCTGTTCAAGAAAACGGTATTTACACCCACCACATCATGTCACTCACGGCTGTGCAGTAGGTTTCAGCATTGTGCGCTCTAATGTTTACATAGGCTACCCAATCAGCACAAATCGTTGGGCTAACGTTGGAAAATGGTAGGCATGTCGCGAGGCGCGAGGTTGGCCCATTGATGAATTAACCAACAATGCCAGCCTATACCCAACGAAATGCCAACAGTTTATAATTGTTTATTTAAATGCTTATTTCAATTTTAAAAAGCATGATTCATCCAATTGAATTGTTTCGTGAATAACAAAAAAAAGATATATAAGATATATATATATATATATATATATATATATATACAGTTTCGAACGAATGGTGTTTTTGGGGTCTGGGGACCTCAAAACGAAAAGTTATCATGGTCCCGGGCCTAGGTCTTACCATGCCGACTACGGTAATAGCTTCTTCCCTATAGGGGAAATTCGCTAAAAATGAAAAACGCCTGGAGATATCGTGGACTAGTACCTACATACCAAATTTCATGAAATTCAAACCATTGGTTAGGGCTCTAGCTCTGTACACATCCATACAGACAGACACACAGACATCACATAAAAATCACTTTTTTGGGTTCAGGGAGCACCAAAATGAATACTTCCACTAAGAACTCAAATTTGAACATTTTAAATTTTAAATTTTTTTAAGGGGAGAAAATAAAAACGAGTTTGCACGCAGCACGCTGACGTGAGGGAAATGAATTTCCAAATAAAAACGTATAAAACTCAAAATCTGTGTAAAAACATACATGTATTCCAATTTTTATTGAAATCTGAAAACATTGATTTTTTGGCTGTTCTGGGATGCTCCTGGTTTCATTTACCTGCAAAGATGGGAATACAATTTTGCGCATTATAATGTTAGGAGAAGGTCCAGGCAGGCTTGAAATTAGGCGAGAGTTGTTGGGGATGATAAAAGTACTCTAACAAAGGAATAACAGGCTTTTCTAGTGCAAAACCCCCATAAGACAACTTACTGTGTTTAGTTGAAACAAATTTTCTTTAATAACTCGGTAAATATTTATGCTAGAAAGCTCGGTAAATATTTATGCTAGAAAGACGAGAGAGGGCTTAAAACTTTCGCCTCAATAATTCCTATCTTTTAACATGAATTAATTTTACATCTGGGACTTTTCTGACCGTTTTTGGGCCCAAAAACTCGAAATTTGAAAGATTAATCCCAAAAAATGGGTTTAGAGTTTTCCGATTGTTTTTCCCAACGAACTTGTGCAACTGATTACAGAAAGGAACGTCCCTCCAAATTTTGAAGTTAATCGGATAAAAAATGTGACCCCCTTAGTGCAAACACATATATATATATATATATATATATGTGTGTGTGTCTGTATATATATATATATGTATAAAATTTTGAACGACCCCCACAAAACGTATTCAGGGGGTCACGTTAGGAACTATGGTGGTCCTGGACTTAAGTTTCACCGTGCCGGTCATGCTAATAGTTCACTTTCCAAAGGAAATTCACTAGTAAAAATAAATGTAAATACTGTACTGTATATAAGCTATACTGAATATATTAACTTCAGTAGAGATCGTTATTTTATGTGTGTTTTTACCATAAAGACGCTTTGGAGTGGACATTATGAACATTACATATTTGTTCATGGACAAGAATGCGTTTATTAATCTGTTTAAAGGAAATATATGACATTACCGGTACCAGTTATCTATGATAATTAGAATCATATTCGTGGAGGAGTGAATTCAATTTTTTCCGGTAAGTTGTTTCTCTTCTAGCAAATTTCCCCTATAGGGAAGAAGCTATTACCGTAGGTGGTATGGTAAGACTTAGGCCCGGGACCATGATAACTTTTCGTTTTGAGGCCCCCAGATGGCAAAAACACCATTTTGAACAAATGGTGTGTGTGTGTATATATATATATATATAAAAAACCATGATAACTTTAGTACAAATGGTCTAATCTTGATGAAATTTGGTAGGGGTGGTTTTGTACCCCAAAAATGTTTTTTTTTAATTTTTTACATATCATTCTTTTTAAATCCAAATTCTGGTTTACACCATTAAATTCAGCTTAAAAAACAACCAGTTTGGTATTTTGATCATCACTCTACGTCAATTGGTTACCGAGATTTTGAGAGTGCTAAACACAGTACGTTGTCCAATGTTAATCTTATGGAGAATACCTAAGTAAAATTGTATATCTCGCTTATTAATGAACATATATTAATGAAACTTGGTATGTGGCTTTATATGTTGGGTTTTAATGCTATTTGCATACAAAACTGTGGTCCCCATGGCAGCAAACCTGCGTACTCAGCAGCTATAATGTTATTCTTATGGAGAATAATACACATGTGATATCTTGCTTGTTTATGAACATAAATTGATAAAACTTTGTATGTTGCTTCATCTGGAGGTGATCCATTGGTATTTGCATAGAAACCAGATTTTGCGGTCCTTGAGGCAGCAAACCTGCATTCTCAGTCCTGGTGTTTTTCTTATGGGGATTAAATAAAATGTAATATCTCGCATATTTATGAATATGCTTTTATTAAAGTTGGTAAGTGGCTTCATGACTTGAAGTAAAGTACCATTTGAAATTCGCTGAGGATGCAGGTTTGCTGCAACGGGGTATTTTTAATCTTTTAAAATAAATTTTATATGTACTTGTTCATTGAAACCCAGCTTTTTAATGGTGTTATAAAATAGTCTATAAGTTTAAAAGCGTTAGAGATATATAGCCTATGCAATTTAAAAACATGTTCACAGTAGCCCCATCTGCCATGAAAAACAGACTGACTGACTGACTGACTGTTCTAGTTTTTACTTTGAACAGCCATAAAAAAATTGTAAAAAAAGCATCAACAGTTTTTTTAACCTGCTCAAGTTGTAGGTAACACGAGTAGTGATGTAAACGGGTATTTAAAACTCGGGGTAAATACCCAAAATTCATAAATACCCGGGTATTTTGGGTATTTATGATATTTTACATAAAAATGCCTATCTTAATTTATATCTACTCTTACTAGCTTCTTATTAACAATGTATAACATTTGAAGATACTTTATTGATTACTTTTATTAATTATTTTACTGATAAATAAATAATAACATATCAATAAATAAATATTATTTGTGGTAACCAAAAATTTGTGGTAACCATGTTACACTCTTCAAAACAGTTTTTATGATCATTGTATAATCTTCATACCATCTGACGGATGGTATGGTAAGTAATCAGTTTAAAATTGGTATCACTAAAAAAGAAACATCTTAAATTTTCTTGTAAATTGTAAGTGCCATATTCATGAAGGCAGGAATGGAAATCCCTTATTGGTATTTGTTTCATATGCAATTAATTATATCTTTAACCACTGAATTAAATAGCCTATATCAATATTGAGGTGATTTTCAAACTGTGTTCCCCAAATTTACAATATATTTTAAAATCAATTCTAAAACATTACCACAGCTGTTCCCCAAAATGTTGTGGCTTAAAAATACTATTTTTAACTTTAAGATATTTATCATAAGATGTATTGGGCTATTTCAACTTTAACATTTTTATAAAATTGTTAATTATGCTGATACCATACTATTAGACCGTGGTTACGATACAAGCGGCGAGCGACGTGAGCGGCGCCACTCTGTTTTCTGATTGCATTAGTTAGCGTGCAAATCTGAAGACAGTAGCTACGATAGTTCTAAGCGGTGGGTGTCAGAGAGCGGCGCCGCTTATTGCCGCCACTGCAGCCTGGTCAGGTTAGAACACTTTTCCCCTGCCGTTCGCCGCTCACATATCAATACTGCTTTGCCTCATTTGTTTTACTTAAAAACGGCTAAAAACTTACAGAAAAAAGTTTACACAAATGACTGATGCTTTTGGCATCAAGGGACCTTAAAAACTTGTAATGTTAACATTATAGAACTGTTAATTTCAAGCTAAAGGCATTTTTCTTGAGGTTGCTGTTCTTTTATGAATATAAAAACGAAATAAACAAAAAATAAAGTTAGGCCGGTACATGACCAAACTCATTGTACTCTCAGCTCTAATGAACTATTCAAACCATTGTCTTCAGTTCTATTCCAAACCCCCTACGGCATGAAAATCGTGATTTTGCTTCAACATGCGAAACCAACTTACACCAGCAATTCTGACTTTCCCTGCTCGCCTTTTTGTCAAGAATTTTATTTTATGAAAAGATTTTGACAACACAAAAGTATTTTATAAATTGTAGTGTTTTATCAGCGATTAAAACCCTATAACATAAGGCAATTAATATTAAGTTTTACAAGACTTTTACAATTACTCAGGGCTATTTAACTATTAAACAAATCTGTTTCATGAACTAAAGTTACAAATAATCGTTTTCCCTATTGCATTTGATGTCATAGAACGAGCCTTTTCTTCTCGTGTGAATTGAAGACGGCTGTAACAAACGCAGTAGCAAATTTTTCCGCTTTTATCATAGCTATCCGCGTCGCTCAACCCCATGGCAGAACAACGGGCGACAATGCGACATTGTCGCAGAAAGAAAGCGAGGGCAGAAAGATCAGTCACATTGAATTACGGCTGCAGACAAATCAACGTGTCAATAAAGTTATTGCTGCAGAAAAATGATCTATTCTGCAAAAACAAAACTATCGAGAATTATATAAATTCATCTAAACATAATATTGTAACCCCAAAGTTGCGTAGAATAAATTTCGAGGCAGATTACGATCTGCGAAAGAAGACAATTACTCGTACAATGAATGAGCTCTGCTGGCTGGAAGTGAGCAAAATCCGATACCTACTGTATTGTTTCGCAATCTTGCGATACAATATTTCTATGGTTTATTTGGGAAGTGATATATGTCATCCACTTTGATATTTCAAATTGCATTATACTACGCATCGCTTGTATAGGTCATGTGATCGTGTGGCTCCAATCAGTGATGCTAAAATACATTGTGTTTCTGATTCTATCAACCAACCAATGGCCGTTTTTTGTTCAGTTTTTTTAGAAAGATTACGGTATGGTATATTAAAAAATTTAAAAAGCTATTATGCGAGGCATCATCCGGCACAGTCCTTTAATTACAAGTCTGCCACGAGCAAATATATCGGAAAATTATTTATTTTATTTATTTATAGGCCCTCGGCGAAAAGACCTAAAATAGATGATTGTCAAAAAGTAATTAAATATCTAACGACATCACTGAGCAAAAACTAGCCCTTCGTAAAAAATATGGCTCTCAGTACCACAACCATTTCAAGCCAGTTTCAAAAAGTAAACTAACCTAATGTCTTAAATGGTAAAATCAAGGGTTTTTAGGAAAAAACAAGAAGACCTAAATATTTGTTTGTCTTGTTTTAAGTATTCGGGCATAATCAAGTAGGCCTGCATTTATTATTAGTGCAACTTAGGGCTGTGAGTGGGTCATTTCTATAGGCTATTTTACAAAAAAACCTAGTTAAGTACTAAACAAATATTGATTAATTGGTTGTAAAGAGCCAACTGTGTTTACAAATATGTTAGTAAAACAATATATTTGTTTTAATACAACAAATTATGTCTTCAGACCTTGAATTTCAGTCTTTTAATAAATTAATTTTAAAGTAAGTGTTTAGTTTAGACTTTGGTTATTTAATACTGTACTAGCTGATCAATATTATTATTATTAACACTATATAGATATTAGTTTTAAATTTGTTCGGGCTATTATTGTAACTGTTGCAATTTTCTTTTTGTTTGCCAAAATTTGGAGAGTTTTCCAATAAGATTGGTTTATTTAAATAATTTTATTATTAAAATTCATGTCTTTAGCCCTGTAACTGCAATTAGATATATTAGGATATATAAATACCTCCGTCAGCAGTTCCAAAATTAATCCAAATGCATGTTACATATGTTTCGGCTTTACACAATTTTCAAACACTAGGACAGGAAAAATCCGCTTGAATTGCTTTGTTAAAGTTAAAAATCCACACCAAACACATAAAACACGGACAGTACAACATGAAACTCTGCGAACAATAATTATGATAGGCCTATTACGGTTTAGTGACATAGCCGCAGTCACAAGCAGGAACAGACTGCCGGACGGTTCAAGTTGAGATTATCTTGTCCTATTGTCAGCGTTATAAGTATTCCGACAATCAGCTGATGTAGGTATGTTTCTTCATTGGAGAAGGGTGTTAATATAATTCAACTTGAATTGGAGTTTGTCGTTCAAAATTATGTTCTTCAAATCCTGGTTTTTGAGGGATTTATTAATTTTAAACTCCTCTAATAAAAGTCTTAAAATCAGTAGGCGCATGATAAATCGCGTTAGGCTTGCAGAAAGTTTTGCGATTTTATATATTCTGTTGCAGAAGGAATGAAAACAATCTGTCTGGGGGTCGCTCAATAGCCGCTCGAAGTACCGTTCATCGCTAGCCGCTCATTTCGAATCCGAGGCCTTACTCGTCTTCCATTTTTTTGCCTCATTTGATACACTTTCTTTTTGAAACCGGATGATTCGGGTTCGGATAATCCGAGATATACTGCAGGAACCTTTCCAATGCAAGTTTATTTAAGTTAAGAATAAGAATATCTTTATTGTTATAAGTTACATTCTTTTAAATCTAGCAAGGCCAGCACAGAACATATAACATTGTCAAATTTCTAATTCTAAACTGATCTAACAATAAGAAAATTATTACATTTTCCAAATGATTATAATGAACTCTAGCAAATAAAATTCATTCACCCCCCCCAAAAATTCATCCACTGAGTAGTATATGTTTTGTAGAAGCAATTTTTTTAATTCAGTTCTAAAACTATTTTCATTTACTATACTCTTTAAGTTGCCTGGTAATTTGTTAACCCATTAAGGTAGTAATTTTATTCTATTCGCAATAGCCTATAACGGAATTTGATTGGTGCTGCACTCTAGTAGCAAAATATGAGTTGGCTACGTCGTGGAAACACCTTGGCCAGGTGTAGATACGATGCTCGTGGGTTCGATTCCCGCACACGACCAAACTGACAGTCGTGCAACTCACAATGAGTTAACCGGTCTGTGGCAATGTTGGTGGGAGGGCCCAAGTATAGCAAACGGTGGCAGGCTTGCTTGGAAGTTGACGGGATCGGTTAATTCTTTGAGAGTTGCAGATGGTCCAATACTGATTTTGCTACTTTTTACTTATGTCTACTGTGTGTGTGCCAATGTGACTCTAAAAACTTAATGAAAACAGTATTTTAATGAAAATAAACCATTAATCCATTTAAAAACACAAATTTCTGTTCCAATTCATAGGTTTAAAAAATTACAAGTAAGGAACGAGACCAGCTCATATGACTACGCCAGTGGGTTAAACAAAGTTTAAGTTGAAATGTATGTTCATTTTTCATGTAGGCTTAACTTCTTGAGGAATGGAGGAATGTAGTCAGATTTATCACACAATCATCAATAAAAGTGAGACACAGAATTAAAAAGTCTGCTAAAAATATACCAAAGAACCAAATTGTATGTAATACTTTATCAATTTGGATGTCAATTTGTCTTGACCGATAAAAAGTACTTTTATATGCCTAATGTTAAATTTAGGGTTTTATAGTTTATGTACAAATAAGAAAGCAAAATTTGTTTTTACAATAATTAATTTAGCGAATTTCCCCTATGGGGAAGAAGCTATTACCGTAGTCGGCATGGTAAGACCTAGGCCCGAGACCATGATAACTTTATATGTCTTTAATGACTATATGTCTTTATATGACTTGTTAAGTGTAATGTGACTCTAAAAACTGATTGAAAACAGTATTTTAATGAAAATAAACCATTAATCCATTTAAAAACACAAATTTCTATTCCAATTCATAGGTTTAAAAAAAATGACAAGTAAGGAACGAGACCAGCTCGTATATCTACGCCAATGGGTTAAACAACTTCCTCCCCATGTATTGAGGAGTTTTTTTAAATAGTTTCAAACGGTGTACAATCTACGTAAAACTGCCATTTTTCAATAGATTATGTAGCTTGTTAAGGGTCTTCACCACCAGAAGTGGAGGCACAAAGTTAACATTGGTCCTATGGAACAAAACTCCCTAGATAACGTACATGGCAACTTGTGGTAATAAAGACTCTTGAGTAGGTTACATCATAAAAATAATTTCCTATCCAATAATTATCTGTTTTCAGGATATTAGAGAAGAAGTATATGATGATTACTTTGGCACCCAAAGAGTTACAACAAGGATATTGCAGAAAAAGACAAAATTAAAGTCTACAGGTATGCCAATTTTTATTTATTTAACTTCCATTTGGGCTAAAAAAGTCCTGCATTTTCAAGTATTTTTAGTGTGACAAGATGGTCGGTCGCGGATCTAGAACGACCATCTAAAGGCACGGCTACACATAGCGGGATGGGACAAGGAACGGGACATTTTCTGATGCATGCTTCCTGTGTAATCAAATGAAAGCGGCTACATATACAGGGATTGGATAGGGACGGGAAGTAGTATATAAGTGGGGCTTCTAGCCCATGAGACAGAAGTATGAGGCGAGAGGTATGAGACGAAGGAAGTATGAGGCGAGAGGTATGAGACGGAAGGATGAGGCGAGAGGTACGAGACGGAAGTATGAGGCGAGAGGTATGAGACAGAAGTATGAGGTGAGAGGTAAGAGGCAAGAGGTATGAGACGAGTGACATCACGTGATCTTTGACCTTTGACGTATCAGGGAGGTATGAGAGAATTATCGTTAAAAATCTCTGCAAAAATCAGCAAATTTCCTTAAACATCCACCGTTTACCCACATTTCGGCTCGAAATCCAGTATATGTAGGTTTTCCACCTCAGAATCATCAAAAAATTACTGTTTAAAAATCCACTGTTTAGTCGCATTTCAGGTTGAAATTAATTTATTGTAGACATTTTGTGTATTAAATTTGTGGAGCGCCGTTAGGTTTACGAGAAAAAAGTATATTCCCGAATTAATGGTCCAGTTTTGAAAGCAAATATTAAATTAATATTGGTCGACCTACAAGTGATGTCAGTGCGGGTGAGGTCTGTTATCTCGCGGTTGGAGGTCATGTCGCGATTTGTAACTCGGAGCGTTATCTACATACTATAATAATTCACGTACAAACACAATATTTTCAATTAAATAAATGTATATTTTTTCCTATATGAAGCCAGTCCCAAATTAGTTCTCCGGAACCCATTTTAACCTCCACCGCCTTTTCCGTCGAGGTCTCATTACTCTCAACATCTTTATCTTGCAATGTTACAGGTAACCCCATGCCTAATTTCTGTTTTGTCCACATCGCTGTCTCTGTAGCCAAAGCTAAAGGTCTCTCGTAAAGACTGACATAGGGCGCAATAACACGTTCAAATGCCTCATCCTATAGTATTTTATCTGCTTTCCACCTATCCTCTACTCTCTTGTGTTTACTATACCATATATCGTGTTCTTTTGCTGCTTCATCAAGAGGATTTACACCTTTATCACCTCTAGCTAAGCGTTCTTGGAGTTTCGTTCCAGGTCCTAGAAAATTCATACCCGGCGCATGAAGTTCAAAGGGTAATTTGTTGATAATATTGTTTACAATTCCAGATCTTTCTACTATTTTCTCAGGTAAAGATGCCAAACATCGCACCAAATACATCGGACCATCTGGAAGGTCAATCTGTTGATTGAGAACGTTGCAGATTAAATTAATAATATCATTTACATATTCAGTTGTGTTATGATCTGTATTTTTTATTATATCAATCGCGTATTTCGCAGAAGGTTTCGGCAGAGCAAACACACATCGTATAATATACTTGTGTTCGTTTGGTTTTTAGCGAATTTCCCCTGTAGGGAAGAAGCTATTACCGTAGGTGGCATGGCCCGACCATGACCATGCCCGACTTAAGCCCGAGACCATGATAACTTTTTGTTTTGAGGTCCTTAGATGCCAAAAACAATATTTGTTCAAATTTATATATATATATATATATATATATATATATATATGTGTGTGTGTGTGTGTGTGTGTGTGTGTGTGTGTGTGTGTGTGTGTGTGTGTGTGTGTGTGTGTCTGTTACCGCGATAACTTTTGAAAGAAGCACCCGATTTTGATGAAATTTGGCACAAATGTGGAGAGTAACATTTATGACTTCAAGTTTGAAAACCAGATCGATCGGTTTATGGGAAGGGGGTTTTATGGGGGTTTAAAATTTTCCAAAAATTGTTTTTTGAACTTTTTACCCTAAAATTTAAAAAACACTAGATTTTGATTATAACCATTTTATAGAGCTTAAAAATAATTTAGTATTTTGAATCACTAAGCTAGGTTTAGTGGTTGTGGAGAAAAGTCAAAAAATGTGTCTATAAAATTTCCCATGTTAATATTATGGGAATACGGTTTTTAGATTTTCCTCAGAAAATTTCATTAAAAACTCCACATTTCTTTCTACCAATCAGTTTAGCTCTACAAAACAATCATTTTGGCGTTTTAATTGTTGTTTTACGTCCAACCGCTGCAGTGATATTCAAAGTGCTAAACACAGTACGTTGTCCAATGTTATCCTTATGGAGAATAAATCAAATGTTATATTTTGATTATTTATGTATGTATAAAGATGAAACTTGGTATGTGGCTTGATCTAGTTGCGGTATATTGATATTAGCACAACAATTTTTTTTTTATTTTTCCCGGTAGCAGCAAACCTGCATACTCGGCCCCCATGTTATTCATATGGAGAATAAGTAAAGTTTTATATCTCCCTTAGTTGTGAACCTAAATTAATAAAAGTTGGTATGTAGCTTCACCTGGTTGAGTTATATTGATAATTGCAAAAAAACACATTTCTTATCTTCCTTGTTGCAACAAACCTGCGTACTCAATTATAATGTTATTCTTATAGATAATAAATAAAATGCTATATATCACTTATTAATTAATGTATTTTTTATGAAACTTGGTAAGTGGCTCTAGATAGTAGTGATACCCATATATATGCATTGGAAATTCGCTGAGTATGCAGGTTTGCTGCGATGGGGGTATTCTTTTAATTCTATTAGTCGTTCGTAAATAAATTGAGCTATACCCAACTTTTCATTATGGAAGCTGTTATTGCCAGCTCTCTCTTCTGCCTGCAGGAAATAGGGTCCTCGTTTCTTATATACTTATATTCAACAGGGTTGTTAGTTTCTTCCAGCAAACCGGATCCCATAGCTCTCAAAAATTCAAGTGCTCTGCTATTTTTTAAGCCGCTTCCCATTGTTTTTTTGCATAAATTCTCCAGTCGAAGCTCCTCCCACATTGGTTTAATCACTTTTTCCCACTTAAACCCTTGACTGGATTTGGGACGTCCGGGCGATGGATCGTTGGTTTGAAATATTGCACCAGAGTTGATTAAAATTGTTTTATAAGCATCTCTATCACTTTTCGTATATTGTTCACTCCCGATATCTCCAGACTGTGTTAAAAGTCTCCACGGGCCTGGAGTACCGTTATATCTTTGGTTCGTCTTGTCGATAATTATATCATCATTTGTAATAGTGACACCGGAATTTACTACTTTTAGTTTTCGCTCGCCGATATCATAGTTAAGACCAAATGTGTCATCGTTAGCTTTAGATAAATATTGTCTCGCCAATGAGCCCACCTCGGTACCACTTCTTTCTATGATAGATTGAATCAATTTATCAAAACAAATATTGTCATTGTTGTCGGGCAACGGTGTGCTAGCGGCTTGTACTACCGTTTCCTCATCAAAAATGCCTTTTTGTTGTGGTAAATTCTGTTCCGGAATCATTGTATATTTTTTGAAAACGTCTTGTTCTGGTAAATTTGCGTCATTTACCGGTATTATTGTTCTTTTTTCAAACACTTTTCAACTGGGTGTACTCATCGCACGCGGTCTAAATAATATGGGTCTATTCTGTTTACTTCGCTGTTCTTTTATCTCCTTGTCTTTCTTTTTCAATTTATTTGTCAGTTTTTCCAACGCATTGACAACTGGTTTGTGTTGCCTTTCGATCACTTGTTTCTCATTGAATTCTTGAGCACGATATTCTTCCGCTTCAGCTCTTAGCTTGTCTTGTAATTTATCTAATAGTTTTGTATCTTCCACTGTTAAATGTTTGTTATCGCGTGAAGGTAATAGTATCATTTAGTTTTTGGTTTTCACAGGTAACGTGGGGCGTTTACTGAACAACTCTGCCCTTTCCTTCGCTTGTTGTCTTTGAATTCTCTCACTGTCCTCACGCCACCGCTCTTGCAATTTTTCAATCCATTTTGCTGCTTCGGGTGTCATTTCGTCCGGCCTAATTTCATTGGCCATTTTCTGTTTTTTAACTAATGTATTTTCTATATCACTATCACTAAAACTTCTTTTCACCATGTCACATTATAACAACTTTTTAAGGCAACTGGGTGCGTTTAGTCCTAAGGTCAGAAATACGTATCCGTACTAACAACATGGTATGGTCCAGGAGCAGGTTTGAGGAGCCTTTTTCGAGCCTTTTAGATAACATATTTTCTGCACCTTTTTCGCAATCAACTGGAGACTACTTCATTAGTAAAGAAATTTCTCGATAAGAATAATATGACAGCGTTTTAGCCATGAGACGGAGCACCTAAGGTTGGGATTATGAAAAGAACTATTTCAAATTGTATGGATCAATGAGAATTGGCTAAAATCAAATTAAAAGATTGAAAGAAAGAACAACATAGCAACTTTGCCAGGGGGCGAAACCCTAACGTTGATGGAGGGAGGGGTGTATCCAACACGGGGTATCGTTAAAGAGCCAAAGAACCATTACATGTCAAAATTGGAGGTCGAGAAGTGATAGAAGAAGCCAGTGGGGCAGAGCCTTGAGGACAGGAAAAAATTATCATTAGACCTTTATTGATAAATTATACAACAACAACTTGTTATGGTCCGGGAGCAGGTTTGAGAATCAAACCCAGAGCTATTTAGAAACATAATTTCTCCATAAGAATAACATGGTAAATATTGATGCCAGTGGGGCGCAGCCCTAAGGTCTATGGGAAAATAAAAAAAAATCTTTTCTAACATTTTTTGTTCCTCTACCCTGTGGTATGGTCTGGGAGTAGTTTAAGGAGCCGTTTTCGAAATCACCAGGGACACGCACACAACTACTTCATTAGTATAGATTCTGAAAATATAGTATTACATATATCAATTGTATCCCTTTTTCTATGCATAAAACATCAACTTTTGAAAAAGCTTCAGTTACAAGGAAATTATGCCATAGATTTTTGTTTTGCATGTAAGAATATTTATAAATACATTATCTATTCCACTCTCTTTTGTTTTGCAAACTCTAGTTGGAAAATCTACTAGTGGTTTAACCTTATGTGAAATCAATATATTCATCAATTGCAAGTATTTTTGGATTTTTAAGTACATCAACATTCACATCACCAACAATAACGATGTTATTAAATTTACTGTTTAGTATTTCTATTAAAGTATCAAATTTATCTAAAAAATGTTATCATAACAGGCTTTTGGTGTTCTGTAAACTCCAGCCAACACAAATGAAAATTTACCTGATGTTACTTTTACTGTACAGCACTCAAATTCTTTTTCAGTTGTTAACTCCATGACATCTGGTAAAAGTAACTGCTTCACGTTAAATTTTGAACTCGCTAAAATCATTACTCCTCCCCCAGTCGACGATTTTCGGGCGTAAAAGGACTTTACTTGCATGTTTGCCAAGTTCAGACGATCTATTTCTTCTTCTTTCATTTTGTGCTCTGAGAGCACCAATATATCAGTCTGAATTTCAGCCAGTAATAAGGATAAAATGTCTATTCTTGATGGTAAGTGTTGAATGTTTTGGTGCATTACACAAATTTTCCCGGCATTATTTTCTGTATTAATTTTTTTCTTTATTTTATTTTGATTGAATGTTGATGTGCAAATAGTTTTTTTGGAATATTCATTCCTTTGATATTTTAAATTTTGATAGTTTTCCAAGTTTGCTTTTAAAATAAAATCATTATTATCAAAACAGGACGTGTCCAAGTAGTTTTGGTTACCAAAAACATCCATATGGAAATTATTAAACCTAGATACAGAACAGTTTTCATTGTCATACAAATTTAGTTTAAATCATTCAGTACAACTGAACTTACACTACTGCTATTATTTATCACCAGATCACTGACACCATTGCTCTGCTTTGACACTTCACCACTCTGCTCATCTTCTGACACCATTCTAAAGCTGTCTTCAGTCTTGTTTGCTGGTGTCGGTGAGGCCTCACGTACAGTAGAAGTTGTACTGGTAGAACGTATTGAGGCCAACTTTTCAGATTCTTGTATGACAAGCAGATCTCTTAGCTCTTTCAATAATTCACTGTGTGAAAGGCCTCTCCACAGCTTCCTGTAAGAATTTTCATTGAATACAACAACAGTTATTTTAGCTCCCGTGGCTTTTTGAAAATTAATAATATTCTTGGCAAACAATTTAGGAGGAATGTTGTCTCGCATGCAGCCCATTGGTGAGCACCCAAGATGCTTCAGGTTTTGTCTCTGGAAATCTTCAGTAAGCTGTTCAATGGCAGTGTTATATTCATGCTCCTCAGGTTTAAGATTAAATTTAAGCTTTGTCACCAAACTGTAGATGGACGCTCCTTCTTTTACTTGTTGGTATGTTAGGTGATCCTTTACATAGTTAGTATTTTCAGGTTTACCAAATTGTTTTTTAAATATAACTGCAACTCCGGCGCTCATGTGACGTTCTGAATCAAAATCAGCACATATACTATGTGAGAATGCTGTTTTTTTTGTTTTTGTGAAAGGTTTTTATCATCTGATTCATATTTGCATCTACGACCTTTATGCAATTTGTTTGCTCATGCTCAATATCAATAACATAATTATATGTTGCTGATCTCTCACCAATTTTACTTAAGGTGTCTAAAATCATGAAGGAAAGTTTCCTCTTTCCTTTATAGTTCATGTGAAGACCGTGTTTGGTAAAGTGAATTCTTTTTAGGTTTTGGAGGTCAATAACATGCACATTATGTATTCTAGTTGCTATCTCTTTAATGTAATTATTCAGTATTGCTAAATCATCTTGTTGTGGGTCCTTGCTGCGTAAGTCATATCGAGGAGGAATAGTCGTGACACAAACAACATTCTTTTTACTCAGGTTACGAAATTCTTCTTCCAATTTACCATATAAATAATCATAATTTTTCTTTAAACTGTCATTTGTCCCCGCGAGAATGATACATGTTTTGTTTTCTGTGTTTCTTGTGTGGTTGTACACTTGCTGAGCTTTGTATTCAATAAAATACAATAAAAAATAAAACATACCAAAGTTATTCAGTATACATTATGATATATATAACACACACACACACACACACACTTTATAACTATGTTCACAATTCAAGGCTAATAAGATTGTTAATATTGAAATAATTATAACCGTGTACTCTTTAAATCTTTTTATTACAAAACTGACTGGTTTTGGTACTAAGGCCATGGTCGGAGCCCAATTCATTACCTCAAATAATATAAAAAGTCTTTTAATAACAAGATAAGATTTAAAGGGTACACAGTTATAATTATTTTAATATTATACACTGTAGCAATCTGCTTCATAATTGATTAACACGACCCAAAGGATTATACTTCTCGTTTTGTTTGTGTGTTCTGGTTGATTGCTCAATAATATTTTAATAACAGTTTCATTTCCCCAAAGCCACTTAGTCCTGATTAGTTTCTAAAATGATTTGTCTTTTTTAATTGAATCAATGTTGATCCAAGTTTTTAATTCCATTTTCCATTCAATATAATTTTCTAGGAGTTAAATATTATCTTTAAATGAATATTAACTGTTATTTTCTTTAACAGAATCTAATTTGTTATAATTTTTCTTGCTAAGGAAATTTTACTGTGAAAAATTCTTAGTTAATTTTCTGTAGATATGATGTTATTTGATCTTGATTACAAATGGCTTTGTAAAACAGGTCAGGATGAAAAACTAACCTCTTGGGAAGTACTAAACCATGTACTGAAGGGTATTACGGAAGAAATTATAGAACTAGGAGCCAAACCCTCCTTGAAGATCGTTGTACTGCAGTTGTGGGCTTCCTACCTACAGAAACTTGAGATTGCTTTTACTTCTGTACAGATTGAGCGCAAACCAAAGCTTGGATACACCTTTAAACACAGGTAATTATATTAGATTCCAACTCATGTTGTGACAAAGATTTGCCATTAATTGTTACATTTCAGTTTCAATGTCCCTTCAACAACAATCGGGCAATAGCATGTATCCTGAGTATGTGAAGGTGTGTTCTGCCTAAGTGAGAATTCAGTAAATATGTCATGGTACCGATAATGTCTGTCGACACAAAAATTGCTATTGGGGGTTTTTTTATAGGAAGATAAGTCAGTTGATTTGGTCGGATTGACTGTCGTGTGTTGTAGTAACTAGACACATTCAAATCCAGGGTAATTGCGTAAACATCACTAAATGTGTTGTAAAATCAAATCAAATATTCTTTACGGTCATCATTGCGTTTATATCTACTAGTGGGGACACCTTATGGGAGCCAGAGTGAGTAAAAGCAGTGCTGCGATCTAGCGTCATATTAAGATAACTACGTGATCTGCGGCGTCGTTAGGCCGAGTTAACTCGTCCGCTGTACCCGACCCGTGTAAACAAAATATCACTTTGATGACCATCACAAAAAAGGTTTGTTTAAACATTTTAAAATATCTACGAAAACATTCCTAGCAAAAATATGATGAATGATATTGTGACGATCCCTGGCGGCGTATGATGGAACTACGTTGACAAATCTCTAACATTAATTTGCATTGTGTGTCCCCTCTATTAGATATAAACACAATGCTGTCATTCAAATTAATAAAAATCATCAACGTCATATTTCAGCATATACACAACCGCAGTCAGCAATCAGCAGGTCAACATCTGATGCAATTCATTCACAGGCACATTTTTAATGCATATGTTAGATTTGTAATGAAACTTAAATTGTTATTTTCGATTGTCTCTTGTTAATTAATTTTAATTGTTTCATTACAATTATACATTTTTTTAAAATTAGATTGGATGTGTTGGAAAATAAATAATAAAGTTCTGTCTTGAGTTCATGCTTTATTAACTTCATGCTTGTTAACTCTTTTAAACTAAATTCATTCTCGACATGCATGTGCCCTAAAAGAGAACATATTTGATAATATATCTTTAACCCATTGGCGTAGACATACGAGCTGGTCTCGTTCCTTACTTGTAATTTTATTAACATGTGAATTGGAGTATAAAATTGGTGTTTTTAAATGGATTAATGGCATATTTTAATTAAAATATTGTTTTCTTTCAGTTTAGAGAGTCGCATTGGCACACACACAGTAGACATAAGTAAAAATTAGCAAAATCAGTGTTGACCATGTGCAAGTCTCAAAGAATTAACCGATCCCGTCAACTTCCAAGCAAGCCTGCCACCGTTTATTTTACTTGGGGCCCTCCCACCAACGTTGCCACAGACCGGTTAACTCATTGAGAGTTGCACAACTGGTCAGTTTTGGTCGTGTGCGGGAATCGAACCCACGAACATCGTATCGCCACCTGGCCAAGGTGTTTCCACGACGTAGCCAACTCAGCTAACACGACCAAAGGCCTGGCGGCGATATTAAGGGTTTTCAGTCAGTCCGCGCCCCTAGCGGATAGAACCGTAGACGCCCGCGGTCATTAGTTACATATTTTGCTACTAGAGTGCAGCACCAATCAATTCCCGTTATAGGCTACTACAAATAGAATAAAATTACTACCTCAATGGGTTAACAAACCAACTCAATTTAAACAATCTAATAATTTAGCAGTGATAAGTAAATGAACTAATATAATAATAAAAATTTAATTTACTATAACTTACATACCTTTTTCCTGGGCAGACACTCCGAAATAAAATACTCAAAACTTTACATTAGTTTGACAACACTCTGACAAGACAATTTATTCTTTGCAAATGAGGCAGATTACAGGGAAGCAACAGTTTTTATACCGGTCTGAAACAACTAGAAGGTTCCATGAAAAGTCTAACCTGATTAGTGGATTTGGACCAATCAACTTGACTCATTAGTACATCTTTACAAAAAAGTGAACCTATATGTTTTGGACATGGAAGTCTGCTCTTTCATGCTTGAATATAATTCTGAAATGTTCCTGTTAAAGTTTTAATTTTTTTATAAATTTGTTTTTTTCCTTAAATTATAAAATAAATATTCATGCATTTTTAGTATTTAGAATTTGCATTGCATTGGTACAGAGTAAATGTTGGCCTACATGAAATTTACCTATATAAAGGAACCATGCAATTGGCCAATTTGGCATTGGGGCAACTATGATGAATGAAAACCTTGTTAGCCAATAAAAACATTCGGTTTCATTAAATTCAAACGCTATTGGCCAATGGTAAGTTCATTCAATGTCTACTCAGTCTAGCACTGTCTAAAATGTAACACAAAACAACAAATTTTAAGTAGTCACTTTACTGGACTAACTATAATTAAAAAGTTATCACGTAAAATAAATTTATAACATGATATAATTACTCTTACTCTTATTGATGTATGAATTAGTTTATATTTGTTTTGACAATCATTGTATTATTTTTTTTTTAATTTTTTATTATCTTAATATTTGTTCTACTTTTAATTCACTTTCATTTTAAAATAATTAAGAAAACCTTCTCTTGTCGAACTAGTTACAAGATATTTTTCCCCCACCAGGACTGATAGAACTGTGTGTAAAAATTATCAATTGGGAGGTACCAAAGCCTCAATCGACAGGTGCTTCAGCTAGATAACAGCTGATTGGCTTTGATCGTTGCAGAGAAGTCACGTTTGATTGGCTCCGCTAAACGTGACCCGGCAAGAGACTACTGTTGCCCCATTGCCGAATTGACCCGTTGGCTTGTCCCCCTACATAATGTATATTTTTCATGATATCGAAAAAAACAAAATGGGTTATTAATTTTAACACTCACCAGATAACTTAGCATAACTAATTATATGAAATGTAGAAGGCCAATGTTAAATTCCATAAAAACATTTTGTAACTGATAAAATTAGCTCTAACATTGTAATTAAAAACTTTACTAATAAAAAAATATAAACAAAATAACTAACCCAATAAGGTAGTAATTTTATTCTATTTGCAATAGCCTATAACGGGATTTGATTGGTGCTGCACTCTAGTAGCAAAATATGTAACTAATAACTGCTGGCGGTTCTATCCGCTAAGGGTGCAGACTGACTGAAAAATCTTAATATCGCTGCTAGGCCCTTGGTCATGTTAGCTGAGTTGGCTACGTCGTGGAAACACTTTGGCCAGGTGTGGTTACGATGTTCGTGGGTTCGATTCTCGCACATGACCAAAACTGACCAACCTAGCAACCTGACTCCAACTCACAATGAGTTAACCGGTCTGTGGCAACGTTGGTGGGAGGGCCCAAGTAAAACAAGCGGTGGCAGGCTTCCTTGGAAATTGACGGGATCGGTTAATTCTTTGTGAGTTGCACATGGTCAACACTGATTTTGCTACTTTTTACTTATGTCTACTGTGTGTGTGCCAATGTGACTCTAAAACCTTAATAAAAACAGTATTTTAATGAAAATAAACCATTAATCCATTTAAAAACACAAATTTCTGTTCCAATTCATAGGTTTAAAAAATTACAAGTAAGGAACGAGACCAGCTCGTATGACTACACCAATGGGTTAAACAAAGTTTTAGTTGAAGTGTATGTTCATTTTTCATGTAGGCTTAACTTCTTGAGGAATGGAGGAATGTAGTCAGATTTATCACACAATCATCAATAAAAGTGAGACACAGAATTAAAAAGTCTGCTAAAAATATATTAACCAAAGAACCAAATTATATGTAATACTTTATCAATTTGGATGTCAATTTGTCTTGACCGATAAAAAGTACATTTATATGCCTAATGTTAAATTTAGGGGTTTATTAAGTTTGTCTACAAGTAAGAAAGCAAAATTTGTTTTTACAATAATTAATTTAGCGAATTTCCCCTATGGGGAAGAAGCTATTACCGTAGTAGGCCCGGGACCATGATAACTTTTCGTTTTGAGGTCCCCAGACCCCAAAAACACCATTCGTTCGAAACTGTGTATATTTATATATATGTATGTGTCCGTGGGTGCGATAACTCTCGTAAAAAAGGTCCAATTTTTATGAAATTTGGTACAAACGTGTAAAGCAACATTTATGACTTTAAGTTCGAAAACCAGACAAATCGACCCATCCAAAGTGGTATTTTGGGGGGGGTTTTGTACCCCAAATTTTTTTTTTTTTTTTTTAAGTTTTTACATTTAACATTTTAAAAAGTCAAATTTTAGTTTTCACCATTGGATTCAGCTTTAAAAAACACACAATTTGGTGTTTTGATCATTTATCTACGTCAATTGGTTTCAGAGATATTGAAAGTGCTAAACACAGTTCGTTGTCCAATGCTATTCTTACTGAGAATTAGAAAAAATTTATATCTCGCTTATTTATGAACGTATACTAACGAAACTTGGTATACGGTTTCATCTGGTTGTGGTCTATTGTTATTTGCAGGAAAAAAACAATTTTTACCGATAATTCCCATAGCAGCAAACCTGCGTACTGAGCCCCCATGTTATTCTTATGGAGGATAAGTAAAATGTAAAGTCTCCCTTAATTATGAAAATAAATTGATAAAACTTGGTATGTGGCTTCACCTTGTTGAGTTATATTAATATTTGCATAAAAAACCATTTATTGTGTTCATCCCCAATGTTATTCTTATAGAGAATAATCAAAATGGTATAAATCGCAAATTTATCAATGTATATTGATGTAACTTTGTATGTCTGCTTCACGTAGTTCAGTAATATTGATAATTACATGAAAACCCATATTTTTTATTCCTTGTTGCAGCAAACCTGCGTACTCATCCCCAATGTTATTCTTACAGAGAATAATTAAAATTGTATATGCAGCTTTATGTGGTATTAAGATATATATTATGCATTGGAAATTCGCTGAGTGTGCAGGTTTGCTGCGACGGGGGTATTTAAATATACTTTAATGTTAAATTTCTAATTTAAATAAATTGAATAAAAATAAATTTCAGGGCGTCTAGCAGTTGAAAAATTTAGCGGGGTCGGGAATTTGAATAAAAACTAATAAAATGTCGGGAAAGGAGGAAATCAACATTGCAATAATTTTGAGTAGTCGGGAACATTGATAAAATTGATAAACAGTAATTGTATTATTCGTATCTCTTGAACGGATTGTCACACAACTTTGATTGACATTTTGATTTAATTTTTGTTATTTAGACGAAAAAAATGAGCCATTATTTGTATTTGTACAATAATTAGTTTTGGTTTTAGCATTTTGAAGTACAGTAGGACACCCCGCTTAGTATATGCTTAGAGTATGGACCGACTCCTCGCTTAGACCGACCATATCCTTATCAGCGTTTTGTTTACGTATCCAGTCGTCGCTCCGTTCATGTCGACACTTGTCGATGACTCATCACTGGCGATGGAAGTCAGTAGGCCGTGGACTGTTGATGCAGTATGTTCTCTTATGCAGTAAATAAGAAAATAAATCATGCAAAACTTGATCCGCATGTGTGAAAGTGCACGTTTATATGTGTTTTTGTAGTTTGTGTTATTGTTTAGTTATTTAGAGTGAGTCGAACTACATTATGTCAACTACAAAACGTAAACTGTCTTTAGCTCTCTTTAGCGGAGAAGCTGAAAGTACTTGAATGATTAGACAAAGGTGAGTCTGTTCAAGAAATTGCAAGTGAGATAGGAGTTGGCATAACAAAAATTAAGGACTGGAGAAAGAACAGGAAACAACTTGAAAGTCATACAATGACAGTTGATAATGAGAAAGGACTAAAAATTCAAAAAACTTTGAGTATGTTTAGTTTAAACTAATTTTATTACGTTTTATATGAATAAATTTGTTCCTCTGATAATCCGACCTTTTTTGCGTTCCAACCATCCTCTCGGTCCTGTTGTGACGGATTAGGAAGGTTCTACTGTAGTACACCTCTTAACTCTTGACTAAATTACCGCGACCCTTAACCCGATGCCAAACAATAGACTAGCCACTTAAGAAAGAGAAAAAAATATTATACAGAATGTCTTGCAGAAATTGGCGTTGACTTGTAATGTATCATTCTAATCTTTGTTTTACCTGCTGCTATAAAGGTGAATCCCTACAGCGTTATACTAACTCATTTTTTAAGCTGTTGTGCTGTTGAAGTAATATCTACTAATTTAATTTTGTAATGTACAACATACAAACCGGAATCGCTAACATAAATGCCATATAATATCCAATTCTCAAATGTCATTAAATATACATTAGAAAATAAGGTTACATACCTTGTTGTCATCAATCCACTAGTTTTACTAGATTACTAATTTCGGGACTAGTACTGTGATATTATCAAATCTTCATCTTCATATAAAAATACTCCCGTAGCAGCAAACCTGCGTACTCAGCAAATTTTCAATGCAGATATATGTATCTTAATACCACATAAAGCCACATATCAAGTTTCATCAACATACATTCATAAATAAACGATTTATGACATTTTAATTATTCTCAATAAGAATAACATGGCGGCTGAGTATGCAGGTGTGCTGAAGCAAGGAAAAAATTAGGTTTTTATACAAATATCAATATAATTCAAGTAGATAAAGCCACATACCAAATTTTATTAATTTATGTTCATAATTAAGGGAGGTAACACGTTAGTTATTCTCCATAAGATTAACATGGGGGCTCAGTACGCAGGTTTGCTGCTACGGGAACTATCAGCCAAAAAATGTTTTTGAGTGCAAATATCAATAGACCACAACAATATGATGCAATATACCAAGTTTCATCAGACTAAGTTGATAAATAAGCGAGATATACAATTTTTCTTATTCTCCATAAGAATAACATTGGACAACGTACTGTGTTTAGCACTTTTAATATCTCTGTAACCATTTTACGTAGAGCAATGATCAAAACATCAAATTGTGCGTCTTTTTAAGTTTATTCCAATGGAAAAAATTAAAATTTGACTTTTTCAAAAGTGATGTGTAAAAAACTCAAAAAAACCATTTTTGGGGTATAAAACCCCCCAAAATAGCCCTTCGAATGGGTCGATCTGTCTGGTTTTGAACTTCAAGTCATAAATGTTGTTTTACATATTTGTACCAAATTTCATCAAAATCGGATCATTTTTACGAGAGTTATCCCACGGACACATATATATATACAGTTTTGAACGAATGGTGTTTTTGGCATCTGGGGACCTCAAAACGGAAAGTTATCATGGTCCCGGGCCTAGGTCTTACCATGCCGACTACGGTAAAAGCTTCTTCCCTATAGGAGAAATTCGCTAAAACTAGAATACTGGCATTGTCTTGAATTTTAAAACGTTTTCAACAATAAACACAAACTTTACGACAAGGTATATAACATTATTTTTTAAGTCATATATCAATCCTGGAGGCAAATTGAAATAAGATGAATAAAATACTATATATATGGTTCACACTTTCTGAAAATTCAGGGAGAGTCAGGGAATTTGAAAAAAGGTCAGGGTAAGTCAGGGAAAAAGCTTAATACTTTATTCAAATCTGAGAACAATTTTTATTTGTTCATAAAAGCAAAGCACTACTGTAAATTAAATAAGCAGAAGAGTGTAAATGGATATGGAGACCGACAACAAATTGTTTTTTTTAGCGAATTTCCCTTTAGGGAAGAAGCTATTACCGTAGGTCTCATGGTAAGACTTAAGTCCGAGACCATGATAATTTTTTGTTTTGAGGTCCCCAGATGACAAAAACACTATTCGTTCAAATTTATATATATGTATATATATATCTATATATATATATATATATCTATCTATATATATATATATATATATATATATATATATATATATATATATATATCTATATATGTGTCCGTGAATGCGATAACTTGAGTAAAAAACATCCGATTTCGATGAAATTTGGCTCAAATGTGTAAAATGACATTCATGACTTTAAGTTCGAAAACCAGGAAAATCGGACCATGGGAAGGGGGGTTTATGGGGGTTTTAAATTTTCCAAAAATCAGTTTTTTGCATTTTTCACCCTACAATTTTTTTAAAACTTAATTTTGGTTTTGACCATGTTATAGAGCTTAAAAAAACAAATAATATAGTATCTTGAATTATTAACCTAGGTTAAGTGGTTGCGGAGAAAATCCAAAAAAACCTACTCATAAAATCTCCCATGTTAATCTTATGGGAAAAAGGTTTTTGGCATTTCCTCAGTTTATTTTAATTTAAACTTCACATTTGCTTTTAGAAATCTGTTCAGTTCCACAAAACAATCATTTTGGTGTTTAAATTGTGATTCTACGCCCAACCGTTGCTGAGATATTCAAAGTGCTAAACACAGTACGTTGTCCAATGTTATCCTTATGGAGAATAAATCAAATTTGATATCTCGATTATTTATGAATGTATGTTGATGAAACTTGGTATGTGGCTTCAAATAGTACTGGTATATTGATATTTGCACAAAAAATTGATTTTTTGTTGGTTATTCCTGTAGCAGCATACCTGCGTACTCAGCCCCCATGTTATTCTTATGGAGAATAACTAAAATGTTATATAGCGCTTATTTATGATTGAATATTGATGAAACTTGGTATGTGGCTTCGCCTAGTTAAATTATATTTATATTAGCATAAAAAAACAATTGTTTGTGTTCCTTGTTTCAGCAAACCTACGTACTCATTACCAATGTTATTCTTATGGAGAATAATTAAAATCGCTTATATGTGAATATATTTTTATGAAACTTGGTACGCGGCTTTATGTGGGATTCAGACAAATATTATGCATTGGAAATTCGCTGAGTACGCAGGTTTGCTGCGACGGGGGTATTTTTTTTTTTAATTATCAGCTATTGGAAAAAAGTGCACATTCTGAGGAATCAGAGAAATCATTAACCAAATAAAAGTTTGCACTATATACTGTATATACAATTGTCAAATGTCCTGTTGAATTGTTTAGCGATGCTGCCATAGTTTACGGACTTAGCGAGAAGGAATTAAAGAAGAAGAGTTGGCGGACAAGGTCCCGAGGCAGCTCCGCGCCGAGCAGCGTCTCTGGTGCGAGTGACTCGGACCCCAACACCTCGGACCCCAACACCTTGGCGTCAGGCCTCACCGAGAGCCGCCGGTCCATTTTGAGGAAGCTCAGCATACACAAGGTGTGGTAGTAGTAGGGTTTGATTAACCATTAGGCTGACTAGGCTGCAGCCTAAGGCGCCAGTCAGCCAAGGGGCGCAATTTTTTAAAAATAATCCTGGAATTCGATGATCAATTTGGTAAAGGGGATTTTAGATCCGCGCGCCCTTTCCAGTCGCCATACCTGCTTTATTCTTAGTTTGACAGGTTAGTTTAGTTGTTCCTTAGCTCGTGATTAGGGATTGACGGGCCCGAAATTTCAGGAAGTTTTTAGGAAAAAATCCTGTTTTCTTGTGGGATTTATTTTACTTCGAGATTATTTCGGGACAGGATATTATATCCTCAAAACG
Organism: Allygus modestus; assembly: GCA_963675035.1. Taxonomy (NCBI): domain Eukaryota; kingdom Metazoa; phylum Arthropoda; class Insecta; order Hemiptera; family Cicadellidae; genus Allygus; species Allygus modestus. Next base: position 374,828,155 of record OY776111.1, on the reverse strand, counting down.
CTCATCTGCAGTGCAATCGTCTTACCGCTTATATATCGTAGTTCGATCGTCATTTTCGGTCTGTATCACGTGGTGCGATCGTCAATTACGGCCGTTATTTCAAGATGGCTGACAGTGGAATCAACTAGTGTATTAGCTCTATAAAAAAGTTTAATTTAGCCGTGTTATAAAGAGATTTATTTTAGTAACGCTATTTCTTGTAGAAGTGGATAGTTTCACAAACCTGGAATATAAATAAGTGACACAAAAGGGTGAGTGGAAACACTTTTGAAAGAATGGACACCGTTTGGTGTTTCCATTCTTCTTTCGCACGTTAAATCACGAACCGGGTGTGGTTACATCGCTTACCTCGATGACTGGCTCCTGTACCATAAGGAATACCCAGTTCTCTGTCGTGCTATCTCCCTCATCAGACACCTGGGCGTCACTATCAATAACGCTAAGTCCTCTTTCAAACCCACTCATTCCCTCTCTTATCTTGGTTTCACAGTTTCTACTGCTGAATGCACGCTCACCCTTGAACCTACAGCTTTCTCACGTCTCCAGCGGCTTCTTACCTTTGTTCGCCCCGGCTCTCCCAAGGACCGAGAGCGCATTCACGGATATGCTTCCTGGATTTTGTTTAATATCCGCTGGCCTCTCTTTCTTGCCAACGATATTTTGCGTGGTGACCTTCTTGGCTACTTGCCGCCATGGACTACATGGATATTTCACAACCCCATCGTTTCAATGACGCCCCCATCGTCCTAAAAGTCTTCACCGACGCTACCCCACCCGTTGTTTGTTATTTTTATATATGTTAAATGCTTTCCCATACTGTGTCTATTTATTGATATTGTTTATAAGCTTGTCGAAAATCTACCTTATACTTGCAACTTGCCTGTCATATTGAAGTGAATAAATTGCTTGATTTGCATTATGCGTTAATTTGGAATATAGATATAGCATGAATAAATTTGGCTTGATCACAATTATAGATTTGCATAGTTAGTATGGCATGCTATATTTAGCTTGAATTCTGATATTGTAGACTAATATTGTATTTTGCATGTGATATTGTATGTTATTGAAGAATGGTATGTGCATGTCTCTTGTATTTCTTGTGACGTTGTCTATTTCAATTGATTAATGACAATAAAGCATTATTATTATTATTATTATTATTATTACCCCCCACTCGGTTGCGGCCTACGCGCCCGCCCTTCGTGACGGTTTTGCGCAGGCCTTCGCCGAACCGGCGGAGATCAGTCATGCTGAAATGGTGGCAGCGATCTTGGGCCTTCGCTGGGCGTTACTACGTTTCTCAGACGTCCACATCATCCTTTGCTCGGACAACTCCTCGGTGGTCGGCGCTCTTCGTTCTGGCAAAGGTCGCGTCTTTCGACGCCATGACGTGCGCGTCCTCTTTCTTTCTGTCTTACCCTTACTAAAAGATAACTCCTGGGAGGTGCAGTTTGTGCCTTCCGTCGCCAACACAGCCGACGGACCTTCCAGGTACATCCTTCAAACTCCACTCTTCAACTGCGACTCAATTACACCTCCAGCGTTCCAGAGATTACGGCACGTGGGCAGAGTTCTGGGCGCCCTCGACTCACCACCGGACATCTCCACCCCTTCCCCTCGTCCAGGCAGCGCTCGAAGTTTTTCATTTATAACATTTTACCATCTGTGCCCATAAGGTGTGAGACATTCCGCTCACTCGCCCTGCGTGGCGGTTTATGTCAACTTTTCTTTAAATATATAGTACAGCACCGGGCAGCCCTTCTGGCGACCCGGCGCGCGTCCTAGTTGGCTCGCTACTCTCTCCCGGTGCTGACGCGCTGGACCCCTCATCCGCTTGCCTCGGGTTCGAGGTAGGCGAGTGCGGGGTGCGGGAGCGTCAGTCGCTGTCGGGGAGTTGCGGGACGCAACAACAGGATGTACTGTGGGTGTCGGGGTACCCACAGTACTTGTTGTTGTTGCGTCCCGCACCCGCAACTCCCTGACAGCGACTGACGCTCCCGCACCCCGCACTCACCTACCTCGAACCTGAGGCAAGCGGATGTGGGGTACAGCGCGTCAGCGCCGGGAGAGACTAGTGAGCCAACTAGGACGCGCGCCGGGTCGCCAGAAGGGCTGCCCGGTGCTGTACTATAAATTTAAAGAAAAGTTGACATAAACCGCCACGCAGGGCGAGTGAGCGGAATGTCTCACACCTTATGGGCACAGATGGTAAAATGTTATAAATGAAAAACTTCGAGCGCTGCCTGGACGAGGGGAAGGGGTGGAGATGTCCGGTGGTGAGTCGAGGGCGCCCAGAACTCTGCCCACGTGCCGTAATCTCTGGAACGCTGGAGGTGTGATTGAGTCGCAGTTGAAGAGTGGAGAGTTTGAAGGATGTCCCTGGAAGGTCCGTCAGGTGCGTTGGCGACGGAAGGCACAAACTGCACCTCCCAGGAGTTATCTTTTAGTAAGGGTAAGACAGAAAGAAAGAGGACGCGCACGTCATGGCGTCGAAAGACGCGACCTTTGCCAGAACGAAGAGCGCCGACCACCGAGGAGTTGTCCGAGCAAAGGATGATGTGGACGTCTGAGAAACGTAGTGTCGCCCAGGGAAGGCCCAAGATCGCTGCCACCATTTCAGCATGACTGATCTCCGCCGGTTCGGCGAAGGCCTGCGCGAAACCGTCACGAAGGGCGGGCGCGTAGGCCGCAACCGAGTGGGGGGTAGCGTCGGTGAAGACTTTTAGGACGATGGGGGCGTCATTGAAACGATGGGGTTGTGAAATATCCATGTAGTCCATGGCGGCAAGTAGCCAAGAAGGGTCACCACGCAAAATATCGTTGGCAAGAAAGAGAGGCCAGCGGATATTAAACAAAATCCAGGAAGCATATCCGTGAATGCGCTCTCGGTCCTTGGGAGAGCCGGGGCGAACAAAGGTAAGAAGCCGCTGGAGACGTGAGAAAGCTGTAGGTTCAAGGGTGAGCGTGCATTCAGCAGTAGAAACTGTGAAACCAAGATAAGAGAGGGAATGAGTGGGTTTGAAAGAGGACTTAGCGTTATTGATAGTGACGCCCAGGTGTCTGATGAGGGAGATAGCACGACAGAGAACTGGGTATTCCTTATGGTACAGGAGCCAGTCATCGAGGTAAGCGATGTAACCACACCCGGTTCGTGATTTAACGTGCGAAAGAAGAATGGAGCAGGCTCGTTGAAACACTCCAGGGGCAACTGCGTGTCCCATGGGGAGACGTGTGAGGGCCAGTTTTTCATTACGATAGAAGATACCGTTAAACGGTTGATGGACAGGATTTTTTTTTAATTGGTGAAAACCAGAAGTCAAATCGAGTTTTATAAGGAAGGAACCCAGGGGGATTGATCGTAAGGCCGATCCAGCGGTAAGGAGAGAAAACCGTGGCGTTTGGATGTAGTCTGTCCAAGAACTGTAATCGATTATCGGGCGTATGCTGCCTCCAGGTTTGGGAGTAGTGTGGGTTTGCCGGTTTTGCGCCGGAAGTGACGTCACATCCGGTCAGTGACCGGATGCGCTGAGTGAAAAAATACGTCATCTGAGGCTGAGCCAGTGACGTAGGCGGTTTTGTGACGTAATGAGGTAAAGTTCAAAGTTCAAGGACACGGTGAAGTTTTTTTAAAAAATCTACCTCGCACTCGTAAAATCGATTGTGATTCGATAGTTAATCGATAAGAAATATCGAATGAAAACCATCGAATGAAACAATCGAATGATACGAGTGCGAGGTAGTACTATTACAAATATTACTTTATTTTATTACTTTATTTTATTTACAATAATTCATGTTTACAATAGTTCCCCGTTGTTCGTTGTCATCGATGTTGTTGATCCGGACGAGATGCGGCCATCACTTCGCTTTCTGATGAAAGACGGTAGATACTTCGATTCCTGCGCAGAGTCCATGTTGTTTTTTGATGCGTAAAGTTCCAAAGATAAATCGTAGCCGGACGCAATGAGAAGTCTTAACTCTTCATTAAAAACCTCGAGGTCTTGGAAAGTCGCCAGATGAATAGAGTCATAATGAATTCACCTAATTTTGATGGACATTTCAACAGAGAGCTCGATGTACACTGGTCAAGAGCCGGAGGTGTACTGACTATTCGCTAGCTAGCGTTTTGGTATCAAACAAAATGGTGGGGGTAAAAGTGTGGTGGGGCGGAGCAGATGGCGGACGGCAGATGGCAGGCGGCAGGTGGCAGCTGGTGCGAGGCAGATGGTTGCTACTACATTCGCCGCCACAGTAATGCAATCCTTCGGCGTAATTCTTGTATTTTATCTTGTCGGTTCATTTGATACGTTTTACATCTACATATGCAATAGCTGAAACACTTGCACTTACGACAAGCTTTCCCGTCAACTTGATCGCCTGGTATTATAAAACATTGTAACTCGCAACAATATGTCTTCAAATTGTTATCGAAAAATAAATTGTTCATAGGTGGCACCGACATGTTAGCTGCAGCGTGTGTTAGACAAGACTGAGACTAACTTCACTGCTCCCTCTCTTTTATACCTCTTCATAAGTTAACCCTGAATGAAAGTTCAAGGTCATCCATTTGAATTTTAAAAAAAGCAACACAGCAGTATATAAAATAATATACTGCTGTGTTGCTGTTTTTATTTTTTTTTATATTTTCTTTATTAAACAAACATCTTACAATACAATAAGCTTAAGTCTAACATTGATGACTAGAAATACAAACAGAAAAATACAAACAAAGACATTATGTACAAGGATGCGTGATGTGCAGAGTGAGTTCCGTCGAGTTGTTGCCGCTTACACCGTGTGATACCAAATACAACGTCCCCGGTTGAATATCTCGCAAATCTTCATTTTGTAGCAGTTGAACAAATCGTTTTGGAAGAAATACTTGAAACTTCGGCTCATCTCCTGGAGTGAAAGGTCCTTCGCTCAATGAAACTAGAATTGCTTCTCCATGTGTGGTTTCCACTTTCTTGATGTTATGAATAATGTAGTGTTTTTGTTCTTTTAGTTCTGAACACTTTTTAGTTAGCAGAAGGTCGGATTTTGAATGAGTGTTGAATTGATCAACCAGTGTTTGTAGAAACTGTTGTGATGCCATCTTCGTCAGTGGTGGTTGTGGTGTCTTCTGTGATGTTGCCTCTTCGGAGTCTCGAATAATACTCGTGCTGGAGCGGTGCTGTCTCCTCGTATTTATAGGCCCCGCTACCCCCACCACATTTCTGTTTTCCGCTACCCCCACCACATTCCTGCGTTTGTTTCAAGTAAGCAGCCAAACGATACGCGTTGTACAATGCACAGTTTGTTTGGCCGTGTTTAAGATCTTTTGCAGCGACACAAATATTATCGAGATTAATGTTAAAGTCCTTACTGATAGTTATATCGAAAACATCACCGTGCGTGTACTTTTGTATCCAGTTCTTTTTTTCTAATCCTCTTGTGTATATATGTGAATATTGTTTGCAAAAGTTAAACATAATACTGTGCAGATTACTGTAGCTTATAAATCCTTCATACCAATGTATGTGATGAAAGTAGTTTGTTATCCATTTGTTTGTACTTTTTGCTTGGGTGTTAAGTTTGTTAAAAGAAAAAGGAGCATCAAACGTGAATGGGTAGGCTACAAATGTAAGCAAGTCTAAAATTACTAATTCCTTGATAATAAACCTATCATCATTATTTCGAAATGCTTGAAATTCTATTACACAAGGCTTTACACTCACTTCTTCATCCCCTCCGCTCATCATGGCACCTAGCGATCAACTAAACTGTTTTCCACACCACGGTAGGTTAAATACCAGGCCGTACAGTTGCAGGCGCGTTGGTGTATATTTAACGTGGGCACCGTCCCCAATAGGCCTACCCCACGTGTGTTCTTCTTTACTAAGTCAAACTTTAGTCTTTTTTAACTTCTTCTTCTTCTTGTGTTTCGTTTTCTTCTTCTTGTTTCTCCGTTTCTTCTTCCTGTGTTGTTTCTTCTGTAGCTTCTGTAGCGATTTCTACAAGTGGTTCAAAATCCTTTAACTTTCTCCACATGCAAACTTCATGAGGTATTCTATTAAAAATAGATGTATCCACAGGTCCGTACACGATGGTGCTATCAGGTTGTTTTTCCAAAGTATCGACCAAATATTCTTTAATAATAGCGCTTGCAAATACCAATTGTCTCATGTACCTTGTAATAGGTTCTGTTGCGTAGTTTAAAACGTAGAATTCTTCACGTGACAGTAGAATCTTATTTTCATGTTGAGTCAAGTCTCTAATTCGCACTTGTAGTTGTCCACGATGTTTAACAATATCGATTTCATTGTCACAATCCAAAAGTCGAATATGTGTTTTCCTTCCACACAAACTGTTAGTTAAATAACATTCTATTAAATGTACATGTTTCAAAAATGACTCCCAAGCATTTTGCGAAAATAAAACCTTTTTTGTTACATGGTGTAGTATTACTGTAGGGGAATAATCCAATGACTTCATCAATCCAACTGATACACTTTTACTGATGCATGCTGAGATGGGGTAAAAGATTCGCAAAAAAACTTCAGTTAAAATGTGAGGAGGAATATTTTCTTCAACTTTCTTCTTCCTCTTTGGTACTACCTTTGATGGGTCTGCATTACTTTCCTCCTCTCTATCTCTTTTACCAAACTTTAAAAATGCAGTTATTTCCTTGATGATTTCTTCTTCACTAGTATTATCACGTTCCAATAACGGTGCTACCTCTGCATCACCTTGTACAACAGATGGAGAACTCATTTTGTAGAAGATGTTACCCATGCGACGATAGACGATCAACTGAAGACCTGCATTGTTGCTCCGCTATTTATAGGTTAGCGACAGTGGCGGTGCCGGTGGTGGTACAACGTTTTACAATACTGTCTTTACAATACCGGTCAACGGTGTGTATGTAACAATTTTATCGTGCAAAATTAAACAATATGCAGACGTATTTGCAGGTACGTTTTCTTGAAATTCCATTTCTATTTTTATATCAACACTAGACGATTTTACAGATTCATTTTGTTTGGAACAATCAATTACAACAATCGGAGCTTTCGATTCAAACTGTACGGGAGATAGTAAAGGTGTATTTGTTTTGCCGTAATATGAATTTTGGAACCTAGCGTACATATCGTATAAAACACTGTACCTTTTTTTATCAAAAGAAATATTAAAGTTGTCGTAGGGAAAGAATTGTGAATTCAGGAACACTTTACAGTTTGTTAATTTACAATGGTCAAATTCACCAGCATTTTCAGTTATTATACTTTTCTTCTTCGTTTGTAATCCAAATATTACATATCTCGCTTTTTCCAAATGAGTAGAAGTTTTTACAGTCCATGTATGCCGTTGTGTTGTAGGTAAAACGGGGTATTCATGAAACTCCCAGCTTCTGAATGGCATTACAATGTCTCGATCGGATTTTAACTTTCTTAATAATGTAATCCTGTGTTCATCATTTAGTCGCACATGTGGTACTCTCCAAACAATCTTTTCTAATGTTAATTTCCAGTCTAAATTGGCATCAGTTGTTCCAGTAGCTGCTTTAATAATATCATTATCGTTTGATGATCTTAATAAAACTAGTTCTTGTTTTACATTTATTATTATTCTTCTGTAGTCTTCAGCAAATCCTAGGAGTAATCTTAAAGGTACGTAGAAATCAAAGTTTCCCGAAGAGTCAGGAGCGATTGTACTTTTGTCAGGTGCAACCCATCCTGCAACAGCTAACAGATTCTTCTCATTTGGTGTTAAAGATGCTAATCCTTTCAATGTACTGGAAATTCCAACCTTTTTTGTTGAATCGACTGTAACTCCTGAAATTTCATATCTAATCTCGTCAAATAAAAATGCCATAGGATTATTTATGAACGGAACAGTGGTTCCAGCAGTACCATCAGTTTTTGTTACTTTTCCTTCAATATATAAATAACTTTCGCATGGAAGAGTATAAATGTCTTGTTGTTGTATAGGAATCCTAATTTCATCGTTATTGTTTAATTTGGACGAAGCGTAAGGGTTGTGCGTGTGATATTCCTTTTCCCATAAGGTCTCGTCGAATGTTGGACCCTGCGCTATATCCAGTATATCCATTGTTAATGACCTTTAATCCAATTTCTTCTAGAAAACGAATGTTGTCACTTGTTAATCCTTCTACAGCTGATAAGCTACTGACCTCTTTGCTGGTTGGCTCTCTCTTTTTAAATGATAACCCCATTGTCTAAGCGGATGATTTTATATGTATTCTTACAGTAATAGCTTCTCCTCTAAAGTCAATAAGGTTTCCGTCTTGATCCACTATGTTCAGCACGATGTCTGAAATGAAACTGGTGTTTAACGGTAGGTACACAAGGTTTTGAGGCTTTTCTACTATCTTGAAACCCGGTGCAACTGATGGGTAGAATGTGTGTAATATATGACGATTTTCTCCATCTCTGTAGGATCCTTGTATAATGTTACATGTAATGTCTATGCTATTAACTTTGATGATCGTCACAGTTTTATTCCCAGAATGAGTTTTATTAGGTTCTAATACTTTTGTTTCCTTAGAAAACCCCAATAAACTACCAATTGAATGTTCTTGACTAAAATCAATATAATACTTAGAAGTAATTTCGGCTTTCATTGTATTGTTATTGCCTTTTATCGTTATATTTTCTTTTCCCATATGTTTTTGTATAACTTCATTTATATTATCAATTTCATAAGCTCCTGTTGGTAAACTGAATTCTTCCAAAGCGGAATACTTTCCTTTATCATCTTTTGTCTTGTAATAATGTATTTTGTTATTAATTCCTTCACTAACGTTTGGAATAGAGTTATATGTTGTTAAATCCAATAATGCGGCTTCCCATAGTCTTCCTTTTTGCAAACGTAGCGCTGGAAACAGAATACTGCGCAAAGTACATGAGTTACCGGTTAATGACACTGTATACGAGGACATCTTAAAGTTGACTAACACTTTTAGCTAAAAAGTCTAAACATAAATGACCGCAAATGGATGTATCATCAGGTTGTTTTCTTGTATGATTGTAAAAAACATTTTCTGCCGCACGAAAGTATCGTTGAAGTTCTTTCGGTGGTGGAAGGTCTCCAAAACTGTCGAAATAATAAATGGTTTTACCAAGTTTCTTGTTACACACCCAATGAGTGCCTAATCCTTCACTATTATCCAAATTTACAATACCAGTCTCATTTTTCCACATTTTAACCGGTAATTCATCTTTCATAAATACTCCTCTAAAAAATGGGATTTTCAAACAAGAAGCATATGTAATCAGTTCTTCATTGGTCAATTCTTTGTTTTTAATTATTAATTGCTCTTTCTTATTTAATACACACGATACGGTCTTAGGTATAATCCTCCTCCCTTTTTTATCATTGACCATATTGTTGGTTTCTTTTTAGCTTTACCACTGGTAGATCGACGTTTTCTTCTAATATTACCTCCTTGTTTCTTAGCGGGTTTTTTCCCACGCCTTCTTCTCTTTCCTCCTCCAAACGTAGTTTTTGCTTTCATTGCTGCTGTTACTGCTAAAGACGCTGCTTTTTCACCAATACTTGCGTCACTAGATTTTACTCTTTGCCAAGCTTTCTCAGCAAGTGCTCTATCTGCTATTGATCTATTTTTAGTATCACCAAATTTGGAATACGCTATATCGTGCTGTTTACAAGCCTGATCGAGCTTATTTATTCCAGGATCTTCTCTAGCAAGACGTTTCTCTAATTTGGTTCCAGGACCACAATATTGATATCCTCCAGGTAAATGTAATTCCACAGGTAATAAATCAATCGCCTTGTTAACTATAGCTCCAACCGGTTTACTTAATAGAGAAAATGCTGTTGATGCTATTCCCTTTCCTCTCTGTAATCTCTCTCGATTATGACTGATGCGTTTAACCCTCGACATGACTATTTATAGCAAAACCTACAATCAGTAGGTGCACTCTATAAATGTTTTACAATGAATGTAATATCAGTTTTGGTTTCTTGTATTATATACTGTTTAAAATCCATTTATTATATAGAAATGGATTTATTAATTAAATGTAGACATATTAAATAGAAGTAGTAAAAATTGAAATAAGGTGTAATTGAAGATGTTCCAGATGTTTTTCCGCTGGTGATGGTATTGTTGTCTTCGGTAAAATGAATAAACTTTAAATAGTTGTCATGTTTCCTTAGAAACTTGCCACTAAATCGTTGGTAATTGAATAACACATCCCAGTCTAGTTTATCTTTAAAATTGTCAATGTAATTCTCAGAGAGATTTTGATATTTACTTATTACTTCCCAACAGTTATTAAAATTTGATGTCATCTCTACGAGGAAGTCTTCTGAAAACTGTTGTCTTTGTAAAATATGGATCCAGTTAACTCTGTGAAAATAAATTCTTAACATAGTCATTGTGAAGAGGTAATGTATGGAAAGTTGTTCCCAATCCATATATCTATCAAACCGTTGAACAAAACCATCTGTCAACACTCCTTGGGGAAATCTCGGCTCTTGAGATATTAAACTCCACGCAGTAATATTGGATTCCATCATCCTCTCTGTATCGTCTCTCGAATATGACTGATGCTTTATCCCTTATCATGGGTATTTTAAATTCTTTTTTCTCTTATGTAATCTTCATTGTTTTCTGTTGGTTCATTAATCACATTCACTTTATCCTCCTTTCCTAATGTCTTGACTTTAGAAGGCTCAGACGGTTTATTTCGTTGATTAGGTTTCTCTGGATTGTGTATATTTTTCCAGTCTAAATAATTGTGACTGTCAACATCTGAAGCTGCATCTCTTCCTGAAGCCCGATGGATATAATGGAATAGAGCTGCACCAAACCTTTCCAAATGTTTTTCATATTCCGTAGTCCATTTCTTGTGTACAATATCAAACATTTTCTTATTTACAGCGTCTCCATCCTGCTCACAATCACCTACGTTTGATAATTTTAATTTTTTTAAATCATAGCTTGTATCAGTTTTATTCCTTTTGTAAATCGTTAACAATTTTAGAGTAGCTAAATTTACTGCTTCACCATCATAAATGGGATATTGTATATCGCTTAACCTTTTACCGGAAAACCCCCAATGATCTTCGTGTACAGTTGGGGTTCTTTTTTTCATGTACTGTACCGTAACCGCATCAGACGACATAAGCGGATCACCAACATTTTGAATTACTTTTCCTTCAAAATTATAGTTTCCGTCAGGTGTTAACGGAAACCCAGCTCTTTTTTCACTATATCCAGATTTTACTCCAAACTCGGAATACCGTCCAAACTTGTCCACACTCATGATGTAACTGAATCGCTATCGTTTAGGTTCTTATTATATATACGTCTACTGAACAATTATTCCTTGTTTTCGCAGTTCATCAACCAAAGCTACCCATTCGTTTTCTAAACCAGTGTGCCCGGCTTCCATAGCTTCATGTAATAACCTCATTCGATCAACTAACTTATTTATATCGTTGTAATATATTATATTAGTTTTATACAAATTTTTCAATAATCCCCTTCCAGATGTGGTAGGATCAGTTGTTTTTCTCTTTTTATGCAAAACATTTAATTCAGCAGAAGATAAAGCTCTTCTTTTAATTTGAGCTTTTTTTGATTTCGAGGGGAAAAGACTAGATATAATACTTGTATATTTTATTGACCGATTTCTATGAATAGGTAGGTCTTTGGAATACTTCTTTCTATGTGCATTTGTATACTCTAATATATTTTTAAACAATTGTAAATCCCTTTTAGTATATTTACCAGGATTATTTTTAAAGATGAGTTCAAACAAACCTTTAGTACCTTTATATTTCTTATCTCCAATAACTATATCATCATTTTCGTTTATATCTAACTTGCTATCTCCAATCATTAATCCTTTATCCTCTATTCTAGTTCCATAGGTATGATAATTTCGATTAGCATGTGCGGCGTGTAACATTTTTAACGTATATGTTCTTCCAAGTGTTCCTTTAAACATAATATCCGTGCCTAATTTGCTTAAGTTGGATGGGTTAATATCCTCTTCTTCTGCTCTTGTATCTTCTACACTTGTATCTTCTGTACTTGTATCTTCTGCAATGTCCTTTTCCTTTAAATCCTCTATATCTCCGCTTTCTTCATACTCGTCACTTTCTTCAGATGTTTGTAACTGGCCAAAACTTTCATCATTTTGAAATTCTTCTTCATATTTGGAAATTGGTAGCATTTTGTCCCCTTCGAAGCGAATTGAAGGTTTTTCCATATTTTGTGCTAATCGCTTTAAAGGTTCAGTAACAGGTTTGAATGTTGTTTCTAAAAATTGCTCTCTTTCATTTATACCTGATTTTAAAGCTCGTTTTTTTTTGTCTAATAGAATCACTAAGTGATTTTATTTCCTTTAATAGCTTTTCCTGGTTAACCATCTTCACACCTTGACGACTTGTACAGTAATACCGCTAATCAGTGTATTAAAACGAATTTATCAAAACCTATTCTATAACGACCATCTTTTATAGCTTGATCTTTCATAATAACCAAAAATCCATACTTTTCCGCCCATGCTTTTCCGCAAAGCTCTTTAAACTTTTCAAATGGCATATCCGCATTCACATGATCGTTATATTTATGTTTTAGGTTAGTATCATCTTGTTTGAATACAATTAGAATATTTGCATTATCTCTGATAAGTTGTTTTGGGATTTTGCTATAAGTTTGTCCTATATATATGCTGTCGATGTTATTATGTCTTCCCATGGCAAAGTAGTTTCTAATAGTATCCTGATTTTCACAAGATACATCGTCAAATATAAATACAGAATACGGTTTCGCTTCGTTTGGTTGCATAATGCTATCACTAGCGTTAAATTTGTAAAAATTAACATCAGACACATCAGATAGGATTTTATCCAGCAATTGATACTTTGGTTGATGTAGAGATTTTGAAAAAATATATAGGTTACTAAACCTTAATCCCTGCGGATTAGTGATCAAATTAAAGACAACATTGGTCTTTCCACAGTTTGAGGGGCCACTTACTATACATCGAACAGTGTTTGGAAGTAAACTACCGTGTTTACCATTGTTGATTTTAACGTTATCCACAGTTAAATCATCTATGTTATTAATATTGAATCGATCTTTATGGTGAATAATCTCCATCCTGCTCAAAGGTTAACGATGAAATGAGTTGCTTGTATTAAACCAAGTCCTTTATAGGTATCCATGAATCCTCAGTTTTGTTAAACCCTAACCACCGCACTTTAACTGCGTCCTTTTTTCTTTGTAACACTTTTTCAACAAGATATACATCACCTACTGTTGACTTTAACATTTCATGTCCATAAAATGCACCTTGCAACAAATCTCCTTTGTTATCTTTTAGGATATACGTTTCAGGTACAGTCGGTTGCACTTTATACACTGTAAAAACTTCATTCGTCCAATTGGGAAGGTATTTCTTGGTAAACACTCCCTTATATTTACTAATCCGTACTTTATCACTTACATTAAATTTTCTTGGCTGCATTTTTTCTACTTTAGGCTTTGTATTTTTCTTTATGCGTTTTAATACATCTTTTGCATTTCTTCTATTTACTTTGTTAGGTTTCATACCAATAGTTCTATGAAACCTGTTGTTATAATCATTTATTAATTGTGGTAAAACATCATACCATACGTAAGAACCTCTTTTTGAAAATTGTTTATACAGTGCTCCTTTTAAGGTTCTATTAAATCTTTCTACAATAGCAGCTTTTTTCTCTGAATTTGTAGAATAATGATTTATTTTATATTTATTCATTAACTGTGCAAAGTTTGTATTAAAGTATTCTGTTCCATCATCAGTTTGTAAATGTTTAATTTTGTTTTTATCTCTTTTTATGGCTATTTCCATGGCTTCTGTTACGCTTTTACCAGTCTTGTCCTTTAGAGGCAAAGCGTCTGCAACTTTTGTAAAACAATTAATAATTGTGAGTATATATTTAAATCCTTTGTTTATTCTGCTATGCGGTCGCATTTCAATTAGATCCGCTTGATATAGATCATTTATCCCTTTTATAACAGTATTTCTTCTTGGAAACTTTATTCTTGCAGGTTTGTGTAGTTCATTAATAATCTTCTCCTTCAGGTCTGACATGATGGTTTCACGAAGGCAGCTGATATGGTATTAAATATTCTTTGGTATAAATCTGCTTATATATACATATAGTTCAAGGTCATTCAAAACTTGTGTAAAAAAAGGGGAAACACAGCTTAACATTGCTGTGTTTCCCCTTTTTTTACGGAAAGGAAAAGGATCAAGGATCTAGGACGATGAAAAGGTTACTCGTCAATAGGGTTGAGGGAGTAGTGGCCGAATGGCAATGTGTTGATTTTGTCTGGAAGGGTTTGTCTTTTGTCGTCATTACAGGATAGCGCCTTTTTAACTTCAGTCACGCTGTACAGCTGATGGTTAAAACTTCTGATGGTGTTGAATTTAGCTGTAATGATGTTATCTTCAAATAAGCATTGCTTGTAGTGTTCAAAATGCACTTTCTTTTTTAAATATAAACTCTTTACACCTTTAGCTTTCTTAATATAGCTATTCTTCTTTTCTTCTTCTTTTTCATTATAGAGTTTCAAAGAATATAGTTTAGACATCAGTGCAACAATCTCTTCAAGCAGAACACCATTAGCCTCATCCTTGAAAATTCCAAAATTCCTGCAAAAAAGTACTAGGCAAATGCCTAGTACTTTTTTGTGTCTGTCATTGTCGTAGTTTGGATGATCTTTTGGATAATCGGAGAAATCAAAATCGTTCTTGTAAATAAATGTACGTAAATCTTTATACATGTCCAATGTTACTATGCGATATATGAAAGCGTCAGTGTCCATATATGTAATAGATATATTTTCTCTTCCGTAGAACGCCACCATTTTGTTGTAGTGAAAATCGTACATGTGTGTTTTTGAGATGTCCAAGATTGACATGCCTATATACAAAGGACGATCCATCTTCACACTCGTCTTCTTCATGGACACTGCTACAAGTTTTTCATTAATAATTATAGATGTTCCAAAATTTGGCTGCTGTACTAGTTTCTGTAATTTTGTTGCGTCGGTAACAAGTTTAACATTTTTGTGTCTTCTTTTGTTTTCCAATGTTTTTCCAAATATCGCATTATTCATTAATTTAAAAAAATCTTTTTGAAAGTCTGATGTAGCTGCTGCTCTTCTGATAGTATTTGAATCAATGTAGGGTTTCAACCAGCATGATTGAGAAAATTCCAAAACTCTATTAATTTTTGTTAGACGTAGTCCTAATTCGATAGCTTGTTGAACCACCCAAAAGTGAGCCACGTAGCGTTGTTTATTATTTAATGTCATCATTAATTTGGGGTGTTTTCCAATTGGTGAAATTTCTGTTTTAGCAAGAAGTGGAAGGTCATAATGAAGATCATGTAAATTTTCTGGGTATTCAAAATCGCAATCCAAAATATATCCAGTGTCACCATGTTTCGGAATTTGTAAAATATCGCCAATAGAGTCGGGATTAATCCATTTAAAGTTATCAAAAGGAAGTGGGTTTGACATTGCCCATCCGTACAAATTATTTGCATCGAAATATCCTAAATAGGTTGACGGTTTGGTTTCATCGTAATCGGGAAGGTATTTGTTGTTGGCTTTGACATGTCTGGTAACACTTTGGGTCAATCCGCCTCTTACTCCAGCTTCAACCACTAAAACCATGTCAATGTCTGTTAAAAGTTGGAGTTTGCATTTTGTTTCTTTTAACATGGCTTGCCAAGCTAATCCTGGTGAAGTATACGAATGTAGAGGGTCCAAACCGTATGCAGCAAAACAGGTGTTTCGGAATTCTTCCATTACATCACAAAGAAGAGTTACATCTAGTTTGACATAAAAGTCCGAGTAATCTCCTAAGGTCTTCATATCTAACTCGTTCCATACTCGACGTGCGTGTTGATAGTCCTCAAGTGATATTTCCGAATCATTAAGTTTGTTTTTGAAGTGTTCTGGTGGAGGTAGTGATGTTTCATCAAGTCTATGCAGTCCATCTATGTAATCATATGGGAATACTCCTTTTCGAAGAACCAAATTCATTTTACTGTTTGGTACAATTTTGCTTGTTTCGATCAAATCTTCTCTTCTTAAATTTTCTGATAATTTCATAAGGCTGAAAGGCATAAATCTATAGGAATCAATGAATCTAAGTTTTATATTGCCGATTTTTTTAGAAAAGCTAATAAATTTTTCCATGGTTGTTGCCAAGACATCTATTGCTCCATTATCTCTCCCTAATTCCGGGATTATAAAGTGAGAGTCGTATCCACTAAGATTATGTAAAACAACGGGGATAAAATTTGGAAGTTTGTAGTTTAAGTTGCAAGAGTTACAGGCTGCACCTCTGTAAGCTCCTGTAAGATGATCATGGTCTCGCACTTTAACATTATCCGGTGTAAAGGTGTTAGTACACAGATAACATGTTGTTGCTGAATCATGTTGTTGAAGTTCACCTTCAGTCATAGGTGTCATCGGTAACACATTTCTATACATTTCTTCCACCTTTTCAGCTATGTTATATAAATCATCGACAAAGTGTCGAGCTGCTTCTTCACCACGATAAATTTTCGGCGTAGACGACAGTTCATATTTACAAAGATTATCTTCAGAAAGCGTGGACTTTACTATTAAACAATAGCTGTTTGGTGTGTGCTGCTGGTATTTGCTCCTTCTTGTTACGTTCTCTTCTTGATGTTCGAGCGGAAGTAAAGACGCTTCAAAATCAGCGTATACAGCAACAGGTACACGGTATTGTTGTATTACTTTATCAAATTTTATCTGCGCTCTGCTGGGATGTGGCAATTTAACTCTAACCTCATAGTTTCCATTACATAACCTTTGATGTTCTACTAACCATTCTGAACCTCCCCTTTTTAATGGTTTGCCTACATGACAAAAACATCTTTTGCAAATTGTCATCTTTTTTTCATGCTTAGATAATTGTTTAGAAACAACTCTTTCAAATTTTTTGATATACACAAAGTGTGAAATATCGCCTTTAGTAATCAATAACAAATCGGTATGATCTCTGCGCTCATTTGGTGTTATACGCAAGGGGTACACATTGTTTGACGAATCCAATCCGAATAGGTTGACAGAAGCTGAAGGATTTTGTTTTTCAAATTTTGAAACGTCTGTTATAGCAACAGGGTAAGTCATCCCTTGAAAATTATATCTATGTTGTACTTCTTCATAATAGTGACTTGGTCTTTCCGGATGAATTGTTACATATTTGGCCAACATGGCATATTTAAAACACTCAGTATCTTGATTTTGTACGTTGACGCAGGATAAGGTATTTCTAATCTTTGTTGGTAGAGGGATGTAGCTACTTCCTCGAATTCCATAGCCGTGTTTGTGTACTCTTAAGTCTAGCCCTGTGATGCTTAACAAACTCCATCCAGAGCCTCTTCCTTCATGTTCTTGTATTTTTGTCATTAGCTCTTCAAAACATTCAGATACGATTGAATCAATATCTGACGAAAACATAATAGTTCTGTTTTTTGTTAAAAACCCTCTCGGTGAAGTTTCATTCTGAATGTTTGTAAATAAACCATCTAGTAATAGGCCAAATTTGATAAAATTTAATCTTTTTAATTCATTTTGCAGAGTTTTACTTACCAATCCTTTTGCGTTATTTAAAAATTCTTCGAGTTGTAATTTTGCATTGTCAATTTTAAAGTGGGTTACTACATTACCCAGAAGTGCTCGGGCATGTAGTTCTACATTTACTGCTGTTGATGCTGAAGGACGGTGAAGTGTAGACAGAGCATGCGTAGAACTCGATGCAGCTGATGATGTTGAAGGACGATGAAGTGTAGACAGAGCAGGCGTAGAAGTCGATGCAGCTGATGATGTTGAAGGAAGGTGAAGTGTAGACAAAGCAGAGGTAGAAGTCGATGTTGATGGTGCATATTGAATTACAGTTGGTCTGGAATGTTGGTGTTGAGCTAACATTTGATCTATTTCTTTCAATTCTTCTTCTTCATATTTTTCATTTTGGTTGTTGTTATGTTTTAGTTCATTATGAATCATTAAAAGAAATTCATCCTTAAATGAAGACTTGCAAATATCGCAGCGATGCATAATGTAGGTGCGATCTCCACAAAGGTCAAGGCAATAATGAACAACACTGCAAATGCCCCTCTATTTATACCCTAGCAAAAGTGGTGGGGGTACGTATTACGTTAAGTTTACTATTTTTTGCATTTTATATTTACTATTGTAGCTGAAGGCTACAAAGTTCTGTATTTAGGTCAAGGTCATTGAACATATTTGCCAAAACGGGGAATAGAGCAGTAAATGATTTCATATCAAACCATAAACTGATCTATTCCCCGCTCTGTATTTAACTAAGACAATTTTCTCCAACAGGAACATTTGATAGATTTTAAACTCGGATGTGAAGTCGGATTGTACACATTGCATCTCGATCAACTAAAAATTTCATAAAACAATAGGGATCTTCAGTTGTAGATTCATCTTTAACATATTCGATGGTCAACATTGCAGAACGAAGATCATGTGGAATTACATCGACTTTTATTAGTCGCCTTTCGATTTCAAACCGTTTTGTTATTGATGTAAGTTTTATCACATCATCGATATCGAGGAGGGGAAAGCTGTAACAAACGGAGTTTCCTGGTGGGTTCATAATGCCGATATGATAAATATACACTGTTGCATCGTCTTTAAATAGACGTTCCCCCACCATTAAATGTATAAGTTACCCCACTTTTTCAGTCATGTAAATGGGTCAAGGTCATACAACGATATTACCAAAACGGGGAATAGAGCAGTAAGTGATTCTCACTATAACCACAAACTGATCTATTCCCCGCTTTGTATTTAAAGTAAACTATTTGAAGACAACAAAGACTTATTCAGATTCTTCCGATGATAATGATGATGAGCTTATATCACTAAATAAGCGACGACGAACACAAAAGTTCCCTGTGACTGGATCTAGAACTACATCATCGATATTAATACTGCTTGGAGGGGTTTCACTATCAACAAGGTCCATTTCCTCCAAACAGAGCAACTGATGATGACATTCTGGTTCATTATCATCGTCGTCGTCGTCGTCAGTCAACAGCTCCAACAGCTCCATCTCTCCAAGATATGGTTCACTGCTAGCAAACTCACTCAGTAGTTCAAGATCACTAAATAGTTCATCTTCCATCTCTGAATCGTCTTCGTCTTCATCTTCGTTTATATTTACTGGAATATTTTGAATCAATTCCAGTATAGTCTTCCTAGAAGGGAAAATGTTATCTCTGGGCGACATGATTCCAAGTAGCAGACTGATTTTACCACTAAACGAAACCACCTTTTATACCTGATTTTGGTGGTGGTGGGGGTAAATGTTGAAAGTGCAAGTGGTAGGGAAAAGTATAGGGAAGAGGTATTATTGTAACACAAATGATTAAGTCCTGTAAGTGGGTCAAGGTCACCTTATCCTATTACCAGAACGGGGAATAGAGCAGTAAGAGATTCTTATTCAAACCTCAAACTGTTCTATTCCCCGTTCTGTATTCCCCCCCCTTCAGCCTTTTAAGTAGTTTATGAGGTTGTGTAATAAAGGCACAGGATGTAGCCTTCTCGTAATAATTGGTCAATTTTTTTCTTCAAAGGGATTGGTTTTACATCTATTTTTACTTCTTCTGTTCCACGAATACCCAATCCTTTGACCTGAACATGTTGGTACTCCGTTAACAGTTGGTAAACACGCTGGATAAAAGTATCCGCTTTAGCAGTAGAGTCAATATAGTGGAGGTATACCATGGTAGATGCTCTCTTGATGCAATTCAGAACCAAAGTGATAATTGTCTCTGCAACATCGGGCTTATATACCCATCGTTTTTTTTTTTTTTTTTTTTTTTTTTTTGCTTTAGTTACAGGTTTGGAACAATATAAAATATTATGTTAATGTTCCATCCATTATCGACTAACCTTACCATATTGCCAAAGATTTTATATAACTTTCTACTATAGTTTGTTTCAAATGCTTCATTTTCACTACTATAAACTTCACTTGTTGGTCTCCACATGTACAATTGACAACTAACCTCTATATCAAGATACCGTAGCAGTAATCTCCTTACAGCAAGCAACTGATCAATGTTTTCGACCCGTCTGCTAACTATTATAGTTGCTGCAGAGATAGAAGGAGTGGATGCACTCATTTTCAGCAGAGTACTAATTTTTACCAACGATGGAGAACCTCCTTTATACTTAGTTTAGGTGGTGGTGGGGGTTAGGAAGGGATATTGTTGTTGTTGTAAGAAATAAGAAGATCTTTCATTATTTTTTATCAAACGAATATTTTCTAAGTCCCAAGGTCATTTACACCTGTTGCCAGAACGGGGAATAGAGCAGTAAGTGGTTCTTACTTTTACCGCAAACTGATCTATTCCCCGTTCTGTATTCTTCCGTTCAGTATTTCCAAACCATCTTTAGTCAGTTGAAACAAATTGATCAATTTCAAATGTTAGAATTTCATTAAGAATTTTTTCTATTGCAACATCACCATCATCAAGAAAAACTTCTTTAAGAGTTGAGTTGGAGATTGGTTGATCAGGCAGTTGAGGCGAAGTCAATGGTTTTTCCAACTCCATTTGTAAAGTTTTAATGTATTTTGTCGCGTGTTGTATAATTGATAATCTTGACATTTTTGGATTAACAAATGGTAGTTTTGAATGTAGTATCTTGTATGCTTTATTTACTTTTAGCACCCTTTTCTGCTCTCGGACATTTCTAGGCTCTCTATGTAAGTTGGATGATCCAGCTTGACTGTCCATAGCTGACTAATTACTAAGTTCTGGAGCGGTCGCTTAAATACCCCGCTTACCTATACCATTAGAGTGGGGGTAGGTAGTAGAGTGGGGTGTAGGTAGTAGAGTGGGGGTAGGTAGTAGAGAAGGAAAGTTTTATTTAACATATCTATCCTATCCGCAGATTTTCTAAGTCTGTGAGTGGGTCAAGGTCGTCTGAACATATTGCCAAAACGGGGAATAGAGCAGTAAGAGGTTCTCACTTTGACCTCAAACTGATCTATTCCCCGCTTTGTATTTCAAAGGACTTTAGTTTTTTTTTTTTTTTAAGATAGTTACTCGTCCTGATCTTCATCCATGAGGAAGATTTGTTTGTAAGCTGAAGATTCTTCAGCGAAAAAATGTTGGTCCGCTAACTCATCCTCTTTAAGAAAAACGGCTTCAAAAGGTGGAGGGTTGTGTAAGACTTCTTTGTAAATTGAGGACGGTTCTTGAAGCTGCGATTGAAGGTTTGCAATGTATTTTATTGTCTTTTGTATAGTGGTTAATTTAGAATCATACGGATTGGAGGATGGTAATATGCTTCTTAATACTTTATAACGGTCAGCGATCCTTGTTCTCATTTTCCGAGAACTAGCATTGTTTCTCTCGGTTTTGAGAGATCTCGAGTTTAAGTTTGGCGAAGTATTACCAGTCTCTGGAAGAATGTGGGATAGAATCATAGCCTGGACAAGTATCGATGGGGCAGCAGAAGATGAAACAGTACAAGAAGAGGCGGCAGAAGTTGGTTTTCTGATGTGCTTCATGGTGTCTGAGGTGGGCGAATACAAGCAGCAGACTGATTTTACCATCGATAAGGTGTCTCTTTTATACCCAATGGAAGTGGTGGGGGTGCAAGTTTTAGGGAGGAGATATTTTAGTAAGAAATATATATATATATATATATATATATATTTCAATGTTGTTTTTTACTAAACGGAAATTTTCTAAGTCCCAAGGTCATCTGAACAAGTTGCCAAAACGGGGAATAGAGCAGTAAGTGGTTCTCACTTGGACCGCAAACTGATCTATTCCCCGCTCTGTATTTTAAAGTAAACAATAACTCTTCTCACTATTGAGCAGCCTTTGTTCTTTGAAGCTCAAGTTCTAAGTCTGCAACCAGGCGAAAGTCTGCATCGTGCTCCTCCCATTGTTCAGGAGAACGCGGTTGACCACACCACTTTGTAAAGGCGTACCTCATCGCCTCATTATACTCCTCCAGGATAACATGATAGGGTCTTGGTTGTTGCGTTGTAGACTGCATCGATGATGTAGTTGATTGCGGTTGAGACTGAGCACCATTCTCCGCAACCTTATCAATCTTATAAACCTCAGTCATTTCAGCAGCCTCAGCAATCGCGTACAACTCCTCTTCGCTAATTTGCTTTCCCCATGTGTTGCTGTTGACGCTCATGACGATACAACTAATAGTTATATTCCGAATCGCTCGCTTAAATACCCGCTTACCCCCTCCCCTCTTTACTGTTGAATAATGTTTTTAGTATAATATTTCTCCTTTTTCCTTTTAAGTTTTATCTTTGACTTAGTGTACAATATCTAAGTCCGTTATCTAGGTCAAGGTCGTTGTAACATTGTAAAAAAAGTGTGGACAACCTATTTACACTCTGCAGCATATGCTACAGATTGTAAATAGGTTGTCCACACTTTTTTTTTAATTTGGAAAAAACTATTTTAATTTGGAATACACTTTTTTGATCTTTTTTATTTTAATGTTTTCCACACAGTGAAACCTGAATCATTTCGAATTAAATAGTCCTGTTTGGTAAGTTCTTTGACGTGGAGGTCCATGGCTCTAGGCAACTCTACATAGTACAATTTACCTTCACATTGAACCACCACCTTTGCAAAGCCCTTTGATTTAACAAAAATGTATCGTTTATTTCTACAAAGCCTATTAATTCGAATTTTGGTCGGTCTCACTGTTGGATGCGGTGTAGAAAGAGAAACGGTACCCTTGTGGTTTTGTTTTAAATGTAATCTGCATTCTTTTTCATTTAAAACACAAGACTTAGCACAACGTTCCCCTTTCCTTGCACCTTTTTTAAAACTGTAGCTGCATCTTGGTGCAGGAAGTATAGACTGCCGTCTCAAGGCTTTTAATTGTTTAAATTTCTCTGAAGGAGGTTCGTTGTTAATGCAGATTACTGAAGGACGGGAAGGAACACTTGAAGAAGATGTAGAAGGTTTGGTGGGAGAAGAAGGAAGTAGACTTGCAGATGGTGTTGAAGAGCCTGGTGTAGAAGGCGGAAGAATGCTTGCCAGCGCCTGCTGAAGAAGCGAAGGAGCTGGTGAAGCCAAAGATGGTGCAGGTGTTTGCTCATCCTTCCTCGGTGATGGAGAAGGTGAGCAAGAAGTAGCCGAAGATGAAGACGATGAAGAAGATGAAGAAGATGAAGAAGCTGACGGGGGAGCAACGAGGTTTTCTTGAAGTGGTTGCGGTCGTGGTGCAGGCTCCTCAGAAACAATACACGATAAAATCAACGCCTGCCGAAGGATGGAAGGAGCTGGCGGAGCAGATGACGGAGCAGGTGAAGAGTGCTCCACCTTCCTTGGCAAAAGTTGCTTCCTGCGGTCAGACATCTCGGGAACAGAATTGCACTCGTGATGTGTAAGCAGCAGAATGATTTTATCACTGGTGGAAACCCTCCTTTTATACCCAGTTGTAGTAAGGGAAAGGGAAAAGAAAGGGGGGGGAAATTTAATTGGGGATAGGCTATGTTTTAAAATATTCATCTTCCTATATGTGACCAGACGAAAGTTTTATAAGTCCTGTCAGTAGGTCAAGGTCATCTGAACTTGTTGCCAAAGCGGGGAATAGAGCACAAATTGGTGCTCTATTCCCCGCTCTGTATTAGGGGACAGGGAATTACAAGCAATGATTTTAATAACGAAAAATAAAGAAAAAAAAACCCCAAAAAAAAGAAAGAATCACAACAGTTTCTCAGGCTAAGAAAGGTAATGTCAACCGGTTTACGCGCCGTATTGACACAAGGTCGGTTTGCGCGCCATACCTTAGAGGGGTTAGGAAAGGGATGAGAAACATATTACATTACTTTGAAAAAATAAAGACTTTACCCACAAATATTTAAACAAATTGAACAGTTAAAGTTAAAGTTAATTTTTCAAAGATCAACCAAGGTCGGTTGTACAAAGGTCAACAGCAAACTGGAACCCAGTCGGACGTGGGTCAGTAACGGGCGCCAATCTACTGCGAACCCAAGTTTTGACCAAGGTAGAATTACAAGGACCGATTTTATATTTACAAGTTATTTTTCAAAGATCAACCATGGTCGGTTGTACAAAGGTCAACAGCATACTGGAACCCAGTCGGACGTGGGTCAGTAACGGGCGCCAATCTACTGCGAACCCAAGTTTTGACCAAGGTAGAATTACAAGGACCGATTTTATATTTACAAGTTAAACCCCACGGATAAAAATAGGGACACTTTACCCAGTTTGGATCAATGTCCATAAGAAAAGGGAGCTGTAGGGAAGGTACATATTAGTAAATAAAACACTTCAAAAACCAACACCAAAACATTAATTACAAACACTAACTACATTTACTAGCAAACTACAAGCGTTAATCTAACAATCTACCATGCATAACAAACTAACAAACACATGCAAGGGCGCGAATCTGTTAATTGCGCGTCGGGCCCAACGCACACTTAACAGACCTACGCTGCAGCAGAATGCAACCCAGTCGGACGTTGGTCCGTAAAGGGCGGCAAGCTACTGCGAAGAGACCGCGGACTGCTCCGCTTATAAAGGCGGCGGTCAGTGGTGGGAGGTGACTCCGCCCCGTGACGTCAGGGGGGGGGACTCCGCCCCGTGACCTCGGGGGGGGGGACTCCGCCCCGTGACCTCGGGGGGGGGGGACTCCGCCCCATGACCTCGGGGGGGGGGGGGCTCCGCCCCATGACGTCAGGGGGGAGTTGTGTCGTCATGGGGGGAAGGGGAACCGGATGTAGACCGGTCCTTAAATGTCACGGTTACACTTGGCGACCCGCTTTGCTCCGTCTGGTACCTCATTCCAGCTTCAACCTTTACCTGGAACGGTCAACTCGCTCTCTGTTTTAATATGTCTTCTCCATTGACTGCTGAAAAACTTAGAAGGATTAAGGATTCTATGAAGAAGTCGCCTCCAAAGACAAGTGGATTTAAAAGACCGTCGTCGTTCAAGTCAAGAATACAGAAAAGTTTTCAAAATCACCCGCTTTATTTCAAACAAGTTTCATCAGCTGCAAGACATCCGCCCGTCCAAGGTTCTTCAACGCCATCTTCACATTCATCAACTGCACAACATCCTCCAGTCCAAGGTTCTTCAAGACCAATTTCACCATCACCATCACCAAAAATATCACACAAGTCAGTAATGAGGAAGATAGAAAAAAAGAAAAAATGAAGACCTTGAAGGAAGACGAACTAATCACCCCAATTGACATTATTAAAACAAAATTTAAATTTTTAAGGAAAAACTTCTCCTACACAGTGGTGTTTCAAAAGAGCAAATCAACATATTATTTATCATCCGGCGACGTCCTATTCGAGGTCGATTTAGCGCAATCGATTCCGGCACCACCAGAAGTAGGCTACCGTCAGACTTTGACTTTGGTCAAAGAAGAAGGCAAAGTAAAGTGGATTGTCCAATAAAGCCCTTGTCCCACCCCCTCCCACAAAAGGTCCTTTTTAACAAAAGGACCGCCTAAGCATATCAAGTTAGGGACTTGGCCTGTACATAGGCAGGAGACTGTTAGTCTTATGTTTGTGTGCAGCCCACTTTGTGAAAATTTCTAAGTCCCAAGGTCCTTGACCTTGACCTTGACCTTGAACATGACCCAAAAAGGGGGGGGGGTTAAAAAGTTTGTGCAAAGTATGTCATGTGGGTACTCAAATTACGCGGATTGATCAGACGAACAAGTTGGTGCAAACAGAATTCAGATCGGACCAAGGGTATAGCGGTAATAGCTAAAAACAACTATTTCGAGGGACTCACCTAAATAACTTCTTTATTTACGGTTTAAAATATATTAAGTGGGTACTCACATTACGCGGATTGATCAGACGAACAAGTTGGTGCAAACAGAATTCAGATCCGACAAAGGGTATAGCAGCAACAGCGAAAAAACAACTATTTTCAAGGACAAACCTAAATAACTTCTTTGTTTTTGGTTCAAAGTATAACATGTGGGTACTTCAATTACGCGGCTTGACAAAACAAACAAGAAGGTGCAATCTAAATTTAAATCTAACCAACAGTATAGCATCCGTAGCGTAAAAACGATGGTTTGAAGGACAAGGTAACGTTGTGGTCGGGGTTAGGTGCCTATCATACACGATAACGCTACATCATTATTCTTCCAGCTCTTGACGGATGAACATCTACCTAGAGGGTCTGAAAAATGTCGCAGTTTTACAGGAACATGAGGAAGGTGACCTTCAGTAGTCCCCTTGACACTACTTTCTACTTCCCTGACAATGAAGACAGAAGGTCTACACTTTTAGTGGACAATGAGCGGTTTCGTCGAAGAATAATCGAGGTTGAAACACTTTTAGCCAGTTGTTTGCTACGCAAAAAGAACCATATGAATACATGCACCGGTTTAGATCATAGTAGCTGTTATACTTATACAGCGTTGAAGCGCAAACATTATTGAAGTTTTTAGTTACGGAGGTAAGGTCTTGACAGTCTAAGAGCTAAACCCTAACTAACACATGTAAACTAGTTATTGTGCGATGTAAAACTTGGTGGGGAGACTGGTGTAGTGGGGGGACTGGTGTAGTGGGGGGACTGGTTTAGTGGGGGGACTACCATCTGCCGCACACTTGCCACCTGCCGCCTGCCACCTGCCGCCAGCCATCTGCCGTCCGCCATCTGCTTCGTTCTACCACACTTTTACCCCCACCATTTTTTGATACCAGAACGCTAGCTAGCGAATAGTCAGTACACCTCCGGCTCTCGACCGGTGAACATCGAGCTCTCCAAGACGCTCTTCACAAACTAACAATATTATTTCACTCAAGATCTGATAGATGTTTCTATTTCATTGCCGTCAGGTATTATTTTCCACCTGACAGCAATGAAATGCAAACACCTAACAGAACAGATAGGTGTTAAAAACACAACATGGACTCTGCGCAGGAATCGAAGTATCTACCGTCTTTCATCAGAAAGCGAAGTGATGGCCGCATCTCGTCCGGATCAACAACATCGATGACAACGAACAACGGGGAACTATTGTAAACATGAATTATTGTAAATAAAATAAAGTAATAAAATAAAGTAATATTTGTAATAGTACTACCTCGCACTCGTATCATTCGATTGTTTCATTCGATGGTTTTCATTCGATATTTCTTATCGATTAACTATCGAATCACAATCGATTTTACGAGTGCGAGGTAGATTTTTTAAAAAAACTTCACCGTGTCCTTGAACTTTGAACTTTACCTCATTACGTCACAAAACCGCCTACGTCACTGGCTCAGCCTCAGATGACGTATTTTTTCACTCAGCGCATCCGGTCACTGACCGGATGTGACGTCACTTCCGGCGCAAAACCGGCAAACCCACACTACTTTTGGGTATTGCAAACATTGGCATAGCATGCTTAAGGGATTTGCAAGGGATAAGGAGGCCAGCGGCCTTCCAGACCTGGACCACTTTGTCCATGACGGGAGATGTTCGAGTTGGAACAAAAGTGTTCGGGGCGTCATAAGGACGTGGAAGGTCAACGCCAACGGAAGTGACCCGAGATAACCAACCGGTATGATCTTCAGGGAAGGTCATGTGGGGCCAGGTGTTGACCGAAGGGTCAGGTACCACAAAATCGGGTTCAAAATGATGGACCGGAGGGTCTAGTAAGTTGGTCATACCTGGAGGAACCACGTGGCGTGGAGGCATTGGTGCAGCCGAAAAATCCGGGACGTCATCGTCGTGGAGAGAAGGATCCGGGGAAACATCTGGGGGGTCGGACGAGAAGGACGACGTGTTGGAGGCGGCTTCTGAAGGTGGTGGCGTCGGGGGAGCGACGTCCCAATCATCGGTACCCCACGGGGCCGTGCGAAGTCGAAGGTCCCACAGGAAGCCATCATCCGGCTCTGGAGGGGGTGGAGGGAGGTCGTCCTCGGGAAGGCCAGGATCGAACTCCGCCCAGTATTCAGCGAGGGCGCCTGCTCCTACGCCCCGGAGATGGATATCCAGGGGGAGGTGGACCACTCCACCCGCCGGGTTGCCGACAGGAGTCTCGGGTGGAGATGAGGAGGCCCTGGGTGACGATCTTCTGCCACAGAGGTAGTCCCAGGCCGCAGCATAATCAGCGGGATCCAAGGCTGACGCCCGTCGACGATGTCGAAAATGCATCGCAGGAACGAGAGGAGACACGAACACACGGCACGAGGCACTAAACTGGCACTACGGCACGAGAGAAAAAGTTGTTGCGTCCCGCACCCGCAACTCCCCGACAGCGACTCTCGGGGAGCTAAAACTGAGGTCGTAATTCTGGAATTTCCTCATGATAAGACTGGAAGACAAGATCACGATGTAGTGTGGAGCAAGGTTACAGTAGATAACGTCACAGCGCTTATCTGACAACAACGATGCAGTATCAGTCCTCGGATTTTTACCCCACCTGAGCTAGTTCTGTTTACCTTTTATCAGCTAGCCTGAAGAATTACTACATTTGTCACAAAAATAATACCATAAGGGTATATAAAATAAATGTGTATGTTTACCTGAAATACTATGTATATAATATTTTAACCAGTGAGTTACAGAATCACCTTATTATGGTTATTTAATTTAAATTATCCTACTGCCAAACACAGAATGGATAAATATTGATATTTTACTTTGACAAATTACTGCTTATATTCTACTGTTCATTACTTCTTATGTAATATAAAAGATAAATTTGACTGCAGTTTTAGGAGAACAAATAATTAAATACAGTGATGAATGCCTAGAACTGATAATACCTAAGGGATGGCAACGCAAAGAAATTGTAAGAAAATGAGGTCTATGTAAGGGTAGAATTGATGTGCAAATAATATCTCCAAGGAGAAAGGTTTTCAGGTCCAAAAAGGAATTATCAAAGTACATAAGTGATAACAAATTAAATTTGAAGGTGGACAGTTTTAATTTTTTAACTAAAAAATCACTTGTTAATCAAAGCTCAAATGAAAGTGGATATAATGAGACTTTTTATTGTGAAAACTTACAAACACAAAGTCCTTGTAGTTTTTCTGACAGTTCTAATTTGGATATCTCTAGTGTTGATTCTGGTATAAATATAGGTGAAACCAGCCCCAAACCAAGTTATATTTCAGACTTGGGCAGTATGAGCAGCGGATCAAGCTTAAAAAACTGTATGAATTCAATTAATACAAATATGGTTTTAAAAACTCTACTGAAAATCCGCGAAGAGTTACTTGGTAGAAATTGGATCTCAGATTACACCCTCCAACCTTATCTACAACTCCTAGATTAAAAATTCCTATATGATAAGGATTGCACTATAATAAATCCCTTGGTTTTTACTGGAATGAAAAATTGTGAGAATTTGTTCTTTCTGCTTGAACCCTATGACATTAAAAGTAGGGGTCTGCGGTACCAGAAATTTAAGGTGGGTACGGTTCGGAACGGTAAATATTTTTGTACCTCGGTTCTCGGTACAAAATCGGTACGGTACGCGGTAATAAAATAGCCGCAATTTATCATAGCCTAAGTGTATTTGGAAACCAAACAGAACAAATACAGAAAAAATATTTTAAAGAAAAACATACTAGCAGACATAAAAATGTATTTAGGTAAGCTTTTGATTACAATTTGTAATAGTTCACAAATATTTATATAGGCCTAATAACAATAATAATGTGTTAAATCACGTAAATAAAGAAATAATGCCCTATATATATATATATATATATATATATACCAAACAGAATAAAACAATATATATGTAAAACCCCAACAGTAATAAATCCATTTATGATGTATAATTATGTTAATTTAGTTATGTAGGCTTATTTGATCTATAAGATACGATTTTGTTGTTTGTATTTGTAATAATTTCTTATAGATACCATTTATTCAATTTTCCCCATATTCACTAGTTATGCTAGGTAATTTCCTAGTTAATTTAAATTGTAAAGCTATCTCAGATACATTTCATATATATATAGATAATAAAAATTGATCTCATACAAGATAATACAAATAACAGTCACATAAAACACAAATAAGATGAATCTATTTCTTTATAAACTTTTATTCACAAGTAAGACGATAAAATAATAATTAAAGAAAGGAAGGTTTGTGCGTGTATTTTCAAATTAAATACAGGTTGTATGAATTATAAATTATAGCCTCCAACAAATTTTAAATCCTATAACCAAGTAACGAAACAGAATAAGAATTTGGATTGCGATCAGATGACACATACTCAGCAGATGTCAAAGTTGTAGCCTACTCGTTGTAACAGAAGTCGACAGCGATGGGGGTTCATCAAGAATCATCACAATCACTCATTGTTTGTTTAAAATAGTCTAACTATAAAGGCTATCACAAAACTTGTTATCAAGGCTTGTTCAAAACATTGTATCAACAAGACGACGTGCGATCAGTGGAAGTGCAAGACGACGTGCGATCAGTGGAAGTGATGTTTACGTCCAAACGTCATCGTCACACAAAGAGTATACCTAGAAAGTGAATATCAGAGAGAAAGAAATATGCAGTTTACAAAATTATAAACCAATTTAGGCTAACCTTTTTTATTGGCTACAACAGTAGTGTGTGTAAAACTTTTTTTATTAATCAACGTTTTAGCAATGAAACTAATATTTAACCTAAACACACTTCTAAACCATTCACATTTAATAATGAATTCAAACAGTTTCTTTCGGTTGGTTTAATTTATATCCATAAAACGTGTCATAATGCCTATTAGGAAAATTTTATGACAAGCCCGATTTTTTGTTCTTGAATTGATGTGCATGTTATTACGTTTGCATATCAAAATAAGTGTCAACCTTCTGCATGTTATTACTCGCTGTAACAAACGATCGTAGATCAGAATGTGTTTGCCTAATGTTTGGTGATTTTAAGTAGTATCAAGTACTCATTTGAGGTTAGGGGGCCGTTATACAATCGGCAATGTACAATACAAAACGGTGTTATAATTTTGTTGATATAAAAAACAAACAGATATTTATGTGTTTATCTCTCTGTTTGATTTAAAAATTATTAAATGTCATACAAATTTGGTTGTAGGTTTTTGTTTATGTTCATACCGCGTCCATACACTGGCCAAGTCAAGTCTAGGCGAGCAAATACGAGCGAGACAGTGAAAATGCGTAGTAGTTTGTTGTTATTAACCTCTGTTACTCTCGATGTTTATGTACATTATTACACTACTCGCCGAGTCGTACGTAACTCGACAACTCGATGAAACATTCGGCCACTCTGTGGAGGTGGCTTTATCAATGCTGTAAAGGCATCTCGTCATCATTCGTGATTGTGATCCGATCGAGAACCTATAAACTCGCGAATGCCGGTCAAAGTTGAAAGTTGCTGTCGTGAGCAAAGGCGTGTCAATAGAATGTCAACGGATGAAAAAGATGTTATGATTAAAACTGAAGGAAAAATGTGGTTGATAAACAGTGAATACTGATTTTTTGTAGTTCTAGGGTGTACCGTACCGACTTAGTACCAGCGCCATTAGTGGTACCGAACCGAATTCGGTAATTCGTTTTGTACCGAACCGGTACCGATTTGTTGGCGCACCGCAGACCCCTAATTAAAAGAAAACAAAAATTAATTACTAGCTGTTATTAGCCTGTCAAAAATGACGGGCTTAAACAAACTAAAGAAGTATTGTTCACTACCGGTAGTTATAAAATAAATTTAATGACTTAACAATTTATATTTAAAAAGCTAATTTTTAATTGCATGTAACAAAATGGGAATGCGCCATGCAAAATTTAAATATATTATTGCAATAAAGCCCCAACAAAATGCATATTAAAATATTAATTAGAACGCGTCTAAATTCGAAACGTTTCTTTTTACGAAAGACATTTTACATCTGCATGCAATAGCCCAAAAGGGTTTAGTTTAAACTTTGTTATTAGTTTAGTTTTTCATGTTGAATCAAACCCATTTTGGTGTCACTTCAAGCCAAATTTTGATTCTTAAAAACTGCTGTTAAATGTTGTTAAGTGTTTAAAGGTTTGTTCATCGAGTTCAAATTGTAATACAAATTAACCTAACTACTTACACTGCTTTTATAACTAATATATAAAAAATGCAGTCTACATATTTACCAACGTTTAATTGTATTTCATCTGCTAACATAAATAAATAAATAAATAAATTCTTTATTTCCATAAATGTACAATACAATAAGCATTAAAATTATGCAGTAGAAAACTATAATTAGATAGTTTTCAAATATATACTAAACAATAAATACCTTATGTTTACACAGTTATTAGCCAGTACATTATGGATAGCCACCTCTTTAGCATTAGCTGTGCAGAGGTGGCATCAAGTTATAATAAATGTGCAACGTGCAGCGTGCCAGAAACTCCCGGTCAAATTACAGATTATTAAACAAAAATTCATTAAATGATACATCTTTTCAGTGCCTAATACATAACAATTTAACAGTTGTAATAACTTTCAAACAATTCCAACAATAATTTAGGAAAAAACACTCCTTATAAAACTAAATAAAAATAGGTGTAACAAATATAAAAAGAATGCTACAAAACAATAACATATCTCTTTATACCCACACAAGTACAGTATATGGGTAATAATTTGTACATGATATGGTAATAATTTGTTCATGATATGGGTAAAGAATTATTAATAGATCTTATGTTAAACAAATCTATCAAATTACCCGCAAAGTCAGTTACATCTCAACTTCAAAGTCATGAACAAACCTGAAACGGATATTCTATCCAAAACTGAAGATAATTACACAAAACCTTTTTCTAAAACAGACGAAAATCCTTGGACTACAATTCCTTTGAAACAGGGAAAAAATATTACAACACAGGTAAATAACAAAAGCAATCCCCCTCCCCAAAGTAACATCACAACAAGTAATCAGTTTGAAATCTTGAATAGCCAACCACCTCACACCAAACTTTGGTCATCATTAGACAAAATAACTCAATCTCTCAATCAAACAATAAATATACAAATAAAACTCATCTCTAATAGCAACCTCAAATGCACTACTGTGAAAAAACAACACAGATTGACAATCCTAGCTGATAGCCAGGGAAGAGATCTGGCGAGTTCTATATCCAACATACTCAGTGAATATTATGAAGTCTTTGGTTGAATTATGCCAGGAGCTACAATGGAAAATATTGTGCACACAGCCACAAATAATTCTTGTGTGTGCACATTATTATAATACTCTCATTATATATTTACAGGTGCCTAATTTTTGTTAAAAATAATCTGGAGAGCTTGAAAGAAACACAACATGAACATGATTATAATACTAAATTTTTCAATGATTTCCAGTACCCAAGACACCGTTTGAAACCAAATTACCTGGCAACTTAAAGAGTATAGTAAATGAAAATAAATTTAGAACTGAATTGAAAAAATTGCTTCTACAAAAAGTATACTACTCAGTAGATGATTTTTTGGTGGGGTGAATGAATTTTATTTTGAGTTTTATTTGCTAGAGTTCATTATTTGGAAAATGTTGTAATAATTTACTTATTGTTAAATTAGTTTAGTATTAGAAATTTGACAATATTATATGTTCTGTGCTGACCTTGCTAGCTGTAAAAGAATGTAACTTATAACAATAAAGATATTCTTGCTCTCATTACGCGATGGGGTCGTCATTTACAACCAATATTTGGTGGTCTGGTCGTCGTGTTTCGGTGGATAGCGGCGCGATCATCATTATTTCTTTAAAAGGTGCGGTGCGATCGTCACTTATGGCCGAAGGCACAAGTTGCGATCGCCAATTAGTAATTTACAATTACAGTAACTATCACGTAGTTCGGTCATCTATTAAGTTGTGGGTGCATAGTTCAGTCGTCTTTACAGCTGGCATTATGTGGTGCGATCGTCAATTACGGCCGCAATATTATACTTTGCGAATGTCATTTACGACCGATGTTACACGATGTGGGCGTCTTTTATGATGGGACTGAAACCGAGAGAAATAGGACCCTTTAGATTATAAAATATGCTTTAAGAGAATACCAGAAGTGGTAGTGCTGTTGATAAAATGTACATTATTTTAAATTTTCTGAGTATGGAGGTACCGTATACTGTAAAGGGGATATTTTATTTGACCAATTGTTACCTGAGACATAAAACCACGCCGTAACATATTTGACTTTAGTATTTTTTACTATTTCCAAATGATGATATAGGCTGGTAAAAATAATAATCACAGATGATTTTGCTAATAAATTAATTTTGTATTTTTACCAAAATTAAAAATAAATCGGTGCTTAATTGTTGTTTTAGTATGTGATAGACTTGCAGGTTTTTTCAGGATTAACATATCAAGGATTTTTCCACGCATGGTAGGAAGTAAGACGTAATCTGGTTGTTACAGAAAGCCCTTGCCTCGGCCGAGTACAGTCAGCAGTCCGCAGACTTGGCGAGGTCCCTCAGCCAGAGCCAGACCCTCGAACAGCTCGACTCGAATTCGGAGGCAGAAGACACACCAAAGAGGTTTGTGTTTAAGGAGAATCTACCACATCTGTCAGCATCAGCATCTTGTACGCTTTTCATTAATATTATTAAACTTGTAATGTAATAAACTGCATAAAGTGGTGATTTAGGTGGCTTCAGGTCTAGGTGATTTCCTGAGTTATTTTGAATTTTTAGAATGAGTTTTTATTCATCAGTATAACGTTTTATGGTTTCAGGTATTAAAGTGGTATTTGGCAACCTCTTAAGGCAGAAGTAACATTATCTAATTAAGAAAGAGTGGTAATAACAAGTTTCGGCCTATATTAATCAAGTAGGTATCCGTTTTCAATCAATATAAAACCAATTGCTTCTGGTTGCCATGTTAGCTGAATTTTCATTCAGTTGCCAACTTCAGTACACTACGGTGTAGTATTTTTTCAGCCAAAGTAGTATAGTCTGATACATTTTAAGTTGATTTTACACAGTCTTCTTGCCACTTCACCCAGAATTACATGATTTAGTTGTGGCTTTAAGCTAATATTTCACAAGTTGACCATGATTTATGGCCCAAAATGGCTATGAAATGGCATGTACACCATACCTCCCATACAACTTAATAATAAGGATTACAACTTAATAATTTAAGTATTCATATTCTGTCCTTGGCAATATGACCGATAGTCATTTACAAGTTGTGTGTGGTTTGTTAGCCATATTAATAGAGTTTACAATCTTTTTTGCTGACAACCAATATTATATTGTCTGATCTTAGTAGTCAGTCAATTGGCTGTTAAAATTAATGCAGTTCACTCTGTACAAATGTTTGTTATCATTCAGTGATTTTCTGCAAAATAAGCAGGGAAAACATAGTCTACTTTTATGGAGCTTTTTTAACCTTTAACCTTTGTTTTAATATTACAACCTCAGCTACAAAATGTGTCACCATTGTCTATAGATACTGAAGTAGAATTCTCATGCCGTTGTAAAAGCTGTCCCTAATTTTGTGTGAGTTAACAAATATATAATATATATATATAGTTAATGGTGTGGCTTATTTATTTTGAAGTATTTTTAGTAAGTTAGGAAGTAGTTAGTAAGTAATACCATTGATTTTGATTACAGAATAAATATCCCAAGACTGGTTAATTTTTGAAGCCAGAAAAACAGATCAGCTGGTCTACTGATCAGCCCACTCTATCAGCTGTTGGCCAAAATAAAAAACAATCCCGTTCTTCAGTCAAAATAAATCCCGTTTTATCCAGTTAAATCTCCTTCGAAAATCCCTTTTCATCCAGCTTTTAATCTGAGAACATTATTATGTTTCCCGGTTTCCCGCTTGCAGTATCAAGTAGTTTTATGTATACTTTTACCAGCTCTTCTGTATGTTTATATTCTTGAAATACAACTTCAGGAAATTATACTAACATAAATTAACTGCGATGATGGTTTTCAAACTAATAACGTTCTTGTTGAACCACAGAGAATGAAGAATGAATTCTTTCAGAGAAAAAGAGAATTCACAGAAAGAATTCTTTCTTCTCTGTGTCTCTGTGACTAAACTAAGTATTTTTGCTTCGTTCTACTCTGCTCGTAAGGCTCCGTTCGAGCTGGGCGACAAAGAGTCTGTCGGTGATACGAGCGATATTGCTTCTGCAGGCGAAGAAAACAGTATCCAAACTTTTCTCAACAACAAATTACAACGGCGACGTTTTCTCATTCATTCTACACTGTCGCGATGTTGCATTGCACGCTCACACCAAAGAGGCGCAAAAGCCTAAGGCCCATTCTAGGAGCTTCAAAAATGCAGCGATTTTGTCGCATGTGTCGATTGGGCCTAACCATATTTTTGTGATGTTTGCTGTTTTAAAGCCTTTTTGTCTTAAAGATTTAAAAACTTTACATTTTATAGTTGCATACGATTTTATAAAACAATAATGTTCTTCTTAACCTGCAAATATTGTTACGGGAAAAATAATGACTAGGAAACCAACTAGGCTGAGAAAAAAAAAAACTAAAGGATTTTGATGTAACATATATATAACTACTAATATAATTTATAAATTTTTAGTAAATAACAATAATTAACACCATGTAAACAACCTGACATTAAACATTTATACGTCAAACAGGTCAATTTTTATATTACATTATGATCGGCGATATCAGTAATATTGACGTTTTTATCCCGCATCCCGTTTTAATCCTGCGGAAGTTTTGAAAATCTCGGAAACGAGCTAAAAATCCTGCAAGTTGAAACCCTGGTTGACAGCGCCTCCTTTGAGATGGTGTAGCACTAGTTTCATGGTGTATTTTTCGGGTTACAGATGGGCCATAAGCTCGGATCATCTCTTCTGTTTTCAAAATCAATGGTAATACCCAAATTAACAATAAACTTACACACCACCTCATTTTTTGAAAGTGCTGTCTGTAGGCCGAATGTAACTGATTGAATCTGTTTCCTGCTGTGAAACATTATTTTAATTTTGTTTAAGTTGCCCTTTTTTGTAGGTTAAAGGTTACCAAACATGCAAGATCTCTGCTGAACTCATCGTGCACTAGTTCCACAGAAGATGAAGATAAAAGTCTACAGAGAAGATTGTTCAAAAAGGAGGTTAGCTCACTGCGAAATGTGACCTTGGCTAAACTGGTGGCCATAGTCAACGTGGCGCTGGCTATCAACAAGGATGACATACTGCTGTCGGACTTCTTGAGGTAGGACAAACAAGACTGAAAACATTTAAATCAATTTAATCACAGGTACAAGAAATATAGCCATCGGTTAATTTGAATATACAAGCAACGAGCAATCGCCCGCGGAAGTGTTTCCTATGGCAGAAATCGACAGGAGTCATTTAGTTTGTTTAGTTTTAAATCAGATAAAGAATTCCTTTATTCAATTAGTTGTACATGGTAGTAGGGGTCCCAATGATTGAGCCGTGGCCAATCAGAAGCCAGCATTTAGGTCACGTGACTTATGACGTCATTAGGCCCCGCCCCAAGATGGCAGCGCCCATGTCGGCTTCACCTTTTTCCCGCCAGATTTCCTAACCTCACTTTTCCCGCCAGATTTCCTAACCTCACTTTTCCTGCCAGATTTCTTAACCTCACTTTCCCGTCACCACGTTCCCTCCAGATTTTTTCGGTAGTGTTGCCAACTTAGCAGTGTTGCCAACCTACGGTTATTATATGCGGTATTATTATATATATCCGAGGTTCTATTATATGTATATATGCTCTCTGCTATTATATATGCTCTATATATACTTTTAATTATTGCTACATTATATGTATATGCTCTATGCTATGGCTCCACTATCATATTCTCTACTATTATATATGATCTACGGCTACTGGTTTATACGGTTATTACTATACTCTATGAAACATACTCTCTATGCTATTATATGATACATAATTATACATATACTCTATAGCTACACCATTTATTATTTCTATAATAATATTGGTAAAAGGATAGACAGCTAGCTTACCTGAAGAGAATAAAACAGGTAGAGGTAGAGCTCACAGCCTAGAGCTTTTCCAAATGAACCTTATATAATAATATATCATCTTCTTCCTCCTTGCCTCCCTCTTCTTCTTCTTCTTACTCTGTGCTGTACTCATCAAACACCGTTAGTCAGCTAAATTATCCAGTTTCAACCTGTTAGGCACGCAAGCTGCAGCCTTCCTCCGTCAGCTGTGACAGGAAAACACCAAGGTTAGCCGCTGCTTTCATCTTCCTTTATTGAGTCCGATTATCTTAAAATTGCTAATATCTCAAAAACGGTGGGTCCTAGGGTCATTTTGACCCCAGAAAACTGCCTACTACGTAGTGTAGGCACTTCAGAGGAGTATCTACCTATATGAAAAGTCTTAAACAAAATGTTGCGGGTTGCATCTCAAAAAATGAAGGGGCAAAATTTAAAAATTAAATATCTCAAGAACGGCTAGGCCGATTCCAATGAAACTTGGTATGTAGGTACTTTTTAACCTCCGCTACATCTTACAAAAACCTAAACTCTGTATTGTGGGAAAGTATCAAAAAATGTAAGGAGCTCTACTTAAAAAATCAATATCTTAGCAACGGCTGGGCCTATTTTAATGAAACTTGGTATTTATGTACCTGTTAACATCCTCTACATTTTACTAAAACCTAAACCCTGTACTGCGGGCAAGTATCAAAAAGTTGAAGGGTTATTGTTAAATTCCTTAAATCTCGCAGCATAATCGGGGGAACGCAGTGGCCTAGTGGTTAGCGTCTTGGACTACGGTTGAGGAGGTCCAGGGTTCGATTCCCTTCCTATACTAGGTACCCTTCATCAAAGGTATTATACAGGCTGACTCGTACCCTGCCTTTACCAACAGGGACATTAATCCCTGCTAGATCGACACTAAAGGTGTCGCTGATGGTAACTGACTCAGAGTTACTTTGAATGATGCCCCCAAAAATCTCCCAAAGGACATCGCAGGCAACATAGCATGATCTAAGCTAAGTAAGGCAAACTCCCACAGGGGGAATTTTTAAAAACTACAAACTAACCTGTAATAGAACAATGAAAAATACAAGTCAGAAGCAGTCACAATAAATCCGAGAGGATGTGGTGACGATTAGATCGCCCGAGCCGCAGGCAGTCGCTATGGCACCATCACTCAATCAACTGTCTCTTGAACATATATGTAGTGCATTTCCAAACAAACATCATCTTTTAAGTATTGTATGTGTGCCCAAACCTACAGTGAAAGACTTGGACGAAAAACACCAGAGCAAGTGCACTAGACTGGACCACAGTGCCTATATGACATAATTTGGAGGTGTTTACTGTTTTCTTTGTATAACGATAATAAGAGATACCATACCAGACACGTTTTTCTCTGGGATCTGAGAGGGTACCAGAGAACAACTGCGATTAATCTGGTTTTACACTGCGATGCTTGAGAGGTCATCGCAATATCAATCTTGGAGAGATTGTTGCTGTTAAGGTAAGATATTTATTTATACTATTAGAGTTTTCTACCTCCCCTGGGGAATAATTTACCTTTGACGGTGTAATAACTTGAGAAATTTATCCAAGTCTGCTGAAAACTGTCCCCGGGGACCACGATTTTCTTGGCCCGGAACGTTTTAAATTCTCCGGTCAAATACTTCCAAGTAGAACGTTTTCCTGCGGCCAGTATTCCAGCCTCGATCCATCGAGTCTCCACAGCTACTGACTAGGATCTCAGGGCATCCCGTAATACAGTACTCCTGTATAACTACGCAAGTCAGAAAAACACTAACACACAAACTACGTATGTCAAACCAGAACTACAAGTTATGAGGTTACTGAAAGGCAGAAAACAACTCTAATGAAGGTAGCAAACACTACTCTAACCAAAACTGTATTAAAGAACAAGAATAGAAAGCAAGATTACTGTTATTTTAGTCAGCACATACAAACACAACACTACCCAGCCACAAGAAAGTGAGGGTATGTTTACTTTCTTTACTGTAAATTACCAAATCAAACAATTAAATACAAACACCACACTACTCTAGCCAAGTCAGACAGTTATACTGTTTAGAAACCTTAAGATACTATTAACAGTAACTTAAAGGAGAGAAAAGGCTTGTAAACACTACGACTAAGCAGAAGTGGATGAATTAGATGTTAACATTTATTTTTTACTTTAAACTTTGAAACGCTGAAACAAATGGTCCTTAGTGAAGGAGTACAAAAACTGAAAATTAACGAATCTAGAATCAGGAGGACTAAAGACAGAGATATTGTAACTGTAAGCGAAACTAAAGTTTTCAAAATTACTGGACCAAAAAGGAAGCTCGAGGGAGAGTACGACACCCTGCCTTACGGCTACAAAATTCAAAGACTTGAGTAAAACAACACCGGAAGTGCAAGGGGGAAAACGTCCCCCTAACCCATAACGAGTCATACTTTCCCCTCCCGCGAATCGCTCTGCCTCGGTCACTTTTGCCGCTGCTCCTGCCGAGGTAAGACGTGTCCCTACATAGCTCTGATCTGTACTATTGCACAATACTTGATATTAAATGTCTCACTTAACCTCTTATATATTTAATAATCAACCCGTTACTGTCCTGTTTGACAGTGAAAATAATCCTTGGTTCAAAGGAAAGGATGTCGCAAAAGTACTGGGATACTCTAAGTTACATAAAGCTCTATCAACGCATGTAAGTGAAAAATATAAGAAAACTCAACCGGAAGTAGGTCTACCCCAAAGTGGGTTAGACCTATCCTACAATGATTCTAAGGTTATTTTCATAAGCGAGCCCGGCTTGTATGAATTGATATTTTCCTCCAAACTACCAATTGCTAAATTATTCAAGTACTGGGTTTTCGAAGAAGTATTGCCCTCCATAAGAAAGTATGGAATGTATAAAATCCAACAAGAAAAAATCAGTTGTTACAATCACTTACAAAATCACTGTAAATTAACCAACAGCTCACTCAAATTAACTCAGAATTTAAAACTACAAACGATAACCCTATTGGTTATAATACAAATACATTCTATTGGCTGTAATTAGACGTCCTGCTCTCTGATAGGTCAAATTTTTAGCGCTCTTTATTCGCAAGCGTTAACTTCATTCTGCCCCTTGCATCTGCACCGGTCAGAGGTCCCTGCGCTACTTAACATAACCTATAAAAATGTCTCACTTAATTTCGTATGTATTTAATAACCAGCCCATGTCTGTACTTTTTGACAGCGGTGACAATCCTTGGTTCAATGGAAAAGAAGTGGCTCAAAACCTGGGCTACTCTAACCCTAAAAAAGCTCTTCTAGCACATATCAGTGAAATATACAAATCAACTCAACCGGAAGTAGTTGGGACCCAAGATGGGTCCCAACTCAATTATCATGATTCTAACGTAGTTTTTACATCAGAACCGGGTTTATACGAGTTGATTTTTCCTCTAAACTACCAGAAGTTAAAGCATTTAAATACTGGGTTTTTGAAGAAGTCCTGCCTTCCATTAGAAAGTATGGAGTGTATCAAATCAAACAGGAGAATAATCAGTTAAAAAATCAAAACTCTTAACTCATGCGAGAAATTACAAACGTTATGGAAACTAACCAACAGCTCACTCACATTAACTCAGAATTTAAAACTGCAAACGATATAATGTGTAAAGAAAACCAGTCACCTAATGAGTTGTTGACACCGGGGTTATTTTATAACGGTACAGCCATAGCCAAAATAACTTTCCTGGTTTATAGTTTTATTGGACTTGGAAACGATTTGACAGGCAAATTTAAAAGTTTCAGGCAATGTATATTTTGCTCCCACTATGAAGTATTTTCAGGGGAGGTAGAAACTTTTGGCCGGGAAATTTAAGATGCTACTGTCAAGCTAAATTTAACCCCCGTTAAAGTATTCAAGCGGTGTTTTTTAAGTTTATATCTAAAGGAAAGATAAATATAATTTCAAAACTCCCTATTATATGCTCAGAGTATGAGTTCTTTCTAAAGGGCCAATAGACGTATTGGAATGGCCCTTGGAATTTT
Source organism: Allygus modestus (assembly GCA_963675035.1). Lineage (NCBI taxonomy): Eukaryota > Metazoa > Arthropoda > Insecta > Hemiptera > Cicadellidae > Allygus > Allygus modestus. The sequence continues at coordinate 374,786,067 of OY776111.1, read as the reverse complement.
CGGAGTAAATAGTAGATAAAATAACGGAGAACCCCCTATCAACTGCCTGTATCAGAGTATCAATAAAGCACGCTGATACTTCAGGAAATATACCATTTTTGCCTTTTGCGAATCTAACACCGTCAGTCATTGATGATCACTTTGAACAAATATTTTGTAACTTGTCTGTACTATTGAGTAAACTGTGACATGGCTGCCAAGTTCTATACATTTAATAACAAACCGGTGTTGGTTCTGTTTGATAATGAAGGAAAGCCATGGTTTAAAGCTAAAGACGTAGCGTCTGTTCTTAAGCATGTTAATTGCTGGAGTGCAGTTCGGAAAAATGTAGGTGACAGTGATAAATTAAGTGTTGGGAGTTTTTCTGGCGCTCAAAAACAGGGCGTAGGACCTATTGAGAAAACAACAGTTTTCATAAACGAAGCCGGATTATGTTCTTTGATGTTAAAATCAACTACTCCTGAAGCAAGACTGTTAGTAATAAGTCTGTTGCCGGAGAAGTTTCACCTTACTTACACAAATATAAAATATGAACTTTCTAGTTCACTTTAAATGTTACTTTTATTTAAAATCACAAGTTCCCACTGTATGTATGTTTGTGTGAATGAAGGTCACTGGCACGGGTGACGAAAAACCCCGTAAACCTGAATGAGGGGTCTAATAGATTGAGGCGTCTAGCTAACACCTAGGCTACTCCTTTGAACGGCATGTACGGTGGGACTTGTAAAAAACTAAAAACAGCAAATAAAAATAAACAGTAACAAAATAAATAAAAATAATTATATGAAAAATAAAAAGGAGGTATTAAATCGTCAGTGGCTACCACTGTGAGAGGCGATGGTTGGGACCTCTCACCTCAGAGGTTTAGGGCTCCTGGTGACGCTCTGGGTAAGCAAAAAGAACGCGCCGACGCTCCTACGGCCCAGCCTAAGGCTTACCGTGGTGTGGAAACGTGAGCGTTCAAAATTATTTCACCGGGGTTATAATTATTTGACTGGATAATTTAAAAAATCCCGGGCTAAGTACATCACAGTCCTCGGTGAACAGTTGTCATTTGACCTGGAAATAAATTACGGATAATTTTAATCGGTCCAGTGGTAGCTAAAATAAAGTCCCTGGCTATAGTTTTATCGGACTTGTAAACCATTTGACAGACAATTTTAAAAGTCTCAGGCAATGCAAATTTTGCTCCCACTATGAAGTATTTTCAGGGGAGGTAAAAACATTTGGCCGAGATATTTAAGACATTACGGTCAAGTTAAATGTAACCCCCGATAAAGTATTTTCAGCGGACGTGGAGACGTTTGGCCGAGATCTTTAAGACATTACGGTCAAGTTATATGTAACCCCCAATGAAGTGACTTCAACGGACTCGGAAACGTTCAACTAAGAAATCACACCCTTAAACTGTAGAACGACCGTCGTTTTACAAAACTTGGACGCATATGACCAAGGAATTACATCGTCAAAGGTAAATGTTGCCCCTGGTTTCATGAGAATCATAAATAAATTACCGAGGAGAAAATACCATATAATTTACCATACTAAAGATCGTATTTCACTGTTGGTCGTCTTCTGATATGTACCCATGGTGTGTAATTTATGGCCAACTCTCCGATATTGGTGTTGGTTACAATCCTTTTACTAGTAAATTCAGTAAAATGATATATTTCTTTTTTGTTGGTGTTTCGTAACAGCGTTTTTCAGTAACTAATTTAATAAACACAACTACAACAAAAAGACAACTCTAATATCTGTATTTGTTTAACTTTACAAAATACCCTACTGTCAACTGTCTCTTTTTTTTACACATTAGTTTAAATTTTTAAACTGTAGACTCGATGTACCACAAGGTCTGAATCCTTATCAAGTGGGAACCATTTTGGGTCCCACCTACTTCCGGTGGAGTGGGGGTATAGTTTTCTTGTCTGTCCATTTCTGCTAGATTTACAAGCCTCTTCTCTCCTTTCAGTTAATATTACCTTGAGATTTCTAAACAGTTCAATACATGTAAAGTTGCCCAAAGTAATCCTGCTATCATAAGTATAAAGTTCTAAATATTCCTTTAATTTACATACACTACCCCATTTACAACAACTAAAGCCCAGCTATTGGTCTATTTATCTAATAAACAAGGCAGATACATACCCCATTAGAACAGCTAAAAAGTCAACATATTTTAACAATAATTACCTTAATTGTAATAGCTACAATTCTGTAAATATACTCTCTAAAGGGGGGTCTATTGATAAACCCCCCTTGATCTTCAGTACTTTCAACACCTTCACTGGTTTATATTATCGTTGAATAATCAGTCAAAGTATCATTTATTTTGTGTTGGTTTGTCTGTCAGACAAGCTTTCTTGTATGTTTGTCATGTTTTTAAGCCAGGGAGATTGCTGAAATCCTGGACTACTCTAACCCACGAAAAGCAATCAGAGATAATGTCAGAGAAAAATATCGTAAAACAATGCCTGAAGAAGGGAGGAACGAAACGTAATATCCAGTTAATGACCTAATAAAAAGACAGAACCTGATGAACCCGACAGCCAGACTTCTCCGGCAACAGACTTCTTACTAACAGTCTTGCTTCAGGAGTAGTTGATTTTAACATCAAAGAACATAATCCGGCTTCGTTTATGAAAACTGTTGTTTTCTCAATAGGTCCTACGCCCTGTTTTTGAGCGTCAGAAAAACTCCCAACACTTAATTTATCACTGTCACCTACATTTTTCCGAACTGCACTCCAGCAATTAACATGCTTAAGAACAGACGCTACGTCTTTAGCTTTAAACCATGGCTTTCCTTCATTATCAAACAGAAACAATACCGGTTTGTTATTAAATGTAAAGAACTTGGCAGCCATGTCACAGTTTACTCAATAGTACAGACAAGTTACAAAATATTTGTTCAAAGTGATCATCAATGACTGACGGTGTTAGATTCGCAAAAGGCAAAAATGGTATATTTCCTGAAGTATCAGCGTGCTTTATTGATACTCCGATACAGGCAGTTGATAGGGGGTTCTCCGTTATTTTATCTACTATTTACTCCGAAAATTCCAAGGGCCATTCCAATACGTCTATTGGCCCTTTAGAAAGAACTCATAGTCTGAGCATATAATAGGGAGTTTTGAAATTATATTTATCTTTCCTTTAGATATAAACTTAACACCGCTTGAATACTTTAACGGGGGTTAAATTTAGCTTGACAGTAGCATCTTAAATTTCCCGGCCAAAAGTTTCTACCTCCCCTGAAAATACTTCATAGTGGGAGCAAAATATACATTGCCTGAAACTTTTAAATTTGCCTGTCAAATCGTTTCCAAGTCCAATAAAACTATTACCAGGAAAGTTATTTTGGCTATGGCTGTACCGTTATAAAATAACCCCGGTGTCAACAACTCATTAGGTGACTGGTTTTCTTTACACATTATATCGTTTGCAGTTTTAAATTCTGAGTTAATGTGAGTGAGCTGTTGGTTAGTTTCCATAATGTTTGTAATTTCTCGCATGAGTTGAGAGTTTTGATTTTTTAACTGATTATTCTCCTGTTTGATTTGATACACTCCATACTTTCTAATGGAAGGCAGGACTTCTTCAAAAACCCAGTATTTAAATGCTTTAACTTCTGGTAGTTTAGAGGAAAAATCAACTCATATAAACCCGGTTCTGATGTAAAAACTACGTTAGAATCATGATAATTGAGTTGGGACCCATCTTGGGTCCCAACTACTTCCGGTTGAGTTGATTTGTATATTTCACTGATATGTGCTAGAAGAGCTTTTTTAGGGTTAGAGTAGCCCAGGTTTTGAGCCACTTCTTTTCCATTGAACCAAGGATTGTCACCGCTGTCAAAAAGTACAGACATGGGCTGGTTATTAAATACATACGAAATTAAGTGAGACATTTTTATAGGTTATGTTAAGTAGCGCAGGGACCTCTGACCGGTGCAGATGCAAGGGGCAGAATGAAGTTAACGCTTGCGAATAAAGAGCGCTAAAAATTTGACCTATCAGAGAGCAGGACGTCTAATTACAGCCAATAGAATGTATTTGTATTATAACCAATAGGGTTATCGTTTGTAGTTTTAAATTCTGAGTTAATTTGAGTGAGCTGTTGGTTAATTTCCAGTGATTTTGTAAGTGATTGTAACAACTGATTTTTTCTTGTTGGATTTTATACATTCCATACTTTCTTATGGAGGCAATACTTCTTCGAAAACCCAGTACTTGAATAATTTAGCAATTGGTAGTTTGGAGGAAAATATCAATTCATATATGCCGGGCTCGCATATGAAAATAACCTTAGAATCATTGTAGGATAGGTCTAACCCACTTTGGGGTAGACCTACTTCCGGTTGAGTTTTCTTATATTTTTCACTTACATGCGTTGATAGAGCTTTATGTAACTTAGAGTATCCCAGTACTTTTGCGACATCCTTTCCTTTGAACCAAGGATTATTTTCACTGTCAAACAGGACAGTAACGGGTTGATTATTAAATATATAAGAGGTTAAGTGAGACATTTAATATCAAGTATTGTGCAATAGTACAGATCAGAGCAATGTAGGGACACGTCTTACCTCGGCAGGAGCAGCGGCAAAAGTGACCGAGGCAGAGCGATTCGTGGGAGAGGAAAGTATGACTCGTTATGGGTTAGGGGGGCGTTTCGCCCCCCTTGCACTTCCGGTGTTGTTTTACTCAAGTCTTTGAATTTTGTAGCCGTAAGGCAGGGTGTCGTACTCTCCCTCGAGCTTCCTTTTTGGTCCAGTAATTTTGAAAACTTTAGTTTCGCTTACAGTTACAATATCTCTGTCTTTAGTCCTCCTGATTCTAGATTCGTTAATTTTCAGTTTTTGTACACTTTCACTAAGGACCATTTGTTTCAGCGTTTCAAAGTTTAAAGTAAAAAATAAATTTTAACATCTAATTCATCCACTTCTGCTTAGTCGTAGTGTTTACAAGCCTTTTCTCTCCTTTAAGTTACTGTTAATAGTATCTTAAGGTTTCTAAACAGTATAACTGTCTGACTTGGCTAGAGTAGTGTGGTGTTTGTATTTAATTGTTTGATTTGGTAATTTACAGTAAAGAAAGTAAACATACCCTCACTTTCTTGTGGCTGGGTAGTGTTGTGTTTGTATGTGCTGACTAAAATAACAGTAATCTTGCTTTCTATTCTTGTTCTTTAATACAGTTTTGGTTAGAGTAGTGTTTGCTACCTTCATTAGAGTTGTTTTCTGCCTTTCAGTAACCTCATAACTTGTAGTTCTGGTTTGACATACGTAGTTTGTGTGTTAGTGTTTTTCTGACTTGCGTAGTTATACAGGAGTACTGTATTACGGGATGCCCTGAGATCCTAGTCAGTAGCTGTGGAGACTCGATGGATCGAGGCTGGAATACTGGCCGCAGGAAAATGTTCTACTTGGAAGTATTTGACCGGAGAATTTAAAACGTTCCGGGCCAAGAAAATCGTGGTCCCCGGGGACAGTTTTCAGCGGACTTGGATAAATTTCTCAAGTTATTACACCGTCAAAGGTAAATTATTCTCCAGGGGAGGTAGGAAACTCTAATAGTATAAATAAATATCTTACCTTAACAGCAACAATCTCTCCAAGATTGATATTGCGATGACCTCTCAAGCATCGCAGTGTAAAACCAGATTAATCGCAGTTGTTCTCTGGTACCCTCTCAGGTCCCAGAGAAAATCGTGTTTGGTATGGTATCTCTTATTATCGTTATACAAAGAAAACAGTAAACACCTCCAAATTATGTCATATAGGCACTGTGGTCCAGTCTAGTGCACTTGCTCTGGTGTTTTTCGTCCAAGTCTTTCACTGTAGGTTTGGGCACACATGCAATGCTTAAAAGATGATGTTTGTTTGGAAATGCACTACATATATGTTCAAGAGACAGTTGATTGAGTGATGGTGCCATAGCGACTGCCTGAGGCTCGGGCGATCTAATCGTCACCACATCCTCTCGGATTTATTGTGACTGCTTCTGACTTGTATTTTTCATTGTTCTATTACAGGTTAGTTTGTTGTTTTTAAAAATTCCCCCTGTGGGAGTTTGCCTTACTTAGCTTAGATCATGCTATGTTGCCTGCGATGTCCTTTGGGAGATTTTTGGGGGCATCATTCAAAGTAACTCTGAGTCAGTTACCATCAGCGACACCTTTAGTGTCGATCTAGCAGGGATTAACGTCCCTGTTGGTAAAGGCAGGGTACGAGTCAGCCTGTATAATACCTTTGATGAAGGGTACCTAGCATAGGAAGGGAATCAAACCCTGGACCTCCTCAACCGTAGTCCAAGACGCTAACCACTAGGCCACTGCGTTCCCCCGATTATGCTGCGAGATTTAAGGAATTTAACAATAACCCTTCAACTTGTTGATACTTGCCCGCAGTACAGGGTTTAGGTTTTAGTAAAATGTAGAGGATGTTAACAGGTACATAAATACCAAGTTTCATTAAAATAGGCCCAGCCGTTGCTAAGATATTGATTTTTTAAGTAGAGCTCCTTACATTTTTTGATACTTTCCCACAATACAGAGTTTAGGTTTTTGTAAGATGTAGCGGAGGTTAAAAAGTACCTACATACCAAGTTTCATTGGAATCGTGTAGCAGGGGGAGGGTAAAAGATATTTACTTGTTGGTGCTACCATATGTAGCAGGGGTTAGGAATGGAACATATAGTAGCTAAACCTGGGTAAGTTGCCCGGGAAGTATTGACTGGTTATTGTATGGCTACAGGGGTGGCTAATTGGGCTGCTAATTGGAATTGACATAACTAAACGGGGGAAAGAGGGGCGTACTAATCTGGGGTAATAATTGGGTAATACAACTGTATGGTAACTACAAACTGGAATCTGGGCGTGCTGACTCTGCTACTGGTTTGACTAATTTAGGACTAGCCAACTAATTAGGCAGGCCCAGGTCTGGCCAAGCCATGTGGTGCTAATAAGTACTGAAAACTAATTGGGGCTTGGAAAACGTGACTGGGTGTCCAGAGACCTATGGATCTTTACCAAACCAGAATGCTATACCAGCCAGCTCTGATGATGGGTTAAACTTTTAATAACTAATAAATATCCTTCCAGACCTAATAGTGAAATTGTTACAAGTGTCTAAACCTGATAAACTGATAACTGTATTGGATAATATATGAATAACTAAGTTCCTGAATCTAAGCATTGATAGTTAATTAATTAATTGTCTTCTGAGTGGAGGAAAAAACCTGAATCTAACTTGTTAATCAAAATGCGGTCGAGACACGAGGTCCCGACCGATTTGCAAGTCCTACATATTCCTGTTGTTTGGGGCTTCCCTAAGGGATTGCCCCTTCTAATTGTAGTCTAGCCTGCCATTCCTGATACTAAGGACTTATAAATTAAGGTACTTAAGCTTTTGACGGAAATTGTTGCTCGCAAGGAGCGGGTGGCCTGCCGACACTTCAAAGCTGCTTCGACGAAAAGGGCGAGAGACGCCACCGAGAATCGCCGTTAAAGGTTCAAAAGATCAGCTGGCTCGACACCGCTGATGGCGTTTGGAGCGGTTATGAAGGACGCCTACACTATATAAAATAGCGTGACGCTTAGCGTCACAACCACCCCCCCTAAGGCCAAAGTGAAAACGAAAAAAGTTTGTTGGAAGGTGGGTGAAGGTGTGGGTTTGATGTAGGAGTTTGAGAAATTCGCTCGGTTTTGCTCCCTCTGTCCTGCTCGTGGTCCCGAGATATCATGTTCCCGGTTTTGACTCAGGGGAAGCCGCGAGCAGACGAGGAAAGCTCAAAAGCCAGCACCAGTCCGACTTCGTCTTGGAACCTCGGTCGCCGCGTTTCTTTTTTTTGGGGAAGATTGCTATTGTTTATTTTGACCAACCACGGCAGGGATCGGGATCCATCCCCCCCTGCAAAAGGAGGATGGGTTGTAGGGGAACGACAGTTGAATTTGGCCTAACGTACCTGACTTTAATTGAGAACAAAATTGAAAACTGAGTGAAAAAGATTGAGTTAATTGGTGTAAAAGGGACGGACATCTGCACGCACAAAAATTTTGTATTTTTTTTTTTTTTTGGTATTTAGTTGTTGAATGGATTAGAGTCTTTTTTTTTACTATGAACACTTCATCGGAGAACTTGAGGTGGAGATGTGAGGTGAACTGAATCAAAATGTTGAGGTTGCTGTGATGACCGAGAGGAGGACTTGATGAGGTTGAGCTGATGGAGCAGGTGGGCTCTGGTCCGGTGTGGGTAGCAGCGTTGGTGGCTCGCAAAACGTCCGGATCACCGCGCTGTGGTTGAAGGTGGAGCGCTGTTGGTGAGGATAGTGTTGCGGTTCTGCTGGGCATCAGGGTGTTTTGTTGCCGCTCTCCCGGTATCGTCAACTGGGTGTCTAAGGTCTATTTGTAGCTGTCATTGGGGAATCACTATTCACTTTAATTCACTGGGAGTTGTCCGGAGTCACTGAGTTTATTCGGGCTATAGTATTTTGCTTTAAAAAGTTTGGCTTAGATTTGATTGGTTGGGTTTAAATTATCTTTTTTTTTTTTTTTTTTTTTTGATTGTGCAGGTGTCTAACTATGTAAAAAATACTTGGGGAGAAATATATAGTTGAAAAGAAAGATTTAAGATGATTGGAGTTGTAAAAGGGAACTGTCGTGTTGGAGTTGTTTGACGGTGGCTTGCAAGGCGGCGGTCCGATCACTGACGGGTTGGTCGGTTCCTAAAGGGAAACCGAGGGATTGACCCATGAGTGGCGCTGGGTAACCAAGGTTAGACTGGTTGGGCTCGCGGAAGCCGTAAGAAAACTGTGAAGTAAGGAGGTTGGAAGGATGTAATTAATTTAATCTTGAAATGAAACATTTTTTTGTTGTTTTTTTTTTTGAGAATTCGCATGCGAGACTTTTTGGGCAGGCGATTGCTTGCGCAGGGAGAATGGCGCATTTGGTAGCTGTGTTGAGCGGTTATATTTCAGGAAAGGGTGCTTGGGTCTAAAGAGAGTGCACTTTCCTTTCCTGACAACTTGTCGGGTTCAACCATTATTGGTAGGTGGTCCAGTTTGGTGCCTACTTAATATATGTAAATATTATAAAATTCTGAAACTTAATAAGTTGTATCACCTTGTTAACATAATCTGAGGATTTAAATATAACTAGCATTTCATTAAAATGTGAGTTTTCCCTAAACCTAACTACTACTACCTTAGCGACTAATTAAGCTAAGAAGGCTGAAAATGAAACAAGGGTTACGACAGGAAAGAAATAGAGAAGAGTTTTGTCTCTCAACACACGACTGATCAGGTCGCCACAGAAGGTGCCACCACTGGGCCCTTTCCTGCGGAGGTAAAAGAAACAATAATAAAAAAAGGGTAACCAACCGCAGAAAAGTCATTTTCAAATCACAAAAAAAAATTCTTTACAAAACCCAGAGTGGGTGTCGTAGACGAAAAGGGAGGGGAAAGAGAGTTTGCCGACAACGCACGGGGGAGAACGTGTAGGGCAGCCCATCAGCGAAGGATACCCTTAGACTCACAATCCCCCGGGCGTTGGCGGGGACAGCGACAGAGAGAGAAAACTTAACCTAAAATCACTTCGGTATAGCGGTTCTGGTCTGGTAAAGAGGTAATTACTTTAAAACTGTGGTTGAAAAAATCTTTTGAGTTGTGAGACATGGGCGCTCCTAATGAGTTTGCCCGTGGAAGGGTTTAACAGTCGTGCAGTTACGGGTGAAGAAAAGGAACCGATAACACATGGCTTAGACCAGACAGGCAGCAGCTTCTTGTTGATTGAATCGGCAGCTTTGCTAAGATGATGTTCCCTGAACATGACCCAATCACCGGTGTTGAAAGGGTTGGGCAGCTTGTTCAGGTCGTATTTGCGCTGCCGACTCTGCCTAGCTTTCTGGAGGTTTTCAACGGCCTTTTCCCACTCTTCTTGTGAAGATTGTGGAGAAGTTTGGCCGTCGACTAGTCGGTCCAAGTTCCAGTGTAGCTCCAGGGGGTGAAATATGTTCCGACCAAGGAACAAACGGGCTGGGGAAACCTTGGTGGATTCATGTCGTGCGGAATTAAAAGCGATCTGGAACCAGTGAAGTTCCTGGTCCCAGCGCTTTTGATGCTGGTTGTGAAATATTCGGATAGCAATTTTGATTTGTTTATTTACCCTCTCGGCATGTGACGGGTTCGGGTAATACGGACTGGTGTAAATATGTTGGATGCCCAAGCCCATGCAAAGGTTTTTGATTACAACTGATTTGAAATTGGAGACGTTATCAGAAACTAGATACTTAGGTGGGCCAAAAATTGAAAAAACTTGCTTGTTGAGAATTGCAGCTGTGGTCTCGGCTTTAGTATTCCTAACGGGGAGCATAAGGCAAAATTTAGAAAAGGAATCGACCACAGTTAAAATGTACTTATTTCTATTGAGAGAAAGCGGCAGAGGGCCAATATGGTCGATGAAAATTTTCTCCCAAGGCTGGGTTACGAGTTCGGAGGCCAGCTTCCCTACTTTAGTGTTAGGGGCCTGTTTGCACCTTTGGCATTTGACGCAAGTCCGTACCCTATCTGTAATATAGGCCTTGAGATTTTGTGCCCAGAAAAAGCGTTCGATACGGGCGAGGGTCTTACTGATGCCAAGGTGAGCCGAAGTAGGGGATTCATGATAATATGAAAACAGGAGATCAAAAGGCTTGTTGGGAACTACTACCCTGGGCTTGGTTTGGTTGGGTTGACGGTATAAAAGTGTATTGGTATCTACTGAGTAATTTGGGGGTTTGTTGGGTGATCTAATAATTTTCCTAAGATCAGGATCATCCAGTTGATGGCTGGAGATGTCCTTGAATACCTCAGGAAGAGAAAAGAGGGTCAAAACTGCTGGTGGCTGAACGGGGGGCGTGACTTCTGTTGTATCAGTGTTTTCAAAAAGACGGGAAAGGCAGTCGGCAATGACATTGTCCTTGCCGCGAATGTGGTAGATCTTAAATTTGAAAGAATTGATGAAGGAAACCCAGCGAGCGATTCGCCCCATCTGGCGTGGGTGTGTTAGAAGCCACGTGAGAGCCGAGCAATCTGAGTGGAGCTCGAACTCTCGGTGTTCCAAATACTGCTGGTATTTCTGAAGTGCAAAAACAATGGCCAGGCATTCTAATTGTAAAGTGGAGTAGTTGAGTTCATGTTTGCTGAGGGCTCGGGATGCATAAGAAACCGGGAAAAGCTGATCGCCGTGGGCTTGAAGAAGGACCGCTCCGATTGAAGAACCGGACGCGTCTGTGTGAACGACAAATTGCTTATCAAAATCGGGCATGCGGAGAATGGTTGATGAGACTAAGGCTGCTTTTAAGGTTTGGAAAGCTGTTACTTGGTCAGGTCCAAAAACAAAAGGAACGCCTTTTTTCTTTAAATGGTTAAGTGGCATGGTGATGGTGGCGTAGTCCTTGATGAAACGGGCGTAAAAAGCTGTCATTCCCAAGAAACGGGATAGCTGTTTAATGTTCTTGGGTGTGGGGAATTCGTCTATGGGTCGTGTCCTATCGGGGTGAATTGAAATGGTATGATTAGAAAAAACATGTCCAAGGAATTGAATTTTGTTGGAAGCAACTGTCATTTTCTCTGGGTTGATGGTGAGGCCTGCGTCGCGTAGGCGTTTGATTACTAGCCTAACCTTCTCCAAGTGGTCTTCAAAGGTGGAGTCGCTATAGACGCACAGGTCATCAAAAAAGTTGTAAACGTAATTAAATTTAATATCGCCAAAAATTTTGTCAATCAATGAGGTGAGGACCATGCTACCAGACGCTAGTCCAAAAGGGAGGAAATTAAACTCATACTGTGCCCATGGTACAACAAAAGAGGTGAACTGCTTAGACGCTTCCGCAAGGGGAATCTGATTGTAGGCTGAATTTAAGTCTAACAGCGTAAACCAACGTGCTTGTCCCAAGTGCTGAAAGGCGCTTTCAATGGTGGGCATGGGAGTGGCGTCTAATTCCAGAATGGAATTTAAATTACGGTAGTCGACCACCATGCGCGTTTTCCCGCCCTTCTTGGGGACTAAAAATGCGGCGGAGGCATACTGCGAGGTAGATGGGCGGATGACTCCCTTCTTGAGGAGGTCATCAATATGCTGTCGCATGAGTTGAAGTTTGGGAGGGGCGTACTGGTAAGGTTTGTTGCGGATAATTTTGTGTTCTTTGATTTTAATATGATACTGCAAAAGGTTCGTTCGGCCTAACTTACTGGTGATTGCTTCTGGAAACTGAGAAATTAACTGTGAGACTGAAAGTTGCTGTTGGGGGTTCAAATTTTCCCCCATGACGGGATGATCTGGTTGTTCAGCAACTGAGGTACAAATGAGTGGAAAAGCTGTTGGGGACTTTGGGGATCCATAAGGGAAACTGAGAGTGTGTGTGAACATGTTAATAACTGCTTTAGTTTTTGTCAAAAAATCGGAGCCTATTAATAGGGGAACTGGCAAGTTATCCGTTACAAAAAAGGGAAAAGTCCAAGAGAGATGTTGAATTTTAAAATGGATCCTAGTAACAAACTTGAACCTGATGGGTTCACCCGCGGCAGATATGGCAGAAAAAGATGTCGGTTGTTTATCCACCACTGCTCTAGTATGGCGCTTTAGGAGCTGGTAAGTGTCGGAGGACAACAAACAAAACGAGGATCCGGTATCAATTAGCGCGTCTTTAAATAATCCCTTGAAATCGAGTGTGACGTAGCATAAGTCGTTAGCCGGTATACTTGGTGAACCCTTGGGTTTGTTAGTTATGGTTCGGTTGACAGGCACCTGCTTTACCGTTTGAACCAAGGGAGGCGCTAAGGCACCTAACGGCGCCCCCCTCTGGCGTTTCCCTGTCCCTGACTTTGTGGAGTGAAATTGCGTTGAGGAGTAAATTGGTTTGGAGCTTGAAAAGATCTGAATGGCTGCAGCTGGTTTTGGTGGTATGGAAACTGTGGAATGCGGGGTGTGTATGCTTGTCTAGAAAAATGGGGAAAATTCCTATTATCTTGGGCTGAGGGCCGTCGGTTGTCATGTCGAGAATTATTGTGATATGTGTGGGAAAAATTTGGAAAATTTTGCTGCTGGTGCCCGGCACTGTGGTGCGCGGTGTTTGGTTGCGAGAAGGCTTGGCCCTGCTCCAGAGCGCGGACCACCTGAACCCTGGGGACCAAGGCCAGGAGGTCTGTAAGACTACACGCTGCCGGAAAGGCCGCAAGAGCCGCCCGCGTTGGTGCATTGAGACCGTTGACGACTGTGTCGAGCACATCACGTTCAGAAAAATCGGGCATTAACAAGGATGAAGACGCAGAGATGCCCTCAATGAATTCGGAAAGGGACTCTGACGGACGTTGAACCCTGTAGACCATAGTGGTCACGATCGTGTGATGACTGGCAAGGCCCTAACCATATCATCTAACACCCTCATGGTACTGTGATTTGCGCGCGGAGGTGAACGGCAACTGGTCATAGCAGCGGCCACCAGTTGGCCCACGGCTAACACGGTGTCCTGGACTAACTGGGCCCAATTCACAGCAGGTGAACGTCCGCTGTCAGAACTGGTGGTCGCGATATCGTGGGCGGTACTAGCATTACTACCAAGTTGTTCCTCGGTAGCACCAGGTGTCGTAGCCGGCGCCGATTGAGTTAATGGGATGGTAGCCGCGTCAGGGTTCGAAGCTGCGTTGGGGGCCAGAGAGGATTTATCTTCTGGTTCCAACTGCTGGGCGGTGCTTGGGGAGGTTAGATCTGGCCTAGAATTTACGGGTAAGGGTTCGGACCCACCATTCATTTGCAAGGTTTTAAGGTAGTCGCTTAGCAGGGTCCTGTTTATAGACAACGTCGTAGAAGGTGTGATCCCTAATACGTGGCACTGATTGGTGGCATCCTGCGCATTGAGGGTGCAGACCCAGGAAGTGCCGGTAGGCAGCTCCTCGGGGGAATACACCTTAGAGGGCATTTTTCTAAAACATTTATGAACAGGTATGGAGCTGCGAGAAAGAAAAAAATATTTTAACTACAAGTACAAATTTTAATTACAAGAACACCGAAAGTCTAGAGGTTTTACCTCGTAAGCAATATTCACTGAAAAAATGCAATAGTAGTGCAAAGGAGCACCCGAGGTAACGCGCCCAACACAGAAAATGAGGAACTGTCCTAAAAAAAGTTTTTACAAAATTTCTGTAAATGCAAAATTTCATTGTGCTAGAGGAAAGAAAAGCAAAAAATTTGACCTAGGCCGAGCATTCGGATGAGATTTACCAAGAAATGACTTCTCAGGAGCATAAACAGTCGTTGCGTAAAACAAGGATGCGAAAAAAAAACTACGTCCGTGACTGTGAAAGGGAATTTTCTATTACAGGAATTAACTTTCTAAATGCGTCGTTGTTGAAATGGATGCTATCACGACGCATAGAGTTCCCATAATATGCATGAAAAAACTTCATCTGATTTAATTCGTCGGGGAGTTCTATCACTCTTACTGAATCAGAACGTAGAGTAAGCAAAAATCTATTAACTTTGTGCAAACGGGCAAGTACTGGTGTGGAGTTACTTATCCTCGGATAAAACGGCAAAGTCATGAAAACGATTGCCATTCCAGGATAAGTTCGACGTAATATTCTCAAAAATGACAGAAAGGAATTCTTAAATACTGCTACATCTACATTTGCTAAAAAATCGTTGGTACCTAAGAAAAACAGTAAGGGAATACGTGACTGTATTGCAGAAATATTTAACTTCACAAAAACCTTGAGGTCACTAATCCTAGCTCCAGAGATGCTCTTAATTAAAATTGGCCGTAAAGTCCCGGTTAATGCCGGATTTGCTTGTGAAAAATTGAAAAATCTCCTGGCGTAAGAGTCGCCAAGGACCTGGACATCTATTAATTTGTTTGGCTGGCTCATATTTAAATTAAACTGAAGGGGAAATGCAGAAAAAGTCCGACCGACACCAGAAGTGTCTATTTGAGAAATAAAATTGAGGTCGGTCCCGCTAATCCTATACCTAACAAAAATTCGAATAACAGACAGGGTCACACGTAATCTACACTAAAATCAAAATTGAATCTAAATGTGGGTCACTCTTAAGTCAAAAGAATCTGTACACTAAACAAAAACCCCACTAAGTCTAGTATTTAATGCATTCAAGCGCAGAACAAGAAAATCCTAGGAATTTCTCGAGTAAAAAAAAAATCAAGACTAAGTTTCAAAAATGAAAAACTGAAGTTAATTTAAACTCACTGTTAAACTAGCAAAAGTAATGTAGATGCGTCGAGCGTCGAACAAAACCGTTAACTTTAGGTTAGCTAACCGAAGAAGTTGCGAATGCATGATCGCCAACCGTGTGACGTCAGCTGTGACGTGTCGCTATGGGATTTATATTGGCAGATTCAATGCTCGAGCAACAATGCAATAATAAAAGCCCAATGGACAAAAAACTTTATAACTGGCTTGCTTTAATAAATTCCAAAGTATTACTAGCAAAAATAAAGGCTAGTACTACTTTATAACTGTAAATAAACCCAGAAACCCGGATGGTATTTCAGATAAACTGACTAACTATAAGTGGCTGAAAGCGATGACTGAGGTTTTTATCCCTACATAAGAACTACATTTGTACTCACACATAACCTCATTCTGTATCTTTTTTTAATGAAAAACAATAGGCTAAAGTCATCTAAACCTCCAAAAGATCCAAAACACAGCTTGTTGTACCTGGTCAAGTATTGGCGAATTCACAGCTATTGGCTAAAACAAGCCTTGAATTATAGCGCTACTTTAATAGTGGTAGTGAAGGTTACTTGGATTTAACTATGTAAAATTAGGCAAAATGAAATGTAAAATCCCTAATGTATTATAGTATTAGCCAAAAATACAAAATCGATTTCACTGCTGGCCAATTAATAGCTTGCTGTAAGACCTATGGCTGGTAGGCCTACTTGGCTGGGCGGAAAAACTGACTTTAAAACCTGTTAAAAACTATAAATGGGTCTGACTTTCCTACAAAAACCTACTTTGTCACTCACATATGACCCTATCAAGTATTTCTACATCCTAAAGTAGTAGCCTAAAACCACTTTACACCTCAATACAGGTTAAAAACTGACTGCAGTACAATGACCGCTAGGGCCTATAAATGGGTTTCCCTATTAAAGCTTTCCTGCCTGAATATTGTTTTGCCAATTAGGTTTTGAAGTTAATGTGTCTAGGGATGGCCAATATATTATACTAAACAACTATTTAAACTTAACACACAAAATTTACAGCACAAAATAAATTAACATTGAGACAATGCACAGCACAGAAAATGGTACAGCACAGACACTGCAATAGTGTTGGTAATAATCACTGGTGAGATGGAAATATACTTTATTTAGGGTATTATAATAAACAATCACTGAATTTAACACTTACAAGGTGTGGTTTAACATTAAAATAAAAATGGTCATTGCTGGCAAAGAAAATACACCTTGTATTGCCAAATGCATTGGATTTAATGAAAAACTGGGGAGCCTTTAAACCACTATACCTGGGACTCTCCACAGTATATTTTTAAGACCATATTTGCCACTTGCTTGAGGCTTACACTTTAATCACTAAAAACACTGAAACACCATACACTGTAACATTGCAGGCTGGAAACTAGATGGATGCCACTTGTACCTATGCTGCAACAAACATAAACAAGAACAATCTGTACCCACAAAATTGGCCATCCTAGAATTTAATTTGGAAAAATAATTTGCTTAAAGCTAAAGTCCTAACAAACCCCTAGTGTCGGCGGTGCAAATTTTAAATTGTCCTCCACTCAGAAGACAAAACCCTAGCAAAAGCAATTTTTTTACACCCTACAGAGCTGACTGAAACACCAAATGGTCTGGGGTGTCTGCTACCATATGTAGCAGGGGGAGGGTAAAAGATATTTACTTGTTGGTGCTACCATATGTAGCAGGGGTTAGGAATGGAACATATAGTAGCTAAACCTGGGTAAGTTGCCCGGGAAGTATTGACTGGTTATTGTATGGCTACAGGGGTGGCTAATTGGGCTGCTAATTGGAATTGACATAACTAAACGGGGGAAAGAGGTGCGTACTAATCTGGGGTAATAATTGGGTAATACAACTGTATGGTAACTACAAACTGGAATCTGGGCGTGCTGACTCTGCTACTGGTTTGACTAATTTAGGACTAGCCAACTAATTAGGCAGGCCCAGATCTGGCCAAGCCATGTGGTGCTAATAAGTACTGAAAACTAATTGGGGCTTGGAAAACGTGACTGGGTGTCCAGAGACCTATGGATCTTTACCAAACCAGAATGCTATACCAGCCAGCTCTGATGATGGGTTAAACTTTTAATAACTAATAAATATCCTTCCAGACCTAATAGTGAAATTGTTACAAGTGTCTAAACCTGATAAACTGATAACTGTATTGGATAATATATGAATAACTAAGTTCCTGAATCTAAGCAATGATAGTTAATTAATTAATTGTCTTCTGAGTGGAGGAAAAAACCTGAATCTAACTTGTTAATCAAAATGCGGTCGAGACACGAGGTCCCGACCGATTTGCAAGTCCTACATATTCCTGTTGTTTGGGGCTTCCCTAAGGGATTGCCCCTTCTAATTGTAGTCTAGCCTGCCATTCCTGATACTAAGGACTTATAAATTAAGGTACTTAAGCTTTTGACGGAAATTGTTGCTCGCAAGGAGCGGGTGGCCTGCCGACACTTCAAAGCTGCTTCGACGAAAAGGGCGAGAGACGCCACCGAGAATCGCCGTTAAAGGTTCAAAAGATCAGCTGGCTCGACACCGCTGATGGCGTTTGGAGCGGTTATGAAGGACGCCTACACTATATAAAATAGCGTGACGCTTAGCGTCACAATCGGCCTAGCCGTTCTTGAGATATTTAATTTTTAAATTTTGCCCCTTCATTTTTTGAGATGCAACCCACAACATTTTGTTTAAGACTTTTCATATAGGTAGATACTCCTCTGAAGTGCCTACACTACGTAGTAGCGGCTAACCTTGGTGTTTTCCTGTCACAGCTGACGGAGGAAGGCTGCGGCTTGCGTGCCTAACAGGTTGAAACTGGATAATTTAGCTGACTAACGGTGTTTGATGAGTACAGCACAGAGTAAGAAGAAGAAGAGGGAGGCAATAAGGAAGAAGATGATATATTATTATATAAATAATAAATGGTGTAGCTATAGAGTATATGTATAATTATGTATCATATAATAGCATAGAGAGTATGTTTCATAGAGTATAGTAATAACCGTATAAACCAGTAGCCGTAGATCATATATAATAGTAGAGAATATGATAGTGGAGCCATAGCATAGAGCATATATAATAGCAGAGAGCATATATACATATAATAGAACCTCGGATATATATAATAATACCGCATATAATAACCGTAGGTTGGCAACACTACCGAAAAAATCTGGAGGGAACGTGGTGGCGGGAAAGTGAGGTTAGGAAATCTGGCGGGAAAAAGTGAGGTTAGAAAATTTGGCGGGAAAAAAGTGAAGCCGACATGGGCGCCGCCATCTTGGGGGCGGAGCCTAATGACGTCACAAGTCACGTGACCAAAATGCTGGCTTCTGATTGGCCACGGCTCAATCATTGGTACATTGGTACTCATGGTACATAGATCAGAGCCATTTGTAGGATTTAATGTACATATATTAAATGTTTATGTACCAGAGTACAAATAAAAATATCTTGATTGTTAGAAAATTGAGGTAATAAACTCAATTTATTGTTGTAAGACGTCTTTTATTACATCCCGCTAATCAAAAAGCTAATCAAAAAGTTGTTTACTTAATTTATGAAAAACTTTCAAACTTACTTATTTGAAATAGTTGTATTTGGAAGTAAATTATTTAATTTTTCCAATTTCCCAAGATTTGTCTAAAGAGTAAAAGGAAAACTTAAAAAGATGTTCCTTCAATTGTTTTTTGAACCTAGTTAAATTGTTTTTCAATAAGATGTTGTTAAGCAAATTAAATAAACATTTATTACCTATGAAGTGAGTTTTATTTTTATAGACATGCAAATTGTGTTGCTCCACCTTTTTATGCATTTTTATATTGTACTGATCTTCTATGAAGTATTATTGTATGCGTTTTGCTTAGCAAACTTTATTGTTTCAAAAATATACAACACCAAAGTCTGAAAAACTATTCTTCAAAGTTTGAATGTAATTCTCAAAACTTTTTTGTATAAACAAAATTCCGTCCAAATTATTTTTTGTTGTTACTCCATAAATGCTTATACCATATGCTGGATGTGAATGTACTAATAAAAAATATATTGATTTTAAAATGTCATTGGTACATATTTTGGTCATTTGACACATAGCATATAGTCCTGATGATATTATTTTCACCCATGATCAAAACATTATTAAAACATCTCAGTTCAGTTGACGGTTGATTTTCGTTCTTTGCTTAATTGCTTAGACCTTTTTAAAAGTTTATTTTTATGTACAGAGGTATGTTATGTATAGGTAGGTAATTTACATTTACAAAATACCACCATTCATTCGGCCACTTTAATCTGGCCAGGGTCTCCTGAGGTATCTAGATTTGAGTGAGTCTACTGTAGAAATATTTTAATAACGACTTAAATTTACAATTGTTTATAATATCTTTAATTTCTTTAGGAACAGCATGTGAAGTTTTGAGTGTTAGGTACTATAATTTTGCCTAGTAAGAAAAGGCACCTTGTTTATTTTATTATTTTTACCTGCAAAATTAGTAAACATAAATCAAATTAATATTTAAAAATGCAATTAAAGCTATAATATTTTATCGAGTTTTAAACTGACATAAGGAAAATATTTCTTTAGTAAAATGTCAAAAAGTTTTTATATTTGCTGGTAAAACTGTCTCCCCCTTTAAAGTTAAATTTTTGTTTGTTGTCAATTGAAATCGTTTACTTCTTACAACAGTATCATTGTCTGGCTTCAAAGTTACATTCCGAAGGAATTATTGATACAAAACTAACAACTTTGGAAAAGAAACCTTTCCTGGTCGTATATGTTTTGAGAGCCCGTATATGTATTTGCTAATTTATTTTCAAAATTCATACAACCAATTATTGTTTTTTGTTACTAGGTGGGTGGAAGAAGGCCATATATCCCTAAGGACTGCCAGCAAGTTCCTCCCAGCAAATGTGAAGCTAGACTCGCAAGTGCAGCGGATGCTGGAAGTGCATCACCTGTCGTACAGCAAGTGCCAACAGCTGATCACTGGTCTGTGCCACGAGCTTGATGTCGTTGGCTTCCCTCAGCCTGACGTCTCGCGACTCACGGACCGCTACTGCTTGGAACTGCAACTTCCAGGTAACAACTGATTTAAAACTCATCAAAAATCAAACAAGCAAAAACATGACAAAATTACAAATGAGTAAATCAATGTAATTTGATCAATGTAATGGTTGGTGGTGTTTCTAGGAATATTAATCGCTTAAAAATCTACCATCCACTAAAAAATGTGTCTATAATGTGGTTTGTGAAAATTTGCTTGCCAAGTAATGAAATTCATTATTGTAGTGAGTTTTTCTTACCATCTTGTAGCATTATCATAGCTCTTTTGCTCAGAAACATTTGTCCATGCATTGGTTTTAGTAAACATTTAATTTTTTAAATAAATTTAAATAGTTTTCCTGACTAGCTGGTGTCCCATTATGTTTGAGATCTGAAGCCACAAAAAATCAAACAAACAATATTAATGATTTTTTAATGATTTAAATTAAAATTGGGAAAGTCTTTATTGATACGTTTTAGCGAATGTTCCCTATAGGGAAGAAACTATTACCATAGGTCTCGTGGTCCCGAGACCATGACAATTTTTTGTTTTGAGGTCCCCAAACGACAAAAACACTGTTCGTTCAAATTTATATATATTTATATATATATATATGTGTGTGTGTGTGTGTTTGTGTGTGTGCGTGAATGCGATAACTTGAGTAAAAAATGTCCGATTTAGATGAAATTTGGCTCAAATGTGTAAAATGACATTCATGACTGTAAGTTTGAAAACCAGAAAATCGGACCATGGGAAAGGGGGTTTATGGGGGTTTTAAATTTTCTAAAAATCAGTTTTTTGCATTTTTCACCCTAACATTTTTTTAAAAGCTTAATTTTGGTTTTGACCATGTTGTAGAGCTTAAAAACAAATAATATAGTATTTTGAATTATTAACATAGGTTAAGTGATTGCGGAGAAAATCCAAAAAACCTACTCATAAAATCTCTCATGTTAATCTTATAGGAAAAAGGTTTTTGGCTTTTCCTAAGGTTATTTTAATGTAAACTTCACATTTGCTTTTACCAATCTGTTCAGTTCCACAAAACAAGCATTTTGGTTTTTAAATTGTGATTCTACGCCCAACCGTTGCTGAGATATTCAAAGTGCTAAACACAGTATGTTGTCCAATGTTATCCTTATGGAGAATAAATAAAATTTGATATCTTGATTATTTATGAATGTATGTTGATGAAACTTGGTATGTGGCTTCATGTAGTATTGGTATATTGATATTTGCACAACAAATTGATTTTTTGTTGATTATTCCCATAGCAGCAAACCTGCGTACTCAGCCCCCACGTTATTCTTATGGAGAATAAGTAAAATGTAATGACTCCCTTAATTATGAACATAAATTAATAAAACTTGGTATGTAGTTTCACTTGGTTGAGTTATATTGATAATTGCATAAAAACCCATTTTTTCCCTTGTTGCAGCAAACCTGCTTACTCAGCCCCCATGTTATTCTTATGGAGAATAACTAAAATGATATATAGTGCTTATTTATGATTGAATATTGATGAAACTTGTTATGTGGCTTTGCCTCGTTAAATTATATTTATATTTGCGTAAAAACCAATGTTTTGTTCCTTGTTTCACCAAACCTACGTACTCATTACCAATGTTATTCTTATGGAGAATAATTAAAATCGCTTATATTTAGGGGTGTGCGAGTAGTGATTTTTTTAATCGAGTCGAGTCGAGTAGTGCCAATTATTTTCGAGTTTTGAGTATTTTTGAGCGAGTATTTGCCATCAGTTGTTAGTTTGAAATAGTGTAATAGAATTTGGATACCACCCTAGATTTGATAATCTAAACATGGTTTCTAACTAATACATGAGTATCAATACAAAGTTTTGGCCAGTACAATCAAACTGGATTACGTATTGACAAACAAAACACGGTTTGACATTCGTTTCCAGCCGATGAAACAGGGCCCAGTTGTCATTTGGCCAATTTCACCTGGTCCAGACATCGCTTATAATCAATATTAAATGACGAAATCGTTAGTCACGGCCAAAATTACGCCGTCCGATCGTCATTTTCAGCCGATATGTGATGCAATCGCCTTTTGCGGCCGTTAATACGTGTTTTGGCTGGTTACAATCGTTTGCGGTCGTCATTTTCGGCCGATGTTACGTGATGCGATCGCCTTTTGCGGTCGTTACTACTCATTTTGGCCGATCGCAATTGTTAGCGATCGTCTGGAAATCGGCGGGAAATACTCGCTCGAACTTTCGAGTAGTTTTCAAAACTTCGAGTCGAATTCGAGTATTAAAATACTCGGTCGAAAACTCAAAGTTTTGAGTATTGAAAACTACTTTTTAAAACTACTATTGAAAACTACGGCCTTGAAAACTACTTTTTTGGGTTCAGGCAGTACCAAAACAAGTATTTCCACTGATATCTTAAATTAAAAAATTAAACTGTTTAAATAAGTCAAAACATGTTGGTTTTTTGCTATACCTATCTAGACTAAAATAAAAGCATTATGTTTTAAATTATTAAAATCACAATTTATTAGTTGTTTAATATCCCATAGTTCAAATCTTAATATAATTATTTTTAAGAAAAAAATACCCAACTTTTTGGATTCATATAGTTTTTCCTAATTATTACAGTTAAAGCTTTAAAAAACAAAATTGACCTCCATTTTGAATTGGTAGAAGTATAAACTTGATACTCACACATGGTCATACTTGATAAATTTGAAGTTGATACCTTGAGATATTTATAGATTATGATTTAGTTATGTAAAAACCATGTATACAAACAGATAGATGGAAAACTGTAGATTTTAGTGGACATATCTTTATATGAACCTTTTTGCTTATTTTTATGTGTACAATTACATCCAACGTTTTTGAAATACTTTTTTCTGAACACACCTGTGCATATGAAATTTTGAATGAATGGTGGTTATGGCAACTGGGAACCTGAGAACGAAAATTTATCATCGTCCTGGGCCTATGTCCTACTGTGCCAACTATGGTAGTAGCTTCTCCCCTTTTAGGGGAAGTTCGCTAAAAACAGCCAGTTTTAAATAAGTATTTTCTTATAACGAAAGTTTCCCAATGTTTAGAATGTTGTTTTATTTTCAATGATAGTAGTATCTTATAAAGTTAGATGGTTCCTTTTAGTTTTCATTATAAAAAATACTGGTTCGTTACTTTCATAACACATGTGTTTCTTGAGCAGATGAGATAAGTGAGATGGCCAAGAAGCTACTGAGGCTGTCCCTGAACAGTCAAGTAGCCAAAGCGAAGATCCACGAGTCTTCATACCCTGAGGTTCAGGTGATGACGGCCATAATCATAGTTATGAAATTGCTCTTCTCTCTCGACGGCTGCACTGAGTATAGGCTCTCACACGCTGCTGCAGAGATCAACAGGTGGGTTACGACTTACATTTACATCCTTGTGGAGAGCTTTTATGAAGGTACCTGACATTTTGAAAAGGAAAATTGAAATGGCCTTCAAACTAAATAGGTATACTGTTATTTGCAGCGCCCAGATTTCAATTTTGTTTTACATTTTCTGTGATACTACAGCAAATGTGTCATGTTTTATATCATTTTACAACAAAATCAAAATGTTGAGTATGTTTTATATCATGTTATAACAAAATCAAAATGTTGAGTTTTTCTCTATAAACCTAAAGTGTCAACGTGACATTTAAAAGGCAGTAAAATAAATCTTGTAAATTAATATCTTTCATCTACCTTACTAGCTTCATATTACATTTTTAGCATTTTATATTCCAGTTTTGTATATTTTAGAGCATCCCGAACAAATGGAGACTCCCTGGAGCTGTTTGTGTTGAGCGAGTGGATGCAGTTTGTGGAGTGTCGCAAAGCTGTGGTCGCAAGCTGCCATCTGCCCACTCGTATCGCAGTCTACGGCCAGACCGTCGCGTGCGACTCAAGACTCTTCCTCGAGCACTACGATCAGGTTGCAGTGGACGCAAGACACAGGGAGGCTAACCAGAGATACGGTATGAAATAGTTGTTAAACTGGTTGTTTGTCTTGTTGTTCCAATGGTAAGTTGTTTTATTTTGAAGATGGGGGAAATAAGTTACTGTACATTTAATAAAGCTCTGTTAGAAAACAACTCAATTGCAAAACCTAATGAAGTTCATGTATTTATGATTGTTGCCTTTAAAGGATGCTATCACAGGGTGTGTACCAGTCGAAAAATGTTGGGAAGTCTAGAATTCTGTGAGGTTTTGAGTTCAGTATATGGAATTCACAGGAAAAATTACATGCAGTGAGCGAGTGGGTATTTGATGGTACAGTTCAACTGCAACAGCATTAAAACTATTTATACCTTTGGTAATCATTACTTCTAGTTTGTCAAAAACAATTAAGAAATACATTTTTAGATTGGCAGCTTAACCGAGAATATTATTAGCCGAGAATAAAGACGACTGGGGAAAAATCGTGAATGACTATGTTTTGAAACCAGGGAAAATCAAATCATATTAGAAAACTATAATTTTTATGAACAGTATATTTCTGTAGTCTTTCAGTTAGGGAAACTACAGTATGGCGATTCAATAAAATTTTCGGTTTTCCATGCAAATAAACAACAAAAATAATCCGAGTGTCAGAGACAAGTAGACTGTCGTACTTTGCGCAACAGTTTAGTTATTTTAACAAACATGTGGAAAATGGTCGGGAGCTCTGCAAACAATATGTGGAAAGGTGAAACATTAAGAACATTTACTGAGTTTTGTATGAAAGTCAGACAACTGATCTTACCAGCACTAGATTACCATGCACTTGTAGATTTGAAATTACGGTTCGCTACGGCATGAAATATGTGTAGGCTATAAAAACAAATACAGATAATTCGTTTGATGTGTAATAATAGTGCAATTTTTGGCTATTTCCTTATGTTAGAATGTGTGTTACCCTAATGTGAGGTCATATTTGATTAGTTTATTATACTTTTTTTTTTGTGTAGCTATCATATGAAAATGGTTTTTATAATAGGTAATTTGTTATTGGTACTGTTCATACAGATATTTCTAAATTAAACTACTCTGTAAGGGAAGGGTGTTTTGTCTTGCGCTGGTGATCAATTAAACAAACTAGTGGTTTTCGCGACACATGATCTCACCCCTGCCTTGCTCGAAGGTAATTCCCCAAGTCGACTTGGTAAACAATGTACACAAGTTTAACCAATACAACATGATGTCAAGTTATCATGACAATTAAAAAACATCACATTGTATTAGTTTTACTAACAAAACTTCCCAGCACTAATTGGCAAAAACAGTCCCAAGTCCTAGGCCTCACTTGTTTCAGTTGTAATTTACTTTAAAGTTAAACTATTATTATTTATAATTTAGATTGGATCACAGTTTTTACATTTTTACTTTGCAACAATTAAAGTACATTGTTTCCATATTTATTTCTAACTGTTTTGTAGTAAAAATATATTGTTTGAATAATGATTTACTGTCAAAATCTTGTTTTTTCCTTGACTAAATAGCCTATATTACAAATACAGTTATTATCGCTGCTGCTACCAGCTGGGTTAACTGCATGATTAAAGGCAGCCGTTTGTAGAAGAAATAGTACACCAGGTTTTTAGCTGTTTTCAGATAAAGAAACTGGATCAAAGCCAGGGAATTTTAAAATTTTGTTTCAATGGCCATCCTGATTATTGTCTTCAGATACATTTGTTTATTTTTAAGGAAGGCAACTAATAGGGCATATATTGTTTTGTTTTGTTTGCTTTTATAATTTTAAATTATATTATTTTTGATAAGTAGATGGCCTTCTGCTTCCTTATCCCACCAAATCTCTTGATGCTTCCATGTTGAGTTTAACAGGGCGAGGTTACAAGGGCCACATTTGCAATACCAGCTTTGAATTGCTATTTCTAGACCTGCCACATCAGGAAAAAGTGGTAATTTCCTTGGCGAAGTTTAAGTTTTAGCATATATATGTCCTCTAGGGCATGTTTTTATAAACTTCTGTCTCTACAGTGCATACTATCCATCAATAAAAATACTCAGCATGCAAAATAATTTTGAAAAATGGTCTCTGGTATTGTTTTATTTCCCTCAAGTAATTCAAACAATGAATAGCTCATTACCACTCATTATATTTGTGCTGGTAAAACTTACAAACTGAAAATGTAAGCGAGTCAGATATTCATTTGTGATTGTAGCATTGAACAAGCAGTGGGCAGAGGCTACGGTGCGATGCCTAAGAAACCTGGCAACCTCGGAGGTCCAGCCTGAGAGCGTCAGGTTCGCTGCCTCACTGACCCCTCTACACAGCTGCACTCAGCACCTGCTGACCCAGCACGCCGGTCGAGTCAGCGCGGCCAGACACATACTGGAGCGGGACTGGACCAAACACTCGCTGGCGCACACCACCCAGCAGGACAGGTCGGTATTGCGTTCGGCATCTAAGAAAAGTAACATATCCCTTTATTTTTTAAAAAGATCTTGAATTGGCCGTAAAAATGTGGGGGGTTGGAGATCCAACCAAGCTAACAAAAACAGTATTAAAATTATACTTTTGGTCAACATTTTTGCCAGCAATAATAATTCAGTTGTAATTTTAGTGCGAAACGTCATGAAATATCAAATTACTACTCAACTTTTGTCAAGTTTACATCAAAAACTTTATTATATATATTAGTTTCAAATAAAGGGCTGTTTGGTTGTAGTTCTACTACTGTTCTGGTCTTAGACTTAGAATAGGGAACTCTTGGGTTCTCTGCATATTGGGTTTTCTCTGCTCTTGAACCATAAGAATTGGGGGATATTTTAACTAAAAGTATGTATTTTAAGATTTATTCAATCAATTTAATATTATTTTCCCTTTCTATTTTTCTTCCATAATAAACTGTTTTCCTTTCAGTTAAAAATACATTTTTTAACTGTTTTTAACATTATTAATTGTAGTTGACTGTAAAACATTTCTGTAAAATTCATTGTACGTTTGAAAATGGTTTGAGTTTTGCATCAGTTATTAGATTGATGCAGTTGTAACCTATTAAGAACTTGAATTGGAGAATGCAGCTTTAATATTTCCATTGAGCTAAAATCTGTTTTCTAAACCATAGTGTTGCCTTAGTTTTTGTTTTTTTATAAGATTGACTCACAGTTTACTTTTTGTCATAATTAGATATGAAAATGTAAAAGGCCTTCACGGTATCTAAAGTCTTCTATAAATAAGACCTTTGGTGGAAAAATTCCTGATCATTACCGGATATTCTTTATCAACCGTACTGCCTCGTACAAAAAGCCCTGCCCACTGAGGTCGCAAAATATTGTACACATAACTTGATTAAGCTAAACTAGGTTTTGGTTTTGTATTTTTTATCATTGAGGCTAAATATTAGTTCTGTTTGTTATTATCAAAAAGTGCACTTTTATGTGTTCTTGAAGAAAATGCTGTTGATACGAATCAAAAAGTTAGCGAAGCAGCTCTGAATTGAGTATACATTCTTCCTAGCTGCAACAGGTGCCAGAACAGCTTAGTGGAGCATTCTGTCACAAAACTGTCCTGATGATATATTTTATCTAAAAGTTGATTTCGCAATTTATATTTGTTTACAGATGTGTTGCGATTGGACTTGCTAATGACTTGAACATAATCCAGATGGAGGGGGTGCCGTCTACTTTCAAAGTTGAAAATGTTACTCAGAGAACCAAAGGTGGCTTAGTCATTCCTCGCTATGGTATTAACAAGTATAATGTTAAAGTAAATGTAGTGAAAAGAGTAAAACCAGCAAAAAGTAGGAGTAAAACCCAGCCAACAGAGTTGGATGAAAAGCGACTTAATTTCGTGAAAGAAATTGTCTCAGATGACAGTGATGAGGAAGAAAAAGAAACAGAGGATGTTGTCCAGGAAGAGCCTGAGAGCCACAATGTCGAACTTGACCATTTTAGCAAACGTCTTGACTTATACAGGCCATGTTCTCAGTACTGGTTTTGCCATACCAAGCTTGGTAAAAATGATATTACACTTGATGAATTTGATTTTTTCTCAAAGAAAATGTTTCAACCGTCATTTTTATGGTTGTTAAAGGAGTGCTCCAGAATGATCCTTAACTCTTCCAAGGATCTGTATGCTAATATTATTTCTGTGGAAGCAAAATATCAACATGTTTTAAATGGAGCCCAGTTTTTAAAAATAAATAACAAAAGAAGAAGGCAATAAATTCCTGTTATTGTGTTTGTTAACTATGAAGCTTTTATTTTAGATTTAATTGCGAATAACAAATTCATCCCATTAGTTTCTTTATTCTGACAATAAGAACCAAAATAGAAGAATGGGAGTCCAGGAAAAGGCACTGATCATTTGTATAAAATCTGCTCTTAATGTGTTGCAATTAGTAAAAAGCAATGTACAGCGTGTTTTTAAACGCAACCCATATTTAAAATGAAAAAAAAACTACAAGTCTTTGGAATAAATACAAATTTATTTATTGGTATTTACATTTTGTACAATATATTATTTACATTTTACCACATTTTATTTAACCTACATTAAGTGTTCAAATAAACCACCATTATGATTTATACATAGTTGAGCCCTCTTCTTCAAATTTCTGAACACTTTTTTCAAAGTAGCTCTTTCAATTTCTCCTATCACATCTTAAATGTTTGTTTTCAGCTGCTGGATTTTCTGCGGGTTGTTTGCATGCCTTACTTTTAAAATATACCCACAGGAAATAATCTGGTGGGCTCAAATCTGGGGACCTTGGTGGATACAGCCCCTTGCCAATGAGTCTGTCTCCAAAAAATCTCTTTAATAGAACCATAGTTTCATATGATGTATGCTTGATTTGTTAGGTGTACTCTCATCGGAAAACGTAGCCGAAAACCTCTCTCGACATAAAACGAATGATTTAGTTTTAATATACTCCTCTACCATACACACTCTCTGAGCTTGGGAATTAACCATTTTGTATGTTACTCACAATAACTTCGCAGTAACCCTAAATTATGTAAACAACAATACAACAATGCATATCAGCTGATAGATATTGAAGTAAAGGAAACAGGGCTGCCAACATATGAGCTTGTTTTGTCCCTAAACAGTGAGTTTTAGTCCTTTAACATTGGGTTGTGTTTTAAAAAAAGCACTCTGTATCTGTGGTATTTTGTTAATTTACTTAATAACTATGTAAATTACTAAGTAAGTTTTAATTAATTGGATCAATTTATGTTAGATTTTTGTACATTTTAATAACAAATACATACACAATTATGAGCTTTGTAAAAATTTTAATCTAATTATTATTTTAATGGAAATGTTTACTTGTGTTACCTGTGAGGATTATAGTTTAATTTTTAGTTGGAAAGTAAATTTTGCTTTTATGTCATAGTTAAATGTAAGAAAAAAACAAAGTGTTATTAAATACAGATGATTATTATTATGACACGTTTTGAAAACTTTAATGGTTCCTCATATATGATTTGAGATAAGAAGGTCAGCGATCCGTCTGCTTCTAGTTAATTAGATTCCACAACTCTCTGTACATGATTCGACAGTCTCTGTAGAGAAGCCTTCAGATCAACCTAATAACCAGACCTCAGTCTGAATTTATAGCATTATATTTTAATACATACAGTACAGTTACTT
The DNA here is from genome assembly GCA_963675035.1 of Allygus modestus. Taxonomy (NCBI): domain Eukaryota; kingdom Metazoa; phylum Arthropoda; class Insecta; order Hemiptera; family Cicadellidae; genus Allygus; species Allygus modestus. Next base: position 374,756,139 of record OY776111.1, on the reverse strand, counting down.
CTGCCGATTGCTCGCAAACTCTATGGATCGCGCCCGAACTCTGCGAAATACGCTCAAAAGACTTATACAGGCTTAAAACAAATTTTTTTAGAACCCTTGACCGATGCTGGATTATTGAAAGTGCCAGATTAGCGGGATTTCACTGGTATGTGGGTTAGATCTGCTGTTAAATTTTCAAGTCCCTCAGTTTCCATTGGTCATTGGGATAGTTATTGATCCTGGCTAAAGAAACAAAATTAAGGCTGATGAAAAACTTATCGTGAATTCATAGTTTATTCAAATTCTCCTTAAACCACATACAAGTGTTTTGTAATTCCTCTGTTAGTCACTTTCTACTCTTCATCTAATGAAACTCCAATGGAAATAAAATTAACAAAGGTGTTATCAGAAGAGAGACAAATCATTATAAAATAAATTGTGTCCTTGAATTTGCCTACTGTGCCAAACATACAAGCTAACAGTAGTCATTCAACTGTGCTTTATTTTTATTAAAAAAATATCCAATAGTATATCATGAAACATACACATATAAAGCATAAGAAGGAAGAAATTCACCTCAGTAGGCATTATTAAGATGACAGTCGCAACTAGGGATGAGTCTATTCTCGATACCACCTATTCTTGGACATTGGTATCGGTATCGAGATTCATTCGTTCAATGTCGATACCGATACCATCGATACCCCCGCCGTTTACCCGCGCTACGAAGTGCACGGGAAGCGATGCTCCCGCCGCTTACCCGCGCTCTAAAAGGCACGGGGGAGTGTTGGGTCGGCGGCAAGATAACCAAGTTTTTCCCCATTATGAATTTATAATAAATAGTTTTAGTTTCCTATATTACTATAGCATACTAGTTAAATTAACATTAAATTATGTAAAAAATTGCATTTAACAATTTGTTTTATAATTAACTACAAAATACTACTAAATAATTTTAAATGGTAACATACATTTGTAACGGTTTTTAACAATATTTTTAACAACTACAGGTACTGAAAAATCGTTGGTATCGATGCTATCGGTATCGAGAGTCGATTTTTCTGATATCGGTATCGAGAATCGATCAATTTTGGTATCGACTCATCCCTAGTCGTAACATATCACCTTTACTTTAGAAAAAAATGTGAATCCAAGGTGGCTGCAATACCCAGATTCCACATTAATGGGAATTCTTATTTTAAAATTTATTTGGGTTGAAATGCCTGTTTCCTACCGTCTTTGATACTTCCGCCCTAGGAAGTATTCTTATGTCTGCATAATGATCAACCAACAGCATCAAGGCGGCTGATAAAAGGGCGTGGTTGACATTTCATGGATCCTCACAACGTTCAGACTAGTAACGTTATCATAGGGATCCCATATAAGTCAGATATTACACAGAGAAAATTTGTACACCCACGCATCCTGGAAAATCTGGAATTTTTCTATCGGTCCTGGAATTTTTCTATTTCCATGAAATTTTCTGATGTAATGGGTTTTTTTCAGTTTTTGTCATGAAATGTGTTTAGGTTGAGTTTATTAGACAATAGACAATAGTTTATCTCACATTACGTTTACATACACCAGCAATGCAGGAAAAACAGGTAAAATTGTCAGGCTAAAATATACAAAACTAATTAACTGTACATGGAGTAAAAACTGTTGAAGAATTTTATTGGACTTTCTTTTATGTTAAAGGAATAAATATTTTCTTGAATATAGGTTAATTTACTTCAGTTCATTTGCTAAAGAAGGTAAGATGGTTGGGTCACAGTCTAATAACCATACAGTCTAGAAATTCAGCTGACTAAGTTGTCGCCTGGAAGTGGAGCGCCTCACAAGCGCTCGTTGCGGTTGGCGGCACAACTACAACCAGTGCCGGGCCATTCCATGTCAAATCATCCAGCCAAATTACAATTTGACACCCAAGTTCTCAGATTTTTATGAAATTTTGTATACATTAAGTGTGTACAAAAATAAGAAAAAATGCAAAGTTTCACCAAATTCCATTAAGTAGTTTCAGAATTATAGTCGTTTAAAGTTTTAGAAAAATGTAATTTCCAATGGCAGTATGAGCGGGAAATCAGCTTGTATGTTTCCACGTTTTTCTAAATAAAATTTATATTTATGTAGCTAGAGGCTTCAAACTTTATGAATTTGTCATAAATTTAATGGAGAATCAGATTATACTATAAGTGTTGGCATTATAACTTTTCATCATTGTTTAAAAAATCGTATAACACAAAAATTATAGTTTTTTTCAAATTGTGACGTTTATGTAAAAAACAATCTTCGGCTAAAATCTCTCTCCAGATACCCTAATACAACCATATATCACTGAAAAGAGCATAACATTTCCTTTTAAATGGTGAAATAATATTTGTGGGTTTACGTGTTCTAAAAGTTTTATTACAATGTAAAGTTAATAAATAAATTTTTGAATAGCGGAAAAGGTATTTTCATTGACAAAGACAGAGTTTGTGGTAAGGATGTTAGAAAGTCAATAATATCTTATAAAATATAGGACTATGGAGTTAAAATCATATGTAATACAATTTGCATGGCATATTTTGTAATAACATAAGGCTTACTGTTGGATATAACACATTTACAACAAATAATTTTGTACAGTATGATGTCATTTTGAATTTAAATGTATACCCTTGTTAGCCTACGTATTACTGGAGAGCTGCATGTCAGTCTCAAAAGGTGAAATAATAATTGCAAGTTGTAGCATTACAAGAGTTTTAATACAATATAAAAATATGAAATGACATGGCTTAAGTGCTCCTTTTTTTACCTCAATACTGAGGGTGTACTGATTTAGCTTACATTAAACAACCTCGTGAATTTATGATACCTACACAAAATATACAATATTTACATTTCATTTAGTTACTGCACTGGTTTACTTACTTCTTATCCAGATTTTCGTGGGAAAATTCTTCTGTTGTACAAAATGATAGTATATCTTCAAATTGTGTTAAAAGTTAAAAATTGTTAAATAGTTTTTAAAGGTCTTGGCTTGGTTCGAAAGTAACTTGAAATGTAAGTAAACACAATCACTGAAACTTAAAACTGATGACCGTCTATAGTAATATTTTAAAGTTGTCCCAGGCTGTGTTAATTTATTTTTGAGAGTCAGAATCAATCTTACAAGTTCAATCCCATTGTGACGTTACCACTGGAGGTTTTACTTTACAAAGGAGATGAGGTGGTGGTACGGGACAGTTTTCTTCTTTTTGAGGCCAATAAAAGTTTTCAGCTGTACCATGAGGATTGCATAAAGAGGATATTATAATCCCCTTCTTCCTCATTAATTTGCTGAACCATTCCAATCCACCAGTTGCTTTCATAAACCCAGGCAACAAAGGAACGGAGGTTAGGTTCAATCATTGGTCCTGATGGGTTAAACATGTTTTTTCTTAACACGTTGGCTGCTGTGGGCCCCGATCGGTTTTTTTTTCTTAACATAGAAACTTATGCAAATTTAATGTTTAAACATGTTTGCAGCAGCGAAAGTGTTAAACAGATAACAGAGCCTGAGCTCACTCTTTTTGCTATGATTTCTTCTGACGATGCAGGCTGGAAAAAAATTAAAACTTCTTGTTCCAGTTATGCTTTGCCCAGATTCAAAACGACTACTTTGGGTTATTCTGATATTTTCAATATCTTCTTCACTCAAAAAGAAAAATTTTATTTTTGAAAACAGATTATGACAAAGTGTGAACATTTGCCAAGCATTTACAATCCGTTCACTTGCTTTTGAACTTTGGAGGTTTCTCTGTATTAGTTCTTTTGTCTTGCCCCCGATTCCGTCACATACAGTTTTTCCATGACTTGTTGCATGAAAAGACCTTCCATAACTTCCATGAAAATTTTCCATGACTTCCTTTAAGTTGAACATTTTTTCATGACAAATTCATCATGGTATTGAAATTTTTATACTGTGCACTGCACCCATCAGTAATGTATTCCACTCTGCCAACTGATGGAAATGTCAGCTTAATTAAATCAATCGTTTTTTCTTGGACAGAGAAGACAAATGGTACATCGTGTCTTAGGTCATCAGAAATGAAACACTATGATGTTTCTAGTACCACAATGATGTTTTAAGGTACCATCTCCACTTTTAGAATATATTACTGAACTGAACAACTTAAATGGCTCCAGTGGTATGACTGTACTTAATTTTGAAGAACAAAATTATAATTCTCAGCGAAATCCATTAAGACCAAAACTTCATCAAATCATTTCATATTTTTATATTGTATTAAAACTCTTGTAATGCTACAACTTGCAAATATTATTTCACCTTTTGAGACTGACATGCAGCTCTCCAGTAATACGTAGGCTAACAAGGGTATACATTTAAATTCAAAATGACATCATACTGTACAAAATTATTTGTTGTAAATGTGTTATATCCAACAGTAAGCCTTATGTTATTACAAAATATGCCATGCAAATTGTATTACATATGATTTTAGCTCCATAGTCCTATATTTTATAAGATATTATTGACTTTCTAACATCCTTACCACAAACTCTGTCTTTGTCAATGAAAATACCTTTTCCGCTATTCAAAAATTTATTTATTAACTTTACATTGTAATAAAACTTTTAGAACACGTAAACCCACAAATATTATTTCACCATTTAAAAGGAAATGTTATGCTCTTTTCAGTGATATATGGTTGTATTAGGGTATCTGGAGAGAGATTTTAGCCAAAGATTGTTTTTTACATAAACGCCACAATTTGAAAAAAACTATAATTTTTGTGTTATACGATTTTTTAAACAATGATGAAAAGTTATAATGCCAACACTTATAGTATAATCTGATTCTCCATTAAATTTATGACAAATTCATAAAGTTTGAAGCCTCTAGCTACATAAATATAAATTTTATTTAGAAAAACGTGGAAACATACAAGCTGATTTCCCGCTCATACTGCCATTGGAAATTACATTTTTCTAAAACTTTAAACGACTATAATTCTGAAACTACTTAATGGAATTTGGTGAAACTTTGCATTTTTTCTTATTTTTGTACACACTTAATATATACAAATTTTTATTAAAATCTGACACCATGGGTGTCAGCCCCTGGATGATTTGGCATGGAATGGCCCTGCCATGTCTACTAGCTCAGTGACAGAAGACAGTGAATCTTGTATTCACCGCCAAGAAACTCACCTAGCCAGCTGTGCGAATTAGTAGTGTTTTTACATTAGTTGCTCCAACCGTGCGGATTGCTAGTGAATTCCGGGTGACACTTGTACTCAGGTAAGAGTTTCATGCCTGTATACCCTATTATATTAGACTGTGGTTGGGTAGTCTGCAAAATTAAAGGTGCTAATTTCAAAACATTTATATTGAGTTAGCTATTGCTGGAACAGTAGTTCACTTAAACATTGCACATTTTTCTTAATAAGTTCCTGATTAAAAATTTGTGTTTGTGTAAGTTTTATACCATGTAATTTAAGAGTCTGCAGTAGGACCTCTGGCTATATTCTATTTTCATCCCATATGAGACACATTATTATATCAAAATATTAATATAAAAATATATGTCTAGTTTTGTGTTTTTTTAACCTTTATCATTGTATGGATGTGTACAAGCCTAGAGACCACACTAATGGGCAGATTTTCATCAAATTTGTTATGAAGGTATTAATCCAAGGAGTTTTTTTTTAATTTTGAACAGTAATCATCATTAAAAAAAACCGCTCTAACTAGTTTATTTAAAACGTTAGGTTAATTGTGCTTTAGGCCCCTGACAAATTGACACCACCCGCATTTCTGGAAAAATGTTTGGTCAGGATTTATAAGGCTTAAAAAGTCCAAAAATTCAGATGTTTGATTTGTCTATAAAGCCATAAAATGTACTTATCACCATTAAAGAAGCCTAAAACCTAAATAAATTAGTATTTTGAATTATTATTTTACAACTAATAGCTGCGGAGAAAATTGAAATTATCATTTAGCGGTAAACACAGTACGTTGTCCATTGTCATGAGGAATAAGAAAATTACCATTTCTCTTATTTACTGATCAATTTTATTTCAACTTGGAATGTTGGTCAAGTTAGCATTGACCAATAGAGGATTCAGACTATGTTGCCACCTAACATTGGGGTGAGGAGGGGTCATAGCCACTGTGTGTAGCAAATGGTTTTGATTTGCCTCCAGAAAGGGATTTTGTTGAAAAAAGGTTCATTAGAAGATTTTGTATACATACTACTGTACATAATATTCTAAATTTAGTACAGGAGGGCTCTTAACCGCCCTCCAAGGGATTGAACCCTGGGTGGGATAACTAAAAGGGTGGTTAAAACAAATAACTTATATTAAGCACTAAAAATTATAAAACTTATGTAACAATTAAAAAGTAGGTACCAAGATGAAATACTTGATTGACTTATTGTGACGTGAACATTTGTTATGACACAGTATTGGGATGTTTGTGGCGGCAGCTGTGAGTAATTTCCAAGATGCAGGGCGATTGAAGTGTTGAAGAGTGTTGCGAGGGCATCTACTGTAAATATAAAGTTATTGATTACAATTTGGCTAAAAGGGCAGAAGTATGTGTCAGTTTTCATGGTACGATTTTTCTATAGAAGTCTTATATACACTTTTTTAACACAGTAATTTAACAAATTTAAATCAGTATTCTTAAGTACAGGAAATAGAAGAATGAATGTAAAAAAACACCAATAATTACCAACTGGTATTCTACTGAAAAAAGCTATATATTTTTAAAAATAATCCGATATTTAAATATATGTATGTTATGCCTGAAATAAATTTCCTTTAATTTGACTTGCATTAAATATCAGTGTTGATTATAACAAATAAATATTTGCATGATTATTAAGAAATCAAAGCGATGAGTTTAAAACCAATTTAATTTATTCCACTGACCTAATGATCAAACTAAACACAATACAACTATTCCAGGTTTTTATGTATTGAAATCTCGTTCTCATCTGGCCTGTCATGATTGGGGATAATTTATTATATATCTAGATTTATCATTGGGCAGAAATAAATGTAAAGAAGAAACGAGTTCGCACGCAGGACGCTGGCGCGAGGGAAGTGAATTTCCACATAAAAACTTATCAAACCCAAAATCAGTGTAAAAACATACATTTATTCCAATTTTTATTGAAATCTGAAAACATTGATTTTTTTGGCTGTTCTGATGCTCCTGGTTTCATTTACGTGCAAAGCTGGGAATATAATTTTGCACATTATAATGTTAGGAGAAGGTCCAGACAGGTGTGAGTTGTTGAGGATGATAAAGTACTGTAACAAAGGAATAACAGGCTTTTCTAATGTAAAACCCCCATAAGACAATGTACGGTGTTTAGTCTAAACATATTTTCTTTAATAACTCGGTAAATATTTATGCTAGAATGACGAGAAAGGGCTAAAAACTTTCGCTTCACTAATTTCCGTCTTTTTACATGCATTAATTTTACATCTGGGGCTTTTCTTACCCTTTTTGGGCCCAAAAACTCAAAATTTGAACGATTAATCCCCAAAAAAGGGGTTTAGAGTTTTCCAATTGTTTTGCCCAACGAACAAGTCCAACTGATTACAGGAAGGAACGTCCCTAGCAAATTTGAAGTAAATCGGACAAAAAATGTGACTGCTAGAGTGCAAACACATATATATATATATATAAAATTTTGAACGACCCCCCAAAACGTGTTCAGGGGGTCACATAAGGAACTTCTATGGTAGTCCCGGGCTTAAGTTTCACCGTGCGGGTCATGCTAACAGTTCACTTTCCAAAGGAAATTCACTAATAAGAAACCCATGACTGTGTTTTTTTAATGTCGCGAGTGTCCTGGAATTTTGTTTTGGAAAACCTGTGGGAACCCTGACAAACTGTGTTGCCACTCTATTAGTTAATGTTTTTATGTTTTGCTTGCAACATCGGTTCTTGCTGTTGTACTATTGTGTTTAACTCTATCAATAGCTAGCTGTTTAAAATGTAATTAATTTCAAATTAACCCTTGTTAATCTTTTTAACAAAATACGATGTTGAGTCCAAATTACCTTATGAATGAAAATATAGAAACTGGGATTTTTCATTGATTTTGAGAACCATCCCATGTCCTTGTAATTTATGTCGGGGATAAGACTATAGGGGGGGGCACTATATAATCTCTGAATGCAACACACCGTAAAAATATAGTAAAATAGATCAAATTAATAAATTACTGTAGTTTCACACAAGTGAATTTCAAAATAAATTTAGACTGACTGCTGAACATAAAAGTTGTTCAATATTCAGCTAATTATAATTTCATTAGACAAAATTAATTATTTGAACGTAACTTTTTGCTCCAAGAAGTAAAGTTTTATTATTGTGATTTCATTGGACCATTTTTTTAAGATATTCCCCTTTAAATGTTGAAGTGTGGAGGTAAACATTGCAGTGTAACTTATTGGCAAAGAAACCAAAATTTAAATATTTAAATTTTGTTAAATTGTTCAAGTTAATCTATTATATCACAGCAATACTTCCTTCAAGCACAAACAACGTACAGATAGATATACCATAGAATAAATAATACATTTGTATTAATTTTGTACATTGTATTATTTATTCTATGGATACACGTTCTCTGTGCTTCACTACAGTAATTAAATAAATAAACGAGTTCGCACACCGACGTGAGGGAAGTGAATTTCCACATATAAACTATAAAAACGCAAAATCAGTTAAAAACATACAATTATTCCAATTATCATTCAAATCTGAAAATATTAATTTTTGGCTGTTTTGATACTCCGGGTTCTATTTACCTGCAATGCTGGGAATACAATTTTGCGCATTATAAGGTTAGGAGAAGGTCCAGTCAGGCTTTAAAGTAGGCGTGAGGTTGTTGGGGATGATAAAAGTACACCAACAAATGAATAACAGGCTTTTCTAAATTGTAAAACCCCCAAAAGACAACTACTGTGTTTGGTCAATACACATTTTCTTTAATAACTCGGTAAATATATATGTTAGAATGAGAGAGGGCTTTGAAGTTTTGCCTCACTAATTCCCATCTTTTTACATTCGTTAATTTCATATCCAGGGCTTTTCTGACCCTTTTTGGGCCCAAAAACTCGAAATTTGAAAAATTAACCCCCAAAAAAGGTGTTTAGAGTTTTCCGATTGTTTTGCCCAACGAACTTGTTCAACTGATTATAGAAAGGACCCTACCAAATTTGAAGTAAATCGGACAAAAAATGCGACCGCTAGAGTGCATACACACACACACACACACACACACACACACATATATATATATATTTTTTTTAACGAACCCCCAAAACGTGTTCAGGGGGTCACGTTAGGAACTTCTATGGTGGTCCCGGGCTTAAGTTTCACCGTGCGGGTCATGCTCATGCTAATAGTTCACTCTCCATAGGAAATTCACTAATGATATACACGTGTACTCTGGTAGCCTGGTGACAATGGTAGTTGTGACGATCTCGCACAGGTGGCAGCAGTGGTACTGTTTCCCGCCGACTCGGCGACAGCTGATGACTTCCCGCGAAGCGCCGTAGTTGGTGGTTGGTTATCAGCGGGAAAGGACGACACAGGACGCGATTTTTGAATTGTGTTTAAACTCGTAGCAAACAACTTCTCTAAGCCATGCATATAATGTCCATACTTTTAAAAAGTGCTTTTGTGCCAAAGTGTGCTTGATTTTCATTTTATTTATATCGCGTCTGTCTTCTTTTACTTTTCGCTCAACATTATAATTGTCAAAGGCCTCGTCTCGATATAAGGTCAGATATAATTTGTGTGTGTGTGAATTGTGTGTTTTGTGTTGTTAAATTATTTTGTCAATCGAGAAAAATCGTAAGGTGGATGTTTATTTCAGAAAGACAGTCAATATATTTTGGTAAGTCAGTTTTATGGATGCTTATGGATTTATATCTTTGACTTTAATTTATTCAGACCTCTAACATTTACAGTAGTATGAACATTTATAAATTTATACTTAAGTTATATAATTTTAAAATGTTGTGGCTATGATTTTTCCCATTTATTTGTTAACTTTAAAAATTATTTTAAATACTTTAATTTATTTTTAATGTGAAAACGTCTGAAAGTTTGCTTTTCTTAAAATAAATTGACCTTAACGAAATTGATTTATTTCTGTTGTTGCCCACAGCTAAAGTATTTTACACTGTAAAATCAGTACAGTACTGTTCTTTACACTATACACAGCGTTAGTCTAATGTAGTAAATCCATGTTTGCATCTTCATCACAAACCTGCTATTTGTTGTATTTCAGTGACAAATACATTTTATCTTGTTTTTGTTTATTAATATTCAATATAACAATCAACATGTATTGGTATGAAGCCAAATCAACATCAAAGGCGCGAAACCTCGACATAAAAGTAGACGCAACTCTTGTAAAAACAGCAGCTGTAATCGTGATCTGATATTTTTGTTGAACATTCCAGGGTAGTATTATATGTCTGGTTAATTGATTTGAAGTAATTTTTTGAAGTATTTGAAGTAATTGTTTTATTAAAGACATAAACGTTCCTTATAATAACATTTTATAATTTTCTTAATAATTGTATGTGGGATTATGGCTTCAACAAGTAGTACTAACCCCATGTACAATTTTAAAACTACAGCCTCTGAAATGCTGTCTTTACAAGCCACCGGGAAGAACACGAAAGCTGAATATTAATTTGTGAGTAATTTAAGTCTTAGGCTTAGTGGATCATCATCGAAGATGTTTCTCTGTAATCAAGGCCAAATAAAATGGCATGTATCTTGATCAATGGGATTATTGATTTAATCATATTTTGAAAATTGCAAACCTACCCAGTGAATTCCTTACACCACCCAATTATTTAAGAGATATTCTATTTGCCAGAAACTATTGTTGCTTATAGAAATTACAAAGACAAAATATACTCGAAGCCATTTTTTGTTCTGTACCGAATGTTGCTCCTTTTAAAAACTTGTTAAAACTAGTTTACTAGTCCATGATATTCGATCCACCTTATGTTATCTGATAACATAAATTAATATAATTTAAGTAAAAATATGATAAATGCTAAGTTTTTTTTTAACTGGAAGTTGTCGTAGTAATATTTTTGTACGAGCAACTTGACTTTAAAATCGATAAGCTTTTCTAGATAGGCAGAATATGACTACATAGAACAGGTTAATGACCCGCCACCTTTGTGCTTAGTTGATTGCAAAATTATATCAGTTTGGTTAACTATTGGGACCGTTATTAAACAGTGTGTCAATAGAACGCCAGTAGATTCAATCAACAGTAGATGAGGCAACGTTGGGCGGGGGGACTTGCGATCAGCTGATCAACTCAGCGTAAACAGCTGTTATTAAGTCTGTTATTAATTGTTGCTATGTAGTTTAGGCTAGTTGTTGTGTCTTTGCATCTCCCAAATGGCAACATTCATAATGAAGATTACTAAGTTAATGAATTGTATTGATCAAACAATATTTAAACAACATTAACAGCGTAATGAAGTTATTTTTATGTTTATTTTTTATGAGAATCTGAAGTCGACTTTCAGCTCGACTTTTCAATTTTCAGAACTTTGAACTTTTACCACCGTTCTACTTCTAGTTATAATTTCATTTATTAAATTTTACGTCGGAATTTTATTTCAGTTAATACGTTGGAATTACGTCGGTTATATTTTATGCTTGCTTTTACATTTACAATTAGCTTTGTGAATGTTATTTGTTTGAGTTGCGATGCGGGACGGCGATATTTTAGTGGCATGTAGGGGTGAACATTTATCATAATTAAGTGAGATGATCAAGTACTGTTAACGAATGTTAGTCCTCATGAACAGAATTAACTCTTCATTTATATATTCTTATCACCTTTACGAATGACAGTATGAATTGTCTGATGATTATTACATTATTATTTCGACCTTCCGGCGTCGTCCTCTGCCTAAATATTGAGGTAATGAGGAACGTCGCAACCGCATCTTGATAAGATCACTACTGCGAAGGTCACCGAATGACATTGTCCGTCAATTGCTACCCGGGAGTAGCGAATGTCTTAAGCGCGCTAACCTTGTTTACTCTGTGTCGTGTAATTGTTTATGCCTCTATGGAAGTGAACAATCAGCTGTTCGGTGCCATGAGTTCCCGCCCCATGTCAAAGTCAAACTCCTTCTGTCACCTAACCGCCTTGGATCGCTCTTGCCTTCGTTTCGTGCTTTCGAATTCATGATTTGCAACAGTGTCTTAACACGCCAACCCTTATCCTGGTTTGCAATTAATAATCCCAGTCAATAGACATTGAATTTGTATACTACACAACAGTTCCTTCGGGAGCGCCAAAACAACTGAACCAAGTTTAATTTATTTTTCACGGTGTTCGAACGTTTTAGTAGTGTACAACATTTATACATGTAAGAGTATTATTTGTAAATTAAAATAAGGTTTTTGTTAAAATTCGTCACATTACGTACGTTTTTTGTCGCATGATTTTGTTGCAATATCGCATTTCCAGTCGTTTACACTAAATAAATTAATGTCGTGTGTACTAAATAGACCTGTAATAAAATGATAAATATCTGCCGATAATCGATATTTGCTCGTCGAATAGTTCTTATTGTTTATGCTGCAACACTGAACTCGTGAAAATGCGAGAAAAACCCGGTAACTTCGTCGGTACGCTAGGACCTTCACACAGTACTCGTTAATGTAAATATACGATAACATGAGGAAACTCAGTAGGCCTACCGTAGATATCTACTGGTTTTGAAACCTTGCTTAGCTGTATCGAGTGTAACCGATTACCAATGTACGTTTTAGCGAATTTCCCCTACAGGGAAGAAGCTATTACCGTAGTCGGCATGGTAAGACCTAGGCCCGGGACCATGATAACTTTTCGTTTTGAGGTCCCCAGATGCCAAACACACTATTCGTTCAAAACTGTATATATATATATATATATATATACACACATATATATATATATGTGTATGCATATATGTATATATATATATATATATATATATATATATATATATATATGTGTGTGTCCGTGGGTGCGATAACTCTCGTAAAAATGATCCGATTTTGATTAAATTTGGTACAAACATGTAAAGCATCATTTATGACTAAGTTCGAAAACCAGCCAGATCGCTCTATCCAAAGGAGTATTTTGGTGGGGTTTTGTACCCCAAAAATGGATATTTTGAGTTTTTTACATATACTATTTTAATCAAATCAAATCATCTTTATTCACAATATGTATACATAATACATGAGAATAGTGTCAAATCCAATTTTAGTTTTCACCATTAAATTCAGCTTAAAAAACAAACAATTTGGTGTTTTGATCATTGCTCTACACCTATTGATGACCGAGATATTGAAAGTGCTAAACACAGTACGTTGCCCAATGTTATTCTTATGGAGAATAAGACAAATTGTATATCTCGCTTATTTATAAACTTATCCTGATGAAACTTGGTACATTGCTTCATATCGTTGTGGTCTATTGATATTTGCATTAAAAAACATTTGTTTGCCTATATTTCCCGCAGCAGCAAACCTGCGTACTCAGCCCCCATGTTATTGATATGGAGAATAAGTAACGTGTTATCTCCCTTAATTATGAACATAAATTAATACAATTTGGTATGTGGCTTTACCTACTTGAGTTTGATATTTGCATAAAACCCCATTTTTTGTGTTCCTTCCTTCAGCAAACCTGCATACTCAGCCGCCATGTTATTCTTATGGAGAATAATTAAAATGTCATAAATCAATGCAATAAATGTTTATTTATGAATGTATATTGATGAAACTTGGTATTTGGTTTTATGTGGTATTAAGATACATATATATATATGCATTGTAAATTCGCTGATTACGCAGGTTTGCTGCTACGGGGGTATTATAATGTCATCTCACATGGTGTACTAAGCCTGAGGTCCTTAATCGAGGTGTTTTTTTAGCAACCCCACTTTATAAATGTTGTTTTATTAATGTTTTGTCTATTTTTGAGAGTCGATAAGACCAAGACTCTAGATAGAGGGCGATACCCATAAATTACTATCACACTATGCATAGAGAAACAACAGATGTAATAGTAATATATGTATATAATTTTTCTGTGGTTCTGTCCAAAATTTGCGCCTTGAGTTAGTAAATTTTCAGCTTGCATAAATAGCTCTGAATAAAGTTTTTCTCGGTATTGAAAAGCCAGTTAATTGTAGTGTGAAAAATGTATACCATTTTCTAATTAAAACAGTAATACAAATTAATATAAGTCAACATCAGCCTAGACGGAACTGTTTTATACGTTTACTAGTCACTTATTGGTCAGAACATCCATTTTTGATAATGAAGACCTTTAATGGTTTAGTCCCAATATTAAAATGACTCATACTCAACTGTAATTATCTCTGTAACTATAGTCTGGTAATCGCAATATTTTAGCGAACGTCAACAACCATCAACTCATCAACACGAGAGGCTCAGTGGAGTTGTCCTGCGACAGCGAGAGAGGTCAATTGGCGCTGAAAATGAAGTGGACCAAAAGGTCAAAGGTCGCGCTTGTCGTTGTGTTGGGAATATTCAACTATTCCAAAAGAAAACATTTTATTTTTACCTTTGGCGTATTAAAAGTACACTTGCACCGTGTATAAGCCCTCGTTGTTGCAGTTTGTTGTAACAATACAATGTGGTAGATATGAGAAGTCACGACAGAGGATACAATGCACTTATTCACTGCATGTTATCGGCTGAGGCAGCGGTGACGTCATGTTGTCTTCCGCTGCTCGTGTCCGTTATCTAGTGACATGTTCATTCGTGGGTTTATTATTAGTGAATTTCCTATGGAAAGTGAACTATTAGCATGACCCGCACGGTGAAACTTAAGCCCGGGACCACCATAGAAGTTCCTAACGTGACCCCCTGAACACGTTTTGGGGGTTTGTTTTATATATATATATATATATATATATATGTATGTATATGTATGTATGTATGTATATATATATATATATATATATATATGTGTGTGTGTGTGTGCAGGCACTCTAGCGGTCGCATTTTTTGTCCGATTTACTTCAAATTTGGTAGGGACGTTCCTTTCTATAATCAGTTGGACAAGTTCGTTGGGCAAAACAATCGGAAAACTCTAAACCCCTTTTTTGGGGATTAATGTTTCAAATTTCAAGTTTTTGGCCCAAAGATGGTCAGAAAAGCCCCGAATGTGAAATTAAGGTATGTCAAAAGATGGGAATTAGTGTGGCGAAACTTTTAAGCCCTCTCTCTTCATTCTAGCATAAATATTTACCGAGTTATTAAAGAAAATGTGTATCGAACAAACACAGTACGTTGTCTTATGGGGGTTTTAGATTAGAAAAGCCTGTTTACCATTTTTTGGTGCACTTTTATCATCCCCAACAACCTCACGCCTACTTTAAAGCCTGACTGGACCTTATCATAACCTTATAATGCGCAAAATTGTATTCCCAGCATTGCAGGTAAATAGAACCAGGAGTATCAGAACAGCCAAAAAATCAATATTTTCAGATTTGAATAAAAATTGGAATAATTGCATATTTTTAACTGATTTTGAGTTTTTATAGTTTTTTATGTGGAAAATCACTTCCCTCACGTCAGCGTGCTGCGTGCGAACTCGTTTGCTTTATTTTCAGGGGTAAATAAATTACAAATGCTTTTATCGGTAACAAAACTAAAAATATATTTTAGTGCCAAAAATAAGTTACCATTGAAAACTGTTAATTGTGGACTGATGTAAGAGTAAAGGTTCGCAAGTAAAGGTTTTTGTGGACAAAAACCGAAAATAAATATGGGGATTAACTAATCCTGAACGAATTGATTTTAGGGCTGTAATTTAGCAAAACATATTACATTTATGTTGATTTTGCTTCAACGGTAAATCAAAAATACAATTGTGTAAGATGGACCTATTGATACAAAATAGAGATTACATTACCCTGTCAGTACGAAACATAATACAAGTACGGGTTAGCAATCATGGGCTTTCGCTCTAGTCAATTGTCAGGGGCCTCCTAATCTTCGAATGAAGCCATGATGAAGTCACAAGATAGAGGAAGTGGTTATGAGCACAGCCGATGTTTATAGAGGTTTCCAGTTACCGAAAATCAAACACCAGAGTGCAAGTTCTTGGACGAAAACATGTACACTCCCTTTTGAGCCAGAAAAACTAGTGTATGTGATCAATAATATATCTAATAAGTTTGATGCCACATCAGGTGTTTATACGACAGCTGTACTATTAAATACCCCCGTCGCAGCAAACCTGCATACTCAGCGAATTTCCAATGGAGATAGATATAAATGTCTTAATACTACATAAAGTCACTTACCAAGTTTCATAAAAATATATTCACAAATAAGCAATATATACAATTTTAATTATTCCCCTTAAGAATAACATTGGGGCTGAGTACGCAGGTTTGCTGCATCAAGGAACACAACAAATGTATTTTTATGCAAATATCAATATACTGTAACTCAATTAGTTGGTCATATACCAGTTTTTATTAATTTATGTTCATAACTAAGGGAGGCATAGCATGTCATTATTATCTATAAGAATGACATGGGGCTGAGTTCGCAGGTTTGCTGCTACGGGAGCCTTTGACGAAAAATTGTTTTTTGAGCAAATATCAATGCACCACAACCAGATGAAGCCGTATTCCAAGTTTCGCCAATGTACGCTTATAAATAAGCGAGATATAAGTTTTTTCCTCCATAAGAATAACATTAGACAACGTACTGTGTTTAGCACTTTCAATATCTCGGTAACCAATTGACGTAGGGGAATGATCAAAATACTAAATTGTGAGTTTTTTAAAGCTGAATCCAATGGTAAAAACTAAAATTTCACTATTTCCAAAATTATATGTAAACAATTTTAAAAACCCATTTTTGGGGTACAAAACCCCCCTTCGGATGGAGCGATATGGCTGGTTTTAGAACTAAAGTCAAAAATGTTGCTTTACGCGTTTATACCAAATTTCATCAAAATCGGATAATTTTTACGAGAGTTATCGTGCTCACGGACACACACACACACACACACACATATATATATATATATATATATACAGTTTCGAACGAATGGTGTTTTTGGGGTCTGGGGACCTCAAAACGAAAAGTTATCATGGTCCCGGGTCTAGGTCTTACCATGCCGACGACGGTAATAGCTTCTTCTCTGTAGGGGAAATTCGCTAAAAAAAATACAAAATACATAAGGGGCGATACTTCAACCTATTTATTTAAAATCGTGCTAAATCCTATTCTCGGTGATGGATTTCAGAAGTGGTTCTGTTTCGCAACACGTTTCCGACACCTCGGTCGCGCTGAGTGACAGCGCCAACAATACCAGCAGGCCTGCCAACAGTGCCAACTACCAACACAGATTAGCGGCCGACAGTTGGCCACCCTCATCACAGTCATCTGAACCGTATGATCGGCCAATGTATTACTCTCTTAAACAAGTTTCTTAATGATTTCCTTTGTTGAAATACTGGGGAAGGAGTTTCAGATATTTGCCAACGTGATGGCTTCAGAACTACTCTGAGAGGAAGGAAAACCTATTATTCTTATGTTAACTAATCACAGACCTTGTATACTTACCTGTGGTTAGAGCAAATTATTTTAACTAATTTCCTATTGAGCTATTAGCATGACCAGCACGGTGAGACTTATAAACTCGGGACCCCTTGATCCTCTTGGGGTTCCTAACAACTTGAGATGTAAATGTGCGTCTGTGTTGTGTGTTGCACTCTTAGCGATCTCATTTTTTTCCGACTCACTAAAAATTTGATAGGCTCATTCCTTTCATAAACAGTTGGACTAGTTCGTTGGGGAAAACTCCACGGTAACTATAAGAAAGACGTTAGAGACCATGAAGTAGATGCACAGTAGTAAAGGAAAGGGTCGCGGTGACGTCACTAGCACATAAGTGTAATTTAAGAGTTTTGATTGGAGGAGCAAAAATGGTGATACCCATTGGTTTTAGCGGATTTTCCCTTTAGGGAAGAAGCTATTACCGTAGTCGGCATGGTAAGACCCGTTATTTTTTAAATTTGTTTGAAACTTATTAGTGTGTGTTTCAAAAGAAGTAAATTATAATTACAAAATAAGTTATAATGTTTCTTTTTCTTAATTTTGAAAATAAGTATCAGAAATTGATAGTTTTGTTAAAGTTAGTCAAGAATTTGTAACGAAAAAGATTTCAAATTATGTACTATTATTTACCTAAAAGTGTGGATTTAAAAACTGCCATTCATTTTCGTAAAATAGAAGTTTATAAAAAATAACATTTTTCGTAACTCTAAAATAATTTACACCCAAATAAACCCAGTTCTCATAAACTTCAATGGTGTTCATGGGCTAATTTTCCAAGTACAAATTTTATTATTTATAAGAAAGTACCATTAAGTTAAAAATACCCCCGTCGCAGCAAACATGCATACTCAGCGAATTTCCAATGCATAATATATGTCTTAATACCATATAAAGCCACACACCAAGTTTCATAAAAATATATTCACATATAAGCGATATATACAATTTTAATTATTCTCCATAAGAATAACATTGGTGATGAGTACGTAGGTTTGCTGAAACAAGGAACACAAACAATTGTTTTTTATGCAAATATAAATACAGTTTAACTAGGTGAAACCACATACCAAGTTTCATCAATATTCAACCAAAAATAAGCCCTATATAACATTTTAATTATTCTCCATAAGAATAACATGGGAGCTGAGTAAGCAGGTTTGCTGCAACAAGGAACAAAATAAATGGGCTTTTGTCCAAATATCAATATAACTCAACAAGGTGAAGCCACATACCAAGTTTTATTAATTTATTTTCATAATTAAGGGAGTCATTATAATTTACTTATTCTCCATAAAAATAACATGGGGGCTGAGTACGCAGGTTTGCTGCTACGGGGATAATCAACAAAAATCAATTTTTTGTGTAAATATCAATATGCCAGTACTACGTGACGCAACATGCCAAGTTTCATCAATATACATTCATTAATAATGGAGATATCACATTAACTTTAAAATTATCACATTAAAATTAACTTAGGAAAAGACAAAAACCTTTTTCCCTTAAGATTAACATGTGAGATTTTATGAGCAGGTTTTTTTTATTTTCTCCGCAACCACTTAACCTAGGTTAATACTTCAAAATACTATATTATTTGTTTTTGTAAGCTCTATAACATGGTCCAAACCAAAATTAAGGGTGCGCCCTACCCAGATTGAATTCATTGTTGTTTAGCGCCGCGCCGGCGCCGCCAACAAGCAGGGCCATGCATATTTACGCTTGAAGACCATTTTGTTCTCCTCGATCGCACTGTTATTTTACAGATTTCTACCAAACTATTTGCAGTTTCACACTTTTCAGATTCCAATCTAGGGATCATACGGTTCCTTTTCTCCAAAATAATTTCTCTCCATACGTTAGGAATCTTTAGAAAAACGCTTAATTTGAGAACATTACTAATGGCCTACCACTTATTTTGAATTAAAATCACGATTTTTAAATCGTATGATCTCTAGATGAACATTTATTGAATTAAATAACATCAAATTATTTTTAATTGGTTACAAATTTAGCCTACAATGAGGGAGATGCAAACCCCTTACTTGAGCGTGCGGAAGGGAGGTACGGCGCACCCTTAAGGGTTTAAAATTGTAGGGTAAAAAATGAAAAAAAAAAAATGATTTTTGGAAAATTTAAAACCCCCATAAACCCCCCTTGCTATAGTCCGATTTTTCTGGTTTTCGAACTTAAAGTCATAAATGTCACTTTACACATTTGAGTCGAATTTCATCGTTATCGGACGTTTTTTACTCAAGTTATCACATTCACGGACACACACACACACACACACACACACACACACACATATATATACAGTACATATATATAAATTTGAACGAATAGTGGGCCCATCTGAGGACCTCAAAAAAAGTTGTCATGGTCTCGGGCTTAAGTCTTACCATGAGACCTACGGTAATAGCTTTTTCCCTATAGGGGAAATTCGCTAAAAATACTTATCTACAGTCTCATTCTGTATAGTACATAAGTTCTTTTCCGTTACATATTATTGATAGTTAACTTTTACAAAACTATCAATTTCTGATACTTAATTTCAGAATTAAGAAAAAGAAACATGATGTTATAACTTATTTTGTAATTATAATTTACTTCATTTTAAACACACACTAATAAGTTTAAAACAAAAAAATATATATATCAACAGTCTCATTCTGTGCATCTGAACAATGGTGGAAACCCCTAAGCAAATGCACAGCGCTTATGAGATTTTAAAAGAAAATTCTGTACCGTTGTCAGTTATTGTGTTTTTTCCCAGTTTAAATTGAATTACCTATACCTATAAAAGGCAAAACCCTCACTGACTCACTCATCAAGAATTCTCCACCTTCCCATGTAGGTAGAGAGCTGAAATTGTTTACACTGATTCTTTAGGTCTTAAATAGGACAACTAAGCAGTTTACACGCCGGTATCTCCATAGGGCTCCGCCCCACAGACCTTCAAAGTTACCATGTTATTCTTATGGAAGAAAGATTTGTTTTGATGATATCAGATGACTAATTTAAAATATTGTAAACAGCTGTTGCTATTCTACACAAACAGTAAAACCACGGTAGAACGTTGATTTATAATTCTTTTGAACTGGAGTAAGCCAATAGTGTTAAAAATGGGCGAGTGTCTTGCAAACTCTACATTACCACCTGTTTCTTTACAATTTTTTACAAACAGCTGTTATTATTCATTGGTTTGTTTATGTTTATGATTTTTATTTTGTGTTGTGGTGTGACAGGTTAAAAGCTAATTTATTGTATTTGTTTATGTTTATGATCTTTATTTTGTGTTGTGGTGTGACAGGTTAAAAGCTAATTTATTGAATTTTATGATATTTTAGTTTTTTTTGTTTTGTCATGAATACACAATTTTAGTAATATTTTTATTTGTATTGGTTTCTTTTATATATTTTTTTGAATTTTTTATATGGATACAAAATTAACACTATTTGGACAAACAGACTCACAGTTTAGAGTTATTCACATGCCTCCAGATGGTTCGTGCCTCTTTCATTCTATATGCTATTCAGTTTACGGAAATAATTTCTACAGCGATCAAGTAAGAGAGGAAATTGTTAACTATGTTTTGACTAATTGGGCAAAATTCCAAATTTTAACTCATGATGTTAAAGGGGATAATTACATCTCCCCTGAACACTACCGTCGCGAGATGTTGAAACCATCAACTTACGGATCAGCATGTGAGTTGATTGCCGCATCTGAGCTCTTCCACTGCATATTCAGAGTGTACCATGATGGTCATTTACACCAGAGCTTTGGTGTAGAGGGAACAGCATCTGATCGTATAAATTCAAACGGGGCGAAGCCCGCGGGTAACTGCTAGTTTCTTATAAACCAATGATGAAGTTTTGTTCTCCATAAAAAAAGGAAAATGTTGGTGAAGTTGCAGCGTGATTGGTTATCATAATTTTCGGTTGACAACGTTTCAAAAATTAAAATTAACTTTAAAATTTACTTTTTTGGAAAACAAATTACATTTAGAGTGAAAAACGTGCACCTATTACTTTTGTGGAAAGTGTAACTATTGGCTTCGGTTCTACTGCTAATTACCTATCTTTTCATATACGAATAAAGAATGTAATGCTATAGGATCAGTGTCTTTGTCCAAAACAAAAATAAAGTACACTGAAAATCGCAAAAACCCGAATGTTGGCTGTAAGTCCGAAACGAACGGTTTCTGGACCCATGATGATAGGACATATTTTTCTTGACTTGATGTAAGGAATCATTTGACCAAGTTAATTACACGTATCCCGAAACACCCTGTATATTTGTATTTGATACAAACCAACGATTCTGATTCTGTGTTTTGCTGCAATTAAATCTTAAACTAAATTAAATGTGTTTCATTAATTAGAATATACTTTTTTTAGCCAGTAATGCTGTAACAAATACAGAACTGAGGTTGTATTCATGCTGGCTGACTGCGACCAGCGAGATTATATAATTCAGCAAGAAGCGTCACGTGAGAAAACAAAAAACTCGCAATATTAAAACGCCTCTAATGAAAAATATTATAGATTGGATATCATCAAATCTGTACACTTAATATCCAAAAATACTTAAAAAGGTTATTTAAGGGATTGATTTTTGAATTTTTAACTCTTAAAAAAGTCCTAAATTGTTTATTTTCAAATTTTAATCAGCGCAAATATTATCAGGCAGAAACTAATGTATCGGTGTTTAGAGAACCTGTGTACCGTATTTATAAAATTGTAATTAGAAATTACAAAATTAGGACTAGGACTTAAATATACGGTAAATCATTTCACAAATAGTAATGAACTAAATAAACTTCTTGAATTATTTTGCCGGAGTGTCATTTGTACCCAGCCACGCAGATATACCCTAACGACCCAGAGAAAAGAACATAAAACCAACATCAATAAACATTAGGAGAAGAATGTCTCACTTTTGCTTGCCTCCAAATCAAAACATCGATTAGAAAGTGTGAGAAAATATTTCCTGGAGTTATTAACAAATTATTCAACCACGTAACATTCATTGACAAAATTGTTGATGGGTTGACTAAATCTGCAATCCCAGGCACAAATTGCATAACAATTGTTCAGTCGTTCAATCCTCGCCACTTACAACAGTAATAATGTTTAGGGGTGGGGCGTTTTATTGGATCCAGAACAATATTTGTCCTAACTCAAACGTTTTCTTTTAAATTTAATTAAAACGTAGAACATACGTAGGTACGTAGGTGATAGCTATATATTTTACTCTGCTTAGTGCGCAGTGTATTGTTTTAAACCTTACCTCACAATACATGGTGAGTCTGCAAATACTACATGTGTCTATGTTATCGACTGACGCTCGTTACGATATTTGTCACTGATTGGCTTGTCAAATATTTACCATAAATTCAAAATGTCCACTCATTATTTTGATCGTCAACATTTTATTTTGAAAAAAACTCCAATACTAATTTTTCCTGTTCAATATTAGCGTAAAGGCTAAGATATAATTGCGCAACCCTTAACCGTCATCTCTTTCCAAGAAGTCCCCCTGCTTTGCATTTGAATTATATAGGAAAGTAGGCTAGTAGTAATTTTACTATATACTGAATGTTCTGATGACACCAGATTACTGTGTGAAAGAAAATAATCACATTAATCCCTACAACCTTGCCTCAAGAATCCACATTCATGATTTATTGGAAATATTTCATCGTCAAAGATACTTTTTTCTAATTTGAACTATCGGTTATATATTTGCAAGTATGTAGAAAGCATTCAATTATGAAGTGCTGGAAAGCGTTACACAAAGCAAGTTTACTTGTTGTTTTTACATGTTGAAACGCTCATTTCATCCAAGCCTCTCTGGTTATAACCTGTTGTTGGTCTTATCTTAAGAAACCGAGGGTAATTTAAGGGTTTCAATGCAATACATACTGTTTATCAGTTGAGTAGATGGCCAACTGGTCTGCATGCTGTTATGTAATCTTTGTTTCTGAGTCAGTTTGTTTTTTAGCATGGCCTTCATCTCAGTATTCTATTAATTCTGACTATCGGAAATTACATGAGGTGGTGTATGAACTACTTACTAAGTATAAAGTTCATCCGTCAACATTTTTTACAGTAATACATTTGCATAGCGTTTATCAAGACTGTAAAGTGATTTTTATACTTTAGCGAAACATTTTAAAACTTTCAGTTTTATAAATTGATTAGATAAATTTACTATGATAATATATACTTTTTTCCTTAGGACTATAGCTAACATGCTTAATTAATTAACCAATGCATTTTCATATCCAGAAAACAAAGTTGAGATCCAAAGATAGTTAAATTAAAATTTATAGTGTTAGAGTCCTATTACATTTTTTTGGGAAAAAACAAATACTTAGTTAAAAATAATTGAACAAAAATTCAAATTAAACGTGCTTAGTTGTAACAAGTTACAATCTTCAGTTGAAAAATGTGAGCCTACGGCTTTGGCTAATCAGAGTTAGTTTCTACTTTAGAGACGTGGTAGGAAAGAATAACTTCTTGCGCAACAAAGATACACAAACAATGGCCACCATTTGCTATTTTAGCGTAGAACGCTAACTCCCAGATTGTAGAACATTTAAATTTCGAAACCTAGATGGCTTTTACGCACATCTTTCTCCAGAAATGTCCACAAATGTTACCCTACTTAAAGTTAATAATTCTACCGGCCTATTGTGATGAATGGTTACAGGTCCCACTTACTTCTGCGGTTACTATACAACTTTTGTTGTAACTTACAACTTACTTCCTATTGTTATTTTACTGATAGCATATAAATATATAAGAGTAAATGTACTTTGAAGTGTTGCGAGACGTAGTTTAATTATCCTGTTTAGTTGTAACAACACGTGTCATGCTACTAAAGAAATTATTTAATTTTTGTTTACCTGTTGTCAGTTTTTTTTGTGCATGGCCTTCACCTCAGTATTCTAATAATTCTGAATATCGGACTAGCAAGTGAAATGCATGACATGGCGTGAATGTAAACCCAATGGTATGACGTAAGGTTTTGTTATGGATTGTAATGGTAATGTAAATAAGGCATTTCTTAACAGAAAACTGACAATACCATTTTCCATTTTAGAAACTGTAGAACTCTTGACACTTTGGCAGTTAATAAAGGAACCGACTTTAAATTGACAGTGTATTGCTATTGCTTTTAATTAATCTCGAGTGAGGTAACCTTACATTATGGCAGTGTCTGGTATTGAATAAGTGTGCAGAATTGTGAAATAAACCTTATCTAGATCATCAAAATTAACAGCATAACCTACATTGCAGGTTAGTCCAAATATAAAAAAATATTTAAAAGAGTATACTACCCCCGTCGCAGCAAACCTGCGTACTCAGCTAATTTCCAATGAATATATGTCTTAATAACACATTAAGCCACTTACCTGAAAGTGGCTTAATGCTTCTTCATTCATAATAAATATATTCTCAAAAAATTGATTTTTTAAATATTATTCTCCATAAGAATAACATTGGGGATGAGAACGCAGGTTTGCTGCAACAACGAACATAAAATGATGGGTTTTATGCAAACATCAATATAACACATCTAAGTGAAGTCACATACCAAGTTTAATCTATATACATTCATAAATAAGCGATATATAACATTTTAATTACGCTCCATAAGAATAAAATGGGGACCGAGTACCTTGGTTTGCTGCTACGGGAACCACAGGCGAAAACATATTTTTTGTGCAAACAACAATAAACTACAACCAGATGAAGCCACATACCAAGTTTCGTCACTTTATGTTCATAAATAATCGAGATATAAAAATTATATTTTCTCCATAAGAATAACATTAAACAACGTACCTACTGTGTTTAGCACTTTCAATGTCTCAGTACTCAGTAACTAATTGACGTAGAGCAATGATCAGAATATGTTTTGGCGTAGAACGCTAACTCCCAGATTGTAGAACATCAACCACAATCTGTGTTTAGGTGCGTTTAAGACCTGGCTGGTTTTCGAACTTAAAGTCATAAATGTTGCTTTACACGTTTGTACCAAATTTCATCAAAATCTGACTTTTTTCGCTTGTAGCATAAGCGTGTTGTTTGGGTTATTGTTATGATTCAACGCGCGTCATTTATTCAGTTTAAACGTACAAATCCCAAAATCACAACATAATACAAAAGTGAAAAATAAGATATGGATATAGTTTTGTCTCCAACCTGTTTGCAAGTAGTTCAATACGTTTTTCCCCAAGTGTGCTTTGGGTACAAACGGATTGTAATGTAAATCAGCCGTTTTGATCAACTATCCACAATCCACATAATTCTCATTGCAAATACACAAAGGTACACATGTATTGCTTTTAATCGACTTACGGGCCGATTATATATATGTTAATGTATTGAAAGGGCTACGTGCAAAGGTAATGGACTCAAACCTTCTAACAGTAATAACTATACTCTGCATTCATGAAATCGTTTAACAACACTAAACCTCGTAAATCAATTTTGTACAAAGTTCATGGATTTATTGATGTTCCGATTAGTAAATTAAGATAAACAAAGGCAAGGTCTATTATATTATGTATACATCGACAAAGGTGTGAGTGGGGAGTAGGGGGATGGGTGGGAGAGGCGCGCAATCAGCTGACTGGTTGCTGCGATCATGTGATTATTGCCGCTCTGGCGCTGGCGGTCGATGGGCCACAGAGCAGGTTCAACAGTTTCTCCAGGTTCCCTCAGTAAATGTACATGGTGCAGGCTGTGTGTCCTAGCAGTCTGGGGTGAGATAAGAATAAATATTATGTTGATTTTTAAATACCCATACTGCATACGGGAAATTAACTATAATAATGCGATTTTAATCAGAAACTCCCATTATGAGGATATTTTTGAATTTTGTTTTCAGTGTTTTTTGTCTGGATGTAGACGAATGTTTCCAGCTACCAAAATGTATTGTGAACACATAAGTACGTTATATTAAAACATGTTCTTAAACCGATAATCTTTGAATTTATAATTTAAACCATTAAATATACTACGGCAGTAGCATGTACTGTGCCTGCTAAAAATTAAATTAGTGGGAG
Organism: Allygus modestus; assembly: GCA_963675035.1. NCBI lineage: Eukaryota > Metazoa > Arthropoda > Insecta > Hemiptera > Cicadellidae > Allygus > Allygus modestus. Next base: position 374,729,408 of record OY776111.1, on the reverse strand, counting down.
CCAAAAAAAATACAGTTTCGCTTAAAACTTCTTTAAGAAAACGGATTTGAATTTTGATCAATTTTCTGCACTGTAAAATGAGTTTTTTAATCTGTTTCTTTTATGAATACTCGTTGGCAACTAGTTTAAGTATTTACGACTGAAATTTGTTTTACAAATCTCCGAGTTCGCTCGCGTGAAAGCTGTCACGCGGTTATGATGAGTACTTTCACCAACTCCCCCTCCTCATTCTACACAATGCTCCCCAATCTTTAACCCACTCAAGTTCTCCCTGTCATGGGAGTTGACTTATATACCCTTCAATCTCAAAGCCGTCTATAGACTACTTGAGGCATAGTTTGAATGAAACGGTGTTAGAAAATAACTAGTGTCGCTTGAAGGAGCCATAGCCCCTAACCTTACTCCAATACTCTGCATTAACTGATCGTTTACTATTTACATGCTGAGCAAAATAAAACAACACATGTCAGTTTAGAAACAAAGTAGACACTTAATCACATGATTTAATGCAAATAAAGCAGACGTTTTTAAATCCCCACGCTTTTCTTACGGGGAATGTTTTACGTTATTTCTCGTTTACTTGTATGCTTTTAAAAATACTGCTATTTTTCCCGAGTCCCTGGGATCAAAACATTTAATTTGAGCCGTCTCCCATCATCTTGCGATCTGTAAAACCCCCACAATTTTGACTAAACAATTTCGCTTACAGAATTATAAATAAAGACACATGTTGAGGAAAATAAAACAATAGAATTAGGAACACATGCCAGTTTGTAAGCAAAGTAAGTAGACACTTAATCACACTTTCAATGCAAACAAAGCAGACGTTTTTGAATCCCCAAGCTATTTAAATGGGAATGATTTTATTCCATAACCAATTGTCGGTACTTACCTAAGAAAAATGAATAATTTTCCTCACAACTTCATGGCGACCTTTACAATGAGACCCTCCCAACTTCCTATGACCTCCCGTTTGCTCACAACTTCATGGCGACCTTTACAATGAGACCCCTCCCAACTTTCTATAACCTCCCGTTTGCTCACAACTTCATGGCGACCTTTACAATGAGACCCCTCCCAACTTTCTATAACCTCCCGTTTGCTCACAACTTCATGGCGACCTTTACAATGAGACCCCTCCCAACTTTCTATAACCTCCCGTTTGCTCACAACTTCATGGTGACCTTTACAATGAGACCCCTCCCAACTTTCTATAACCTCCCGTTTGCTCACAACTTCATGGCGACCTTTACAATGAGACCCCTCCCAACTTTCTATAACCTCCCGTTTGCTCACAACTTCATGGCTACCTTTACAATGAGACCCCTCCCAACTTTCTATAACCTCCCGTTTGCTCACAACTTCATGGCGACCTTTACAATGAGACCCCTCCCAACTTTCTATAACCTCCCGTTTGCTCACAACTTCATGGCGACCTTTACAATGAGACCCCTCCCAACTTTCTATAACCTCCCGTTTGCTCACAACTTCATGGCGACCTTTACAATGAGACCCCTCCCAACTTTCTATAACCTCCCGTTTGCTCACAACTTCATGGCGACCTTTACAATGAGCCCCCCCCCAACTTTCTATGACCTCCCGTTTGCTCACAACTTCATGGCGACCTTTACAATGAGATCCCTCCCAACTTTCTATGACCCCCCGTTTGCTCACAACTTCATGGCGACCTTTACAATGAGACCCCTCCCAACTTTCTATAACCTCCCGTTTGCTCACAACTTCATGGCGACCTTTACAATGAGCCCCCCCCAACTTTCTATAACCTCCCGTTTGCTCACAACTTCATGGCGACCTTTACAATGAGCCCCCCCCCAACTTTCTATGACCTCCCGTTTGCTCACAACTTCATGGCGACCTTTACAATGAGATCCCTCCCAACTTTCTATGACCCCCCGTTTGCCCACAATTTAATTTTAAAATGTTGGCTTACGGAATTATATATATATAGATTATGCTCTAAAACCTCCCGACCCTAAATGCATTACAGTAGTGCCCTTATTAATATGCTTTTAATGTTTAATAAACGGGGCTTTTAATTACAAAAATATTATAATACCCCGTCGCTGCAAACCTGCATACTCAGCGAATTTCCAATGGAGAGATAAATGTCTTAATACTACATAAAGCCACTTACCAAGTTTCATAAAAATATATTCACAAATAAGCAGTATATACAATTTTAATTATTCTCCGTAAGAATAACATTGGGGCTGAGTACGCAGGTTTGCTGCAACAAGGAACGAAAAAATGGGTTTTATGCCAATATCAATATAACTCAGTTATTTGAAGACGTATACCAGTTTTTATTCATTTATGTTCATAATTAAGGGAGACATAGCATTTAATTATTCTCCATAAGAATAACATGGGGCTGAGTACGCAGGTTTGCTGCTACGGGAGCCTTTGGCAAAAATTTTTTTTAGTAATTATCAATAAACCACAACTTGATGAAGCCTTATACCAAGTTTCGTCAATATACGTTCATAAATAAGCGAGATATAACATTTTTCTTTTCCTCCATAAGAATAACATTAGACAACGTACTGTGTTTAGCACTTTCAATATCTCGGTAACCGATTAATGTAGAGGAATGGTCAAAATACCAAATTGTGTGTTTTTTTAAGCTGAATCCAATGGTAAAAACTAATATTTCACTATTTCAAAAATTATGTGTAAAATATTCAAAAAACTGATTTTTGGGGTACAAAACCCCCCCAAAATACTCCTTCGGATAGAGATATCTGGCTGGTTTTCGAACTTAAAAGTCATAAATGTTGATTTACACGTTTATACCAAATTTCATCAAAACCGGATCATTTTTACGAGAGTTATCGTGCTCACGGACACACACACATATATACATACATACATATATATATATATATATATATATATATATATATATATACAGTTTCGAACGAATGGTGTTTTTGGGGTCTGGGGACCTCAAAACGAAATGTTATCATGGTCCCGGGCCTAGGTCTTACCATGCCGACTACGGTAATAGCTTCTTCCATATAGGGGAAATTCGCTAAAATGGTGTAATTAAAAAGACATTTTTTTAATATAAAATCGTTTTCCACCTATGAGAAAATAATTTCGCTTGTGCCAATAGATACGAACAGTAAAATCGAGTTGGCAATAAACAGAAGAACCCTCATCCGAATAACGCTCACAGCATCCACGGACACAATTATTAATCGTGGGCAGCTGATTATCAAGCGATCAGATGACGTCATAGTCAGCTGGTTACTATTGACCGAAAGAGTAGTTGACAAATCGGAAAATGGTTGTTATGAACGGTTTTGGGAGAAATTCTCAGCAAATGAACGAACCGTTCTGCTTGTGATGGAGTAAATGTGCTAGCTGTTTATTGATTTTAAAGTGTACATAATGTATTTAAATCATTTCTTAAGTAGCATATTACGTGCTGTTACAACTAAACAGGATAAATAAACTACGTCTGACAACACCACAAAATATATTTACACTCCTGGTTTAATTCTTACCTTCAAATTAGGAGCCAATTTGTGGGAATTACTTAGTAAATAAGATTAAATTATAAAATGAATGTTTCCTCTCCTCTAGAAAATATAAACTATGGGTCAATATTGTGGCCAATATCCTATACTCTAATATGAGTAAGGTTTGCTTGCTTGCTTGCTTGCGACACTGATCTCAAAAACGGCTCCAACGATTTCCTTCAAATGTTCGAAATAACTAATTTCTGGGATAAAATAAGTTATAGACAGGCCTCATCCCCAGGAAAAATCAAATAATGTAAAAAAACTAAAATGAAAAGTTAAAAAAAATTAACATTGGGCTTATGGAGTTTTAAATCAAAACAAAAGAATTGTAACAACTGTTCATAATCAACCAGGCAACTGTCAAAGTAATACTCATGTTGTATATGATTATTAACATGTGGTTTGCTGAGAGCAGAGATTAAAAGATTTGAGTGAAGATTACATATATAGAGTAGTAAAATAAATCAAAGGGACATTGAGGTATAAATAACAACTGGAGTGACCTTAAAAATGTAGAAAAGAGGGAAATGAGTTATAAACATCTGATTATCAGTAGGGGAAGTGGTGAAATATTACTCCAAGTCATCTAAACAAACTGAGTGGCCTTCCCCCGAGCAAAGCTCGGCCCCCGAGGTACTTATTTGAATGTTTTTTTAAAGACATTGCCGAATATAATAAATTATACACAATTCTTTATATATGCTGACGACATTAATTTAAAAATGTCAAGTAAATCGAATCAAAAAGTTGAAGAATTGGCTTTTATACAATTTGTCTTTTATCATTAATTCCTGACTGATAACAATCTTTTAATCAATCCAATTAAAACAAAATATATTTATTTTTCTATCGCACAAAATTATAAAACTTTCCAATCAAATCTTTAGTTATGGATAGCTATCAGTTAGAAGAAGTTCAAAACTTAAAAGGGAATCTTCGCGTTATTAATTGTTCTATAAAGTGTCATCAGGACTGGAGGCACTGAGAAAAATGTCAAGAATATGCCCTATAGCGGCATTTTCATTTATTTTTCATTTATTCGTTCTTGTATATTTGTTAGTATTATTTTATACGGCGGGGCATCTCATGAAAATTTACATGAAGTATTAGTATTGCAAAAACAAGCAATAATATAATGTTGGGTTTGAATTGGTGTGAATTAGTTCAGGAATATTTTACAACGCTGGGAATGTTTACAGTTTTTTATCAGTATATTTTTAATTGATTATGAAAATCAAAAAATGTTCAAATTTCTATACTCTGGGGTCACCCCATTAATATGCAACTTCTCCAAAAGAATGACATGGGGGCTGAGAAGGCAGGTTAGCTGCTACGGGAATCATAGTTAAAATTGCTTTTTATTTGCAAATAAGAATAGACCACCAACCAGATAAAGCCGTATGCCAAGTTTCATTAGTATACGTTCATGACTAAGCGAGATATAAAATGTTCTTATTCTCCATAAGAATATCATTGGACAACGTACTGTGTTTAGCACTTTCAATATCTCTATAACCAATTTATTCTTTAAATTTTTTTTAAGATTTCTTATTTTATGTTTGGCGTAATTTTCTTTTGTTAGTTTAAATTAAATAAATACATCATTTTTGTACAATGCTAGTGCTAAAAACAAGTAAAGAATTCTTGACTATTGACTTATAATGTACTTATACAATAAATATACAAAAATACAAATACAATATACGGTAAATATGCGAGAAAGATGGTACAAGGCGATCGATGTCAACCAGTCATACCTGTCATCATCAGGCCCAATCAAGGAACGACAGAAACAAGATGGCGTACAGCTTATACACAACGTATAAAACGTATATTACAACGTATTTTAAAATTTTGCCAAAGGTGTAGTGGAGACTTAGCTAAATCACTAATAACTGATAAATCACTTTGTATGTATGATTAATGACTACTATATGGTTACTAGGTTATTGGGCGATGAAGGGTTTCATAAATTTCATTTGGGTTTTAACAGGTTATCTTTTTTAGTTTGACAAAGAAATGTTAGATTGAATTTGAAATAAACGTATGCTCATTTACAGCGATCTCCAATTGAGTCTAATCAATTGTAACTGGATGAGAACTGACCAGACCTTGTGAACTGAGGTCAATAAAACCGATCAAGGACTATCCAGGGCGTAATCCTCGGGGCACAGCGTAACCAAATACTACGATCACAGCTGTTCGACCTGCTCCTGGCAACATCGAGGAGCTTTTACCATGTGACCCCAATCGTATTGAGGAGTGAGGATTACAGAATTCACTTTACCTATAAAAAAATTCGACTTATTCTACAGACATATTGGCGAATTATTTGCGGCAAACTGAAATATATACCGTTAGATTAAGCTTTAATTCTTTTAAGGTGAAATAATCAACTTGATTGGGGCTCATTGAAAGCTTTTCGGAGTCAACAAGAGGAAATAATAATGCATATGTGTATAACGCCACCCAATGTGGCTGCAGGCTGCAGTGTCTGGTACACTATATACGTTAGTGAGGCAACATGAGACAGTGTCGTTTCAAAATCTCCAAATCAGTCTCAAAAACCCCAAATTTCAGAGGTACCCTAATAATATGGGTTACTACCTGGTCAACGAGTCTCAAATCCCCGACGCCCGCACGCGCACTCACGAGTGTACCGGGCCGCACCCCTGCCACAGGTATATATTTTACATGTAAATATTATTGACTGCTATGTTTGTTGTGGTTTCGACATGTATTTCCTAATATTTAATCACTGTGTCTTTTCTCATGTCAGTTATAAAGTGCAAAGAAACATTATCAAATATCAGTGCGACGTGCGACTTTGTTGTAAATTTATGCTATTTGTTTACGGATGGACTGATCAGAGACTCAATCCTCGCCCACAGGCCTCGGCCCATGCGGGGATTACTTATTTCGAAAGTTGTATTGATGTATTTCCGTATGCAATATTTTGAAGTAAATTTGATTTGATTTGATAGAGCATCTTAAATTGTAATTTATTTCAATAAATTATACCTTTTAATAATATCCTAAATAAGACAAACTTTGAGGACAGTTTGTAAAGTACCAATGGGTCCATTGTTAGCACTAGCCGAGATTGTGTATATCAAATCAGAGGATTCTTGTATACTCAAGAAATTATAGTGTACACGTATCCATGTCGTTGTGACTTCGATCAATCACAACTAGTAATAAATGATAGTTAAAATAAACGGTACCAAGAAGTGTACATAAACTTCCTACGTTATTTGGGGGATAGTTACCTTCAAAATAATAAATTAAAATAAATGTTTACAAAATATCTGTAGATATCTTTGATTAGTGTCCGCAACAAACTTGATCAACATCAGCCGAGCATCGAGGTAAAACTACAGTCTTTGCAGCCGAGTGGTATGGCTCTCATAGGTCTGTAGATCCATACATACATACAGATACACAGACATAAATCACTTCAAAAAAACTTTCTGGGTTCAGGGAGCACCAAAACTCCACAGTTAACTCAAATTATAATATTTGGACGAAAACAATTCTTTCTCGGATATGATTCATTATTATCATCTACAATTCGCTTCCTGAATCCAAACCAAAATGAATCATCTTATTCCGATTTCCTCACTGACTCATTTACCGGTCAGCCGGCCAGTACGGCGAAGAATATTTTATTTTATCCAAATTTCGTTATTACCGTAATTCAGAAATAAATCATCTTTTTAGGGGGGGGGATATCAAAAACATTTTTATTACAACTATATGTTTTGTGAACTCAACATATATTATTTTATGTTTAGTATATAGGTATATTATGTGTGTATTTACAAAATACATGCACCGCACGGGTCGAAGGTGTTGGGCTCGTTTGTGTGCGTGCGAGGGTCAAGTTAATAATGACAACAACAAAAAACGCCGTGGTAGATCAGCCGCTACCGCATTTTAAAGTTTGAAAACTATCCAAAGTGGAAAAGTAATCCTATATATTAATTACGATAGGGTTTTATCCTCACAGTCATAACTCGATAACGGTTGGACGGGTTTTAACGTTTTAGGTGTCAAATTAAAGGCATTTTTTCTTAGATTTGCCAATACGTCTCAGAATTTTAAGAAAGGGCATCACTTGGCGTTATTCGATGGCGGAAGTCGAATAACGCCGTCGAACTACGTGTTGATGGAAAGTACGTTATCCGCATTATTCTCAGATGTTATCATCCGTTTTAATATCAGATGTTTTGTTATGTTTGTTTACAACTGAAGTAACTTTTTGTTGGGTGCAAACTCGCTCGGATTCGAGCAACAGGATATATATTGCAACATACAGGAAAGTCACACAGTTGGAGAGTAAAAGCTAAAAGCGATGCAGTTTCCCGTTGCGCGGTGTAGATAGCGCGACTGTCGATGCGATAATTAATCACAAGTCTGTGGCAGCAGTGAACAATGGCGAGCTCAGCTGTTGCGCTGCGGTGAGAACTGCAAGCTGCGCGCTTTCCCCAAATTTCCACTAAATGGGGAATTTTTCTTTATTATTCAATGGGTTTTGAGGTATTGTTTGAAGAACTGTTGTTGCAGATGTTTAACATAATATGTATAACTATATTATAGTTTTGCGGTTTTTGTCGAGGAGTGTGTTAAAGTACAAAGTAAAATTAACGTGATATGGCATAGTTCAGAATTATTCTAAAAAATCTTCGGTTTCTGGGAGACAAAACAACATGAATATCCGTGTTGTCATTGAGTTTTTCTCAATCTACGCCCTATGAATCTTCGCATTTATAATGTAAAAATTGGAAGTATAGGCCTACATTATAGCAAAGGAAAATGGGGAGAAGAACTGGACGTTTGTGTAATTACTATCGATGTTCGTTCTGTTCAATTACGTGATTTAAATTAGAACATTTTGTTTTCTCCACATTCACGAGATTGAGGCTATATAGTCACCGAGTCAATGAGCTTAGTAACAATCAATCAGCTGTTTATTACTTCAGTAAGCGGAAAATACTTTCGCTCGTTAAACAGAGAAAATAGCTGTTTTACCAGAAGCACTTTAGGCGCGGTCGCAAGTAGTAGTATTTGTATTAAGAGTAGAAAGTAAGACTTTGTCGCTTGAGAAAACACTAACCACAGGACGCGTACCGGAGCGCGGTCATTTTCCAAAAGCGACATTTTACACTCGAATTACATACACAATTGTTCCTCCAACAGCAGTTTTGGATATAACACAACATACAGAAAGTCGCTTTCATCCATTTTGGCTGATTCTCGAGATTGCTTGGCCTAAAGCATCAATCAATCAGCTGTTTTTTAGTTCTCAGCGAGCTGAAATGTAAGGCGCAGCAAGCGAAAAAGACTTTTCGCTCACTAAGCAGAAAATTTCTGTTTTACGATGTGTTTTAGATAAAGAATCACTTTGAGCACGATTGTAGGAAAAGTAATGTTAACTTTGAAATTGCATTTTACTAGCTCCAGTTGCCATCTTCCAATCCCTTCTGAAGGTGGCTTATGGCCTTTGTGATGAGAAAGCGGAAAGACACAATAAGTATGTAAGCTATACGCTATGCGTCCGGCTAGTTGCACATAGCGTAACCATTTAATGACAACCCGTCTACATTCGCTCTATAAGACACAAAGTTTCTACTAATTTTGTAAGTATAAGCGCATATTATTTAAGGGATATTCCAGGTTTTTTATGTTCGCATGTTTGATAGAGCTAGTTTCCTTTTACTGTAACTGGATGAATGTGCCGGCATTCCAGGGCGGGGTGACGAGGTCGTTCTCCAATCAGTGTTTACAGCGGGTGTCTGAGAGCCTAAATAGACATGGCGGGCCGCCAGCTGTACAATGTACCGTACGGCACCGAGACAACGGACGCTGTGTTGCGCTGGAGCTGCAGGAATATGTCAACCATCCAACGAGTTCGCACGCAGCACGCTGACGTGAGGGAAGTGAATTTCCACATACAAAACTTTTAAAACTCAAAACCAGTGTACAAAAATACATTTATTCCAATTTTGTTGATATCTGAAAAAAGTGCTGGGAATGATAAAATTATGAAAAACAGCATTTGAGAGTGCATGGGACTTCCCACGTGAAAAACTTAGTTCATAGTTGTGGCTAATGCTTCATTTTATTCGTTTATCTAAACTACTTTTACATAACTTTTTTATTATAATGGGTACTTTAGATTATACAATACGATTCCAGCCGTTGTTGTAAATCGTTACTTAGCTTACGATTTATGTGGAATGTTTCTGTTGAAGGAGTTTCCCGGTTGTTTCTTAACACTAGCTTGTTAGTGAATTTCCTACGGAAAGTGAACTATTAGCATGACCCGCACGGTGAAACTTAGCCCGGGACCGCCATAGAAGTTCCTAACGTGACCCCCTGAACACGTTTTGGGGGTTCGTTCAAAATTTTATATATATATACCGGGTGTCCAAAAAGTCTTGGCCTGAAAAGGAAACCGCATAGTATGAAAACGAGAGATAGTTGGATAAAGATTTATTTACAGATATAACAGGCAACTTCTTAAGATTTTATAACTATGTACAAACTTAATACACCTCTACGTGTGCGCCTCCAGTGGCCTGCAGATCATCTAGACGTCTTTTCAGTTCGTCCCAGGTTTTAGTCAGCATATCCTGGGTTACAGACGCCACAGCATTTTTGATTCTCTCCCTCAGTGTTTGTAAATTAGGAACCGGGGAAGAATAGACAGAGTCCTTGACAAATCCCCACAAAAAGAAATCCATGGGGGTTACATCGGGGGAACGAGGTAGCCATTTCGTCGGGCCATCACGTCCGATCCTGCGTCCGGGGAAGTGGAGATTTAAAAAATCCCTCACACATTTAGCCCAATGAGGCGGGGCACCATCTAGCTGGAAAATTATCATAGGTTGCAGTTCTACTAATTGAGGGACTACATACAACTCCAACATATCAAATTAAATAAACCTATTCACATTTTCTTCCGCAAAGAAAAATGGTCCAATGATTCCATCATGCATTACACCGTACCAAACATTTAGTTTTGGGCTGTCCCTTTCATGTTCAATCACGATCCTGGGATTTTCACTCCCCCAAATTCTACAATTGTTTCTCTTAACCTTCCCACTTAAATGGAAAGTGGCTTCATCAGAAAAACATATACGTTTCAAATAATTGTCATCAAGTTCCAATGAATCTAGCATTTGGGTAGCAAAAGCAGTTCGGAGGGGAAAATCATTTGGCTCAAGCTTTTGAACAACCTGCATTTTATAAGCAGTGAACTTAAGTTCCTTTTTCAAAATTGAGTGAATAGTAGAACGTGGGATATGTAACTCTTAGCTATTTTTACGAATTGACTTACGAGGATTGTGCTGAAATGTTTGGCGCAAGACATCTACCGTTTCTTCAGTGGTGCGGGGCCGTCCAGTGCGTTTCTTGTCGCATACACTGCCTTCTTCCCTAAAATGCGAATACCATCTCTTGATGCTTCTTCCATCAGGATCAGATCTTCCAAATGTTCGCATGAAGTCGTCGAACTGCTAAAGGGGATTGGGTTTCGTGAAACCACAAAACACACTGTGATTTCTCTTGTAAACTCACCATTTCTGATTTGTCATTGTATTGAATCCTAACTGTATTGTTGTCAATCAGCTGTGTTTAGGTGTTACCAACTTAATGAAATAAAACTTGATTAAATTCCCTTCAAAACAATGCATAGAAGTTAAGTGTGGCTCTAATGGATTTCGTACAGCAAAGCTATTAAATCAGGCCAAGACTTTGTGGACACCCGGTATATATATATATACAGGGTGAGTCAGACTACCCGTCCAGCATGTATAACGGGAGAACGGTTTGGTCTAAAGTCATCAAACAAAATTCTTCCCCACTAAAACGCATATGGGCTATCTATTAAAAATATTTTCATAAAAATCTATATACAGGATGTTCCAAAACTGAAGGTCACGGGTTCGAATCTCAAAATGTTCTTATGTAAACATAGGGCATATTATACATCATTTTAAAGGTCTCGTTAAAAGAGACATTTTGGTGAATACAGAATTCACCTATCTTTATCCGTTTTAAAATGACGGCCATTTTTCTGTAAAATATTGACATTTACGGAATACCCTGTATTTTCTAAACCACTACTCATATAATTTTTCCGACTTAAATTTCTAACTCGTGATAAAGTCGGCTTTACTCTGATATGCTACAAGACAGGTTTTTTGAGAAAATCTATATTTCAAAAAAATATTATTTTTCAAAATGCTTATATGCACTAAATTAAAATACCCCCCGTCGCAGCAAACCTGCGTACTCAGTGAATTTCCAATGCATTGATATGTTTCTCACTAGTACATAAAGCCACTCACCAATTTTGACAAAAATACATTCATAAATAAGTGATTTATTACATTTTATTTATTCCCCATAAGAATAACATTAGGACTGAGTACGCAGGTTTGCTGCAACGAGGAAGATAAGAAATGAGTTTTTATGCAATTATCAATATAACTGAACCAGGTGAAGCTACTTACCATGTTTTATTAATTTATGTTCATAATTAAGGGAGATATAAAACTTTACTTATTCTCCATAAGAATAACATTAGGGCTGAGTATGCAGGTTAGCTGCTATGGGGACAATCAACAAAACATTTATTTTTTGTGCAATTATCAATATACCAGTACAACATGAAGCCACATACCAAATTTCATCAATATACATTCATAAATAATCAAGATATCAAATTTTATTTATTCTCCATAAGGATAACATTGGACAACGTACTGTGTTTAGCACTTTGAATATCTCTGCAACGGTTTGACGTAGAATCACAATTTAAACACCAAAATGATTGTTTTGTGGAGCTGAAGTGATTGGTAAAAGAAAATGTGAAGTTTAAAGTAAAATTAACTGAGGAAAAGCCAAAAACCTTTTTCCCATAAGATTAACATGGGAGATTTTATGAGCATGTTTTTTGGATTTTTTCCGCAACCACTTAACCTAGGTTAATAATTCAAAATACCATATTATTTGTTTTTTTAAGCTCTATAACATGGTCTAAACCAAAATTAAGTGTTTTAAAAATTTTAGGGTAAAAAATGCAAAAAACTGATTTTTGGAAAATTTAAAACCCCCATAAACCCCCCTTCCCATGGTCCGATTTTTCTGGTTTTCGAACTTAAAGTCATAAATGTCAGTTTACACATTTGAGCCAAATTTCATCGAAATCGAACGTTTTTTACTCAAGTTATCGCATTCACGGACACATATATAGATATATATATATATATATATATATATATATATATATATATATATATATAGATATATATATACATATATATAAATTTGAACGAATAGTGTTTTGGACATCTGGGGACATCAAAACAAAAAGTTATCATGGTCTCGGGCTTAAGTCTTACCATGAGACCTACGGTAATAGATTCTTCCCTATAGGGGAAATTCGCTAAAAAGTCAAATGGTAGCGTATGTCAAAAAGCATACCATTGAAAAGGTCTTGTAAATCCTAGCAACTTTCTAATTTACACCAACCTTGTATCTCTTTTCGTTTTTCTGCAATCAGCAAACAACATTGGTTTCCTATATGAAATGCATGTTAATTTGCATAACACTTGCATGTATTCTGTGGTCACATTCGTTTTATGTGTTATGTACAAAACACATAAGCTGACTTTATCACGAGTAAGAAATTTAAGTCGGAAAAATTATATGAGTAGTGGTTTAGAAAATACAGGGTATTCCGTAAATGTCAATATTTTACACAAAAATGGCCGCCATTTTAAAACGGATAAAGATATGTGAATACTGTTTTCGCCAAAATGTTTCTTTTAACGAGACCTTTAAAATTATGTATAATATGCCCTATGTTTACATAAGAACATTTTGAGATTCGAACCCGTGACCTTCAGTTTTGGAACATTCTGTACATAGATTTTGATGAAAATATTTTTAATAGATAGCCCATATGCGTTTTAGTGGGGAAGAATTTTGTTTGATGACTTTAGTCCAAACCGTTCTCCCGTTATACATGCTGGACGGGTGGTCTGACTCACTCTGTATATATAGACATATATATAAATATATATGTGTATGCACTCTAGCGGTCGCATTTTTGTCCGATTTACTTCAAATTTGGTAGAGACGTTCCTTTCTATAATCAGTTGGACAAGTTCGTTGGGCAAAACAATCGGAAAACTCTAAACCCCTTTTTGGGGAATAATGTTTCAAATTTCAAGTGTTTGGGCCCAAAGATGGTCAGAAAAGCCCCGAATGTGAAATTAACGGATGTCAAAAGATGGGAATTAGTGTGGCGAAACTTTTAAGCCCTCTCTCGTCATTCTAGCATAAATATTTACCGAGTTATTAAAGAAAATGTGTATCGAACAAACACAGAACGTTGTCTTATGGGGGTTTTGCATTAGAAAAGCCTGTTATTCATTTGTTGGTGTACTTTTACCATCCCCAACAGCCTTACGCCTACTTTAAAGCCTGACTGGACCTTCTCCTAACCTTATAATGCGCGAAATTGTATTCCCAGCATTGCAGGTAAATAGAACTAGGAGCATCAGAACAGCCAACAAAATCAGTATTTTCAGATTTGAATAAAAATTGGAATAAATGCATGTTTTTAACTGATTTTGAGTTTGAATAGTTTTTTATGTGGAAATTCACTTCCCTCACGTCAGCGTGCTGCGTGCGAACTCGTTTCTGATTACCAGCTATCTTTGCCTTCACTTTGATATTAATTGTCACAAATTACATAACTTTAATTTTAAATGTACATAGTGTTGATTTTTTTTGGCTGGTTCATTTTACCATTTGCCATTTACAAATTCACTTCGGAGGTGAAGAAGGACACTTTTATGAGTTTTAGCTTAGTCAGTGGTTTTAGTTAGCTATTCGCAATAATTATTTGATCGGCTATATTTTAACCTGCTCATAGTTAGAACAGCTGGTCGACTATCTAATTTCAGACCAGTTTATCATTCTAGCTCCACTGTTATCTTAAGGAGTGCTTGAACGTCAAGAAGCGCAGTGTAATGTAAAGTGGACAACCCGCTTAAAAAATTCGAGATGGTCACTTTAAACACCGCAATTTGTCGTATTGCTTGAGCATTTACCCTTTATTTTCCAATACATCACATCTTATCATACCAGATCATACTACATCACACCAGATCATACTATTCGGTTCTTTATGAGTATCATAATCCTAATAAGGCAATAAATTCAACTGAATATATATTTGCAGTCACACTTCAATAAAAATATCCTCATAAAACTAATAAACTAAAGTGTAGGGTTATGATTAAAAGGCGAGAAGAATAACAGTTTTGTTTGTTTTAAAGAAATTCTTGAAATCTCTTGACACATTAAAGTTAAACAAGAAGCGCAACCCACAGTTGTAAGATCTGTGACAGGAGCGCGTTTGCGCACAGGGCCCGGGGTTATTACTCTTTCAGTCCTCTTGCTTAATAATAAATCCTTTGACAACTGTGCTCATTGCCTGCTTTGACTCTTGTACAATCTTGCGATGCCTCACAGCAATTATCACAGCCAAACTCTCTACCCTAATCTCGACACCACGCAGTAAGTGGATGTAACATGTGGATTTGCCACTGAACCGTCTTGACGAAAGAAACATTTAACAAACCCCATCCTTCTAGGCTTCCGTAAAATTAATAAACAAATTTAGTCCCCAAAATGAAGAGCCAATCTGAAAATAGGGGAAATTTACTTCCCATTACTTTAGTCACAGTTTTAAAAACATCCCCTCTTTTAGCGAATTTCCTCTGTATGTAATAACCTATTCCCATGAGTAGCATGGTATGAATTAAGCCCGAGACCATTATAGCTTTTTGTTTTGAAGCCTCCAGGTGTAAAAAAAACAATTGTTCAAATCTGTATAAATATAACATTTTATACATCTATAAAATCCATTATCACAATTTCGTTTGAAATGAACGTCCGGTTTCGAATAAATCTGGTACTGGTAGGAACTTCCATGACTTTCAGTTCGGGAAACAGAAAGATTGAGCTACGAAAAGGAGATTTCAAATTAAAAATACCCCCGTCACAGCAAACCTGCGTACTCAGCGAATTTCCAATGCATATATATGGGTATCACTACTACCTAAAGCCACTTACCAAGTTTCACAAAAATACATTCATTAATAAGTGATATATAGCATTTGATTTATTCTCCATAAGAATAACATTATAATTGAGTACGCAGGTTTGTTGCAACAAGGAAGATAAGATATGTGTTTTTTTGCAATTATTAATATAACTCGACCAGGTGAAGCTACATACCAAGTTTTATTAATTTAGGTTCATAACTAAGGGAGATATTAAACTTGACTTATTCTCCATATGAATAACATGGGGGCCGAGTATGCAGGTTTGCTGCTACCGGGAAAAATCAACAAAAACCATTTTTTGTGCTAATATCAATATTCTACAACTAATTTAAGCCACATACCAAGTTTCATCAATATACATACATAAATAATCGAAATATAACATTTTATTCATTCTTCATAAGATAACATTGGACAACGTACTGTGTTTAGCACTTTGAATATCACTGCAACGGTTGGACGTAAAACAACAATTAAAACGCCGAAATGATTGTTTTGTAGAGCTAAACTGATTGGCAGAATGAAATGTGGAGTTTTTAGTGAAATTATCTGAGTAAAATCTAAAAACCATATTCACATAAGATTAACATGGGACATTTTATTTTGACTTTTCTCCACAACCACTAAACCTAGCTTAATGATTCAAAAAACTAAATTGTTTGTTTTTTAAGCTCTATAAAATGGCTGTAACCAAAATCTAGAGTTTTTAGAATTTTAGGGTAAAAAGTTCAAAAAACTGATTTTTGGACAGTTTAAAACCCCCTTCCCATAGTCCGATTTATCTGGGTCTCAAAGTCATATTTCATCAAAATCGGGCGTTTATTTCAAAAGTTAACGCGGTAACGGACACACACACACACACACACACACACACACACACACACACACACACACACACACATATATAAATTTGAACGAATAGTGGTTTATGCATCTGGGGACCTCAAAACAAAAAGTTTCATGGTTTCGGGCTGAAGTCTTACCATGCCACCTACGGTAATAGCTTCTTCCCTATAGGGGAAATTCGCTAAATGTGGGATGTGACTTCAAGTTGTACTAAGGCTTGCATTTAAAATTCACTGAAAACACAGGTTTGCTGTTGATGGTATTTTAATTTGACTTATCTAATATCTAATATATAT
Source organism: Allygus modestus (assembly GCA_963675035.1). NCBI lineage: Eukaryota > Metazoa > Arthropoda > Insecta > Hemiptera > Cicadellidae > Allygus > Allygus modestus. The sequence continues at coordinate 374,712,569 of OY776111.1, read as the reverse complement.
ACAGCCGCATGTGTAAACACTCCCAGACATAAGAATTCTAGACCACTTCCAGACGATCTAGAAACTTGAAATTTGGCATGCAGGTAGCTTGTACCTAGAAACCCCGAGGAAAATTGTCAAAAGTTACAGTTTTTAAATTTAATACCACTAATTTTTATGTTGAAAATTGGAAATTTTAACATTGGGCTTATGGAGTTTCAAATAAAAACAAAAGAAATCATAACATCTGTAAAAAATTATCCAGTAAACTGTCAATGTAACTTTCACATGGTTAAGTGTAAACAAATGATAGGTCCAATGAAAAAATATGCCATCTAGATTGGCTATTTCCCAAATGAATCAAAATAGTATACTATATAAAAAATACTTGAAAGGGACATTGAGTTATAATAACAAACTGGAGCGACCCCTAACGGGGGTCTGGGGGCGGAGCCCCCAGCGAGCAAAGCGAGTCTTTATATTAATAGGCAAGCACAAAACTCCCTCATTTTTTCTCAGCTTGTATACATCGTAGGAGAAATTCACGCATACCGTTAGAAAGGTATTGTTCTGTAGATGAGCAGAAATCCATTATAATTTACGTCGGCCCTCAGGGGCCCCACGTCCCCTAAGGTTTTCAAAGTTTCAATATTAATTTTATGGAAGAACAGTAATTGATTGAATTGTATATTTGACAGCTGTTGATATAACAATCCAGCAAAACAGCATGAACAAATGTTTCAGACAACTTTTTAATATTGAAAAATGAATCCCTATTTCCCTATGTCACGCCATAATTGCGAATGAGTGCGCCAAATCGAATAATTCTTTTTTGTTGTGTTCGTTAATGTCAGGACAAGGTTCTTATAAAAGAAAATTGTTAATCCGACCTAAGGGCGCTGTCCCACTGGCCTTCAAAGTTCCCATTGATTTGATCAAATTTAATTTAGTTACACCAAACAGCTGTTAACAAGGATTATATCGAAACATACTTGAAATGCATAAACATATGTTCATTACGGAAATAAAAAATTTACTTGAATGGCAACTCAAACTTTTCCGGGTGGCGAGTGATCGAAGCGAACGAGCTCATCTTGAAAAATGAACGATTATTCGAACTAAAACAAATTCAAATACAAATTCAATAATTTAATTTTAACTGATGGTATTCCTCCCTCCATTCTAAAGTAATGAAGTTTATACTGCTCCACATATAGCTATTTTCTACAATTCATTTCTGTCACTGGGTATCTTCCCCAACTGCATGAAGGGAGCTTCATCACACCTATATTCAAGCCGACATCAAGAAGTTGTTATCGACCGATTGCAATCCAGCCGGCTCTTGCAAAGTTGTTTGAATCCTTAGTTCTTACACGTCTCTCCTGTTTTGTTAAGCATTCAAGTACTCTACAGGTTTTCTTCAGTGGGAGGTCATCAGCAACCAACTTGGTGATCTATCATGGTGACATTGTCTCAGCCTTCAACAACAATCATCAGATAGATAGCATATACATTGACTTTTCAAAAGCTTTCGATAGAATTAGTCACGAGCATCTTTTGAAAAAGCTTCAAATCTTGGGTTTGGCTGGGTCAATGTTACAGTGGTTCCAAATTTATATATCTGATCGCCACCTTGTTGTCAAATTTAAAGGCTCTACATCTCATGCCTTTCCTGCTTTATCCGGAGGGCCCAAGGGTCTTTATTAGGCCCAGTGTTGTTTTCCGTATTTATTATCGACTTGACATCTGTCATAAGGAACTCAAAAATTCTACATTTCGCTGATGATGCAAAAATCTATAAGGAGGGGACTTCCGTTCACGATTGTGGAGAAATTCAGGCCGACTTGTTCAGACAATGTACTCCTATGGTATTATGAGAATGAGATGGAGCTGAATTCATCCAAATGTGTTGTACTCTCTTTCTCGCGGCGCTGTAATAAAATTTTGTTCAATTACACCCTGGATGGTTCTACACTCAACCGTCCCTCTTCAGTAAAAGGATCTTGGAGTAACTATGACGCCAACCTTAAGCCCTGAAACCCATCTAAACATTATTAGCAAGAAGGTGAGTTCTGCCCTTGGTTTCATTGTTAGAATCCCCAGGTTTCTCTCATTTCGCACTAAGGACATTATATGTGCAATTAGTCCGTCCTCTTTTGGAATATTGCTCTTCAGTTTGGTCACCTTATCAGAAAGGTCATATCGATCTTCTGGAGAGAATTCAGAGGGAGTTCCTCCGTTTACTTGGCGTGAAGCTTGGGTACTGCTATGATGAAGTTCCAATTGATGAGTTAAGCCGGCAATTTGGTCTTATGCCTCTGTGGGCCAGACGTGAGATCTCCGACCTGATGTTACCAAAGAAGACCGTCTCCGCTTCAGTGGATTCACCTGATCAACTGGGTAAGATCGACTTCCGTTGTGCTCGCTTTGGCAGATCCAAGCAGCTTTTTGAGAGATAGGTGCCTTGAACCAAGCAGCTTCTGCTCTACGCAATATTTATTTCATAGCACCGTGCCACGGATTCATCGACTGGGAAATAGCCTGCCCGATTATCTGGACTTATTTGCAATGTCTGATGAACGTCTTAAAAACGAGCTTATTAGATTGTATACTTCTAGGTGATTTGTATGCCTAATTTCATTGGCCTAGCGCATCTTTGCTTTGATTTGTTTTCTTGTAATTATACATTAGTCTCATATATTGTTCCTATTTATAATTGTTCAGTGCATCTTTGTTATTTATCACATGCATGTCAGTCTCGCGTTATATTATCCCTCAATTCAAACAGTTCTCCTTTATTGCGGACACTATTTGCCTGTGCTGAATTTGTCATGTTGGGAATGATTGATTTTGATATGTATTCGATATTTTATGTTGTTGTATGAGTTTTTTTGCACTGTTATTTGTGAATTAACAATAAACCAGTGTAGTCTACTTGCATCTATATCGATATTCTCATTTTTGTAACTATAAGCCATCTGTAGACTGTATCACGAGATGTAATTATTATAAAATGGTGTAAACCGTATATGAATAAATAAATAAATAAATTGTATCAGGACAGGACAACGTCTCGTCTGTCGGACCAGCTAGTAATCTATGTATTAATAGGCTGTTGACATTTTTGTGGTACCGATTTCTCGGATATGCAGCGTCATAGAATTATAGAACTTGGCACTGTTATTTAGTACTATTAGGGGATGTATCGAATGCAAATAACGCTGTATTTGGGTGTTTAGGGCTATGCCATTTTGGCTTTCAAAGATTAAATGTTATCCTTATGGGAACTTGCGTTCTACTTTTCGTTATGCATTTCATTTAATAAACAGCTACGTTATTCAAATTAATCAGGGTTAATATTTTGTTGGAATTGAGTTCTTTTATTTCTAAAATTGAATCCAAAGTGTTACGTGTACCGATTTGGAGTCGCAAAAACCACACCGTTCACTACTCGAAAGAGTTCCTCGACTTGGCAACTGTATCCGAACTATCTGCCATAGTATATTTCGTTAACTTTAATTTAATTCTACTTTAAAAGTGTAAAATGTAATTTTAATATTGTAAAATTATGTGAGTTGTTATTTTTTTTATTTAATCTACCATTTATATTCAACCCGTACGAAGGATGGGTACACAGCTAGTTCAAATTAATATGTAGCACAACAGCAAGAACATATGATTCTAAATAAAAAATATTACTGAGTACTGGAATGGTAACACCGTTCTCTTAACTCCTCCTCCGTTTCAACTCCACATTAAAAAAAAAATAAACCTGTTTGTGAGGGGGGAGGTAGAGAGACGGGAAGATGATGAAGTGGAGAGGTTTCAGGCATGAATAAAAAGGCTACTGATTACTGGAAGGGTAACGCCCTTATGCTATCCGTTTCACTCCACGTTAAAAAAATTACCTGGAGGTTAGGATAAGGGAGGGGGAGCGAGAGCGAGAGAGAGAGAGGGACAGAGAGATGAGCGCAACAGTACCCAATAGATATTACACTTTTTTCATATATTCGTCGACTTTATATTCAAAATATATTTGGTCGAATTTCGACCATTGGGCGGTCTCTAGTATTTATTTTTGTTTAAAAAATCTGATCAATGTTGAAACATAATACAATACAATGGTTTAGGCAATAATGTTTTTTATAAATGAACCAAACATGTACAGCTAGTAATTATTGTTCTCGGTTTATCTTCTGGCTTGTGTCATAAACGTATAAAGTATTGTTTCTCAATATACAGCTTCGAGATCCGTTTCCATTATTCCTATGAATCTGTTTTAAACTTTAAACCCCTATCAAAATGTAACACGACCCTTCTTGCAGATTCAGGGTAGATACGTCGAAATTCGTTTCTAAGGGGAGAAAGGTATAAATAATAAAGAAGTGGTAGACGTATTTTTGTATATTTTTAGGTGCCCTTCCTAGCTAGAATTGTTGAGAAACTGGATATTTCCCCTAACAGACAGACTAGACTGACGATAACGATATATATTTCACCCAAGACGATAACAGGTATGCTGTAAAGGATATTGTGTGTTAGGTTACATTTCTGAAGAGTAAATTTCATACAGATTTTGGTAATACACTATTGGAGTGATTCATCAGAGTGTTCAGCTGAAACTGATTGTCAAACAGAATACTGTCGATGTTCTGGTCGTGTCGCTGACGGTCTGACTGTGGAGAGTCAATCGACGACACTGGGTGTTGATAAATCCATCATTTGCACACACCCACACTCACTTGCACACACACACACACACACACACACACACACACACACACACACACACACACACACACACACACACACACACACACACACACACACACGCACAATCGGCACAACACAGCCAGCCGCTGCGACCGCCTCATCTGTAATGCATGGCACTGACGCCGGTCGCCGCTCGTAGCACCTCTGCCACTGTGTTCGCGTCAAACATTTATAAATGAGGTTTTAGTTTGTAAAATAACCATTTTAATCGCAATCTATGTTGTTTTATAAAGGCAAATAAATTATAGATTTTTTTCATAAATAAAAGGGTAGTAATTATAGTTAGTTGTGATTTACTTCAAAATATTGAACGTACACACTGTATAGTAGTAGGAAACTCTTTCCAAGAAAGATGCCTCTTACCACAATGGTTGTTTAGGGAACCAAGATGCGATAGTGACCATGAAATCCTGTTCATGATGGGAAAGTTCAACCCAATTTTCTCCGGGGGAAAAGTTGCACGAGAAAGAATTTTTTGAGTCGGATATCACACAAGAAGTGGAGTAAAATAAAAGTGCCACATTGTCCGGGCGATTCCATTAAATTATACCTCGACGTCCTCGACGTACAGCCACATCCTTAGAATTTACTGAATATACATTACCTTAATTAGCTCTTAGGTTACGAATTTATTTGATACATTAAAAGAAAATATTTCCTACATTCACTAAATAAAGTACAAGATTAAATTTATTATTATTTCTAATATTTTGTAAGTCGTTCATCCATGTATTTGATTTTCTTCATAAAAGGGTAATCTAAATCGAGCTGGACCAACCTTACCGTACCAAATTATTCCAGCCGCAGCTGTTTCCAGATAGCAGTGGACCGGTAACAGGTGTTTCAGGACGGCCTTGGTAACGATCAGCTGATGACTTGTCAGCTGCAGACATTGTTTCCCGCTTTTGGAAACCCTCCAGATATTCAAGAACTAAGCATAAAGCGTTCGTAAGTCGATTGGTCGCAATATTGAATTGTGTCGTAAAATGTAAATACCCCCGTGGCAGCAAACCTGCATACTCAGCGAATTTCCAATGCATATAGATATATCTTAATGCCACATAAAGCCACATACGAAGTTTCATCAATATACATTCATAAATAAATTATTTATCACATTTTTTAATTTTTCTCCATGGCGGCTGAGTATGCAGGTTTGCTGAAACAAGGAATACAAAAAATGGGGTTTTGTATAAATATTAATATAACTCAATTAGAAAAAGCCATATATCAAGTTTTATTTTCATGATTAAGGGAGATTACATTTTTCTTATTCTCCATAAGAATAACATGGGGGCTGAGTACGGAGGTTCGCTGCTACGGGAACTATCGGCAACAAATTTTGTTTTGTGCAAATATCAATAGACCAAAATTATATAAAGCAATTCGTCAAGTTCTGTCAGGATAAGTTGATAAATAAGCGAGATATACAATTTTTCTTATTCTCCATAAGAATAGCATTGGAAACCGTACTGTGTTTAGCACCTTCAATATCTCTGCAACCAAAATTAACGTAGAGAAATGATAAAAGCACCAAATTGTTTGTATTTTTAAGCCGAATCCACTGGTGAAAATTAAAATTTGATTTTCTAAAACATTATATGTTAAGAACTCAAAAAACCCATTTTTGGGGTACAAAACCCCCCAAAATACTCCTTCGGATATGTCTGGTTTTCGAGCTTAAAGTCATAAATGCTGCTTTACACGTTTATACCAAATTTCGTCAAAATCGGATTATTTTTACGAGAGTATCGTGCTCACGGACACACACACACACACACACACACACACACACATATATATATATACAGTTTTGAACGAATGGTATTTTGAGGTCTGGGGACCTCAAAACGAAAAGTATCATGGTCCCGGGCATAGGTCTTTCCATGCCGACTACGGTAATAGCTTCTTCCCTATAGGGGAAATTCGCTAAAACAGTAATTGTGTGTAGTTTTATTTTGTTTTTAAGTTATTGGCAATATTTTTACACCTGATTGATGAATTTTTGTTACAGACAACCAAAGTGTCAACATATTATTACGGATTATGTTTTTCAAGGCGGTGCAAATTTATACTTCTGGCTTAATAATTACAAAAATAAGTCAATGTTTTAAATCTGTGTTTCAATAACTGTCTTTAGCTTTGGGAGACATAAACAAAATGGTTTTAGGATATTATTATATTCGTAGCATATACAGGGTGTTTTTTTTAACTGTGCCACCATTGGGATCTTGTAAACTGTACATCATACAGTAAACTTTAAATGGGGAACATTCCCTTGTTTTTAAAGAGGTTTAAAAATAAGTAGATAAAACTTTTGTAAATGGCCGCCATTTTCCAATATGGCGGTCAACTTCATTTTTTCTTATGGCATATCCTGTATTTTATGGTGTTTACGGATATTAAATGAAAATGTAAGACTTTTTTATTCTTGAGTAATTTCTGATATACTTAACCGTTTATGAGATTCAGAGAGATAAAGGTAAATCATTTTTGTTGTTTTTGTTATCTGTGCTACCATTGGGATCTTGTAAACTGTACATCTTACAGTAAACTTTAAATGGGGAACATTCCCTTGTTTTTAAAGAGGTTTAAAAATAAGTAGATAAAACTTTTGTAAATGGCCGCCATTTTCCAATATGGCGGTCAACTTCATTTTTTCTTATGGAATACCCTGTATTTTATGGTGTTTACGGATATTAAATGAAAATGTAAGACTTTTTTATTCTTAAGTAATTTTTGATATACTCAACCGTTTATGAGATACAGAGAGATAAAAATTTAATTCAGGCAGGCTTAGGCTCTCATAACAGCTGTTATTAATCTTTCGTCCATTTCCATTGCCAGCTGTTTATTAGCATTATAGCATTGTTGGAATAATAAACAATAATCACTAACCTGTAAACTTGCAGTCTCAGAATAGTTGTCTTTCACCGTGCAATTTATTAATAATTTCTTGTAGTTTTTAACTTGTACAGTTTTATTGTTTTTATTTTGGTTTTTTTTATAATTACGCTTGTTATGACAGTTCTCTTACTATGGAATTTACAAACAATGAAAAACTTGACATGGTCGAAGTGTATTTTCTGTGTAACAGAAACTGTAGTGCAGCAAATATCGCATATCAAGAGAGGTATCCTGATAGGCGAGTACCGAATCGTAGGTATTTCAAACAACTTATTGTAAACTTGGCAGCCAATGGTTCTTTTGCAAAGCCACGTCAGAGAGTAAGCACAGTTGTTACTGATGAATTTCAAATTGATGTTTTGGCATACTTTGAGGCTTTTCCTAATGCTTCTATTAGAGAAGTTGCATCCATTTTGCAAACTTCAACCTCCTCAATTTTTAAAGTACTAAAAACAAACAAGTACCACGCTTATAAGTATGCGAAAGTTCAAGCTTTGATGCCGGGTGATGAAAATAGGAGGCTAGAGTTTTGTGGATGGTTAGCTCAGGAGGCTGTAAATACACCAGGGTTTTTATCGAACATTATATGGACTGATGAAACTAACTTTTCAAATAGGGGAATGTGGAATAGGAAGAACAACCATTACTGGGCTAAAGTAAATCCGTTAGTAGTGAGAGAAGGACATGACCAAGTTCGATTCTCGATAAACTGTTGGTGTGCTGTGTTGAATAATGCAGTAATAGCACTACACTTTTATGAGGGGAATTTGACAAGACATATGTATTTACAGTTTTTAAAGAACATTTTGTTGAACTCAATTGAGGATGTACCTTTAAATGTAAGAACCCAGTTGATATACCAACAAGACGGTGCCCCAGCGCATAACAGTGAAGTGGTAGTGCAGTTCTTGAACATTCACTTTCCCGGAAAGTGGCTTGGTACAAATGGCCCATTACCATGGCCAGCGAGGTCCCCAGACCTGACACCAATGGATTTCTTTGTTTGGGGTTATTTAAAAGACAATTTGTACAAATCCCGATACAACACTGTTGCAGATATGACAACGAGAGACAGAGAAATCTTTCATGGAGTTCACCACAACACAATCAATAAGGCTGTGAATGATGTTTTAAAAAGGGCGACTGCTTGTATTTATACAGATGGTGGCCACTTTGAACACCTGTTGTAAATATGTTTCTTGTATCAAAAATCAAATTGTTATAATTAAAAGAAATCTTTTATGTGTGTCCTGTAGATAACTTTAATTATTTTCTTATTATAAGCAGCAAGTAAAATATGAATAAGCCACTAGCTCACTTGAAACTAATACACCTAGGCCTGCCTGAATTATATTAAACCTTTGTCTCTCTGTTTCTCATAAACGGTTGAGTATATCAAAAATTACTCAAGAATAAACAAGTCTTAGATTCTCATTTGCTAAACGAAATCACCATAAAATACAGGGTATGCCGTAAGAAAAATTAAAGTTGACCGCCATATTGGAAAATGGCGGCCATTTACAAAAGTTTTATCTACTTATTTTTAAACCTCTTTAAAAACAAGGGAATGTTCCCCATTTAAAGTTTACTGTAAGATGTACAGTTTACAAGATCCCAATGGTAGCACAGATAACAAAAACAACAAAAATGATTTACCTTTATCTCTCTGAATCTCATAAACGGTTAAGTATATCAGAAATTACTCAAGAATAAAAAAGTCTTACATTTTCATTTAATATCCGTAAACACCATAAAATACAGGGTATGCCATAAGAAAAAATGAAGTTGACCGCCATATTGGAAAATGGCGGCCATTTACAAAAGTTTTATCTACTTATTTTTAAACCTCTTTAAAAACAAGGGAATGTTCCCCATTTAAAGTTTACTGTATGATGTACAGTTTACAAGATCCCAATGGTGGCACAGTTAAAAAAAACACCCTGTATATATATATATATATATATATATATATATATATATATATATATGCTACGAATATAATAATATCCTAAAACCATTTTGTTTATGTCTCCCACGAATAATATATATATATATATATATATATATATATATATATATATACACCTATCGTTATTGGAATAAAGCTTACGCATTTTGTCATTGTTAATAGGTGGCTTATTCAGTCTTAAACAATACTTATATTTTTTCATCAAGTCCATTGCAGTACTTTTACAATCTTTACTAAATTAACTTGATTATCAACATTACCGGTAATAGATTCAATAGTATAATTTAAATAATATGTCATAATTTTTTCCTTACAATATTGTTGGAACTGAGGATAAGTGGGAAAGAAGGTTTAAACATCATTATTTTACCTCAGTAAATAAAACTTGTTTTTATGTTGATACTATTTCAATATACACAATTCGCATAACATTAACGCCTCAAAGGGGTTGACTCGAATCCAATGTAATACGACATCCGCTTGAGAATTCAAGAAATTTAGATAGCGGGGGAATTGTTGAAGATGTATGCGGAAATATGCCTTACAAAGAGAGCAAAGGAAATTTTACACTGATTAATCTACACTGTTTAATCAATTTAATCGACAGTATTAAATCTTCGCAGCTTTCCTGCTTTTACGGATAAATCCTGTAAAAAATCAATTGCTAAAGCCATTGCACAGCGTGAGGTAGTTCAGCGAGTAACATCATTTACCGTGACAGTTTGTACTGTAACTTCACAATAGGCTGTGTGTAGGTGTTAACACCTAGTATGCGACTGTCTGGATGCGATAGTTTAAGATTTTCACTTTCACCAGCTGAGGCAACAGAAGGAATTAGATCCCCTCGTCATCATTTGGCGCAGTGGGGGCGAGATTACCAGCGTAACTTCAAATCTCACTTATCTTGATTGCGATTTCGTAACTCAGAACCCAATCATGCTTTCTGTTAGAAATCTGAACTCTGTAGGCGAAGCATAACTCGCGATTCATGAAAGAAACTCCAACTATGAAACAGTTCCCCTGGCGCGTAAAATGCTATCTTGCCCCAAATAGTCGATTGAAAATTTACGGTGAATTTTAAAATATCATATACAGAGTATCTCACTAAGGTGTCTCAAACCGATTGTAGACGAACCAATTAACCTAGAAGGATGAAGTAAAATTATTCCCCTCTAAATTGATCCCAAGGAATAATGTAAAGATATTTATAAGTTGTTAAAAAAACAGGGTGTTCCAAAAACAGAGGGTCACTGGTTCGAATCTCGGAATTTTCAAATATAAGCATATGTCAAAGTATACACCATTTTAAAGCTCTACAAAGAGACTAGCATTTTGGTGGAAACAGAACTGAGTTACCCTTATCGGTTTCAAAATGGCGCCATTTCTTCGAAAAATACTGACATTTACGAAATACCCTGTATCTAATAAACCACATGCCATAGCTTTGTTCTGATTTAAAATTCTTACTTGTATTAAAGTCAGCGTTACCCTGATATGCTACATGACACTATTTAAAACAAAATGCAAAAATACAAAATATACTATTTTTGAAAATGTTTATGAGCCCAAAACTCCAAAAAGTTAAATAGTAACACTATCAATGTTGATAAAACTTGTCTTGACTAGACTTAAAAAGTGAAACATTAAAAGCTGTCCAAGTTTATTTGCATTAAATAAGGAAGGTAACTTTTAACTTACAATAACTTTTTCAACTAAATAATATTATCCATTAATAATTTTATAACAAAACATTCATCTATTGATAATAATTATAAAAATAAACGGTATCAGGAAACTGACACATACTTTCTCCCTTTTAGCCAAACTTTAATGAAAAAAATATTTGTTATTTACTAAATATAGAATATGAAGTATAGATAAATGTACAGAAAATTGTCTAAAATAGTTGTTTTCAGAAATATCCACCCAAATCCCTTTTTGGGAGGCACTATAGAGTCCGTTGCTACACACAGTGGTTTTGAGAGGGGAAATGCCCCCTTGCCCCCCCATGGTTAAATAGCAACACATTTTGAACATCATCTGTTGGTCAATGCTAACTTGACCTGCATATCAAATTTTAATGAAATTGATCAGTAAATAAGAGAGAAATAGTTATTTTTGTATTCCCCATAAGAATAACATTGGACAACGTACTGTGTTTACCGCTAAATGAAAATTTCAATTTTCTCCGCAACTAGCAATCGTAGAATAGTAATTTAAAATACTAATTTATTTAGTTTTTTTAGCTCTTTTTAATGGTGAATAGTAATATTTTTTAACATTTATGATTTTTTATGAAAAATCCAAAAAACTGAATTTTTGATTTTTTAAGTCCTGTAATTTCTGAACCCGCATTTTTGCAGAAATGCGGGTAGTGTCATTTTGTTGGAAACCTAAAGTTCTACAAACCACGAAAGTTTAATCAAAATCGTTAGAGCCGTTTTTGAGAAATTTGGATTTTTCATGTTTTTTGGCGGTTTTTGGGGGATAATTACCCTTAAAAATCAAAAATTCAAAAAATGAAAAAAAACGCCTGGAGATATCGTGGATTAGTACCTACATACCAAATTTCATAAAAATCGGCCCATAGGTTAGGGCTCTAGCTCTGTACACATCCACACAGACACACACACACACACACACACACACACACACACACGGACACACACACACACACACAGACAGACATCACGTAAAAACCACTTTTTTGGGTTCAGGGAGCACCAAAACGAATATTTCCACTAACAACTCAAATTCGAAAATTTTTACGAAAACAATACTTTCTCCATATACTATGTATAGGGGAGAAAGTAATATTCCTCTTAAGATTTCAATGTAACTCTTACTTCACAAAGTGCTCACTTGTTATGTACTGTACTTACTGATGCGGGCTGACTCGTACCCCATCGAAGCGTTGATCTTGTAAGATAATTGATCTTCTGCCAAATATCGACTTTCCGACAAGCGAAATTGCTTGCCCGTGTTATTCACTTGACAAATGATCCGCAACATTTAGAGGAAATGCCGCTCAGAACGAAATAGGAAATGAAACTGAGAGCTTGCGCCCGTCAAGAAACCTGTCACATTCAAAGGCGTAAATATTTCAAACAACAAACATATCAACAGAATAAAAAGTCGGCTGTGTATAGTGAATGAGCATAAGTTGCAAATAGCTAACTCAATTAAAAAATAAATACTTGGGGGCCGAGCTTTGCTCGGGGGAAGGCCACTCAGTTTGTTTAGATGACTTGGAGTAATATTTCACCAATTCCCCTACCGATAATCAGATGTTTATAACTCATTTGCCTCTTTTCTACAGGTTTAAGGTCACTCCAGTTGTTATTTATAGTTCAATGTCCATTTGATTTATTTTAATACTCTGTATATGTAATCTTCACTCAAATCTTTTAATCTCTGCTCTCAGCAAACTAAAATGAACTATTTCTATAGAGTAGGACTCTGGAACGCCAACGGCTTGGCCAAACATTGCCAAGATATAAAGCTATTCATTTTTCACAACAAATTGGACATAGTCTTAATTTCAGAAACCCATTTCTCTAATCTAAGTCATGGTGGTACTGCGGTATTGATTAAAACGTGTATAAAACATTTTGAACACCCCAAATTCCAATTAGATTACTTACAAGCTACAAGTGTGACTATAAAGACTGGCAAGGTCCTTTGACATTGTCATCAGTCTACTGCCCACCTAGGCACAACATAACTCATCCCTAATTTCATAATTTTTTCACCACTCTTGGACAGAGATTTTTATCTGGTGGGGACTATAATGCTAAACATCCAATGTGGGGATCAAGAATAACTAATCCACGTGGTATGCAACTTAGGAGAACTATTGCCGATAACAACCTTGGTCACATATCCACTGGGGAGCCTACATACTGGCCAACGGATCCAAATAAACTTCCGGATCTGTTGGACTTTTTTGTAACAAAAGTAATCTCAAATAACTACCTCCAAATTGAATCAAATCTTGACCTATCATCTGACCATTCACCAGTAATTCTAAGTGTAGGAACGTCCTTAATTATTACAGATAACCCTCCTAATTTGTGTAATAAATTTACCGATTGGAATTACTTCCGTGACATTCTTTCAGAACAAATTAATCTAAAAATTCCTCTAAAAACTCCAGATGAAATAGATATTTCCGTTGAAACCTTCACTCAGTCAGTACAACAATCAGCCTGGATTTCGACACCAAAACCCACAAATTGTAGTGAACATCATAGAATAATGTATCCACTCTTCATCAAAAGAAAAGTAGCCGAAAAGAGACGCTTAAGAAGAATTTGGCAAAACTCTAGAAATCCAGTAGACAAAACCAACCTCAATAGAGCATCACGGCAACTCACCTCTATGTTGAAACAACTCAAAAATGATTGGTTTAGAGATTTTACAGAAAATCTATCTCCAACAGAAGCGACCAACTACTCATTGTGGAAAGCTACTAAACATTTCAAACAGCCGAAAACCCCGATCCCTCCTATTTTGAAGACAGACGGCTCATGGGCAAAAAGTACAAAAGAAAAAAGTGAAGTTTTTTCTAGGCATTTTGAAAAAGTTTTTCAGCCAAATGACACTGGCATTGATATCAGTCACGAAATTGATGAGTTACTTGAAGCCCAAACTCAAATGGACCTGCCAATTCAGCCTGTTACCACAAATGAAATAAAATCAATAATTAAGAACGAACTAAACCCGAGAAAATCTCCCGGCTACGATTTAATAACTGGTAAGGTGCTTAAAGAACTTCCTGGTAAAGCGTATTTATTGTTAACTTTTATTTTCAATGCCATTTTAAGATTAGAATACTTCCCGACCCATGGAAAATTTCCCAAATTGTTGTGATACAAAATCCTGGGAAACCTTCTCACCAAGTCTCGTCTTATAGGCCAATAAGTCTCCTTCCTGTAATATCAAAGGTCTTTGAAAAAGTTCTCTTAAAACGATTACTGCCAATAATTTACGAAAGAGACTTAATTCCTAATCACCAATTTGGGTTTCGGAGACAGCACTCTACAGTTGAGCAAGTCCACCGAGTTGCTAATTTGATTAAACAAGACTTGGAGAAGAAGCAATACTGCACAGCTGCGTTCTTGGATGTAAGTCAAGCATTTGACAAGGTGTGGCACAAAGGCTTATTGTATAAAATTAAGAAAATGCTTCCACATACACTTTACAATATTCTTCGATCGTACTTAAGCAAAAGATTTGTTCAAATACAGTAAAACTTAAAGACGTCCTATCAGGTTTCCACCGCAGTTGAATCAGGAGTACCTCAAGGTAGTGTGCTAGGTCCTGTCCTGTATGTGCTATAAACTGCAGATCTCCCAATAAGCGATGGAACGAATACTGCTACTTTTGCAGATGATACAGCCATACTAGTCTCCCATCATAATGCAGGGACTGCCACAACAATCCTTCAAAGAAGCTTAAACTGTATATCAGACTGGCTGAAGAGATGGCGGATAAATGTCAATGAAGGTAAATCAGCTCAAATAACATTTACCCTGAAAACCGATACTTGCCCTCCTGTTTATTTAAACAATGTTGTTCTACCTCAAGTAACCGAAGTAAAATATCTAGGAATGCACTTAGACAGAAGACTAACATGGAAATCTCACATTTGGAATAAATGATTGAATCTAAATTTACAGTACAGAAAATTATCCTGGCTTCTTCACAAAAACTCAAAACTGTCAAATGAAAACAAAATTTTACTCTACAAAGTGATTCTAAAACCAATTTGGACTTATGGTATACAACTGTGGGGAACTACCAGCATCTCTAACATAAACATCATTCAGCGATTTCAATCTAAAGTGATACGAGCAGTACTTCAAGCCCCTTGGTACGTCAGCAACCTCACTCTTCATAAAGAAACTTGTATACCTTTTGTAGTGGAAGAAATAGAACGCTTCACTGTAAAATATCTTTCAAAATTAGACAGTCATCCTAATCACCTTGCAGTGAACCTTCTGGACAACAGTGACCACATCTACAGACTAAAACGCCATAGTGTCCTGGATTTGACATTACGGTTCAAGACATATTTTAAATATATATTTATTTTGTTAGATTTGTTGCTGGACAAATACTAACTCATGCCTTTGTAAATTTATCACATTTGCTTATTGTTTTGTAACTAAACAGATTGTAAATAAAGTATGTATGTTAAAAAAAAGGAAACCTCATGTAAATAATCATAAACAACATTTTAGTATTACTTTGACAGTTCCCTGATTGATTATGAACAGCTGTTACAATTCTTTTGTTTTGATTTTTTAACTACATAAGCCCAATGTTAATTTTTTTTAACTTTTCAATTTAGTTTTTTAACATTATTTGAATTTACTGGGGATGAGACCTATCTAGAACATATTTTTATACCTTAACTTAGTTTTTCCAAAATTTGAAGGAAATCCTCGGAGCCGTTTTCGAGATAATTGTTTTGAGATAACCAACCAACCAAAAAATCAAGCAAACATTGCTCATATAAGAGTATAGGATCTAACTGTAGTCAAAACAATTACAAGACAACTTTACCTAACGGAACTAATTTCTGTTCTTAAAATTAGGTTTTTGCCTTGATTGTAAAAGTATTGTGTGTATAAAAAATGTATTAATTTTCAACACTTGTATATTTAATCTACGGTGAAGGTTTTCACAGAAAGTGTAATAGACACATATTCGTAGGTTATGAACAGCGTGTGTGATTGGTAAGTGAGTGTAAATATACGATTTCAGTGTTTTTTGAGTGACAACAAGAGTTAGTTTGTAGCTGATGTTGTTACGGAAGTTCCTAAATCTCAGTTACATCATTGATTATATAATCATAATCAATGTTTATATTTTGAGTGAAGCAATTGGCCCATTTTAATTAGCATACAGTCTTTATATACCTAGTGTTTAGATGTTTCATGAATTATGTACCCTTTTTGATAAGCTGGAAAATACAACACTTATAAAGTCGTTACTGCTATTTTCAGTCGCTTGTTTTACGGAAGACTTATTTTAACGAGTTCGCATACTGACGAGAGGGGAGAGAATTTCCATATTTTTGTGAAAACTAGATTACAATTTTTCTGTTGCACCTGGTTCTATTTATCTGCAATGGTGCGATGGTTAAATCGTTTATTAATAAGGTTATGAGGATAACATTCCGGCAAGTTATGAAAAACAGTGTTTTCCAATGTTACATATCCGTAAGACGATGTACTGTGTTTAGTCAAATTTTCCTTTTTAGTAAATATGAGTGATAAAATGGTGGTATAGGGTATTTTAAGCTGTATAGGCTTTTAACTATCTAAGTTCTGTCGTTATTTTACATCCAGGGCATATTTTACCTTTTTTGTGCTAAAAAATCAAAATGTGGATGCTTAAAAGTCCTAAAACCGTTTAGTATTCATTCGTCCAGCGAACTTGTCCAACTGTTTATGGACAAAAATTTCCATACCAAATTTGAATTCTCGCCACGCAGAACATGCTAGGTGCTTTCTTTTCCATTGGAAATCCGCTAATAATATTTCAGCTGATATATGCAATCTTATGTAATAGTAAAGAAGGCCAACCCTACAGTATCGACTCACTATGTCAAACAATATTTCACATTATTTAAATTTATTATTCTATCTCAATGTTTTATTGGATTTTGATTTGCTTAGAACATATATAAATTTATTTGTTATTTATTTTAATCTGATTGTGGACGTTGTGGTCCACTGATATTTGCAAAAAAAATAAAATTGTTGTGGCCACGTTGCGGTAAACTTGTGTACTCAATCCTAATGTTAATCTTTGGAGAATAAATCAAATGTTATCTATAGATTACATTGTAATGAAACTTTGTAAGTGGCTTCATGTGGTGGTGAGGTACACACTTTCTGTGCTCACTGGGTACACACTTATGCATTTGAAAATCGCTGAGAACGCAGGTTTGCTGTGACTGGAGTATTATTACGTATTTAAATTTTCTTAAACCTGGAAATGCATTGCAATAAAAGTGTGTTATTGTTGATGTTTTTGTTGTTCATTTTAGTTTAACGTCAGTAGTTACGGTTGTTTTATTTTTAATAGTAACCTTTCCATTTATTGCATTGTTAGCGTGATTAAAGCAATGATTATTTATGAGTCTGGTTAACTTAAAAGGCCTCGAATGCCAAACTCAATAACGCATGGGGGGTACTGATAATTACTAAATAAGCTAGTTTTTGTGAGTATTAACACAAATTACCTGCATGTATTGTCATAATTTGAAATGCCACCGATTAGCTCGAGTCACAAAACTAAGCATATTCTGTTTATTTCAAGTTATTTGATAGAGTGCGCCATCCTCAACAGGCTAACGGTCGGAGCCTGTTGAGTCCGCGTCTTGACACGTGATTGATGATTGATTATAGGCTACGGATTCACTTCCAACTCTTCTATTAACACTCAGGAAGCAATGCAGTTGCGTATGGGAATAATTAGTGCTATAAATAAAAACCCACTTCGTTAATTCGGTTTCTATCATAATAATGATTATTGTTTATGTGTACATTTCTTAATCATGACTAACATTTTGAAAGTGTCCCAAAATTCACTTACTCCAAAACTTAAAAAACTAAATAACACTTAATCAAACTAAAAAACTCGAACTCACTTACTCCAATAACTAGTTATATTAACTATATAATACAATATACAAGAGTTTTCTTGTGTGTATGCTGTGTATCCTACCATGCAGAAAAGATAAATAAGGAAAGCACGACATTATGCTCCAATGTAGAACGGACCATGATGAAAAAAATATGTTAGGCCTATTTAATAAATTACTGTACAGACTTTTCCGAACAAAGCTCGGTCCCCATACCCAAGGTACTTGATCGAGAGGCACACGCGCTCTAATCATTTATCCTATACAAAAGTGCATGTGGTACTGATCAACTGCCAAATAACAAACGTTGACTTGATGCCAAACTAAACTGCTTCTAGCTGCACATACATTGAAACTAGGCTGCCCGCTCGATTAGTTATTCGGCTAAGCATTGAAACTAAATATTAATACATAGAGTAAGATAATACTTTTAAATACTGTCTCTTTTTTAATTTTCCCTTGTAGGATTATGCTCATCGACCTCGAATCCTCTTTTTTCATCTAAACCCTATTGTTACACGTTTTTATTACTCTCACAAGGGGCTGTTCTGCGTTTGTGAACACGGCACCAAACTCTGTTTTCGGACTAATCGACATCATAAATCAATGACGGAGATGAAATTGTCTATTGAACAGTTTGACGGATGACGTTCATTTTCAAGGGACAGGCAAAGCTAAGCATGTCTTGAATGTGTTGAACGTCCGTGTTGAAACGAGATAGCCATCTGATGGAGCGTCCATCGTCCATCATCCTGTCACGTGACTGCTGCTAACAGCTGATTTTTGAGTCTGACAGCTCAACAGCTGATCGCTTAGTAGTAATGCCGCGCGCTTTGGCCGTAACATGGGGTCTTATGGAGAATAGAATAACATGGGCTCTTATGGGGGAATAGAATAACATGGACTCTTACGGAGAATAGATTAACATGGGCTCTTATGAGGAATGGAATTAGGGTGTAATTGCCTCCCTCTGTGGCTCTTTTGCTACCCTCTATGGTTGATTATTTATCTTTTGCATCTCTCTATGGTTAATTATCTACAATTTTGGTAATTATTTAACCCACGTGTCCTTCTGTTGTTAATCATCTAGCCTTCTGTGGTAATAATTTGACCCTCGTGTCATTCTGTTGTTAATCATCTAGCCCCCTGTACATCTAACCTCCACATCCCTTACCCCCTTCTGCGTATCTAACTACAACTCCTGTTCTCTTAGCGTACTGTAGCTGGCGGGTGTAACATTTTAAGTAACCTGATTGGCTGGTATGTTGATTCGCGTCCTTCTGTTGTTAATCATCTAGCCTTCAGTGGTAATTATTTCACCCCTGTGTCCTTCTGTTGTTAATCATCTAACCTTCTATGGTAATTATCTGAGCCTCGTGTCCTTCTGCTGTTAATCATCTAGCCTTCTATGGTAATTATCTAACCGTCGTATTCTTCTGTCTCCTTCACTTCCTTCTGTGTATTTAATCTCACTTCCTTCTGTACATCTAACCACAACATCCTCAACATAGTCTCTGTCAGCAAACCCGTTGTTACCTGTGGGCTCTGTGATTGAAAGAGACGTGGCCCCCACCACAATACCTGCTATCTTGCCGCGCATTTTCTCTCTCTCTTTGCTCCCTGCTCCCGTTGCGATCGGACGTGTTTATGCTCCGTTCGTTGCGTTTTGCAAAGAAAAAACTTGAGCGTTTGCTTCCCATAATAGCTTCACTTTTCCTAACCTCACTTTTTGCTTTGTATTTTACATAACCTCACTTTTAATTTGTTTTATTCTGTGTAACATAACCTCACTTTTACTATAGTAATCTTGCGTGTCGTGTGATTTTAGCGTTATATGACTTGCTAGTGTACAATAACATCAGTTTCTTGTTTGTTCTGGCTAAAGTAGTGTTGTGTTGACTAACATGCCGGTAACAGTAATCCCACTTCCTTGTGTCAAGAGTTGTGTCGTACTTGTATTTGTTGACTGACATAACCTTACCTTTGAGAGTTACCATAACCTCACCTCCTTGTTCTTTTATACAGTAACTTCACCATTTTTGTTTTACTTGGTAGTGTTGTGTTTGTATGTGTTGACTAACATAACAGTAACCTTTGAGAGTCACAAAAGCCTTATTTTCTTGTAAGAGTAGTTTTGTGTGTTGTATTTAATTGTTTGATTTGGCTAGATTAGTGTTTGTATGTGCTGACTAACATGCCGGTAACAGTAATCCCACTTCCTTGTGTCAAGAGTTGTGTCGTACTTGTATGTGTTGACTGACAGTAATATCACTTTCTGTCCTTGTTCTTTATTAAGTAACTTCACCATTTTGTTTTACTTGGTAGTGACGTACTTGTATATGCTGACTAACATAACCTCAATCTCAACCATTTTCTTACCATAACCTAATATAACATAACCTCACTTTTAATTTGTATTTTACATAACCTCACATTGTATTATAGTAATCTTGCGTGTCCTGTGATTTTTAGCATTATCTGACTTGCTAAAGTAACATACTTTTTCTAACCTCGCCCATTACACTCCAACCTTACTGTATTATATTAATTTTACGTGCATGTTGTACTTCATTTTATTTTTGTGTTGTATGCGTGTTTATTGTCTTGGCTAGAGTAATGTTGTGTTTATATTTAATTGTTTGATTTGGTAGTTTACAGTAAAGAAAGTAACATAACCTCACTTCCTCGTGGCTAAAGTAGTGTTGTGTTGACTAACATAACCTCCAGTAACCTGATTTTTTGCCCTGGTTCTTTTGTACAGTAAATTCACCTCAACAACCTCACACTCTATTCTTGTTCTTTAATTTAGTTTTGGTTAGAGTAGTGTTTGATACCTTCATTAGAGTTAACTTTCGGTAACCTGTAGTTCTGGTTTGACTTTCGTAGTTTGTGTGTTAGTGTTTTTCTGACATGCGTAGTAATGCAGAGGTACTGTGCTCTTTTGTAGATCCTCTGTACCTGTTCTTTTAGAGAACCTGATCGGTGACTTTAAAGTATCAGTTCCAAGTGTTACAGTTACATCATCTATATTGTTCATTTAATATCGATGAAGACTGCCACAAAGTAACAGTTCCAAAAGTAACCGTTTCAATAAAGTAACAGGTCTTACACTACCCATTCCCATTCCCACAGTTTTCAAGGTAACAGTTCCAAAAGTATCAGTTTCATTAGATAAAACAGTGAAAAAGTAACAGGTCCACTCTCTATATATATCTCTTACAACAAGCTCTAGTTCTTCAGTCTGATTCCAGTCGTGACGCTGATCAGACGTGTTTTGTGCTGCTCTTGCGTAAGTGTTCTCTTGCACAGATTATTATTGATTCTGCGTAATTCAGTTGTATCCGTGTGAGTTTGACTCTGTTCGGGGTACTTGCTCTTTTAAACGTTAGCACAGTTTAACTTGTGTTCAGTATTTAATTCTCTGTTGAATGATGGACGTTTCTAAAAAGGACCCTCAAAACCCCGTAGATTTAATTAGTAAAGATGAAACCTATGTTAGACACTTTAGGCTTTACGGGACTAACACTGTTTTCAAATTCACTAAACCTCCCAAGGGTATCTCTGAGTTTGATTGGATTCGTAAAGGTTTTAATCAAATTGTAGAGACATCCAAAGCCAACGTTGCACCTACCGACTATCTCGGGTTTAAATTACAGTCTATAAATTTAAAGAGTGCTGAACCGGGCTACGTATCTTTGAGACCGGTCTCTGAAGTTAGTGGTGATGTTCTCTGGGATATTTTCGGGGGCATAATTCAAAGTAACTCTGAATCAATTACTAGCAGTGACACGTTTAGAGTTGATGTTACGAGGATTAACGTCCCCGTAGGTAAAGGAAGGGCAAGACCCGACTTTTACAATACCTTTGATGAAGAATCTAAAGCTAGGAAGGGTATTATAGTAATTAATAATAAAGACAATTTATGTTTGGCTAGAGCGTTGGTAGTAGGCAAAGCACTTGCAAAAAATGATCCTCAGTACAAAGCTATTCGCCAGGACATGGGGAAAAGACAAACATTCAGAGCTAATAAGCTCATAGCAAAAGCCCGTGTAGAAATGCCGGAGGAGGGTGCAGGAATCCCTGAGCTTGAAAAATTCCAGTCCCATCTTAAAAAATACAAAATCACAGTCTACAACTTTGACAGAAAAGGCCGGGATGTTTACTTTGAGGGAGGTAATGAGAACGCTAAGTTAAAAATTAACCTTCTCTTTCACAACGGTCATTACAATGTAATTAGAAACTTAACTGCCGCATTTGTTTGTAATTTCTTTTGTGAAGCCTGTCATATTCCCTATAGCAACAGACATGAGCATCGATGCTCTAACAGATGCACCTCATGCCATACCATCTCCCCGCCCTGTAAACTAGAACACGGTGGCATCACATGCCGTTTTTGCAACCGTTTCTTCAAAAATGAGCGGTGTTTAGTAGCCCATCAAGGGCAAATTTGTAAAACTGTAAAACTCTGCCGTGACTGTAAGAAAATGATTTATCCAAAAAGACGTAAGACAGCTCATGTATGCGGAGAAGTTTTCTGTAAACCCTGCGAAGCGTTCAAAGACCCGGCACATCAGTGTTTCATGAGGGTAGATAGGAGAACACCGAAAGACCGTGATTTTTTGTTTATTTTCTTTGACTTGGAAACAAGGCAGGATGAGTCACTTCCCTCAGACCCACAACAGAAAGTTCATAAAGTAAACTTGTGTGTATCACAACAGTACTGCTTTAAATGTATTAATGGGGGTGAGTGTGAAACTTGCTCGGAACGGCAAAGGGTATTTGAAAAAGAACCGGTAAAACACTTCATGGACTATATCATGGGAATTCGAAAGAAATTTAAAGATGTCTGTGTAATTGCCCACAACGGGCAGGGTTTTGACTTCCAATTCATACTACAGTATATTATGGAAGAAACTAAATTTACACCAAAAATAACTCCTCGGGGAACTAAAGCTATATTGATTGAAGTAGCCAACGTAAGGTTTGTGGACTCTCTTAGCTATTTCCCCATGGCCCTCGCTGCACTCCCTAACGCCTTTGAACTGCCTCCCGAGAAAAAGAAGGGCTACTTTCCCCATCTCTTCAACACTCTGGCGAACCAAAATTATGTAGGCCCTATGCCTGACAAAAAATACTACTGTCCGGAATCAATGTTTGAGAAACCTCACAAAGCCTTTGAAGAATGGTATGACGAACGAGTCGCTGAAGACTACGTGTTTGATTTTAAGAAGGAAATTTTAGAGTACTGCATCTCTGATGTAGAGATCCTAGCTCAGGCATGTATTAAATTTAGAGCCTTACTTCTTCAAGAGTGTAACGTAGATCCTTTTCTCGAGGCTATAACAATCGCCAGTGCATGTAACTTGGCCTTCCGCCGTAACTTCTTAAAAGAAAATACTATTGGACTTATACCAAAATCAGGGTACCGACTTGCAGACAATCAGTCAGCCATTGCTTTACAGTGGTTAACGTGGGAAGAGGAGAAACGTGGAGTAAAGAGTCAACATGCGGGCCGGGGCAGAGAAGTTAAAATTAATGGACTAAAAGTTGATGGGTTTGACGGGGAACGAATTTATGAGTTTCACGGGTGTTACTGGCACGGTTGCCCGAAATGTTTTCCTTACGACAGAGAAGAACCTCTGCCGGATGATCCCTCAGACAGTTTGCATCTCCGTTACGAGAGAATCAAATCCAAAATGGCAAAAATTAATAGCTATGAAGTTGTAGAGATGTGGGAGTGTGAGTTTAAAGCTTTGAAAAAGGACAAAAAACTAAATCACTTGAACAAACTGTCCATTCTAAACACACTTCCGCTTAATCCTAGGGATTCCTTCTTTGGAGGCAGAACGGGTAATACTAAAACGTATTGTAAATGTGAAGAGGGAGAAACAATCCAATACGTTGATGTCTGTTCCCTTTATCCGTTTGTGAATAAATATTGTAAGTATCCCGTTGGTCATCCTACTGTTTACGTTGGAAATGACTGCCGAGAGAGAGGCCTTGAAGTAGAGGGCTTGTTGAAATGTAAGATTCTACCTCCTTACAACTTGTATCATCCCGTACTCCCCGCTAAAATGAATAATAAATTGATGTTTGTTTTGTGTAGAACTTGCGGTGAGACTTTAAACCAAGGGGAATGTTTTCATGATAGTGAGGAAAGGGCAATGGTAGGAACATGGACTATGGATGAAATTAGAAAAGCTGTAGAAAAAGGCTATGTGATCTTGGACATGTACGAGTTGTGGGAGTATGAAGTCGCCACATACGAGAAAGGGGGGCTTTTCACTGACTTTATTAATAAATTCTTGAAAGTAAAGCAGGAAGCCTCAGGCTATCCCGCATGGTGTAAAACAGAGGAAGATAAAGACAAGTATGTTTCTGATTTCTTTGAGCGTGAGGGTATTCAAATGGAGAAAGACAAAATTGCTAAAAATGGAGGACTCAGGTCAGTAGCTAAATTAATGTTAAATTCATTCTGGGGCAAGTTTGGTCAACGAGAAAACATGACAAAAACTGAAATCGTGAGGGACTCTAAAGAATTATTCAATTCGTTAACTCAACCAGGAAAGGAAGTAAAGTTTGTTGAAGTAATTAACCAAGAGGTTTTATTAGTTAATTGGCAGAATGTTGATGATGCCGGTGAGGCTCTAAAGACTGTAAATGTTGTTATTGCGGCCTACACCACTGCTCATGCCAGACTTAAACTGTATGAACACTTAGATGCCCTTGGAGGACAGGTCTTGTATTATGACACGGACTCGTGTATTTATTTATACCGGGAAGGATTGTACAGGGTCCCTACGGGAGATTACCTCGGGGAAATGACGGACGAATTGGCAAGTGAGTACGGGCCCGGCTCTTATATCTTAGAGTTTGTTTCTGGGGGACCAAAGACCTACGCATACCTTGTCTGGTCAACCAAAAAGCAAAAGCTAGAAACTGTATGTAAAATCAAGGGCCTCACCCTCAATATGAAGACTTCCGAAACTTTAAACTTTGAAGCTCTGAAAAAGATGGTCCTCAGTGAAGCTGCTGAAATACTAGAAATTGAAGAGAGTAGAATCAGGAGAACAAAGAGACGAGAAGTCGTTACAGTAAGTGAAATTAAAAATTTTAAAATTACAGGACCCAAGAGAAAATTTAATGATGATCACGACACCTTGCCTTTCGGCTTTAAAAAACAAAGAGTTGCTTAAAATAGCTGTCACTCACACGGGTACTGAGTGCATATACCTCTAAACATCAGCTCTATTACCTCATTCTGCTCTGAGACGCGGTACTGAACAGACGTGCCTGTGCTGTTACTGTTTGTCTTTCCTTGTAGAATGTCTGTTGAATATATTACACCCGCTATTCAAGCGGTGTTTTTAAAGTTTATATCTAAAAGAAAGTTGAATGAAAATTCTAAATTTCGCATTACATCCTCAGAGTATGAGTTCTTTCTTACTGGGTCAATAGACGTATTAGAATGGCCTTTGATGTTCTCGGAGTACATAGTAGATAAAATAACGGAGAAATCCTCATCAAACACCTACATCGGAGTATTAATAAAGCATGGCGATGTTTCGGGAAATATACCATTCTTTCCTATAGGGAATTTAACACCGTCAGTTTTTGATGATCACTTTGAACAAATATTTTGTAACGTTGAGAAACTATCTGGTGTTTTACGTCTTGAAGTAACACTTGTCTCAATTCCATGTTGCTACCTTCGATAAAGGGAGTACCTTTCCCTACGGAGCAGCGTTACTCTTGTATATACCACTTGTCACTAGTACAGTTACATCATTCTGCTCCAAGTCGTGGTACTGATCAGACGTTCTTTTGAGCTCCTATTGCCTGTACTATTGAGTAAATTGTGACATGGCTGCTAAATTCTATACATTCAATAACAAGCCGGTATTGGTTCTGTTTGATAGTGAAGGAAAGCCATGGTTTAAAGCTAAAGACGTAGCTACTGCTCTAAAGCATGTTAATGGCTGGAGTGCAGTTCGTAAACATGTAGATGACAGTGATAAATTAACTGTTAGTAGTTTTACTGACGCCCAAAAACAGGGCGTTGGACCGATTGAGAAAACAACGGTTTTTATAAACGAAGCCGGATTATGTTCTTTGATGTTAAGATCAAATACTCCTGAAGCAAGACTGTTGGTAAGAAGTCTGTTGCCGGAGAAGTTTTACCTTACTTATACAAATATGAAAGATGAAAGTTCACTTTAAATGTAATTTTTTCTTTAAAATCACAAGTCCCACTGTATGTATGTGTGTGTGTGTGAATGAAGGTCCCTGGCGCGGGTGACGAAAAGCCCCGTAAACCTGTATGAAGGTCACTGGCGTGGGTGACGAAAAGCCCCGTAAACCTGAATGTGATGAAGGGTTTAGTAGATTGAGACGCCTGGCTAACACCCAGGCTACTCCTTTGAACAACCCGGTGTGAATGAAAGACTTTGTAAATCGAGTAGTCTAGACTACTCCTTCGAACGGTCCGTACGGTGGAGACTTGTAAAAAAAAATATAAAAATAAAATTCTCTGTCTATTTTCTAGGCTAAAATGAACGGACATAGTCTTAGTAAAGAGCCTAGAAACTGAGGACACAAAAATATTCATCGGAGGTAGCATTTTGTTATGGAGTGGCTACCACAGTGAGAGGCGATGGTTGGGGCCTCTCACCCCAGAGGTTTAGGGCTCCTGGCGATGCTCTGGGTAACCAAAAAGAACGCGCCGACGCTCCTACGGCCTAGCCTAACGGCTTACCGTGGTGTGGAAACGTGAGCGTTCAAAATTATTTCACCGGGGTTAGAAGTGGTTGGCCGGGAAATTTAAGAAGTTTTGGTCAAGTTAAATATAGTTCCTGACCAAGTACTTTCAGCGGAGGCAAGAGTAAATGACCGAGAAATTTAAAACACTACGGTCAAATTAATTGTAGCCCCCGTTAAAGTAACTTCACCGGACTTGGACATAATTGACCGGGAAACTTAAAAAGACACTACGGTAAAGTTAAATGTAATCAATGGTAAAGTATTTTTTACCGGACTCTAAAGTAAATGACCGAGGAATTTAAGAAGTTTCGGCCATGTTAAATATAGTTCCCGACCAAGTACGTTCAGCGGACTTGGAAACTTTCGGCCGAGGAATTTAAAACACTACGGTCAAGTTAAATATAACCCCCGTTAAAGTAGCTTCACCGGACTTGGACATAATTGCCCGAGAAATCACATGGTGAAAGTACCTCACGGACCCCGGCAAACAGTTTAGTGGGCCTGGAATCCTTTGGCCGAGGGATTTAAGAGTTTCAGTCAATTTATGACACTGCCCTCTTAGAACACCTTCAAGCGGAATTTGAAGTATTTGACGGAGAAATTACACCGTAAAATTACAACAGACCCACCATTTTACAAAACTTGGACGCATATGACCAAGGAATTACATCGTCAAAAGTAAATGCTGCCCCGGGTTTCATGGGAATCATAAATAAATTACCGAGGAGAAAATACCATATAATTTACCATACTAAAGATCGTATTTCACAGTTGGTCGTCTTCTGATATGTACCCATGGTGTATAATTTATGGCCAACCCTCCGATATTGGTGTTGGTTACAATCCTTTTACTAGTAAATTCAGTAAAATGATATATTTCTTTTTTTGTTGGTGTTTCGTAACAGCGTTTTTCAGTAACTGATTTAATAAATACAACTACAACAAAAAGACAACTCTGTATTTGTTTAACTTTACAAAATACCCTACTGTCACCTGTCTCTTTTTTACACAATATTTTACATTTTTAAACAGTGGACTCAGCGTGTAGCCTGGTCCAACACTTAGAATCCTTATCAGGTGGGACCCATTTTGGGTCCCACTTACTTCCGGTGGAGTGGGGGTATAATTTTCTTGTCTGTCCATTTCTGCTAGTTTTTACAAGCCTCTTCTCTCCTTTCAGTTAATATTACCTTGAGATTTCTAAACAGTTCAATCCATGTAAAGTTGCCCAAAGTAATCCTACTAAAATAAGCTTAACATTACAAGTATTCCTTTAGTTTACATACACTACCCCATACACAACAGCTAAAACCCAGCTATTGGTATAAATTTATCTAATAAACAAGGCAGATACACATCCCATTAGAACAGCTAAAAAGTCAACATATTTTAACAATAATTACCTTAATTGTAACAGTTAAAAATAGCCATAGAGCCATTTTAGCGAAGGGAGGTGTTTTGGCCGCTTTATTTTCAGTAACTTCTCGTTAAACAGTCAGTCAAAGTATAATTTATTTTGTGTTGGTTTGTAACCAGTTTTCTTGTATGTTTAATATTTTTAATCACAAGTATTTGACAACTGTAACTGAACTAAAGAGACTTCTCTAATCCTGGGTTATCAAGATACAAAACACGCAATCCGTACCCATGTAAGAGAAAAACACCGCAAAAAACACTGGAAGTGCAAGGGGGGGCGAAACGCCCCCCCTAACCCATAATGAGAAACATACAATCTTTCTTAACGAGCCCGGTCTTTATTCGCTAATTTTAACACAGAGCTAGATTTCTTGTATATGAGTGTTTGTATAAACTGCTCAACCATGTCAGTGGCATGATTTAAGAGTAGCTGAGGTATTGGATGATGTAGAGAAAACAATACCGGAAGTACGAGGGAGCGAAAATCTCCCCCTTACCCATATTGAATAAACCAAGCCTTTACACACTTAATTTTACACAACAAAATAGAAGCAAACACCCTGAAAAACTAGTCCAACAGAGCTTGAGATATGGTCCTGTCCAGTTTTTGTGATGTTTCTTTTTTTACAGAGCTTAAATTCTAGCGAGGGTTAATAAGTACCAAACTGCATTAAAATTGTTCCAGATGTCCCCATGATATTGAATTTCTGCCCCTGCAATTGTTTTGATACTTTCCCACAGTACAGAGTTTAGGTTTTGGTAAGATGTAGAGGAGGAGATGTAAATAAATTCCAAGTTTCATGTAAATTGGCCCTGTCGTTCTTAAGAGATTACATTTCATAGTATAGCTCCTGCAATTGTTTTGATACTTTCCCACAGTACAGAGTTTAGGTTTTGGTAAGATGTAGAGGATGTTAACAGGTACCTACATACCGAGTTTCATTGAAATCGGCTTAGCCGTTCTTAAGATATTAAAGTTTCTAGTTTTGGCGGCCATCTTGGATCCGCCATTTTGGTTAATATTTTAGTCATGTGGGCGGATGTCCCTCGCGCGCGCCTACACTACGTAGTAGGCGGATTCTGTTATCAGAATCGCTCTAGGACTTACCGTTTTCGAGATATTAGCGATTTTAGGAATATTTTTACTAAAAAAAGAAGAATAAGAAGAAAATTCGGAGATGGAAGGGTAAGGTGGAGGAAGGAAGGTGAGAGGGAGTCAACATAACATAAGAAGAAGAAAACCAGAACACATAACAGGCAGAAGGAGGAGTGAGGGAGAGGAAGGAAGGTGAGAACAACAGAGATCACAAGTGATAACAAGTGGAGTAGGGGTGCCGGTGATATAGCAGGCCAATCAGAAGCCAGCATTTTGGTCACGCTCTTTGGTTTAACCGTCCATGACGTAACGAGAATTTGGCGGGAAAATCTGGCGGGGAAATTTGGCGGGAAACATGGGCGCCGCCATCTTGGGGGCGGGGCCTAATGTCACGTGACCAAAATGCTGGCTTCTGATTGGCCTGCTATATCACCGGCACCCCTACTCCACTTGTTATCACTTGTGATCTCTGTTGTTCTCCCCTTCCTTCCTCTCCCTCACTCCTCCTTCTGCCTGTTATGTGTTCTGGTTTTCTTCTTCTTATGTTATGTTGACTCCCTCTCACCTTCCTTCCTCCGCCTTAACCTTCCATCTCAGAATTTTCTTCTTATTCTTCTCTTTTTAGTAAAAATATTCCTAAAATCGCTAATATCTCGAAAACGGTAAGTCCTAGAGCAATTCTGATAACAGAATTCGCCTACTACGTAGTGTAGGCGCGCGCGAGGGACATCTGCCCACATGACTAAAATATTAACCAAAATGGCGGATCCAAGATGGCCGCCAAAACTAGAAACTTTAATATCTTAAGAACGGCTAAGCCGATTTCAATGAAACTCGGTATGTAGGTACCTGTTAACATCCTCTACATCTTACCAAAACCTAAACTCTGTACTGTGGGAAAGTATCAAAACAATTGCAGGAGCTATACTATGAAATGTAATCTCTTAAGAACGACAGGGCCAATTTACATGAAACTTGGAATTTATTTACATCTCCTCCTCTACATCTTACCAAAACCTAAACTCTGTACTGTGGGAAAGTATCAAAACAATTGCAGGGGCAGAAATTCAATATCATGGGGACATCTGGAACAATTTTAATGCAGTTTGGTACTTATTAACCCTCGCTAGAATTTAAGCTCTGTAAAAAAAGAAACATCACAAAAACTGGACAGGACCATATCTCAAGCTCTGTTGGACTAGTTTTTCAGGGTGTTTGCTTCTATTTTGTTGTGTAAAATTAAGTGTGTAAAGGCTTGGTTTATTCAATATGGGTAAGGGGGAGATTTTCGCTCCCTCGTACTTCCGGTATTGTTTTCTCTACATCATCCAATACCTCAGCTACTCTTAAATCATGCCACTGACATGGTTGAGCAGTTTATACAAACACTCATATACAAGAAATCTAGCTCTGTGTTAAAATTAGCGAATAAAGACCGGGCTCGTTAAGAAAGATTGTATGTTTCTCATTATGGGTTAGGGGGGGCGTTTCGCCCCCCCTTGCACTTCCAGTGTTTTTTGCGGTGTTTTTCTCTTACATGGGTACGGATTGCGTGTTTTGTATCTTGATAACCCAGGATTAGAGAAGTCTCTTTAGTTCAGTTACAGTTGTCAAATACTTGTGATTAAAAATATTAAACATACAAGAAAACTGGTTACAAACCAACACAAAATAAATTATACTTTGACTGACTGTTTAACGAGAAGTTACTGAAAATAAAGCGGCCAAAACACCTCCCTTCGCTAAAATGGCTCTATGGCTATTTTTAACTGTTACAATTAAGGTAATTATTGTTAAAATATGTTGACTTTTTAGCTGTTCTAATGGGATGTGTATCTGCCTTGTTTATTAGATAAATTTATACCAATAGCTGGGTTTTAGCTGTTGTGTATGGGGTAGTGTATGTAAACTAAAGGAATACTTGTAATGTTAAGCTTATTTTAGTAGGATTACTTTGGGCAACTTTACATGGATTGAACTGTTTAGAAATCTCAAGGTAATATTAACTGAAAGGAGAGAAGAGGCTTGTAAAAACTAGCAGAAATGGACAGACAAGAAAATTATACCCCCACTCCACCGGAAGTAAGTGGGACCCAAAATGGGTCCCACCTGATAAGGATTCTAAGTGTTGGACCAGGCTACACGCTGAGTCCACTGTTTAAAAATGTAAAATATTGTGTAAAAAAGAGACAGGTGACAGTAGGGTATTTTGTAAAGTTAAACAAATACAGAGTTGTCTTTTTGTTGTAGTTGTATTTATTAAATCAGTTACTGAAAAACGCTGTTACGAAACACCAACAAAAAAAGAAATATATCATTTTACTGAATTTACTAGTAAAAGGATTGTAACCAACACCAATATCGGAGGGTTGGCCATAAATTATACACCATGGGTACATATCAGAAGACGACCAACTGTGAAATACGATCTTTAGTATGGTAAATTATATGGTATTTTCTCCTCGGTAATTTATTTATGATTCCCATGAAACCCGGGGCAGCATTTACTTTTGACGATGTAATTCCTTGGTCATATGCGTCCAAGTTTTGTAAAATGGTGGGTCTGTTGTAATTTTACGGTGTAATTTCTCCGTCAAATACTTCAAATTCCGCTTGAAGGTGTTCTAAGAGGGCAGTGTCATAAATTGACTGAAACTCTTAAATCCCTCGGCCAAAGGATTCCAGGCCCACTAAACTGTTTGCCGGGGTCCGTGAGGTACTTTCACCATGTGATTTCTCGGGCAATTATGTCCAAGTCCGGTGAAGCTACTTTAACGGGGGTTATATTTAACTTGACCGTAGTGTTTTAAATTCCTCGGCCGAAAGTTTCCAAGTCCGCTGAACGTACTTGGTCGGGAACTATATTTAACATGGCCGAAACTTCTTAAATTCCTCGGTCATTTACTTTAGAGTCCGGTAAAAAATACTTTACCATTGATTACATTTAACTTTACCGTAGTGTCTTTTTAAGTTTCCCGGTCAATTATGTCCAAGTCCGGTGAAGTTACTTTAACGGGGGCTACAATTAATTTGACCGTAGTGTTTTAAATTTCTCGGTCATTTACTCTTGCCTCCGCTGAAAGTACTTGGTCAGGAACTATATTTAACTTGACCAAAACTTCTTAAATTTCCCGGCCAACCACTTCTAACCCCGGTGAAATAATTTTGAACGCTCACGTTTCCACACCACGGTAAGCCGTTAGGCTAGGCCGTAGGAGCGTCGGCGCGTTCTTTTTGGTTACCCAGAGCATCGCCAGGAGCCCTAAACCTCTGGGGTGAGAGGCCCCAACCATCGCCTCTCACTGTGGTAGCCACTCCATAACAAAATGCTACCTCCGATGAATATTTTTGTGTCCTCAGTTTCTAGGCTCTTTACTAAGACTATGTCCGTTCATTTTAGCCTAGAAAATAGACAGAGAATTTTATTTTTATATTTTTTTTTACAAGTCTCCACCGTACGGACCGTTCGAAGGAGTAGTCTAGACTACTCGATTTACAAAGTCTTTCATTCACACCGGGTTGTTCAAAGGAGTAGCCTGGGTGTTAGCCAGGCGTCTCAATCTACTAAACCCTTCATCACATTCAGGTTTACGGGGCTTTTCGTCACCCACGCCAGTGACCTTCATACAGGTTTACGGGGCTTTTCGTCACCCGCGCCAGGGACCTTCATTCACACACACACACATACATACAGTGGGACTTGTGATTTTAAAGAAAAAATTACATTTAAAGTGAACTTTCATCTTTCATATTTGTATAAGTAAGGTAAAACTTCTCCGGCAACAGACTTCTTACCAACAGTCTTGCTTCAGGAGTATTTGATCTTAACATCAAAGAACATAATCCGGCTTCGTTTATAAAAACCGTTGTTTTCTCAATCGGTCCAACGCCCTGTTTTTGGGCGTCAGTAAAACTACTAACAGTTAATTTATCACTGTCATCTACATGTTTACGAACTGCACTCCAGCCATTAACATGCTTTAGAGCAGTAGCTACGTCTTTAGCTTTAAACCATGGCTTTCCTTCACTATCAAACAGAACCAATACCGGCTTGTTATTGAATGTATAGAATTTAGCAGCCATGTCACAATTTACTCAATAGTACAGGCAATAGGAGCTCAAAAGAACGTCTGATCAGTACCACGACTTGGAGCAGAATGATGTAACTGTACTAGTGACAAGTGGTATATACAAGAGTAACGCTGCTCCGTAGGGAAAGGTACTCCCTTTATCGAAGGTAGCAACATGGAATTGAGACAAGTGTTACTTCAAGACGTAAAACACCAGATAGTTTCTCAACGTTACAAAATATTTGTTCAAAGTGATCATCAAAAACTGACGGTGTTAAATTCCCTATAGGAAAGAATGGTATATTTCCCGAAACATCGCCATGCTTTATTAATACTCCGATGTAGGTGTTTGATGAGGATTTCTCCGTTATTTTATCTACTATGTACTCCGAGAACATCAAAGGCCATTCTAATACGTCTATTGACCCAGTAAGAAAGAACTCATACTCTGAGGATGTAATGCGAAATTTAGAATTTTCATTCAACTTTCTTTTAGATATAAACTTTAAAAACACCGCTTGAATAGCGGGTGTAATATATTCAACAGACATTCTACAAGGAAAGACAAACAGTAACAGCACAGGCACGTCTGTTCAGTACCGCGTCTCAGAGCAGAATGAGGTAATAGAGCTGATGTTTAGAGGTATATGCACTCAGTACCCGTGTGAGTGACAGCTATTTTAAGCAACTCTTTGTTTTTTAAAGCCGAAAGGCAAGGTGTCGTGATCATCATTAAATTTTCTCTTGGGTCCTGTAATTTTAAAATTTTTAATTTCACTTACTGTAACGACTTCTCGTCTCTTTGTTCTCCTGATTCTACTCTCTTCAATTTCTAGTATTTCAGCAGCTTCACTGAGGACCATCTTTTTCAGAGCTTCAAAGTTTAAAGTTTCGGAAGTCTTCATATTGAGGGTGAGGCCCTTGATTTTACATACAGTTTCTAGCTTTTGCTTTTTGGTTGACCAGACAAGGTATGCGTAGGTCTTTGGTCCCCCAGAAACAAACTCTAAGATATAAGAGCCGGGCCCGTACTCACTTGCCAATTCGTCCGTCATTTCCCCGAGGTAATCTCCCGTAGGGACCCTGTACAATCCTTCCCGGTATAAATAAATACACGAGTCCGTGTCATAATACAAGACCTGTCCTCCAAGGGCATCTAAGTGTTCATACAGTTTAAGTCTGGCATGAGCAGTGGTGTAGGCCGCAATAACAACATTTACAGTCTTTAGAGCCTCACCGGCATCATCAACATTCTGCCAATTAACTAATAAAACCTCTTGGTTAATTACTTCAACAAACTTTACTTCCTTTCCTGGTTGAGTTAACGAATTGAATAATTCTTTAGAGTCCCTCACGATTTCAGTTTTTGTCATGTTTTCTCGTTGACCAAACTTGCCCCAGAATGAATTTAACATTAATTTAGCTACTGACCTGAGTCCTCCATTTTTAGCAATTTTGTCTTTCTCCATTTGAATACCCTCACGCTCAAAGAAATCAGAAACATACTTGTCTTTATCTTCCTCTGTTTTACACCATGCGGGATAGCCTGAGGCTTCCTGCTTTACTTTCAAGAATTTATTAATAAAGTCAGTGAAAAGCCCCCCTTTCTCGTATGTGGCGACTTCATACTCCCACAACTCGTACATGTCCAAGATCACATAGCCTTTTTCTACAGCTTTTCTAATTTCATCCATAGTCCATGTTCCTACCATTGCCCTTTCCTCACTATCATGAAAACATTCCCCTTGGTTTAAAGTCTCACCGCAAGTTCTACACAAAACAAACATCAATTTATTATTCATTTTAGCGGGGAGTACGGGATGATACAAGTTGTAAGGAGGTAGAATCTTACATTTCAACAAGCCCTCTACTTCAAGGCCTCTCTCTCGGCAGTCATTTCCAACGTAAACAGTAGGATGACCAACGGGATACTTACAATATTTATTCACAAACGGATAAAGGGAACAGACATCAACGTATTGGATTGTTTCTCCCTCTTCACATTTACAATACGTTTTAGTATTACCCGTTCTGCCTCCAAAGAAGGAATCCCTAGGATTAAGCGGAAGTGTGTTTAGAATGGACAGTTTGTTCAAGTGATTTAGTTTTTTGTCCTTTTTCAAAGCTTTAAACTCACACTCCCACATCTCTACAACTTCATAGCTATTAATTTTTGCCATTTTGGATTTGATTCTCTCGTAACGGAGATGCAAACTGTCTGAGGGATCATCCGGCAGAGGTTCTTCTCTGTCGTAAGGAAAACATTTCGGGCAACCGTGCCAGTAACACCCGTGAAACTCATAAATTCGTTCCCCGTCAAACCCATCAACTTTTAGTCCATTAATTTTAACTTCTCTGCCCCGGCCCGCATGTTGAATCTTTACTCCACGTTTCTCCTCTTCCCACGTTAACCACTGTAAAGCAATGGCTGACTGATTGTCTGCAAGTCGGTACCCTGATTTTGGTATAAGTCCAATAGTATTTTCTTTTAAGAAGTTACGGCGGAAGGCCAAGTTACATGCACTGGCGATTGTTATAGCCTCGAGAAAAGGATCTACGTTACACTCTTGAAGAAGTAAGGCTCTAAATTTAATACATGCCTGAGCTAGGATCTCTACATCAGAGATGCAGTACTCTAAGATTTCCTTTTTAAAGTCAAAGACATAGTTTTCAGCCACTCTCGCATCGTACCATTCTTCAAAGGCCTCGAGGGACTTTTCAAACATTGACCCCGGGCAGTAGTACTGCTTGTCGGGCATAGGACCTACATAATCTTGGTTTGCCAGAGTGTTAAACAAGTGGGGAAAGTAGCCCTTCTTTCTCTCGGGAGGCAGATCGAAGGCGTTAGGGAGCGCAGCGAGGGCCATGGGGAAATAGTTGAGAGAGTCCACAAACCTTACGTTGGCTACTTCAATCAATATAGCTTTAGTTCCCCGAGGAGTTATTTTTGGTGTAAATTTAGTTTCTTCCATAATATACTGTAGAATGAATTGGAAGTCAAAACCCTGCCCGTTGTGAGCAATTACACAGACATCTTTAAATTTTTTTCGAATTCCCATGATATAGTCCATGAAGTGTTTTACCGGTTCTTTTTCAAATACTCTTTGCCGTTCCGAGCAAGTTTCACACTCACCCCCATTAATACATTTAAAGCAGTACTGTTGTGATACACACAAGTTTACTTTATGAACTTTCTGTTGTGGATCTGAGGGAAGTGACTCATCCTGCCTTGTTTCCAAGTCAAAGAAAATAAACAAAAAGTCACGGTCTTTCGGTGTTCTCCTATCTACCCTCATGAAACACTGATGTGCCGGGTCTTTGAACGCTTCGCAGGGTTTACAGAAAACTTCTCCGCATACATGAGCTGTCTTACGTCTTTTTGGATAAATCATTTTCTTACAGTCACGGCAGAGTTTTACAGTTTTACAAATTTGCCCTTGATGGGCTACTAAACACCGCTCATTTTTGAAGAAACGGTTGCAAAAACGGCATGTGATGCCACCGTGTTCTAGTTTACAGGGCGGGGAGATGGTATGGCATGAGGTGCATCTGTTAGAGCATCGATGCTCATGTCTGTTGCTATAGGGAATATGACAGGCTTCACAAAAGAAATTACAAACAAATGCGGCAGTTAAGTTTCTAATTACATTGTAATGACCGTTGTGAAAGAGAAGGTTAATTTTTAACTTAGCGTTCTCATTACCTCCCTCAAAGTAAACATCCCGGCCTTTTCTGTCAAAGTTGTAGACTGTGATTTTGTATTTTTTAAGATGGGACTGGAATTTTTCAAGCTCAGGGATTCCTGCACCCTCCTCCGGCATTTCTACACGGGCTTTTGCTATGAGTTTATTAGCTCTGAATGTTTGTCTTTTCCCCATGTCCTGGCGAATAGCTTTGTACTGAGGATCATTTTTTGCAAGTGCTTTGCCTACTACCAACGCTCTAGCCAAACATAAATTGTCTTTATTATTAATTACTATAATACCCTTCCTAGCTTTAGATTCTTCATCAAAGGTATTGTAAAAGTCGGGTCTTGCCCTTCCTTTACCTACGGGGACGTTAATCCTCGTAACATCAACTCTAAACGTGTCACTGCTAGTAATTGATTCAGAGTTACTTTGAATTATGCCCCCGAAAATATCCCAGAGAACATCACCGCTAACTTCAGAGACCGGTCTCAAAGATACGTAGCCCGGTTCAGCACTCTTTAAATTTATAGACTGTAATTTAAACCCGAGATAGTCGGTAGGTGCAACGTTGGCTTTGGATGTCTCTACAATTTGATTAAAACCTTTACGAATCCAATCAAACTCAGAGATACCCTTGGGAGGTTTAGTGAATTTGAAAACAGTGTTAGTCCCGTAAAGCCTAAAGTGTCTAACATAGGTTTCATCTTTACTAATTAAATCTACGGGGTTTTGAGGGTCCTTTTTAGAAACGTCCATCATTCAACAGAGAATTAAATACTGAACACAAGCTAAACTGTGCTAAGGCTTAAAAGAGCAAGTACCCCGAACAGAGTCAAACTCACACGGATACAACTGAATTACGCAGAATCAATAATAATCTGTGCAAGAGAACACTTACGCAAGAGCAGCACAAAACACGTCTGATCAGCGTCACGACTGGAATCAGACTGAAGAACTAGAGCTTGTTGTAAGAGATATATATAGAGAGTGGACCTGTTACTTTTTCACTGTTTGATCTAATGAAACTGATACTTTTGGAACTGTTACCTTGAAAACTGTGGGAATGGGAATGGGTAGTGTAAGACCTGTTACTTTATTGGAACGGTTACTTTTGGAACTGTTACTTTGTGGCAGTCTTCATCGATATTAAATGAACAATATAGATGATGTAACTGTAACACTTGGAACTGATACTTTAAAGTCACCGATCAGGTTCTCTAAAAGAACAGGTACAGAGGATCTACAAAAGAGCACAGTACCTCTGCATTACTACGCATGTCAGAAAAACACTAACACACAAACTACTAAAGTCAAACCAGAACTACAGGTTACCGAAAGTTAACTCTAATGAAGGTATCAAACACTACTCTAACCAAAACTAAATTAAAGAACAAGAATAGAGTGTGAGGTTGTTGAGGTGAATTTACTGTACAAAAGAACCAGGGCAAAAAATCAGGTTACTGGAGGTTATGTTAGTCAACACAACACTACTTTAGCCACGAGGAAGTGAGGTTATGTTACTTTCTTTACTGTAAACTACCAAATCAAACAATTAAATATAAACACAACATTACTCTAGCCAAGACAATAAAATTAAGTACAACATGCACGTAAAATTAATATAATACAGTAAGGTTGGAGTGTAATGGGCGAGGTTAGAAAAAGTAGGTTACTTTAGCAAGTCAGATAATGCTAAAAATCACAGGACACGCAAGATTACTATAATACAATGTGAGGTTATGTAAAATACAAATTAAAAGTGAGGTTA
This sequence comes from Allygus modestus, assembly GCA_963675035.1. NCBI lineage: Eukaryota > Metazoa > Arthropoda > Insecta > Hemiptera > Cicadellidae > Allygus > Allygus modestus. The sequence goes on along the minus strand of OY776111.1, from coordinate 374,673,483 downwards.
TGTTATATTAGGTTATGGTAAGAAAATGGTTGAGATTGAGGTTATGTTAGTCAGCATATACAAGTACGTCACTACCAAGTAAAACAAAATGGTGAAGTTACTTAATAAAGAACAAGGACAGAAAGTGATATTACTGTCAGTCAACACATACAAGTACGACACAACTCTTGACACAAGGAAGTGGGATTACTGTTACCGGCATGTTAGTCAGCACATACAAACACTAATCTAGCCAAATCAAACAATTAAATACAACACACAAAACTACTCTTACAAGAAAATAAGGCTTTTGTGACTCTCAAAGGTTACTGTTATGTTAGTCAACACATACAAACACAACACTACCAAGTAAAACAAAAATTGTGAAGTTACTGTATAAAAGAACAAGGAGGTGAGGTTATGGTAACTCTCAAAGGTAAGGTTATGTCAGTCAACAAATACAAGTACGACACAACTCTTGACACAAGAAACTGAGGTTACTGGGTGTGAGGTTATGTTAGTCAACACAACACTACTTTAGCCAGAACAAACAAGAAACTGATGTTATTGTACACTAGCAAGTCAGATAACGCTAAAATCACACGACACGCAAGATTACTATAATAAAAGTGAGGTTATGTTACACAGAATAAAACAAATTAAAAGTGAGGTTAGAAAAAGTGAGGTTAGGAAAAGTGAAGCTGCTATGGGAAGCAAACGCTCAAGTTTAATCTTTGCAAAACGCAACGAACGGAGAGACACGTCCGATCGCAACGGGAGCAGGGAGCAAAGAGAGAGAGAGAAAGCGCGCGGCAAGATAGCAGGTATTGTGGTGGGGGTCACGTCTCTTTCAATCACAGAGCCCACAGGTAACAACGAATTTGCTGATAGAGACTATGTTGAGGATGTTGTGGTTAGATGTACAGAAGGCTAGATGATTAACAGCAGAAGGACACGAGGCTCAGATAATTACCATAGAAGGTTAGATGATTAACAACAGAAGGACACAGGTGTGAAATAATTACCACTGAAGGCTAGATGATTAACAACGGAAGGACGCGAATCAACATACCAGCCAATCAGGTTACTTAAAATGTTACACCCGCCAGCTACAGTACGCTAAGAGAACAGGAGTTGTAGTTAGATACGCAGAAGGGGGTAAGGGATGTGGAGGTTAGATGTACAGGGGGCTAGATGATTAACAACAGAAGGACGCGAATCAACATACCAGCCAATCAGGTTACTTAAAATGTTACACCCGCCAGCTACAGTACGCTAAGAGAACAGGAGTTGTAGTTAGATACGCAGAAGGGGGTAAGGGATGTGGAGGTTAGATGTACAGGGGGCTAGATGATTAACAACAGAAGGACGCGAATCAACATACCAGCCAATCAGGTTACTTAAAATGTTACACCCGCCAGCTACAGTACGCTAAGAGAACAGGAGTTGTAGTTAGATACGCAGAAGGGGGTAAGGGATGTGGAGGTTAGATGTACAGGGGGCTAGATGATTAACAACAGAAGGACGCGAATCAACATACCAGCCAATCAGGTTACTTAAAATGTTACACCCGCCAGCTACAGTACGCTAAGAGAACAGGAGTTGTAGTTAGATACGCAGAAGGGGGTAAGGGATGTGGAGGTTAGATGTACAGGGGGCTAGATGATTAACAACAGAAGGACGCGAATCAACATACCAGCCAATCAGGTTACTTAAAATGTTACACCCGCCAGCTACAGTACGCTAAGAGAACAGGAGTTGTAGTTAGATACGCAGAAGGGGGTAAGGGATGTGGAGGTTAGATGTACAGGGGGCTAGATGATTAACAACAGAAGGACGCGAATCAACATACCAGCCAATCAGGTTACTTAAAATGTTACACCCGCCAGCTACAGTACGCTAAGAGAACAGGAGTTGTAGTTAGATACGCAGAAGGGGGTAAGGGATGTGGAGGTTAGATGTACAGGGGGCTAGATGATTAACAACAGAAGGACGCGAATCAACATACCAGCCAATCAGGTTACTTAAAATGTTACACCCGCCAGCTACAGTACGCTAAGAGAACAGGAGTTGTAGTTAGATACGCAGAAGGGGGTAAGGGATGTGGAGGTTAGATGTACAGGGGGCTAGATGATTAACAACAGAATGACACGAGGGTCAAATTATAACCACAGAAGGCTAGATGATTAACAACAGAAGGACACGTGGGTTAAATAATTACCAAAATTGTAGATAATTAAACATAGAGAGATGCAAAAGATAAATAATCAACCATAGAGGGTAGCAAAAGAGCCACAGATGGAGGCAATTACACCCTAATTCCATTCCTCATAAGAGCCCATGTTAATCTATTCTCCGTAAGAGTCCATGTTATTCTATTCCCCCATAAGAGCCCATGTTATTCTATTCCCCCATAAGAGCCCATGTTACGGCCAAAGCGCGCGGCATTACTACTGACAGAAGATCAGCTGATCACCTATTAACGCAAGCTCAGACAGGTGTTCTTATTACCTTGCCGTTTCAAACTTCTAATAGAGTCACAAAAACTAGGAATTTCCCCTATCGGGAAGAAGCTACTACCGTAGTCGGCATGGTAAGACCTAGGCCCGGGACCATGACAACTTTTCGTTTTGAGGTCCCCAGATGCCAAAAACACAATTCGTTCAAAACTATATATATATATATATATATATATATATGTGTGTGTGTGTGTGTGTGTGTGTGTGTGTGTGTGTGTGTGTGTGTGTGTGTGTGTGTGTGTGTGTGTCCGTGAGCACGCTAATTCTCGTAAAAATAATCCGACTTTGACGAAATTTGGTATAGTCGTGTAAAGCAGCATTTATGACTTTAAGTTCGAAAACCAGACATATCGACCTATCCGAAGGAGTATTTCGGGGGGGGGGTTTGCACCCCAAAATTTTTGTTATTTTTTAAATATAATTTTTGAAAATCCATATTTTTGTTTTTGTTTTCTACTGGAATCAGCTTAAAACGACGCACAATTTGGTATTTTGATCATTGCTCTACGTCAAATGGTTACAGAGATATTGAAAGTGCTAAACACAGTACGTTATCCAATGTCTTATGGAGAATAAGACAAATTGTCTATCTCGTTTATTTATCAACTTATCTTGATGAAACCTGGTATACTGCTTCATATCGTTGTGGTCTATTGATATTTGCGCTAAAAAAATTTTTGGCCAATAGTTCCCGTAGCAGCAAACCTGCGTACTCAGCCCGATGTTATTCTTATGGAGAATAAGTAACGTGTTAACTCCCTTAATTATGAACATAAATTAATAAATTTGGTATGTGGCTTTACCTACTTGAGTTATTTTGATATTTGTATAAAACCCCATTTTTTGTGTTCCTTGCTTCAGCATACCTGCTTACTCAGCAGCCATGTTATTCTTATGGAGAATGATTAAAATGTCATAAATCGTTTATTTATGAATGTATATTTATGAAACTTGGTATGTGGCTTTATGTGGAATTAAGATACATGCATTGGAAATTCGCTGAGTACACAGGTTTGCTGCTACGGGGTATTTTATTTTATATTTGTCTATCGATTAGTTCTTATAGTTTTCTAGAGAATGTAACAATCATGCCCTTATCATCCAGGAGTGTTCCATTCTCACTAAATACTTGTGATTTGAAGTTTTGCATATATATTTCCAATGTTGAAAAAAATTAATTCAGTAGGCACATTAAAGGTTCGTTTTTTGCCCGCAGTAGATACATAAAGAATGATTAAAACCTTTTTGTCAACTTCATTTACATCTGTTTAAGAGATACATGAACAATATCTAAATTGGATAATAGACAATAAACTTGGGTTACTCTCTATCCATTGACGGAGCTAACTCTTAAACTTAACAATTTGGAATGTTAAAAACGATATGGCAGGTCCAAAACAGCCCGTCTCTTCAATCTCTAAACAGATTTACTATTATCAATCAGATTCATGGCTAGATGGTTTGGTCGAGCGTCTAGTTTAGCTTGATAATTATTCTTGCTAAATTGGGTTGTTTCTTCTCGAATGAAAAAAACATTAATCTATTAGTAAAACATCAGTTGACAATTAAAAGACAGTTTAGTAGAAATTCCTGTTCTGGCGAAATTAAACTGTGGCCTATAATATACAGGTTGTATCTTTTAAAACTCTCGCTGCGGGTGTCCTAGAATCAGAACATTGCTCAACATTGAAACATATGAGATTTTCATGTTTACACATGACAAAGTCAGCGAAAGTATTAATAAATGTAACGTTGTATGACGTGCTTTTTAATGGAATCCAATTTATAAGTAATAAATTCGCTGTTTACAAGGATATAAGATCGGAATTCTTCTTGTAATATATGGTTGGAGATCCAGCCCTTTTCGATAGCGATTATATTTTTCATTAGTTTTATTTAACAATAAATTTATCAACGAGGTCTGTGTTTTTTAATTATTTATCCTCAATTAAATGTCGTACTCTGCCTCGGAGTTAAAATATAACACAATCAGCATACACATGCAGGAAAAATATAATAATTGGGCGCTTTGAAAATTCCAAATTGAATTAGTAAGTTATTTATCCTTTATGAATTGTCGGTTTTGATTTACCTGTGTTGGCTAAATGGAACACCGATTTGCTCATTGCATCTGTGACTGATCAGCTCAAAACAATAAATGTCAGGCTGCTAGAGGTAAAAAGCGAACAATTCGCAGTTTTTTCCTCTAAAATGATATTCCTAGATCCTTTCCAAACGCCAACGCTATAAAACCAATTACGGTAATCAGGAAAACCCCGTCATCGAATAGAACTTGTTATTTGTTGGGAAACTGCCGGCCTCAACCATATATACAACTTCCCACCTGATGCTATTTAAGAGATGTGCGTCTATCGAAGGTTTAAATCCCATTAAAAACCGGGCTATCTCTGCCCTCTGATCCTGTTAGACATCGATCACTTCAAACCAATCCCTCCGACACGCCGCGCGCCGCCCAAAGTCTTTAGTAGAATCACCAAGCAGGAGTTTTCAAGAGAACTAATATTTTCGCGAATCAAAACAAGTGTTTAATGAAATGATTTTCATTTGTAGGCAAATTTAATAGTGTTTCTATGAACTGCTTTATAAATCCATATATAAAAAATGATGTTGGTTTGTTTGTTTGTGTGTGTATATATATATATATATATATATATATATATATATATATACAGGGTTGGTGAAAAGTCCCGGGACGGATTAATATTTTTTTAACCGTTACAGATGGAGCTATACAAGTTGGTACACTGTTACTGGGCATAAAACACTATTTTACTACAATTTCAATGAGCCGCTACCACCTCAGGGGGACGGCCCACAAGGAGTCAGAAGAAAATCTTAAATAGAAGCATAGGTTGATATGCACATCAAATTAAAGGTCTTTATTATTAGAATACAATGCCGCAAAACCGACTTTAAACGGACAACCGAGCCCAAAATGACAGCTATTAAAAGATGGCTTGAATTTGAAATGTTGATAAGTAGCTGTGTGTAATCCGAATGTAACACATTCAAATTTTGCATTAAAATGTAAAATTACATTAATGTAATACATTTAAATTTAATTTGCAAAAATTTACTCTCCTAGCTAATAAATTACTAAACTGATTCAAAACTTCAGCACATCAAAATTTCAAATTCAAGCCATCTTTGAATAGCTGCCATTTTGGGCTCGGTTGTCCGTTTAAAGTCGGATTTGTGGCATTGTATTCTACTAATAAAGACCTTTAATTTGATGTGCATATCAACCTATGCTTCTATTTAAGATTTTCTTCCGACTCCTTGTGGGCCGTCCCCCTGAGGTGGTAGCGGCTCATTGATATTGTAGTAAAATAGTGTTTTATGCCCAGTAACAGTGTACCAACTTGTATAGCTCCATCTGTAACGGTTAAAAAAATATTAAGCCGTCCCTGGACTTTTCACCAACCCTGTATATATATATATATATACATTTGATGTTTATGGACTCGGACATGGGGGCCCACCGGTTGATCGACATGTTAGTTGGTCTCAGGGACAGTTGGTAGGGTTTTAAAAAATAAATATTAATAATTAAATAAAGGACTGAAACGCACTGAACGACATGTTAGTTGCTCACAGGGACAGTTCGTAGGGTTTAAGAAAATAAGTATAAATAATTAAATAAAGTCCTGAAACCCACTGATCGACATCTTAGTTGCTCGCATGGACAGTTGGTAGGGTTCCAAATAAATAAATGTAATAACAGATGGGCTACTTGCTCGATGTACCAGTTGCTCGCGCCCCCTACTCCTTGTCTCGAAGAGAGGGGAGAGGCAGATATTCGTGCGGATTTACAAGAACTGTCACTTCCATTCATAGCTGTAGGCGCACTCAAGTAGCGGAGTAACGTAGCGTGGAGCTGATCGTCACTGAGCAGAGATACCAACACTTACAACCACAATTTCCCGTATGATATCAATTTACCCGTTAATGTGACTGTATTTATATGACACAAAATAGAAATAGGAACGAAATAGTGTAAATTATTTTATACCCATAATATGTTATGATTGTATCAGATATGATCTATATATATGTATACATCTTATACATACGTTAAGGATTAATTTGATAGACAATGCCTCCGTTATTTATGAATATATAATAACGATTGATGTTTTCCCTGATTCGTAGCCACGGCCGGAGTTAGTCATAGGCTACATAGGTAATTAGGGGCCCGATCCACAAATTTGCCCGTACTACACATAAATAATAAAAACCTAAAACCATATTCCAAAAAATGTAGTTAACCTTAGTGGTGGACAGCAAGGGGCCGCACCACATGGTGTCTACATACCCTAAATCTGGTTCTGAACGTAGCTGGGAAAAAACGGTTTCGTCAGTTACGTTCTGAAGGGTACTGCCTCCCCCTAGGCTACATAGATAATTGCTTAGGGGCCCGATCCACAAAGTGGCCCGTATTACACATAAATCATAAAAACCTAAAACCATACGCCAAAAATTTAGTTAACCTTGGCGGTGGACAGCAAGGGGCCGCACCACATGGTGTCTACATACCCTAAATCTGGTTCTGAACGTAGCTGGGCATAAAGGGTTTCGTCAGTTACGTTCTGAAGGGTACTGCCTCCCCCTAGGCTACATAGATAATTGCTTAGGGGCCCGATCCACAAAGTGGCCCGTATTACACATAAATCATAAAAACCTAAAACCATACGCCAAAAATTTAGTTAACCTTGGCGGTGGACAGCAAGGGGCCGCACCACATGGTGTCTACATACCCTAAATCTGGTTCTGAACGTAGCTGGGCATAAAGGGTTTCGTCAGTTACGTTCTGAAGGGTACTGCCTCCCCCCTAGGCTACATAGATAATTGCTTGGGGGCCTGATCCACAAAGTGGCCCGTATTACACATAAATCATAAAAACCTAAAACCATACTCTAAAAATGTAGTTAACCTTGGCGGTGGACAGCAAGGGGCCGCACCACATGGTGTCTACATACCCTAAATCTGGTTCTGAACGTAGCTGGGCATAAAGGGTTTCGTCAGTTACGTTCTGAAGGGTACTGCCTCCCCCCCCCCTCAATTCAATATCAATCTGTCTATGCTATACTCTAATATGAATAAGGTTATAGCTTGCTTGTAAATTTGAGTTTTTTAAACTGCTCCAATGATGTCCTAAAGTGTAGAAAATATCAAACTTCTAGGATAAAAATAAATTCCAGGCAGGTGTCATTCTCTTGATAAACTCGAGCAATGTAATAAAAGTAATATTAAAACTAAAATATGTAAATGTACCTTATGGATTTTAAAATTAAAACTAAAGAATCATAACAGTCAGTCGTAACTCTGAGGTTTAATCGATCAGTGTATTGTAAAAAATATTGAATGAAGAATAAATATAAAGCGGTACGAAATGAATAAAAGGGATATTGAGCTATAATAACAACTGGAGTTACCTCAAACATGCATAAAAAAGACAAATATAAGCTAAGCAAATGTGCTCGCCATTAGGAGGACGTGGTGTAACATTAGGGGCCTACTCCATTCATAAAAACAAACTGCTGTCTGACAAGGAAGAGCAAAGCAAGGGGAGTCGCCATACACTACCGAACCCCGACGCGAACATCATCGCGAACATTTCTTTGATGTGTCGCCAGAAAACCGACTCCAGGTAGTTCGCCCCGAACCAATTTTTGTTCGCCCAGAAGTTCGCGTCGGATTTCGGAGTCCACCTTATACTAACGAACGTTCGCGCGACGGTTCGCGTCGGGGTTCAGTTCGGCGTAAGGTTCGCTGGCGGGCTTACATCGAACAAGACTTTGGATCGAGCACCGAGCGCTCTCGAGGCGGTTTTTTGAGGAAAGATCAAAGAAAAATCGGTCCGATGTCTTGCTCGGGGTTCGGAAGTGTGTGGTACCTCCTCCATACACTGCTCCGAGCGCCGTCACGAGCCCCTCGGCTAGCGCTACGATGGTGAGGGTTGCAGTCTTGACTGTTGTCATTTTAGTTTCAGTTCATTAGTTTATGTAATGTAGTTTGCACGATGGAGTGGTCTGAGGTAAACACTTTGTTGTTTATTTCCGAGTACAAAAATCAGTAATTTTTTGGGACTTTTCCCATCCTCTTAACTTCCACAAAGTGAAAAGGAATGACGCTTGGAGAGAAGTGGGTAAAATCGTAGGGTGGTCAGTGAAATGGGTGAATGGGTAAATGGGTGAAGTGGGGGTAATCTACTCACAAGTATTCGGCCGACCTGCACAACGGCAACTAAAAACGTCCCCACCGTTTTTACCCCGCTCGTCTGTCCGATCCGATGTCTTGTTCGGGGTCTTGATCGGGAAGAAGTTCGGACTGAATTTAGCTGCCTTCGTGCTCCCTGCTCCCTGTTCGAACCGATGTCTTGTTCGGGCAAAAGTCCGGTAGTGTATGGCCTCCTTAAGTTGACCAGACGTCCCGTTTTCAACAGGATAGTCCCCTTTTAGCGAATTTCCCCTATAGGGAAGAAGCTATTACCGTAGTCGGCATGGTAAGACCTAGGCCCGGGACCATGATAACTTTTCGTTTTGAGGTCCCCAGACCCCAAAAACACCATTCGTTTGAAACTGTATATATATATATATATATATATATATATTTATATATATATATATATTTATATATATATATGTGTGTGTGTGTGTGTGTGTGTGTGTGTGTGTGTGTGTGTGTGTTTGTGTGTGTGTGTGTGTGTGTGTGTGTGTGTGTGTGTGTGTGTGTCCGTGGGTGCGATAACTCTCGTAAAAAAGGTTCGATTTTGATGAAATTTGGTATAAACGTGTAAAGCAACATTTATGACTTTAAGTTCGAAAACCAGCCATATCGCTTTACCTTAAGGGGTATTTTGGGGGGGTTTTGTACCCCAAAAATGGGTTTTTTGAGCTTTTTACATATAATTTTTTTGTTGGTGGAACTAACAAAAGACCACAACCAACAACCATATGAAGCCGTATACCACGTTTCGTTAGTATACGTTCATGAATAAGAGATATTTAAAACTTGTCTTATCCTTCATGAGAATCCCATTGGGCAGCGAACTGTGTTTAGCACTTTCAAAATCGATGTAACCAATTGACGTAGAGAAATCATAAAGAATTCAATGGTGAAAACTACAATTTTATTTGTTAAAATATTACTTGGAAAACTTCAAAAAAACATTTTTGGGGAGAAATTACCCCCACCCCCCCAAAAAAATACCCTTCGGATGGGTCGAACTGACTGGTTTTCGAACTTAAAGTCATACCTTTACACGTTTGTACCAAATTTAATCAAAATCGGATATTTTTTACCAAATTTAATCAAAATTGGATATTTTTTACGACAGATATCGCACTCACGAACACAAACACACACACGCACACATACCCATACATACAGTTATGAACGAATTGTGTTTTTGGGGTCTGGGGACCTCAAAACGACAAGTTATCATGGTCCCGGGCCTAGGTATTAACAGCCTAGGTTCTACGGTAAAGCTTCTTCCCTACAGGGGAAATTCGCTAAACGGGTTGTAAAGGAGTTAATTTCTTTTAATTGCAATATATTTCACTGGACGAATTTATACTTTCAAGGTTTATTTAATACTAGCAATTACCTGCGGCTTCACTCGCGACAAATTCTGACAAACATCTACAGCTGGTAATTTTATAAATGAATAGTTGAATGTACCCGTTCTTCGCACGGGTTAGAAAGGTAAGGTAGCTTGAAACAACTGTTCTTGCTTCTGTTCTTTAAGCTGTCAAATGGAAGTGTCAACAGCTGTTCGCATTACAGTTTCTAGATGTTTACTTTCTTCTGAAATGTAAACATTGAAACTTAGAGCGTTCACGAGGCGTAGCCCGAGGGGATTTTAAGGAAGTGAATAAGCCTATGTGTTGCATGGGCTCAAGATGAAAAGTGTAAAACTCGGGCTTTGTGTAAAGTTTCAGTCCAGTCGGTTCAGTAGTTTTTGTGTTTGCCTGGAACATCAGACAGACAGACAGACAGATAGACAGATAGACAGAGAGACGGACAGACAGACAGATAGAAACCACCTCTTCTTTATAACATTATAGATTGATAGATAGATAGGTATACTCGCATAAGATCTGCATTGGAACTTACAGGACCCGTGGGGTGAAACCCTAAGGTTGGATGTGGATATTATCAGGTTGGATTTGTGTTGTTATTATTATTTGTTAATGCAATATCTAAGCTGTTCATTCAACAGTTCATGCAACGTTTCAGCTTAACCGGTCCAGTAGTTTATGCGTGATGGAACTACAAATATCCATAATTTTAAACTTTCACATTAGTAATATTAAAATTAGAAAGATAAAAGTTTGCATTCTTTGTTAGCTGTCATCAATAAAGAAGCAGATTCAAATGCAACATTTAATATAGTGTATTCAAATGGAATCCCAACCCTTGCAAATTGTAATTTATTACAGCGAGATGACCCTGCAGTATTGGACAATACCTTGTACGTCTTGATTCCATAATTAATTACAATTACCAATTTACAAATGTAACAACTTCAAGCAAGGATGCGTTCCATTGTACCATACACGTTTTACGGCCACTTTCCCCATCTACAGTCGTTTAAACCTATGTAAAAGATAACAAGACTTCCCCAAATTGTAGCATATTACTACTATGCACATCCAGCACTCCATTTCCCACTAGGCCAAGTAAATATGCAGTTACCGTGAACGCCAAATTATAAGAGGTGCAAATACAAAAACAACACGCTGGCTAAACTGCCCCTGTTTCTAGAGCAACTAGAGGCATCACATATACAGTCTCCACTTCAGGAGGTTCGCGCCTCTTTTTAGCTGCTAGTGTGTGTAGCGAACTGTTCAGTGGGCACGGTCATATTTTTAAATCACAACTAACCAATATAAATTATGCCGCATGGTGTTGTACTGCGTAACAAGTTGGTTGAACGTAGTTCTCCAAAGCGCCAAAAGGTAGGAGCACAATTCAGAGAGTAAGGTGAGGTAGCAATCGTTGCCGTCGGAACTGCCTTATGCGCCGCAACATCGGGGAAATTTTGTTACAAGGTCCAGCAAATTTCTTACCGCACCTGCGTCCTGCGTGGTCCCGTGGTCCCGCCGGTCAAACATTGAGTCCATTAGATGGTGGTGGGGCTACACACTTCCGCTACAAGCCTCCGCCTCGCCCCTCTTCTTTGGAAAGCAGAGTGGGGGGCGCGAGCAACAGGTACATCTAGCAAGTAGCCAATCTGTTTTTACATTTATTTATTTGAAACCCTACCAACTGTCCATGCGAGCAACTAAGATGTCGATCAGTGGGTTTCAGGACTTGATTTAATTATTTATACTTATTTTCTAAAACCCCACCAACTGTCCCTGTGAGCAACTAACATGTCGTTCAGTGCGTTTCAGTACTTTATTTAATTATTAATATTTATTTTTTAAAACCCTACCAACTGTCCCTGCGACCAAATAACTTGTCGATCAACAGGTAGGCACCCCTCGGACATCGTTGGGCCGTTTTCCATGAAACTAGGTGTATATATATATATATATGTAAAATTTCACGGAGAAGGCATCCATTTCGTCCTAACTCAATTGGGTTCCTGCCAAGAGGCCCAAAAGGGTTCCCATATAAACCTTATGGAAATATATTGTTGTTTACATAATAGCTAACGACATGTTTACTCGATATTGGTTTTAGTTGGTAATAGTCAAAGGCATGACAACGTCTGCAGGGTAACAGCTAGTATTCTATATAACTGTTTTCTGTTGCATAATGTACGGTAAAATGTTGTCTTATTATAAAAATGGGAATATCTATCAATTAACACCAACCATTTACGAGACATTAGAGTTGAAGCTAAGTTAAACTCACAGATTAACATTGACAACAGTTTATTTATCAAGATAGTTCCAGCGAGTTCTGGTGGAGTGTTTCCCTCGGCCTCCCTTTGATACGCGTCGTCAGTCAGCTGGAAGATTGTTGGTTTATCTCGGTTAGACCGCTCACCTGTCAAAATGATTCCAACCTTCAAAGGAACCGTTCATTCCTCTTCGTGTTAACTAAGGCTTTACTGATGTATATTTTAAAATAAGAATGTACGTGTTTTTGATTTTGTAAAATTTGTTATACCAGTTGTCCCAAAAAGAAAGTTTTAATCACACAGTAAATGCAACTTACAAGTAAGAAAAGACAAATTTGTCAAGTATTTTCTCTTCATACACCAAAAATATTCATTATATTAAACTTGGCGGACTCGGCAGAAATTAATCCTGTAGTCGAGTTCTGCCCAAACGCCTTTAAGCATGGTCTCAGTGACACGACATTTTGTACTGCAACTGTTATTCGTTTACCTTAGCTCCATAAAAGGTTCGATAACAGTGGAGGTATAACAACTTGTTGGGAGTGTATTTTACGTATCACCCCAAACAAAATCAAATAGTCAGGGGGATTTAGTACAGTAAGCATCCACCAACTAATCGGATGCGATATATCGATCTTAAACACTAGATATATCGAAACGAATTCTAAATCGATCTTTAACCTAAATAACACAAACACCCAAATAACCGAATCCTCATGGCGTGCGTTGAAACGGTTGCTTAAAACATGGGATTAAGAGCGATGACAGCAAATCATTTGGCTAAGTATCTATACCGTCGTAAAGTGAAAATTTCAGGTGAAGATACGTTCATTAATTTCATGAAAGCAGCCCTTAAAGTTTACACTGACAAAGACAACTAAGTTTTAGCATAGATTAAGCATACTCATGCTTAATCTATGGTTTTAGCTTAGTTATAAGTTTCTTTATTATTTGTTGATGTATTTTTTTAATTTTTGGTTTCGTTTGTTAAATGTTTCTTAAAATATATTTGTAACTACCATCGTATATTATTATTGACGATATACGATTTTTTTATTTTAGATGTACAACATTAATATAAATATCGAGTGAATAATTTTCGACATTAACTGTTAAAATGCGATTCATAATATCGAGCGTTTCGATTCGATATATCGAATTTTATTAGTTGGTGGATGCTTATCGTACTGTATCCAACTTGATGTTATTTGCTACCAAATGGATACCAACTTGGCCAATGTGAATTACGTCATTAACGTTTTATTGATTTATAAAGTTGTATACTTCATTTTGGTATACGGTGAATATTTTCAATGCATACATAACTCTATAAGTAGGGACACGCTTAAGGAAAAACGATTTGTAGTGTGAACGCCGCCCCCCAAACACAGATAGATCCACACTAGCTTATTCAGTCCAATAGGTACGTTGTTAGCAGTTTACGGACCAAAAAGATTTCCACAGTTCAAACAGCTGGCTGGAATGATTTGACGTTGTTTGTTATTGTTTTGTTGTTTGAAAATCGTTCCTGAAACGAATTAAATGCAAACATGGCTAGAAAAACTGTTTTTACGTATTCCAGAGTAAAATAAGATTTGAAAATGATTTGCAGGCTATGCTAACCCATTGCCATACGGATTGAAATACTCAAAAGACAAATAATTACAATAGCAAAACAAAATCTTCATTTATTCTACTTTGTTCGAGACAGTATTATCGTGTTATAAATTTCCGTGACTGCAAAATATGTTCTCAATTTGAAATTCTTTGGAGGTTCCAAATAATTTTACAAATTTCAAAAACCATTTTTTTCCATGAGAGTATTGCAACCGATAACGATACAGATATTTTAAACTTTATGAATCTTAACTACCAGCAAGCAGTACATCAACTTTTTGGGCTATAAATTTTTCTCAAAGAAACATACAAAGTATCTTTATAAAGTAAATCATGTTATAATACTGTATTTCCCAAATATTAATACAATTTTTATAAATAATACGACAACAGAAACTAAATTTGCATATCTAGACATAAAGATAATGGTTTAGTGATTAAATTATCCAAAGTACAATCTAAACACAGTTTACTGATTTAGAATGAACACAAACAAACTGATTTTGACGTTTGAGAGGTATGCAATAGCGCGTACAGCGGGGATGAGGATAAGTACTAGTAACAATCAGCGCTAATTCCTGCTCTGAACTTGGGGGGCGGAACTAAAATAAATTAACGTGGGGTGTCCCTACTTATAGAGTTATGTATACATTGATATTTTTCAAGTACATAATAGGTTTCACTTACAAATAATCACGTTTAGTTTGACTTTAACCCACTATTGAATGAATACCTCAATAAGCGGGCCCAATTTCAGCAGGTGAAAGCAATGCCCATGAGTCCTCTTTGCATTGTTGTGCTGTCAGTCAACTCTACTATTATGACCATGTTGACCATATTTGTTCATGAAATATTCTCCGATAATAATAAATATTTAATCCGCCACCGAATATTATTTTTTCACGTTCCTGTGTATATCGGTGATATGATTAATATTAAATCCATGCGCATCAAAACACAACATAGTGATGCTTTATTTGAATCGATATAAATATGACTTTGGTGGCAGTTAGAAAACCAGACTGAATTAGGTAGCTGTCCAAACATGATTAACTTTGTCCATTAAATGAAAAAAGTGAAAGCGTCGATGGGTAATATATTTAAACCTATTTAAATTTGTTAGGTTTTGTTCGTGATCGAATAAAATTAATCAATAGCTTTTCATTATTATATTTTTAATAACAATCCGTAACACATCTGCTACAGTTATTAAAACACGTAATATATACATATGTAAGTGTGGCACTGACGTCAGAAATCTAGGCGGAAACTGGAAACCGCGTTCTTAATTACGTCCAGCCACCGTAATTTAACTTTTAACTACTGTAGCTATTTATAATTTGTGTGGAAAATAAATACCCCCGTCGCAGCAAAC
The DNA here is from genome assembly GCA_963675035.1 of Allygus modestus. NCBI lineage: Eukaryota > Metazoa > Arthropoda > Insecta > Hemiptera > Cicadellidae > Allygus > Allygus modestus. The sequence continues at coordinate 374,658,116 of OY776111.1, read as the reverse complement.
CTACGTACTCAGCGAATGTCCAATGCAAAATATATGTCTTAACACCACATAAAGCCGCATACCAAGTTTCATAAAAATATATTCACAAATAAGCGATATATCAAATTTGAATTATTCTCCATAAGAATAACATTGGGGATGAGTACGCAAGTCTAGAACATATTTTTATATCATAACTTAGTTTTTCCAAAATTTGAAGGAAATCCTCGGAGCCGTTTTCGAGATAATTGTTTTGAGATAACCAACCAACCAACCAACCAACCAAACAATCAAGCAAACGTTGCTCATATAAGAGTATAGGATCTAACTGTAGTCAAAACAATTATAGTAAACAAGGCAACTTTACCTATAACGGAAATAATTTCTGTTCTTAAAATTAGGGTTTTGACTTGATTGTAAAAGTATTGTATGAATAAAATATGTATTAATTTGCAACACTTGTATATTTAATCTACAGTGAAGGTTTTCACAGAAGGTGTAATAGACACATATTCGTAGGTTATGAACAGCGTGTGTGATTGGTAAGTGAGTGTAAACATACGATTTCAGTGTTTTTTGAGTGACAACAAGAGTTAGTTTGTAGCTAATGTTGTTACGAAATTTCCTAAATATCAGTTACATCATTGATTATGTAATCGTAATCAATGTTTATATTTAGAGTGACAGTGTTTATATACCTAGGGGTTTAGATGTTTCATGAATTATGTACCCTTTTTGATAAGCTAGAAAACTACACTTATAAAGTCGTTACTGCTATTTTCAGTCGCTTGTTTTAGGAAAGACTTATTTTAACGAGTTCGCATACTGGAAACCACGTTCTTAATTACGTTCAGCCACCGTAATTTAACTTTTAACTGCTGTAATTTATAATATGTGGGGAAAAATAAAAAATAATTATATTTTTAGATTTTGAGAGGTTTGTTAAAGAGTCAAATATTTTATTCGTAGACCCTATTATTTAGTTTTAAACGTAACTGATTCTCAGGAGTCATGGCATGAGTTGTAACAAAGCCGTCTTGGAGCCGCCGTTGTTGTAGACGTGATTCCCATGAAATGTCCTCCTTCTTAAGTACTTGTTTAAAATCATGTTTGCCCTCTTTCATTAATTTAATACACATAGTCTTAAGTCGATATAATTGTGTCAGTGTTAAAATATTATGAAGGCCGTTTATAAAAGGCTGGTGCGAAAAGGAGAAGAAAGGCTAAGAAAGGGAAACGATTCACGCCGATTGATATAATATATTACGTTTATTTACGTTAAAATTCGTATACAAAATACAACTTCTCTACATCAAATTTAATTTTGTTGTTTCGTTACATACATGATTAAAAGCTATCTGGCGAGAATGTGACAGCAATACCTGTATGGTTATATATCACAGTGTTGGCTGAGAGCAATGCACGACTGCCTGATCTCAACAACCACCTGTTGAATGAAGCAACAGATCAGCGACCGCCGCCGGCGACAACATGAACATGGTTCCAAACATCCCCTTAAATGAATGTGCGTAATTCGTTTTAGCGAATTTCCCCTATAGGGAAGAAGCTATTACCGTAGGTCTCATGGTAAGACTTAAGCCCGAGACCATGATAACTTTTTGTTTCGAGGTCCCCAGATGCCAAAAACACTATTCGTTCAAATTTATATGTATGTATATATATATATATATATGTATATATATATATATATATATATATATATATATGTGTGTGTGTCCGTTACCGCGATAACTTTTGAAAGAAACACCCGATTTTGATGAAATTTGGCACAAATGTGAAGAGTAGCATTTATGACTTTAAGTTCGAAAACCAGATTGATCGCACTATGGGAAAGGGGGTTTTATGGGGGTTTACAATTTTCCAAAAATCGGTTTTTTGCAAATTTGACCCCAAAATGTTAAAAACACTCAATTTTGGTTGTAGCCATTTTATAGAGCTTAAAAAAACAAATAGTTTAGTATTTTGAATCATTAACCTAGGTTAAGTGGTTGAGAAAATCCAAAAAAACGTATCCCATGTTAATCTTATGGGAAAAAGGTTTCTAGATTTTTCTCAGATAGTTTTACTAAAAACTTTACATTTCTGTTTATTAATGTGTTTAGCTCAACAACAAAAATATTTTGGTGTTTTAATCGTTGTTCTACGTCCAACCGTTGCAGAGATATTCAAAGTGCTAAACACAGTACGTTGTCCAATGTTATCCTTATGGAGAATAAATAAAATTCTTTATCCCGATTATTTATGAATGTATATTGATGAAACTTGGTATGTAGCTTCAACTAGTTGTGGTATATTGATATTAGCACAAGTTTTTTGTTGATAGTCCCCGTAGCAGCAAACCTGCATACTCGGCCCCCATGTTATTCATATGGAGAATAATTAAAGTTGTATATCTCCCTATGAACCTACATTAAGAGAACTTGGTATGTAGCTTCACCTGGTTCAGTTGTATTGATAATTGCAAAAAAACACATTATTTATCTTCCTCGTTACAGCAAACCTGCGTCCTCAACCCTAATGTTATTCTTATGGAGAATAAATAAAATGCTATATATCACTTATTTATGGATGTATGTTTGTGAAATTTGGTAAATAGCTCTATTTAGTAGTGAGTCACATATATATGCATTGAAAATTCGCTGAGTACGCAGGTTTGCTGCAACGGGGGTATTTACTTAATCACCTTTTATACAAGTATATAGATAAATTATTATTTTCACAAATATTGTCGAGTTGGAGATATTGCTGTAAATATTCGTTTTGATACTGTCTGAACCCAAAACAGTGGCTATCGAGGATAATATGTCTTTCAATCTTTCAATCTTTCTGATAGAATCTGTACTGATCACCTTGACCAAATTTTGATGACATTCGGTGTTCAGGTACAATTCTAGTGAATCTTCAGAGGTTTTAAATTTGATTTTTATTTTGAAGGCTTAATATCCCGCAAAAACCCTTAACAATCAGACAAATAAAAAATCTCAAAAACGTCCTAACGGTTTTGATTAAAATTGATGTAGTACCTTCTTGTTATAGTTGAGGTCCCCATCCAAATTAACCCTCCCGCATCCCTAGAAAATTTTCGGGTGAGAAAGTAGAGAGTTCATAAGAATCCAAAATTCAAGTGTGTTGTTATTTTGCCCGAACTGATGGTTTTGATACTTTATAGCTTCATAGGGTGTTTGAATAAAATGGTTCCATCGTTAATAAAAATATACAAAAAATGGCGTACCGTTCTCCGCACGGGAATCTGCACGAGTGGAACCAGTTGCTTTCAAAATATTATTCAGCTGCCTGATAAAATAAAAACACTCCATAAGATTATGTAACTTAAATTTGTATTCTACGACAGTTCATTGATTGGCAATACAATTAAATTAGATAAAGCAGAAATTAGATTTTTTGGTATAAACAGTACATTGACATTGTATTTTTAAAATAATAAACTGATTTAACTCCCTTATTATTACTATTTTCAACTTAATTCGGTAAACAGGTTATGCTAGCAATGTTCAGTTGAAAAATCAATAAGTGTGTTGTCACCTAAACTGCTGGAGCTGCTGGAGCTGCTGGGAGTTGAAAAGGGGACGATTCCTCCCTTAAAAACTCTTTACACCATTAATCCCTTAGTCATGGTGGCCCACTGATTACTATATATCGATAAGAGAGAGATAGCACGTGCCATTTTTCTCATAGAGTTTATTATAATTTACTTTCTTTGAAAACGTCTTGTTGAAAACCTGATCATTTCCTCAGGTTTTCCTCTTAGTAATGTTCTTTCAAGTACGTATTTAGGTACGTATTTACGTATTGATTGGTTTTACCTTATATATTTAGGTACGTATTTACGTACTATTGACTGGTTTTATCTTATAATTCTTACAAAAGTTCATGGTATGGTTTAGATGTAAAGAACTTTATAGATTTAAACAAGTCCTAATATAACCAAAGAAAATATTCCATAATAGTTATCCAATCGGGCTAAAAGGTGGGTTAGATTAAATATGAATACCCTCAAGAACATCGTGCGATTCGTAACGCTGTTATGACCTTTGCAAAGGCAGAAACAATTTAAATTCTGACGTTCTCCATTTACATAATCGTTTATTAAACGAGTCATTTTGAGATTATCCCACACCAACGTCCATGTTGAGATTAGCTGTGTTCGTCAATGACGCATAATACTATCATTGCCATCAAATTACGTCATACCAATACTGACAATAATTTGATGTCATGCCAATTCAGCATCGCCGGATAGTAGCGACCTTACCGAATGACCTGCCACTGAACAACAATCCTTTTGTGGGGAGTGGCCAACCTTATATATATATATATATTGTTCCAAGAACGTGACAGAAGTCTCGTCGGCATTTCAACACTCGTCACCGTTTGCCGGAACCAACAATAAAGGAGTTATTATAATTGCGAAAAGGGTTCAGTTTGTTTTCGCACAAAAGGTGACAGCCCAATTTAGAGTGTAATATTGTTAACAAGTATTTCCATTAAGGTTGCTTATTAAATGGCTTGAAGTGACAGTCTTACGTGATTACTGATTACTAATTACGCTGACCCGGATTGATAGGGCTTGGGATACGTCAGGATATGAAAACTATGCTTTATTGAACGGAAATTAAATAACATGTAGTATGAACTTGAATTAAAACATTTGAAAGAAAATCCTATACAAAGCGATTATGACACAACTTGTGTGCGTCAATATTTTTATATATTGTGTGTCAAGATTTATTTTTTGAGTGCAACTTCCTATAAATATTGTTGAATGATGAGTTATCGTCTGTTGCCTCGGCTAACTGACAGCCCGCCGATCGCGCTGCGGGTCTAGGGGGCAGGTGGTTAACCGCATAAACCCATTTCCGGTACCGCGGTCCGCGCCCGTGGTGGCAAAGTGGGTCATAGGATATTGCAGTGTGCAAAGGGAATAACAGTGTTTTATAGTTTAAAACACATTGCTATCGAAGGTAACTAAAAAGTGAACATCATGGTAAAATACTATATTATACTTTGTATATGATGTGTATTTCTAATTACTGTACGCATATAAACTGTAATTTTATTAGATAGCTTAAACAATTTATTCCAGTATAATGTTTAAAATTATTGTAATTGTTTGTGAAGACAAACACTAAAGTGATGTTTTGTTCTCTCCAAAACGCAGGGTTAATTAACTAGCCACACCACGTGCTCAGTTTTATTTCTTCAGAACTGTTTCATGGAAGTGTAAACTCTTTGTGATCCTGAATTATTTAATGAACGGGACGTAATAAATGTCAGAAGCATTGGAAGTGTCCCAAATGAAATGCGCAGACGGCTTTGCAGCACAGCACTTTGCATTGAGGTGTTGGCTCTTATCTGTATTGTTATATAGGCCTATTTCCCTCTTCACTTGATTTGTGAACACTGACTGGCAGGTTCCTTAATAATGGTGGACCACGAGCATCGTAGACATGAAAACCTGAATCAATATTTAGACATTAGCTATGAGCAATATTTTATTTTATTTCTCCGAAAAGTTCTCAACAATGACTTTGTAGGAGGTAAATTAAAACGAATCTTCCACAGATGTAATTTTAAACAATATATTTTATACAACAATTTCACAAACCCAAAACGAGGAGCAAGGTTACTCAAGGAACGACACATTTATTTAGCTCTTACAAACATATAATAAAATGTCATACCTGAAGAAAAATATTGGTCCCTTTATAGGCCCCTTATTTCTTTGTATATTCGCTAATTAATAATAACTTACTGTCGAAGCTAAAAAAAAGTAATTTTTGTAAGATTTTTGTTCTCTATAGTAATTAATTTTAATTTCCAATATTCAGTTCTAAATTAACATACCATTAAATGGCAAACCAAAAGCCGGATTTACAAAAGCTAGAGTAGTTTTTCGTCCATACACCTTTTATACAAATTGATTAATACGACAAAAATAATTAAAATTGTATGTTTTGTTAGGCTAAAACTGAATAGATCTAGTGAGTTTAATAAGTTCGACCACACTAAGCTCTATCCGTTATCAAAGCAAATAGTATCAGTGTGGGATGTGTATCACCGTATCACTGAATCATCACCACTGACTTATCAGTAAACCACGTTGCAGATATAATCCACTCAAGCAATTAGTTCAGGACCTACTTCCGACTCCGGTACCAAACTGTTATTATAAACGGCGATATACAGGGTGAATAAAAAGCCAGGATAGGACCCCACTCTATTTTTGTATTTTGTAATATAAACTTATATCTTTTGAATATTGATAGTAACATAAGGTGTAGTGTCTTTTGATATTATTAAAAATTTGGAGTGTCCCCCAAAAATAGGGAATTTCGGGGGCGACTCAAAACGTTTAGAAGTAAACCCCCTTTGAGTGACCCCTCATTTTAAATAACTATACAAAATTATGTAAATTTGGAAAACTATAGACCGCTTTCTCTTCCGTAACCAAAATGGCAACCAGTTAAAATTTAAAAAAACTTTGTATTCAAATCTGTAATTCAATATGTTTTATATTTTTTATGTTAAAATAAACTGATTCCCTTCGCAATGTGATATTAACTTCGTTAACTATCTTTTGATACTATTAAAAATGTTCAATGTGCCCCAAGATTCCCTATTATGGGGGGACACTAAACATTTTGAATAATGTTAAAAGAAACTACAACTTAAGTTACTATCACTACCCTAAAGAAAGTAGTTTATACTAACAGATACAAAAATAAGGGGGGGGGGGTCCTGACTTTTTATTCACCCTGTATATTGACATATATGTTACCATAGTAAAATAATGTATTGGTACAACTTCCTACAACTTGAAATTTGATTACGCTTTATACGGCTGAATAAATCATTAATGTATTTATATCGGAAAACTTGACAGTGAATAATTTTAATAACTACATTGGCACATTGTCACAGGCGTAAATTATAACTAAAGCACTTAATTTTAATACAAATGTATAACTATACAATAATACTATTTTTCAAAAAGCGCCGTACAGTATTTATAAAACGATGATAATCACCTCAATTAAATCTCCGTAGTAAATACTTTTTCCAAATATGTTATATAAATCAAAATCTATACTAATCTGCATGTGGATGGATTGTAATTTGTTTGAGTCAAAGAAATTATGACCTATTTTAAAGATGTTATTATATTTTAAAAATTTCCACAACATATTAGCTATTTACTTATGAACAAGCAATATTTAACTGACATGTAAAATCATATTGAGCTATAGTTTTAATTTTAGTTTCAACGTGAAAGGTAGAGAGATAGCGCCAGAACAGATAGTGTCCTATAGTTTGGTCGTTTAGGGATGGCTTGTATTGGGACCTGCTATAACCCTTACCTCTCACACGCTCGGGGTCGGGCCGTGAAACTATGGTGTGCTGGCTGCTTGCCACCTCGTCACCGATTCCATAGCAAGACGCATGCTAGCATGCTATACACTTTTTTGTTATACAATTTTGGCATGTAGTTTAAGAAAGATTAAGACAAACTTGACACATTACTGTGGAGGAAGACATATTTGCAACAGTTAAAATCCAAAATTATTGAAGGTTGACTTAATACCTATGGATATTTTGAATATTTATCCATATATCCATATGGATATATGGATATTTTTGAATACCTTAAGGATTTTTGAATGGATGGATCTATCGAGTTTACCTCTGGTTTTTGTAAATTGTCTAGAAAAATGGTGTATAATCCATATATTTAGGATATATTAACAAAAAATAACACGGTAACAAACTTTATATTAGGTACTAAGCCATCCACCTTATGACTCAAACGCAATTGTATTGAGTAGCGAAGCAGAGCGGAGTCGGGTACCTGTCTGTATCATGGGACATCCGACACAAAAACGACCCGACTATAGTAGGCTGTACGTTTCTTCAGGGTTGAGGCACTGAGGCAGCAGCAGCACAAGGAAACCCCGGCGTAGAAAGTAGCTGTTTTGAACAACAAATACGCTAATGACAGTTCCACTAAGTCAGTGACAAACGGCGCATAACAGCTGCTAACAAGCGACTGATAACGAAGAGGATGCGAAATTGTCATTAGAACCGTCTGACCCAAGGAAACGAATGTTAAACTGTGGCAACTTCACGAACTTCGCTCTTTTTTATGTGCTTCCATTACAAAATAGTATCTTGGTTGAAAATCATGCTGAGGTGGACAGATTATTAATTAACAAAGTGTATTTCATTAGTCATCAATGAAGGTAACAGCTTATCAGTCAAGGCAGCTTATGTTTGTATCCAAGAGCACCATGTATCTTATGCCATTTTTTGTACCGCATCGCATTGTCATTTAATTGCACCACGGTACCAAGGCCGCCTGCGCCGCCTTGTAGGGCACAAGGTTCCATCTTCCTCCGACCGGACCAGTTATCAGCTGGTCGCCTTCACTGCGAGCTGCCCTTGACTCACATCCCCGACCGCGACCTTCTCCTGGAGCGACATATGGACTTGTGACCGTAGTATATTGTAACTGGGGTTATACGCGGTATAGTGAAAATACAATGTGAACAATCTCGTAACTCGTTATTTTTAATTCGTCGTATGCATTGCTTTTCATATCAACAGAATATGAGTCATGACCACAGGTAACGATAGATACGAAACGATGCGTTTTCTGTAGTCATGACTCATGTTTTGCTGCTCTATGCGAATACTTTTCTTTAATTGTGCTTCGCATTCCTCTTTTGGACCAGACTAATATAAACTTAAAATACACCTATATCAGATTTTAATTTAGTAACATATACAGAGTATTCCGGGACTTTCTACCGACTTTTTCAGGTATTATTCCTGGACCATAGACAAGTCAAAATATCATATTCAAAATTTCAAAAACTCAAAAGTTACTCGTATGGCCGCCATTTTTTTTTACAAAATAACTTTAATTTCAAGAACGGCTTGTGTAACAAAATTAATTTTGGTATATAGCCTCATCATCTATAGACCTAATTACAGAAAAAATAATATTTTTTTAGAATATTAATATTTAAAATGGCGGCTACTTAAAAATGTTATACGTAAATATCTCAAAAAGTGCATATGAAACTAAAGTTTCAGCCGTCAGGTTTTTTACAGAAAACTCAATTACAAATTGAACGATACCAAAATTAAGGAAATTGGTTCATAAACAAGGGAGAAAACTCATTTTTAAGAAAATGTGATCATGTCAACATCAACTGTTATTATGTAAAACCACTGCTAGTGAGCCATGTCAATTTCTTCAAAATGAGTTTTCTCTTGTTTATGAACCGATTTCCTTAATTTTGGTATCGTTGAATTTGTAATAGAGTTTTCTGTAAAAATCCTGACAACTGAAACTTTTTTTTATGTGCACTTTTTGTGATATTTACGTTTAAAACTTGTAAGGCAGCCGCCATTTTGAAATAAACATTCTAAAAATTATTTTTTTCTGTAATTAGGTCTATAGGTGATGAGGGTATATACCAAATTTAATTTTGTTACAATAAATCGTTCTTGAATTAAATATTATTTTGTAAAAAAATGGCGGTTGTACGTTGAGTTTTTGAAATTTTGAATATGATATTTTGACTTATCTATGGTACAGGAATAATACCTGAAACATTCGGGAGAGAGTTCCGGGACACTCCGTATAGATTCTCGTTGAGCTTACTGTATTATGATTCATTTTTTTAATTGAATTAAATCATTAAAATATAAGATTTATAACAATTAGTCCATCTCAGTTAGCAAGTTAAACCTAACACGATGTAATCTCAAAAGACTCAATACACTTCCAGATGCTTAATGCTCAGTATAATTTGTTGGAAATGTCGCTTGACATTGTACAGTGTCTGCATAAGCCCACAGTAGACTTTGTCTCCAGTGAATTGCGATAGGTGAAACTCCTCGGCAGCTGGGAGGCAATATTGTGGAGTAAATCTATGTAGATGGCAAGTCGCCACAGACCACCACATAATGCGCTCACTTTCGGAGGGCCTTGGCTCACAAATGCTCTATAATTGCACGTCTGGTAGCTTCTTTGAGCAGTCTCCGCCTCCGCTTTCACCATCGCCGCCGCGATCGGTCAGTTGCGGCCCTTGGGGGCTGTCTGATAACTTTTATGACAACTTTTTGATAAATATCGACTTTTTATAGTTGAAACGGAAATTAAGAACATCCTAGAGAGACGATCGGATACAGCGTGCATTTGTAAGTAAATTTAAAATACATACAAAAGTTGTTAGCTCCTGAGAAAAAAACAACCTAAAATACCCCCGTCGCAGCAAATCTGCGTACTCAGCGAATTTCCAATGCATAATATATGTCTTAATACCATATAAAGCCACATCCCAAGTTTCATAAAAATATATTCACATATAAGCGATATATACAATTTTAATTATTCTCCATAAGAATAACATTGGTGATGAGTATGTAGGTTTGCTGAAACAAGGAACACAAACAATTGGTTTTTATGCAACTATAAATAGAATTTAACTAGGCGAAGCCACATGCCAAGTTTCATCAATATTCAATCATAAATAAGCACTATATAACATTTTAATTATTCTCCATAAGAATAACATGGGAGCTGAGTAAGCAGGTTTGCTGCAACAAGGAACAGAAAATGGGGTTTTATGCAAATATCAATATAAATCAACAAGGTGAAGCCACATGCTAAGTTTTATTAATTTATGTTCATAATTATGGGAGTCATTACATTTTACTTATTCTCCATAAGAATAACATGGGGCTGAGTACGCAGGTTCGCTGCTACGGGGATAATCAACAAAAAATCATTTTGTTGTGCAAATATCAATATACCAGTACTACGGAACGCCACATGCCAAGTTTCATCAATATACATTCATTAATAATGGAGATATCAAATTGTATTTATTCTCCATAAGGATAACAATGGACAACGTACTGTGTTTAGCACTTTGAATACCTCTACAACGGTTGGACGTAGAATCACAATTTAAACACCAAAATGATTGATTTGTGGAGCTGAGTTGATTGGAAAAAGCAAATGTGAAGTTTACATTAAAATTAACTTAGGAAAAGCCAAAAACCTTTTTCCCATAAGATAAACATGGGGGATTTTATGAGCAGGTTTTTTTTGTTTTATCCGCAACCACTTAATCTAGGTTAATAATTCAAAATACTATATTATTTGTTTTTTAAGCTCTATAACATGGTCTAAACCAAAATTAAGTGTTTTGAAAATTTTTGGTGTAACTGGTCGAAATCGATAGCCTAGTACCATCTTTTATATATGTTTACCGTCTGTATGTGAATCAGTATAAGTGTAAATATATCTTAAGTTTTGTAAGACTATTTTATTACATCCCGTAAGAAATAACAACACGTAATATGCTAATAAAAAAGTTGTTAAAATTTTAGGGTAACAAATTCTAAAAACTAATTTTTGGAAACCCCCATAAACCCCCCCTTCCATAGTCCGATTTTTCTGGTTTGCGAACTTAAAGTCATAAATGTCACTTTACACATTTGAGCCAAATTTCATCGAAATCGGACGTTTTTTACTCAAGTTATCGCATTCACGGAGACACACACACACACACACACACACACACACACACACACACACACACACACACACACACACACACACACACACACACACACACACACACACACACTGTCGGTGTGACTGGTCGAAATCGATAGCCTAGTACCATCTTTTATATATGTTTACCGTCTGTATGTGAATCAGTATAAGTGTAAATATATCTTAAGTTTTGTAAGACTATTTTATTACATCCCGTAAGAAATAACAACACGTAATATGCTAATAAAAAAGTTGTTAAAATTTTAGGGTAACAAATTCAAAAAACTAATTTTTGGAAACCCCCATAAACCCCCCCTTCCATAGTCCGATTTTTCTGGTTTGCGAACTTAAAGTCATAAATGTCACTTTACACATTTGAGCCAAATTTCATCGAAATCGGACGTTTTTTACTCAAGTTATCGCATTCACGGAGACACACACACACACACACACACACACACACACACACACATATATATATATTATTTTAAACATTTTAAACACAGTACCCTGGTTAAAAATTATTTTATTTCAAGACCGACATGTTTTGGACCTTAAGGCCATAGTCATGGTCGTAAACAAAACTTAACCTCACAATTATTACAAAGAAATCTAAATGTAAACGATAAATTGCTGATAATATAATCATATGACTTTTTCCATAGTTCTTTTAACATGCTTCTCAACTATTGTGGCTTAATAGATTTTAGTTTCAATATTATTTCATATATTGGGTTTTGCATATGAATTTGCATGGTGTTAATAATATTTTGTGGATCTTTTTTGTAGCTGGAGTAAATGTTGAATTCTTCTTTAACGTCGAGTTTGTCTCCTTTTGACCCATTATTATTTGAAAATCATCTTCTATGTTTTTGAATTTATGATTGTACTTTATCATGTGCTCTGCAACATTTGACTTCATGCTTGTCTTGTTTTTTTATCTAAATGCTTGCACATGTTCTTTATATCTGCAGTTGAACGTCCTGCCGGTTTGTCTGATGTAATATGTTTGGCATTCTGAACAATTGATCTTATAGATACCTGATCTATTGTATTCTTCTTTACTTTTATTGTTTTCTTTAGTAACTTTGTTGTTTATAATTTTCAAAGCATTGTTTTTGGTTCTGTAGCTTATTTTGAATTTTGAATGTCGAAACGGGTTTCTTATTGCTCTCTTGAATTTAGTGCTGTATGGTAAACATATATATTCTTCTTTTATCTTTTCTGTTTGTGTTTTGTTTTGATTCCTGTTTTTTTGTTTCTTTTTGATCATATTTTCAATTATTTTTGGGTTGTATCCATTTTTGAAGGCTAAGTATTTAATAACATTTCTTTCTTTTACAAAACTTGAATTTTTCATCGGGATGTTAATTAACCGATTGATGAATGAAATGTTGACATTTTTTTGAATACATATATATAAATTTGAACGAATAGTGTTTTAGCCATCTGGGGACCTCAACAAAAATTGTCATGGTCTCGGGCGTAAGTCTTACAATGAGACCTACGGTAATAGCTTCTTCCCTATAGGGGAAATTCGCTAAAAGGTATAGGGCCCTGAAAAAGGTTTTATTAAATTTGAGTATCCATATAATTTAATACGAGTATTTTTTGTCTAATCCCAATCCAAATCCCTATAATATCCTCTTTTTAACTGTATGAAGCTTATTTGCTGCTGACTAAGATAAGATAGATCGGCACTGCAGACAAATCTTTGTACTTAAAAACTGTCTTCTCCCGGCGAGCTACAACATAATTGAACGTGACTTATAAGGTGTTTAAAGTGTAATAATAACTAATTAGTTGAATCGCAACACTTTCTTTGCTTAAGAAATATGCCTAGTTTCATCTTGTTCTTGTTTTAAGCCATTATATTATTTCGAAATATCCCTAATAAGTGTTCATCATTATATTTGTAATTTAAATTATATAACGAATCAAAAGTACGTTCTGTTGAATGGATATGTTAGTAACATGTAGGCCTACTTTATACACCAAACCATATTGTACTCGTTTTTACCATATTTATAGGCCTAAGCGCTTTCGGCCTAGCTGCTACACTTTTAACGTCTGTTTGGTTTTATCGAATTGATCAGTTGGGAAATAACTTTTCCACTACCAACAACCGAGAAATAAACTTCCGACTCCCGTAATTTGTTTATATTCAAAGTCGTCCACATTTACAACCCTTTCATAACTGCCCGGAGAGATACACTTTAACCCTTTTAAGATTTGTTGTTAACTTTAACAATAATGGGTTAAGTTAAATTTGAGGGCTACTTTTAGCAGAAAACGTAATGTTTTAACAGCAGTTTTATATATCGCAGTAAATAACAATTTCCAAGCAAGTACGTATTACGGTTTAATTAAATTAGATCGACATGTTTTCTCATTAGTGTTAGTAATTAAATTCATTTTGACCGGCGCAGATTGTGCACCGACGATTAATTATCTCTTGCTCTTTAATGTATGCAAATTAAGCATCAACTGAGCGAATCAGTCACATGCGTATCAGTCTGTATCAGTCTGTAACAGTCTATATGTACTCAAGAATTATTGTTTTTGCCATTGTAAGCTAAAATAATTATCATAATTATGATTGTCTCTTATCAACAGAATTAACATTACTATATTCTTCAAACGATCATAATAGTTCTATGACGCGCTGTAATACGATAACAATACCCCTGTCACAGCAAACCTGCGTACTCAGCGAATTTCCAATGCATAATATATGTCTTAATACCACATACCAAGTCTCATACAAATATAAGCGATTTTAATTATTCTCTATAAGAATAACATTGGTAATGAGCACGTAGGTTTGCTGAAACAAGGAACACAAACGATTGGTTACTATGCAAATATAAATAGAATTTAACTAGGCGAAGTCACATACCAAGTTTCATCAATATTCAATCATGAATAAGCGCTATATAACATTTTAGTTATTTTCCATAAGAATATCATGGGGCTGAGTAAGCAGGTTTGCTGCAACAAGGAAAATAGGGTTTTTATGCAATTATCAATATAACTTAACCAAGTGAAGCTATATACCAAGTTTTCTTAATTTATGTTCATAATTAAGGGAGTCATTACATTTTACTTATTCTCCATAAGAATAACATGGGGGCTGAGTACGCAGGTTTGCTGCTACGGGAATAATCAACAAAAAATCAATGTTTTGTGCAAATATCAATATATCAGAACTACGTGAAGCCACATACCAAGTTTCATCGACATACATTCATAAATAATCAAGATATCAAGTTTTATTTATTCTCCATAAGGATAACATTGGACAACGTACTGTATTTAGCACTTTGACCATCTCTGCAACGGTTGGGCGTAGAATCACAATTTAAACACCAAAATGATTTTTCTGTTGAACTGAACAGATTGGTAAAAGCAAATGTGAAGTTTACATTAAAATAAAGTGAGGAAAAGCAAACAACCTTTTTCCCATAAGATTAACATGGGAGATTTTATGAGTAGGTTTTTTTGGATTTTCTCCGCAACCACTTAACCTAGGTTAATAATTCAAAACACTATATTATTTGTTTTTTTAAGCTCTATAACATGGTGAAAACCAAAATTAAGTTTTTTTAAATTTTTAGGGTGAAAAATGCAAAAAACTAATTTTTGGAAAATTTAAAACCCCATAAACCCCCCTTCCCATGGTCCGATTTTTCTGGTTTTCGAACTTAAAGTCATGAATGTTATTTTACACATTTGAGCCAAATTTCATTGAAATCGAACGTTTTTACTCGTTTTTTACTGGGAACCTCAAAACAAAAAGTTATCATGGTCTCGGGCTTAAGTCTTACCATGAGACCTACGGTAATAGCTTCTTCCCTATAAGGGAAATTCGCTAAAATGAAATAATTAATGTTGAATTTAGTTCAAACATGACTCTTATTATTCTACAAGTACCTGGGGACCAAGCTATCTTCAAAGGTCAGTCGGTTTGTTTTATAGGAGTTAGCCATCTTTTATCATCATAGTCTCGAGCCACAGCCACAGTCAACATGGCGATTAGTATCTCTTCGGTTAGAGAATACACCACTCAAACTGTCAGACACCTTCAGTTGGGTGCCCCAGAGCCTGTACCAAAGGAATTTGTTTTCATGATTTTTTTATTAACGGGACATAAACTACAGGACTTTAATTATCAAAGGGATTTCCAATAATTGTGCCACCACAATAAATGACTAAATCCTGCTTCAAGTTAGCCCGTGTCACTCCAGTTAGCATATAATTGTCTATGTTTTACTTATTGTATTAATAAAGTTTCGATCTGCTGTAAACCATAACACAGAGACCACTAATCCCTGTGGTTGAATTGAACTCCAGGAAGAACGTATTAAAGAAACTGAGGAGCATGCCATGTTATGCCACCACCCCAGGTTCGTCCCAAGTGTATCCGATAAACGTAGCATGCAAAGTAGGAAGCCAAACATCTGATTATAAATTATAAAGCGCCCTTGGTCGTATTACAATGAAACGGACTCAGTTTGGAATCAGAGCAGATGACGTGATATAAACAAAGTGTGAACGCACGGTTTTATTTTTAGCAGAGAGTGGCAAAACCATCAAGCGAGTCCCAGATTGTTCCGTGTCACTCACAAGTCGGTCTCAGCTAATATTAGACCATTCTCGGAACTGCGGCCCGATGTGCTGCTGCGGTGTAGACGTTGTTAACGTGTGTCATGTATAGACTGCATATTGAGATCAAATTTCAACCACTCAGCATATTTAAGCGCACCGTAGGAATTGATCTGTAACGTAGTGCTCTCATTGTATTTAGTCGTTCTCAAGGATTTGTTGTTCTACCAATTAAATTATACTGTACTTAGTTGAACAAGTGCATTCGAACAATTTTGAAAATTATAATATCTGTGGAAACTACGAAAATTAGTTAATCTATTTATTTGGTCAAACATATAATGCATGAACGTATTAAACGCAGTGCTTAAAATCACGATTTGAATCCATCCATGCATGCTCATTATACAAAATATAATTTAAGTATTGTCAATTTGTCATCCTTTAAAACCTTTTAACTTCCAATGCCGACTAATTGCGAGTGGCACTACTTCCTCCCCGAGGTTGCCGAGCCGAGGTCACGAGCCGCCGCTGAGGTGCGTCGCGACGCAGACGGCCAGCGCGGCGGTAATTGAGCAATTGCTCAGCGCCTCATTATTCCAATCAATTACGAGCAGTGGCTCGCTGCGCTCTGTCATTACCGGCGGCGCGTGCGCACCTCATCGAGGGTCACGTGACCTACCTAAACTGAATATTCATCGGGAAGGGACCATAAATTAATTACTTATCGATGCTTGTCGATATTTTAGCCCCTCCGCCAAATTGTTGCCGCCGTCGCGTCGTCGATAGAGAGTTGCTTCATCGTAATGAAAAATTATCTAAGACACAATCCAAGCTTTAACTTAATGTAGATTACAAATTTATTTTTAAATTATTTTGAGCCTGGGGTTTTTAGTTATATAACTTGCATATTTGATTTTTATTTTGGTTTTTACATGCACCAGATTTATGTACCCGTATTTAAAATGCATTTAATAGGAATGCGTATTCTGGCCCGCCAAATGAGCGGAGCTATGTTGCGATATTCACATAAGCAAATAAAAAGCGTAGTGTAAATACACCTTTACAGTTTTTAAAAGATTTGTTTGTTAAAATATAACAAAACCAGATAAGTGTTCGTCTATAGCGTTTTTCCCTCCAATGTAGGACTAATGTGAATATAAAAATACTACTGACTACTGGAATGGAACACCACAGCAGTCAGTAGTCTTACCCGTTTTAACTTCACATTACTCAAATTAAACCTGCGGGAGGGGAAGAGGGTGATGGTGGGGGAGGGGAAAGAGGGTGATGGAGGAGTGCGAAGAGTGGTTATTCTGGGGGAGGGGAAAGAGGGTGATGGAGGAGTGCGAAGAGTGGTTATTCTGTGGGAGGGGAAGAGGGTGATGGAGGAGTGCGAAGAGTGGTTATTCTAGGGGAGGGGAAAGAGGGTGATGGAGGAGTGCGAAGAGTGGTTATTCTGGGGGAGGGGAAAGAGGGTGATGGAGGAGTGCGAAGAGTGGTTATTCTGGGGGAGGGGAAAGAGGATGATGGAGGAGTGCGAAGAGTGGTTATTCTGGGAGAGGGGAAAGAGGGTGATGGAGGAGTGCGAAGAGTGGTTGTTCGTGAAGTTCAGCATAACGACACTGGTTCAAATGCATTTAGTTAACTGCTCACGCAGGATGTGGCAAAACATTCTCGCAAACAGCCATTATTTGGTCGAATTTTGACCTCTGGGATATATCTAGTAACTATGAATATGCATGATCCTGTCAAACGCTGGGATGAGTTTAGACGTATAGTAAGAGAGTCAGATCCATACGAGGGAGCCATGAAATGTGTGTGAAACTCTGATAAAAAAAGTGAATTGTAAGTGTCAATAAAGTATTAATCTCACATTTTGACGCAAAGTGATTCTGCTTGTTTCATCGTGCTTCAGACGACGTGAAAACAGATAAATACTGAATAGGGTTCGGTACATCCATCACAAGTCTAGGAGAGGAACCAAGTTTATTTTTTGACCGAAATCCTCGGTTGGTGAAACGTTTTATAGTGTTGGCAATAGTTGTAACTGTATCATATATAAAATCGCAACTGGCGTCGTAGAAAACGTTACTTTATATGGAAGTTGTATTAGAAAATACTCTCTGATACTTAATAGCGTTTAAAACACTCGAAAGTTTTCCACGTGTGAAGATTATTGAGTAAAATCATTCGGAGAATATTTTATTTCACAACTTTGTTAACAATACATTTCAATGCCATATTTGTTCGTGAACGGTTAAATATACTCTTACATGAACGAGATACGAGAAATTGTCGGTTGAATCTGGTTATCAATTCAGTGCCCAGTGACAGCTGTACAAACGACAATTAAAACAAGCGACTACGGCCGGCCGGCCAGCGCACCCTCCATTCACCTAACAGTCCTGTGCTGTTGAACACGTGGTGTGGCCATTCGGTTTAGAATTATTGTTTATAGCTTTGACATTTTTGTTTAACATTTGGGTGGCTTATGACTGCATATTGGTAGTTATAGCGACTTCTGTACAAATAAAACTAGATTTACTTTATTGTGCATTTGAGTGATTTTTAACGCAATGGGAATACACCCACCTCAGTTTCCAACTGGTCGCCGAGGATTTCTGGTAAGATATGTTTTACCCACTCAAACTGTTTCAGAATAAGAGATTTTTCAGGATTTTTCTTGCATTAATAAAATTAAGGTTATAATCTTAGCTAGGTCATATAAGAAATTTAGGGTGTGTGGTGTCGTGTTTCCTTGAGTTTAGAATATTCAACGTTATTAAATTTTTCTGTAGGAGGAAAAGATCAATTACAATGTTGGTTATTACATAATATTAATCATAACTTCCATAATGGTAATAAGTATCGAATTATCTTTTTCCTCCGATTAAATAGAAGAATAAACGTAACTGCTATTGCATATAACATTAACCAATTACCTTTACCTAAGAGTAAGTCTGTGATAACGATTAAACATGTATTAAGATGCATAACGGTACATCATGTACTTGCTGTTTTCCCCTTTCTCCTCCTATATGATTGTATATTGTGTTCTCCCCCTCTATGGAATTTAAGAACATTTTCGTCAAAACCTTAGAATTTGAGTTATCCTAGTGGTATTTTTTTGTGTTTATATGTAATGCTGCATGTTTCATGTAATTAATAAAGGCATTTGATTTGATTTATCATTGGAAATATTTGTTTTGGAATATTGGATTGGGCTCCATGAACCCAAAAAGTAGTTTTTGCGGTGATATTATGTTTTCTGTCTATTTAGATGTAAGACCACGCTATGGCCCGATAGTGATTTCTTTTTGGTTTGTGGGGATATATCATTGGGATCTTTTGACATTTTTCATGGTTTAAAATTAGTTATTATTAAAGGTAATAAACAAAAAAAATACAAAATTCAATTGATCAAAAACGGTTCAAACAATTTTAATTAAAATTTGATAATTTATTTTGCTTTAGATCCTTAACAAATGTGGGGAAATTTCGTGTCAAACATAGTGCTTTAAAAGGTTCAATAGTTTCGGATTTTGCAAGGAATAAGATTTGTTTTAATGAAACATAGGATTAACATAGGTTAAGGAGAAAGCTTGAATTTTCAATTAGCTTATAACTAATTAGCGATAAACTCAGTTCGTTATTGTAGATATTCAATAAAATATTGAGATATTTCTCTCTTATTTACAACTGTATTTCAACTTTGGATATAGGTTAGACCAATCTAGGACATTCAGAAAGAATATGTTGCTACTTAACCCTGGATTTGGAGTGTGCATTTCTTCCCTTTGACCCACTGTCCGCAGTAAATTACTCTCTGGTATCTAATACAAGGATTTAGGTGAATAATATGTGATAAAATAGTTAGTTAGAAGATTTTCTATAAAGGCTACCATTTAAAGTAAAGTAGCCATTGCAGAAAATCTTCTAATCTTAATTCATAAATTTATTTATTTTACCATACATAGACATTCTCTATATGTGTGGTAAAGTAAAGAAATGTATGCATTAAAATAGGTTGAAAAGGGAGAATGTGTCAGTTTTGTTTAAAATAGTTTGAATTTTATTATTTAGTAGAGTATACAGTATCACTTGGGACTGTATAGTTTATAACCCCTAGATAAAGTGACGTCAGTTCAGAACCATCGAAGCAACCAAGAGCTGTCGACAACTGAGAGTGGAAACAAATCATTGTCTCTACATTATACGTTCTCACGTTGTGGACTACCTCTTACTATTTCTCTTCCAATTTATGGATTATATTTAAAACTAAACAAAGACAATTGAAAATAAAAACATTTATATTGTTTGTTCAAAATGCGAGTCTGTTAAAACTTATTTGTAAATCAGTTTAAAATAATTCTTTTTAGGGAATTTTCGTAATTTTCTATATGATCTTAAACATATTTTTAAATACTTGCAACGTACAATACACAACATGCATAAATGATATATTTGTATAACTTGTAAAACATTTTTTCAACTTCCCTATATAAGTAGTACTGTTGAGTGTTGTTCGTTAATTAGTATAGATTTTCTTTGTTAAAGGCATCTCAGGCGTCCTCCTCGCCTCTTCTGGGGATCGGCGACTTGATGACCCAAAAAACAAATTATTGTACTACTTATATTGAGCGGAGCTCTTATGCGTCCACTCTTATGGCACTCTTTGTGATCAAACTCCTCCTAGACGGTTTGAGCGATAGGTTTCAAATTTTGCATGGTGTTAGCGACCATGCCGGTGAGTGCCAACATTCATTTAGTTTTACATAATTCCCATAGGATTCCGCCTCACACGGTCTCAAAGTTTACAGTTATTCTTATGGACGAATAAATTTGTTTAGATTTTTGCAGATGTTGTAACTTTGTAGACTTTAAAATGTTGTAACAGCTGTTCATTTATTTGTTTGTTGTTTATTTACATAAGAAAATAGTTTACAATGTTTTCTATTGAAGTGTCTTATTTTTTCGAAGTACATTATAGTTTGAAATGCCTCGACTAGCCAGAAGTTCAGACGTGTCTAGATCAACAAAGAGTGCAAGGAGTTCTAACAATCACCGCCAACGTTCAGTGGTTCGTGTTCAAACATTGCCATCAGAAACAATAATTCGATTCAGAGCTGGCGAGCAAATTTGATTGTTCTCTCCAGTCTTTAGCATATGTGACCTGCACAAATTGTAAAGTGAAATCCTTGCAAGAAATTAAGGAACATTTCTTATGTACGACGTGTAGGAGAGACCCAACCATGCTGACAGCCTTCAACAACATGGATCCAGGACATGTACCACCGCGACTCCAAGACTTGACGTAGTTTGAAAATTACTAACTTCAATAATTACGCTTTTTTTGCCAAGTTTGGCAACACAAACGTTCTGGTTATATGCATTTGAAAACATTATCATAACGATATTATCTGACAGTCAGTGCGAACCTTTCCATTGCAGGGATTAGCCGTGAGAAGTCATTGTGTTTGGAGAAGGTTAACTCCAACTTACAATTAGTTGTAAGGTTTCCGTACTATCACAGCATTTCCTAATGTTTATCCCTCTTCTCATGTTGGGCTGTGTTGTGTTTAAAGCATTAAAATATTTATATTCGTTTTAATTAATTTACATATTTGCTTTACATTAATAAGACAAAACATAAACTTTCACTTTAACTTAGTAGAAAATGCCAGCCTAATGTGAAAACAACATATGTGATGTCTAG
The DNA here is from genome assembly GCA_963675035.1 of Allygus modestus. Taxonomy (NCBI): domain Eukaryota; kingdom Metazoa; phylum Arthropoda; class Insecta; order Hemiptera; family Cicadellidae; genus Allygus; species Allygus modestus. Next base: position 374,636,199 of record OY776111.1, on the reverse strand, counting down.
GGACAGTATAAAAGGAAACGTCGATGCGTATAATTACTGTCCGCTCAATTTTGTGGGCGCTTTCGCGAACGCTACCTTGTTTTCACTTTATTAAAAAAATATTTTGTACGTAATTGATGTGCGACTGAAGGGAGAGAAGTTTTGTAGACAGTGATTCGTCTTTCTTTCGAGTAGTTTTAAAAACGTCGAGGGTTTTTATTTTAAATTGTTTTTGTTTTACTTGAGTATTATACATTTGCTGGTTTATGTAAAATCAAATTTCTTCAGGAAAAATACCTGCTTTAGCCTAAAGATAGCCTGATATAGTATGACACCCCCGTAATTTTCACCAAAATGATTTTATGATTTTATGGTTCACTTTTATAGATTTGTATAAAATTAATTTGTCAAATACATTTTTATGGCAATACAAATGTTTTCACCTTAGAGTCGATCAACCTTTTTTATGTTTCTGTGCATCAACGCACTAAATGTAAAAGATTTCTGCTTGGAAAGCTTTCAGGTGAATGCAACATATTGATGCGCGTCTTTTACCGGTTTGTATCTGAGGTTTCGTACCACTTTGCTATATCGTCGGTAACTGGAGAATACGTTTAAAAGTATCACCTTCACTTCCTGAAATAATTTATGCATGTTTGCCCACTTCAATCTGATAGTTGCTATTATTTGGCTTTTATAATTCATAAAATATTTCTAAATTATTTGTTACTGATTAAAGCTGCATAATGAAACAATATTTTGTCGAGTAATTTTATATTCAAACATGTTTTTTCATGTTTTTGAACATTTTCGTAACTGTATTTTCAATCTGAAATTCTTTTGACTTAAATGTCTGGTGTATGTCAACATGGGTGACGACATCGAAGACCTAGAACCTTAAAATAGTTAGGCCTATATTTTATTGTCATTTGGAGTTATATGCGAGAGTTTTTAGACAAATTTAGCCACAGGACGTCATTATAACGTCCAAAGCTCCAATATTAATGACATGGAAACAGGATATTCAACAACTGAGATTACCTCTGTTTTGGCGAATTTCCCCTATAGGGAAGAAGCTATTACCGTAGGTCTCATGGTAAGACTTAAGCCCGAGACCATGATAACTTTTTATTTTGAGGTCCCCAGATGCTAAAAACACCATTCGTTCAAACATATATATGTGTGTGTGTGTGTGTGTGTGTGTGTGTGTGTGTGTGTGTGTGTGTGTGTGTGTGTGTGTGTGTGTGTGTGTGTGTGTGTGTGTGTCCGTAAGCACGATAACTCTCATAAAAAAATTCCGATCTTAATGAAATTTGTAAAAAATGTGTAAAGCACCATTTATTTGAACGAGTTCGAAAACCAGATGAATCACACCATCCAAAGGGGGGTTTTTGGGGGGTTTTGTACCCCAAAAATGGGTTTTTTGGGGTTTCCACATGTAATTTTTATTTAAATAAAATTTTAATTTTTACCATTGAATTCAGCATAAAAACAAACAATTTGGGGTTTCTATCATTGCTCTACGTTAATTGGTTACTGAGGTATTGAAAGTGCTAAACACAGTACGTTGTCCAATGTTATTCTTATGGAGAAAAAGACAAATTGTATATCTCGCTTATTTATGAACATAAACTGACGAAATTTTGTATATGGCTTTATCTGGTTGTGGTTCATTGTTGTTTGCACAACAAAAAAATTCTTTACGTATGGTTCCCGTAGCAGCAAACCTAGGTGCTCGGCCCCCATGTTATTCTTATGGAGAATAATTAAAATGTTGCATATCGCTTATTTATAAATGTATATGAATGAAACTTGGTATGTTACTTTACTTATACGAGTTCTATTGATATTTACATAAAAACCCATTAGTTTATGTTCCTTGTTGCAGCAAACCTTGTGTACTCATCCCCAATGTTATTCTTATGAAGAATAATTAAAATTGTATTTACCGCTTATTTGTGAATATATTTTTATAAACTTGGTATGTGGCTTCATTTGGTATTAAAACATTGGAAATTCGCTGAGTACGCAGGTTTGCTGCGACGGGGGTATTACTCTCTTATCATGTAACAAATTAAATCAGCAATTTAACTCGTTTTACATTCATTAGTAACAATTCCCAAATATTTGTCATAAATTCCTTAAAGTTCCCAAATAAGTTTGTTTCTCCTAAAAAAGTAATCGATAGATTGGTATGTGTAACTAATAGGCGTTTTATGCTTTGGTGGAATAAGTTTAAAGGTCCACTCGTATGGGCAAACTTTGCAATTAATTTTAACTTTTTCGATTACGATAAATATTATATTCAGAAAGTATCGATAAAAATACTCTATGTAACGATATAACTGTGAGTGCTGTGGGATATGTTCCACTGTACAGACACCGATGCCCGTGCAGTGTACAGGGCTAGTGTGTGCGGACACCTTGACCCAATGTGAGGTTTACAATGTTTGCAGTAACGCCGTCTCACCCTACTTGAGCTCGGCCCTGCTGTGTCGTGGACCAACTGGGGCATATCCGGTGTCGTCTCTAGTCCCTTCAACCCTTCTACGTGTAATGGATCGTAGCTTTTCCGAACGGTTAAATGATAATATGCTTTCTTCGTTACGTTAAGTAATGTTTCACTTGTGTTTAACAGTGAGAGAGACAGCTTCTAATTAAAGAAGCTCCTAATTGATGTCAATATTTATTTGTAAACAATTGTTGTATATACAGTTTAACCCTTTAATACAAGCTAAAGTACCCTGTTACAAACTTGATCTGTAATAATCAAGGAGCAGTGCACTAGTGAATGTCAAGTCAAGGGGATTTCGAAGCCGGTTCCTCAAAACCGCTCATGGACCATACCGTGTTGTAGGGAACAACACATTTTGAATAGTTATTTTCCCCAGACCTTTAGAGCCCCACCCCTTTGGCTTTCAAAGTTGCCAAATTATTCTTATGGAGCAAATATTATATCTAAATTGTTTGAAAATGGCTCCTCAAAACTGCTCCTCTGGACCATACCACATATTTAGGGACTAGCCTTTAACTTCCCGACGTTCAATTTTGAAATATCATTCTTCATTTTTCACAAAGCCGCCACTCTTGAAAGATGCCCTCACATTGGAAATGCTCTCCCCCTAGCCCTAGATCTCTGCCCCACTGGTCTTAACAGTCATAAGAAAAAATGTTTCTTGGAGCGACGAAAGAAGCTCGGTCAAGGTGTCTATTGTACAATTTGTGTCTTTTGCAGAGCGGTTTTTATAAAACTACAATATAAAAAGATATTGAAATGAAGCGTGATAAGATATAAAAAAAGTACAGACATGTTTTAGTATAAAATCAGATAAAAGTAGCAGATAATATCTCCTCCAGGAATAACATATTATGGTTTAGATAAAAATATAAATTATGAAGTAACGTTAGTGAAAAGGCGTTTTCCTTTAGTAAACCCTTCTGGGAATAAAGGAAAATGCAGATTCACTTTTATATTGTGTTGTCAAAGTAAACCAATTTATTCATTTATTTATTCACGGCCAACACTATTTTCCAATGACCCAGCCATTCCTCTCTGACAATTGCAGTAGACCACAGCTAGAATAAATATCCCTCGTGTTTGCCCTGCAGCTATTCATAAAATTCTTCGAAAGTAACGTTTTATAAGCGGGAAAATCAAGTCACATTTGATGTTTGGTCACTTACATATATCTCGTGAATCATTCACTGCGTGTAAAATTGCACAACTTTTCTCATCAAAGTAGGCCTATATTAATAAATTTGTATAACAGTACCTGGGGGCCGAGCTTTGCTCGGGGGAAGGCCAGTCAGTTTGTTTAGATGACTTGGAGTAATATTTCACCACTTCCCCCTACTGATGATCAGATTTGTATAACTCGTTTGCCTCTTTTATACATTTTAAAGGTCACTCCAGTTGTTATTTATAGCTCAATGTCCCTTTGATTTATTTTACTACTCTATATATGTAATCTTCATTCAAATCCTTTCATCTCTGCTCTCAGGAAACCACATGTTAATAATCAGTACCTGGGGGGAGGGGCGAGCTTTGCTCGGGGGAAGGCCAGACAGTTTGTTTAGATGACTTGGAGTAATATTTCACCACTTCTCCCTACTGATAATCAGATTTGTATAACTCATTTGCCTCTTTTCTACATTTTTAAGGTCACTCCAGTTTGTATTTATAGCTCAATGTCCCTTTGATTTATTTTATTACTCTATTTATGTAATCTTCACTCAAATCTTTTAATCTCTGCTCTCAGGAAACCACATGTTAATAACCATATACAACATGAGTATTACTTTGACAGTTCCCTGGTTGATTATGAACAGCTGTTACAATTCTTTTGTTTTGATTTGAAACTCCATAAGCCCAATGTTAATTTGTTAACTTTTCATTTTAGTTTTTTTTTACATTATTTGATTTTTTCTGGGGATGAGGCCTGTCTAGAACTTATTTTTATCCCAGCAATTAGTTATTTCGAGCATTGGAAGGAAATCGTTGGAGCCGTTTTTGGGATCAGTGTCGCAAGCAAGCAAACCTTACTCATATTAGAGTATAGGATATAAATAGACCTTTAGATTATTATTCTGAAAACCTTATAATTTTCCGTTTTAGCGAATTTCCCCTATAGGGAAGAAGCTATTGCCGTAGGTCTCATGGTAAGACTTAAGCCCGAGACCATGATAACTTTTTGTTTTGAGGTCCCCAGATGCCATATAAATGTATATATGTGTGTGTGTGTGTGTGTGTGTGTGTGTGTGTGTGTGTGTGTGTGTGTGTGTGTGTGTGTGTGTGTGTGTGTGTGTGTGTGTGTGTGTGTGTGTGTGTGTGTGTGTGTGTGTGTATGTGTGTGTGTCCGTTACCGTGATAACTTTTGAAAGAAACGCCCGATTTTTATGAAACTTGGCAAAAATGTGGAGAGTAATATTTATGACTTTAAGATCAAAAACCAGATTGATCGGTTTATGGGAAAGGGGTTTTATGGGGGTTTAAAATTTTACAAAAATCAGTTTTTTGAACTTTTTACCCTAAAATTTAAAAAACGCTAGATTTTTGTTATAACCATTTTATAAAGCTTAAAAAAACAAACAATTTAGTTTTTTGAATCATTAAGCTAGGTTTAGTGGTTGTGGAGAAAAGTCAAAATATGTGTCCATAAAATTTCCCATGTTAATCTTATGGGAATACGGTTTTTAGATTTTACTCAGATAATTTAACTAAATACTCCACATTTCTTTATACCAATCAGTTTAGCTCTACAAAACAATAATTTTGGTGTTTTAATTTTTGTTTTACGTCCAACCGTTGCAGTGATATTCAAAGTGCTAAACACAGTACGTTGTCCAATGTTGTCCTTACGGAGAATGAATAAAATGTTATATTTTGATTATTTATGAATGTATATTGATGAAACTTGGTATGTGGCTTCAACTAGTTGTGCTATATTGATATTAGCACAAAAAATGGTTTTTGTTGATTTTTCCCGGTAGCAGCAAACCTGCATACTCGGCCCCCATGTTTTTCATATGGAGAATAAGTAATATCAGAAGTATCATATGGATATAAGTAATATAAGATAATAAGTAAGTTTAATATCTCCCTTAGTTATGAACCTAAATTAATAAAACTTTAGCTTCACCTGGTTGAGTTATATTGATAATTGCAAAAAAAACACATATCTTATCTTCCTTGTTGCAGCAAACCTGCGTACTCAATTATAATGTTATTCTTATGGAGAATAAATCAAATGCTATATATCACTTATTAATGAATGTATTTTTGTGAAACTTGGTAAGTGGCTTTAGGTAGTAGTGATACCCATATATATGCATTGGAAATTCGCTGAGTATGCAGGTTTGCTGCGACGGGGGTATTTCTTTAACAGTGAGAGTAGGATAAGAGGTAAACTTCGTAGCACTCAATAGTGTTTTTTTATTGCTGGGATGGATGTATTTAAACTAATAACGCTGTAAGCAACAAATTATCAATGTGCTGTAATAAGTCTAACTTATAATAGTCGACCACCGTAGCGAGCCATAGCAGTAACGCAACGCATCAGCGCCGCTCCTCGTCACGGCGATATACTCACAGTTCTCGTTTCATCTTTCCTAATTACCCTAACACTCTTCGTGGCTCATAAACTGTGCTAGACCAGTGAACATTTATTCCATTAAAAGATCATCTGAGAAATTGTCAGTAAGGTAATGTGTGTAAATGTATTTAAGTACCTGGGGGCCGAGCTTTGCTCGGGGGAAGGCCAGTCAGTTTGTTTAGATGACTTGGAGTAATATTTCACCACTTCCGCCTACTGATAATTAAATTTTTATAACTCATTTGCCTCTTTTCTACGTTTTTAAGGTCACTCCAGTTGTTATTTATAGCTCAATGTCCCTTTGATTTATTTTACTACTCTATTTATGTAATCTTCACTCAAATATTTTAATCTCTGCTCTCAGGAAACCACATGTTAATAACCATATACAACATGAGTATTACTTTGACAGTTCCCTGGTTGATTATGAACAGCTGTTACAATTCTTTTGTTTTGATTTGAAACTCCATAAGCCCAATGTTAATTTTTTTAACTTTTCATTTCAGTTTTTTTTACATTATTTGATTTTTCCTGGGGATGAGACCTATCTAGAACTTATTTTTATCCCAGAAATTAGTTATTTCGAACATTTGAAGGAAATCGTTGGAGCCGTTTTTGAGATCCGTGTCGCAAGCAAGCAAGCAAGCAAACCTTACTCATATTAGAGTATAGGATAATGGTAATGCAACTTTGAGAACTATACTTACTTCGAGTAGATGTCCTTTTTTGAAGAGGAGGAAGTATGCAAAACGCAACCAATAGGTAAATTAAATTAAATATTGTATTATACTTGTGTTAATTAGTGCAAGTAAGTTAGGTTAACTTTTAATAAAACTGGATCCCATTAAATAATGAAATGACGTACATCGTTTCATTTATGTTCAAGTATTTTCAACGCTTTAATTTCGTTATTTTCATTATTGTCAATATTATTAGAATTTTATGGGTATTGTTATTGTCTTTCGGAAGACGGGAAATATTACAAGTTTCTGGTATCTGCAAGGAAATTTTGGTTCAGTCTGGTTGACAAATAATTAATAATCCCAGCCGCGATGGGCGACTGTTCTTAGGTCTAGTCAACAACGGCCAACAACAATAACAACAACATCCACGGACAGGCGAGTCGTGTGGTGTCAACACGCATGTTGTGCTCTAAATCAGAGTTTGCTGTGTTTATTTTGTCACTGTGTACAATTAGTCTGTGGATAATAGTTTCGTATTGAAACAAGGAGACAAATCATGCTCCTAATAGGTTAAGGAAAGGGTAATTACAATTATTCTATATCAGTTAAATAATTAAATTTCAATTGTTCGAAATTATAAGTTACGTATATGACTTTAGCTAATTTTTAGACGTGTTTAGTTCGGCAATTTAGTTCAAGAGTTTATATTCAAATCACTAGCTTTAAGACTTACAAATTTAGCCAAAAAGTGACACCTACTCAGAACTATTAATACAAAACTAAGAATTTCTTGAACTCAAAATAAAAATGAATCATTATTACTTTTCGACACTTTGTTGACTAACTTCATACATACCCACTCTATTGTTTGAGGTTACAAATATCAATTTAAATGAAGTGAGGGGCACAACTTTGCTAAGAGAAGGTCAACAAGTTTGGTCAATAACGTTCGCTCTGATTTACTCCGCTCTTGATGCTTTAGGATATGTTTTGACTCTAACATATTTTCCCGTCATTGTGAATTTCCCCTACAGAGAAGAAGCTATTACCGTAGTCAGCATGGTAAGACCTATGCACGGGACCATGATAACTTTTCGTTTTGAGGTCCCCCAAATCCCAAAAACACCATTCGTTCGAAACTATTTATATATATAAAATATGTGTCCGTGGGTGCGTTAGTCAACCCTCGTAAAAAAGGTCCGATTTTGATTACATTCGGTTCAAACGTGTAAAGCAGCATTTATGACTTTAAGTTCCAAAACCAGTCAGATCGCCCCATCCGAAGTGGTATTTTGGGGGGGTTTTGAACCCCAAAAATGTTTTTTGAAGTTTTTACATGTAATATGTATTGAAATCAAATTTTAGTTTTTACCATTGGATTCAGCTTTAAAAAACACAAAATTTGGTGTTTTGATCATTTCTCTACGTCAATAATTGGTTACACAGATATTGAAAGTGCTAAACACAGTACGTTGCCCAATGTTATTCTTATGGGGAATAAGAAACAAATTATATCTCGCTTATTTATGAACGTATACTAACAAAACTTGGTTTACAGCTGCATATGGTTGTGGTCTATTGTTATTTGCACAAAAAAAACAATTTTTAAGGATTATTCCCGTAGCAGCAAACTTGCGTACCCAGCCCCCATGTTATTCTTTTGGAGAATAAGTAAAATGTAATGTATCCCTTAATTATGAACATAAATTAATAGAACTTGGTATCTGTCTTTACCTAGTTGAGTTATTTTGATCTTCATATAAAAACCCATTTTTTGTGCGCCTTTTTGCAGCAAACCTGCGTACTCATCCCAATGTTATTCTTATGGAGAATAATTAAAATTGTATATATCGCTTATTTATGAATATATTTGTATGCAACTTGGTTGCGGCTTTATGTGGTATAAAAACATATATTATGCATTGGAAATTCGCTCAGTATGCAGGTTTGCTGCGTCGGGGATATTATATTACATCCCTCTTTCATATTTATACGACTTGTTTTACTAAACAGGGATATTTTAAAAATAGAATCGTTGGAATAATTTAGTTTGTTCTTTAGCACTTGCGTCATCATCCCTGTTTAGCGTATGTCCATTAACCGCTAATGATCCGCGGGGTCAACCACTGACATTGGGTATAAACCTGTGTTAGTGCCAAGTGCGGCCCGCGGCCTTCAGTGCTGGAGAGCTCGATGAAGCTCTTATACTTGGTAAGGAGGCAAGGGGGTGGTGGGGGTGGGGGGTACTGTTTCGGGACATTTTGCCGAATGATGTGAGGTGTTTATACAGGATCTTATTGAAAACGTAAGGGTAAAAATTCGTGAAAATGAGTGCAAGAGCCATCGTCTCTAGATCCCTAAACAACCTTTTGACGAGGGTAGAATGATAATTGTGAATTATGCAGGGATCCGACCCTACGGCAATACCCAGGGTTGTGAGCGAGGCATGAGGTTGTGGTGGCTCTGAGTCTCTGGGCGTAGAATGTTTACTTTGGAAAACTTAGTTGGGGAAAGAAAGAGCTTGATTTGAAATGACGTGTGGTGTGGTGCAGTTAAAAATCCAAAGCACGACTGAGAATTATAACTCTCGGGAAATCAGTAACACCTAAATCGGGTATTATGTCTTTTGATATAAAACCAAATTCAGTTAAACAGAAAAACGAAGTGAAATATAGTTTAGAGGTAACTTTTAATAACATTAATTAAATTAAGTGTTCACATTTATGACGGTCGATGAATGAAGATAATAATTATAATAAGGCAAATAATTCATTACACTCACTCGCTTTTTAAGAGGATAAAATAAACTTCAACATATATTTGCACTTGTACGAAACGGTAAATATTCATAAAGGATGATATGTTTTAAGAAAACCCTGTTATGTTACGTTGCCATTCGGCCTAAATCAAGTTCATTATTTACGCCCGTTATCGCGAGGTACGTTGTTTGTTACCATGCGTAATATTCTGTGTTTAGTAGATAGTACCTGGGGACCGAGCTTTGCTCGGATAAGACCAGTAAGTTTGTTTAGATGACTGGGAGTAATATTTCACCTCTTTCCCCAACTGATTATCATATTTGTATACCTCATTTGCCTCTTTTCTGCATTTTTAAGGTCACTCCAGTTATTTATAACTCAATGTCCTTTTGAACTATTTCGGATATGACCACTCTATATACACATTCTTCACTCAAAAGTTTTAATCACTGCTCTCAAGAAACCACTTGTTAACAATTATAAACATATTTTTATACCAGAACTTAGTTATTTCCAAAATTTGAAGGAAATCCTCGGAGCCGTTTTCGAGATAATTGTGCGACCGACCAACCAAGCAAGCAAACATTGCACATATAAGATTATTGGAGGACCTGGGAGGTCGAGCTTTGCTCGGGGGAAGGCCAGTCAGTTTGTTTAGATTACTTGGAGTAATATTTCACCACTCCCCCGAACTGATTATCAGATTTTTATAGCTCTTTTGCCTCTTTTCTGAATTTTTAAGGTCACTCCAGTTGTTATTTATAACTCAATGCCCCTTTGAACTATTTCGGATATGACCAATCTATAAATGCAATCTTCACTCAACAGCTTTAGTCACTGCTCTTAGGAAACCACAAGTCAACAATTATAAACAAAAAGGTATTACTTTGACAGTTCCCAGATTGATTATGAATAGCTGATACAACTCTTTTGTTTTGATTTTTAACTCCATAAGCCCAATGTTAATTTTTTTAACTTTTCAATTTCGTTTTTTAACATTATTTGATTTTTATTTGGGATGAGACCTGTCTAGAACATATTTTTATACCAGAACTTAGTTATTTCCAAAATTTGAAGGAAATCCTTGGAGCCGTTTTCGAGATAATTGTACAACCAACCAACCAATCAAACAAACATTGCTCATATAAGAGTATAGGAGTACCTGGAGGGCTGAGCTTTGCTCGAGGGAAGACCAGTTAGCTTGTTTAGATGACTTGGAGTAATAGTTCATCACTTCCCCCTGCTGATAATCAGATTTGTATGACTCATTTGCCTCTTTTCTACATGTTTTAGGTCACTCCAGTTGTTATTTATAGATCAATGTCACTTTGATTTATTTTACTACTCTATATTATTTAATCTTCACTCAAATCTTTTAATCTCTGCTTACAGGAATCCACCCACATGTTAATAATCATAAACAACATGAGTATTAATTTAACAGTGCCCTGTGTAAAATTATAAACAAAATTTTACAAACGACGAATTTGAACATTATAAAATAAGTTGGTTGAGTTCGTTTCAATATTTCTTCTAACTGCAGAAATGCGTAAACAATTTCGTCAGGCAATAGTTTAAATGGATGAAACGTGTGGAAACGCGACATTTGTTGCATCTCGGTGGGGGATTGCTTTCCCCGAAGTCTCTCTCGCTCGCATTTACAACAGCGTATAACAATAGTCTACATCGTAACACTATATTTAGATCCCCCACAGATTTATACATATTTCAGTTCGTATTATCGAATTTCCCCTATAGGGAAGAAGCTATTACCGTAGGTCTCATGGTAAGACTTAAGCCCGAGACCATGATAACTTTTCATTTTGAGGTCGCCAGATGCCAAAAACACCATTCGTTCAAATTTTTATATATATGTATATATATATATATATATATATATATATATATATATATATATATATATATATGTGTGTGTGTCCGTAAGCACGATAACTCTCGTAAAAAAGGTCCGATCTTAATGAAATTTGGCACAAATGTGTAAAGTACCATTTATTTGAACGAGTTCGAAAACCAGATGAATCGCACCATCCGAAGGGGGGTTTTTGGGGGGTTTTGTACCCCAAAAATGTGTTTTTTGGGGTTTTCACATGTAATTTTAATTTAAATCCAATTTTAATTTATACCATTGAATTCAGCTTAAAAAACAAACAATTTGGTATTTTGATCATTGCTCTACGTCAATTGGTTACCGAGATATTGAAAGTGCTAAACACAGTACGTTGTCTAATGTTATTCTTATGGAGAAAAAGAAAAATTGTATATCTCGCTTATTTATGAACATAAACTGGCGAAATTTGGTATATGGCTTGATCTGGTTGTGGTTTATTGTTGTTTGAACAAAAAAACAATTTTTCGCCAATGTTTCCTGTAGAAGCAAACCTAGGTACTTGGTCCCCATGTTATTCTTATGGAAAATATTTAAAATTTTATATATCGCTTATTTATGAATGTATATGGATGAAACTTGGTATGTGACTTCACTAAGATGAGTTCTACTGATATTTGCATAAAAACCCATTATTTTGTGTGCCTTGTTGCAGCAAACCTGCGTACTCATCCCCAATGTTATTCTTACGGAGAATAATTAGTATTTTAAATATCGCTTGTTTGTGAATACATTTCTTATGAATCCTGTTAAGTGTTTTAATGTGTTATGTTATATATTCATTGGATATTCGCTGAGTATGCAGGTTTGCTGTGACGGGGGTATTCTAACGTGAAATAACTTGTATAAGGAAAATTGGCAAGTTTTGTCCAGTTTTGAAAAACGCCCGATGTCGTAATGAAGATTTTTCATAAACCATAAGTGTCCAATGACAATATTTAACACGTCCATCACTTGTCATATTGGTCGCACCAATATAGTTTCAAGTTCAAAATAAAATGCCCTTCTCCATAAATAACTAACTAATATGAACTTCGATACTTTTTATTGCATAATCACCAGTTTTTGTAATGTCACCTACATTCTCAAAAACATAACCGTCATACAAGTACAAGGGGGTCAAGCTTTGCTCGGAGGAAAGTCAATACTGTCACTTTACCACGTCTGTGATACTTTGACTGCCCATTATTTTTGTTGTTTTTAGCGAATTTCCCCTAAAGGGAAGAAGCTATTACCGTAGTTGGCATGGTAAGACCTAGGCCCGGGACCATGATAACTTTTCGTTTTGAAGTCCCCAGACCCCAAAAACACCATTCGTTCGAAACTGTATATATATATATATATATATATATATATATATATATATATATATATGTGTGTGTGTGTGTGTGTGTCCGTGAGCACGATAACATTCGTAAAAATTATCCGATTTTGATGAAATTTGGTATAAACGTGTAAAGCAACATTTTTGACTTTAAGTTCGAAAACCAGCCAGATTGCTTTATCCGAAGGGGTATTTTTGGGGGGTTTTGTACCCCAAAAATGGGTTATTCGGATTTTTTACATATAATTGTGGAAAAAGTCAAATTTTAGTTTTTAGTTTTTTTAGTATTTTTAGTCAATTTTTAGTTTTGTTAGTATTCAGCGTAAAAAAACACACAATTTGGTATTTTGATCATTCCTCTACGTCAATTGGTTACCGAGATATTGAAAGTGCTTAACACAGTACGTTGTCTATTGTTATTCTTATGGAGGAAAAAAATGTATATCTCGCATATTTATGAACGTACACTGATGAAACTTGGTATACGGCTTCATCTAGTTGTGGTGCATTGGTATTTGCTCAAAAAAAATTTGTCAAAGGCTCTTGTAGCAGCAAACCTGCGTACTCAGCCCCATGTTATTCTTATGGATAATAATTAAATGCTATGTCTCCCTTAATTATGAGCATAAATGAATAATACCCCCGTAGCAGCAAACCTGCGTACTCAGCGAATTTCCAATGCACATATATGTATCTTAATACCACATAAATCCACAAACCAAGTTTCATCAATATACATTCATAAATAAACGATTTATGACATTTTTATTATTCTCCATAAGAATAACATGGCGGCTGAGTATGCAGGCTTGCTGAAGCAAGGAACATAAAAAATGAGGTTTTATAACTCAATATAACACATCAATATAACTCAAGTAGGTAAAGCTACATACCAAGTTTTATTAATTCATGTTCATAATTAAGGGAGATAATAGGTTCCTTATTCTCCATAAGAATAACATGGGGCTGAGTACGCAGATTTGCTGCTACGGGAACTATCGGCCAAAAATTTTTTTTTAGTGCAGATATTAATAAACCACGATATGAAGCAATATACCAAGTTTCATCAGGAAAAGTTGATAAATAAGTGAGATATACAATTTTTCTTATTCTCCATAAGAATAACATTGGACAACGTACTGTGTTTAGCACTTTCAATATCTCTGTAACCATTTGACGTAGAGAAATGATCAAAATACAAAATTGTGTGTTCTTTTAAGCTGAATCAAATGGTAAAAAGAAATATTTGACTTTTTCAAAAATTATACGTAATAAATTCAAAAAACCCATTTTTGGGGTACAAAACCCCCCCCCAAAATACCCCTTCGGATGGAGCGATATGGCTGGTTTTCGAACTTAAAGTCATAAATGCTGCTTTACACGTTTATACCAAATTTCATCAAAATCGGATCATTTGTACGAGAGTTATCGTGCTCACGGACATATATATATATATATATATATATATATATATATATATATATATATATATATATACAGTTTCGAACGAATGGTGTTTTTGGGGTCTGGGGACCTCAAAACGAAAAGTTATCATGGTCCCGGGCCTAGGTCTTACCATGCCGACTACGGTAATAGCTTCTTCCCTATAGGTGAAATTCGCTAAAAACTGGTATAAAACTTCACCTAGTTGAGTTATATTGATATTAGCATAAAACTCCATTTTTTGTGTTCCTTGATGCAGCAAACCTGCGTACTCAGCCCCAATGTTATTCTAATGAGGAATAATCAAAATTATATATATTGCTTATTTGTGAATATATTTTTATGAAACTTGGTAAGTGACTTTACGTAGTATTAAGACATTTATATCTCCATTGGAAATTCGCTGAGTATGCAGGTTTTCTGCGACGGGGGTATTTTATACCATTTGTTATTGTTTTAATTTTAATAAACACTTTTTTAACATAGTAAAATTTACCTGGCCATCGACTATTTCCTGGGCTTAATCAAAGCTTTCCTAATCGATTGCTGATGCCCAGAACCCCTTATATCATATATTTTCAAAGATTAAACAGACCACTTCCGGGGGACACCGAGATCCGTTCTGGTTACGTTTACATACATTGCTCGTGTTGTATTCGAGTATAGGATTCTCAGGCTTCAACTGCTTCGATTTGAAAACTAAAATGTGTGACATCCTATGATCCTACCATTATCGTTATACAGAGGACGTTAAAAATGCCATTCATGGGGTTTACAGAATATTTAGATTTGTATTCCGTATTTCCGTTTAAGAATCTTATGTAGTTCAGTAAGATTAAAAAAATAAAGTAGATAAATGGTTGAAGGAGGTCAGCGGCTACGCTGTGTTGTCACAATAGAACCAATAGAGCAGTCATTCCTCTCTGACACTCGCAATGGACTGATGCACCAACATCAACGGAACGAATGCGCGCCCTTAGAGAAATGGTTGAAGGATGTCAGCGGCTACCCTGTGTTGTCACAATAGAACCAATATTGCAGTCATTCCTCTCTGACACTCGCAATGGACTGATGCACCAACATCAACGGAACGAATGCGCGCCCTTAGAGAAATGGTTGAAGGAGGTCAGCGCCTACGCTGTGTTGTCACAATAGAACCAATATTGCAGTCATTCCTCTCTGACACTCGCAATGGACTGATGCACCAACATCAACGGAACGAATGCGCGCCCTCAGAGAAATGGTTGAATGAGGTCAGCGGCTACGCTGTGTTGTCACAATAGAACCAATATTGCAGTCATTCCTCTCTGACACTCGCAATGGACTGATGCACCAACATCAACGGAACGAATGCGCGCCCTTAGAGAAATGGTTGAAGGTCAGCGGCTACGCTGTGTTGTCACAATAGAACCAATATTGCAGTCATTCCTCTCTGACACTCGCAATGGACTGATGCACCAACATCAACGGAACGAATGCGCGCCCTTAGAGAAATGGTTGAAGGAGGTCAGCGGCTACACTGTGTTGTCACAATAGAACCAATATTGCAGTCATTCCTCTCTGACACTCGCAATGGACTGATGCACCAACATCAACGGAACGAATGCGCGCCCTCAGAGAAATGGTTGAATGAGGTCAGCGGCTACGCTGTGTTGTCACAATAGAACCAATATTGCAGTCATTCCTCTCTGACACTTGCAATGGACTGATGCACCAACATCAACGGAACGAATGCGCGCCCTTAGAGAAATGGTTGAAGGAGGTCAGCGGCTACGCTGTGTTGTCACAATAGAACCAATATTGCAGTCATTCCTCTCTGACACTCGCAATGGACTGATGCACCAACATCAACGGAACGAATGCGCGCCCTTAGAGAAATGGTTGAAGGAGGTCAGCGGCTACACTGTGTTGTCACAATAGAACCAATATTGCAGTCATTACTCTCTGACACTCGCAATGGACTGATGCACCAACATCAACGGAACGAATGCGCGCCCTTAGAGAGGTGGTTGAAGGAGGTCAGCGGCTACGCTGTGTTGTCACAATAGAACCAATATTGCAGTCATTCCTCTCTGACACTCGCAATGAACTGATGCACCAACATCAACGGAACGAATGCGCGCCCTTAGAGAAATGGTTGAAGGAGGTCAGCGGCTACGCTGTGTTGTCACAATAGAACCAATATTGCAGTGATTCCTCTCTGACACTCGCAATGAACTGATGCACCAACATCAACGGAACGAATGCGCGCCCTTAGAGAAATGGTTGAAGGAGGTCAGCGGCTGCGCTGTGTTGTCACAATAGAACCAATATTACAGTCATTCCTCTCTGACACTCGCAATGAACTGATAGACCAACATCAACGGAACGAATGCGCGCCCTTAGAGAAATGGTTGAAGGAGGTCAGCGGCTACGCTGTGTTGGCACAATAGAACCAATATTGCAGTCATTACTCTCTGACACTCGCAATGAACTGATGCACCAACATCAACGGAACGAATGCGCGCCCTTAGAGAAATGGTTGAAGGAGGTCAGCGGCTACGCTGTGTTGGCACAATAGAACCAATATTGCATTCATTCCTCTCTGACACTCGCAATGGACTGATGCGCCAACATCAACGGAACGAATGCGCGCCCTTAGAGAAATGGTTGAAGGAGGTCAGCGGCTACGCTGTGTTGTCACAATAGAACCAATATTGCAGTCATTGCTCTCTGACACTCGCAATGGACTGATGCACCAACATCAACGGAACGAATGCGCGCCCTCAGAGAAATGGTTGAATGAGGTCAGCGGCTACGCTGTGCTGTCACAATAGAACCAATATTGCAGTCATTCCTCTCTGACACTCGCAATGGACTGATGCACCAACATCAACGGAACGAATGCGCGCCCTTAGAGAAATGGTTGAAGGAGGTCAGCGGCTACGCTGTGTTGTCACAATAGAACCAATATTGCAGTCATTCCTCTCTGACACTCGCAATGGACTGATGCACCAACATCAACGGAACGAATGCGCGCCCTTAGAGAAATGGTTGAAGGAGGTCAGCGGCTACGCTGTGTTGTCACAATAGAACCAATATTGCAGTCATTCCTCTCTGACACTCGCAATGGACTGATGCACCAACATCAACGGAACGAATGCGCGCCCTTAGAGAAATGGTTGAAGGAGGTCAGCGGCTACGCTGTGTTGTCACAATAGAACCAATATTGCAGTCATTCCTCTCTGACACTCGCAATGGACTGATGCACCAACATCAACGGAACGAATGCGCGCCCTTAGAGAAATGGTTGAAGGTCAGCGGCTACGCTGTGTTGTCACAATAGAACCAATATTGCAGTCATTCCTCTCTGACACTCGCAATGGACTGATGCACCAACATCAACGGATCGAATGCGCGCCCTTAGAGAAATGGTTGAAGGAGGTCAGCGGCTACGCTGTGTTGTCACAATAGAACCAATATTGCAGTCATTCCTCTCTGACACTCGCAATGGACTGATGCACCAACATGAAAGGAACGAATGCGCGTCCTTAGAGAAATTGTTGAAGGAGGTCAGCGGCTACGCTGTGTTGTCACAGTAGAACCAATATTGCAGTCATTCCTCTCTGACACTCGCAATGGACTGATGCACCAACATCAACGGAACGAATGCGCGCCCTCAGAGAAATGGTTGAAGGAGGTCAGCGGCTACGCTGTGTTGTCACAATAGAACCAATATTGCAGTAATTCCTCTCTGACACTCGCAATGGACCGATGCACCAACATCAACGGAACGAATGCGCGCCCTTAGAGAAATGGTTGAAGGAGGTCAGCGGCTACGCTGTGTTGTCACAATAGAACCAATATTGCAGTCATTCCTCTCTGACACTCGCAATGGACCGATGCACCAACATCAACGGAACGAATGCGCGCCCTTAGAGAAATGGTTGAAGGAGGTCAGCGGCTACGCTGTGTTGTCACAATAGACCAATATTGCAGTCATTCCTCTCTGACACTCGCAATGGACTGATGCACCAACATCAACGGAACGAATGCGCGCCCTTAGAGAAATGGTTGAAGGAGGTCAGCGGCTACGCTGTGTTGTCACAATAGACCAATATTGCAGTCATTCCTCTCTGACACTCGCAATGGACTGATGCACCAACATCAACGGAACGAATGCGCGTCCTTTTCCTTTCTTTCTCATTTATACTTTCCTAATCATCCCCACTTATTACTAAGAATTTGTTAATTATATTATCAATTTTTATATTTGTAATCTCCGGGGATATCTTTGCTTGGTATTAAATGTTACTTCATAACAAAACAACTTTGCTTTATATTTTTACTAGCTGTTACCCGCAGGCGAATTATTTATAAATACCCCCGTCGCAGCAAACCTGCATACTCAGCGAATTTCCAATGGAGATATAAATGTATTAATGCTATAAAACCACTTACCAAGGGATATATACAATTTTAATTATCCTCCATAAGAATAACATTGGGGCTGAGTACGCAGGTTTGCTGCTACGGGAGCCTTTGGCAAAAAAACTTTTGTTGAACAAATATCAATAGACCACAACCAGATGAAGCCATATACCAAGTTTCGTCAGCATACGTTCATAAATAAGCGAGATATCAAATTTTTCTTTTCCTCCATAAGAATAAAATTGGACAACGTACTGTGTTTAGCACTTTCAATATCTCGGTAACCAACTGACGTAGAGAAATTATCAAAATACCAAATTGTGTATTTTTTAAAGCTGAATCTAATGGTGAAAACTAATACACGTACGTATGGTCGTAAAAAACAGTACGTTGTCCAATTTTATTCTTATGGAGGAAAAGGAAAATTTGATATCTCGCCTATATATGAGCGTATGCTGACGAAACTTGGTATGTGGCTTCATCTGGTGGTGGTCTATTGATATTTGCTCAACAAAAGTTTTTTTGCCAAAGGCTCCCGTAGCAGCAAACCTGCGTACTCAGCCCCACGTTATTCTTATGGATAATAATTAAATGCTTGTCTCCCTTAATTATGAACATAAATGAATAAAAACTGGTATATGACTTCACCTAGTATAACTGTATATATATACACTTTCGAACGAATGGTGTTTTTGGGGTCTGGGGACCTCAAAACGAAAAGTTATCATGGTCCCGTGCCTAGGTCTTATCATGCCGACTACGGTAATAGCCTCTTCCCTATAGGAGAAATTCGCTGAAGCTATGATAGTTTTGTGTGCTGCATTCTGTGGTTAGCCTGTGGAACTACTACGAATCAAGATCAGCTGTTTGTATTTTCATCAGCTCAAACAAAAATTAATAAGGAACACATGGGAACTTTGAACCCCCGTGGGGTGTAGCCCTATAAGATTTTTACAACTTTAATATGCCTATATGTTTCTCAGGACTATCAAGTACCTCTCTGCAAAATTTCAGCTCAATCGGTCCAGTAGTTTTCACGTAATGGAACTTCAGAGTTACGCACAAACTCTACTACTCGATATTTTCACATCACTACTATTATAATAATCGGTATCAGGAAACTGACACATACTTTCTCCCTTTTAGCCCAACTTAATGGATAAATTACTTTTACTTTCTCCCTCTTATATACATAGTATGTGGAGAAAGTATTGTTTCAAGATCCCATGTTATTCTTATGGAGGTGAGTTTTATTTGGTTTATGTCACATGTGTGTTTTCCTAATTCAATTCATTTAAATAAACAGCTGTTATAAGGAGCAAATAACTACAGACTGTCATTGTTTTGATTACAATTTTTCTACTCTAAAACAGACAGCAGCTGGTGAAATATTACAGTGACTTTGTGTTTGTTTTTTCTCTGTGAATTTTCCAAAGTTAAAACGTTATTGTTTTAAGTTACTCGCTACATTACTTACGAACTTTATTTTGTTTAGTTGCTTCTTTTCCTGTTATTTAATTTTTATAGTAATTGTCAAATTTAACAAAACGTCTTTGTTCAAAAAGAAAACTAACCTACAAGTATCTTCAGTTCATGGAATGACAACATCTGTTGTAAACAAAGTAAAGTTTAAATGTGATATCAAACAAGGTAAAATGTCAGAATTGCTTGGTAAGTCTAACGAGAATCTCAATGAACGCAATGACAATTTTGTTTTTCCTAATAAACGGAAGTTTATTGCAAGTTCGGTTTCTCAACCTAAACGATATGTTTTAGATTCCAGTCAATTATGCAAGGACAATAAATATCAGGTTCTTTCGGAACATTCATATGCTTCCCCCAGTAGTAATAAAAACCATACCGAAGATATGGATGATTCTGTCCCCAATGACCAAACAAACAATCCTAAGTTAAAAATCCCTCCTATCTTTCTACACAATGTAAACAACCATCAGGAAATTATTAAAGATGTGCAAAATGTAGCAAAAGCCTCTTTTTCAACTCAAGTACGTGGCCAGTCTCTTAAAGTTAATCTCTCCAATATCGACGATTTTAGAAAATTAACTGCGTTTTATGACACGTCTGGCATCAAGTACCACACTTTTCAACCACTCCATGACAAAAAGCTAGAGGTAATCGTTAGAAACGTTCCCACTTCTTTGTCGGAAAATGAAATAAAAACTGAACTAATTGATCAGAACTATCCCGATCTTAGAGTAACTAGATTACTAAATAAGAATAAACTTCCACTTCCATTGTGTGCAGTAGACTTGGAAAACAATGATGACAGCAAAGCTATTTTTAAACTTAACACACTTTTTTATGCAGTTGTAAGCGTCGAAGTGAAGAGAAAACCCAGGCAAATCCCTCAATGCATCCGCTGTCAAAGATACGGACATACAAAAAACTTTTGTAAATTAGATCCTAGATGTGTTCGGTGCACTGGACAGCACCGAATAAGCAGCCAGCACAAAAAGTAAAACTGAAACTCCTCAGTGTATTAACTGTGGAGAAAATCACACTGCTAATTACAGAGGATGCCAAGTGTATCAGGAAATCCTTAAAACAAAAGAGCATAACAAAAGTCCTTTAAATCGATCACAAAACTCAAATGATCTGAATGAAACTCCTAATCTACGCCCACCTGATATAGATTCGTCTGCTCATTTCCCTTCAATCTGTGACAATGACTTAGTTAAGGCTCCTCCTAAGTTTAGAGTTCCGTTTGCTAAAGCTGCCGCTTCTAAGCAACGTGACACTGGTTCTATTTCACCAGAATCAACTGGTTATAATAATACTGATGTATCTCTATCACAAAGTTTAGAACAAATGATTTTAGACATAGTTAAATCTTGTATTCCTGCTCTTAGAAAAATAATAAGTAATGTTATTAGCTCTATTCTCTCTAATGGATCAGTTCAATAATTTCCAAGTGCACGGTTTAACCCTCCTTAACTGGAATGCTAATGGACTTCGAGACAAAAGAGCTACTTTTATTTCGTTTATGGCCAGACATAGCATTGACATTGCATGTATCAGTGAAACGCATTTAACTGCTGTTGAAAGTTTTAAAGTAAGTGGGTATTCTGTATACAGGGAAGACAGACCGGATCCAGTAGCATCAGGTGGTGTTGCAATTTTCGTACGAAGAACTTTAGACCATCACCATATATTTTTACCTACTCTCGCTTCTTTAGAATCGGTTGGTGTTAAAATTAATTTGAACAATGGTACAAACTTTCGTGTTATATCAGTGTACAAATCCCCTAACAAACGGCTTCACTTCAACGACTTGCAGATTATTTTTCAAGATGACTGTTCGACCGTTGTTGTAGGTGACTTAAACTGTAAACATCAGGTATGGGGCTGCCGTAAAACTAATCCAAATGGGAATCGTCTACTTCAATACACTAATGATTCAAATATAATGATTTCAGCCCCAGACGAACCTACCCATTATCCATGGCAACCAATTTACCAACCCGACATACTTGATTTGGTATTACACAAAAATTTCACAGCACCCATCATTCAGGAAGTTTTACCTGAGCTAGATTCTGACCATTCGCCTGTAATAATATCCTTTTTCACGCGACTTCAAATGAGTTTACATCCTCAACGACTGATTAATGGGAAAGTTAATTGGGAAGTATTTAGATCCGAATTAGATAAATGTTTAGAAAATAATCAAACCTTAACATCTTGTCGTGAAATTGAAAATTCAATCCAAACCTTTACGGAGACTATAAAACTTTGTATCAATAAAGCTGTTGTAAAACCGGCAAATTCAAAGTCTAATGACTTTTATCATCCACCAATGAGAATCATGCACCTCATTAAAGAAAAACACAAAATCAGACGACATTGGCAGCGGCACAGGCAAAAAATCCAGCGGCGTTGGCCATCTAAAGAGGCAATTAAATGAATTGAGCAGGCGAGTTAAATCAGAACTTGAAGAATACAGGATAGATTCATACAAGAAATATGTTTCTGATATTCACCCGAGTGATACAAACATGTGGAAAGCAACAAAACGCCTTTTAAATACCCGTACTGTTATTCCTACCTTGAAACACGATGACCTAGTATATGAAAGTGATTTACAAAAGTGTGAACTGTTTGCAGATTATTTTGAAACTGCTTTTCAATCTAATGGCGTGGTTGATCATGAATGCGAGGAGATGGTAAAAGAGACAGTGAGTGTAAACATTTTGTCAGCTGAGCTGCCTATTAAGTTTGCTTCTCAATCTGAATTGAAGACGGTAATTAAAAAACTTCCTTTTCGAAAATCACCCGGCCACGATCTTATCCCGAATGTTGTCTTAAAAAATCTTACTAATAAAGGACATTCAAGATTTACTTCTATAATTAACGCATGCTTGTCTAAAACTTACTTTCCAGTCATTTGGAAATATGCAGAAATAACTGTCATTCATAAACCCAACAAGCCTAATTCATCCCCATCAAGTTACAGACCCATCAGCTTACTCTCAACATTATCAAAAGTCTTTGAAAAAATCATTTTAAAACGAGTGTTGTGGCATATTAACGCTGCAAATATAATCCCTCCACATCAATTCGGTTTTCGACCAAAACATTCAACAGTTCATCAAATTCTACGAATATATGAAACAATAGTGAACGGGTTCGAAAGAAAAGAGCATGCAGTGGCGGCTTTCCTTGACATTGCACAAGCATTCGACACAGTATGGCACGATGGTCTTGTGTTCAAACTAATAAATTTTGGTTTCCCAATGTACATAGTAAATATCATCAAATCATTTATTCATCAAAGAACATTCTCTGTGAAGATAAATTCCTCTCTATCAACATCTCGACCGATTGGGGCAGGTGTCCCACAAGGATCCATACTCGGCCCTGTACTATTCAATCTATATATGGCTGACATTCCTCTTCCTGAAAATGCTTCACTAGCTCTTTATGCAGATGACACTGCTATATTATGTCAAAACTCTGACATCTATGAGGCTGCTTATTCTCTTCAGTCGTCCATAGATATTCTAATTGATTGGTTTTTCCAGTGGAAATTTAAACTTAACTCTACAAAATGTGAGGCAAAAATATTTTCTCTAAAAAAACATGTGTTACCTCAACAAATACAAATTTATAGACAATTTTTACCATGGAATCCTGACGACCAGGCTGTAAAATATCTAGGAGTCTGGCTTGACAAGAAAATGAATTGGAACTTTCGTGTTAACAAAAAGTTAACTCAGGGCTACACTCGCCTAGCTAAACTTTTTCCCTTAATAAATAGAAAATCAACTTTAAAACCAGAGTGTGCAAAATTAATCTACAAAACAATAATTCGGCCTTTAGTTATGTATGCCTGTCCTGTCTGGGGTTTGGCTGTATCTCATAATAAACTTAACAAAATTCAAGTTCTACAAAACAAAATTCTCAGAATCGCAGTGAATGCTCCCTGGTTCGTTAGAAATAACCACATTCATGAAGAGCTCGGAGTCGAACCAGTATTAAAATTCATAGAAAAATCTTCTCAAAAACTCCTCGAAACTTTGGACTTTGTTCCTGGTGCTGTGGTATTCAACAATGGACAAATTACAATAAACAGGAGGCTACGAGCGAGACTTCCTCAAGATATTCTGTTCAGAATGGATTGAGAGTATTTTTATGTTTTCTTTTGTATTTGTTTAGTTTATGCCTGATGTTTTGTTTCAAGTATTTATTATTTTTCCATGTTCCAGGGTGATCCTAACTAGGACGAACCCGATAATGTAAATATGTGTTCGTAAAATCATTGTATGTTAAAAATTCTGTGAATAATGACATGTAACATTGAACCAGAAATAAATAATTGTAAAAAAAAAATCTACTCTGAATTTTCACACCGTTGCGAAGCACGGGCATAGCAGCTAGTTTATAATATTAGTAAGATGAAGATTTCGACCGTCCTTTGTTTAATATTATGTTAACGGAAAAATGTTAATATTTATTTCTAATTTTATAAAGAAATCTGCCCCATCTACAAATCTAGAGAAAGAATCAAATTTTTCTAGAAGGGATTTATTTAGCAAGAAATTATACGCTTTCATAAAATATATAAAAGGAAAATGATTTAAAAACTAAACAAGTTATTTTAAAATTAAAATCATGTCCCCAAGTAATTATTACTTAAAATTGTTAACAACAAATATAGAGTATAATCTAACCAATGCATCATTTTGAAAATATATTTAACGCTTGATTACTATTGAATCTTAATTTTCATTCTCACAATTTCCTTAACAAATTTAAAATTAAAATACCCCCGTCGCAGCAAACCTGCGTACTCAGCGAATTTCCAATGAATATATATGTTTCTCACTACCACATAAAGGCACTTACCAAGTTTTATACAAATAAATTAATAACTAAATGATCTATAGCATTTTATTTATTCTCCATAAGAATAACATAGGACTGAGTATGCAGGTTTGCTGCAACAAGGAGCACAAAATATGTGTTTTTATGCAATTATCAATTTAACTCAACCAGGTGAAGCTACATACTAAGTTTTATTAATTTATGTTAATAATTAAGGGAGATATAAAACTTTACTTATTCTCCATAAGAATAACATTAGGGCTGAGTATGCAGGTTAGCTGCTACGGGGACAACCAACAAAATATTTGTTTTTTGTTCAAATATCAATATACCAGTACAACATGAAGCCACATACCAAGTTTCATCAATATACATTCATAAATAATCGAGATATCAAATTTTATTTATTCTCCATAAGGATAACATTGGACAACGTACTGTGTTTAGTACTTTGAATATCTCTGCAACGGTTGGACGTAGAATCACAATTTAAACACCAAAATGATTGTTTTGTGGAGCTGAAGTGATTGGTAAAAGCAAATGTGAAGTTTAAAGTAAAACTAACTGAGGAAAAGCCAAAAACCTTTTTCCCATAAGATTAACATGGGAGATTTTATGAGCATGTTTTTTTGGATTTTTTCCGCAACCACTTAACCTAGGTTAATAATTCAAAATACCATATTATTTGTTTTTTTAAGCTCTATAACATGGTTAAAACCAAAATTAACTGTTTCAAAAATTTTAGGGTGAAAAATGCAAAAAACTGATTTTTGGAAAATTTAAAACCCCCATAAACCCCCCTTCCCATAGTCCGATTTTTCTGGTTTTCGAACTTAAAGTCATAAATGTCACTTTACACATTTGAGCCAAATTTCATCAAAATCGGACGTTTTTTACTCAAGTTATCGCATTCACGGACACATATATATATATATATATATATATATATATATATATATATATATATATATATATATATATACATATATATAAATTTGAACGAATAGTGTTTTAGTCATCTTGGGACCTTAAAAAAAAAATTTGTAAGAGATTTTGTAAGAAAAAGGTCAGTCAGCGGACAAATAATGCAACCGCCAGGCCCGGAATGGCAGCTCAGGCCCACGAATTGTCCGGCAAGCGTCGCACCGCTGTCGTGTAGTGTTTTTTAGCTATTCAACACGGCTTTGTTTCGACCACAAAAAGGCTGCATGCTAATCCTATTTTACTGGGGGTTTACTGACATGTTCGCAAGTTTTAACCGAAAACAACTAGATTTGCCTTTTCTCTTTGAAGTAAAGGATTCACAGTTATTTCATTTTGTTTGACATCAGTTACGACACTGTATTTGATTACGCGAAATGTGTGTTCGAAATTACTGTTCGTTTCATGAGATAAGTGTTTAACTGACATCAAGGTAAAGTTGTGTCGTGCGTGCATCACATAAATACTGTTTTCACTATACTACGCTGTAATTACCTGTTTTCGGAACATCATTTGAATACCGAAAGTAGAGTTTTTCCCAAGGTTCGTAGAGCTTTCAGACAAGGTGTGCTGAGTCGATCTATTTAAGGTTTTATTCTTTACCGGAAGAGACCTCATAAAACAGCTGGAAGGTCACGTGTTCACCAATCCAATCTGCAGTGTTGCTGGAAACACGATATTTATCGTAGGAGTACCATATTTTCCTCATCAGTGTAATTAGAATTAACATTGTTTAACTGCTTACATTCTATGATAAGCTGTTATTTTATGAAACTAATATATTGTTTTGATTTATTTGTATTATTATAATAATCGATTAAGGGTTTAAATGTTCTTTCTGCATGTCCAGTGATAATTTAAAAATTGCTGTACCATTATTATACCCTTAAGGTTGGCAACACTTTATGGTATGTTGTTGATTTATGAATCAGCTGGACGACCTCGTAAGACATCTTTGCTGCGAACATTGCTCTTATGTAAATAAGCACACCTGGTCTGAAAGCTCTACGAACCTTGAGTTTTTCCATCCAAGGGCCGAAAGTCATCTGACCTATTTAGCCAGTATACCCAACTTGTTTTCAAGCGTACACGACGTTATTGGTTAATACGTGCGTACTATTTTGTGTTCTTTGGTTGAAACACTGAAAAAAATAACAACAACATTCTAAACATTGTACTATTGATGTTTTGTTTATTGGTAAATTGTTTATTGAATCTGCAAGGAGTTCTATTGGTATTACTGGAGTTAACACTGAAGAACAAAACTGCGAGCCGTTCTTTCCAAACTTTGGTGAGGCAAAGAATTACTCGCTGAAATCGAACGAGTCGGCAAAGTGATTACAAAAAATACCTACTTATGATTTTAACATTAATAAACTTGTATTTGTTTGTTTGTTCATAATTTTTCAAATTTCACGACGAGAGTAGATGCATATCAAACGAAAAAATGAATTTGTTCCAACTTTTACTACTTTTATTCCAGGAATTTGCATGAGTAGATTCACTTCTGGGAATAAAAAAAACAATCAGGATAGTTCAAAGAACGAGAAATTCGCCTCACCAGTGGTACCAACCTGACAAAATCACCGGCTCGCTTTTTCGTCAAAAATAGTGAAGCAGTGTTACCTCCAGTTATACAATAATCCTCCCTGTGACTCTGCAAGAGGATTTATGTTTTCAAATAATCACAGCTGTACTTTCAACTTGTATGTAAAACTAGATGCAAAGAGGCCTCATCGGAACCTAAAGTACAAAGGACGAGTCACGTGACCTGGATTAAATTCGCAAACCTCAGTAAAGCCAAGTTTTATCACTAAAAACGACTCCAAACCTAACTTAAAGCCGTGTTTTATTTTCTAAACGAGCGTTTTCACCTCTTCATTAGCAACAAAAGATTTATATTCATATAGGTAAGAAACCCACCCCACTATGCTTCAGCTACCCAGTCTCAATGTTAATTTTTTTAACTTTTCATTTTAGTTTTTTACATTATTTGATTTTTACTGGGGATGAGGACTGTCTAGAACTTATTTTTATCCCAGAAATTAGTTATTTAGAACATTTGAAGGAAATCGTTGGAGCCGTTTTTGACATCCGTGTCGCAAGCAAGCAAGCAAGCAAACCTTACTCATATTAGAGTATAGGATAAGCATATAACCGCAGTAGAATTTGAGGATCTAAAATAAATTTACGAATTATAAGAGTTTTGCCTTTGATTTTACAGTACATAATGTGAAAATCAAATTATGTACTGTAAAATCCAAGGCAAAACTCTTATAATTAGTAAATTTATAAGGGGGTGGTATCCGATACCACCCCTTGTGTATTGAGCTTGTGACGTTAGTAATGATCGTCTGGACGTGATTAGCGAGAATTTCGTCCAGACGCACGTCACAAAGCACGTTAGTAATGATCGTCTGGACGACATTCTTGTGTAGTGTATAACATTTGTATTATAAGATACCTCATATGTGGTCACGGTATACCGACCATCGTCGACACCCGTCACGCACGTTGTCAGGTCGGATCGCACCGTACAACGATTGCGGTTACCGAGCGTCACGGAATACCAACCATCGACGACGTACGTCACCATCACCACACGCTTGGTAACCGCGATCGTTGTATAGGCCACAGATTATAAGGTTTAACTTGGATTTTACACTACATAATTTGATTTTTACATGCGAAATCACATAATCTTGGCTAATTAAGAGGTTTGACTTGGAATTTACAGAATAAAAGTAATTTTTTCCTACTCATGAGAGTAAAAATCTCGCGACTATGTAATGGTTCCCATGGAAGGTGGAAACAGTTGAACTTATAACCTCGGCGGATAACAAGTGTTGAGTTTAGTGTAATCTTTTAACAAACTCATTATTTAACTTTATTTTTTGTAGTGTAAACCACATATATGCTGGGATATTTGCAATATTGCATGCCTCTAGAAGAAAAAATATACTCAGAATCGGGGTTTAAACACTCAATTTTTTTACATACTCAATAAAATAATCACGTTTTTTTGCTAAATAACCACAAAAATTGGAGAAAAAGTCGAGAAAACACCTTTTACCCTATCTTTTCCTGGTAGTTGAAACTGGGTAGTTGAAGCATAGTGGGGTGGGTTTCTTACCTATATGAATATAAATCTTTTGTTGCTAATGAAGAGGTGAAAACGCTCGTTTAGAAAATAAAACACGGCTTTAAGGTAGGTTTGGAGTCGTTTTTAGTGATAAAACTTGGCTTTACTGAGGTTTTCGAATTTAATCCAGGTCACGTGACTCGTCCTTCGTACTTTAGGTCCAAATGTGCCCTCTTTGCATTTACTTGTAGATAGTGACAAAAAGTAAAATATAATGAAACTAACTCATAACCTCATAGTTTCGTTTATAGGATCTTAATTTTCAAATAAATATTCACATTTTAGCGAATTTCCCCTATAGGGAAGAAGCTATTACCGTAGTCTCATGGCAAGACTTAAGCCTGAGACCATGATAACTTTTTGTTTTGAGGTCCCCAGATGCCAAATATACTATTCATTCAAATTAATATATATGTATATATTTATATATATGTGTGTGTGTGTGTGTGTGTGTGTGTGTGTGTGTGTGTGTGTGTGTGTGTGTGTGTGTGTGTGTGTGTGTGTATGTGTGTGTGTCCGTTAACTCGATAACTTGAGTAAATACCCCCGTAGCAGCAAACCTGCGTACTCAGCGAATTTCCAATGCATATATATGTATCTTAATACCACATAAATCCACATACCACGTTTCATCAATATACACTCATAAACAAACGATTTATGACATTTTAATTATTCACCATAAGAATAACATGTAACTAAGTATGCAGGTTTGCTGAAGGAAGGAATAAAAAATGGGGTTTTATACAAATATCAATATAACTCAAGTAGGTAAAGCTACATACCAAATTTCATCAATTTATGTTCATAATTAAGGGAGATAACACGTTACTTACTCTCCATAAGAATAACATGGGGGCTGAGTACGCAGGTTTGCTGCAACGGGAACTGTAGGCAAACACATGTTTTTAGTGCAAATATCAATAGACCACAATTGTATGAAGCAGTATACCAAGTTTCATCAGTATAAGTTGATAAATGAGATATACAATTTTTCTTATCCTCCATAAGAATAACATTGGACAACGTACTGTGTTTAGCACTTTCAATATCTCGGTAACCAATTGACGTAGAGCAATGATCAAAACACCAAATTGTTTGTTTTTTAAGCTGAATTTAATTTAACAAAAACACATACGATTTCGATTAAATTTGACACAAACGTGTAAAGCGACATTCATGACTTTAAGTTCAAAAACCAGAAAGATCGAACCATGGGAAGGGGGTTTTAAATTTTCCAAAAATCAGTTTTTAGCGAATTTTCCCTATAGGGAAGAAGCTATTACGGTAGTCGGCATGGTAAGACCTAGGCCCGGGACCATGATAACTTTTCGTTTTGAGGTCCCCAGATGCCAAAAACACCATTTGTTCAAAACTGTATATATATATATATATATATGTGTGTGTGTGTGTGTGTGTGTGTGTGTGTGTGTGTGTGTGTCCGCGGGTGCGATAACTCTCGTAGAAATTATCCGATTTTGATGAATCTTGATACAAACATGTAAAGCATCGTTTATGACTTTAAGATCGAAAACCAGCCAGATCGCTCTATCCAAAGAGGTATTTTGGGGGGGTTGTGTACCCCAAAAATGGGTTTTTTGAGTTTTTTACGTATAATATTTTATTGAATCCAATTTTATTTTTCACAATTAAATTCAGCTTAAAAAACAAACAATTTGGTGTTTTGATCATTGCTCTACGTCAATTGGTTACCGAGATATTGAAAGTGCTAAACACAGTACGTTGTCCAATGTTATTCTTATGGAGAATAAGAAAAATTGTATATCTCGCTTATTTCTCAACTTATCCTGATAAAACTTGGTATATTGCTTCATATCGTTGTGGCTTATTGATATTTGCACTAAAAACATGTGTTTGCCTACAGTTCCCGTTGCAGCAAACCTGCGTTCTCAGCCCCCATGTTATTCTTATGGAGAATAAGTAACGTGTTATCTCCCTCAATTATGAACATAAATTAATACAATTTGGTATGTGGCTTTACCTACTTGAGTTATATTGATATTTGTATAAATCCCATTTTTCGTGTTCCTTCCTTCAGCAAACCTGCATACTCAGCCGCCATGTTATTCTTATGGACGATAAGTAAAGTATTGTATCTCCCTTGATTATGAACATAAATTATTACAACTTGGTACGTAGCTTCACCTGGTTGAGTTATACTGATAATTGCATAAAAACACATATATTATATTTCTTGTTGCAGCAAACCTGCATACTCAGCCCTAATGTTACTCTTATGGAGAATAAATAAATTGATACTTATCACTTATTTATAAAAGTATTTTTATGAAACTTGGTAAATGGCTTTATGTAGTAGTAAGAAACATATGCATGCATTGGAAATTCGCTTAGTATTCAGGTTTGCTGCGACGGGGGTATTTATTTTATAGTGTTAATTTCATAGTGAAGTATGGTGAAAAATAGCGTTCGCAACTCTGCCGAAAGGGTTTTGCATAGCCCTCGAAACACGATCTCGGGGCCAACAAAACCCCACTTTCGGCCCTTGGTGCGAAATATATACCATTGTGTTTGTGTTTCGTGAAGGATACCGGACCTATTCACTGTACTCAATCAACTTTGGCTTACCAAATGTTCGACCTGAGTTGAATGTTAACCATTATTCACACGCTATATACATGACTTTATAAGACTCTCATTACATGGCTTTATTTAACTTTTGTATACTTAGTTTTTCCTCGGTTAAATTAGTCTCTGATCCCAAATTACCAGTAATAAACTCATAATCGCGTAATGGTATTATTTTAATTATTTAATAAAAATGTGCGATGTTTAATTATTCTAGAGGTATTATTTTAATTATTTAATAAAAATGTGCGATGTTTAATTATTCTAGAGGTAATTCACAGTTAAGATTAATGTCGCTGTTACAGTGGTTCCTTTGTGGTCGTCTATGAGACGGTAGTAGAAACCCGAAATCTCTTAAGAGGGGGCTCCAGTCACGAAACTTTTGACGTTTCTCCCTGCTTCCCCCAAAGGTCAATGCTAACTTTGGGAGAAACAAGTAGAAGCCGGTGACTGGAGATCCATCACTTTGTGTACGCAAAATAAAACCGACATCTAAATGTTGTTTGCTCGTCTCAATGCTACTGAATTAAGTACCTTATCTGTAGTGATTTCGTCAACGCCCGCTTTCCGAAAGACGCAACATTTATAAACACAAGCTTCGAATGTAGTGGAAATTTCCTTGAAGGCGGTTGAGTCAAGGAAGTTACTTTCGATTCGTGAGGTGCGATGCGGTCGCGTATCGGTATCAAATATCGTATCGGCCATTGTATATCGCGTATTGTCATTCGAATTTGACTGATATCTTATTGAATGGGTTAGGGTTAGGTTGTTAAATCAAAGCGAAATTTTTACACAATTATATTAATGCTCGTTTCCAAAACGAGTTAATTTAGACAAGATTTTCTGAAAAATAAAGGCAAACAATTATATATTTTCCTGTAAAAATTTCGTTTTTATATTCATTTTATGTGCCAATACTTGTGTGAGGGGTTTGGACTACTTTCCCTGAAAGAGTTTTTGTGATTATTAACATAAATTCTGTTGGCATTGGAATAAAAAAATACTCCCGTCCCAGCAAACCTGCGCACTCAGCGAATTTCCAGTACATATATGTGTCTCACTACTAAACAAAGCCACTTACCAAGTTTCACAAAAATTCATTCATGAATAATTAATTGATATATAACGTTTTATTTATTCTCCATAAGAATAACATTAGGGTTGAGTACGCAGGTTTTCTGCAACAAGGAAGATAAGTAATATTTTTTTGCAATTATCAATATAATTCAACCAGGTGAAGCAACATACCATGTTTTATTAATTTGGGTAAATAAGTAAGGGAGATATGTAAAACTTTACTTATTCTTTTTATCAATAACATGGGTGTCGAGTATACAGGTTTGCTGCAACAAGAAACATGTTTTGTGTGCTAATATCAATATACCACAACTAGTTGAAGCAACATGCCAAGTTTCATCAATATTCATTCATAAATAATGAGATATCAAATTGTATTTATTCTCCAAAAGGATAACATTGGACATTTGCAATGCTGTGGAATTTGTGTGCTGTGTTTAGCACGTTGAATATCTCTGCTACAGTTGGACGTAGAACAACAATTAAAACACCAAGATGATTGGTTTGTAGAGCTAAACTTATTGGTAAAAGGAAATGTGAAGTTTTTAGTAAAATTATCTGAGGAAAATCTAAAAATCTTTTTCCCATAAGATTAACATAGGAAATTTTATGGACACGTTTTAGCGAATTTCCCCTATAGGGAAGAAGCTATTACCGTAGGTCTCATGGTAAGACTTACGTCCGAGACCATGACAACTTTTTTTTTGCGGTCCCCAGATGACTAAAACACTATTTGTTCAAATTTATATATATGTATATATATACATGTGTGTCCGTGAATGCGATAACTTGAGTAAAAAACATCTGATTTCGATGAAATTTGGCTCAAATGTGTAAAGTGACATTCATGACTTTAAGTTCGAAAACCAGAAAAATCGGGCCATGGGAAGGGGGGTTTATGGGGGTTATAATTTTCCAAAAATAAGTTTTTTGCATTTTTTACCCTAAAATTTTTAAAACACTTAATTTTGGTTTGGACCATGTTATAGAGCTTAAAAAACAAATAATATAGTATTTTGAATTATTAAGCTAGGTTAAGTGGTTGCGGAGAAAATCCAAAAAAACCTGCTCATAAAATCTCCTATGTTAATCTTATGGGAAAAAGGTTTTTGACTCTTCCTAAGTTAATTTTAATGTAAACTTCACATTTGCTTTTACCAATCAACTCAGCTCCACAAAACAATCATTTTGGTGTTTAAATTGTGTTTCTACGTCCAACCATTGCAGAGATATTCAAAGTGCTAAACACAGTACGTTGTCCAATGTTATCCTTATGGAGAATAAATAAAATTTGATATCTCCATTATTAATGAATGTATATTGATGAAACTTGGCATGTGGCGTCACGTAGTACTGGTATATAGATATTTGCACAAAAAATTTATTTTTTGTTGATAATCCCCGTAGCAGCGAACCTGTGTACTCAGCCCCCATGTTATTCTTATGGAGAATAAGTAAAATGTAATGACTCCCTTAATTATGAACATAAATTAATAATACCCCCGTTGCAGCAAACCTGCGTACTCAGCAAATTTCCAATGCATAATATATGTCTTAATACAATATCAAGCCGCATACCAAGTTTCATAAAAATATATTCATATATAAGCGATATATACAATTTTAATTATTGTCCATAAGAATGATGAGTACATAGGTTTGCTGAAACAAGGAACACAAACAACTGGTTTTTATGCAAATATAAATAGAATTTAACTAGGTGAAGCCACATACCAAGTTTAATCAATATTCAATCATAAGTAAGCACTATATAACATTTTAATTATTCTCCATAAGAATAACATGGGAGCTGAGTAAGCAGGTTTGCTGCAACAAGGAACTACAAAAATGGGTTTTATGCAAATATCAATATAACTCAACAATGTGAAGCCACATACCAAGTTTTATTAATTTATGTTCATAATTAAGGGAGTCATTACGTTTTACTTATTCTCCATAAGAATAACATGGGGGCTGAGTACGCAGGTTCGCTGCTACGGGGATAATCAACCAAAAATCAATTTTTTGTGCAAATATCAATATACCAGTACTACGTGACCCCACGTGCCAAGTTTCATCAATATACATTCATTAATAATGGAGATATCAAATTTTATTTATTCTCCATAAGGATAACATTGGACAACGTACTGTGTTTAGCACTTTCAATATCTCTGCAACGGTTGGACGTAGAATCACAATTTAAACACCAAAATGATTGTTTTTTGGAGCTGAGTTGTTTGGTAAAAGCAAATGTGAAGTTTACATTAAAATTAACTTAGGAAAAGCCAAAAACCTTTTTCCCATAAGATTAACATAGGAGATTTTATGAGCAGGTTTTTTTGGATTTTCTCCATAACCCCTTAACCTAGCTTAATAATTCAAAATACCATATTATTTGTTTTTTTAAGCTCTATAACATGATCTAAACTAAAATTAAGTTTTAAAAATTTTAGGGTAAAAAATGCAAAAAACTGATTTATGAAAATTTAAAACCCCCATAAACCCCCTTCCCATAGCCCGATTTTTCTGGTTTTCGAACTTAAAGTCATAAATGTCACTTTACACATTTGAGCCAAATTTCATCGAAATCGGACGTTTTTTACTCAAGTTATCGCATTCACGGACACACACACACACACACACACACACACACATATATATATATATATATATATACATATATATAAATTTGAACAAATAGTGTTTTAGTCATCTGGGGACCTAAAAAAAATTTGTCATGGTCTCGGGCTTAATTCTTACCATGAGACCTACGGTAATAGCTTCTTCCCTATAGGGGAAATTCGCTAGAACTTGGTATGTGGCTTCACCTTGTTGAGTTATATTGATATTTGTATAAATACCCCCTTCGCAGCAAACCTGCGGACTCAGCGAATTTCCAATGCATAATATTTGTCTGAATTCCACATAAAGCCGCAAACCAAGTTTCATAAAAATATATTCACATATAAGTGATTTTAATTATTCTCCATAAGAATAACATTGGTAAAGAGTATGTAGGTTTGCTGAAACAAGGAACAGAAACAATTGGTTTTTATGCAAATATAAATAGAATTTAACTAGGCGAAGCCACATACTAAGTTTCATCGATATTCAATCATAAATAAGCGATATATGACATTCTAGTTATTCTCCATAAGAATAACATGGGGCTGAGAAAGCAGGTTTGCCGCAACAAGGAACAGAAAAATGTGTTTTTATATAATTAGCAATATAACTCAACCAAGTGAAGCTACATACCAAGTTTTATTAATTTATGTTCATAATTAAGGGAGTCAGTACATTTTACTTATTCTTCATAAGAATAACATAACATGGGGGCTGAGTAGGCAGGTTTGCTGCTACGGGAATAATCAACAAAAAATCAATTTTTTGTGCAATATCAATATACTAGTACTACTTGAAGCCACATACCAAGTTTCATCAACATACATTAATAAATAATCGAGATATCAAATTTTATTTATTCTCCATAAGGATAACATTGGACAACGTACTGTGTTTATCACTTCGAATATCTCTGCAACGGTTGGGCGTAGAAACACAATTTAAACACCAAAATGATTGTTTTGTGGAACTGAACAGATTAGTAAAAGCAAATTTGAAGTTTACATTAAAATAAACTGAGGAAAAGCCAAAAACCTTTTTCCCATAAGATTAACATGGGAGATTTTATGAGCAGGTTTTTTTGGATTTTCTCTGCAACCACTTAACTTAGGTTAATAATTCAAAATACTAAATTATTTGTTTTTTTAAGCTCTATAACATGGTCAAAACCAAAATTAAGTTTTTTAAAAATTTTAGGGTGAAAAATGCAAAAAACTGATTTTTGTAAAATTTAAAACCCCCATAAACCCTCTTCCCATAGCCCGATTTTTCTGGTTTTCGAACTTAAAGTCATAAATGTCACTTTACACATTTGAGCCAAATTTCATCGAAATCGGACGTTTTTTACTCAAGTTATCGCATTCACGGACACACACACACACACACACACACACACACACATATATATATATACATATATATAAATTTGAACAAATAGTGTTTTAGTCATCTGGGGACCTAAAAAAAATTTGTCATGGTCTCGGGCTTAATTCTTACCATGAGACCTACGGTAATAGCTTCTTCCCTATAGGGGAAATTCGCTAGAACTTGGTATGTGGCTTCACCTTGTTGAGTTATATTGATATTTGTATAAATACCCCCTTCGCAGCAAACCTGCGGACTCAGCGAATTTCCAATGCATAATATTTGTCTGAATTCCACATAAAGCCGCAAACCAAGTTTCATAAAAATATATTCACATATAAGTGATTTTAATTATTCTCCATAAGAATAACATTGGTAAAGAGTATGTAGGTTTGCTGAAACAAGGAACAGAAACAATTGGTTTTTATGCAAATATAAATAGAATTTAACTAGGCGAAGCCACATACTAAGTTTCATCGATATTCAATCATAAATAAGCGATATATGACATTCTAGTTATTCTCCATAAGAATAACATGGGGCTGAGAAAGCAGGTTTGCCGCAACAAGGAACAGAAAAATGTGTTTTTATATAATTAGCAATATAACTCAACCAAGTGAAGCTACATACCAAGTTTTATTAATTTATGTTCATAATTAAGGGAGTCAGTACATTTTACTTATTCTTCATAAGAATAACATAACATGGGGGCTGAGTAGGCAGGTTTGCTGCTACGGGAATAATCAACAAAAAATCAATTTTTTGTGCAATATCAATATACTAGTACTACTTGAAGCCACATACCAAGTTTCATCAACATACATTAATAAATAATCGAGATATCAAATTTTATTTATTCTCCATAAGGATAACATTGGACAACGTACTGTGTTTATCACTTCGAATATCTCTGCAACGGTTGGGCGTAGAAACACAATTTAAACACCAAAATGATTGTTTTGTGGAACTGAACAGATTAGTAAAAGCAAATTTGAAGTTTACATTAAAATAAACTGAGGAAAAGCCAAAAACCTTTTTCCCATAAGATTAACATGGGAGATTTTATGAGCAGGTTCTTTTGGATTTTCTCCGCAACCACTTAACTTAGGTTAATAATTCAAAATACTAAATTATTTGTTTTTTTAAGCTCTATAACATGGTCAAAACCAAAATTAAGTTTTTTAAAAATTTTAGGGTGAAAAATGCAAAAAACTGATTTTTGGACAATTTAAAACCCCCATAAACCCCCCTTCCCATGGTCCGATTTTTCTGGTTTTCGAACTTAAAGTCATGAATGTCATTTTACACATTTGAGCCAAATTTGATCAAAATCGGACGTTTTTTACTCAAGTTATCGTGTTAACGGACACATATATATATATATATATATAGATATATATATATAGATATATATATAGATATATATATATATATATATATATGGATATATATATATACATAAATATATATAAATTTGAACGAATAGTGTTTTTGGCATCTGGGGACCTCAAAACAAAAAGTTATCATGGTCTCGGACTTAAGTCTTACCATGAGACCTACGGTAATAGCTTCTTCTATAGGGGAAACTATAGGGGAAATTTGCTAATTCCCTATACAGGAAACTATAGGGGAAATTCGCTAAAAACCCATTTTTTAGTGCCTTGTTGCAGCAAACCTGCTTACTCAGCTCCCATGTTATTCTTATGGAGAATAATTAAAATGTTATAAAGTGCTTACTTATAATTGAATATTGATGAAACTTGGTATTTGGCTTCACCTAGTTAAATACTATTTATATTTGCATAAAAAACAATTGTTTGTGTTCCTTGTTTCAGCAAACCTACGTACTCATAACCAATGTTACTCTTATAGAGAATAATTAAAATTGTATATATCCCTTATATGTGAATATATTTTTATGAAACTTGGTATGTGGCTTTATATGGTATTAAGACATATATTATGCATTGGAAATTCGCTGAGTACGCAGGTTTGCTGCGACGGGGGTATTTTAACTTTTCTCCACAACCACTTAATGATTCAAAATACTAAATTATTTTTTTTAAGTTCTATAAAATGGCTATAGCTAAAATTGAGTGAGTTTAAAATTTTGGGGTAAAAAATGACAAAAATTGATTTTTGGAAAATTTCAAACCCCCATAAAACCCCGTTCCTATGGTCTGATCATTCTGGTTTTCGAACTTAAAGTCAATTGTTACTCTTCACATTTGTGCCAAATTTCGTCAAAATCGGGCGTTTCTTTCAAAAGTTATCGAGGTAACGGACACACACTTATATATATACGGGATGGAAAAATAGTCTGGAAACAGTATAATATCTTTAAAATTATTTGAGCAACAAAAC
Organism: Allygus modestus; assembly: GCA_963675035.1. NCBI lineage: Eukaryota > Metazoa > Arthropoda > Insecta > Hemiptera > Cicadellidae > Allygus > Allygus modestus. The sequence goes on along the minus strand of OY776111.1, from coordinate 374,597,094 downwards.
TAAAACTTTACAAAATTATTTAGGGTCTAAAAGTCAAAATTGTACTAGGTTTTGTTTAAAGGTCATTCATCGATATCGAGGAAAATATCAATTCAAATTATTATAATTCCTATAAAACTGAACAAAGCTAAATTTATCTAAGAATTAGTAAAAATAAGCTTAATGTTAAACCTACCCCAAAAAATTGCTAATGCCAAACACGTCAAATGTATATTTTTTTGTTAAAATAAACAAAAAGAAACTACTAAAACAAACTTATTACAAAAACAATTTTGATTTCTTTCAATTAGTTTCACTTTGTAGGGCTCGCTTCACAGGTCATACATAGGTCGTGTGGGCCCAGTTTTTCTCCAGAATTGACTGTAATTTTTATTTCAAGATTAATGTATGAGTAACAACTAGGCCTAATCATTTATATCAGAAGGAAAATCTTGTTAATATCATTGCAGGAAGCAATCTCTCTCTTTTTGTAGGTTTCCTTGATTATCAATGTAATATTATAATTTCTTCGTATGCAGTAGTGTTAAGAATAATTTATCCTATTTGTGACTTTTTAGAAGAAATTCTGGTTATTATTTAGGTAACAAAATTATTGTACAACTGTATTTATTTGATTTTTAGTAAATTCATATGTCTTCATGAAGTGTTCTACTATTCTGAATTATTTTACAATGTATTTTTTAGTGAATTTCCTTCGGAAAATGAACTATTAGCATGACCCGCACGGTGAAACTTAAGCCCAGGACCACCATAAAAGTTCCCACTGTGACCCCCTAAACACTTTTTTTAGGGGTCTCTAACAACTTTATATATGTGTGTGTGTGTGTGTGTGTGTGTGTGTGTGTGTGTGTGTGTGTGTGTGTGTGTGTGTGTTCGCACTCTAGCGGTTGCAATTTTTGTCCTATTTACTTTAAATTTGGTAGGAATCTTCTCTTTTGTGAAAAATTGGACAAGTTTATTGGGAATAACAATCGGACAACTCTAAACACCTATTTGGGGATTTTAACTTCTCAAATTTTGAGTTTTTGGGCCCAAAAGGCGTCAGAAAAGCCCCGGATATTAAATTAATGCATGTACAAAGATTGGGATTAGTGAGGCTAAAGTTTTAAGCCCTCTCTCATCATTCTAGCACAAATGTTTACTGAGTTATTAAAAGAAATGTATGTTGACTAAACACAGTAGGATTCCTTATGGAGATTTTACTTTAGATAAAGCTGTTATCTATTAGCGAATTTCCGCTATAGGGAAGAAGCTATTACCTTAGGTCTCATGGTAAGACTAAGCCCGAGACTATGATCAATTTTTGTTTTGAGGTCCCCAGATGTCAAAAACACTATTCGTTCAAATTTACATTTATGTATATATATATATATATATATATATATATATATATATATGTGTGTGTGTGTGTGTGTGTGTGTGTCCGAGAATGTGATAACTTGAGTAAAGGACGTCTGATTTCTGAAATTTCGCTCAAATGTCTAAAGTGACATTCATGACTCTAAGTTCGAAAACCAGAAAGATCGGACCATGGGAAGGGGGTTTTTAATTTTCCAAAAACCAATTTTTTGCATTTTTCACCCTAAAAATAAATACCCCCGTAGCAGCAAACCTGCGTACTCAGCGAATTTCCAATGCATATATATGTATCTTAATACCACATAAAGCCACATACCAAGTTTCATCAATATACATTCATAAATAAACGATTTATGACATTTTAATTATTCTCCATAAGAATAACATGGCGGCTGAGTATGCAGGTTTGCTGAAGCAAGGAGTACAAAAAATGGGGTTTTATACAAATATCAATACAACTCATGTAGGTAAAGCCACATACCAAATTTCATTAATTTATTTTAATAATGAAGGGAGATAACACGTTACTTATTCTCCATAAGAATAACATGGGGCTGAGTACGCAGGTTTGCTGCTACGGGAGCCATTGGTAAAAAATTTTTTTTGAGCAAATATCAATGGTCCACAACCAGATGAAGTCGTATACCAAGTTTCGTCAGTATACGTTCATAAATAAGCGAGATATAACATTTTTATTTTCCTCCATAAGAATAACATTAGACAACGTACTGTGTTTAGCACTTTCAATATCTCGGTAACCAACTGACGTAGAGAAATGATCAAAATACCAAATTGTGTGTTTTTTTAAGCTGAATCCAATGGGGAAAACTAAAATTTGACTATTTCCAAAATTATATGTAAAAAATTCAAAAAACCCATTTTTGGGGTACAAAACCCCCCCCCATAATACCCCTTCGGATAGAGCGATCTGGCTGGTTTTCGAACTTAAAGTCATAAATGTTGCTTTACACGTTTATACCAAATTTCATCAAAATCAGATAATTTTTACGAGAGTTATCGTGCTCATGGACATATATATATATATATATATATATATATATATATATATATATATATATATATATATAAATATATATACAGTTTCAAACGAATGGTGTTTTTGGAATCTGGGGACCTCAAAACGAAAAGTTATCATGGTCCCGGGCCTAGGTCTTACCATGCCGACTACGGTAATAGCTTCTTCCCTATAGGGGAAATTCGCTAAAAAAAATATAATTTTGGTTATGGTTATGATTTTGGTTATAGAGCTTAAAAAAATAATATGGTATTTTGAATTATTAACCTAGGTTAAGTGGTTTCGGAGAAAATCCAAAAAACTTACTCATAAAATCTCCCATGTTAATCTTATGGGAAAAAGGTTTTTGGCTTTTCCTCAGTTCATTTTTATGTAAACTTCACATTTGCTTTTACCAATCAGTTCAGCTCCACAAAACAATAGTTTTGGTGTTTAAATTGTGATTCTACAACCAACCGTTGCAGAGATATTCAAAGTGCTGAACACAGTACGTTGTCCAATTTTATCCTTATGGAGACTAAATAGAATTTGATATCTCGATTATTTATAAATGTATATTGATGAAACTTGGTATGTGGCTTCACGTAGCACTGGTATATTTGCACAAAAAATTGATTTTTTGTGGATTATCTCTGTAGCAGCAAACCTGCGTACTCAGCCCCCATGTTATTCTTATATATTATGCATTGGAAATTCGCTGAGTACCTACGCAGGTTTGCTGCGACGGCGGTATTATTCATATGTTGGTGTAGTTTTAACATCCCCAGCACCTCCAAGCCTACTTTCAATCCTGACAAGCCCTTCTCCAACCTCGAATTTAAAATGATTATTATGACATATTAATTTACGGTACGTAAAAATCTGACAGTTTTAAGCCCTCTATCATCATTCTAGCTCAATTATTTACAGTGTTATTAAAGAAAATTATAGTTGACTAAATACAGAATGTTGTCCAACTTTACTATGCCAACTTTTGATGCTGTCGAGACCTCCTCCTAACCTTACTGCACAACATTGCCATCCCAATAGTCTCTAATAGAACCAGGAGCATCAAAACAGCCAACAAATAAAATATTTCAATTTAAAAAATGTCACCAGTGTTTGTTTAAACTCTTTATTTGATTGGTTTAAAGTTTTAATGCGGAAATTCACTTCCCTCAAGTCAGTGTGCTGCGTGCAAACTCGTTTAGACATCATGGGCCTTTTCCTCCCCTAAATGTGCAAAGAATTTCATGCTGGACACCCTAAAACTTTCCAGCCATTCAACTCAATTATTTTATTTAAACCTATCAATTAATCTTTTGAATGAGCACAAAATATCAAGTTGTGTTGTTTAATGTTTTTTGTGCTTCTGAACTAGTTCTTAGCGAGATCTGACATGAATATTTGATTGTAGGGGCTGCAGTTTGGGTCGGTGGACACGATTCGCCACGCAGGAGTGGTGGGGCTGTGGGGCTTGGCCCCCGCCCCCACAGACAAGCTGACCATGATTCGTCAGTCTAGCCTTACAAGGCTCGGCGTCATGATCAACACTGCTGTCAACAAAGGGAAAAACAACCCCGGTACGTCATACACTACTTAACTAGAGGAATACCAGCCATCTTCTGAGTAAATGAATACCACCAAAAATAAAACAAAACACAATTTAACAACCAAGATTCTAATCATAATTTCAAAATTGTGTATTCAGTGTGTCTCGCGAGAGTATGGCACAAATGCCAGGTCTGATATAGAACTCATCAAAAGGAACAATAAACTCCCTATAAACTTGTTTCTAAATCACTTTGTTTTCCGTCTGTCAGCCTGTATATGACTTTGAATGAATGTAACATACCTTATGAAACCACTCGAGGTATTGACTTGAAGCTTGGCATCTATATCATAATAGTTTAGGAATAATTTGTTATAAATGTGGCGTTTCTATCTTTTACAACTCCAAAATGGCGGCCATTCCAACTTTTTAAATTTTATCTTGAAATGGCAAATTTTTGAGTATTTGATCTACATATTTAAAAAATGTGAAATTGTAAGCCAAAGTATGGAATAAAGATTGTAACGATCACTCGACCAATAGCTGAGAAATTGCTATTTTTATGAGTAAAATCGTGAAAATGCTATGTAAATTACCACAGTTTGACAAATAAAAACTGCAATTGCTTGGTTATGGGTAGATTGATCTTTAAAATCTTTATACCATCCTTTTTGGCTTAAAATTTGACATATTTTTAATAAACAGATCAAATACTCAATATAATTTGCAGTTTTTTTTTTTCGATATTAAGCTTTAAAAAATTGAAAAGGCCACCATTTTGTAACAGTTAAAGATATAAACCCCAAATTTAATACCAATTTAGCCATAAACTATTATAATACACATGCCAAAAGTTTCAAGTTAGTACCTCAAGTGGTTCCTAAGATATGCTGCATTGATTAAAAATTATATATAGGCAGACTGGCGGAAAACCAAGCGATTTAAGTTTGTATGAAGTTTTTTGCTCCTTTTGATGAGTTTAAACAAATCCTGCATTTGTGCCATACTCTCGTGGGACACTCGGTATATTCAATAATGGATCCAGCTGCGTAACTGGAACATTATGATCCTGGTTAAAGAATTGGCCTAGTCTTAGTCAGTAACAAGGCTACACAATCTCACTCATAATTCATTCAAATTAGCCTTAAAATATACACAAGAGTGTGGTTGGCATCTTAAAAAGTGATATACCTCTTGCTTGTATTTAAAGATAGTGGTAATTAGATTAATCAGTAATCTAGAACCCCAACTTTTAAGGCTATGTCAATTTTTTTGCTAACAATTACATAGAGGTCCTTGCGGCAATTAGAAGAGGTTCGCTTTTCTTTCTATAATCGATTGGACACGTTTGTTGGACCAAACGATAAAAAACACCTTAACCCCTCTTTTTGTATTCTTTTATTAAACAAAATTAGTTCTCACAAACTAAATAAATACCCCCGTTACAACTATGCAGGAAATATTTTAATTTCTCTTTCTGCCCCCATACGTCTCCCCTAACTCCACCCATGCCCCATAAATTCCACCTATGAATTTATAATAACTTAGTTGTTCACTGCTTCATGAATAATTATTGTAACATTCAGGAAAATTGGCAAGTTACGGTAACCCAGTGGATACGATGTCAGATCCGCGAGGGTGCGGTCCCGGTTCTAATTTCACTTCTTATGATTTATTTTTGAGGTCTGAAATTGTATTTTAAATTTTACTTTAATTTAATTTGTTCGGGGTTAAATCCTTCTTTTGTTATTTACTTTTTTAGGTCTGAAATTCCTGTTTAATTTTACTTTAATTGATTTGTAATTACGTTGCAAAATTAAATACGAACAGCAACCATACAGCGCTCTGCGGAGTTAAGTTAGGTTAGGTAACTATATTTTGTCGTGAACTACAACCTCGTTGTTTGTTATTTTGTTCACGCAAATCCATCTGTAGATCCAATTCAACATTGTATCCACAACTTCTGACTTTACTAATATCGATCTGCTTCACTTTTAATCGAATCACCCAACATTCATACTTTTCCACCACAAAACAACTATCGTAGTCGAACGAAAGTTCTTTCGATAAAACGAACATGCAATCGGTTGGTCAAATGTTTCGATATCGAACCGACAATTCACCGTCAGCGTAGGCGAAAAAGTGCTCACTCCAGGGAAAGGCAGCGCAGCATAGAGTAGTAATATATTTTTATACCATACTTATTATACTATGGTATTATAATATTACCATAGACTAACTACAGTAGTTAGTCTATGATATTACTTCCCTGTGAAAGACACTGAGCTCTATGTTATATCTGGAGTCACTACTCTTTTACTAAATATTTCCCAAAAGCGTGCCGTCTAGTTCAGCTTTTTAATCTGCTGTGTTACATACATACATATCCCACGTCGTCCCGATTGACCATATGTGGCATAGGACCAGTCAGCTTCTACAGGTTTCATCTTCAGGTTAGGTACATCTTCATGATGCTGTCATGTTCATGATAGGCAGAGATGCAAATGGAGGGGGGGGGTTGTAAAAGAAAAAAAAACATCTTGATAGGTTTGAAAGTCAGGTCAGGTATGATGGGAGTTGGTAAAGACATTGATCTAAGAGGTACTTTTTGAGCTCGTATTTAAATTTTTTCGAGTTACTAATCTGGTCTATGTGAGCATTAAATAGCTTAAGACCAATGTAATCCGGCTTTTTCTCAGAAAGCTTTAAGTTATGAGACACAGAAGGATTGATGTTTCTATTTCTGGTACTGTAAGAATGCTGATGAGCTTTCACAAGGTTGTGTTCTTTAACATAACTAATTACTTCAAACATGTAGATACTAGGTACTGTCAAAATTTGCAGTTCTTTGAAGTGGTCAAAACATGATTCTGTAGGTTTAAGTTTCAAAATGCACCTTATCGCTCTTTTCTGGAGTACAAATATTCTATTTAAATTAATATTACTGGAAAAGCCCCAAAGTATGGTATATAATTACCATATATGGTATATAATAATATTATAATATTATAATTGTATATAATTACCATATAAGTATGGTATGTCTCGATAGTACAATAATTGAGACTTGTCCTACCGTACAGACCTAATCTTAATGAATAACTTATAAGCATATACTATAGTCTGTGGGATTTAGTAATTACAGATAACAGCTATATTATTGTAAAATTGTATACAATTCTTCAACAGAAATCAGGTTTTATCATGCTCATTGGTGTGCGATAAAGTGAGAGTTTAAGAATGTTTAAATTTCAATAAATCAATATCTTACAGATACTCATTCAACGCATACATTTAAAATAAAAATGCTCATTTTAAAGGACTTTTTGAAAATTTGAGGGGTTGGAACGCTTTCCCTAAAGGCGTTTGTGTACTATATTAACAAAAATACCGTTGGCGTTGAAAAAAGCGATCATTCAGCGATAAGATACCTCGATTTTATAATATAGTTGCGTTTTTATTGTAATAAGGAGTTATTACTAAATAAAGCTGCCATTATATAGAACTCAGACAACTATTAAATCTTTTAATACAGTATGATATCAAATTATTCTTGATTTACTAAGAGTAACCTCTTTGGAAAAGATTATTAATTGCCCTTATGCGCTTCACCTGTGACGTCATGTGCGTAGATTTGCACTGGTAAATGCCGCCATTGTGTATTAGATTTCTTTTATAATATGAATCCATTTTCATCAATGTTGAAGTTGTAAATTTTCACATGTTTTTGGGTCTAATGTAATATAAATATTATATTCTGTTTTAGAGTAGTTATCGTCGCTTTGATATGGCCGGTAAGTGTTGTAAGGCTATCCCGTTCGTATTGGTCTAGATTGTCGTAGGTTTTTGCGTTTTGCCCTATTTTCAAATTAACGTTCAACGTTGAATTGGGTTTGATATTTCCTAGGCGGGTTTTCTTGTGTTATCAAGTAATCATTTTTATCGTTTATCTTCGTCATTCGCTTCTAATTGGTTTTATTTCTTTTCAGGAAATGGTGACATTCAGTGGTGTTTTTCACAGGTGAAGGGGACGCTTGACGACGATGTTACTGAAGGTGAGTAAAGATAATTTTGTTTCTAGTATTTTTAAGACCATAGCTGGATGTGTGATTGAACAATACCTAGTTAAATTCCTGTTATAGAATTATGACCAAAAGCAATGTCACAATTCATTTTACCAATAATATAAATCAGTTGGTCACCTTTGAGGTTATAAGGTAGGTCAAGGTGTCATCTTCTCTCTTGTTTCTGCCATAAAGTGATCGTGATCAATCCTTTTGACAAGCGGTAAAGTTAAATTTAGGCTGGACGGTACACATACTATTTTAGCAGTTGTGACGAAATGTTTGCTTTTTGTCGTACTTTGGTGATGGAACAGTCTGTAACTTAGGCCTAGTCTTCAAGTCACATAATGCTATTTGTTTCCTGGATAAGCTCTTTCCTCTAAGCATTTTAATGATTTAAAATCATTGAGTAAGTTAGGTATAGGCTAAATTAAAAACACTAAGCCTAATGATAATGATTTTAATTTAAGCCAGTCTAGCCTGGAGCCTATTTTAGGTCAATTTCATTCTAGCAGGCAACTGTACTGATAAACTTCCTTACTGTACTCTCTTAAATCCCAAAATCTTAGTTTCAGAGCAAAACTTAGCCATGGAAAGTTAGCCTGTGAGTTAGTTTGGCCTAACCTATTTTAGATTATTAATCTGCGAGTAGGCTCACTGACCTTGACCTAACTTATTTTCATTAAACTTCAGTACGTATTTTAATCAATAATTTGAACCCTCCCAGTATACTTTTCTTCATTGTAGGCTATATATTTTATTTTACTCTTATACAGTCTCGAGATGTAAGTAGGCACTTGTATGATAAATAAGTAATGTTTACGAGTTATTAAGGGAGTAACCCTAGCACTATCTTATTATGAAGATATTTTTTTTAACTCTGCCTGGCTTTTGCCTCTGAAAGATGAATGCAAAGTGTTTTCTGTAATGGCTTATCGTCTCCTGGAGACGATATGGGTAATTTTTTTGCCTTGAATTGGAAAATTGCATTGTGTATGGAAATATTAGATTGGTTATTGAACAAGATGCATATACATTTTTACCGGAAACATTGGTTTCATAGAAGAAACAAACTTTATAAATGTATCTAAGTGAATGATTGCAATGCTCCATGGCGATTACAAATGGACGATTCCGCTTCTCGCTGGCGACTTACAGTTGGAGGGGAGGAAGGGTAGTCTTGCAATAAAAATACTGCAGTTTTAATGCGAGTAATGAGGTAACTTATACAAATTACTGTCGCAAGACACAAACATATGGAAATATTCGTAATAAGACTAGAGGTTACCAACTGCGCAATGTCGAATGAGCATCGACAACAACAATTGATATGATACGCGATGCGATTAATCTCATCGCCGATAAAATTATCAAATTAAGGAGCAGGATGTGACGTCATAAATCAGCTGTTGGTTAAGAGTTAGAATGTGACGACTTATAACTAGAAACAAACATAACCCGATCAAAATAATAATGGGATTATTTTGCTTATTTATAATGAAAATTATTTATTTTAGGTATAACCAACCAAACCTACCAGTAACCTAATTAGAGGTATGAGGCAAAAATAATTAGGTTTGGGTGGTAGATTGGTGAGTTTAACATCTGGGTAACTTACTTATTAGATTGAGGAGCGTTGTGTTGGGAGAGGTTTATAAGACGGTGTGGTCTGGTTGATTGGTTTTAGTTTGTTTGGCCATTTCAGTTACCTCGTGCCTCAGCAAACTGTAAGCTAGCAGTTTTAACACATGACTCCCAGCGCCATTTGAACACACCATTAAAGTTACTTTCTTTTTGAAGTTTTCTTCAGGAATATTTTTCATCTCCTGTTACACTTTTTTATTGGAAGTTGCCACCAATTTAGGCCGGTTTCGTTGGTATTGTACTTGTACACTTGTTCAGACATAAGGCCTAACTTAGTTCAATGATTTTGGTTTTTAGGTTCTTGGCAAAGTTCAAATTTTCTGTTTCATCGGTAGATAATTTATCTCCACTTATCTGTAAGAAACGAATACCGTGTCGCTTTTTGAAATTTTCAAAACCAGCTGGCACAAAAATCATCTTTTTCATGATTTCACAGAAAAAATTTGCCTTTTAAAATATCCCCAGAAATCTGGGCATGCCTGTTTCTTTGCTGTTTAAACCAATCATGAAGATCTTCGTCAACTAGGGGATATTCGCTCATTTTAAAATGCTTCAACACAAAACACTGTAGGTAAACTGTCATACGATCATATAAAGTACAGTGCACGTATCACTTGTTTACTGAATACAGCAAGCAACTAACAGAAAGATGTGAGACTCCTGTCACAACACAAATCGTCAGTGCAGTACAGCCTGGACTCATACGGCGCCGCGTCAGACTACCAGTATTGACTATGGTACTGAAGGAGACATCCCATCTATATGGCCCAGCTGTCCCACTTTTTTTGTTTGCCAGGATTTGAAGTTGAAGTGGGCGTAGTTTGATTATGTCCCTAATGATGGGCTATTCGTGAACAAATCATCGAGTGAATCAAATGAATCATGATTCAACTTTTTAAAGAACCGATTTGTAGTGCGAATCAGCTCTGGTAAATATGCCATGTTGCTCGGTTTCGTTCGCGAATCAGTGTAGGCTATCGATCGCGATTCAATTGCGTTTCCGCTGATAAATGGTTTGAGGGGGGGGACGTTGAAGCGAAAAGAAGGGGTGGGAGACAGACGAGAGATCGTTAAACGCAATCTCATTGGTTTGTATATGTGCGGCAAACGTTTTGTGAGGTCCCACAATTCCTTGCAAATCTACTTCATTTTTACCTCTCTTTACAATATTCTATCTGCTGATTCAATTGAACTATCAGTTCGTGAACAGATTGTTGTTATGTGGTCACTCAGCGAGCTTTGAGTATCAGCTGATCCGTCTAAACACTTGCTCCTTGGTTTTTTGATAAGTGGGAAAGGTCTGGAGTTTGCGGCTGCGCAATTTGTGATGTTCGATAGTCAAATTTCACTGATTCGACTATCGGTTCGCAAATCGCATATTGCGAGTCATGACATAACAGGAGGGCCAAATAATCTATAACAACCGATTCGTTTACATTATACGGCGAGGACAGATATTATGAATCAAAACGTACAAAAGGAATCGGTTCAAATTTTGATTTGAGTAATTCAAATGAATCAGTTCGCTAAAAATAATCACTATATGTCACCGACAGATTGTGCTGCTATGTCAGCTATGCAATATCTCATCTATTTACCCTGATAATTTAAACTTTAAATTTCCTTTTTTAATTTGAAATATCATTTTTTTACAAATTATAATAAAGTGTAAGAATGACAAATGTATTTTTATTCCCTACCAGAAACAGTGTGTATAGGCCTATCACATTATGTAAATCACCATATAAAAATGTTAATAAGGCTAGTAAATAATTTTAAGATAATTCATAATGTAACAAAATTGCTTCAAAACCTTATATTAATTTATTCCAAATCATTTCATTGTTCTAAAAATCCAAATTAAGCTTTTTAACAATTAATATAGTGCAACCAGTGACTTGAGCATCAAGAGCTGAAGAATGATTAAGTGTGCAATGCCAGATGTGAATTATTGTAACAATGCCCTAAACTCTCTCTCTGAATATAGCCGGCCTAGTGATGATAACTTACTCCAAATTTTGATTTTAATTTAAAATGTGATTTTACCCCATAAATTATACACTTTTTACACATTTTATTGGGACCTAATAACCCAAATTTTTAATAGAAGAAGAGCCACAGACATTAATTTATACCCTTTTGTTAAGGCCATTAAGAAATATAAACCTGTGGTGAAGAAATAATAGGTGGTGAGACTAACACTTTTCTCCATTGTAAAACCAGATGTGAACCTTACGCTGCTACCTATAAATTTATTAAAATACCAATCCACTAGACTTTTATCAATCAAAAAATAATGAAGAACACTTTTTCAGTATTTCAAATTTCATATCCAAGGACTATTTCAAGAGTTAAATTCCATTTGAACAGTTTTAAAATCATTTAACAGTAGCCTAGAAACCACGTTGTCAGGCAGCATTGTTGGCGGACTGCATATCATATAGAAGTTAGCATTCCTTACCCTCCAACTGTCATTGAGCAAACCTTTAATATTTATCTAAATTCATAGACTTTAACAAAATTATCTTACATTATATCAATAGAATATGAGTATAATCGATAAATACAATCGTAAGAATATATTCGACGCCAGCTCGACAACCCCTTCCCTGAGAAAGAATCTTGTGACCCTGAGCCTAAAAGACCATAATTATAAATAATCTAAATACCTTAACACGTTCACTGCGTTACAGCATATTTGTATGTGATTACGGTGGTGCGTTACAAGACCTATGGTTCTCGTTTGGTGTGATTACGGCTGCCCGATACGAGACCTTGAGATCTCGTTGCGCAGACGATCTTTTGCGCATTATAACTTTGAAACGAATAGAAACAGAGCACTCTGTGGTGTATTTTGTGAACTAGCACATTGTTGCCAACCTACAGCCTGCTCAGGATTTGAATATGACACAATAGTACGAGGCACCAAGATCTCATACTGCACATTTACGAGGAAAAACATACCACAAATCAATTTAGGTTATTGCAATAACATCAAACAACTTTTGGCGTAATATTGTGAGTGGAACGTACTCAAGAGCTCCAAGCGGCGCTCTGAGCAACTAAGCTTCGTTGCGAGGTCCGGGGGTCTTGTGTCGTTCAAAAGTAATCATTTATTACTTCAGTGCGTTACGAGATCTATAGATCTCGTTTGTTGTCATGGATACCAATCGATCCAGCAACCAACAAGCTTTATGGAAATATATATCTTATTTCTCTATATTCTCTATGTCAATTTACATAGAATTATCTACTCCTTATCTGAGGGAAGAATATCATATTATGCAACCGCACCAAATATAGGTTATGGTACGAGACCTCGGGACCTCGTGACGCAGTGAACGTGTTAAGTAATAAAACACTTCCCCATCATTGTAAACATTTATTGTAAATCCCTTTTTCATATCTCAAGTTTATCATTACTGTAATTTATTCAATGATAAAGACGATACATGAGTTTGTAAAATATTGTAGCAAGTCAGCTGCTAGGCTAGGTAATCCTTTTAACAAAACAGTTGCCAGAACTAAATAAGATCTAATTAAAAAATCATTAAAGATAGACAGATATTTATTTATTTATTCATTGTATAAGAATCAGAGGAGTTATTTCTTACAACAGAGAGAACGAAAAGTGTGTAGTTGTTTACAACTATTTATTTTAGTTACTTGAGTTAACTTGTAAAATAACCCCACCCCAGGAAGGAAACGATAATCAACTTATGTTTGCTTCCTGACACACTACCTGCTGTATTATTCCCTCCTTGAGAGGATAAGTAATATAGTTGACAGAAGTATACTCTGTTGGTGATTAGTGTAAACTAAGACCTCTTTGAATCCTGGCACACACAAAACTAGGGACAGACTTTACAATGGCAATGAGAAGTCTACTTCAGCATTTATAGTCAATGCTACTGAAAATTAAGTTTATGAACAAACAAATTCCAATTTCATACAGGCCTATATAATAATGTTTTGAAAAAATCATTTTAGACTGTTCATTCTTATATCATTGTCTTCATAAATAATTTTCAAATAAAATAAGGTTTTATTATATTAATATATTGTTATGGTTTTTATTTCGGAATATGAAAATGATCGTGTGCCTAGCCTAAATAGCCATTTTGCACTTTCCCTCATTATTCAATGTAGGTCCTAACTCGTATTTAAGTTAAAATTTTTGTTTCTATGACTTTTATATATAGGGAATTAGATTACAGTACCGGTAGCAACATTTGGTTGGGCCTAGTGCACATTTATGATTTTCACCTATAAGTATTGGTTTGCTTAGGACAGTAAGGTTTTACTTTTGAAATTTATAAAAAATATTTCTAATTTTTGTATTTTTTTCTTGAAAACCATCTTTCTGAATTTCACTTATTTTACCATTTTCAAATTCTATTGTCTTTTGTGAACAAAACGAATATGCATTGCCTATTGATATGATTTAACTTAAAAATTGGATATATAAATAAATAAAAATAGTACCGGCATGCAAAATTGCCAAAATGGCCCTGCCACTAAAGAAAACACTGCAAAAATGGCAACTGCCAGGCGGTAGGATAATTCAACAAATCAAATTATATTCTATAGCCTAGAGAAGCTATAATAAAGTCTGTACGGTGAAACCTCAATAACTCAAATCTCGGGGGGAACTGAAAACATTTGAGTTAGGTCCTATAGAATATTGCGAAATATCGAGGTTCGACTTATGAAGGTGATCTTTCACAGACTTTGACTTATTGAGGTTCACGGTAACGCAATCAATGAGTTATGGAAGCGTAGAATCCTTACATGATTTATTCTTACATTTATCCTTACATGATGTTTTATTTGCGGCATATTATAATTAATCGTACCATAGGCCTAATAATAAAAATAATTTTAACAATTGAAGATTTCTAAAATGAGCCTGGCAATATTTTGAACAGCTTCTTTTAGTGAACATATCAGAGGACGAGAAACATCTTTCAGTGAACAGAGAACATCGTAGAGTAAGAAAGTAAATAAATAATGACTCACAATTAGATGATGTTTTGGCTGTTTCACCACTTCCTGTCTGTCATCAGACGGTTTTTTCATGTTGCAATATGAACGATGGATGCCCAACCCAAATACAGTAACTGGTGTTTTGAATCCAAATCATTATTGTACAGTTTCGACTTCTATAGGTACTTCATCGTTACACTTTCGAGTTAAGGTATAGAGGTTGTTTTGGCAGCAGGTTATGAAGACTGTTAAACTTAGAGTTGTCGAGAGGTTCCCTACCAAACCTTAGACTTATTGAGGGGTCAAAAAAAACATAGTATTAAAAATAGGTAAGTTGAAGGAGGATAACAAAACTTTGACTTATCAAGGAATTTGATTTTATTGAGGTTCCACTGTATTAGGACCCCCAGTTTTAAATCTGTTTCTTAAACTTTTGTACTAAACATCATAAAAATAGGGTAAGGCCTATCAATTAAGATAAAACAAAAACGAATCCGTTTGGCATCTCGCAAGACAGTTGGGATGTCCACAACAGTTTGATGGGGATTCTTAAGTCCTGAGTATTTTCAAGTGAGCATTTAACATTAGCATTAAACTTATATTCTTGAACATGGTTTCAAATAGTAGGCTATAATAGAATTTGGATACCACAGATAGAATTGGATTATGGTTTGGGAGGTAAGCCAGGTTATTTGGTCGTTTTGTGGCCGGTTAAAAATGATCTAATTGCCAACAACTCATGTCTGTCGCCACAGCCGACGACCCGACACTGTACCATAAAACCGTTAATGTCACAACAAGTCGATCATATACCTATTTTGCTTTATTTAATCAAGTATTAAATCTTGACACCTATTTTCGGTACCTATTTTCAACTGTTTTATTAGTTTTATCAATTTTAGTGCTTAACCAAAAAAAAATTACCAGGGTTTGCCCGGGGGCGTGGTCCTACGACGCAGCAACTGTTCCAATAAGCGCAGTCACATTTTTATTAGTTGTAATAGTTATAGTTGCAATTGTTAGTTTATAATAGGAAGTTTTAAATATTTATATTACTCAAGTTTTATTCTCGCTTATTTATTTTCAACATAGGCCTTACTCATAAAGCAGGTGTTTCAGTGCACAACAAATAAACAGGACTAGAATTTTCTATGCGCAGCTTGCACATCCCATTGTTAAAGTGAGAATAGTAAAGAATTAAATAGTAAACAAAACAATGACAGTCTATTAGAGATAATTCTCATAACAGCTGTTTTTTTAATTGAATTGTATTAAGAAAAAACACATCTGACATAAACCAAATAAAACTCTCCTCCATATGAATAACTTGGGGACTTGTAAGTCCTGAGGCCTAAATCGAAAATCTAAATCCAGTTTGCACATCTGCACACCTAGACGTACGTTTTAATATATAATATGTGGTGGTAAATTTTAAAACAAAAAAGCCTTATTGTTCACAAAGTTTGCATGTAGCTTATTAATAATATAGATTATTATTCATTAATAATAAACAAAATCAAGCAGAACAAAAATGTCCTTGTACTTTAGTATTTTTCCTAATTTTGAGCATCAAGCCAGCAAGAAAATCTTAATGCTTTCCTTTTGACTAGACCTATGTGATTTCATGGAAAATGCTAAAATTATTCCTGCATTTAATTTTAGAAGTGAATAGCTTCAGATGTGAATAATCCCCCTTTCAATTGAGACAAGAAAAAATATAAGTTCAATATAAACCTTATAGAAAGCGAACAAAAACAGAATCTCAAACACTGGCTGTCAAAGTCTGTTTTAAAATCTACCACAGTCAAAAAGGAATACTATGGCCTGTAACAAAACTTTCGCTTTTGTCACTCCTCACTGCTGTCAATACCCCTAGTTAACCCCTCAATATATTTTGATTAACTTAATCAACATACTGGCTATAACACATCCGCTGGGGTTCTTATTTGTTGATTCGGCAACATTTAAGCTTGAACAACAATTGATATAAATGGGCTATGAGTCTTCTATTTGAGTACTGAACAGTATAAATTTGGGCATCACCATAAACAGTAGATTTCTGGCTCTCTTCTGTTACCTACCTTTATATAATTAAGTTAATGTAGGTGTATGCTAGGAAACCAATTGTCTTTGTCATAGTGTACGTTAGGCGACTGTCTTATCTGAATATAATGATAGTTAATTTAAACCCTGTTGGTGCTCTGAGAAAATAACATTTTTCCTAATTTCTTGTAAGCCTACAGTAAACAAGGGAACACCCTAAGCACACATGATCTAACACATTTGTCTTACATTACGTAAGTAGAGAATATTAAAAATATATTACCATCTAATCCAGAGAGGAAAGAGGGGCAACTTCCCCTTTAAAACTTATGTTTTTAGCGAATCGACTCTCCTTGCCTCCTTAGATTGGGTAGAACAAATTTTTTTTTTTACTGTATTAAGTATGTTTTTTTAACTGTCTTTTAAGTATACAGTATGCCTATTCTGTAAACAAACCCCTTGGTTATATGCATTGGTAATAGGTTTAAATATTGTTATATCGATTTATTTAAGTGTATTAATAAGAGGCTTGCCCCAATAGTTAGTTGTTGTAGAAATATATACTAATATTAATAATAATAATTTATCTTTATAGCATTGACAATTTTTACATTGTATATGGCAGTGGTAGTCGTCACACTGTCATTGCCAAAGTAAAGTAGATGTCTAGTAATATGGTACATCCTTTATCATGTTATTTAAAAAAATAAGACTATTATTGTGAGCAGGCTACCGGCAAAAATACTATGACTTAAGGTTTATGGTTATCTAAAAGCCCGTAACGTCTAGTTGCGCTATTTGGGGGTTTGAAAAACATCCTCTTTGGGGCTCTGCCTCCTTTCCAATCCATTTAATAGGACATTTAACAGCAGCTGTTGATATACTAACAAAACACAGTAAAGAAGCAAGTTCAGCTGTTTCAAGCTAGCTGCTGGAATGACATCACAATTTAAACTAATAGAACCGCATATGAGCTAGAAAGTCCCAAATGGAGGAAATATTTGCTCAGATTCGAACAACCGGATAATTTTCTCCTCACAAGGGCAAAATACTCAAAATATTTAAACTGCTTACTTGTGTGTATTTACGAATATAAAAAGAACCTTTTCTGCACTTTGTCCCGTTTGTGTTTTGAATATACCACTTATGGTTGCCACCATGTTAGTTTGTTGTTTTTTATGCTACTGCACTGTTATATATAATAAGAATATTAATTTTCTCAACAAGTTTTTTAAATGGCCAATTGTTTGTGCCACCCCATTTGCAAGTTATAATGTCAAGGACAAAGCTTTAACTAAAAGATGTTGGGTTGCTAATAAATAAATTTAAATTTGGCAGCCTTCCTAAGAGTCCACTCCTACATTCCTCTGGCCACCCATAGTTTTATTTAAAGTGTCACTGTGGTGCTCATGACTTGTCATGTGAGCGAGTGTGATTTTGTTTGGGATTACCAACTACGTAAGTTTTTTACAATTTGTACAAAGGTAAACTATTACTGTCTATTATATAAATATCCTATATAATCAACAATTGCTTTATTTTAGTTTACTTGTTAGAAACTGGTCACAAAAAAGGCAGTTATTAGTCTTCCTACTAAAATGAATAGCCTATATAACCTAATATTATTACATTGAAGTTATACCATATGTAATCAGAGTTTTATAATTTTAAAACTTATATTAACTGCTTTTATTTAGTTAAGAACACTGGTTAACTTACCTCTAAGAATTTAAAGCCATGAATGTGAAATTTGATAGTAATATATACATTTTTTCTACTTAGAGAGTGTTACAGTAATGAGCTTCCCAGTCATTATTTATTATCAAGTACCTTATATTAGGTAGGTACATAATTTGTATTGATTTGATCAAATGTTTCTATATCTTCGACTCTTTAATTTTTATTGAAATAATTTGTTTTAATATTTTAACCACTTAAAACACTATTGCTTAAGAACGGCACATAAATTAATATATATATAATATGTTTGTTTAGAATATTCCTATACAACCCAATCCTGTTATTCCGACCTTTCCTTTGGAGATGAGGTTGCCTCAGTCAGTTACGAAGACACTCGAGAATATTATTTTTTCAATGGTATAGTACTGTCATATCCTTGGTTTTTACTTTGTTCATTTACAGTAGATAACAATAGTTTATTTTACTTATAAATTGTTGCATTGTTATCTAGGTTTTTCCAGATTACAATTGTCACCAAGCAGATGAACCACCGAATATTTAAACATTAGAGGATCAGACTAAATTGTTCCATAGTTTTTCTCTCTGATTGGACAGCTAAAAGATTTTGGAGTTTGATATAACTATTGCTACCGTAATAAACTATTGTTATTATTGTTCAAGATAACGATATTCTGTGAAATGATAGATGGACTTTTATAACCTATTGCAATAGACTATTTAAACTTGTGTGTGGTAAAGAACAAATTATTAAGGTCAAAATATTATATATCAGGTTTTAATAAAATGTAATAGTGTAGGAGCTGTGGAGGCAGTGGCCTAGAATGTGAGGCGATGAAGATTTATGGCACAGAAGGGCAGATTGGCACATCCTACTGCATGTCACATATATTGTTGATAACTTTCCCACCATCAGATTAAACTGTTTAAAATATAGGCCTACTCAGTTTCCTGTTGTCATAAAATATGAATATTTACCAAAATAGTTTACAAAACATGTTAATTTGTAATTTAGCTTGGCACAAGAGGATACTAGTTTGGTAAACTGCATGTTTTTATGAAATAATTGTGTTAACTGTGAGCTTAATAGACTGCTACAAATAGCATATTGTTTTTGTTTTTATTCATCTTGTCGTTCAGTATCACATTGGTTACTGGAGTTAGTTACGTTATTGACACAGTCTTCTCTTGGGCTTCATGGAGTTTCACATAAGCGTGGCTAGTGTTTTTAAAATTAATTAAACTTTTTCCACAAGTGAATTTTACTTGTTTGACCTGTTGTGATTGCAGGAAATCACTGGGCCAGGATAAGATAGCCAACTTAAAACAGAATGAATTAAAATAAAGAAAGAACCTCTAATATTCTTCCCTAATGAGATCATCCATGGAGTTTAAACATAAACTTAACAGTAAACAGCGAGTGGAACATGTTTTCTATTTAGTCTACACATTTTCTATCTAATATTACAAAACTTCATACACTCTAATTCCATGCTAAAAGAGTAAAAGAAAAAAGGAGTAGCAATTTTTTGTATCTATAAAATAATGGTTTGTCTACAGTTATAGTAGAGTGTGGTTTTGAAACTCATCATAACAATAGATTTGTTATTTAATTAAATTTGTGTCGACTTGATTTATCGCTTGTAGTGTTTAAGATTACCTTAAGTTTTGCGAGGTAAGGACTCCCGCTTCTAGGGATTAAGATGATCTGTTTTTGGAGGTAAGGAAATTCCTCCCTTCAGCAAGTAACAAATCCCTCCCACTTACTTACATTCAAAATGTTTTACCAAATGTTTACATTTTATTACTTTTTACTTCCTGAAACATGTAATCTTTAAAAACTTCAAGTGATTGGTTAAGCCCAACAATTTTTATAATATACAAATATTTAGCTACAAAACTCGCCACGGAAAAACTAACTCAGTTAAAGAAATTGCCTAGCCTTTGCCCACTAAGAATGTTTACAGGCAGACAAACAAGACAAGGAGTAGCGTGAAACATGGGTGACATTTCAATATTGATCTTCTTGCTGTATTGTGCTAGGACTCATTCAAGCCTCACAAATAGATATATTTTGCTATTTTGTACTAGTGCTGTATCGATTCTTGGAAACTTCAACATTTCATTTTCCCATAATGTATGCTAACTTATATAATAATTCCTTGTACAAAAAACATATTTTATGTATTGATTATTTTTTTATTTTTAGGAAAATAAGAGGTGTAGTTGGTAACCATTAAAATTCAATAACCTACTTATGAAATTACACTTACTGCATTTTACAGCTTGCAATATATCAAGCAAATTTATTTATTTATATTTTTTATATTACAAGTTAATTTACATTATAATTTTCTGACAGGGACATTTGGTTTCGTGTTAGGGATTGGAAATGGTGTGTGTATTTGCTATACTCTATACACTTAGATTCTAGGTTAAATAAAATGTTTCATGTGATACAATAATATCAAAATGACAGAAAGGGAGTACAGGTAATCTTAAAACAAATAAACGGTATCAGGAAACTGACACACACTTTCTCCCTTTTAGCCCATTTTAATGAATAAATTCTTATTTATTTACTAATTATAGAATATACAGTACGGTAGAATGTACAGAAAATCTTCTAAATAATTTGTTTTTAGAAATGTATGCCCAAATCCCTTTTTTGGAGGCACCACTACAGAACCTTTTGCTACACACAGTGGTTTTAAAGGGTTTAAGAGACAACATATTTGACATTTCCTCTTGGTAAATGCTAACTTCTTTTGGTAAATAAAAGAGAAATGATAATTTTTGTATTCCCCATAAGAATAAAATTGGACAACGTCCTGTGTTTACTGGTACTGTAAATGAAAATTTCAATTTATCCGCAACCAGTAATCGAAGAATAATGATTCAAAATATCAGTACTAAATTATTTAGTTTTTTAAGCTCTTCTTTAATGGTGAAAAGTTATCTTTTTTATCATTTGTTTAAATGGATGATTTAAGGTATGTAATTTATAAACACAAATTTTTAGAGAAATGTGGGGAGTGTCATTTTTTTGGAAACCCAAAACTCTACAAACCACTAAATTTTAATCACAATCTTTAGAGCTGTTTTTGAGAAATTTGGATTTTTCATGTTTTTAGCGGTTTTTGGAGGATAATTGCATACCCTTAAAAATCAATAATTCAAAAAAATAAAAAATGAAATGCCTTGAGATGTTATGTCTGAGACTTCCACCGGACCGATTTATATCCAGTTTGTACCAAATAAAGCTAAACTTTTCTATATTAGCAGGTTTTATTTACTTTTATGCTATCTTACTTTCTTAAATTAAAAAAAATCAACATTTCCAAACCTTTGCAATGATTTTATTTTACAGTCCTTCAATCAGCTGATTGTAAAGACACGAGGTATTTTGTCTATCAGCAGAAGAAGAGCAAACGCTCAAGAAGCATTTGGTTTATCATGGCCAGTACCTGAAAACCTATACAATTATTATGTATTATTCTTTAAATAGAAAGAAAAAAATAATAACAGTTTTATATTATTTAAACTTTACAGTTTTATAGTTGGTGAATAAAAAATAAATAAGTTTTGATTGTTAAATTGTTTAGTACTACACCTAAAGTTACTTAATTATGTAAAACAGCTGATTGCAATAACATTAATGGTATAAATGATTACTGCATTGGCAAATTGTATGGGGTCAGTTTAAATAAATAGTTTACATTCATTAAATACCATTTTTGAGCATATTAAGAAACGAATGCACCGGTTTTAATTCTACGTGTGCTCCCAACCCTGTGCGTGTAAGGAAATAATCAAAATAAATAGATTTATTCCACTCAGCAAGGACAGACAATTGTTCCGATGTCACGACGTAATGCTTTACTGTGCCGCTGCAAACGTCAGTTTTCGTAGATCAGTCGATAGCGCGCCAGTCTTCAAAACAGACGAGCCGGGTTCGAATCCAGTCGGCGCCGTCAAACTTTTTGTAACTTGGTTATAAATGGTCACTAAGCTCTGTTTTACTAATAATACCGATATTTATTTTAGGTCAACTATAGGGATTACAATATCTATAGGTCTTTGCAAATTCTCGAAAGGCTTGTCTTGAACATTTTAAAATCATTTATCCAATACCATAATAGTTTTAGGCCTACTTATTTCTGATGTTTTTGAACCTAATAGAACGCTTTCATTAGGCTACTAAGGTTTAGGCCTAAGTAAACAATTAAATTGTTATATTTATAAAATACTAAAGAGTAGCTGTGTATGCATAGTAAGGATGCAGCATTATTGTTTTTAAGGAATACTTTGATAGACGCTCTAACTAAGATCATTGTATTTTCTGTAAAATATATTTTTGTTATTGGCATTTGGGTATGTTATTTAAACTTACACACTGGAAATTGCACATTGGAACATCCAAAGGTATTTAATAAAATTGTAAATAGTAATATGCTGTACTTTCATCATTTACACTTTTGCCACGACACTGCATTACACACTGGCATCTCTTCCGGTTTCCGGTAAAAAGTTAACATACTGTCTTCAGCGGTTTCGGAAATTGTGACGCTGAGTCAATCACAGTTTAACTTGTTTGGAATCCAAGTGTTTTAGTAAAATAGTTTCGCGTAGAAGTAGTGTAAGTAGTTTTAGCCTTAATTCATTGCTTTATTTTGTTGAAAAAAATTACATCTACCAGTGAGAAAAAGATTGTGCCCATTGTAGGCGATGGGAATTGCCTGTTCCATGCAGGATCATATTTACTATTTGGAAATCAAGACCAGCATGAACTTATAAGAAGCAAAGTTGTATGCTACATATTGCAACACTGGGAACAATACGAACATTTTATTGTTGGGGATACTTCCTATAGAGTACTAATAACGTGTAAAAATGATTAGCATAATCTAATGTCCCTAGATGGTGAATATGGCGGTCATGCAAAACTGCACGCCATTTGGTCAATTTACCATAAAGCACATTTAGATTGCACGTCAATGACCAAATTAATGTTAAGGTTCAGGCATGACCATTCATAATTTAATATTCATGGGGAATTTCGACCATGGACATTATAATGTCTTGGAATTTGTAACGAAACCAACTGGAACTTCCTTTCCAAAAGAACAAATGAACAAAAGTATGTATGTAAATGATTACACTAATCAATAACTAAACAAATAATTATTTTCATTATCGTATATTATTTATATATATATATATATATATATATATATATATATATATATATATATTTAAAAGCTATTATTATTTATAAAGGCAAATATTGTGTTTTTCATGGTAGTTGGCAACTGGATTACCTATGCTAAGTAATGTTTTTTCTCCTTTCTTTTTTATCTGTATTGATATCCCAAAAAATTATATTATGTGTATAAAATATTAGTTAATTTCACTAATTGTTGAATCCACCTTTTACTTCTTAAAATTTGCTACAAGATAAATAGTTAGAAGGAAATAGCAGTTTAAAAAGTATATTTTATACATGTTTTGTACCATCTGCCCAGCACTTCACTCACCACGAATGGGGCTGTATTTGTCGAGTATCGACGGGCAACGACTAGTTTATTTTTTAATACATAAACACTAGGTTTTGAAAAACTTCACCAATGCAATTTTTTAGATGTCGCTAATAGTATGATATAACTATGCTAGTATTGATAACTAAAAATGTCAAATTGTTGCTGATAATGATACCTCATGTCAGTGGGATCAGCCTTAAGAAACTGAAGTAAATATTGCTCTTCCATTTGTGGAGACAATGATTTATTTCCTTATTCATTTATTTTTTAACATGTCGCAAAAATTTGTTGTCACAACCTCTGAACATCTAACAATTATAATGATATGAAAAATAAAGACGTTGAATTATACCTACTTAAGGGAATTATTCAATTTATTATATGCAAACATAATGGAACGGTACAACAACAGAAACAAATCTTATGTTCCAGCAATTTAACAAATTAGTTGGTTTTAAATAACTCGTCTTAATATTTTACTACTATTGGGCATTGGTTTGACCTTCAGTAGAGTTAAACCCAATTGAACTGAATCTACCGATCTGCAATTATACACTGTACATCAGTTTCTATAGGAAATGGGTCTCAGCTTATTTCAAAAGCTGATCACTTGAAACCATGTCATTAAATCCACTAGAATCAGGAAAAAATCCTCATTATATAGGATAATAAAAAAGAAAAACTTTTTTGTACCACTCTCTTCACTTCCTTTTAATATTCTGGCTAATATTGTTTATGTTACTCCCATGTGTTTCTTTCCTTATTTTACAGTTTTTGCAGTTAAAATAAAAATAAGCTTTCTCTGATATCTGTTTATTATTAAAAGATGTCATTAGTTATTACATGTTTAGAAAATATGTTGTCTATGTTCATATAAATATATAATATGTAAAGGAACCTCATCTTATTAATTAATTGTTATATTGAGGTGTAATGACGATGATAGTTACTGTTTGATGTTTATCGGCAGCACCCGTGTCCTGAAAACATATCCAAAACTTGCCACTATGTGTCTTGTCTGGTCATAGAAGCTTCACACGTTGACTGCAAATTCAATCCAATAAAAATTATTTTCAATTTCATTAAGATAAATACAAATATTTTATACACAGGCCTATACAGTACCAATTTTTTCTCTCAGGGTTCAGAAAACTCAGGACCCGAATTTGCCTTAGAGAAGGTCAGTTTGTTCAATCAATATGCCTGTAGTCATTTTAACCACTCCCTCCCTCCATGAAGAGCAGATTCGTTTTGCTCATTTGTGTCTTTCTGTTTGTTTAAGGCCCCCCCCAGTTGTAATCTCAGTGTCCCTTCAGCTAGTATTTTTATTATATACAAATTTGATTAATTTTTGATATATGAAACCTTATTCAGTGATTTTAGTCACTGTTCTCAGGAAATCACATGTTGATTTAAAAACATAAGTATTACTTTAAAAGTTGACTGGATTATGAGTACAGCTGGATGATTCTAAACTCCATATTCCTAATCTTAATTTTGTTTAATTTTAAAATTAATTTTTCTTCAAGATTAAATTTTTACTGTGTCAAAAACACATTTTTTACCTAGAAATTAATTAGTTTCAACATCTGAAAAAAATTGTTTAGGCCGTTTTTGAGAAAAGAATAGCAAACATACAAAAGTGCAAACCTTTCTCATATTAGAGTATAATAGTTATGTGAGTACTTGAGTACATCCCTTGTAGTGAGAGAACTCGAATGTACTGCTTACTCAATGCAGTCTGGGACTCGAGTATGCTGTGACCTCAAGATACATGACTCATGCATACTCATGAACTCGTGCTATTACTTAAACCAGTACTGTCAGGGCTTAGCTGGTGCTCGTTTACTCTAAAACTAAACAAACAAAAGTGACTCTGTTGTTGGTTTGATTAACATTAACCCATTGGCATAGACATACGAGCTGGTCTCGTTCCTTACTTGTAATTTTATTAACCTGTGAATTGGAGTATAAAATTGGTGTTTTTAAATGGATTATTGGTGTATTTTAATTAAAATATTGTTTTCTTTCAGTTTAGAGAGTCGCTTTGACACACACACAGTAGACATAAGTCAAAATTAGCAAAATCAGAGTTGACCATGTGCAAGTCTCAAAGAATTAACCGATCCCGTCAACTTCCAAGCAAGCCTGCCACCGTTTTACTTGGGCCCTCCCACCAACGTTGCCACAGACCGGTTAACTCATTGAGAGTTGCGCAACTGGTCAGTTTTAGTCGTGTGCGGGAATCGAACCCACGAACATCGTATCACCACCTGGCCAAGGTGTTTCCACGACGTAGCCAACTCAGCTAACACGACCAAAGGCCTGGCGGCGATATTAAGGTTTTTCAGTCAGTCCGCGCCCCTAGCGGATAGAACCGTAGATGCCCGCGGTCATTAGTTACATATTTTGCTACTAGAGTGCAGCACCAATCAATTCCCGTTATAGGCTACTGCAAATAGAATAAAATTACTACCTCAATGGGTTAGCAATGAACAATAAAATATGTTTTAATTTTTTTTTATTGTTAATATCCATGTTTATTTTCCATTGGAACTTAAAATTGTGGAACTCAAGAACATCTTTAGTTTAGTTCATTGAGACTTAAATTATTTAGTTTACAAAAACCAAAAGCTGTATATTATGTAAATATATTAAAATTTGTTTCATGTTCTGTACAAGTTTCTTCAAGAGCAAAACGGTTGTAAAGGTTTTTTATTACTGAAACACAAGCTCTACACACAAAATTAATCAATATTTTAATATAAAAAGTTAAGTACATGATGTAAAGACGAGTATAAAAGTATCAATTATAATCTTAGTAACTATACTAAGCTAAGTCAAATAAGTTCTTCATCACCGCAGCCCACCAGAAAGTGCATGCGCAAAGTTTTGAGTAACAGATTTAGCATGATGTTACAAATTGATTCAAAATTTATAAATACATTATTTTAAATTACTAATTTTTGAAAGTTTATTTAGTTTACAATTTAAATTCATCTAGTTCTGAGTTTCTTCTCTCCAGTCATTGCATATTGAAGCAGACTAATTAATTAATAATTTGCATTAAAATTTAATCTATTTATTATTTGTTGGTTTACTTAATGAATCATTTTTGATCTACACCCTAAATATTACAAAACCACATTAATTTATTACTATATTTTTAATACAATATGAAATCAACATTTTACAACTGTATCTTTCGGTAGAAGAATACGGAAGTTGAATCAAGTGCAGTGCAGGTAGTAGTCTGGGGAGGGAGGGACTCAGAAGTAGAGATGTGAAAGTGACCTGTTGGGAGTGAGCCACGATCTGGCTTACCCAAGTTTGGCAACAGCTCCCAGGCGCCTTGCCACGGCAATGTGTCATCTAGCTAGCCCTCTGCTCAATTAGCCAAACACTAGTAGAGATATCAGACCGACCAATCAAATGTATCTCCTTAGCCTACATTGTTCATTATCAAAGCACTATACACACTTGTAATGGTTACAGTATCAGTGTTTTGTGTCATATTAAACAAAAGTGTATTTTTGAAGGTTATTGTGGCTCTTAGAGCATTGTATGTAAAATCTTTCTTGTTAAGTACAGTACACAAATACTAAACAAATTTATTTTTATTTTGTACAAATTTATGTTGAGAACTTTCATAAAACCCCTTTATAACAACTACAATTCAAGTTTCTATGCTGCTTCCCTCTTTATAGCACTTGTGGAATACTAATATCTAAAGTCTACTTCCCACCGTCGTTCTATGGCATTCCTTCTCTCCAAAAATAACCAGGAGAAATAAAATAATAGCAGAAAGGTTTACAAAATTGGCACATTTGTTTGTTCTAAAAAATATAACTTGCTTTTAACACTGTTATTATGTATTTTTATATTTAGCTAGAATGTGTGAAGTCAAATTATGTTAGAAGTTAATTCTTATGATTTTGGTTTTATTTTTTTAATTTATTTGGACTTTACCTATCGCTTCTAGTGTTTAAAACTACACTACGTTTCGGGAGGTAAGGAAACTCCTCCCGTTAGGTAAGGAATTTTGTATAAAACTATTATTATATGCAAGTTTCGAACACACCTTTTGAAAATAATTTTATATTGCTTAACGTATGCTAAAAAGGTAGGATCTCAGTTGGTTTTACTTAGTTTGTGCAAATATATATTTTTTGACTAGATACTTGTATTCCCCTAGTTACCCAACCTTCAAGATTATATTGTTCATTTTTGTTAACAGCATGTAATGGGAGTGAGTCATTAAAATAAAACAGGAAAGTCTCTAGGAAAATGTGATAAGCATTGTTAATTGTTGAATAATTTTCATATAAAAAATGCTAATTTTCAGTTGCAAGATTTTGTATGGATTTATTAATATTTTGTTAGGAATAATTTCTATTCCTTTTAGGGAATTTCCCCTCTAGGGAAGAAGCTATTACCGTAGTCGGCATGGAAAGACCTAGGCCCGGGATCATGATAACTTTTAGTTTTGAAGTCCCCATGCCCCAAAAACACCAATCGTTCGAAACTGTATATATAGATATATGTGTGTCAGATAACTCTCGTAAAAAAGGTCCGATTTTGATGAAATTTGGTACAAACGTGTAAAGCAGCATTTATGTGAACAAGTTCGAAAACCAGACAGATCGACCCATCCGAAGTGGTATTTTGGGGGTTTTTACGCTCCAAAAATGGGTTTTTTGAATTTTTTACTTGTGATATGTCAAATTTTAATTTTCACCATTGGGTTTGGTTTTAAAAAACACACAATTTGGTGTTTTGATCACTTTTCTACGTTAATTGGTTATAGAGATACTGAAAGTGCTAAACACAGTACGTTGTCCAATGTTATTCTTGCAGAGAATAAGACAAATTCTGTATTTTGCTTATTTATGTACGTATACTAACGAAACTTGGTATACGGCTTCATCTGGTTGTGGTCTACTGTTATTCCCGTAGCAGCAAACCTGCGTACTCATCCCCCATGTTATTCTTATGGAGAATAAGTAAAATGTAATGTCTCCCTTAAAAATTATGGTAAAATATTTTAGTACATGATTGTAGAGGTAAAAATAAGGAAAAAAGTTGATATAAACATATGTCCTAAAGTGCTTAGTTTTCCGTCTGTTTCTGTTTTTTACATAATTTATCATATCTTACGAACGTCCTGAGGTATTAAATTCAATCTTGGTATGTGCATGTGGAATAACAAGATGTGTTTCGGTATTGAGTATCAAGTTTCTACTTTGTACCATATCAAAATGGCGACAGTTTTTTTTAAGGCTAAATATCTTAAAAACCACAAATTTTAAAAAATGTTACAAGAGACATAAAAGTTGTGAAATTTAATCCCATTAACTCTAATAATAAAGATTATGATGATCGGACAACTAACAGTGGAGAAATTCCAGCTTTTCCGAATAAAAACGCGCGCATTTCGGACCGCATGTTAAGAATGACAATGTTAAAAATAAAAGTGATAGAGTATTTAATTCTTAAAGGAATTATGAGAGCAATGTTAAGTAATTGTAAATCCATAATTTAATAAAATTAGACTCTTTTAAAATAAGTAAACCAATAGTTCATTGGAAATAGCCACATAGTAAATTAGACATACTGTTTTTATTAAATCAGAAAACAGCTGATTTCATTGGAAATAGCACATTGTAAATTACAGTAACACTTTACATGCACTTAAATTATGCTGATATCGTACCAAAATACTTAAGATGATGTTCAAAATGACCTCCATTGTTCTCAATGCACGCGTCCAGTCGTCTTCTGAAAGACTGATGGACCCGTTCGAAAATTCCAGGAGTCTGCCTAATTGTTTCTATTCCGTTGAAAATCCTTAATCGAAGTTCATCAACTGTATCAATTTGAGAATGGTATACTAAGGTCTTCAAATGTCCCCAATGGTAAAAATCCAAAGGATTTAAGCCCGGTGACCTTGCTGGCCACGGAACTGGCCCGCCTCGGCCTATCCATTGATTTCGAAAGTGGGCATTCAAGTGATCACGAACAGGAACACAAAAATGTGGGGGTGCCCCATCATGCATGAACCACATCTTTTGGCGCAATTGAAGAGGTAGATCCTCAAACAATGTAGGTAGCTCCTCTCTCAAAAAGTTAAGGTAGTTTATGCCATTAAGCCTGGGAGGAAGCTCAAACCTAACTAGATGATCTGCTATGATTCCTGCCCAAATGTTCACTGAAAACTGTTGTTGTGGACGATTCAGTTTAATGGCTTGAGGATTCTTGTCTGCCCAGATGTGTTGGTTATGGTAGTTTATGAACGCTGTTCTTGTGAAGCGAGCCTCGTCGGTAAATAACACGGTCGTTAAAAAGCTTGGAGTGAAACATTTTTGTACAAACCATTCACAAAGAACAACACGGGGGGGCATAGTCATGTGGCAATAGAGTTTGGACTTGTTGGACATGGAATGGGTATAATTGTTGCTCATGAAGTATCTCCCAAATAATAGATTTATTAGAATTAAACTGTAGTGCCAATCCTCTTGTGCTCTTCTCAGGGTTTTCAGCTATTTCATTAAGAACTAATTCTTTAAAGTCAACAGTCCTAATAGATCGGGGTCTATCTGGATTACTGTGCTCTTTGGACTTCAAAGAACCTGTTTCAGACAGGCGTTGATGAATAGTGGCAAAAAACCTTGCACTTGGACAAATTCGGTTAGGAAAGTTCTCTTGATAAAGACGCCTTGCTTCAGTACTATTGCAGCGCCCCAACCCATACATTAAATGCATGTCAGCTAATTCAAAGTATGACTAAGCGTGTACATTACCTTCCATTTTTAGGTAAACACAACACAAAAAACACTATGAATAATCATAAATAACTGGTTAGAATACTCAACACAAACACACTGCATTACAGTACTTACTGTATGTTTGTTTACAATGATTCTCATTGTTGAAATGTTAACAGAAACAAATCAACTGTTTTACATATCAGCTGTTTTTCTGATTTAATAAATACAGTATGTCTAATTTACTGTGTGGCTATTTCCAATGAACTATTGGTTTACTTATTTTAAAAGAGTCTAATTTTATTAAATTATGGATTTACAATTACTTAACATTGCTCTCATAATTCCTTTAAGAATTAAATACTCTATAATTTTTATTTTTAACATTGTCATTTTTAACATGCGGTCCGAAATGTGCGTGTTTTTATTCGGAAAAGCTGTAATTTCTCCACTGTTAGTTGTCCGATCATCATAATCTTTATTATCAGAGTTAATGGGATTAAATTTCACAACTTTTTTGTCTCTTGTTAATTTTGTTTAAATTTATGGCTTTTAAGATATTTAGCCTTAAAAAC
Organism: Allygus modestus; assembly: GCA_963675035.1. NCBI lineage: Eukaryota > Metazoa > Arthropoda > Insecta > Hemiptera > Cicadellidae > Allygus > Allygus modestus. The sequence continues at coordinate 374,565,854 of OY776111.1, read as the reverse complement.
AAAAAACTGTCGCCATTTTGAAATGGTACAAACTAGAAACTTGATACTCAATACCGAAATACATCTTGTTATTCCACATGCACATACCAAGTTTGAATTTAATACCTCAGGAGGTTCGTAAGATATGATAAATTATGTAAAAAACAGAAACAGACACACAGACGGAAAACTAAGCACTTCAGGACATATGTTTATATCAACTTTTTTCCTTATTTTTACCTCTACAATCATGTACTAAAATATTTTACCATAATTTCCGGACACCCTGTATAGTTATTAGTTAAATAAGTTATTAATTCATAGCTTCTTTTGCATATAAAACCGTGTTACTAAATCAATCTCCATTCAGAATATAAATATCACCGTTAAACTACAAATAACTTGACAAACTTTCAAAGTTTTGTTTCCAGTATTCCCTGGTCTTCAGCAATCAGCATTTTGGTCTGGTTTGTTTTTTGTCACAACATGTATTAAGCAATCATCTGGCACTAGGGGGTTTGGCATGCTGCCAGCCACTGGAGCTTTCTATGGTTTGTGGAATGAGCAAGTACTGCAGTCTCTTGCAACACAACTCACACTACACTGCCTGCGTCTGGTCTTGTTTTTTATTTTGAAAAATATATTGTAGAGAACATTTGTATTTGGTACTTAAATCATATTTTTTTTAAATGGATTAATTTATTAGAAGGCTCAGAATTAGAAATCTAGGTATAGATTGTGACCATGAATTATTTTAAATGCAGAAAACTATTGGGGCAGGCAAAGTTAAAGAATTGTTATAAAATCTTTAAATAGTTAGCGATTTATTTGCATGAATCTACCATTACAGTAACAAATTTTTTTATTTCTTCAAAAAGCATAGGATATGGCCTAAATTTGTTATGTGTAACCAGGATTGACAGGCCCATTATTTTCCAAGGATTATACTCTCTAAATCAACTCTACCTGTGTATAAACATGTGTTGTGTATTTGAAATACTCAGAACCATGTTTTATCACCTTCTATTTTGTTATGGTTCAGTTATTTTGTTAATGCAAGGGTACAGTGTTAATCTATTTATATTAATGTAAAAAACTCCAATAGGGTTTAATAAAGAAATAGACAACATTTAAGACATTCACCTATGAAGTTTATAATAGTTTAAGCAATTATGGCTGTAGTCATTTTAAATTTAGAGTAAATGAATGTTAGCATTAAAAATTACAACAGGATTTCAACAAAATTAAACCATAAATATTTAGTTATGATCAAGTATGTTACTAACAGTTTAAATTGTCAGTACCATTGTTTACAAATATCCGCAATTTTTTCTGTTGTTATTTTTTAAATAGGGTATTTTAATTTATTCAGTTACCTTATTGTAAGCTAATGAAACAATTTTTTTTTTTTTTTACTAAGCTTAAATAAAAACTTACTCAAAAACTTCTGGCAAGATATAAGTAGACTTCTGCTCACCAAATAGAAGTAAGAAATATAGCAGCTAAGGATTAGATTCATAATTTCTTCAATTAATCCACAGGAGTAAACCGTCATATTCGACCTCGGGATATCTGACCTTGTGTCTGACCATCCTCTGCCACCATTGCGCTGCGCTACGGCCGAGCCTAGCCTGTCTCGATTTGAAAGTTATCGACCTTTGGTTTCCCATCAAATTCTGATTTGTTTTAGCGAATTTCCCCAATAGGGAGGAAGCTATTACCATGGTAAGGCTTAAGCCCATGATAACCATGATAACTTTTCGTTTTGAGGCCCCCAGATGCCAAAAACACCATTCGTTCAAATTTTGTATATATATATATATATATATATATATGCGTCCGTAAGCACGATAACTCTCGTAAAAAAGGTCCAATCTTGATGAAATTTGGTACTGACGTGTAAAGTAGCACTTATTTGAACTAGTTCGAAATCCATATGGATCGGACCATCTGAAGGAATATTTTGGTAGGGTTTTGTACCCCAAAAACGTTTTTTGTTTGTTTTTCACATGTGATATTTATTCAAATCAAATTTTAATTTGCACCATTGGATTCACCTCAAAAAACAAACAATTTGGTATTTTTATCATGGCTCTGCGTCAATTGGTTGTAACCGAGATATTGAAAGTGCTAAACACAGTACGTTGTCTTAATGTTATTCTTATGGAGAAAAAGAAAAATGTTATATCTCGCTTATTTATGAACATAAACTGATAAAATTTGGTATATGGCTTCATCCGGTTGTGATTTATTGTTTCTATAGAAAGAAAACCAATTTTTTGCCGAAGAAACCTTTAGCAGCAAACCTGGGTACTCAGCCCCCATGTTATTCTTCACTTAGCTGAGTTCTATTGATATTTGCAGAAAACCCCATTATTTTGCGTTCCTTGTTGCAGTAAACCTGCGGACTCATCCCCAATGTTATTCTTATAGAGAGTAATTAATATTTAAAATATCGCTTATTTGTTAATATATTTCTTATGAATCCTGGTAAGTGGCTTAATGTGTTATTAAGACATAAATATTCATTGGAAATTCATGAGTACGCAGGTTTGCTGCGACGAGTATAATGTTATTCTTATGGAGAATAAGAAACAGGTGATATCTTGCTTGTTTATGACCGTAAATGGGTAAAACTGGGTATGTTATTTTATCTCGTGGTGGTCCATTTGTATTTGTATAAAAACTCGATTTTTGTGGTCCTTGATGCAGCAAACCTGCATACTCAGTCCTAATGTTTTTCTTATAGGGAATAAATGAAAAGTCATATCTCGCTTATTTATCAATATGATTTGATGAAAGTTGGTAAGTGGCTTCATGAGGTAGTGATTATTGCACCTCACATTCGGGTGGTCTCGGGTTTTGTACCAGGCCAGCCATTCTGAGAAGAGTTTGTACGGTTTCTCATCTCACTTAGGCAAATGCCGGAATGGTTCCCAAAAAAGGGCCGTACCCTGCCAGGAAGGGAAAAATAGGACTCAGGCCTACCTTACCTGGTTACAAGATTTCGCCATAAATCATCTATTTCATTGTAAATTCCTATACTTTGAAAAACATTGTCACGGAATAAATATTATTACTATTATTATTAAGTACCATTTTAAATTCGCTGAGTATGTAGGTTTGCTGCAACGAGGGTATTATGATTTTATAACTGTGTTTGACAATATAATGTATTTGTTACACCTAAGTTTAGTGTTCTTCTCTTCTGATTATCAAGCCTTTTCTCTTTTCCGATCATGGATTGCTCCTGTAGATGAGAATATATGAGAGGTTTGACCAAGTGATAACAGCTTATTACATCACAATAGCAATAGTTTTAAAACTAACAATGCAATTTTTTTAAGTTCCTTGTAAACATGTTATATTTTGTTAATATGCCAAATTCTCATTTGTATCAAATGCCATACAGTGTCACAATCATTTATTCGATACCCTCTCCACTTATAGTCTTACCGCTACAGCTAATTTTTGGATGACTAATATATGAACAAATTTCATCTCGTGATTTGTTTAAACATGGTTCACATTTCAAATCATCGGGGAATTTAAAAAATGTCAGGGAAAAAGTTTCAAAAACGCCAAAACTCATGGAAAATGCTTACTATTTTATACAAGTCAGGGACAATTTTTGATTTAATCGAAAATGCAAAGCACTCCTTTGCGAAAATCAAAACTTATTAGAAAAAAGTGTGCATTCCGAGTCGTGAGTCGGGGAAAATTTACTTTCTTGGTTAGAGAAAGTCAGGAAAAATTAACTTTTTTGGTCAGGGAAATCATTAACCAAATAAAAGTGTGAACCATGTTAAATCTGGGGAAGTTAGGTAATTGAATAACTAAATCCTGTTTTCTTCTACCTTCCAATGTCCAGGCAACGAAAAGCTTTCATTGTTTCCTGTCAGCGATGAGTCATACAACATCTCACGTGATGTCTCTCTCTCATTCTCTCTCTCAGAACATGCTCTACTTCTTCCCATTTCCTTCTCGGCCTGCCCCCTCTGTTTTTTTGTTTTTTTTAATAAACTCTAGCCTAAGCCTACAATAATAAATTATTTATTCTCTTTCTGCTATTCTAGGTTCATTAAAATTTATTAAAACTCATTTGTAATTAACAGTGCAAATTAGTTTTTACTATCACCTAAACTTGTTTCTATTTTACTTCATAAACAAATCTGTATCACTAATCAAATCAAACTTTACTTGGAAAACCTCCCTAAAAAAAGTTAAGAAAGGAAAGAATACTACTCTCTTTTGATTGCTCAAAATAATGTTATTTTTAGATATTTAGTAAACTAATAAACAGAGAGTTTTTTGAGTCAATTGTCATTGGAAGTTTCTGCCATGTCACCAAGAAACTACACATTACTGCTACTTTTTGCTTAATGCTAGATCAACATTGTTTTAACATATTTTCTTATAAGAAGTTTGAAGTGGGGGACTTGAATAGAATTTTACAGCAACCAAGGATAAATGTTTACTATTACATATTGAACAACTATCTAAACTTTTGAAAACTTACAAATTTAAACCTAGATGGGCTTTGAATGTTTTTTCTTTACAAAATATATGTTCACCAAATAAGTATAACTAGTGGCTTGAAGGGGCCAAATCCCCTAACTGTGCTCCAATACTCTGCCTCATCTGATTTTTTACTCTTTGCATTGTGAGGAAAATAAAACAATATAAGTAGGAACATATGTCTGTTCATAAACAAAGAAATCACGTAATCACATGTTTTAATGTAAGCAAAGCAGACAATTTTAAATGCCCATTCATGGGGATGTTTTACGTTATTTATTGTTTTACGTTATTTATTGTTTTACTGTTATTTTTCCCGAGTCCCTGGGATCAAGACCATAAATTTGAACCAAGTCCCATCATCCTACGACTTGCCAAACTCTCACAATGTTGCCTGAAAAATGTTGTTTATAGAATTGTATATAAAGATAACTTTATTATATTTTAAATTTGTTTATTAGATCCAAAACTAATGTAATTAACGTCAATTTATAATTAGGTAATTTACTTATCTAAAGACAATTAGTACCTAGCCTTAAATTTCTTTGTTCATGTTAACTTGTGGGTTTTCTCTGAGGTTGAACATCCACCCCTTAAGAGTCAGTTCTCACAATCACGTTCCAACACCACTTTGTAACATCTAAAAATGTTATTCTTAATACGTCCAAAATATAATTTTAATAATTAAAAAAAAACTCAAATAAATAATTGAAAATATTATTATTAATGATTATTAATTGAAAATATTATTATTAATGATTATTAATGTTGTTGCAGCGGACATCATTTCATGTGTGGAATTCAACCACGATGGAGACCTTTTGGCCACTGGTGACAAGGGAGGGCGTGTCGTCATCTTTCAAAGAGATCCAATTGTGAGTATATCTAATACGGTTTGTTCAGAAGTAAATAGCAATGCTTATATATATATATATATATATTTTACTTGACTTGTATATTAGGGCTAGTAATATTATTATTCTTAAAAGCATTATCAACAAGTAAACCTACCCTTTTTTAACATTTTTATTTGGACTGACTAGTTTCAACCATAATGGCCATCTTCAGAGTCACCAATTATATGCTCTCCAAGACCCCCCTTGCTCCCACCAAATTATGCTTGTAACCGAGATCCACTACGTAACATCCTCACACATGAATTGTAGGTGACCATTTATAGAGATTAGTTAACACTTTATATCATATTTTATTGATTTATTTAACTTTGCAACTGAAAAGTTGTAAATAATTTTTATTTGCATAACAAGAAAAATAAATTCTCCCCCTCCCAAAAAATTGTAATCCATTTAAAAATAATGTTAAAAATAAATAAAATAATCAGTTATATATTTTAGCGAATTTCCTCTATAGGGAAGAAGCTATTACCGTAGGTGGCATGGTAAGACTTAAGCCCGAGACCATGATAACTTTTCGTTTTGAGGTCCCCAGATGCCAAAAACACTATTCGTTCAAATTTATATATATATGTGTGTGTGTGTGTGTCCGTTACCGCGATAACTTTTGAAAGAAACACCCGATTTTGATGAAATTTGGCACAAATGTGGAGAGTAGCATTTATGACTAAGTTTGAAAACCAGATCGATCGCACTATGGGAAGGGGGTTTTATGGGGGTTTACAATTTTCCAAAAATTGGTTTTTGCAAATTTGACCCCAAAATGTTAAAAACACTCAATTTTGGTTATAGCCATTTTATAGAGCTTAAAAAAAAAAAAAATAATTTAGTATTTTGAATCATTAACCCAGGTTAAGTGGTTGCGGAGAAAATCCAAAAAACCGTGTCCCATGTTAATGTCCCATGTTAATCTTATGGTTTTTAGAGTTCTCTCAGATATTTTTACTAAAAACTTCACATTTCTGTTTATTAATGTGTTTAGCTCAACAAAACAAACATTTTGATGTTTAATTGTTGTTCTACGTCCAACCGTTGCAGAGATATTCAAAGTGCTAAACACAGTACGTTGTCCAATGTTATCCTTATGGAGAATAAATAAAATTCTATATCTCGATTATTTATGAGAATATTGATGAAACTTGGTATGTGGCTTCAACTAGTTGTGGTATATTGATATTAGCACAAAAAACAAGTTTTTTGTTGATAGTCCCCGTAGCAGCAAACCTGCATACTCGGCCCCCATGTTATTCATATGGAGAATAAGTAAAGTTGTATATCTCCCTTAATTATGAACCTACATTAAGAGAACTTGGTATGTAGCTTCACCTGGTTCAGTTGTATTGATAATTGCAAAAAAAAAAACATATTACTTATCTTCCTCGTTGCAGCAAACCTGCGTCCTCAACCCTAATGTATTCTTATGGAGAATAAATAAAATGCTATATATCACTTATTTATGGATGTATTTTTGTGAAACTTGGTAAATAGCTCTATGTAGTAGTGAGTCACATATATATGCATTGGAAATTCGCTGAGTACGCAGGTTTGTTGCGACGGGGGTATTTTATCCTTTCTCTATTTTGGTGGAATCTGAACATTTTAACAGCATTTCAAGGAAGCATCATGTTTCAGTATTACACAATCAGGTGAGTTTTTACCATCGATAACAAAATATTTATAATTACAAATGGACCTACTTAGGCTTACCATGCATCCAGGATTTGCTTGGACAGTCCAGATTCAAGCGTGTGTCCGGAATACTGCCTGAGATTAATATTTTCTGGGATTAAGGTCCGGAAATTTAGTTATTTTTGAACTAGAAGTTAAATACGATTCAATTAGGCTATAAGAAACTTGATCACTGTAATTTTGCTATGTTGTTTTTTTTAGGAAATAAGTAATTAATTTAGATTTGATATTTGTTTCAGAGTAAGAATTGCATTCCAAGGAGAGGAGAGTATAATGTGTACTCCACCTTCCAGAGTCACGAACCAGAGTTTGACTACCTTAAAAGTTTGGAGATAGAAGAAAAAATTAATAAGATTAGATGGCTCAAGCGCAAAAACCAAGCTCACTTCCTCCTGTCCACTAACGGTAGTTTAACACAATAAACTTTTCAATTAATAAGTGAGCTGCTGAGGATCGTTAAAAATTACAATTATAGTTCATGGGCTGAGTAAATTTAAGAATATAGAAGACTTCTCGTTGCTGATTTTATCCAAAGACTTCTCATTGCTGATCGTATCAATATCTTTTGTATTCCTTTCATGTCACTCATCAGGCTGGTTTTAAATTGTGTTATCGGTGGAAATATTTGTTTTGCTGCTCAATCCAAAACGTGGTTTTTAAGGTGAAGTCTTGTCTCTTAGTAGATGTTTACAGTCCTTGGGACACCACATCATTTTGTTAAAATTTGGTATAGGGTCTAATCCTCAGTATCTCCAGGCGGTTGGTTTAGTTTTATCATCAGGTCTTATCAGTTGCAATATGATTGAATTCTGTTCAGAACTAACACTAGTAACTAATATTACTGATGTAAAGCACCACTCGATAGCCTGTCGCTCAGTATTGAGTAGGCAGTAGAGCGTGATGCTACAGTAACTGAACTGGTCAGATGTCTGTCAGGCTCCTCATGCTAACAGATTTTTGTACAGTCCATACATTTTACAGTTTTTAAGATCCACATAAGAAATGTTTAGTTAGTAAAAAGAAGATGTCTTTTGATCGTACGGCGTAAAACAGAAGAATTTTGAAAATAAGAAAACTAATGTGCTTGCCTGCCTTATGTTATGTAAAATAATGAGGTTAGATTTGTCATTGCTGTAAACACATAGGAAACATTTGAATTATAAATGGATTTGTTTTAACTATGGAAAATGAATAAATGATGATTGTATGTCCGATAATATGGAAATTTTGGTTGAAGATCCAAGTGGAAATAAACCACCCAGGAGACAAGGACTGTTGTCGATGATTTTAATAATAGTTAAGAGTTAGTTTTACAAAAAAAACTGTCTTATCAGATTGATTCATGTAACTCTCACTCTTTCTTCTTTCTACCGACCGAATACTCTAGTTTTACCGGAACACTAAGTTAGATATAAAAATATTGTAACTGTAGGGGACATCTTTTTAACTATATATTTCAACCCACCAATAGGTCGTGCAAAATAAGGCTTGGGTCTAAGTTAAATCATGAAATTCATTGTTTAACTAAACTAATTGACTTGATACATCACAAGCTAAATGAAGCGCCATTATTATCACCCAGCAGTGAAATATGAGGGTCAACCAAAAGAAAAAGAACGTTTGCGCGCTGTGAAGCCGAGCACAGCTACTGCTGCGCACTACTCACCTCCCCGCCAAAGTGTGAGGTGAGCCTCAGTGGTTACACGTCTTGCAGAGCCTACAGTGCTTCAAAATGGTGGCGACAATTGGAAATCCCGCCAAATGTGGGATCCGCAGTTTTATTCAGTTTCTGGATGAAAAATGTTTTTAAACGATTTAAAAGTTTAAACAAACACCAAAAAAGCTTATAGTGAAAGTTCAATGAACATTATCCTGAAACTTTTGGAAAGGATTCATTTAATGTTTCAAAATTGTAGCGCCATTTTCCTCAATTCGTTCTTTCAAATCATTTGTAGCGGGTGACGACCTTCCACTCTGATCCTCGTTCTGCACATTGGATCTTCCTTCATTCCAACATGATACTCAATTTTTACCCTGAAGACTCGTTTGCTTTCATATTTTGACTGTCACTGTCATTTTTAATCGCTGTAGAAATAATACGTGTGACCGCTCAGCAACGAGCCTCAGGGACGCAGTTGTGCTCAGCGTAGTGGGCAAACAATCTTTTCTTTATGGAAGACCCTTGTAGTTTTTTATTTTTTATCATCGCCTCGGTTTTATTTTAACATTTTGAATTCCAATTATATAAATCCATAGACCGTAATATTAGCGTTAAGTTTTTGGAATTTTCCTTGTTTATATCCAGCAATATTTGTAGTAATGCAGCAGAGCACCACTCAATAGCCTGTCGCTCAGTATTGAGTAGGCAGTAGAGCCGTGGTGCCACAGTAACTGTGCTGGTCAGATGTCTGTCAGACTCCTCATGTTAACAGACTTTTGTACAGTCCATACAATTATTTATTAATTAAAATCAGGATTAAAATGTTTACAAAATAAATGTGATAGGAGTAAGTCACCTTTCTTGGTGAAATCATGCCTAGAAGTTACTATAAAAAAGGTATATATAATCCTTATCACTATAAAAAGTAAAATAAAATATCTGGAATCCTCACATTTATGATATTCCCCTATTTGTTTGATTCAAAGGCTAATCTATCACAGTAGTTGGACAGTATGTTGTTCGGCCAGGATTATTAATAAAATATGACTTATTTGGTTCCTAATATTTTACCGATTGTTCCCATTAAATCGGGATTGTCAAGTGTTATTTGAAATTAAAAATTGGGAAACG